>CM030788.1:1237500-2475000 GCA_018127125.1 Rhododendron griersonianum | reverse complement strand
GTATGTGAACATTTACGCGCCTATCACACCCCCCAACTTACACTTTGCTAGTCCCGAGCAAAGAAAATAAAATGCAACTAAAGAAACCAAATTAAACCGATAGTTCTTTTAAACCCCCAGGCGGCCCCGGTAGGACGAGTGAAGTCTCGTGAGGGTTTTCAGCTGTGATCACCCACAAAACACCGCGGATCACTTTACTTGTACCACAAAAACCTGCAGTGCGACTCATTGATATGCCAATGCCAAGAATATAGCATATGCGAAAATAGTTCTGGAGGCTATCAAAACATAGAAATGAATCATGGCACCCTAGCTTAGCGTGTGTGAGCAAGGACCTTAACCATAAGTGAACCATAACCAAGTACTCTCTCCGGACCGAGTCTCGACTTCAATTCTCACCGTGTCATGCACTCAACAAAAGAAAACGCTCGAAACATGGTATATTTAATAAGCTCTCATTGTATGCGGGCGGAATTTTATGAACATGGAACAAAATACCCCGCACACTTAGACACGAAAAGAAAGCTCTTTAAAGTAGACACACGATCTCATGAAAGGAATGTCAAGTATTGGAGACTATCTATCCATCGATCCACGACCCATTGCCCCTAAGATCAAATAGGACTTTATTCGGTTATATCGTTGGGTAAGGAGAAGTGTTTCAAAGGTTAGGATAGATCATAAGCAAGTGTCCGAGAATAGACTAAAATAACATAGGGCAAGTGTAACAACATGCACCCTCTTATCATTCTTTTCAACTCCGCCACATCTCTCTTATTTTTCACCCTTCACACAATTCCTCTATGAAGTTCACACGCTTCTTTCTTCAAACAAATGTATGGATATCTTCCCCCTTTTCATTCAAGTTCTATTTTTTTTTCTTTTTTTTTTGCTAATTTCTCAATTTTTTCTTTAACAATGGGGAAGAACACACCACAATCCAAGCACATTTTTCTCAAATACACTTTCTCCATTCTCTTCAAAAATTAACCCTCACGTGATTAACTTGTCATTCTCAAGACACAATATGGTTGGTGAAGCTTAACAAGAAAAAGGCTCATGCAAGAGGCTCAATGGGGCTCGCAAGGATAAGTATTTAAGAAAAAGAAACGAACTGGCTCAATTAGCAAAGATGGCCTATTATCCTCTCCTGGGGGCAATACAACCAAGTAATGATCCAATCCCAAAGTATAAAATAACAGGCATATATTAAGTCTCAACACTTGACGACAAAAGATAATGAGATCAACAACGATTAAGCCTTCTTTCTTTTTTTTTACGACAAACGAAGAGTTTAGGTGACACCACTCCAAAGAAAGGTAAGGCACTAACGCTCACATGGGCATAAGTCTCCACTAATCTAGCCATTGAAAGCACTCAAGTCACAACTCACAAGCAGTCAAGGTCCAAGAGACGTGCAGTGTAAAGATGCTAAAAGTGTATGCCAAGATAAATTTCTATCGCCAAGTTAGCAAAAGAACTACCATGCAACATAAATATTCAAGGAATGCCTACAGATTCTCAGCACAAGCAACCAACAAGTAAACATCGCAATCTCCAAGTCTCAAGTAGAAAAGATCCAACAAGTATTTTTTCAAACTTTTTTAATTTTCAAAAAAAAATTTCTCTTTTTTTTTATATATAGAATCTAACAAAATAAAGAACAAAGTGATCCCTCCCCCCCAACTTGAACTATTCAATGTCCTCATTGAATGCAAGAACAAAAATAGGACATAAAAGAAAAATTAAGAAAGGAAAGGTATCACCTCGCAACGGAGAACTATGCAAGAAATAATATTGCGGGAAGAAGACCCCCCAACTTGAACGAAGCATCCTGCAATATTAGTCCTCACAAAAAAAAGATAAAATAAAATAAAATAAAAGTAGCTAATCTAAGAAAGAGAAAAGAAAAGAAAAGAAAAAAAAAAACTATACAAAAAGTTAATGACATTCACTCTCATCACGTGAAATCCAACCATTCATCACACTACGAAGAGCAATCAAAATCAACATCTCACCCAATTTCAAGCACTCCGTTAAAAATTGTACGCGACCATGCCACAAAATCAAATACTTAGAATATCTTAATTGCCTTAGCCGCGTTTGAAATTTAAATTCTACCAATTGCATATTCCCAACCAAATTAACTTTCAAGTTGTTGATGAATTTTAAGAAAAATGGATAGTAAACCACATTAAAATTATCAACACCAAGAAAATCAATTTGTTCTAACTTAACAAATTTTTGCAATGGTGGATGCTCAATAGGAGTGATGACATCAACATCTATGGCTGGGGATATTTGATCATCAAGAACAAATGGACTTTGCACAATTATTGGCAACGACTCCTCAGGAGTCGCGTCATGAAAATCCATCTCAAGTGTACTAGAATGCTCTCGAGAAGACTGTTGCACTTCAGGTGAACCAACTATTTCGTTAGTTATAAGTGGCTCTATTGTTTCATCTTCTAATACACAAGAATTACTCACTTGAAAATTTTCAACTTGATTGCAAGAAAGAGAATCAGCTAATTGATCAAAATAAGGCGGCTCTATTTCCTCTTTTTCCCCCACATCAGAATTGGTATCCTCAGAAGTTTCAGTCAACTCACAAAATTGGAGCTTTTGGGTTAATTCATCTAAGTAATCCCAAGCATCTTCAGGGTTTTTATCAAGGAATTCATCAGTAGACCTAAAATCCACCTGGCATGGCTTAGGATTTAAACTACGACAAAAGATAACCAGAAGACTGCCAAGCTCACAATTAAAACTCGACCAAGAGAATACGCAATTTTTGAATCGCTCCCAACATTGTGACAAAGACTCATCATCTTGTTGAGAGAAATGTGATAGTTCTTGCAAAAGCATATGAGTCTCATATGAGGGATTGAAAGTTTTGAAAAACTGTATCACAATCTCAAGCCATGTCAATTTTGGACTCAAAAAATTAAACCAATCTTGAGCACTACCACGCAAAGATGCTGGGAATACATGTAAAAGAGCCACTTCATCGCTAGCAAAAACCTCCTCAAGTTTATGAAACATGCGTAAAAGGATTTTCTGAAGGCAAACCATAAAATATAGGAAGATCAAATTGGTTTGCATAACCTCCATAGCACCTAGCAAAATGAGCCATTTTTTTTTTCAACAATTAAAAATAAAAAAATAAAGAATTAAAAATAAAAAAATAACTACCCGAATTCTTAACACACATTACCGTCCCCGGCAACGGCGCCAAAAATGCTTGACGATTTCCTAGACCTAAAATAATGGGTTGCCCCAAGCGTAGGGCGGAGACCGACGTAGCATAATATCCGGTAAGTCCGGAGTCGAATCCACAGAGACAGTGATGTGTGCTGACTAAAAACTCGGGTTGTTACTTATTTAAACTGGCTCTTAGGTAGCCACCCCTTGTCGATTTGGTTGAGATTAATTAAAAACCTAGAAATTGATTGTACTTTGCAGAAAATTAAAAGGAGGTACGGTCGTAGGGTTCATAGCACTCGTAACCAGTCCGGATTAGCCTGCTCCATTAAGTGTTCTTAAAAACGTTTGATTTTAGTGAGAAAAAGATACCCCGCAAGATGCGAGACCCTATGGTCGCCGTATACCCATGCGCAGCGAAGAACAAGTTTTGGACCCCCATTCTCCCGTTCACATGGGCTCCGACGATGCCTGGGTTCGTCTCACGAATGTTCTTTACTAACCTAAAATTGCTTTTTTTCATTGTTTGAAAACAGGAGCAGTGTCCGAACTGCGTGCTAATCACCCCGCGACCCTACCTATACGACTACTCACTAATCATTGCGCAAGAACCAAAAGAAACCCTAGATTGTATCATGCTTCTATTGCGCGAGATAAAGAAAATAAATAAAAGATATGAACTGATTAAATAACAATGAACAACTATAATTGAAAACAGAAGTTAAAACTAGTTACCGGAATGCGAGTAATTGAACAAAATTTTAAATAACTTGAAAGAAATAAAACTCAGAAGAACAAACTATTGGAACCGAAAGAGATCTCGGCAGCCCCCCGTCCTTTTTGACTCTCGGCAGCCCCCGTTCTTCGTTCAAGCGAACCTGCCTCCCTTTTGCGTGCGTGGGAAAAATAACCTCCGCATGAGACTGCTTTATCTTCCTTTTATAAGGTACTGAAACCCCGTACTCAATAAAGCCCTATTTTCCATCTTTTAAATTCTCAGCTGTGTAATTCCCAATTGTTGAAACATTGGGCCCGCCTTGGTCACAATTACTTATGAGGCCCATTAGAAGACAAGTCTCCAATTGTAGATTAATTAAGTTCAGTACCGAACTCTCGACTCCATATTGCAATTCGGGCATTCCACTTGATTGAATCCAAACGAAACAAATTCGAACACCGTTTAATATTTCGATTTTGCGCTTTTTGTATCGAATTGTCCAAATACCTACAACACAAAAATTAAGTATTAAAACTCCGAATAATAATATAAATGAGACTTAATAAAGATAAATTAGGGGGCGCGTATGTGAACATTTACGCGCCTATCAGTTGACTTTGGTGATGGCATTTTATGGCTGGATAAGTGGCACACTATTAGGGAAGTTTTCCTTTTCTTCTTCGTAATGGCGAAAGTACATAAACACCCCTTCAACTATCATTTTTTCTCATGAAGACTCCCTCACATTTAAAAGCGCTCATACACACCCCCTCAACTAATCTCTGTTACCCAAGTGACACCCTTTCGTCTCTAAACCGTTTGTGATGAACCCCCTCATCCATAAATCGGACAAAAATACCCTTATTGCATTACATACATACACTCTCTCTATACCTTCTCTTTCTTCCCTTTACAAACAGTCTCCAATCAAAACCCAAAATCAGCAAACAGGTCTGAAACTTTGGTTCATATATATATATATATATATATATATATATATATATATATATATATATATATATGGGTCGGTTCCACCCACAATTTTTTTTTAAAAAAAACACTTCATCTCAACCATTACTTAAAAGGACTGTATTCTCCTCCCTCCCTCTAACTAGGGGTTCAATTTCATTGATTGCTTTCTCTACAAAATGTATAGTCATTTCCACACGCCACGTGTCTCAATAAGCAAAATGTTTTGTGGTTGAACTATAGTTCAATCATAACTGGAATTAGAGTAATTGTTCCATTTTGATTCAAGTTAGAGACAATATTACGTTCTACGTTATCGATTATAAAGGGAATAAAAAATTCAACATATGTTGTTCGTTAATTACCTGTTATCATACGGATTAATATTCAATGATGTTTTTTGCTTTGAATATTTCTTTTAATAAGAAATAAATCAACTATTTTGCTCCCAGTTGCTAATTTGCACATCGCTTATTCCTCGTCAAATTATTTTATTTTGATTGACCTCGCAAGGCAAAAACTTATTATCTATTAGTGTTCGAGCTGAATTAACTTTTGTTTTAGATTTAGTAATTGTCTTATAATTTTTTTTCACTTTTTTGTTCAAGATGCTCCTAATTAACTACATTATTGTTTGTTAATTATTTCTTCAATTTATTTGACAGTCTCTCTTTACTTGTGGTAATTATTATCTAAATATATAAGTTTACTTGAATTTGTAACAAGCTATAGGAAATACGATATGATTGTTTTTTTAAATGATTTTATTGAGCTATATTTAATGTTTACAAAAGTGAAGTAGGGTTTGATTTCATTGATTGCTTTCTCTGCAAAACATGTAGTCATTTTTACACACGACGTGTCTCAATAATTAGAAAACATAATTAAGATCCCAGGTTTGATTTCCTTGCAACTCTTGAGATCAACTCATCCCTCACGTGTGATGGATTACTTCGAAATGCAAGCAAACTTATCTGTGACACGGTACATTACTAAAATAAAATTGTAAAATAACTAGAAAACATACGTTAGTGGCCGAATGACTCAAATTTGGTTCAATTTTATTTATGTCTAAAAAATGTGGCACACTTTACCACGAGTAATTTGTTTTTGATCCGATATAATAAAGTAATTTTTCAAATTTGCTACAAGTTATGTGTTGAATTGCAGGGATCATTGGACCTTAATGAGATTTCAAGAACTAAAAGATGGATAATACCTATATACTCAAATCTTGGATGAATTGCGCATTTTAAGAACTAAAAGATGGATAATACCTATACACTCAAATCTTGGATGAATTGCGCATTAGACCACACTAAGCTAAATAAAAGCACGTAAAAATAGGATATTGGTTAACTTTTTAGAGATTTAGAGTATTATTTGAGGTGAAACAAAAAGAATTTATTTTGCTAAATAGTTTAGAGTGAAATCTTGTAAAGATTTGAAAATAATCAAATAAATTTTATTTGTCAGATTTCTTTCATCTAATTAAGTTTTGTTTCCCCTATGTTGTTATGATGAGGAAGACAAACGGTTAGGGTGATGGATCCGATTCCAACATGGGTGCAGAGACTCTGGGCCATCTGGGATCTTCGAGTATTAGTTTTGCTCAGTTTCACCCTACAAATAATTCTTTCCCTATTCGGCAACCGAAGAAAATACATATCATCAGTGTGGATTACTGTCCTTGTTTGGTCGGCCTATTTAATGGCAGACTGGGTAGCAACGGTTGCTCTTGGCAAACTGTCTGATGTCCTAGGCGATCGCAAAAAAAGCAACCTTTTGTGGGCCATATGGGCACCGTTGCTCTTGTTACACCTTGGTGGGCCTGACACCATAACTGCTTATTCGTTGGAAGATAATCAGTTGTGGATGAGGCACCTTTTGGGATTAGTCGTTCAACTTTTCGTTGCGATTTACGTCATTTTGATGTCATGGAAAAATTCATGGTTCTCGTTCATGTCGCTTCCGGCGTTAGTAGCGGGAGTTATCAAGTACTGGGAGAGAACCTCGGTTCTCAAGTGGGTGAGCGACGATAAATACTTGCACTGGAGACCCTTCGGTTACTCAACCGAGGGTCATGTCTATGTGCGGCTTTTACTTCTGGCTCGTGAACATCTGTTACAGTTTATTTTTTATTTGGGGTCGGGGGGCGTTAGGAACAAGGAGGTGTACTGGGAACCCTCGGTAATTACAGAAACTAATTGGGATGCACTGGAGGTTCAAATGGGCCTCGTGTATGAATTGTTATATACAAAGGCCACCGTAATATACACTAAGAGAGGTTTTATTATGCGTTGTATTAATTTTGGATGTACGGTGAGTGTGTTAGTAGGATTAACCATTCAGATTGTACTTTTAAAGGCCGGGGAAGAAGATGATGAAGGGAATTGGCATGAGATTGATATTGCAATTACAGGGGTATTAATAGTAGGAGCTGTAGCTTTGGAGATTTATGCAGCCGTTGTAATATTTTCCTCCAATTGGATGATGCTTTGGCTAATTAAACAGGGTAGAGGGGAATGGGTGACGTGGTTGAGTCAAAGATTTCCATGTCTTTTCAACAAGAAGAAAAACTGGTCTCGAATGATGGGGCGATTTGATCTACTTGCCTATTTACTCAAAATTCGCGACCGCGAGGTTCGAAGTCCAAGTAGTAAAATAATCGGGAAGGTGTTAGGGCGTAATTATGAGGAAAAGTGGAATAGATATCAACACAAGGCTGCATATTCTGTACATCCTCTTGTATACAAAGCGATTTTAGAGCTTTGTGATCCTTATATTGATTCAAGAATATCCTACAGCTTGACTCGTGAATTGGATGAAGTTTGGGTGATACTAAAAGACCGTAACGACACGGGGGGAACTTTTTTCGAGCTAACTCTGTGCGTGCACATGGCAACAGAAATATGCTACCATTTAGAAATAGAATGGGATGCAGGTGGTGAAGAGGATCCCTCCGGATCCGATTCCTCGTTGTGGAAGCAAAACAGGGAAGTGTCCAAAGCTCTGTCGGATTATATGATGTATCTACTTGTAATGCACCCTTCACTGTTGCCCAATGTTGGATCACTTCATGTTTTGGAGGTTTTCTTCGACGAACCGAGACGTCTTACAAGGGATGCATGTGACATAAATGCGGCTTGCCATAATTTGCTGAGCACGGAAGGATATGAGTGGAGTTGGAGTAGAATTGTCGAACGTTTGAAGAGAAAGGAGAAGCCAAAGAGATGGAAAATAATCAAACTATTGTGGTTGTGGATGCTGCGCAATGCAACTCGCGGTGAAAAAGGTTATGGTCAGAGAAATAGCCACTTCCAGCAATTAAGACAAGGAGGCGAGCTTCTCACTTTAATTTGGTTCATTAGTCCCTCCTATATTACTAGGCCTCCCAGGCCTCCTAGCTAGGCGACCGCCATATAATATTTTTATCTCATAGGAATCATCGGATGCTTGAAAATAACTAGATTTCCTTTTCCGCATGTAAAGTTGTGAACGTCTTGTAACGTCAATGTCACGCTTCCCGTCTTCTTTTACTCGTATTTCTTTTAGCATACATTGGATATGTAATTATATGAGCTAAATTTAGCAAATGTTAAAGTGTAATATACATTCTAGCCATGCAAGAGTGGACCTTCAACAAATTAATTCATTGTTTCAATTTTTTAACTAATTAGACTTTTAGCTAGCCCATAAAAAAAAAGTAAGGTCTCCTGTTTATCTCTTCAAGCATCACTAGCTACACGAGAAGTAAGGTCCCCTATTTTCCAAGAGAAATACTTTTTAATTATAATCAAATCTATATTTAATTGTTCTTGTTTTGGACATATACTTTTGTATTCCCTGGCTTCATACCAAAAAGTGGGGCTTTTGAGGCGAAGCCAATTTCAGTTTGATTGATCATGACGAGCAACAGTGGGCGGAGCTAAGATTAAAAATTTCGAGGGACCAAGTTATAACGGAAAAGATTCAATGTCAAATATTTATCTATGTCTTGTTCCTTACTCAACAAATACTCCTTTGTACTCCTTTATAAAAGAGCCGACTGTTTGTCGACTTTTTACTTTCCCAAATTACCCCTCCTAACTTTTCTCCCCCAAAACAGATGCACCCTCCTAAGTCCGAGTGCAATTTTGTTCACCCTCTTTAAAAGAGGGTGAACATTACCTTCTCTCTTATTGGTTGAAATGGTGTGGATCCCACTACAAAGTGATGTCATGGTGTGGATCCCACTACAAAGTGATGTCATGCTTACCATGCAATACACTTTTTGGTAAGCATGACATCACTTTTTGGTGAGATCTACACCATTTCAACCAATAGGAATGAGAGTAATGTTCACTCTTTTAAGTGGAGGGTGAACAAAATTCAACTCCCTAACAGCCCCTTTGGATGGTGAGAAATGATGAGATAAGAAAGGGGAGCCCTTTCTCACAAAATCTCACCATTTTTGGTGAGATTGAGTGAGAAAGGGGAGGAGCCAATCAAAACATTTTATTTTGTATTTTTCTCTTCATTTTTCACCAAAATAGTCAATACAAAAGAGTGGTTTGGCTATAAAATTTTTTTTTTGACATCAAAGAAGAACATCATATATATATATATATATATATATATATATATATATATATATAAAAGAAAGAGTACAAGGGTTTAATCAAACAAAATACAACACAAAATATACTTAGAACTATGCTATCGCCAAAAGATAAAGGCTAATAGAAAGCCTAGGAACGCCGCCGATTTGGCTATAAATTAAAACCCTTTCTTTTCTCTTCTCTTGAAATCACTCCATTCAAAGGGGCTATAACTCCTAACTCTTCTTCCTCCAGAACAGACGCGACTACTCCCTCCCCATTCTCCCAAACAACGCACCCCAACTCCGAACGGCTCTCCAAATGGAAACCCACCCCGACCCCAGTCCGCCCACACCTCCACCCCCATCTCCAACCACCAAAATTCCACCGTACTTACCTAGACCGCCAGAGTTTCGGCCACCAGACAGCCACTGGAAAGCATTAACCAGTCGAAACTTTTGGCAATTCAAACCCCCACTATACCTCCATACCGCCTGAGATTAGGCCTGCAGAAAGAAACACCCAGTAAGTGCAACTTTAACTACATACATTACACACATCTGCATTTAACTGTGCTTCCTAATGAATCATTGCATAACGCACACCAACTGCTCAACAGGAATTACACAACTTCAAGTGGTGTTGGATTAAAAAACTTCCTGCCCTCCTTAGTACCAAAAAAGGGGAGTTGTATTTACATGTGTGAATTCAGTTTAGGTACGAGATCACTTCCAAATCCATTTCCTATTTTCCCTTCTCATCCCTACACGAACGTCAAAATTAATTATAACCTCTGTTTGGAACCTATGGAAATGAAAGGAAAATAAAGGAAAATAAAAAATAAGGAAAATGGGAAAGAAAATTTATTATTCACTACACTTGAAATTCTTATTTTCTGTTGAAATTTTTTTAGATTTTATGAATGAGAATTGGGACGTTCAGAGGGTCTCCCGAGACAACCGAAAGGGCTCCCGTTGGTTCGTTGAATCTGGACGAGGCTATTCCATTTTTCAGCAGTTTTTGGCTGAATAATACCCCATGAATAGAGGTTAATGCTGGCATTTGCACCTGCCATTCATTCTGGCAGTTTTGTGTATTGATTCTCCCCTATTCAAGGCTGAGAAATCATTTCCCGTATTCATTTCCTGGCTGTTTCAAAGGCTCCTGAGCAGTAAATAATAGGCAGTCCTCTCTTCATTCTGCACCAACAAATTCACAACTTTGAGAGCTCTAAAAATCGTTCTTTGTGTGAGAGAGAGACAAGCAGTAGTTAGTTCGCCAAGGCGGTCAACGGTGGTGTTCTGACGGCTTGCGGTTTAGCCAAGCCAACCTTGGGAGGAAGACGCCGAACAAGATCCTACAACACCCACGGTAGGCGGCGAATCTTTCTTAAGGAGACTGTGGTATCACATAAGACTCGGTTTGGTTTCAGAGATTTCTGTTTGTATCTCGTAATCCCTTATTTACGTTTTGTAATCTGTTCTGTAATTGTATTTATGTTATTATTATGTTGTCAATGAAATTGTTCTCTGGAATTTCCGTTACTGCTCAAATTTTCCCAACAAGCTTAAGAAAGATTTTGATCATTGATCGGCATCGAATTCCAGAAAATAGTTTCTGTTTTGTACTAATCTTTGAGTTGTAAGAACAGGTTCATGACTGAATAGAAATGTGGTGGAGTGCCACTAGTATAAGATGTTTAATCAATCTGCTCAGCAGATTGATCGGTGATTCATACAAGATTATTACAGATTGATTGATGGATCGAAACATGATATGATAACAGACCCGTTTGGCTTCAGCCATGGCTTGTCATGAGTGACTTGACCACTGTTCGGTGATGGGATAAACAGAAAGGCTACGGCCTAAGGCAGTCGTGCGCGGCTTGGCCTTGGATCAATATTGGTTGGCCTCTGGGGTGATCTACTTGGCTTATGCCTTGACATCACCTGGCCTTGATCCCACTGTTATGATCTGTTTGGCGGATGCAGTTTGGGTACTTGGCATGGGATTAGCCAAAGGTGGCTCGCGGCCTGGTGTACTTTGCCTAAAGTGATTAAGCCAGTGGTAGGCGTGATTCACTAAGCCTTGGTACACGGCCTATGTGGTATAAGCCAGTACCTAGATTACGTTGTTCAACAGAAGGGGAAGTTGGATGGCCACAGTCTCGATCCCTGCTGAGGGCCAGCCCTCAGACTCCCACCCGGGGGCGCTGCCCCCAAGACCCCCGTCAGGGGGCGAGCCCCCTAGGACCCCCAAGTTACATGGTATTGTGGGGATGTCAGACTTAGCTTGTTTGATAGATTGTTAATCTATGCATATATAGCTTGTCATTTTGAGATTGAGATTTGTTCTCTTATATGTGGTTGTTCCTAATTTCAGGAAAACATGACAATTGAGTAAGGAAAAACTACCGTCACTGGCAAAGACAGAGAGACTGGTGTAGACACCCCAATTTGGGCGTCTGAATAATCTTTAAGTTTCCCCGATGATGAAATAAGAAAAAATATACCTTCAAGGCTTGGATTGTTGCTCCTTTCTTACTCCTTCCCTAACCTCAAGAAAATCCCTTCCCAAACATATAGGGTGGCTCTCGGTTCAATTGTAAAAGAGAAAGATGCGTTTGCTTGGTCAAAAATAACTTTTTCTATGACACATTGAGGGTAAAATGGGCACACATTTCAATGTATGAAATACCTTTAAGTGAAACCAATTGGGTTAGAAAGAGGACTCACAAGCTTTCCAACGCTTCGAACCGTGCCTAAATCCGAGTTCGGGAGTGTCCGGGGCGCTCCCGCGAAGTTTGGTGTGCTGTGCTGTGCTGTCTCGGAATACCGCGCGGCATTTCCAGAAACGCCACGCGGCATTTCAAAACGCTGCACGGCATTTTAGAAAAATTCAAAATCACTCCGCCGCACGGTATTTCAATATGCAACACGGCATTTCGGGAAAAAGTTCTGACAGGTGCACAAAGTTGTCGGCCACGCCTGCAGGAGGAGCGTCTTGGTCATAAAATAAGTTTTATTCGACCCAGAAGCCACCTCCCCTCTTTGTAGTGCTCATCCTTGGCTCTCTTGCCTATAAATACAACCCCCCTCTAGTTGAGAAGTACCCCTTCAACTCCAAGTAAAGTTACTCTGCCATTTTCTAGACTCTCACTCTCTCTCTCTAAAAATACCCCCCATTGATTCTCTCTCTACAACTCCTTACACCCATCACCATTACATACATCTCTTTCTCTCTACATCAACCCACTTGATCTCTCTCTACTCCCATTTGCTCACAAGTTTCTCAAAACTCAATCCAAATCAACCTTCACTCTCCATCTTCAAGCACATCCAAGCTTCAATCAAAAGGTATAAATATTTTCCTTGGGCTAAACCACATTTAGCTTTGAGGGGAGGCGATCGAGACCCTTCTCGATCTTTCTATACCGAGTTTGGGTCTCGAACGAGCTTTATATTCAAAAAATACAAAAAATCAATTTTTGCACCGGATACGCTACATCGTGCGGCGTTTACGACACTGCACGGCGTAGCGTATTACGCCGTTCATTATTTTGTTTCTTGTACATATTCCTTCTTGTGTTGTTCTGTTTAGTCTGCTTGTTGCTTTTCTGTGCGGGTACATTCCAGAATCAAGTTTCATGTTAAAAGTCATTTTTTTTACTTTATTAAATCTTTTAACATTTCAAAAAGCTTTTAACATTGTTTTACATGATAAGATGAACAATAGGATCTTGTAAATCACTTTTCAGAGATTCAGAAAATATAAAAAACTATTTTGCGGATCTATGGTTTGTTTTGTCATGTAAGAGCAAACTGATTCTGGAATGCGTAGACGAGTACACCGCACGGTGTTTTAGTTACACCGTGCGATGTAACCGGTTTGTCGTGCGGTGTTTCACATGATCTTGGCAGTCTGCTGTAATGCTGTTATTTCATTTTCTGTACATTGCTCATCCATTTCATATTGTACAGTTTGCACCACAAGCACGGTAATGTGTTATATTAGATCCCACGTCCCTTTCCCGTACATGTTTTAAAGTTAAGCTTTTCAAATGATATTAAATTCTCCATTTAAAATACTTAGTAGAGACCGGTTTTTACCGGGCGAGCGGGGTGCTTTTTCAATAAAACCTTCCCCGCTCGTAACGTGGCTCCCGGATCCAAAATCTCAACGTTTTCACTAAATCAAAAACCTTTTTCTCTCAAACAAACTTTCGATTTCTCGGATTATCCATCTCAAAAATTCGGGTGGCGACTCTTCGAGCGCGCGCCGAGCGCGGGAGCCCACAACTGGTGGTGTCAGTGGCAATGGAAATGGCAGTGGTGCTATTCCATCTCATGCTCCTATTCCTGGGATTCTCTCTGTTCCAATGTTTCACGTGGAGAGGCCGAGCCAATTTGTTGGGGTGGACTTCAAAAGGTGGCTATAGAAGATGTTGTTCTATCTCACCACCTTGAACTTGGCAAAGTGGCTTGTCGAGGAAGCACATGTTATTGCTGAGAATGATCCTGACACTCAAAAACGAATTGATGTGGCCAGATGGAAAGAGCATGACTACATGTGTAAGAATTATATTGTGAATGCTCTAGATGATTCGCTGTATTCTGTGTATGGCGAGGCTCCGTTGGCTAAGGAATTGTGGGAATCCTTGGACAGAAAATACAAGATTGAGGGTGTCGGGTCCAAAAAGTTCGTTGTGGGCCGATTCCTTGATTATATGATGGTGGACTCCAAGTTTGTGGCAGTCCAAGTCCAAGAGTTGCAGCTTCTGCTCGCAACTTCTGCTCAATGAGATCAGGATTGAAGGAATGATTCTGAGTGAAGCATTTCAGGTGGCTGCGGTCATCCACAAGCTACCCCCAACATGGAAAGAGTTCAAGAGCTATCTCATGTTCAAGAATAAGGAGATGACCTTGGAGGCTCTTTTCATCAAGTTTCGTATTGAATAGGAGAATCGGGGTATGGATAGGAGTGCAAAGGCCTCCTACATGGCCAAGGCAAATATGATGGAGCATGGTCAATCTTCTGGTGTGAGGAAAAACCAGAATGACAGGCGTTCTGACAAGCAAGCTGGTAAACAAAAGGACAAAAGTGTCAATCTGGGACCGAGAGGTCGTGTTGCCAATAAACAGAGAGAGAAGTTTCAGGGTACATGCTTCAACTGCAACAAGTTTGGGCATAAAGCTTCAGAGTATACAAGGCCGCCTAACCCTCGCACTTAGGCGCACTTGGCTCAGGTGGAGGCAGGAGTGTCCGATATCAACCTCTCGGCTATGGTATCTGAAGTGAACATGGTTGGCTCAAACCCACAGGAATGGTGGGTTTCCTGTGGGTAGACACTGGGGCTACATGCCATATCTGTTGTGACAGGCAGTTGTTCACTACCTTTGAGCCGGTTGCTAACAGTGAAAAGCCGTTCATGGGGAATTCAGCTACCTCGGATGTTGCGGGGCAGGGGAAAGTGGTCCTAAAGATGACTTCGGGAAAAGAGTTGACTCTGAATAATGTGCTATTCGTGCCAGATATTCGTAAGAATTTGGTTTCTGGTTCATTGTTGAGCAAGCACGGCTTTCGCCTGATTTTCGAGGCTGATAGGGTCACTCTGACTAAAGCTGGAATGTATGTAGGGAAAGGTTACATGACCGATGGTCTTTTTAAGATCAATGTAATGACTGTTATCCCTACTATCAATAAAAAGAAATCCCCTGTTACTTATGTGCTTGAGTCTTCCTTTTTGTGGCATGGTAGACTAGGTCATGTTAATTATGATTCTATGCGTAGATTAATTAACTTGGATCATATTCCAGTTTTCCAATTTGATAAAAAAACACAAGTGTGAGACTTGTGTAGATGCTAAAATGCCAAGAGTATCTTTCAAAACAGTAGAAAGAAGCACAGAATCTTTGGGTTTAATCCACACTGATGTGTGTGATCTAAAATATGTCCAAACTCGGGCTGATAACAAGTATTTCATTACTTTTATCGATGATAGCACTCGGTTTTGCTATGTGTATTTGCTGAAAAGCAAAGATGAAGTCCTGGACAAATTTGTTCATTACAAGACTCAGGTTGAGAATCAACTGAGTAGAAAGATTAAGGTGGTCAGAAGCGATCATGGTGGTGAATTTCAGTCACCGTTTGGAGAATTCTATGCCCAACACGGAATAATCTATGACACCACGGCACCTTAATCGCCTCAGACTAACGAAATTGCAGAGCGCAAGCATCGTACATTGAAGGATATGATGAACGCTATGTTGATCAGTTCTGGGTTGCCTCAGAACATGTGGGGAGATGCTATTCTCACCGCTAATTACATCCTCAATAAAATACCTCGCAAAAACGTTGGTAAAACCCCGTATGAATTGTTTAAGGGTAGGAAGCCTACCTATACATTCTTACGAACATGGGGTTGTTTAGCGAAGGTGGCTGTACCTCCTCCTAAGAAGGAGAAGATAGGTCCTAAAACCGTTGATTGTGTGTTCATCGGTTATGCAGACTATAGTAGTGCCTATCGATTTCTTGTGTATAAGTCAGATATACAAGATATTCACAAGAATACTCTCATGGAGTCTAGGAATGCAGTATTTTTTGAACACATATTCCCTTATAGATCCATTGGAGAGTCAAGTTCTGCTAAACGTACTTTGCATCCAGCTAATGAAAGTAGACGAAGCCAAGAAGAGGAAGTTGATGTTGAATCACGATGTAGCAAGCAAGTTAGAACATCAACATCTTTTGGTCCTGATTTTCTGACTTATCTGGTAGAGAATGAGCCTTGGACATACCAGGAAGCTGTAAGCTGCCCTAAGGGACCTTTGTGGAAAGAGGATATTAAGAATGAGATTGACTCCATACTGCAAAACCATACGTGGGAACTGGTGGATTTGCCACTAGGCAGTAAGCCTCTCGACTACAAATGGATCTTCAAAAGGAAGATGAAAGCAGATGGGTCAATTGATAAGTACAAAGCTAGGCTTGTTATCAAAGGATACAGACAAAAAGAAGGCCTAGATTACTTTGATACTTACTCACCAATCTCGAGGATTACTTCCATCCGGATGATCATCGCGATCACAGCTTTGCGTAACCTTGTGATACATCAAATGGATGTAAAAAAAGCTTTCCTGAACGGCGATTTAGATGAAGAGATCTACATGGAACAACCCGAGGGTTTTTTCGCGCCGAGCCAAGAAAGGAAAGTATGTAGGCTTGTTAAGTCTTTGTATGGGCTAAAGTAAGCACCAAAACAATGGCATGAGAAATTTGACAATACTATGTTGTCAAGTGGTTTCAAGATCAACGAATGTGACAAGTGTGTTTATGTCAAAGACATAGACGAAGGGTACATCATTTTGTATCTCTATGTTGATGACATGCTCATTGTTGGTAGCAATGAGAGGGTCATTCAGTCTACCAAGGATATGTTAAACTCAAACTTTGACATGAAAGATATGGGCCTTGCAGATGTCATTCTGGGTGTCAAGATCACCAGAACATCTGTCGGACTTGCGTTGTCTCAGACACACTATGTTGACAAGATTCTTGAGAAGTTCAATCCGTCTGATTCAAGCATCGCAAGATTCCCTGTGGATTTAAGTCTGCATTTATCCAAGAATAGGAGGGGGAAGGCGTATCTCAATTAGAGTATTCTCGGATAATTGGGAGCCAGATGTACTTGATGAGTTGTACAAGGCCCGTTAAAACTTATTCAGTCAGCAGACTGAGCAGATACGCGAGTAATCCAGGTTGTGATCACTAGAAGGCAATAGTCAGGGTTCTGCACTATTTGAGGTATACTCGTGATTTGGGGTTGCACTACACCAGATATCCAGCAGTACTAGAAGGGTATTGTGATGCGAACTGGATATCAGATATGAAGGACTCAAAATCCACAAGTGGATATGTCTTTATACTTGGTGGTGCAACTGTTTCTTGAAAATCCTCCAAATAGACGTGTATAGCACGTTCTACGATGGAATCAGAATTTGTCACTCTAGATAAAGCGTCTGAGGAGGCCGAGTGGCTCCGTCAGTTTTTGGAGGATATTTCAAGATGGCCGAAACCTGTGCCAGCGATTAGTATCCATTGTGAAAATTAATCTGCAATTGGCAGGGCACAGAGTAATATGTATAATGGTAAGTCTAGACATATTCGACGTAGACATAATACCATTAGGCAACTACTCTCAAGTGGGGTTGTCGCTATTGACTATGTGAAGTCAAATGACAATATTACGGATCCGCTAACCAAAGGGTTAAACCGAGAGCTAGTTGAGCAAGTATCGAAATGGATGAGGCTAAAGCCACTACGCTTATAGTTATCGTGGGGGTAGCCAACCTAGTTGACTGGAGATCCCAAGATCTAGATTCAATGAGACTATCTGTAGAGACCCGTATTAAATTTTAATAATTTTGATACTTGATAAAAGCTTGAGTTGCAAATTATGTGAATAATAACAATATGTGGTTATGTGATTTGGGGTTATTGTGGTAAGATTGTTAGTGGAGGGGTGCAAGTGTGAATTACAAGTATATGGCAATATATAGGTATGTGTGTGGTGTAGAGAATCATCTTCTCTAATCCTCTCTCCCGCCCGGCTCTCTCTCTCACTCTCACACTCCCACAAAATCTCACCCAAGAACTCAAAACCCATGAAGATTAACCTTCATTCCACCTTCCGCACGCGATATTGAGCTCGTATTTCGTTGGGTTTAGCTCGGAGAGGAGTATTCGGCTGATTCAAGGTTTTCGGAGCTAGGGCTTGCTTGATTGAGCTTGGGTTTCGTTCTTCGACTTCGAGGTAGGGATTTCTCACTTCTATTATGTATTTATGTGTTGATTTGGTATTTGAATCGCGCCCTAGATCGTTGCTTTTGTTGTTAGAAATGTTCTGGTGAAGTCTGAAAGTCGTGCACTGAAAACCCAAGTCCTACCGGTAGGAGTTTTGGCCCTATCGGTAGAAACACTGTTCAGTAGTGTCATTTTGTGAAATTTTGGTCTTTTACCGGTAGGTTTTCTCCTACCGGTAGGTAATGAAAAATCAACATTTTTGAAAAAAATTTGAACGAGCATAACTTTTTCATCCGAACTCCGTTTTGGGCAAATTTTATATCGAAATTCATGTACCGGAAATCTATTTTCTAATAGTGGTAGTCTCATCTTCTAATTCTTAACCGATAAATTTTGGTAGTCAAAATAAGATAGGTGTGTTCGTATACGTTGGGTAATCCCTTTTCCTTAGAATCGTGGATTGAAACACGGATGTTCATAAGTTCGCCTATGTACTTAATTGAATGGTATAACGAGGCTAGTGGTATACTAGAATTTGTAATGGTTGTTGGGTTCCGTATGAGTCCTTTGACACCGAAACGAGGGTTTAGAGAACATAAGAAATATAGGGGGCGAAGGTTGTATGTGTTGACATGCGATATGAGAAATAAATACGTAGATCACTCTTTTGAGTTGAACAATGCTAGGCATGAATACAAGGGACAATTTCTTTATGTTTGATATGCGATACATTTCTTGCGTAACTTGTACGGTTTTATGAGTTGCAAGGTGGAAATCTATGAATCGTCGTTAGAGAATATCTCTTGATATGTGAGTGCTTGTATGGTGATGAGAAACTAATAACGTAATAAAAGTGAGTTGATTGAGGTGAAATTATCCATGCTACTTCTATGTGAATAAGTCTCCTTTGTGAATTCATTATATGTGATTGAGATGAACGACTGAGTTGTAAAGTATATAGGAGGAATTTTGGGTACGATGACCTATGATGTGTGACTTGAATTAGCTCCATCAGTGAGAGATGTGCTAGTGGGGAGTATCAGGACTCCATAAATGGCCAGGCAGGAGGTTTTGCTCATGACACAGGACGAAAAGGAAATGGTGACACGATGTGAATGGAAATGGGCTATCATTGTGAAAGTGTGAGTGATATGAAAGATATTGGCGTTGCGGTTCTTTGATTATGATAGTTTCATAAGTCAAGATATTGGATTGGTGATTCGAAATAAGATGAGGGACAGTGGCAGTCATGAGAAAATAGTATAGATAATAAGTTATTGTGGTTAATTTAGAGTCTTGGTGTGTAGTCATGGTACTTCAATTATGTCGTCGACTTTAGGAAAATTGCTTGTCGTGTATTGTTTCTCCTTTGAAATACCGTACCTTGCTTCAATTATTCACTCTACCTGTCACCCCATTTTCATATAATGGTTGTGTAGATTTCTCTACTGGGCTAGTGTAGCTTAACCTATCATTTTCAGGTGTGAACCCTGTAGACACCCCAATCCGGACCTCGAAGGGTCTTTGTTCACCCCGATGATGAAATAAAGGAAACGGAACCTTTGCGAGCTTGAATGAAGGACTCCCTTAACCCCAAATCCTCAGCCCAAATAAACCGTCAGCCCAAAACAAACCCAAAAGCCCAAAAAGCCCAGAAAATCCAAAAACCCTAAAGTGAACCTATAATGCCGCGCGTGACACTTCTACACCGCACGGCGTATCGAAATTTAATACACCGCACGCGGTCATGAGGTTAGCCGCACGACATTTCAGGTAAAGTTCTGACTGGCTCAGAAAGCTGTCGGTCACGCCCATTTAAGCCACAGCTGCAAAATGGCTCAGCCGAAAGCACACTTCTGGCCCGCCCAGAAAATACCTCCAACATTTGAAATTCAAAATCCAAGGCTCTTGCCTATAAATACACCCCTCCACTCAAGGGAAAATGGCCCCTTGAGCACTATTATACACTTTCTCTCTCTTCTTGCTTTCACACCCACTTTCCCATTTCCAAGCCTTGAGAATGTTGCTCTCAAAAGACATTCTCTAGGCCTTTTGCTCCATTTTTCTCCTCACCATTGAAGTTAGTCCCTTACTAACTTTGAGAACCCAACCACCCAATACACTCATCTATTACACACACCCATACGTCTATTCTCTTTTCCAACCTTCCGACGTCTATACACCATCATCAACACTCATTCAAGCTCAAGACCAAAGGTAAAAACCAAGTTTCCTTGGGCTAGGCTCTGCCCTGGTCCTGAGGGGACCCTTCCATCTTCAAACCTAGCCCTTTTGGTTAGGATCTGACCCAAAGTTTCTTTTTCAAAACAAAACCAGTGTTCTGTGCAGGATACACTACGTCGCGCGGCGCTCTGAAGCGTCGCACGGCGTAGTATACTCACACGCACGGCATTTCAAAACACTCCTGTTTTCTTGATCTAGCTGTTTGGATCATGATCGTCTGCTGCTGGATCTGTTTTTGTACACCGAAAGCAGTCTCGGAATGAGACCATATCTACAAGCCATGTTTTAAACTCCATAGATCTTTTCAAGATAAACAAACGTATCAAAAATGGTTTTTTTACTCGTGGCTTGGAAGAATGGTACAGATCTGAGACGATCTGACGGCTGCGAGCTTTCTGAGGTTTTAAAAATAGTACCGTGCGTCGTAATATGTATACCGTGCGAGGCTCTGGAAAATGATAGAAGTTATTATCAAGGCCAGAACCACGCACGGCATATCTTTAGGCCGCGCGGTGTAAAGCGATATGCCGTATGACGGAGATTGTGATCCAGACAGCATTGCTTATACGTTTTCCTGTTTATATTACTGTCACGACATCCTTTATCATTCATGTACACCAAGCACCACTAGCACGGTAACGTATCATGTTTGATCTTGTACCCCTGTCCCTTTATGTGTTTTTGAGGTTTTCCGAATGGTATTAAATCCCCCATTTAAAATGCTTAGTAGAGACCGGTTTTCACCGGGTGAGCGGGGTGCTTTTTTTAACAAAACCTTCCCCGCTTGTAACCTGTCTCCCGGATCCAAAGTCTCAATGGTTTGGTCAGATCAAAAGCCTTTCTTTTCAAAGCAAACTCTCGGTTTCTCGGATCATCCATCTCAAAAATCCGGGTGGCGACTCTTCGAGCGCGCTTTCGGGCGCGGGAGCCCACAAACCCGGAGCGGTAGTATGGAGTGAAGTGCATGCATTCTAGTGCATATTTTCGGAAGAAGTGGTAAAGGAGACTCGTGGATATTTTGATAAAACATGTTTCGGGAATGTAATAGAATTTTAACTCTATTTCTTTTAATGATGTAATATATTCCAACTCTTGGAGTTGGATCTGTAATTTAATGACCAGGACATGGTGAACTCTTTTGGGGTATTATGTATGATAATGTGAGGAGTTTTATTTATGAAAAGCTATCTTTATTTATGTTGAAAATCGAGAGCGTGACACTATCTTTCGCGAGTAGCCGAGAATGATCACTGAGGAGACATGGTCTCCTACCCATTCCTATGGTGTAGAACAGTGATACCTGCAAATGGAAAGAGGTTAAGCATTGCTTTTAATGACTCCTATGCGCTGGATTGCCAGACGAGGTATAGCAGGATACCCTTTATAGGAAGGTCACCTATGTTAGTATGAAGTGAGGCCACTTCTTTGAGAATTGTGGCGAAATTCTCAAGAAAATACTCGCAGAACCAGGAAAGGGGTGTCATGGCCAAAATGAACCCAACAGTAAGAACTGAACTACGTCAGGAGAAGTTCTGTGTGATGTCTGTTGTCTCAGTTTACATCGGTAGTGGAACAGTTCAAAGCGGAACCGCACACTGGTCTGCCAGTAAACCCGATAGGCTATCACAAGGGAAGGTTTCAGGCCAAAAGCCACCTATCCTATGCAGGAATTATCCGTTGTCTCTCTCTCTGAATCAGCTTTGTACTCTGCGTCAGTTTGCCTGCCAATTTCATTCATGGGGGGGATTGTTGGAAAATTCCCAGATTTTATGAATGAGAATTGGGACATTCAAAGGGTCTCCCGAGATAACCGAAAGGGCTCCTGTTGGTTCGTTAAATCTGGACGAGGCTATTCCATTTTTCAGCAGTTTTTGGCTGAATAATACCCCATGAATAGAGGTTAATGCTGGCATTTGCACCTGCTATTCATTTTGGCAGTTTTGTGTATTGATTCTCCCCTATTCAAGGCTGAGAAATCAATTCTCGTATTCATTTCCTGACTGTTACAAAGGCTCCTGAGCAGTATATAATGGGCAGTCCTCTTTTCATTCTGCACTAGCAAATTCACAACTTTGAGAGCTCTAAAATTCATTCTTTGTGTGAGATAGAGACATGCAGTAGTTAGTTCGCCAAGGCGGTCGACGGTGATGTTCCGACGGCTTGCGGTTTAGCCGAGCCAACCCTGGGAGGAAGACGCCGAACAAGATCGTACAACACCCACGGTAGGCGGCGAATTTTTCTTAAGGAGACTGTGGTATCACACATGACTCGATTTGGTTTCAGAGATTTCTGTTTGTATCTCGTAATCTCTTATTTACGTTTTGTAACTGTTCTGTAATTGTATTTATGTTATTGTTATGTTATAAATGAAATTGTTCTCTGGAATTTCCGTTACTGCCGAATTTTTCCTAACATTTTCTTCACTCTTTCTCTTTCAACCAAACAATATAAGGAAAAATTTTTAAATTTTCTTTTCCTTTCCATGAGTTCCAAACAAAGCCTAAATTTTTCAACTAAAAACCCCCCCTTGCCGAGCAAAAAAAAAACTAAAAACCCCCCTTTCATTTTCTCTCTCTTCAACCCCTCCACACCCTCAACCATGGCCGCTGCACTACGGTCAAAATCTTCAAGAGACAGCCTTTCCTCAATCCACGGTATCACAGTTCAAGTACTTCATTGTCAACCACGTGCACGATGGCCAAATCCTGGGTTCCTATCCAAACACTTACTTTGTATGTTTGTAATATCTTGAATTGGGCAAACATTTTTCAGTACTGATTGTGTTGTTGATTCCAAAAAGGAAGTGGATTCAGAATTTTTTTTTTTTATAGGCAAGTGGATTTAGAGTAGATTTTATATTAGTAGAAGTAGTTTTTTTTTCCTTGAAGTTTTGAGACCCAAATACCCAATTCAAACTGGACTATTGTAAATGCGAATATATGCTTACGTCCTTTTCCCCCCTTAGATTTGGGAAAAAATAATCCAATAAATAGAGTGCAACTGATCGATCTTCGAGGTTGAGAGTAAAGGAAATAAGGTTTACAACCATTAACTCCATGGGTAATGGACTACGTCGAATAAAAGTGAGGACCAATTATTCTGTTAACATGGATCAAGTCATATTTTCTGAGAGAACCTTGATCCATATGATTGACCATTATCTAAGGTATAAAAGAGCAATTCTCTAATTGTAAAAGACTACATCGGGTATTAATAAAAACCAATATTTCTGTTAATAAGGACCAAGTCATTTTTTGAGAGAACATTGTCCCAAATGATTGACTATTATTTGAGGTATAAAAGCGCAAGTCATTAATTATAAAGGATTATGTTAGGTATTATTAAAGACCAATTTTTTTGCTAACATGGACCAAGTCATATTTTTTGAGAGAACACTGTCCCTATTATATGAGGTATATAAAAGAGCAAGTCATTAATTCTAAATAACTACGTCGGGTATTAGTAAAGACCAATCTTTCTGTTAGAATGGACCAAGTCATATTTTCTGAGAAAATCTTGTTCCCAATGATTGATCATTGTCTGAGGTATAAAAGAGTAAATTATTAATTATAAAGGAGTACTACATCGAGTATTAATTAGTAATAATTAGAGCTATTCATTAATTAATTTTAAAATAAATTTTTGAGTGGCCATGTGAAAATCAATTCCATCAATCAGCTGTTGTAAGTATTTGATCCAGTTGTCTAGTTTTTGTTTAAGAATTCTTTCGATTTCTAGGATTCTAAATTCAGATTAAAAAGTGAATGATTGGATGAAGCAGTTACGATTATGATTATCGGATTGAGACCTATTTTGGCTTAATAAGCCTTCTTCTTTTTCTTTTTTTTGTCTTTACTCATTTTTTCACTTTTGTTGGTTTTGTATTATTATTTATATGAATTATTGAATCGTCTTGATGGGATTATAAAATTCTGTTCAAAATTATATTTTTGAATAAAGTTAAAAATAATATAAAACATACTCATTTTCAGCTTATTTTGTTTTCATTGAAAAAATATTGAAAAATATTTTTACTTTTAAGATTCCTCTTGTCATAACGAACCAATATAATTCACAAAGAAATTAACAAAAAATAAACAAATGCGAAAAAACATGAATAAAGAGAAAAAAAAAGTAATTTAAATAGCTTATTAAGCTAAAATAGGCCGTTTGATTTTTTTAAAGTAGCATTCTAAAAAGTAATTCAAAATTAATGAAGAGTTTGGGTTGTGGGGTATGTTGAAAGAGGAGAGACGAGAGAGACGTGTAAGGCAGTAAAAGAAGAGAGAGAACCGCACAAAAACAAAAAAACAAAAAGAAGAAGAGAGAATAATAAAGTTGTTGGCTGTTAAAGATGAAAGGGGTAAAAGCAAAGGCTTACCATGTTTTGGTCAATAATTCTGGCTGTTAAACAATTACTCCACTACTCCTACGCAGGTCAATTTAACAATGGATTCCTAAAACAAACAAATTTCATTGCAGCTTGGCACAGACAATTATCATTGTAAATGTGTAAATTAACCCTTCCAAAGCTCAGTCCAACAATAGAATTTCAAACAATGCCACTATAGAGAGCTCAAACAACACAGTTTCATCTTCCCAAATTTTCAAGAAACTTGTACATTCCAAAGAAATGGAAGCCACCCCCTTGAAACATAAAATTACATAAGCAGCCTGGAAAATTATCAGATCAACCAAATTTCACCCCAGTGAAACTTAGGTCCAGAAAACCCTAAAATTGATACTGAAACTCAAGTCCAGAAAATGTCCAAAATTTCTTTGGAATCTCTATTGAATCAGATATTCGGCATGAAAGATCACTCTATCAACCATTTACAAGTCATGGAGATGATGAACGACAAGAGAAACATGTTCCAGAGACGATGTAACTAATGTCCCATATGCCTCTAATATTTAGAGAGAAAAATCATCCAATGCTCCGGGACAGGGGCGGCTCCACCCCTGGACTCGAACAATGAACTAAAATTTTGTATTTTTTTTTTACATATAATCTGATTTTTCTTTCATACTTTTTCATATTGTCGACACTAAATTGTCCATGAGCCGCAGTCAAAGCAAAAAAAAAAAAAAACTTCAATTTGTGAGTATATACATAATATAACTCAACAAAACAAAATAATTTAAGCATAATTCATTTTCAATCATAATTAAAAAAAAATTCATTTCATATAGAGCTTTGAATATAAATCTTTTTTTTTAAATGTTTTTGTTACCGCTAAACTAAAACTCTAGAGCCTCTGCTGCTCTGAGGTACCACCATGTGTATTCTTGGACCTTTAGAATTACACATTCATGTAGGACTCATGACAATGTGGGCGAATCTCATGTCCGTGTAGTGTTGAAAGGCCCTAAAACACTATACAATGGTGCCTCAAAGCATTGAATAATTACTCGTCTTAACTTTTAAGAGGCCACGTGGTGCCGTAGTCTTATTTTCATTTTTCTCCGCACATTAATGTGGACTCCACATATATAGTCTTAGGTCCCACAACAACGTGCAGTGAAAATGTGACCCGAAACACCATGTCTTAGGTGTCCCAATAGCACCAGGGTTGTAAAACTAACCGAGCTCGAGCTCGAATTTTCAACTCGTTTAGTAAACGAGTTGAGTGAAACTCGGCTTTTTCGACAAAAGCTCGACTCGTTAGGGAGGTTCAGTTTAATTAAAGAAACTCGTTTAGTAAATGACTAACCTCAATTCGTTAGTGGCTCAGTTCATTAAGAGCCGAGCTCGAGCTCGAGCTCAACAAAACTCGGCTCTTTTACGGGGAATGGGAAGGGCTATAGTGCACCTGTCTGGCCGTCCATCTCAACACGGATGGCTCGGATTAAATCCGAGCTCCTTAAAATCTTAGCCATCCATTGTTCAGATGAAAATCTTAGCCGTTCATTGCCGAGATGAACGGTCAGATTGGCTGCACTACACGTATAGTACGGGGATGCACTGTAGCACCCCGGGTCCGTTTACGGAGAGAACGTTAGTAGTAATTTCGTCACCGCGCCTCTGCAACTACAAATTTCATCTTTCCCGCCAAAGCGCGCCCTTAATGAGATCTCCCATTTCACACACTCTCTCTCTCTCCTAATTTCTCTCAGTAGTCAGAACAGTGCATCACGGACGTTCTCTCTCTCTCGCTCTCTCTCTCTGTGCGATTGAAGTACCGAAACCCAAATCAGCCCTATCTCCAGTCCTAACTACTAAAAGGGGCTTCTAGGGTTTCCAATCGACAATGCCTGACCTGGGCATTCTCTTCAACTCCCCTCCCCTACCTCTCCCTCTCACCCCTACCCTCAAACCGGTCTCCGATCAACGTGATTCGTCCAGCCCTTTGACCCCAAAACCGGTCAAAACCCTAGTCATAGAGGGTGATTGCGATTTGCCCCTTCCAGTGAGCAATGGGAATGAGGTTAGGGTTTTGAGGAAGACCAGAGGAGGCGGCAAGATGACGGTGGAAAATAATAATAAGTGTTTAGATGATTTTGGGAAGGCATGGGTAGAAAATAAGGTTGAGTCTGGAGTGGCTGAGCGGAAATGCTTCCTTCCGTTCCTCGTGGGCGCGCCGCGGCTGGTAAATTCTTATTTCCCATTGATGGTCTTTTGAAATCTTTGTGACGTATTGTTTGGCAATGAAGTCGTGTAATGCTGAAAAATGTTAAATTTTCTGTGGGTTACTCTGTTTTTGAAGAAGAAAGTCTTAAATCTGTTCAAGAAAGTAGTTTTTTTTGGGATCTGGGTTGAGTGTTAATGGGTTAGTTTGATTTCAACTTAGGGTGCCAATGTGTTCCATAAGCTTGAACCTGGTACTACACGACATGACCACTAGGCCACTTGCCCAGGTCGTTTGTTTAACTGAGTTTGGGAGGGCAACAACAAGCTCACGTGTTCGACTTCTCTATTGTAGCTGAAATCCACCTAAAACAACCCCAACAGATAAGCTAAAAGCCAACCTATTACCCCCAGTTCTTTGTAAAGAAGTAGGAAAGCAAAAAATGCTTAACTCCGGAATCAGGTTGGCAAAAAGTCAAACTCTTTTTAACAAATACAACATTAAAAGCCTGCTTTTAGATATCCCATACGCTGAATGAATATTTCTGAATGTTGGGGATTTCATGCTGAAGTGAATTTCATGAATGTTGTCATCAAACTCGGGCTCGTGGATAGCAGAAGTGTTAAGATTGAAATTGTTATGTACCATGTTGTCTGTTATATTTTTCTACATCAATGCTTACGTAGTAGAGACCCAGTTTCCAGTCAGTGTTAATCCCTATTTAAACTTTGTTATTCTATGTTCTAGGTCAGTTTCGGGCTGACAATATGGTGTGTGAAAGTTGTTGTTAATCTATTGCAGGTTGAGTGTTGGGTTTGCCAACTGTCAATCCATCCTGGGGAGGAAGTGCTATGCTCCGTTAATGGTTGTCAAGCTGTTTTCCACTCATCATGTGCAAGAGAAAAATGTTGGTCATCCTCTTTGAAGAGAGTTACATGTCTTCAGCATGTAAGTTCTCTCCATTCTGCTTCTAGCTTTTACTTGTAGTTTTTAGGCTCCATTATCTAGTCATGGCATTTGCTTTGTTCATATACTGCTTGAATGTTGTGACCTCAATTTTTTGTCAAAATTGCTTGCTCCTGCCTTGATTGGTTATTGTTTTAGGGTTATTCTTATTGATGTGTCCTCTTTTTGGTTGATCGTCAATTTTTTGTCTAAACTTGTTTCTGAATGTGTCCTCTATGTGATGAAGTTTCTTTGTGGTCATCATATTAAGTTCCTTCCTATATTGTTTCTGAATGTGAATCCATGTTTTGCGACTGCTGTGCTTTTAATGTTGTGATGTATCACTCACAATGACATCTTTCTCCGATAGGCATGCTACTTATGCAAACAGAAGTCCTTCTGGCGTTGTGTCCGATGCATGGTAGCATCACATGACAAGTGTGCTGCATTTCCAGAGGGTGTTATTCATCTGAATAATCAACCTGGCCGAGCTGTTTGCTGGCGACATCCTGATGATTGGCGGTTGGAGAAGGTCAATCTCTTCTTTCCTTCACCAGAATGGTTTTTCTTTGTCTTAGATAGTTTCTGGATTTTACTCTCGTAGTTACTGTTTTATATCATGGAAATTGCCCTGCCACTTTTTATTAGCGTAATGCTGAGGTTTTTTTTTTTTTCCCATATGAAGCATTATTGCTTCTTAATTCTTATGCATTAGTTCAAGCATTTAGTCATTTACTAGTGGCAACACGTTCAAGCTTTGTCATCTCAAAACGTTCCAGGCTGCGATTTTCTTTTCTTCTTCTCATATTCTACCATTTAGCATCTTTAATACTGTGGTAGCATATAGTTGTGTTAAATTTTGCTTTTGAACAATTAAATGATTATTGGTAAGTGCTTTTAAAAGTTCTCTTGCTGGTTGCTTCATGACAGGCTGAACTTTGTATTTGAGGTCATGGTCAGAAGAACCAATCGATGTTCACAATGGCCACTTACTTGTAGCTTTGAAACTGCATCTCTCATTTGTTTATTGTTTTTCGCATCTTTTATTGATTCTAGTGGCTGACAGGACTAATCTATCTTGTTGAATGAGCAGCATGCAGCCCCAACAAGCAGCATAGAGGTCAGAGTTTGAGTAATTTGACACTATTTGTTTTTCAACGTATAGATTAAAATGCTCGAGGAAATTGCTATTTTTTGCTTTTACTTTAAATATCAAAATTAAATAACTTAACCTACAGAATTTAATCAACAGTTGTATTTGAATTTCAAGTTTAATCCCCGTACGAAACACCTTTTCTTACGCATAACTGCTACTTCCTTCACGTCGTACTGGTGATTGACAACAAATCCAGGTTTTTGCTTTTTGTATGCAGAAATAAGAGAAAAACATATTTTCACTTACTTTTTTCTCTTCAACAAACAAAATTACACGGTTGGTATGCTTACACTTTTCTATAACCAAAGCAAGAAAACATCTTTGGTAACTAGTGGGACGAGAAGTAGCCAGAGAGGCAGAGTATGAAGGGAGGTAACTTAAGAAGCATGGATATGGACACAAGACATGGACACAAAAAGGACAAGCAGAGACATCATATCTCCAATAATTAGGATGCAAGCATGTTACGGACAAGCCAACAACAACATATATTTACATTCTAGTGTTTCTAGGAATTAATATGCAAGTGACAAAATTATGTCCATCGTATTAAGATAAGAAACACAAATAGTACTCACACTTTCAAAATACAAAAAAATGTGAATTAAACCTCCACGGAAACTTTCAGTTTGAGCCCACTTTTCATGATTGCATTTTAACTTCTTAATGTGTCCTTCATGTGTCCTTGAACATGTCCTTGGAATGTTCCCAATGTGTCCTAGAGTGTCCAGAATGTATCCAACCGAAAAAAATGTAACTTCTTTGTTTCATTTTCCAAAACTTTTTGACAACCAGAGTAGAGAAAATGAACTACAAAATGGTACCAAGTACCAACTATTCTACTTCCATAATTTAAGGTGCTGATGCCTGGATGCAAAAGCTAACTTTTTCATCGCTCAAATTTAGGAAATATTTTATCGTTTGCCTCTACCATACATTGAAGAGGAGTTCAAGATTGACTTTACTTGGAGAGACGCGATGGAGACTAGACTGGAGCCACCTCCATATGTGCACATCAGGCGCAGTATCCAAAGCATGCTGTCTTTATATTATGCTGAATCAATTATATGTTTTGATCAATATCAACATTAGTCCTTTAACTATGCTTGATCTGAAAAAGCATTGAGTTTCTCTCACATCTGCACGGGGCTTATTGGTTTTGCTACAGTTTGATGGTTAAATTTATTTTCTTCAGATTGAGTATGTATTATTTTCTCCCATATTGTTGTCCTTGACTGAATTAGATGTGTACCTTATCAAGAAAAAGCGCAATGATGTTGATGGGGACATTGGTTGCACGAATTGCAATTCTACTCAATGCTCTGAAGACTGTGTTTGCAGGTAATGTAAATTTAACAGTCATCCAAAGTTTGTCTCCTTGGAGAAGTGCATTTGGGAATCTATGCAATAGTTGTTCTGCTAGTTAGTTTCTTGGGACCTTTACATCTTAAAAAATTAGGATTCAAAAGTCCACTTTTATTATTATTATTTGTTTGACGAAAGGAAAAAATATTACATAGGGACTCTTATCAAAATTCACGTACTTGACCATTATTCACATCTGTCAATGATTACTTAAAGTTTAGTTCCTTTCAGGAATCATCTTAATGATATCGACCACTACTTTAATGTTTTTAAATTTGGATGACGATTTCCTAGTCCCATGGCTGTTTCTAATCTACATACGGACCGCATATGGTTAAACTATCAAATAAAATCACTGATAACAACTTTGAAAAAAATATGAAGCAACTATGAGTTTTTTCTTGAATCTAGACTGGCGACAGGACAGGTGTGACAACACAATGCCGGTTCTACATATATACTACATTGAGAATAGCAGTAATTGCATCTGAAAGTCATATCATCTTATTACGATAGCAGAAGAGTACATGGTGGTCCAGACCCATCACAGGGCACTAGTACTCCATCACATTTTATGTTTAGTACTTTAACCTTTCTTCTGTAATTTGTTTGGTTTTTAACCTTTATGGTCGATTTATGTTTTATGAACTCATATATTGACGTTATTTTACATGAACCTCAAGTCTTTTGGGTTATAGAGAGTCTTATGTCATATTTCATCACCAATAGGGTTCAATGTATAAGCTGCTCCAAGGCTTGTCATTGCTCGGAAATGTGTACAAACAGACCATTTCGCAAAGAGAAGAAAGTCAAAATTGTGAAGGTATAAACTATTCTCCGTAATCTCTTTAATTGTCATTGTAAAGTTTTTGAATAGGGTAAATTAATCTCATTAACGGCATGCTTGAATTTTTTCGCAGACGGAATTTTGTGGTTGGGGAGTAGAGGCAGGTGAATGCATAAATCAAGGTGATTTTGTCATAGAGTATATTGGGGAAGGTACCTTCTTTACCTGGTATTTCAAGATACATCAGCATAGCCCAAAGTTTCCTGTAATAGTTGAATAAGCACGTCCTCAGTTACTTCAGTTTGGTTAAGATGTTCATGGTCTTGCATCTCAATTTCTCTCCTTTTTCATCTAATAAGCGTTTAGGTATCCATGTGGCATTAACCACTGCATGTCTGCATCATGCTTTCACTTTCGTTGTTCACTCTTGCTTGATAATTGATATACTGAGTTCACTGAGTTGCCATTTCTGGAGCTAAAGTAATCCCTGTGGATGGGCTTTGATTCTCATGTTGGGTCAACAATTCAATCCCCTGCATCATCTCCCCCTTCCCCTGACAACATGCTAGTGTAGGCTTCCAAAGTGTCAAAGATGCAATGCATGTCTTTCTGTTTTTTTTTTCTTCACTTTCTGTACTGTTCATTTGGTCGTCAGGATTCTTCTACACTTTTTCTTTCTCCATGTTTAATGTACGAGATATGTACGTGATAGTTTTCAAATTTTCATAACTAAAGCACACAAGAGTTCATTGTTTTGGCCACAAATCGAGTACTTTGACAAGGGTGGGTGACTCAAGCCCTGTATGAAGTTATGAATTCACTTCGGGCTTGGCTTTTTTCAGAGGACCTTGGCTTTTACTTAAAGTGGCAGTGTTCTAAAAGTCGGCTGACTAGTCCCCAGCTAGGCAAGCCCTTTTCTGCTTGACTAGTGCCTAGCAATTTTTAGAACATTGATAAGTGGTATTAACTGAGAAGGTAACATTGCAAGGTGAAGCTGCAGCTTGCAGCAGTGAGACTAAATCTCGGCATTCTGCTTTGTAAGGGAGCCCCTCATTCACTAGGCAAACTGTACTATAGTTCTCTTCTGGTATAGATCATTTTCAAACTTTAGATCCACGAGGGCTTGACTATGTTTCTTCAACTTCACCAGATACAAAATGCTTTGGTTCACACTTTTTATGTTTTTCCATTTTATTCGGAACTGCAGATAATACAAAATGCTACTGATATTCTTTTGAAGCTGAAATTTAAATTTTTGTCGTTCTTCTGTGAGCCTTGAAATGTTGATCTGTGCGGCAGTTATTGATGATGCTATGTGTGAACAAAGGCTTTGGGACATGAAGTACAGAGGTGTCCAGAATTTCTACATGTGTGAAATTCGAAAAGACTTCACAATTGATGCGACCTTCAAGGGGAATTCTTCTCGCTTTCTAAATCATAGTTGTGATCCCAACTGTAAGCTGGAAAAATGGTTAGTATTAACAACTTCACTACTACTTTTGAAGATCAATTGTTTGGGGACCCTATTCTTTCTCGAAGATGGATGTCAGCTATAGCTTAACAATAAAATCTTTTACAAGACATTGGCTTCTCACTTTAGTAAGGGTGTTTTTTTTGTGTTCCATGGTTCCACCATTTCTTATCTATTTGCAATTCTTCATCCGACCACATTTCCCGTTCCGGTGGTCTTAACTCCATTGTACAGGTATTACCATGCTATAAGTATTGAAATGCAACCTGGTTTTATATGACCTTACAGTGTCGTACTTTTGTGAGTCTAGATTGGATTACCGTTGAAATGGGTTGTCGGTCTCATGTCATTTTCTGGATGATTGACAATGACCTTACAGTGTCACCTTGCTGGTTTTGGTAACAGATTTACTGTGTGCCTAAATGACTTGCTATCTGCATTCTCTTGTGAGTTTATTGTATCAATTTAGCCTGTCTATTGCAGTCGAGGCATAAAATAATTTTTTTATCAATAAGTTTTGACAATAATATTTGTTCTTTCTGAAGGCAAGTTGAGGGTGAAACACGTGTTGGTGTCTTTGCTGGTAGATCTATTAAAATTGGCGAACCATTAACATATGATTACCGGTATGCTCTAATTTTGCTCTCCAGTTATTATTGTTCGTTGGTCATACAGTGTAGTGTATTTTCTCGTTTTTTTCCCTCTAATTAGTTCATTGTGTTGTGGTAGAAGTAATGGGGCATGTGCGATGTGCATGTAGAGAAAATATTGCATTTGATATATTTGATCCTTATATGCCACCTTATCGACATGGTCGTGGAGGTTGCTGTGTCAAAAAGTCATCAGCGCAGAAGAAAGAAAATCAGGGAGGATAAAGAGTATTGCACACAAGAGAAACCAAAAATAGGGGTTTCTCTTTTATCACATGTATTTATTATAAATCGTGCCCACAAGAGAATCTATCTAATGACCTATCCATACCTTATGACGTCACAAATAACCGCCTTGCGGTTTGACGTCATGCATGACGATTGCCGAACGCCATGTAGGTAAGTGATGTGGCTGAACAGAGCCACCTGGCCATGATGTGGCACATCATCTTGTAGCGTTTGGCCTCAAGTGCCTTAGCCCAACACTTTGCCCTGCCCAAGACGTGACAGGCCGAATGGCCCTTCGGCCGCCTGGGTTCAGCTACTGGGTTGATGGCCTTCCTGGTTTGACAGGCCCGTCTATATAGAATGGGTACGATCTGCCATTCCGGCTCACTACGTGTTGCCTTCTCTCCTTAGATATGAGTCATATGAGTCTGTTTAGTTTCAAGATATTCGTAGAAAGATCTTGGCCTGCGATTTCTGTTATGGTTTACATGGTTTTCGCTCTTAAATTCGTAACTGGTTGAGAAGTAGATGTATAGATCAACAGGGTTTAGCTGTTTCTATTCTTCATTGGGTCCTATAACTGGAGTTGCAGAGCAAGAATAAGAGTTGTGTGATATTTGCCTTTGTAGATTTGTGCAATTTGGGCCTGAAGTCATCTGTCATTGTGCTGCTCCAAACTGTCAAGGTTTTCTCGGGACGAAAAGAAAGATCGATAAGATCGACATTTGTTGGGGTTCGAAACGTCGGAGAACACCAATCATCACCTGCTTGCTTAGAAATCAACAAACTGCAATTCCTGAGAGCAATTTATTTCAGGAAGCATAGTTTTTTTTGTAATACATTCCTCTTAATAGTGAACACAAAAGTGGCAAAGGGCTAAAATACCCTTCTTACGTGTAATTGCTGTAATGATTCATGCGTACTGTATTCAGTGGTAGGGTCAGGATTTTGGCCGCGTGGGAGCGATATTAAGGCAAGAGGGTGTGCAACCCATTTGATTTTGTTATAATCAATATGAATATCCTACTTTCCAAAACAAACAGGTCGCATATGTGTATATATTTGTGTAGTTGATTTCTGACAGATAAACCTTGAAAAGCTACAGTGGAAGGGTTTGTTTATAAAAGCTAAAAGTGATTAGCTACTAAGAATTTAGATGGAGTAAAATGAAAGACAAGTTACTCAATGGGCTTCCATTAAGGGATTTTTAACTTGTTAAGTTAAGGATCTCATGAGTTTGACTTTATTTCCGATCAAATTTTGATGATTTGAATCGTTCAATGTGTTTAAAATGTGATTTTAAGGGAACCTGCGAGAAATTGGCAAAAAATGACCAGAAAGGGTTTGATCTGAGCAGTTTTTTATAAAAACGTTATAAATGCATTTTTATGAAAAACTGTTCGGATCAAGCGCTTCCCGGTCATATTTTTTGCCGATTTCTTGCTATTGTCAGCTCACTGGGTTGACGATAAGCACACTAGAAGACAAGGAAAACACGTATTTTTGTGAACCTTTTACATCTTTTAATACACATTCACTCATTATTGTCAGTCTATTGGGCTGATTTTAGAATTTTCCATCGAGAAAATGAAACGTACATATACAGGGAAAAATTGAATTACCAATAATTATCTGCAATTATATATACAATCAATTGACCGAGCAGAGCCGCAGAGGAGTACGAGAAGAATTGGGTTTTTTCCCTTAGAGCATCTCCAATGCACCCTCCATTCCTCTATTTCTCCATTTGAGAGGATCATTTTTGGAAGAAATACCATTCCAACCCATCCTCTATTTTCTCCTCCATTTGAGAGGATCAAGTTTGGTACTCCAAATATGGAGGATGGAGAAAAAAATGGAGGATCTCCTCCATTTCACTATTCACCCTCACCAAATCCCATTTTGTTCATCAAATTAGTTTTGATACACTAATCCTTTATAAAATTGGTACCAATCAAAAGATATGTACAATATCTTCAAAATAAGACCCATATTGAGTATTTTTTTAATGAAGTTAGAAAAAATGAAAATCTGAGTTTTGGAGGGAAAGTGGGAAAGTTTGAGATTTGGGATGAGTTTTTAAAGAAATAGAAGTAGAAATAGAGTATTGGGTTGGAGTTAGATTTCCTCCAAAATCACTTTTGCAATAAAATATATTATTTTGATACTCTCAAATGAAGAAATGAAGGCAAAAATGGAGTATTGGATTGGAGATGCTCTTATAGTGTCAATTGACCGAACAAATGGCATTTGACCGCCGCTGTGCAGATCGTAAAGAACGCTAATTCACACTAGCTGACCTTTTCTTAAATACTAATCAAGGTTCCCGGGTCAGTTTGTGTACACCTCGAGTGCTCTCTAGAAGCCTAATCTCACCATCTAATAATACGGGGGCGATCAAAGTTATAGGATAAAATTCCAAACACCAGAGTTATTAAAAAAAGCTTCGACAAAATCTATGTGCATTGCTCCATAGAAATTGATACTCCCTCCGTCCCTTTTTAAGTGTCCTGCTTCGTAACTCCAACTTATTAAAAAGACATTATTATTGTATTTTTCACATCAACTTTTTCCTCCATTTTCCCTGCTTACCCATTATCATTACACTTTCACTCACTAACTTTTCAAAATGGAATCTACTTTTAGGGGTAAAATAGACAATGCACTTACTTTTACCCACTAACTTTACAAAATGGACACTTATTAAGGGACAGCCCAAAATGAAATACTGGACTGTAAATAAGGGACAGAGGGAGTAGCACTTTTACGAGGTTTTCAAACCTGAGACTAGATAGAGCAAACTTCTATTTACCAGGCCTGTTTAGTGGCCTCTGCTAGTTGAATAATTGGTAGAACAGATCAACAGACCAAATTTTGACTTCCAGTTGATTTGAAGTATTCAATGTTCTGAGTATCTTTTCTTTTTCTTTCTTTTCTCATGGAGAATTTTAACTTGTGTTAAAGGGGTTTTGATTTAGTCATAAGCCAAAATTGACTTCCATATTAGGGAAATTTCGTCAAAGTTTATGGGCATAGAAGAAACAATAAAAAATTAGTCTATGGTCCACCATAGAGAACTTGTAACCCCGTTAGTCCACTTCTAATGTTTGTAATTCCTCTAGTCCACTAATATAGTTTAGTAAACAATTGGGGGATGGTGCTATATAGTGGTATGCGTAGCACTGTGCTGCGCACCTCCGAGCCATCAAATTGTGCATCCGACGGTTCGGATCTCATCTCGGCACAACACCAACCCGAAGTCACTCTTATCTTAATCGGGATCCACTACTCTTAATATATAGCTTGGTACTTTCTCGAGTTAAGTGATCTAAGTTAAACAATTCGTTTGTGTGTTTTTTTCCTAAAAAAGAAAAAACGCGATCAATGGTTAAAACTATATTGGTCGTTCGTTTTCTACCACCCAGATCGCGAAAACGAACGACCAATATGAACGACGAAGAAAAACGCGATCACATAGATCGCGAAACCCTATTAATTGAATTCTTTCGGTGAATGCTCTAGGCAATGAACGTATCTTCATATGAACGGCTTGAATCACAATACCAACGTCGAGTGAGGCCCATCAACACCACCCAAACAATGTCGTGATGTGATCGCTGGCACCCCAACTCTAAGAATGAGTGCTTACAAAGAGTAATTATCAGTTGGTTGGATGGTGGTCAGGTGGAGCTGTTAGGGTAGGGTAGCTCCTCGAACGATAAAGTGGTTGGTTTAATGCGTAAGTATTTGGAAGTTTCTAACTCAATGTTTGGGTTCAAATCTCCATATATAGCTGCTTGTTGGAGCTAATTAACGTACTCTTTTGTGCTCATAGCACGTGATGAGACCTTAGTTCCGGTCCCGACGCATGTGCCATGGACAAAATCTCCTGCACATAATTATTTGGTGTTGAGAGCAAACTCTGACCCCGATGTCTACATCTTTCCCTCCTTGTTCATTTTCTCACCATTAGGTATGGTGGCGGCTGAGATATATGAAAGTCATATTCTTCTCAGTACGTAATATTTCCTTTCCGCTCAGTAAAAAGGCGGGGCTAGGCTGGATTGAAACAGCGTAGTGACCGCCCAATCAACTGGAGAATCCAGCTGCGCCCTAGAATGTTCGGACTTAAGTCAGAGCCCGACAATTGTATAATTAACAACTCAAAATCATTCAACTCACTTTTAGGCTGCGTTCTTATGAGCTTAACTTAAACTTGACTTAAATCTTAGAATTTTGTCCTTATTTGAATTTTTTTCGCATTTGTTAGTTTTGCGGCAAATTTTTCTGGGTTATCGATTCGTCTCAACGAGAGGATTTGGAAAAGTAATTTTTTTTAAACTTTTACCCAAGTATTTTGAGAAATAACCACTTTTAACAGAAAAAAAAAGACTTTGCATTAGTTAAACTAGCTATTAGGAGATACGTACTTGGATGCATTATATGCTAAGTATTATTTTGTTTTTTATAACCGGGTGTCTGAACCAGTTTATGCATGTATCGACTAAATCTGGAAGACCAATCCCACCGTACACTAGTGGAGACCCATCGCCTGAAGGAGATTAGACTTCCTTAGATAGAAAAACTCGCTTCGTAACCTTCGCTCCCTTCGCACTCGTTTACCGGTTGCTCTTCCACTTCATGATTATACCGTTCGCAGTGATGCCAAGTCGGAGGACTTTCTTTATAACGTAACGAAGACGCGGCCTAGCTACGCATAGCCCATCCCGTTTGTTCAAGGGTATCACAGGGAATCCCGCTATCATAGGCTTGAAGTTAGCTCTCCTAGTAGCGGCCCAAAAACGTTAAGTGATTTGGGGGCACCCCTTCTTTATTTGTGTACACGAATTGCTCTATCTCCGAGCCAAGCTCAAGTTCGTCAAAAAAGTCGATCTAAGATAGGAACCCTTTATAGGAACAAACAACAAAAGAAAAGATTCTCCTTCAAGGTTTGTTCGGTTAACTAGGTAACCTATGAAAGAACTCTTTCTTAATGGAAGTAGAAGTCACCCCATTTTTTTTTGTCGGCTTTAATATAATTCTCCCTTTTTTCTTCGGCTCACGAGAAGCTAAGCCAGTAACTATCGGCTTTCTCCTTTTTTCCTTCGGCTCACGAGAAGTTAAGCCAGTAACTAAAGCGACCGTAGATCTATCCATAAGGTAGCTCCACGACAAATCGAATGAAACGTGAAGAAAAAGAAGTGAACACTCTAATGACTAGTAAAAGGCTGGCTCGCCACTCAAGCGTTTAGACAAGGAAAGCTTTGTTGACGAAATGTAAAGCCAGAGCAAAATGAAAGGACTCACAATTTCTCATAAGATATTCATTTCACCTTCTCCAATCAGTTAGTAATATGAAAACGAAATTACCCTTATCTAAGTACTACCCATAATCCTTGTGCTCATATGAGCTCATCTGTACTGTTGCTATATACTCAGTTGCAATTTTTTTCTATTTCTCATAAGATTCTCGAAATAGGAGGATTTTTTTTTTTGGCAGAACATAAAGAGTATGTGACAATAGTGTACCTTCTTCTTCTTCTTCTTCTTTTTTTTTTTAACTCAGTTAAATGGGACTTATAGAAAAGTACATTAAGTCAGTCAAATATATGACTTTTAGATTAATGTTTTCTAAAAAAAAGTTGTGTCATTCAATTTTTTTCTTTCAAAAAATGGTTATATATATATATATATATATATATGACAAATCTTAATAACAAATCCCAATTAATCAAAGTTATGTTCCAATTGATTTGAACACAAAACTCAGTTTGATTTGGTTAGACAACGTCAAATAAGATATCAACTCCATTTTCCGAATTAAGTCAAATACTACTATGCTATAAAATTTATCCAGTATATGTCATCCACACACATTTTGTGTGGGACCCGTAGTGGGCCCCACAAAAAATCTGTATCCAAAATCTGTATGTAATTATTGTACCCTTAGACTTACTGCTTCAAATTGAAGTTTCCTGCTTCAGTAGTCTTTCAGTAGTCTTCGCGGGTTTGTTTGCGGAGTTATTAGGTTAAGTAAGGTGCTTGCCCCTCTGTGTTCTTGATGCAGAATAAAAATATGAAGAATATAAATTAATTATGCATTATTTTGAAGTTATTATTTTATTTGGAAATTCCGTTTTAGTTGCCTTTTGTTTTGGCAATCTTATATTTCTTTCGGAAAGTAGAATTTTTTGTTTTTGGTAATTTTTGTTAATTAATTGATTCTGCTTCCTTTTCGGACGAATCAATTAGGGTTAGGGTTTTTTCCTATATAATAAATTGTAAGCCTTCGGGCTAAGAGAGTTGTTTTTGAATGAATTAATGAAAAACTGAGAGTTTTTCTCATTATCGTGTGTTCGTAGAGGGAGTACCTCTAGTTCATACTTATTCGTGATTGTTCTTGTTGCGCGTTCTTCTATTTCGACACGCCTCCCTGCATTAGTTGGTATCAGAGCCTGCGCTCGATTCCGGATCATGGCACAACAAGGAGTTCGTTATGGTTGTTATGCTGTTGTCGAAGATGTGTATGAACGAAGTAAAGCTGCATGAGAAGCACGAATGGAGGCGCGGTTCCAACAACTTGAGCAGCATGTAATGGATGCGATTGGCGTCCTAACCGATTAGGTGACTGCCATGGCTGTTTGGGGGAACCCACCTCACCGTCGTTCGGTTCAACCTCGGTTTTCGAAAGAGGAGGATGTGTCGGATGATATTTCTATCACTAAACCTTTGGCTGGTAACCATCAGTCGAGGGGGAGGACAAAAGTGGATGAAGCTACCATCGAGTGGCCATTCACATCGAATATTATTCCAGATCCAGTAGTGGATTAGAATAAACCACCAGTTTTTGACGAAAAACCAGTGGAGAAAACATCAAATATTATTCCAGATACAGTAGTGGATTAGAATAAACCACCAGTTTTGGACGAAAAACCAGTGAAGAAAATTTCAAAAAAAGAAAATTAGAAAATATTGCAAAAAGAAGAGGTTAAAAAGTTGGTGTTGTTGGAAATTGAATTTATTGATCCGTTTTGGGAGTTTATGGAATACACTACATGCAAGTGTCATTGTGTTCCGATTTGGGAGGAAGGTGAATTTGTTTTGTTAAGGGAAATCATTCCTTCAAATTATCAAGACTCTTTTTTACAAGTTGGGTTCTCAAAAATCAATTTGAAATACAAGCTTGATACAGACAAGGTTCGGCGTACTCAACTATATAAACTCGAGGACGAGTTTCTTCAAGACGGGGAGAATGATGCAGAACAGAAATATGAAGAATATAAATTAATTACACATTATTTTGAATTTATTATTTTGTTTGAAAATTCCGTTTTAGCCTGAAGGAGATTAGACTTTCTTAGATAGAAAAACTCGCTTCGTAAGCTTCGCTCCCTTCGCACTCGTTTACCGGATGCCAAGTCCGAGGACTTTCTTTATAAAGTAACGAAGGTGCGGCCTAGCTACGCATAGCCCTTGGATCCCGTTTGTTCAAGGGTATCACAGGGAATCCCGCTATCATAGGTTTGAAGTCAGCTCTCCTAGTAGCTGCCCTAAAACGTTAAGTGATTTGGGGGCACCCCTTGTTTATTTGTGTACACGAATTGCTCTATCTCCGAGCCAAGCTCAGGTTCGTCAAAGAAGTCAATCTAAGATAGAAAACCCTTTATGGGAACAAACAACAGAAAAAAGGATTCTCCTTCAAGCTTTGTCCGGTTAACCGGGTGACCTATGAAAGAACTCTTTCCTAATGGAAGTAGAAGTCACCCCTTTTTTTTTTTGTCAACTTTCTCCTTTTTTTCTTCAGGTCATGAGAAACGTACTAAGCCAGTAACTAAAGCGACCGTAGATCTATCCATAAGGTAGCTCCACTGACAAATCAAATGAAACCTGGCGAAAAAGAAGTGAACACTCTAATGACTATTAAAAGGCTGGCTCGCCACTTGAGCGTTTAGATAAGGAAAGCTTTGTTGACAGAAATGTAAAGCCAGAGCAAAAAAGAAATGAATTTCCGACGTACCAAAAAAAAAAAAGAGAAATGTAAAGCCAGAGCAAACTGAAAGGACCCACAATTTGCAAGATATTCATTTCACCATCTCCAATCTGTTAGTAATATGAAGACGAAATTACCCTTATCTATCATCTTAAGTACTACCCATAATCCTTGTGCTCATATGAGCTGATCTGTACTGTTGTTATATACTCAGTTGCAATTTTTTTCTATTTCTTATTAGATTTTCAAAATAGGAGGATTTTTTTTTTTGGCAGAACATAAAGAGTATGTGACAACAGTGTACCTTCTTCTTCTTTTTTTAACTCAGTTAAATGGGACTTAGAAAAGTACATTAAGTCAGTCAAATATATGACTTTTAGATTAATGTTTTCTAAAAAAATGTCATTCAATTTTTTCCTTTCAAAAAACGGTTATATAGAAGCTGGCGAAGCTCCTCCCCCGACAAATCGGAGAAGGGTGTGTCGCCGTGCACTGCGATGGAGTCCAGCGCCTGGTGCTCCGCTGCCTTGACCAGGTTCTTGGCGAATATCCCGAGGCGGCGCACGTACTCTTCCCTCGTCGAGTACTCCTTTCCTTCATGAAGCTCTGGAAACCCTTAATAAAAGGGGTATTTTTGATACTCTACTTAAGATAGGACTTATATATGTGTAATAGAATTGACAAGCGACGAGGTTACGGGGTTAGAAGGAAACCCCCGACAAAACGAGGACGACCAATCAGAACCCCTTTTTTTTTCTCGATGAAATCCAATTATCCAACATTGAAATCTCAGCTAATTGGCCCACTGGGTCTATCCTAGTATCCTTTGATAGTTGATATACCAAGATTCTTGTGGCTTATTCAAGTCCACAAATACTTCAAAATGAAGTTTGTGTCACGTTTCCAACTTGGCCAAAAAACGTGGTTCCTTCAAAGTGAAGTTCCCCGCCTCATTAGACTTTCCGGGTTTGTTTGCTCGCCCCTATGTGTTCTTCAGTGTATTGTACATCTGTAACGCGATTCTTGGATCTTCTTTATATCAACGACTGCAATCTTCTTCAGGAAAAACAAAGTGAAGTTTCCCGGATTTGATCAATTTCTCATTTCTAAAGTCAGTACATAGGCTAGCTCATACATTTTGATAATTTTACAGGAGATTTTAAAGCAGCTTTTAACTTCTATCTGAATAATAATTTCTTCACTATCAGATCCTAATATACGCTATTATGAACCTTTACAACTCATCTTCGGGTAATCGAAAAAGAAAAAGAAAAATTAGGAACCCAGCGTGAGGGGAAAAATAAGTTGTTCTATCTCCCCTTGAGAAACATCTTGCAAATCCTTTCCCAGCATTTCCGGTCCGGTTCGGCTATCTGCAATTTCGACCTTGCATCTTCGGCGAATCCTTTCTGTAATCAAATTAAATTACCGAACATTAGTCTAAAAAATTAAGAAAAAAGGAACAGAAATGGAAAGTGGCAGACACAGGCGGGGGCGGGCTAGACGGAAAACGTTTCAATGCAACGGTTATTTGTGACGCCCTCTTACATGTGTGGGTTCCACCCCGTATGAAATATACATTACAAATAACCGTTGCATTGAAAATTTTCTCGCCCTAGGTGGCTAGTTGATTGTCATCTCATTTTCACGTAACTTTCGGTTTCTCTACAATAGAATTTTTTTCGTTGACTTGTTCAAAATCTTGACCATAATACTGCACCCCGTCAAAATTAGAATTGTTCTATCCCATCTCTTAAACTTTAATACTCCCTCCGTCCGGATTTAATAGTCTCTCGTTCAATTCTAACCGGATAAAAAATGAGTTATATCTTTAAATTGATAATGAATTTTATATCCAATATGAATCTTGTTTGATAGATTTCAATTATTTCTATAAGACAATGTTTTCAAAACTACATAAAATATTATAAATTACAAGATATAATCGATTGAAAAATGACATGAACTCGCAAAAAGGACTATTAAATCCGGACAGAGAGAGTACTATTTTTGAGACTCACCCTTCTTGGATCTGTGGTCGAAATTATATACATACAAATTGAGAAGATTTTTGGGTGCCGGGCAGGTACCACACACACGTGGTGCCCTGTCGTCGATCCCAGCCGTCCAAACATGTTTTAGACGGTTCAGATTTATTCCCTCTCTTTCTCCTCTCGCGGTTGGGATTGCCGACGAGTACCCGCTCGGCATTCAAAAATTTCTAATAAAAATTTATTAATGGAAAAAAATGAAAAAAGAAAAAAAAAAATTGGTTACCTCTATGCAAGAATTGTTGAGAAGGCGATCGATGAGATTGTTAAGAATGTCTTTGGTGTACTCAGGGTGGCCTTGGATGCCCAGGATGTGGTCTCCGATAGTGAACATCTCAACTCCTGTTTTGTCTGAAAATGATATCACTTCAGCCCCCACTGGCACTTCCCAAACCTGTGTAATTTGATGAAATTTGTAATTGCGTTAGTGATAGAATTAGTCCCCCCCAAAAGTACAGTTTACAGGCTCGTTTAGTAGCATTGCTTTATTATTAACTTAGGTTTCTTATTTGACGTGTTAGCATTTCTGATCCATGGCTTCAAATTTTACCCGACGTAGAAATGGGTGAGTAATTTTAGCATCCTCCTTTGATCCAACCCTGATGTCAAATGGAGTGCCAAATCCAATGTGAATTTGGCTCCACACGCTTTGCATCAAATATTTTGGCATTGTTCAAATAGTAGGTGTTTTATACTCTGATAGTATAAAATTTGACATCAAGATCAGAGATGAAGATTTTAGTGTCAAATTTAGAGATGCCAAATTGACACATAAACATTAAAAAAAAATCGAATCTTAACTTACAGTTAGGATCCTATAAGGGATCTCGCATTTTAATAAAATGCGGATCTCATGGTCCCGATCAAATTTCGATGATTCGAACCGTTCAATGTGATGAAAACGTGATTTTAAGGGTTCCCGCAATAGATCATCAAAAAATATGACTTGAAAGTGCTTGATCTGAGCAGTTTTTATTTAAGGGTTCAATTTAAAACTGCTCAAAACAAGCACTTTCTGCTCTCTTTTTTTTTTGCTGATTTCTAGGTAGGACCTTTAAAATTATGTTTTGCACATATTGAACGGTTTGGATCATCGAAATTTAATCGAAAAGAAAAGGTCCACATTTTGTATTAAAATAAGAGATCCCTTGTACTGTAAGATCTATGGTGTCAAAAGATTATATTAGAATCTTAACGTTTATTGCGTCTTGATTCAGAGACATAACAATAAATGTAAGTTTAGAGAGAGAAAGAGGGGAGGAGAGAGAAACCTCATCTTTGTGGCATTGAATGATAGAAAGGGCTGGTGGCAAATCATCCAAGTCATCAAGGAAGGCACATGGTGTTCTGTCTTTCACAATTCTCACTTTTCTTAGCCCAATGTCCCAACCACTACCAGACTTCCCAACTTTTCCTCCCAATGCTCTACACAAAACCTACATATCAAGCATGAATCACAAAAAATTAAAAAAAAAAAAAAACATTTTTCATCAATAATACTATCCATATCAACAACAAAAAAAGGGCTCGTTTTTGGATACTATTAATGGAAAACACAATTTTAATATTTCTTTTTGCAAAAAAAAAAAACTGTCGTTTTAACGAAAATTGATGGCCAAACCAGATCTTTCGGGCTTTTCTAAGAATAGAAAAATACTATGCAGCAACAACAACGATAAGAGGTAGTTCTTGTTTTCTAAAAAATGGGTCTACATAAAAATTACCCACAGGAAAAAAAAATCAGTATAAAACACATGTTTATTAAAAGAAATTGGACGGAAATTGAACTGTCCAATTTCTTTTAATGGACACGTGTTCCATGGATCCTATCAATCCTGATACTACATAGCTAGGCTAGCTCAGTACCTGGTGACCAAAGCAAATACCAAGGACTTTCTTCCTCATGGCATCCAAGATTCGCAAGAGAAAGCGAAGCTTGCGAATCCAGCACTCATTCCCATAAGCATCGAAAGGGCTTCCACTGACCACAAACCCATCATATTTTCCAAGCTCATTCATCTCCGGGAATTCGCCTTCGACAACCCTGAACAAATCCCACCTCTCCCCTTCTTCCCCAAATGTTGCCACGTACACGTTGAAGTACCCTCCGTACACCTCCTTCACGTACTCTGAGTCCTTGCATGCCAGCAGTAGAGCGTACCTCTTCTCTACTCCTTCTACCCCCATCACCAAGCAAGAGAGGGAGAGTGTCTGTATATCTTCTGAGAGAGAGAGAGAGAGAGTAGTTTGAATGTGGAAACACTGGAAAGTCTGAAAGGAGTAGATTGTTTGAGAGAGAGAGAGAATGTGGAAACACTGGAAAGTCTGAAAGGAGTGGATTGTTTGAGAGAGAGAGAGAGAGAGAGAGAGAGAGAGAGAGAGAGTAGTTTGAATGTGTAAAGGCTGAGAAAGAGTGGATTGGTGTGGAGAAAGGGAGTGTTTGGAGGTCTATTTATAGGAGTTGAGACAAAGAAAAGAAATTTAAAGGGGTATACAGTTAAGAAGTGAAATTTCCATGGAATGGGTAAGATGCCAAAATGGGAAATGATTTTGCCACACTCTTTTTTGTTAATGTCATACTCTGCAAGTGTATTTTTGCACCAAAAAATATACTTGCAGGGTGTGGCATTAACAAATAAGGGTGTAGCCAAATCACTAGCCTGCCAAAATATATATTATAGTTGAAATCGTACATGCATCAAACGTTTGCATATTAAAAAAAAGGGACAACTTGCTCGATATTAAATTAACTATTTTAGTAGAATCTCACTAAAAAAAAATTAAAAAAATTAGTGTGACGCGGTCGGTCGTGTGGACCTTTAGTATGTGGGAGTAGAGAATTGAGTGCTAACTTGAAGAAATGTTTTACAAAGATACAGGAAAAGTGGTTCAATTTCGATGATGAATCCATCACTCTCGCCCGTGGATCAAGGTGGGTGGATGATCGTCACTAGATCTGGTCCCACCGCATTAATTATCGTGTGCCAGTGTCTGTATCTTGACACTTTCACCGTCACCGTTGGAGAGCTCAAAAAAAGTTGCCCTAGCCGGCCGAATTCTAAGAGCAAAAACCCAGATCTAGGACCCAAAAATTAAATTCTTGGTGCGATAAAGGATAGTGTCGAAACAAATATCAACAAATAACCCAAGAAATAAATTCTCATTAAAAAAATAACAACATGTTTTACACCCGCCGACAAGTTTTTGATTTTTCGAGCTTTATAAACTGTTGACTTTGATAGATTTCGAGATGAGAGAGAAGATCACGTGAGAATTGAGTTAGAAAATAGAAATCTACGCGTTGCTAAAATATTTTAATTAATTGTGTAATTTGTCTAAAGTTTACCAAATATTTTAATTAAGAACATGGCCCAATTTCCCGTCCAAGTACTTGCCATTAGTTGTGGGACCCTTTTTCCTTTTATCGTGAGGGATTGGAGACCTTTTCTTAACACTTAATTTTCCTCCTAGTTTTTTTTTTTTTTATAACTTTCCTCCGGATTGGGAAATCTTGTAGTACAAGACCTTGCAAGGCACCCTGTAGGACACATACAGGTCATCGATCTTGACATGGATATAATCCGAGTTTGTACAAATTCTATACATCCATTGTTTGGATGAAAATCCGAGCCGTCTATTGCCAAAAGATAGACGGCCGAATTGACCGCACTACATGTGTAGTGCGAAAGGTGCACTACAGCACCTCGGGTCCCTTTCCTTCTAGTTGCACACAAAGTTTGATAATTGATTTAGGGATAGGACCAAGGGGTTGGCTTAAACGCCTAGTGGTCGTGACACTCCCTTACCAAATAAAATGTTTGAGTTCGGGTCTTCTCGCTGCAAATTGCAGCACCCCTTTCCCTATCCATTCCTATTGATTGACAAACAAATAATAATAAGATTTAGGAATGGCAATAAAATGAGACTAAGATTAAATGTCCACTGTCGCATCTTTTAATTATAGAAGGTTTCTTTGTTGTTATGTACCCTCTAATACTCCATTCCTATTGATTGACAAACAAATAATAATAAGATTTAGGAATGGCAATGAAATGAGACTAAGATTAAATGTCCACTGTCGCATCTTTTAATTATAGAAGGTTTCTTTGTTGTTATGTACCCTCTAATACTCCCTTCCTATTGATTGACAAACAAATAATAATAAGATTTAGGAATGGCAATGAAATGAGACTAAGATTAAATGTCCACTGTCGCATCTTTTAATTATAGAAGGTTTCTTTGTTGTTATGTACCCTATAATACTCCCTCCGTCCTAAAAAGAATGACAATTTTTGAAATCCGTGTTATTTTTCATCGCTTATATCTTTCATTCTATAATGTTTTTCATGAGTTTGAAAATTTTGTATTATAGAATTAATCGAGAACTATCAAACAAGATCCATATTGCATATTTTTTAAGATCCATATTGAAAGATATAAGGAGTTGAAATTGACACGGATATCAAAAATTGACATCCAATTTGGGACGGAGGGAGTAATATTTAAGTGCTGAGATTTGTTGTTAGTAGTACAGCTTCTTTTTCTTCTTTTTTTTCTGGCTCAGATATCAAATGGACGAAACAATGACTAATTAATACTCCTTCTGTCTCATATTCATTGTCCGTTTTTGAATTGCGTATCATTTTTAAATTACTTATATCTTTCAATCTATAATGTTTTTCATAATTTTGAAAACTTTGTATTATAGAACTAATCAAGATCTATCAAATAAGATTCATATTTGCATATTTTTCAAGATCCACACTAAAAGATATAGGTAAAAGACATAAAAAATAAAAGACAAACAGAATAATAGACAATGAAAATGGGACGGAATGAATATATTTCTCTTGATTTTTAAAAACGCGGTGTTCAAGAATTCTTCCCAACCAATCGGGCGGATACTTGTAGTCTCCCTTCCACATATTACATATACCAAGTATTCACTTGACCTAAGCTGGTCCACAGCTAGCTTGTGATTTGAAGTCATAGTTCTGCCATTGGAGCTGGTCCCGATTGGTTAGTTGAATGATTCTTTCTAAAATGGAATTGGTCTAGGAAAAAAAGCTCTATATATATATACTTGAATCTGTATACTCCAATTGGGACCACTTTAAGAGGATGTTTTCTTTTGGCTTAGTGGTGAGCTAGGTCGACCAGCATAGCTGACGTCCCGGGCATGACCATAAAGAAACGTCCCATCTGCTTAGAAATGTTCCTATTTGAGTCATAGCTAACCCGGTTGCAGGGTCGGTTTATAAGATTTTGGGGCCGGAAGCGAACTTCTTGAATAAAGCCTTCTTATATTTTCTATACAAAAGTTGGTTTACAAAGAGTTTCATAAAATAAAACCATTATAAAAGAATTACCTTTACAAAATATATGCATATAGTTATCCCAAAAAATGCGACTATTACAATATCGCAAAATTCATCATTTGAAAATTAGTCTTCTTGCATTTTTTGTTGCAAACGTACTGATTAAGTCTCCATAGTCAAGTTGCTTCACCAACTCTTTCTCGATAGACAATATATATTACCAATTCATTTAATAACAAACTTACTTGATAGAGGTGGAGATGGAAAAAGAGGGGCCTCAAGATATGCAATTTTCCGTCCACGGTCGTCAAACGTTGTGTCCTTTCCCTTCGAGTAGTCAGACCTCAAGTTTTTTTTTTTTATTGACTCTTGTCTTTCTCAGTGTAATGCCGTAATGGGTTATGGGAGTTGATAATTTAGTGTTTCTACAGTAAGACTTGGTGTTCCACTTTCTCCAAATAGGAACTTTTAGAAAAAGAAGGTAATTTCAAGCTCAAAAATCATGTAATTAAGCAAATAATTTTATACCAATATGGATCTTATTTGATAGATCTCATTAAGATCTTTTAAATGATGTAAAAAAAAATTGAAAAAATAATTTTCATTTTCATTATAGTTGAGTTTGAAATTACCTTCGTTTGAAAAAAAAGTACTTTTTTAAAAAGTGGATAGTAATTCTACCGTTGGGCTTATTTTGTGATTCATAAATTTCAATTTAGCCTATTTTGTGTAAATGAGTCTTAGTGCAAAAAAATTTTTGGACCATATATACAAACACATACACACACACATATATCTCTATTATAAAACAGAAGGGTGTGGGGACAAGTTGTTGGAATGGTTTAGATTCATTTGATCCAAAGGCTGTAGTGCATCCTCCCACTTCCCGGTTAAGTGCCCATGGTTTTCACCTAAATCACACAATTGTCATCCCCTTCCAACCGGGATGCGTAGTGCCGTAGGCACGGGCTAGCACTAGTATATATATATATAGACATCCTACAATTTTTGGGGCCCTCATTTTTTTCCTTTTTTGAGAGCCCAAAACCCGTGCTTCTCTTGCCTCTCTCATAAGCCGGCACTGCCCGACCGAGAGAAAATATTTATCCATCGATCACCATGTCACATGACGCATTAATTGCCAGAACTCCACCGAATGCAAATTAAACATGACGTACCATCTACCAACCATCACGTCCCAAGTGGTTGGTGTTGGTCGGTATGCTGGATATCAAAGTTTCAAGGTCAGGGCAACCTAGCTACCTTGATCTTGAGGATAATTTCTCCTTATTGGTTGTAATTTGTTTTTTTCTTTCTTCTCAACTTCTCATTGGAAGTTTTCCTTCTGTCTCCCTCATTCTACCTGTTGAAGTACTGCGGTGGCTCTGGCTCCATGGTCTATCATGTGGCCTCCATCTTGGCTTTCTCTTTCTTTCTCTCTTCTATCTTCATCGATTTATCCATTATCAAGTTTATCATCAATAATATTTTTGCCGTTTTAAATAATAAAAGAAAACCATCTAGTCCCAAGTCTTGAATTTAAAACCAGTGAAAATATGTTCTTTTTATATTTGGGCCTACGTTGTTAGGTTTTTTGACAAATAAGTTCTTCTGGACATTAAGCCATCGGTTAATCTTCTATCTTGGTGGATACTCCATCGAATAATGTTCTATTTTTGTTGGGCTTTTAGGGATTATTTTCCTGAGCCGAAAAACTCAAAAAGATTAATTAATATTAAATGCCTTGGGGAAAATTAGTGGCTATAAAGTAAATGAGCAACTTGGGAAAAAGACCTAGGAAATTGCATTTAGATTCATAGAAGGAATTAGCAGTTCAATGGTTCACTCAGATGATTATGATATGTTTGCAATGACAAACATGTAAGTATAGCAAACCTACGAGGAGTATATACTTGAATCTGTATACTCCAATTGGGACCACTTTGAGGATGTTTTCTTTTGGCTTAGTGGTGAGCTAGGACGACCAGCATAGCTGACGTCCCGGGCATGACCATAAAGAAACGTCCCATCTGCTTTGGAATGTTCCTATTTGAGTCATAGCTAACCCGGTTGCAGGGTCGGTTTATAAGATTTTGGGGTCGGAAGCGAATTTCTTGAATAAGATTTTCTTATATTTTCTATACAAAAGTTGGTTTACAAAGAGTTTCATAAAACAAAACCATTACAAAAGAATTACCTTTACAAAATATATGCATACTAGTGTTTGCCCATGCCTACGTCACTACGCACCCCGGTTAGAATTGTCCGTGCCTACGGCACTTGCTAGCTAGTGGCTCAAACAGTAGTGTTCAAGATTCCAAGAAGCGCCGGTAATAGAAGTGGCAAAAAAAGTGAAATTTCTCTGAAGTGGTTCGAACAAAAAAAGGGGGATAGGAGCGTAGGCTAAGAAAAAGAGAAAAAAATAAAGCTAAGAAGGAGATGGAAAATGATTGATTGGTGGAAATTAAAATGCGCACTAACTCAAGAGATATCCCCACAAAACAGAATTGACTAAAAAAATGGTCCGGATTCTCTATGTTCTTTAGTGAGTAGTAGTATTTTGGATTTGATCGATAAATGCCATTTATAGTCGTTCATATCGACAATCAATTGCTACTTAGTAGATCATTTTTCAGAATCCACGATCGAGATTTAGGTTGATACACTAAAAAATTGGACCGGCAGGATTCATTTCGCAAAAGAAAAGAAAAGAAAAAAGCAACTGTTTTGGTTTTGAAATCAAAACATAATTCTCTGCCTACAAACAACAGCCCCCACTAAACACTATAAACCCATCATTCCCACTAAAAAAGAAGAAAGCTCTCTGTTTCTCTCTCTCCAACTGAGAACCACTCCCACCCCCTCAATTCTCACAAACAACAGAGTTTCCTTCTCTCAAAACCCATTTCTCTTTTAGAGCATCTTTCCGAGTTAATGGGTTCCTAACCCATTTCTCTTTTAGAATCCCAGTTTCGTTGACGGTGGTATTTGGTGGGCTGAGCAAGAAACCTATCCTAAATCAAAGACCATCATTCACTCAAAAGGCGAAATGGAAATGGAAAGCACAAAAAAAAATTAAAATTGCAGGTTGCAGGCATAAATTTCGAACTAAAGAGAACCCAATTGAAATAGAACCATGAAAGCACCCCCAAAAAAAATACCAACCGACAAAGTCTGGCGGTATGTGTACGTGGAGGAGATAAATGAAAACCATAAAACCAATTCATAACACAATGGCAACAGACACTCCAAATAAAACATAATAGATCTCCAAAAAAACAGTTCAAATGTCAAGAGAACCAATAGGACCCAAATGTGGTTGATATAACAGGAATTTAGAAAAGAAATCATCAAGAAAGTAGAGTTGATAATTCCAGCCTGACTTGAACCTTCCTTCTATTAACAGAACTCGTGGAAGAAAAATGCGTAGAATGTACTCCGATTAATTTATTTGCTTCCTTCAACTTCAAATCAAAAGCATTAGACCCATCTCTGGATCACAGAGCTCAACACAAACTAACCTGAAATTGTCGGTAGCAACCGCGGTGTTTGGCATCAATCGGCGGAGTCCGATGGAGCGGTGGACGGCGGTGGGAGTAATGATCGTGGGCTGTGGGAGTAATGATCGTGGACAGCGGTGGAAGGGTTTGAGGGAGTCTGACGGACGGATTCTCTCTGTTGGAGTAATTTCACATTGATGGCAATTTTGTAATTAAATTAAAGAGCTTGGACAGTTTAATAAAAGAGAAATCTCACCTCAACTCTTGGATTAAATGAACCTCAGCCCTTGGATATGTTTGTGTTTGTGTGGAGGCCCACACCGTCCTACCTTATTAGGTAGATAGTTATCCCAAAAAATGCGACTATTACAATATCGCAAAATTCATCATTTGAAAATTAGTCTTCTCGCATTTTTTGTTGCAAACGTACTGATTAAGTCTCCATAGTCAAGTTGTTTCACCAACTCCTTCTCGATAGACAATATATATTACCAATTCATTTAATAAAAAACTTACTTGATAGAGGTCGAGATGGAAAAAGAGGGGCCTCAAGATATGCTATTTTCTGTCCACGGTCGTCAGACGTTGTGTCCTTTCCCTTCGAGTCGTCAGACCTCAAGTTTTTTTTTTTATTGACTCTTGTGTTTCTCAGTGCATGTAATGCCGTAATGGGTTATGGGAGTTGATAATTTAGTGTTTCTACAGTAAGACTTGGTGTTCCACTTTCTCCAAATAGGAACTTTTAGAAAAAGAAGATAATTTCAAGCTCAAAAATCATGGGTTTACGCAAATAATTTTCCTACCAATATGGATCTTGTTTGATATCTCATTAAGATCTTTTAAACGATGCAAAAAAAAATTGAAAAAATATTTTTCATTTTCATTATATTTGAGTTTGAAATTACATTCGTTTGGAAAAAAAAGTACTTTTTTAAAAAGTGGAACACCTTATTAGTAATTTTCCCGTTGGGCTTATTTTGTGATTCATAAATTTCAATTTAGCCTATTTTGTGTAAATGAGTCTTAGTGCAAAAAAATTTTTGGACCATATATACAAACACATACACACACACATATATATATATATAGACATCCTACAATTTTTTGGGCCCTCATTTTTTTCCTTTTCTGAGAGCCTGAAACCCGTGCTTCTCTTGCCTCTCTCATAAGCCGGCACTGCCCGACCGAGAGAAAATATTTATCCATCACCATGTCACATGACGCATTGCCAGAACTCCACCAAAAGACAAATTAAACATGACGTACCATCTACCAACCATCAGGTCCCAAGTGGTTGGTGTTGGTCGGTATGCTGGGATATCAAAGTTTCGATCTTGAGGATAATTTCTCCTTATTGGTAGTAATTTGTTTTTTTCTATCCTCTCAACTTCTCGTTGGAAGTTTTCCTTCTGTCTCCCTGATTCTACCTCTTGAAGTACTGTGGTGGCTCTGGCTCCATGGTCTATCATGTGGCCTCCATCTTGGCTCTCTCTTTCTTTCTCTATTCTATCTTTATCGATTTATCCATTATCGAACCATCTAGTCCCAAGTCTTAAATCTAAGACTAGTGAAAATCCATTCTTTTTATATTTGGGTCTACGTTGTCAGGCTTTTTGACAAATAAATTCTTCTGGACATTAAGCCATCGGTTAATCTTCTATCTTGATGGGTAGTCCATCGAATAATGTTCTATTTTTATTAGGTTTTTTGGGCTTATTTTCCTGAGCCGAAAAACTCAAAAAGATTAATTAATATTAAATGCCTTGGGGAAAATTAGGGGCTATAAAGTAAATGAGCAACTTGGGAAAAAGACCTAGGAAATTGCATTTAGGCTGCGTTCCCGAACCCTTTTTATAAAATAAGTTCTTATTTGCCCACTTCTTTTTCAAAAATAATCCAACCTTCTTATTTTTCCCAACTACAAAATTCCTTCCACATTTTCAAACTCAAATATAACATAAATGAAAAAAAAAAAAAAAAAATTTTTTGCACTGTATTAAAGATCTCAATGAGATCTACTCCGTATCAAATAAGATCCATAGTGGTAGGAAAATTATTTGCGTAAACACATTATTTTTTAGCTTAAAGTTGCCTTTACAAAAAGAAGACTGTTTTTACCAATATGGGGGCCGGCGGAGGGAAATCGGTCCGGCGGCCGCGCGTGGCCGTCTCCGGCCACCGGACGGCCGATCCGAGCAGTCCAAAAATTCTAAAAATTAAAACCAAGGGGGCCAACGCGGGAATCAACGTCATCCGAGGTGTGTAGGGTGCTTGATCCGAGCACCCCTTTTCCGTCCCCCTTGGTTTTAATTTTTAGAATTTTTGGACGGCTCGGATCGGCCGTCCGGTGGCCGGAGACGGCCACGCGCGGCCGCCGGACCGATTTCTCTTCCGCCGACCATACTACCTAAGGGTGAACAAAAAATAAGTTCTTATTTTCTGGAACAGGGCTTCTTTTTCAACAAAAAATAAGTTCTTAATGGTTTTCTGGAACACAGCCTTAGATTCATAGAAGGAATTAGCAGTTCAATAGTTCACTCAGATGATTATGATATGTTTGCAATGACAAACATGTAAGTATAGCAAACCTACGAGGAGTATATATATATTAGTGAATGCCCGTGCCTGAAGGCACGGCTTGAACAACCAGCACACATAAATAAATACTTAACTCACGTGTCATATACGGCTTGAAAAATTAGCACACATGAAAAAAAATACTGAACTCGCGTGCAATATATAAACCCCCTATCCAAAAAATTCAACTATGCAAAAAATAATAACCCAAGCATATTCATAGAATGACAGAAGTGCCCGGAAAGGATGAAAGAATCATAAAAATAGTCCAACTAATCTTGCACATATTTATGACAACCCGAAAAGAATAAAAGAATAATAGAAGTACCCAAAACCAAAAAAAAAAAAACGCTAAATAAACTGAACGGTGAGGAAGATTGAGACTTCCTAAATAAACTGACGCTCATAGTAATTGCACCACACAACATAACACTAAGGTTGCCACAATTCATAAGTATTTTCACCAATTACACAGTACTTCATGTTAAAATATTTTTTGAGCATAGAATTACATAGTGAGCTGTTAGAATAGAGTTTCATTGTTTTATCCATGCATCAAGTTATTTATCCATACAATCTGCCATCACTTTAACTAACTACTGTAACTACCAAGAATTACGACCCAACAATCCCATCATGGCTATTATGGTCTTCAAAATCAATCACACCTGAAAAACCAAAAACCAAATCAAACCAAAATCAGAACTCTTCTAGAACTAATGGGATTGCATGAACAAAGATTGAAGTTGGATAGTAAACGATTTAATAGCAAGACCCTAGCTACGCATCACAACAAATCTCATTAATGGAAAATGGATGTATGCACTATGCATGTCATTAGTATTTTCAAAAACAGCACTATGCTAACTAACTTAGATTACCTAGCCAGTCCCTGAACTAAGGGTTGGTCATTGAAAAATAGGCGTTGCTCATCTATACACAGTCAAGTATCCAGATGTAGTTAATCTAAGCAGAACACTAAACATAGTACGTTGAAGCATCACGACAGTTAACATCAATAAGCCTCAGATAAAATTAAAAGCCATAGGATAATTCTCTTGACATAGCAGGAGTTGCGCTTAAAAATAGACACCTTGATTGAATAAATTGCGGCTCATAATCAATGCCCAATTAACATATTAGGATTACAAAGTTACCAGTCAATAAGAAGGTTGTCGGTTGTTGCTAATGATAAGGTGAGGATTATCGGGGCCCTAAATTTTTTGGATAGGGAGAGCTTTGTTCCCGTTAAATCAATAAGATGTTGTGCTAGAGCTCTTGGAGAGAGCTTTGCTCATGGGTGAGGATGATTTCGAAGATAGTTTGTGTTGTAGGACATGAGCCTACTCCATAGATCAAGAAAAAAAGAATAAGCTTATTCTACAATCATACTTGTATTACACATAAAAAATTACACATAAAAAAAAAAGTTTGTAGCAGAATATTACAGTAGATTATAATAGAGGGGCCAAAAAGGACCCAAGGCATATGAATCAACCATGTCAACAGAAAAAGGTTATAACCCATAACAAATAAGATTTTCATGAACTCACTGCTATTTATACTCCGGAGTATTGGAAACTATTTTCAATTGCATCAAATTACCACAATAGGATTTTGATGATACCAAATATTCCACCAACATAGTTCAACTGAGGTATTGACAAATGAAAAAAATGGGTACTCAAAAAAACTTATACAGCCCGGAGTTTAGGTATGATAGCCAAAAAAAGTCAATACAGAGTCAGGTCAATAAGTATGTGTGGCTAGAGTTGAGATACGCATTAAAGCAAGACTTAAACAGCCGCCCATAAAAATAAAATGTGTGTAGAGAGCAATCCAATGTAACACACAAATGCTTAAAAACAAATTAGTTAACACAAAAAGGAGAAAACGAATTAAATGATATTGATTACAGTAAAAATCAAATTTAAGCTGAAACATAATTTCCTGTACCTGCGTTAGTATCCCCTCGGATTGAATTTTGGTCCCCGGTTTGTGTGGAAGTTTGAGACTGCAATCTTTTGGAAAGAGAAAAATAAAGAGTAGGTCTATTCGATAACGAAAATGCACAGGTCTATTGTATTCAAAATAGCATTAACCCCTAAGCTCCAACCGTCAATGTCAAATTCTGTGCTCTGAAAAATATAATAGAGAGCGAAAGATATGGAAAGATATCACTTCCGGTGTTATTTAACAACTTGTAAGGTAAAAATCAACTTTTAACCAAAAGCCCCCAAAACAAAATCCATTTGTATCAGGACAGTAGAAGAATTGATCGTGAGAGAATCATGTGCAATTGAAGACTTTAATTAGAAACTGAACCCATATTTTTTTATAAACTATAACCAAAAAAAAAAAAACACATTCAAACAAAAAAAAAAATCAAACCCTACTAACCATGAAACCGTATAAAAAATTAAACACAACCCACTTTTAGTCTATTAGAAACATGAAGGTACGGCACAACGTAATTTGAAATCAATCTTGATGAATGACCATGAGTTATTCTTGCAACAGAAAGGTGTTTCGTTTGTAGTACCAGGGATTGCCGTAGGAGAGGATGCGAGCGCTTCCCACCATAACAAATTGCCTCTAGTGCTTGTGACCCAAATGCATCATCTGCATCATACATCCATCTATTAATATCGATGCCAAAAAGTATCCAAATTTTCATACCTAAGGTGAACTCAAAATACATAGAGAGAAGTCAAACCATAAAAAGAAGTCAAACCAACAGAAATAAAAATCTAAAACAGTCGAAAATATTTGTCAAAAGGTAATAGGATAACATATAACTTCTTGTTCTATATGCGTACAGGTCAATAAACCAAATTCTAGGAAAGGATATCACCATATAACCATTGGAGTTGGTAAGAGAAGCTCAAAGACTTATGCACTGTTTTGAAGGATCATATGCATTCAACTCTCATAGGAGATGCCCAAAAATGAAATAGAATAATTTGGCTCTAGCATCAAGAAAAGAAAGAGTAAGAATTCATTAGGCTCTAGCATCAAACAAAGCGTGTAGAAATCAAACAAATGTGAACAGAAATTTGAAAAAATCGTACCTCATCAAGTCTTTACATCACCGCCCACCTCCCTGACTTGAATGCCCTGTAATACGTACATATACCAATTGTAATCAGAAACGTAAAGAAGATATTCAATCCAACCCCAGCACTAAAAAATAGTTCTCCGAACCCTACCAATCCAACCCCAGCACTAAAAAATCACAAATGGTACAACTTACAATTGATCCTGGACTACCAAAACTGACTGATCATATAGATAATCAATTTTTAGAAATAAAAGATGCTTATCATTAAAACGGGAGGAGCATATAAACATCATGAAAACAAATACATATACAACCAAACAGTCAAAGTACTCATGTAAGCTACCAATATTCATTGAAGCATCATGATCTTGCTCTGGTAAACATAGTCCGACGACAACCATGTTTAAATGCAAAAAGAACATATTCCAAATTCCGGAAGGCATGTTACATTTGTTTAGCTTAACCATAATTTTCTCATAAATGCAATAAATTAGGGAAAAAAATACCTCTTCTTGGCTCACACAGTGAATTGAGCATCCAAGAGGGCAACCTGATGATTCTTAACAGCCCCAACTTCTTAGCAAAAAAGAGTCACTCAGACCTCACGTACACCTCAACTGCAATCAAATGCATCAAGAATACAATAAAAAGCCAAACTAATTTAAAGAATCGTAGGAAAAAAAAGACATTACAAAGAAGCATGAAATAAATAAGCATAACAAAATCAGATACTGAAAAAAGAAAATATGGACATGAATGCACAAAAACTAATGAGAACTCCAGCCACTTTTGTTACCACATTAGCGCCGATAAATCGAATAGAAACCCATCAAACTATATCAAAATAAACAGAGAAATCACCCGAGTATGTATTACCGATCAAGGGGCATCTAGGGCTAGGAATATCCATATTCAATGAATACCTTCTGAGGCAGTCCGAGAGAGAGAGAGAGAGAGAGATTGCAATGAATACCTTCTGAGGCAGTCCTTCCCTGGCTCGATTTATATCAACCTGCACTGCGATTTGAAGATCTTTCTCGTAGAGCAGCGGTCTTTGTGGAGAGAGAGAGAGAGAGACACGCAGGTTCTGTGAAATTGGAGAGAGAGCAAAGGGGGAACGGGATGAACGTGGTTGTTTTGAGAGAATTTTATTTGAGATTCCGCTAGGGCTTCCAACAAAATGCCATTTATGATAACCCTTGGATAGATCAAGTATTTACAAAAATGCCATTGTAGAATGAAGGGTGGAGATTTATGTAGGTATGAGGATAAATCTAGAGCGTTGGTTATCTTTTGGATTCAAACACAGCTCTGTTTTATTATATAGATATATATGAAGAAAACCGAAATTTGCATAAACGTGTGAATGATTTGATTTGATTTGACATTAAAAAAAGTATGGGACAACTTTATGAATAGGTTACTTTTGCTTTATTTATTACGGGGTATTTTATTTATAGCACACGGTTGACACGTAAATTGCATAAAACATGTGTATATCGAGTAATTATTTATTTCTAGGACTAAGGTGGTGTTCCAGTAAAAGTGATTTTTGTAAAAGTTCCTTTTTTTCAAATTTTATAATGAAAATGAAAAATAATTTTTTAATTTTTTTTGCACCGTATAAAAGATCTCAACGAGATCTAACAAACAAGATCCATATTGGTAGGAAAATTATTTACGTAAACACATGATTTTTGGGCTTGAAATTACCTCCGTTTGAAAAAAAAAACACTTTTTTCTAAAAATGGAACACCACCTAAATCATCTGGTGCCTCATGTCTTTTTTTTCTCAATATTATATACATTATCGGAGATTAGTGGAAAGTTAGTATGTTAGTCCACAGAAAATTTCAGAGGTTATCTATAGCACTGAAATCTCAAATTCCTACGACAGGGCTCGAACCCTAACTTCCCACATTAGGAAGACCAAAAGATGTCAACTGGACTAAAACTCATTGGCTACTAGGCCCCTTCGTCAACATACATTGTGGGGTGTTACCACAATGAAGAAGGGGCAGTACCCGATGTAATCTACGCCACAATGTGTTGTGATGAATTGGCCTGAGTCACTAGGTTGCGGTGCCCAGTGTAATCTACACTTCAATGTGTGGCGAAGAACTGGCATGGGACACCTGATGGCGGTGCCCCTAAGACATTGGACAATTTTTCATGTATATCAGTCGCACACGTTTACATTTTGGAAGAAGTCAACAAAATCACATGAGACTAAACTTGAAAATCAGTTAACTGCTCTTACCGAATCCAAAAATCCTAAGGGGACCGACCAAATTTCTACCGATGGGCACACAGGACCCACTTTGACTCCCGCACGGATGATCAAAGCCGTTTAATAATTTGTTTTAAAGAAAAACCGAGTGGGCTCGTGAAATTATCGATCCAATCTTTCATTATTTTATTCAGATTTCAAGATTCTGTAATCTTAATGAAAAATTGAATCGAGCACTCATACATATCAGATTGAGCTAATTTATCACTAGACCATTTGGAGATTTTTTCAAATTATTGAACGTTTCGGACTATCCATATGGGACCCAGAGTGGGCCCCGCGTGCCATCGATATCCCATCGGAATCTTGTCGGTCCCCTTGGGATTTCTCGACCAAATCTCCTAGGTAGCTTGTATTATTAGGTTAATAACATTTCTTTTCCACCGACAAAAAAAATTCAAGAATAGTGGTGCAACAAATGTTAAATTATATAAACATAAATGGCATGAAAGAAGAAAGAACACAATATTCAACTCCAAGAAAAACAAGAGTACAATAATTTAAAATTATTGTACCGATACCGATTATAGATGTGTGCGGACCGGTACCGATTATAGATGTGTACGGGCAACTGTTCTATCCAAATTTAAAATTTCTTAAAATTATAATTTTATGCCTGCCCAATGAATTTTTAAAAATCTAACTCCGCTCATTTAAGTTTCTCTTGCAGATTTTAATGACCGTGATCCTTATATTGTAGGAAATCCAGAGAAAATGTGACACCAAGTTCGATATTTCCCCGTGTTGAAATGGATATAAGATTGTGTGAATCTATAGTTATATATGACCCTATTTCTTTTACTGTATCGAAAGTATCTAGGATAGTTATTCAGTACTATCTATGTAGCTAGCTTGTTAATTTTGACAAAAAAATTATAGCTTGGCATATATATGCACCATTCTCTTCCGCTTGAGAAAACTCGCCCTCGAGTTTGCATGTCTTAAAATACAGTAGTTTAGAACATTAAATCTCATCCGCATCAACCTTGTACATTCGTACTTTTTCACCTCTGAACTTTAAAACATTGCAAAAAACTAAATGAAGTATTTCCTTCAAATTGTGCTATGGGTACGTTACCCATGGATTCTTGTTTGCAGAACCTTCAATGAATTTTTAAAACGTATCCACATTTCTTTGCCTGAAGGGCCCACCATGTATTTGAAACTCATCAGTTGTTTTAGGACACTACAAGAAATATCACCTTTCCCGGCTCTCAAATCCCGGCATTTGCCAAAAACCCTGGAAATGATTAAAAAAGACACGCTACCAGCCGGAGAAAGCAACGGCAAAGTGGGTCCCCAAATTTCATCCCCCGCTCACATGAAATGACTATCGTTTCTTACCCCCCAAAATTCCCTCCCCCAATTTCATCCCCGCTCAAAATTCCCTCCCCTAAAATTTCGGCAAAAGCCCTAGCTGCTCCCTCCTCCATGATTTGACGCACCTCCCTCCCTACTCTATCAGGTACTCTCTCTCTCTCTGTCTCTCTCTCTCTGTCTCTCTCTCTCTCTCTCTCTCTCTATTCCGATCGATTTCCTACTCTTTCTCTGCGACTGCGCACCGTCGTCGGAGGCATTGCAGGGACTCATGTGAGCGGGAACAGGGGACCAAAACCTGTTCGCCGCTGTGTACGGGACTGGCAACCTTAGAATTCGCATCATTCGGAGTTCCAATTCTCCCTAAATTTAATCGTTTTTAGAACCTTTAAAAGCGAGCGGATTCTGATTGGGAAGCGAGCGCCGGGTTCCCTACGACCATGCCCTTCTTTTTAATCATTTAAGCAAGTTATCTGTTAGTATTAGTTAATTAATCAACTAAAGACAAGGGGTGGTTACCTAAGAGCTAATTTTAACACTACAATCCGAGGTTCCACAGCACACACTTCACCGCCCTTAGTGGATTCGACTCCGGTCTTACCGGATATTGTGTTACATCAGTCTTCAGTCCTACGCTTGGGGCAACCTATTATTTTAGGTCTAGGAATCGGTCAAGCACGCACTCGGCCATTATTTTTTCCATTTCGCTAAAGAATGAGAAAGCACTTGCTCTTCGTAGCGCTCTCACTCATAGTGGCTTCTGACATTCATTCTTAAAGTCATCCACAGCGGTTCATACCTTTACCTGAGATTGCTTTTGTGACAACTCTTTTTTGGAAGTATTTGCTTCTCATAGAGAACAAAACAGAAGAAAGAAGTAGCAAAAGTCTGGAGTCACCAAATTTATAAGCAAAAGCAGTAGTTAACCACGATAGAAAGGAAGACCAGATACACTGAACAAATACACATTGGGGACCATCATTTAAATAGTTGGAAAGATGAATAAAAGTGGAATGAGTGCTCCCAAAGTTGTATCAAATAACTAAATGGTTAAGACTAGATAGAGCAACAGAGAAAGATTAACAACTTGCTTTAACACAAAAACAAACAAACAAACAAAGGCCTTGCATGAATGCCGTATTTCATTGGCCACTGCCGTGTAGTTCCATTAGAACACTTGTACAGTTGTACGCATCCATTGCCTCTCTCTCTCTCTCTCTCTGGATGCTTTTAACTTCATATTTTTTTATCGTTTTATCTCCTTTATGAAATTAGAGAGATTTGACCAATTATTTATAGAACCTTTTCTTAGCAGAAGGTTAATTACTTGTTGATGGCCTGGGATTTCGTTATTTCACATCCAAATGTGAATAATCTAGGATTTTAAAAATCTTCATACACTGCATTTGTAGTATAGATTGTATAATAGTCTTTATGATTGCTATAGACTCGATCATTATGTGTTTATAATTCCTTGTCACTCGCATGGGTATGGTGAGACACTCTACCACTTTGGTGCATCACTTATATTTACATATTGCTGAAACTATGCTCCGTTTTAAGTTGAACTAACTAATTTTGTCAAAGTTTGTATCTAATGTGGTATTGCATGCATTTGCTTTATTTGTTTTCTCCAGAATTGTGTAAATGGAAATAAACATGGATAAGAGTTGGATAAATTTGCCTAGGCACGATCCAAGATATCTACAAGGGGTTATAGATTTCATGGAATTTGCTTGTAAGAACATTCTTTATTGGCAAACAGAAATTGCATGTCCGTGTAAGAACTGTCATAATTTGGCTAGAAAAAATATAGATTTAGTAAAGGAACATCTTGTCGTGAATGGATTTACTCCAAGTTACACCGTTTGGATTTTCCATGGGGAAAAATTACAGCCTACAAATTGTGGTGTTGAAAATAGTGGATGTGGCAATTTTAATGGGCAAGATGATATGCAAGAAATGGTACGTGATGCATTTGGAATTCCGCCAAATCAAGCCCATGATATTGATATTGATCCACCTCTGGGTGATAGACATAATCTTGATCCACCTCTGGGTGATGGACTTAATCATGATGAAGAAACTACCAAGTTTTTTAAGCTTTTGAAGGAAGCTGAGAGAGAGTCATACCCGGGGTGTCAAAAGTTCTCATTGCTCTCATTCATTGTGGCATTGATGCACATTAAGTGCCTATGTGGTTGAAGTAATAAGGCTTTTACCATGTTGCTTAAGCTGTTGAAGATCATAGCCTTGCCTGAAGGTGAAATATTGCCTAATTCTTTTAATGCGAGCAGTGATAGGCGCGTAAATGTTCACATTAGCGCCCCCTAATTTATCTTTATTAAGTCCCATTTATATTATTATTCAGAGCTTAATGCTTAATTTGTGTATTATAGGTATTTGGAGGATTCGGTACAAAAGACGCGAAATTAAAATATTATGCGGTGTTGGAAGGTGGTCCGTTTGAAGGTCATTTGGAGTTTAGCACTGAACTAATTAGTCCACGGGCATTACTGGAAAATGATTTGCAGTTTTATTGCGTGGGCCCAATGCTTATTGACCGAAAGGTGGGGCATAGAGTAAAAGAATGATTATGGGCTAAAGAGGAGAATTAAAACTTGGCTTGTGGGCCCAAGCTGTACACGCAATGGTGTACTATTATTAAGGAGCCCATAAGGTTTACACGGGATGAGGACATCAACAGCTTATAAAAGGTGGATTACTTCAGACGCAATGAGGAGACGGAAAGGGGAACTGGGACGAAACAGAAAAAACGGAGAACGGGGCTGCCGACTGTGGAACTACGGACGGGAGGCTGCCGGGAGTTTTTGTTCCAAGTTGTTCCTTTCAAGTTTTAAAGTTTTGTTCGATTACTCGTACTTCGGTAATTCGTTTTGATTTTCGTTCTTCATTTAAGTTGCTTGTAGGAATTTATTTAATTCGTATCTTTTGTTTGTTTTCCGCTCCAAGCAGTAGAAGCATGTTTCAATTTAGGATTTTTTTTTGTTTATTGCTTAAATATGAGTGAGTAGTCGTACAGGTAGGGTCACGGGGTGATTAGCACGCCGTGATTAGTTCGGGCACTGCTCCTGTTTTCAAACAATGAAAAAAAAAAAAGCAATTTTAGATTAGTAAAGAACATTCGTGAGATGAACCCAGGCATCGTCGGAGCTCATGTGAACGGGGGAATGGGGGTCCAAAACTCATTCTTCGCTGCGCATGGGTAAAAGGCGACCATGAGGTTTCGTATCTTGCAGGGTATCTTTTCCAAACTAAAGTTGAACGTTTTTAAGAACATTGAATGAGGCAGGTTAATCCGGACTGGTTACGAGTGCTATGAACTCTACGACCGTACCTCCTTTTAATTATTTGAAAAAAAACATTTATTCCGTAAGTTTAGTTAAATCTCTTTCAACCGACAAGGGGTGGCTACCTAAGAGCCAGTTTAAATTATAACAACCCGAGTTTTTAGTCAGCACACATCGCTGTCTCTGTGGATTCGACTCCGGACTTACCGGATATTGTGTTGCGTCGGTCTCCGTCCTACGCTTGGGGCAACCCATTAATTTAGGATTAGGAAATCGTCAAGCAAGCAGACAACTATTGGGTGGTTTGGGCCTTGAGTATCATAAAGTTCACGCATGCCCTAAAAATTGCATGTTGTATTGGGGTGAACACAAAGCTCGATTTGATTTGGTTAGACAACGTCAAATAAGATATCAACTCCATTTTCCGAATTAAGTCAAATACTATGCTATAAAATTTATCCAGTATATATCATCCACACACATTTTGTGAACATCAAGTCCTTTCGCCACCCAATTTTCCATAATTATTTTTCTCGATGAAATCCAAATTGTCCAACTATCCATCATTGAAATCTCAGCCAATTGGCCCATTGGGGCTATCCTTTGATAGTTGATTCCAAGATTCTTGTGGCTCATTCAAGTCCACAAATACTTCAAAGTGAGGTTTGTGTCACATTTCCAACTTGGCCAAAAAACGTTGTCCCTTCAAAGTGAAGTTTCCTGCTTCAGTAGTCATCCCGGGGTTGTTTACGGAGTTTTTACGTTGAGTAGGGTGCTTGCCCCCCTGTGTTCTCAGGGTGTTGTATCTCGATCTATAATGCGATTCTCGGATCTTCATTATATCGACGACTGCGATCTTATTCATGGAAAAAAAAAAAAAGAAGTGAAGTTTCCCGGATTTGATCGATTTCTCTCCACATTTCTAAAGTCGGTACATAGGCTCATACATTTTGATAATTTTACCGGAGATTTTAAAGCAGCTTTTAACTTCTATCTGAAAATTTCTTCACTATCAGATCCTAATATAAGCTATTATGAACTTTTTTTGGCAAAAAAATTCAACCCATCTTCGGGTAGTCGATCGAATCGAAAAAGAAAAATTAGGAACCCAGCGTGAGGGAAAAAATAAGTTGTTCTATCTCCCCTTGAGAAACATCTTGCATATCCTTTCCCAGCATTTCCGGTCCGGTTCGGCTATCTGCAATTTCGACCTTGCATCGTCGGCAAATCCTTTCTGTAATTAAATTAAATTACCGAACATTAGTCTAAAAAATTAAGAAAGAACAGAAATTGAAAGTGGCAGAAACAGCCGGGGCGGGCTAGACGAAAAAGTTTCGATGCAACGGTTATTTGTAACGTTCTCTCACATGTGTGGGTTCCATCCCATGTGAAAGAGGCGTTACAAATAACCGTTTGATTTGAAAATTCTCTCCGGCTGGACGGGATCACGGCTAGTTGCATATCATCTCATTTTCACGTAACTTTCGGTTTTTCTACAATAGAATTTTGTACGTTGACTTGTTCAAAATCTTGACAATAATACTGCAGCCTGTCAAAATTAGAATTGTTCGATCACATCTCTTAAACTTTAATACTATTTTGAGACTCACCCTTCCTGGATCTGTGGTCGAAATTATATACATACAAATTGAGAAGATTTTGGGTGCTGGACGAGTACCACACACGTGGTGTCCCGTCGGCTATTCTGGCCGTTCAAACGTGTTTTGGATGGTTCGGATTTTAGAGAGCTAGAGAGTGGTGGGGTGAGGGGAAAAAGGGAGAATAAATCTGGACCGTCCAAAACACGTTGGGATCGCTGACAGGTACCGCCACGCGGTAACCACTCGGCACCCAAAAATTTCTCATTCAAATTTGAGAACGAAAGAAGGAAAAAGGGAAAAAAAAAAATTAGAGGGTGTTTCCTTTAGTGAAAAATTTGTAAATTTTTATTTGTGGTTGTGAAGTTGTTAGGTGTTTCCGGTAGTGAATAAGTTGTTGAAAAATGTCAAGTAATTTCTGCTAGTGAATAAGTTGTTGATGAGTTACCTCTATGCAAGAATTGTTGAGAAGGCGATCGATGAGATTGTTAAGAATGTCTTTGGTGTACTCAGGGTGACCTTGGATACCCAGGATGTGGTCTCCGATTGTGAACATTTCAACTCCTGTTTTGTCTGAAATTGCTATCACTTCAGCCCCCAATGGCACTTCCCAAACCTGTGTAATTTGATGAAAATTGTAATTGCATTAGGGATAGAATTATATTGTCCCCAAAAAAGTACATTTTACAAGCTAGGCTCCTTTAGTAACATTGCTTTATTAACTTAGGTTTCTTATTTGACACGTTAGCGCGCATTTTTAATCCACGGCTTCAAATTTTACGTGACGTAGAAACGGGAAATTAATCTTGGCATCCTCCTTTAATCTAACCCTGATGTCAAATGGATTGTCGGATCCATCAGAGATGAAGATTTTAGTGTTAAATTTAGAGCTGTCAAAATGACAAGTAAGCATTAAAAAAACATTTAGAATCTTAATGTATTTTGCGTCTTGATTCAGACACATGACAACAAATAAATGTAAGTTTAGAGAGAGAAAGAGAGGAGGAGAGAGAAACCTCATCTTGGTGGCATTCAATGATAGAAAGGGCTGGTGGGAAATCGTCCAAGTCATCAAGGAAGGCACATGGGGAGAAGTCTTTCACAATTCTCACTTTCCTTAGCCCAATGTCCCAACCACTCCAGGCCTTCCCAACTTTTCCTCCCAATGCTCTACACAAAACCTACATATATAAAACATGATTCACAAAAAAAAATTTTAAAAATCATTTTTCATCAATCATGCTATCCATATCAACCAAAAAAAAAAAAAAAACGGCTCGTTGTTTTTGGATACTATTAATTTGTTTATTAAGCAGAAATAGTAGCCATAAATTGAAAACACATTTTTATCATTTCTTTTTTCAAAAAACGGTCATTTTCATGAAAATTAATGGAAAACGTACAGATGGCCAAAACAGATCTTTCGGGCTTTTCTAAGGGTGCGTTCAACTCAAATAAGCATTTATTTTTCAAATTAAAGTGATGTATTGTAATAAAATGACATATCTCGTAAAACGGAACATAAGTAATTAAAAAAATAAGAACCTTAGTGGAACAACAGCGATACGAGGCAGTTCTTGTTTTCTAAAAAATGGGTCTACATAAAAATTACCCACAAAAGAATTCAATGGAAATAAAAATAGAAAAATAAAAACGATACCAGATAATAGGCTCTTATATATTTACCTGGTGACCAAAGCAAATACCAAGGACTTTCTTTCTCATGGCATCCAAGGTTTTCAAGAGAAGGCAAAGCTCGAGAATCCAGTACTCATTCCCATAGGCATCGAAAGGGCTTCCACTGACCACAAACCCATCATATTTTTCAATCTCGTTCATCTCCGGGAATTCACCTTCGACAACCCTGAACAAATCCCACCTCTCCCCTTTCTCCCCAAATGTTTTCACGAACACGTGGAAGTACCCTCCGTACACCTCCTTCACGTACTCTGAGTCCTTACATGCTAGCAGTAGAGCATACCTCTTCTCTACTCCTTCTATCCCCATCACCAAGCAAGAGAGAGAGTGAGTATATCTTCAGAGAGAGAGTAGTTTGAATGTGGAACGTCTGAAAGGAGTGGATTGTTTGAGAGAGAGAGAGAGAGAGAGAGAGAGAGAGAGAGAGAGAGAGAGAGTTTTGAAAGTGGAAAGGCTGAGATTTGAGGAGGAGTGGAAGATTGTATGGAGAAATGGAGTGTTTGGTTGTCTACTATTAATAGGAGTTGAATAAAGAAATTCAAAGGGTATACAGTTATGAAGTGAAATTTCCTTGCAATGGGTAAGATGCCAAAATATTATAGTTGAAAATCGTACATGCATCAAACGTTGCATATTAAAAAATATATAAAAGAGAGATTTAATAAAGGGTCAACTTGCTCGATATTTAATTAACTACTATTTTGTTAGAAACCCACATAAAGAAAAAAAATTTGTGAGACGCGGTCGTTCGTGTGGGCCTTAAGCTTTTCAAAGGGGATATGATCCAAATAAATTAAATAAAAATAAAATTACAATCAATACAAGGAAACAAAAACAACAAAACAAAATACTTCAAAAAAAGAGGTACAGTTTCAATGCCGGACGATCAATCACTCTCGCTTGTGGAGGTAGGAAGAGGATCACCATTGGATCTGGTCCCACCGCATGATCGCGTGCCCCTAAATCTGCATCCTGACGCTTCCAACGTCGCAGTTGGAGAGCTCAAAAAATTAGCTCTCAGCTGACTGGATGGTCCTATGATAAACAAATAAACCAAGAAATAAATTCTTATAAAAAATAACATGTTTTCCACCCCCGACAAGTTTTTGATTTCTCGAGCTTTATAAACTGTTGACTTTGATAGATATCGAGACGAGAGAGAAGATCACGTGAGAATTGAAGGACAAAATAGAAATCTACGCGTAGCTAAAATATTTTAATTAATTGTGCCTGTGACGCGCGTTTTAATTAATTAATTAAGTGTGTAATTTGTCTAAAGCTTACCAAATCTCAATGAGCTTCTTTAATTACATCATATATTTGTTTATTACAAAAGTCAAATAAAGCAAGGGAAATGATATTGGCACTCCAAAAATTGATGCAGGCACTCCAAGAACAAGCATTTTGGAACGGATGGAGTATTTGTTTATTACTACAAAAGTCAAATAAAGTAGTACTACTATTGGAAGTGCAAAACAATTGTGTACCCCCCCAGAAAAAAGTTCAAAATAATTAAGTTATTAACATGACCGAAGTTCCCGTCCAAGTACATGCCATTAGCTGAGGTAGCCTTTTTTCCTTATCGTGGGGGAGTGGGGACCTTTCCTCCTAGTTTTTTTTTTTCCCTCCTAGTTGCCCACAAAGTTTGATAATTGATTTAGGGATGGGGCCAAGGGGTTGGCCAAGATGCCTAGTAGTCGTGGCACTCCCTTACCAGATAAAATGTTTGAGCTCAAGTCTTATCGCTGTAAATTGCAGCACCCATTCCCCTATCTCCTCCTATCGATTGACAAAAAAATAATAATACGATTTAGGGATGGCAATGAGACTATAAGATTAAATGAGAGGAGCTCAACTGTCGCATCTTTTAATTATAGAAGGTTTCTTTGTTGTTATATACCCTTCAATAATATTTATGTTCAACGTTTGTTATTAGTTGGATGGCCTTTTTTTCCGGCTGAGATATCATATGGACAAAAACGATGACTAATTAATACGTAGTATTTCTCTTGATTTTTCAAAACGTGGCGTTCCAGAATTCTTCCCAAGTAATCGAGCGGATACTTGTAGTCTCCCTTTCACCTATACCAGCTAATTACTTGACCTAAGTGCTAATTAAGGATGACAACCTCAAGGAGGAGTAGAAATTGTGAATAATCAGTGGTCCACAGCTAGCTTTTGATTTGAAGTCATAATTCTGCCATTGGAGCTGGTCCCGATTGGTTAGTTGAATGACTCTTTCAAAATGGAATTGGACTCGGACGACCAGCATAGCTGACGTCCCGGGCATGACCATAAAGAACCCATTTGAAATGTTCCTATTTGAGTCATAGCTAACCCAGCCGCAGGGTCGGCTTGTAAGTTTTTGGAGCCAGAAGTGAACCTCTTGAATAAAGTCTCCCTATATTTTCTATACAAAAGTTGGTCTACAAAGAGTTTAAAAAAAAAAAACCATTACAAAAGAATTACCTTTACAAAATATATGCATATAGTTATCCCAAAAAATACGACCATTACAATATCGCAAAAATTCATCATTTGAAAATTAGTCTTCTCGCATTTTTTTTGTTGCAAACGTACTGATTAAGTCTTCATAGTCAAGCTGCTTCACCAACTCCTTCTCGATAGACAATGTAACCAATCTATTTAATAAAAAACTTACTTGATAGAGGTGGAGATGGAAAAAGAGAGGCCTCAAGTTATGCTATTTTTTGTCCACGGTCGTCAAACGTTGTGTCCTTTCCGTAATGGGTTATGGGAGTTGATAATTAGTGTTTCTACAGTAATTAGTAATTCTACCGTTGGGCTTATTTTGTGACTCCTAAATTTCAATTGAGCCTATTTTGTGTAAATGAGGCTTAGTGCAAAAAAAAATTTGGGCCATATATACAAACACACACACATATATATACTCCATCCGTCCAGATATAATAGTTCCTTGTTCAATGCTAACCGGATAAAAAATGAGCTATATCTTTAAATTGGTAATGAATTTTATATCCAATATGAATCTTGTTTGATAGATCTCAATTTGTTTTATAAGACAATGTTTTCCAAATTACATAAAAATATTATAAATTAAAAGATATAATCGATTAAAAAATGACATGAACTCTCAAAAATGACTATTAAATCCGAACGGAGGGAGTATATATAGGCATCCTACAATTTTTAGGGCCCTCATTTTTTTCCTTTTTTGGAGGCCCAAAACCCGTGCTTCTCTTGCCTCTCTCATAAGCCGGCACTGTCCGGCCGAGAAAAAATATTTATCCACCACCATGTCCACTGCCGGCTCTGGGCTAAGGCCCAAGAGGCGTGGGCCTTAAGCCTCCCAAAAATGTCAAAAAATAGGGCCCCACTTATTTTTAGGACCTAGTATATATGTGTTGTTTTATGGCCCAATTTTAAACCCAAGAGGACATTTTATACTTAAGCCCCAATGGCTCAGAAAAATGGAATACGGAATGCAGAATAAAACAAAAAGGAGAAGTAAAAGGTTACCGGATCACCAAAAATCTCTGGGGCCCTTCAAAATTATTCAGTGTGGTGGGTATATAGATGCATCTTTTTCCCCCCTTAAACGCTACTACTCCGGTACTTCTCATTGCAAACAAATATTATATCCGAACCAAAATTATTTAGTGCGATTGACTTTTTATTTGATTTTCGTTTACAATTATTAAGGACCTCACTTTCGAATATCGTCTTATGCCTTCAAAATCTCAGAGCCGGCCCTGACCATGTCACATGACACATTGCCAGAACTCCACCGAAAAACAAGTTAAACATTACATACCATCTACCAACCATCAGGTCCCAAGTGTTTGGTGTTGGTCGGTATATATGCTGGATATCAAAGTTTCAAAGTCAGGGCAACCTAGCTACCTTGGTCTGGAGGATAATTTCTCCTTATTGGTTGTAATTTGCTTTTTTCTTTCTTTTCAACTTCTCGTTGGAAATTTTTCTTCCATCTCCCTCATTCTACCTCTTGAAATACTGTGGTGGCGCGGCTCTGGCTCCATGGTCTATCATGTGGCCTCTATTGTGGCTTTCTCTTTCTTTCTCTCTTCTATCTCCCTCGATTTATTCATTATCAAGTTTATCATCAATAATATTTTTTGTCGTTTTAAATAATTAAAAAAAAACCATCGTGTCCCAAGTCTTGAATCTAAGACCAGTGGCAATCCGTTCTTTTTATATTTGGGCCAACGTTGTTAGGCTTTTTGACAAATAAGTTCTTTTGGACATTATATAAGCCATCGGTTAATCTTCTGTCTTGGTGGGTACACCGTCGAATAATGTTCTATTTTTGTTGGGCTCTTAGGGATTGTTTTCCTGACCCGAAACACTCAAAAAGATTAATTAATATTAAATGCCTTTCCGAAATTAGGGGCTATAAAGTAAATGAGCAACTTGGAAAAAAGACCTCTAGGAAATTGCATTTAGATTCTTAGAAGGAATTAGCAGTTCAGTAGTTCACTCAAATGATTATGATATGTTTGCAATGTCAAACATGTAAGTATAGCAAACCTACGAGGAGTATATATGAAGAAAACCGAAATTTGCATGAAACGTGTGAATGATTGGATTTGATTTGATTTGACATTAAAAAAAGTATGGGACAACTTTATGAATAGGTTACTTTTGCTTTATTTATAACGGGGTATTTTAATTATAGCACACGGTTGACACGTAAATTGCATAAAACATGTGTATATCGAGTAATTATTTATTTCTAGGACTACACCATCTGGTGCCTCGGATCTCTCTTTTTTTCAATATATTATATACATCATCGGAGATTAGTGAAAAGTTAGTATGTTAGTCAACAGAAAATTTCAGAGGTTATCTATAGGGACCATAGCACTGAAATCTCAAATGTCTACGACAAGGCTCGAATCCTAGCTTCCCACATGGGGAGGACCAAAAGATGGCAACTGGACTCGAGCCCATTGGCTCCTAGGCCCCTTCTTCATCACACGTTGTGGTGTGTTACCACAATGAAGAAGGGGCGGTACCCGATGTAATCTACGCCATGTGTGGTGAAGGATTGACCTGAGTCACTAGGTGGTGGTGCTCAGTGTAATCTACACTTCATTGTGTGGTGAAGAAATGATCTGAGACACCAGGTGGCGGTGCCCCGAAAACATTTGATGATTTCTCGTGTACATCAGTCGGCAGTAACAGTCGCACACGTTTACATTTTGGAAGCAGTCAACAAAATCACAAGAGATACTAAGCTGAAAATCAGTTAACTGCTCTTTACCGAATCCAGAAATCCCAAGGGGACCGACCAAATTTCTACCAATGGGGTACAGATGGACAAGCGTGGCCCACTTCGACTCCTGCACGGATGATCCAAGCCGTTCAATAATTTTTTTTAAAGAATAACCAAGTGGGCCCGTGAAATTATCGATCCAATCTTCCATTATTTTATTCCGATCGATTTCAGGATTCTGTAATCTGAATGAAAAAATGGAAGATTGGATTGAGCACCCACACATATTGGCTGGATTGAGCTAATTCATCACAGGCCCATTCGAAGGTTTTTTAATTTATTAAACGGTTCGGACTATCCATTGGGCCAGAGTCGGCCCAGGCACAGGGCCCACAAGGCCTGGGCCTTGGGCATCCCCAAAATGCCCAATTTTTGGGGCACCTCAATTTTTTTTAGTATTTGGGTTGGGTAGAACTCTCTTTAGGAAAGTCCCAGTCCAAGTTTCAGAAGCAAGGCCCAGTCTAGACAGTAGGACTTTCCACTTATAAAAGATTCTTTGGCTTTGTTCGTTTTCCATTTTGCTTTCATTGTTTCCTTCAACTAGCGATGTGGGACTATCGGCTTTGTTTTGCAATTTGTTTTTCCCACATCGACAGAGCAAAGGCTTAATTGGCAAAGTGCTCACCTATATACTATATATTAGTCAAGGGGATTTAATACTATAGTTTTGGCTTTCTCTTACTGTTTATTTTTTTTTTCGTAAAAATTGTCAAGCGTTTAAGGCATTATTCTTAGAATAAGCCTTAGGCACCCAAATACGTTGGGTCGGCCCTGCATTCGGGACCGGAGTGGGCCCGTTGGTACCCCATCGGAAAGAATCTGATCGGTCCCCTTAGGATTTCTCAACCAAATCTCCTAGCTTGTATATTAGGTTAATAACATTTCTTTTCCACCGACCAAAAAAAAAATCAGGATTAGTGGTGCAACAAATGTTAAATTATAAACATAATGGCGTGAAAGAAGAAAGAACACAATATTCAACTCCAAGAAAAACAAGACCCAGCCTTTCAAGGACGGACCGGCACCGATTATAGATGTGTGCGGACAACTGTCATACCCAAGTTTAAAATTTCTTAAAATTATAATTTTATGCCCGTCCAATGAATTTTTAAAAATCTAACTCCGCTCATTTAAGTTTCTCTTGCAGATTTTAATGACCGTGATCCTTATATTGTAGGAAATCCAGAGAAAATGTGACACCAAGTTCGATATTTCCCCGTGCTGAAATGGATATCGATGCATAAGATTGTGTGAATCTATAGTTATATATGACCATATTTCTTAATTTTATTGTATCGAAAGTATCTAGGATAGTTATATATTCAGTACTATCTCTGTAGCTAGCTTGTTAATTTCGACAAAAAGTTATCGTTTGGCATATATACGGTAGTTTAGAACGTCAAATCTCGTATGCGTCAACCTTGTACATTTCGTACTTTAAATTACGGAGTAATTTTTTTCACCTCTGAACTTTAAAACATTGCGAAAAACTAAATGAAGTATTTCCTTCAAATTGCGCTCTGGGTACATTACCCATGGATTCTTGCTTGCAGAGCCTTCAATGAATTTTTATAACATATTCACATTTCTTTGCCCGAAAGGCCCACCACGTATTTGAAACTCATCAGTTGTTTTAGGAACTTCTTTAACATTTGTCGTTTCTTCGTTAAAAAAAAAAAAATTAGAAGTTTATTAGTCCAATATAATCCACAATTTGATGAATCTGGAATAAATTTGATGCTTGGATCTAGAATAAATTTTGATATGAATTGTCACTCAACAGTAGCATTAGGCTGCGTTCTTATGAACTTAATTTAAATTTGGAAGTTTTATCCTTATTTGAAATTTTTTCACATTTCTTAGTTTTGCGTCAAACTTTTGTGGGTTATTGATTCGTCTCCATGAGAGGATCTGTTCGGAAACGATTCCCAGAAACCAGTAATGACGCGTACAGATTAAACAACAAGAAAACCGCAAAACCCTACAAGGCGGAATTAGGATTTTACCTCAACTCCCCGCGAACACGAACGCTGGTTGAACTTGTTATAGCACGTCTTGCTATATGCCACGTATGCTGCTCGATTGCACCTTACGATCTTCTATCGTATTCCCTGCACGCCTAGAACACGAACCGAGTGTGGACTCTTTCGTGATCTGTTTGCTCTCTCTAGATCTGCCTCTATTTAGTGAATAATAGAAAACGTAAAAAACGTCCATCTGACCTAGAGAGCATAACGTGTATATATAGGGCTACGATAGGGACCTAAGGAGTAATAAGTCTGGGCTCCCAGTGTAAATAAGAAAACCTAATCCCACCAGGATTCTAATTCTTATTTCACTAATTATAATTCACCCCACTACAGAATTATAATTGCACTCCCGTCCTTATCTCAATTATATTACGAGCTCCATGATATTAAATACTTATTAATCTCCCCACGTTAAGATTATAGATACCCGTTGATTAAAATAAATTACTAACAATCTCCCACTTAATCAACATCTTAACTTGAGACTATCCACTTAACTTATTCGATATGTCGGATACAAATATCCACCTGCAGGGTTTGACATAATCGAAACTTATAAGCTTACTCAAGGGGTATCATCAATCCCTATTGGGACGTGGATTCCATTAATAATTAATAGTTGTCATATACATAATGTCGCGACCCAACTCACCGAGACTATTGACCGTATAAAGATCTCACCCTTTAATGAATCAAAATCAACAACATTAAATATATACATCTAATAATTATCTTTGGATTAAGAGCATAAGTATTCATAATAACCATGAGGTTCTTATTGTCTTATAAAGTTAGTACAAAGACAATTACCTCAATGCGGTCCCGTTCAATACACACAAAGTGTACTAGCACAATGAGTTAGAACTAGACCGTTCCCTGTAGTCAAGATAGACCTACTAAACATTGTACTACAGTCCTACCGATGGTGTGTCCAGTTCCATCTAAGACTGTGAACTATCTCTTATATTCCACAAGAACCGATGATCCAATCTTCTGTGTGTAAGCCGTACTCTACACACTGGATTATCTACTATGCAGAATAAAAGACACACATACACAACATACAAAAATATCATGCAAACATTGCCCATAAAAGATTCTCATAAAAAAGGGATAAAACTGATTAATACATAACAATATTAATCCATCATATAAAAACATAGCTTTTACATAACCTCCTAACAAACTCCCACTAAGACTCAAAGTCATACTGCCACGCATCTCACTCCCATTCCTTCTACGTGACTATCAAAAGTCTTAGCCGGTAAGCTTTTCGTAAAAGGATCTGCCAGGTTGTTTGCTGATGCAATCTTGGTCACAGTAACATCACCTCTCTGTACGATCTCTCGAATCAGATGATACTTACGCTCGATGTGTTTGCCCTTCTTGTGAGTCCTTGGCTCCTTCGAATTAGCAACTGCACCACTATTGTCACAATAGAGTGTAATGGCTGATTGCACTGAAGGGACAACTTCCAGATCCAACAAAAAGTTTCGGAGCCAAACGGCCTCCTTGGCTGCTTCAGAAGCTGCCACATACTCTGCCTCCATGGTAGAATCAGCAATGCAAGATTGTTTGATACTCCTCCAACTTATGGCTCCACCTCCCAAGGTAAACACATATCCCGAGGTAGACTTTCTGGAATCCCTATCTGACATAAAGTCTGAGTCTGTGTACCCATGAGGTACCAGACTATCTGACTGGAACACCAACATATGATCTCTAGTTCTTTTCAAATACTTGAGTATATGTTTTACTGCAGTCCAATGTTCTTGCCCTGGATTAGACTGAAATCTGCTAACCATGCCAACGGCAAAGCAAATATCAGGTCTAGTACACAACATAGCATACATAAGGCTTCCTACTGCCGAGGCATAAGGAACTGCCTTCATTTTCTCCATCTCCTCAGGTGTTTTAGGACACTGATCCTTGGAAAGGTAGATTCCATGTCTAAAAGGGAGGAACCCTTTCTTGGAATCTTGCATGCTAAAACGGGCAAGAATGGCATCGATATAAATAGCTTGTGATAAGCCCAACATCCTATTCTTGCGATCTCGTATAATCTTAATCCCTAGGATGTGACCGGCTTCTCCCAAGTCCTTCATTTCGAATTGGCCGGATAACCACACTTTCACTGAAGACAACACTCCCACATCGTTTCCGATGAGCAGGATATCATCGACATATAGCACTAGAAACACCACAGCTTTTCCGTTGCGCTTCTTGTATACACATGACTCGTCCGGACATTGATCAAAACCAAAAGACTTGATTGCTTGATCAAAACGGATGTTCCAAGATCTAGATACTTGCTTAAGCCCATAAATGGACTTCTTGAGCTTGCACAACATGTGCTCTTGACCTTTTGCTATGAATCCTTCTGGTTGCACCATATAGATACAATCATCCAGATTTCCTTTAAGGAACGCGGTCTTGACATCCATTTGCCAAATCTCGTAATCGAGATGAGCCGCAATGGATAAGAGAATCCGGATGGACTTAAGCATGGCTACTGGCGAAAAAGTTTCCTCATAGTCGATCCCTTCTTTCTGAGTATACCCTTTCGCAACAAGCCTAGCTTTGAAGGAATGTACCTTCCCGTCCACCCCTCTCTTCTTCTTGTAGATCCACTTGCATCCAATGGGTTTAATCCCTTCAGGTGGTTCTACAAGATCCCAGACCTGATTAGAGTACATAGACCCCATCTCTGATTTCATAGCCTTTTGCCAAAGTTCCACATCTTTATCTTGAAATGCCTCATTGTAGTTACAGGGTTCGGCATGTTGATCATCAGGGATCATTTGAAAAGACTCCCCCAACAACGTATACCGACTGGGTGGAACAATAACCCTTCCACTACGTCGAGGTACCAGTGTATCAATAGGTGCCTCTACAAATGTCTCTTGTGGCGTTTCCTTCTGCACTATTGGTGGTAAAGAAGTTTGTGCTGGTCTCTCTCCTCTCAATTCCTCTAGAACAATTTTACTTCTGGGTTTGTGGTCTATCACATAGTCCTCTTCTAAGAACCGGGCATTAGTGCTAACAATGACCTTCTTATCTGTAGGACTAAAAAACAGTCCACCTTTCGTTCCTCTAGGGTACCCCACAAACAAGCAAACTTCTGTCCTCGATTCCAATTTATCTGCGTTCCCATTCAGCACATGTGCTGGACTACCCCAAATCCGAACATGCTGCAGACTAGGTTTGCGCCCAGTCCATAGTTCTGTGGGTGTAGATGGTACTGACTTAGATGGTACCAAGTTAAGAATGTACGCTGTTGTTTCTAATGCATGTCCCCAAAACGAAATTGGTAAATCTGAATAACTCATCATTGATCTCACCATATCCATAAGAGTCCTATTCCTTCTCTCTGCTACACCATTTTGTTGTGGCATACCTGGAGCTGACAACTGGGATGTAATCCCTTCAGCTAACAAATAGTCCCTAAATTCTCCCAAGAGGTATTCGCCACCACGATCAGATCGCAGTGTCTTGAGACATTTACCTAGACGCTTTTCCGTTTCTGCCCTATACTCCTTGAATTTCTCAAAGCATTCGGACTTACGGCGCATCAAATAAATGTATCCATACCTTGAGTAATCATCAATAAAAGTGACAAAGTACTCAAAACCACCTCTAGCTTGGATATTCATAGGCCCACACAAATCAGAGTGAACCAATTCCAACGGCTCTTTGGCTCTATATCCTTTTGCTAAAAAAGGTCTTTTGGTCATCTTACCTTCCAAACAGGATTCACAGACTGGAAGTTCCTTAACTTCTAATGAACCTAAAGGTCCATCTCTAACCAGTCTAGAAATCCTATTCAGATTAATATGACCAAGACGTAAGTGCCAAAGATACGTTTGATTCAATTTAGAAGGGTCTTTTCTCTTACATGGTAATTTATTAGTGTTATTCAATTCATGCAGTTGCACTGTAGGAAACATAGGATTAATAATGTAGAGATCATCCATCAATGAACCAGAACAGATAAAACGTTTATTTAACTTAATAACCACAGAGTCACTAAAATAAACCAAATATCCATCCTTAATTAACTTAGAAACTGAAACCAAGTTTCTTCTAATAGTAGGAACATAAAGACAATCTCTCAAAATCAAATTCCTATTTCTATTAAAACTTAAAAAGACATTTCCTACTGCAAATGCTGCCACTCTCGTAGCATTTACCATATGTAAATAAATCTCCCCATCACTGAGTCTTCTGGTTTCCTGGAACCCCTGCAATGAATTGCAAACATGATTAGTGGCTCCCGTATCTACACACCAGTTACTGGTAGATAACACCGCTAAACATGACTCAACAACTAGTGAATAAGATTTACCTTGTTTGTTCACTTTATTGAGAAAGACTGGACAATCCTTCTTCCAGTGTCCTTTCTGCTTGCAGTGAAAACACTTACCCGCAGGCTTTTTCACTCCACCCTGAGGCGCATGAACTGCCTCCACAATCTTTTTTTGAGACTTGTTCTGCTTCTTCTTGCCTTTCGACTTAGAAGTAGAAGCCTTCTCTGCCACTAACACTGATGGTGGTTTCTTCACAACCAAAAGACCCTCAGCTGCTTGGAGTTCCTTAAGAAGTTCCGCCAAAGATAAATGCATTTTGTTCATAGAATAAGTCAGGTGAAATTGCTTAAAACTCTCAGACTGCAGTGAGTTAAGAACGAAATCGATCTGGGTTTCCCCATCAATTTCAGCTCCAAGGATCTCTAGTTCATTAAGAAGAGCTATCATCTTTAGAACATGATCCCTAATCGGGGTCCCTTCAACATGGGTGATGCTCACCAATTCTTTCATAGCAACTAGCCTTGCTGCCCGATTCTGATCCCCAAACATTTCTCTGAGGTTCAGCATCATATCGGAAGCAGTTTCCATAGCTTGATGCTGATGTTGCAATATATTCGACATAGAAGCCAGAATATAACACCGCGCCATCTCATCAGCCTTAACCCAATCTTTATAAGGCTTTGCTACTTGTTCTATGGCATTCTCTTCAGGTATAGGAGGGCACGCCGTAGATAGCACATATTTGTGGCCCTCAGCAGTTAACACAATATCCAAGTTTCTTTTCCAATCAACATAGTTTGGTCCAGTAAGTTTATTATCTTTGAGAATAATGGCAAGTGGATTGAAAGAGCCCATTTTTGAATCTGAGAATCAAATAACATAACAACAATTATGAAGGGCAATAAAAACTTGAATTTCATCTTAATATTGGTTCCCTCAACCACATGTTAAAAGAAAAACATTGGCAACCCTACACACCGTGAAGAGCATGCCTCGATGGGAAGGTCGTCTACTCTTCATCATTCGTGTAGATAGGCACAACCTTTTAATTTTACTATCTAGACACTATACCGTGCCAAGCAAACTTAAATAGCCAATATAGCTTCGGTCCTATAAATAATAATAGTGACTCAGATGGTGAGGATACTATTATTTACAGCTAAGTGTATACCATTACCTAGCTCCATGACCCATTGTTCCGTTATGAATTACCTCAGATGGAGAAGTAATTCACACAACAATTATCATAGACCTATCCATTTAAGGAAGTTTGTACCGATGAGGCCATAATTAATTTTGCCCGATGGGGGGGAAGGTTCTAAAACCATCACACAAAATTAATTACATCATCTACATACTAGTAATGGAGACCGTGGGCTTTATAAAAATAAACTCCCTCTCCCACTTAGTTATTTAAAAAAAATTTGTGAGGGTTATCAAAATTTTTGAGTTTGCAAAAACCGTGATCTAGGTCAAAGCCAAAAATTACCATGTTGTCCAATATGGTAAAACTATCACACATGCAAACACCCATGGAAACATGCATAAACATAAATAAGGAAACATATTAAAATATGCATCCCAACTATTATGGTCAATATCCTTGTTTCCAAAAACAGCCAAGATTGCAGCCGCGTCTTGCCCACCAAGTCAGAGGTTGATGCTGGCACAGGGGGTCGAAGGGGGTCGAGCTCCATACAGCAACTTCGGCTACCCATTAAAAAACGCATCTGCTTCATCAAAAAATTGATTTTCGACCTCCATACAGCAACTTCGGCTACCATACAGAAAACATGATTCTATACATCAATCCTATGCCTCCTTTACAGAGTTCACATAATCTGGATCTATAACACATACTGCATGCCTTGTAATCTTACAACAGTTCTACATATCAAATAACGATATAACTGGAGAAACAAAGATTACACAAAAACCTTATGCCTCCCACAAACCGGAGTTCACATACTACTTTTAATATTACAACCACGAAAAATAATCGTGACACCCAAATATAAAAGCAGTAACCACGTATACAAAAACGTGGGATCCAATCACACAAACATACATGCATGACCATAATAGTGGGATAAGATTATCTGCAAAACAGACGTTAGTAAAAACTGAACCCTGCAAAACAGCGGTTACCACAGTTTCATACTATGCGATCTACGGACAACATGGCCTGTTTAATTCATACGCGCGATTACAGCCGGCTCTGATACCACTGTTCGGAAACGATTCCCAGAAACCAGTAATGACGCGTACAGATTAAACAACAAGAAAACCGCAAAACCCTACAAGGCGGAATTAGGGTTTTTACCTCAACTCCCCGCGAACACGAACGCTGGTTGAACTTGTTATAGCACGTCTTGCTATATGCCACGTATGCTGCTCGATTGCACCTTACGATCTTCTATCGTATTCCCTGCACGCCTAGAACACGAACCGAGTGTGGACTCTTTCGTGATCTGTTTGCTCTCTCTAGATCTGCCTCTATTTAGTGAATAATAGAAAACGTAAAAAACGTCCATCTGACCTAGAGAGCATAACGTGTATATATAGGGCTACGATAGGGACCTAAGGAGTAATAAGTCTGGGCTCCCAGTGTAAATAAGAAAACCTAATCCCACCAGGATTCTAATTCTTATTTCACTAATTATAATTCACCCCACTACAGAATTATAATTGCACTCCCGTCCTTATCTCAATTATATTACGAGCTCCATGATATTAAATACTTATTAATCTCCCCACGTTAAGATTATAGATACCCGTTGATTAAAATAAATTACTAACAGGATCAACCTCTAGCATCGTACACAAACAACTGGAGAGAAGAGAGGAGGAAGAAGGGGGTGGGGGGAGGTGGAGGAGGCGGCGCCCCTCCCCGGATGGAAAACCCTATTTTGCAGAAAGAGTAGAGAGAAAGGGAGAGGTTTTTTAGAGAGAAAATACTGTCTCAAAGACTCGAGTTTTTATTAATACTCAATAATTAACTCCCCCAGATTACATTATTATTTACAATCCATGCAAAAGCTATTCTAATTCTTAACGTTCTAGATAGAATGAACCTAATAATAAATGAGTACATTGAATGAACCTAGTTCTTAATGCATACATGGAATGCGTCGTGTTAATAGACATAGGTATACACATACATCGAACCTAACAATACGAACATAATATTCTAGGCAATTTATACTAAAACGGAAAGATTCCTAATAAAAGTACTAATTCCGAAATAATAAACGAAAGTTCCTCTATGTTTCTGGAACATTTAAAATATTAACCTGCCCTAGTTTTTCTAACCTATTTTGCGATTGGCCTGCATCAGTATTGTTCTGCCTCTGATGGATACCTAACAGTATATGGGCCTGCTATTAAGCCAAGATGATTGGGCTGGGCCTTTCAAAGATTTCAATGTCATGAACCGTCAGGCCCAATCCCCCAAAACCATGACGCCATGACCCACCAAAAAAAAAAAACACTAATTTGAGGTAGTGCTGATAATGAATCAAACTACTCTCGAATTTAAATTTGTTTCGTGTTCACTTGTAACAAGCTCGTTCCATATTTGTGTACTAGTGAATGTCCGTGCCTTCAGGCATGGCGTAAAGCATGCACGTGCCCAAAGGGATGGCGCAACACTTTCTAAACACAATCTATCTAAATGAAGTATTAAACAACGGCTGTTTTTGGATTAAAAAAAAAAACACTTTTTCAAAAAATTTTGGATACAACAGTTGCTTTTAACTCTATCTTATATGGGATGAATTCCGTTAGTGTATGTCCCACCTCATATGAGAGGACGTTACAAATAACCGTTAAATGAAAATGTACCCATAGGATAGAAGTCAAGGTAGAAACATAAAAACCTGACCTACCCTTGGATTTGTGACCAAAACTGATCTAGAGAAAGTATTCATTCTCGAAGAAAATCATAGGGTTGAGGAGGGGTGTCGGCTTTGGGAGCGGAGAGCCAGAAAGGGAACGTAGAAGGGGGGAGAGAGAGAGAGAGAGAGAGAGAGAGATCTCAATTTTGAACGTACGATCTGATTAATGGGAATTGTGCAATTACCACTGTTTGAGAGAGTGAGAGGGAGAGCCGTAGGATTTATGGAGAAAATTAATGGTTAGGATTTATGTAGGACATAAGATTCAAAAACTGTTCTCCCTTATTATATAGATGACATTAACAAATCAAGTTTGAACAAGTTACTATCCGGCCAGCTCATTTATAAGCGATATAAACAAAAAATAATAAATAAAAATCACTTAATTATATTCCTAGCTGGGAATCTGGGATGTGCTCCTACTCTTGCGCTTGACGTATTATTTCGGAAAAACATAGCGACAAGTTCATCTCCCACAGAATTGCCTCTTAGGATGCGAGTCATGCATCTTCATATCTTTACCAATTAAATGGATCTCTTTAATGGTGCACAAGCATATGAATATTGATAAAAAAAAATAATAATAATAAAATAATAATAATAATAATAAAATCAATGGCTGTTCGATTCATTCGATGTGGTAAGCCCTGACATTGCGGGGGCCTATGGCAAATTTCGAAAAAGGTAATCCTAATTTTCTTGTCACAGTTTGTTTTGTAGGGATTCCTTACATGAAAGGGTAATGAAAGATACTACAGTATATCTCTGAGCAACTCATAAAAAAAGCCGCTCCTCCTTCTCTCTTCTTTCTCTCTCTAAAACCAGAAAACCTAGCCGCCAGATTCGTTCCTCTCCTTCCCCTCCCCCGATTGGCGGCGGGAGGGAAGGGATCTCCTCCCCTCCTTCTCCCTTCTGTCTTCTTTTTCTCTTATTTTTGCAGGTTCACGCGTGGGGTTTCAAGCTTCCGATCGGCATCAGGCGTGGCGTTGGACGGCGGCATCGGAGCGGTTGGCAGCATCGGCGTCATGGTTCTCGACTTCCGGGTATTCTTGGGTCGCTCTACCAATTGATGAGCGACGCTGTATGGGATTCTCGGTTGGCGGCGAGGGCGATTCTCGGTGAGGTTTCCTTCTCCTGTCTCTCTCTCTCCTTCTCCTGTTCTATTTTCCGACCCACTGATCCGGCGCCTTAGTGGGTCCCCCACTCTCCCTGCCATGGCTCTGATGGGATCTCCAGCTTCGGCTTAACGGCAAGGTGTTGTGTCGGTGGTGGAGGTTACCGCCGTGGTCTCCCGCTACGGTTGCTGTTGGGTGCCGTGGATTTGCCTGGGTAGCTTTTCCTCCTCTATCCTTTTGTCTTCGACTATTTCACCGAGCAAAAAAAAAAAAAAAGGGTAATGAAAAACAGAGCGAGCAGGTCGAACAGTGGATTGCTCAAAAGCCAAACAAGTCGAACACATGCGACTGCAAATCACTCGGTATATGGATACATTGAAAATTGGGTACAGAAAACATTGATACATGGATATAGGACAGAGATAATGCCACGACAATTTTTTGTAGTGCCACGAACTCGTATGTAATATGACAATCTTGCCCTCTTTACTAAAAGCAACCAAGTTGGATCCATCTCTTCCGTCTCTTTCACGAGAAATTTCTCCTCTTTCACCTTTTGAACTTTTTCCTCTTCACTACGAAACCACCACACTTCTTCTTTGTTCTCTCAATTTTATTCTCATTCTCTATCGACCCACCACCTCTTCAATCCACCACCCCCTTTTCTTCACTGCGGCGTCAATATTGTGCACTTGCGAGTTGCGAAATTACCAAGCAAATCCTTAGTTTCAAATCTGTTAATGTTCTCGACTTCACTCCGAAGATCCCAAACCTGATCCCCAACTTCGAGACACAAACCGTCCTAAATATTCCTTCCGACAAGCAAGGATTGAAGCCTTCTAGTGATAGTTTGGACTATCTTACAGAGTTACAGTTTAATCCAGAAGAACTAGAGAAAATTTTCATGTGCATATTTTCTCCTCTGTGGCTCGAAATTGCTCGCCTCTGATGAGCACCCAATATTGTAGATATTTGGTGCGACTAGTCCCGTTTTATGTTATTTTAACTTGCATTTATCTAGCTTTTATTCGATATTACTCGTAAGGTAGTTTGTTTAGTGTTACAGGTAAAACGTCCTTAAAAGGCATATTTTGAGCACGAGGCTAACCCCCAAGAGAGTTCAAGTATCCACGCCCGATGGAACTTCTGCCAGAAGGACCCAAGAGCGAAGGTGTGAGGCGTCGGGTGAGCTCCGGGGCTGTTTGGTGCCAAGTCTTGGAGGCTGGCCTGAAGACCTGGAGATAAGCTCCCCGTATCGATACGCCATAAAGTTGTATCGATACGCATTAGCTTCGTTGGATTGTAGTTTTCGTTGTATCGATACGGATTTAGGCCGTATCGATACAGGAGCACTACGGGGAAAATGGCCATTTCAGCTTAGCAGTGTGGTATCGATACTTTCCATAATTAGTATCGAAACCACGGGCCTTCGGCCAGATATTTGCTGCTTTTTGGACTTTCCACTTATGGAATGTTTTCTTTTTTTAGTATGTTTTGAGATATTTGAATGAGAGAGAAAGGTCATTTTGTTTAAATAGGACCCTCCTCTCACCTCTTTGTAGGTAGCTCATTACACTTTAAGGTTTTTTCTCCATTAATGTCTTTCACGCTTTCTTAGTGTAATTTCCTTAGAACTCAAGTAAGTATTTCTCGTTTGTTAATTTCTCGTTTATTAAAGTTGTAGCTACAGGTTAGATCCTTTATAATATCAAGTTTATTTCCGTTTTCATCGGTTAATCATGTTTTCTCTCTTAAGCATGCTTTCTAGTCTTTTTACTATGTGTGAGTAGTTCACTTAGCTAAGTCTTGGGCTACTATTTCCCCATGACTTAGGTGGTTATTTGGTTCTCAAATCTTCGGGCTTAAAATCATGGTTTTCAGAATTGAATCAACCTAGCCATTTTGGTCTAAGCGAGGGGTGTTAACTCCTTGATAGGAAGTTTAGTCAAGTGGTCTTGGCAAGCGGCGTACCGAGGGCTCGTGGCCTCCTACGTGTTAAATACATTAACAAAAATAGGTTGGCTTAATTCCGTTTAATCACATCTTTCGATAAATGTAGTCTTAATTTAAAGCTAAATCTTCCGAGCGTGAGCACGCGGTCGTGGCTCTCGCTTGAGTTATATTTGAGAATCGGTAGCGGCTTTCGTCAAGGGAAAGACGATCCTTAGACTTGCCTCTTTTAAGTTCATTAAGTCTTTCTAGTCTCTTGTTTTAGTTTTTCCACCGTTTAAAGCAAAACCAAGTTGGCCGTCTTAAACGCCAAATCCACCATATAAGACCTACAATCCGATTAAGCTATATTCGATTCTCTGTGGGTATGATTCCAGACTTTCCGGTTATTATGCTACTGACGACCTAGTCCTACGCTTGAGGTATTTCAACCTTATTTGAAAGCAAGGTTGTGGCGTAAGCAGCCTCAACTCAAGGTAATTGGTAGAAATCCTATCAGTGATTGCTATACAAAACTGGAAGACAATTTGGAGACTTTGCAATTGACTTTTTTGTGTGGGTCATTGTAAAGTGGGGAGTGATAGAAGAACTTTTTTTTTTTTTTGATCCGGTGATAGAGGAACTCGCCAAAGGTATTCTCAACAGGTTTTTTTGGGGGGTAAACTCGTCACTTTGGATGAGGTGATCGTGGCACCATAAAAACTTGTCATGGCATTATCTTTATCCATGGATATATAGTATTTGCTAACGGACTTGACCTTTCATGTTGATTGGTTCCCACCCCGACCATTTCTAGCCTCTTCAACTTTGCGATGGGGTGTTGTTTGGTTGTCTGTGTTTTTATTTTTTTCTATTGTTTCCCGTGTATTCACATTGTGTTTTGTTCTTTAGGCTTCAAGGCATTCGCATGTCGTTAGCGCCCTCTATCTTAGATAATAGCATAATTGTGTTTTGTTTTATAATGGTAAAACCTTTGTAATCTTTCTTCTCATTTATATACTATATGATGTTCTTCTTTGATGTAAAAATTGTGATTTCACATAGGTTTAGTAACCTCTAATTGTGGAACAATTTTTTTTTTTTTTGATCCGCATTGTGGAACAATTTTTAAAATGGTAATTTCTCAGTGGAACAATTTTTAAAATGGTAATCTCTCTCTCTCTCTCTCTCTCTCTCTCTCTCTCTCTCTCTCTCTCAAGGATTGGAACTTGTAATTACATGTCTTGTAGTAGTATGTGTTAAACAAGATTTTAAGACTAGTTTGGCTCTCAAGGCTTGGAACTTGTAATTACATGTCTTATAGTATGTGCAAAACAAGATTTTAAAACTAGTTGGGAACAAGCTGAAGCCTTGAAAAATATAGCACGCCAAAAACAGCGTCAGAAGGTTGTGTATTTGTGTTATTTTTTGAGCTTACTGACGGCCCAAATGGGCTTTCATTCGAAAAATCCAAGAAAAAACGAACACCGCAAATGAACAAAGCTTTAAAACCGTCCATATATCCTTCCACGCATGTTATCTTCTTACATAGTTAGCGTTGCCCGATCAATCTGTCTTGTACTGTTTTTTTCCAAGGTTACGACAGCGGGTGCTACATACAACGTGAATTATTTCAATCATTATTGTGAATCCCGGACCAGTATTTTTTTTTTTTGATCAGCAATCCCGGACCAGTCTCAAGAGGCCAAAAGTGGATTAAAGCCTAACGAATGGAGCCTAGATGAGACCTGTATGTGCACCTTTGCAAGTGTGTAAGGAACACTGAACAAGAAGAAAAAGACAACATCACGTGACCAAAAAAGAGAAAAGAAAAAGAAGGGAATGGTAGAAGAAACATGGCCCATTCCTTCCCGGGCCCACGGCCCAACCAGACGTGGTCTAATCATACCAAAATCATCTTTCCCAACTAAAAGGGTTTTTTTTTTCATTCTTTTTTTTTTTTTTTATAACGGAGTAACAGCCCTACACCCAACCCAGGTCACTAAATGGATCGCGCCTGCACAACTCAAACCTCCAGAAAAGCTAGCGCGATCACACCAATCACGGCGGTATTCACCCGGTAAGAGATTGAACTCTAGACCTTGAAGAGTACTCCCAAAGTCGGGACATCCGCCCAAATGGTCTTTCCCTACTAGAAGGCTTTTTATTTTCATTCTTTTTGTTTTCATGGCCGAACAGAGATCTCTCCGGCGTCAGGAAAAACGGCCGCTTTTCAAACTTTCTCTTGACTGACTATATAGCCTACTCGTAAGGCTTTTTTGGGGCCCCCAATTACCCATTTTCCCATAGCTTTTCTTTTCTTTTTTAGCACTTTCTAATCTTCAAGGGCAGCTTTATCTCCGTCCAAGAGATAGGCTCGTCTTTGATCTTTGTTTATTATAATTTGCCCATTTACCATTTTTTGTACACTTTTTTTGTTTCTTGCGTGTGAAGTTATCAAAATACCCTTTCACTTTTCAATATTTTCTTTTTGCTGCTATCCAAATGAAATGATTTTTGTACAAAATTTAAAGACATTTTGTTCATTTCAAACACTAAAAACAGAAAAGAGAGCGTGGTTGGTAAAAAGGGAGCGCCAAAATCACTCCCTTTTTATCACTTGCTTGGTTCTTTCAAGTATATATGGTTATCCTTCCGATGGCTAGGACTGCAAGTGAATCGAGCTGTTCATTTGTTTTGTTCTTTCAAGTATATATATGGTTATCCTGCTCGGTGGCCAAGGCTGCAAATGAACTGAGCTGCTCGCAAATAGCTCATGATTCGGCTTGTTAAAACTTGGCTCGGCTTGTTTAGGAATTGAGACGAGCACGAGCTCAAATTTTAGGCTTATTTACTAAACAAGTCGAGCTCAATACTCAAAAACTCGGCTCCCTTTGTAGGCTCAGTTTGTTTAGTTCAATACTCCCTCCACCCGAAAATATTTGTTCGGTCTGCAAAACAAGGACCTTAAAATAATTCAAAATTTTCAAGTAAAATTCAAAAAAAATTCAACAATGTGCTAGTTATCAATGATTTTTTAATTTATGAAAAAAAATTAAAAACATTTCTTCACCAAAAATGTGTTATATTTGAGAACTCTTTTAGTGGATAGGACAAACATTTTGGGACGAAAAAAATAGTAAATTAGTCAAGCTCGACTCGTTAAGAACAAACCAAGCTTGAAATATGTTTCACGCTCATTTTTGTAAAGGATCCGAGTTCGAACACTACCAGCCAATTTCTCTCTGAGTCTGTCTCTCATCCATTTGTGCATCTATATGCCTACAGACTCACGAAAACAGTGCTTTATCTTTGGAGATCTGCAGTGAAAAGGATTGATATCTTTGCACTTTTCTCACTACCCCTCTGTTTCACATCTGAAAATTTTCTTCTCCTGGACTCTACTGTTCTTTCAGACTCTGATCTTTGTTGGGCAAGGAATGGACTGCTGTGTCCCAATTTTTCTGCATGCATAAGACTCCACTTGTCATAATCTGATAGGTTAATTCTCGCTCTCGCGTATTTTAAAAGTTTCGTGTGCAAAAAAATATTTTCACACCTCTATTTTTTTTTTCCCACGCTTTTGTACATTATATGATAGTTTGAAATGTTTTTAAAAGACGATTTTACACTCGCATTTGCGTTCACCCGTGAACACGCGGATTATGTGACTTTAGCTCCGGCCATATGATTGTGCTTGAGAAATGCATTGCTCTTTTTTTTGTCGGAAATTGATATTCGCACCCCACTTCTTATAAATGGCGCTCCACTTTTAACGTGAAGTTACTAGTAATTTCATGAACAAAATAGAGCGATATATGTAAAAAATGGAACGCGAAAATTAATTTCTTTTTTTTTTTTTATCTTTTTTTATCGTTCCGATTTTCTGACTTTTCCTCACATTTCTGTCCCTTGCTGTTCTTATCTGAAACGTGACCTGGGTTTCGAGACTATTTCAGTCCAACATGATGTAGTAAAGGTTCTATTGTTGATGACGAAGCTCTTACATCCATACCGTACACGTGGCCAAACTTCTGAAGTGAAAACCTGATTCCACATGTTGTACGGCCATGAAAGCAAAACAGATTCTATCTCACAGTACCCCTGCATCTCTTTAGTACCCACACCAAACTCAAAACGTTTTCATGATCAATTGCCGAACTACCCGATATTCGATCAGCTTGATTTTTTTGTATTGACGTTATTCTCTTCATGACGTATGAATTGAACAGTTCAGTTCATTTTTTTAGGGTGGAGGTGGGGCTGGCACGCGGTAGCCTTGAGGATTTGTTGGATTGGTAGTCTTGAGAGGAGCTAAACCCCCCACCCCCGGCCGCTAGCGATAAAACTAGTGCAAAGGGAAATACGAAACATACTAGACTATTTCAAATGAAAACTCTCATTCGCTCCTGCTTTGACGAATGAGGAATGGGTCTCTCTTGTTTTTTTCTTGACGTGAGCGTTAACCCGAAAGTCCCGACCCAATGATCGAAAAAAGGTAAAAAGGTTCCCAACCCTCAAACCTCGCCTTGATGGCTAAGGTCAATCTCGACATTTCGAAAGTTTTCTTTGTATAAAATTTTCATTTGAAACACTTTTGGGATACATACGTCAAGTGGGTCGAATAATTTCTAAATTAATTCATTTTATAAACGAATTAAAATGAATTAATGGCCTTACAAATGAGTTTCATCTCTGTTGTTTCCCTTTAAGCCATGGTACTAGAAGCAGAAGTTTTGCCCTTTAAGCCATGGTAACATGTGACCATCAAGAAGGCAATTCATTTGATAACACCATTACCAACTCTTCACGTGGGGCAAACCAAGGGATTGGCTAAGGATTTGTTATTTATAGGCACTGGTATTGATTTCAGAAATTAATCAATGTGCTTGTAAGTTGACTCAGATACGTTGGGTAATAAAAAAAGGGTAATGATTTTGTCACTCTCTTTTTTGTTAACGTCACTTCCCTGAGAGTGGCGTTAACAAAAAAGGGGGTGACAAAATCAGCAGCCTAAAAAAAATAACTCTTTTATTTGGGGCCTTAACTTGTGCCCTTTATCAAGTTGGTCTCACGATGGCTTTAAATGAATCTTCCTTTCAGTAAACGATCGATGAAATTCGAGTTTCATACTTTTTCGTCACAAACGAATGATTAATTCAAAAAAATTGACCCGGATACACAAGAAATTTAAAAAATCCTCAAAAGCTCGGTAAAAAGTTCGAAAATTTAGGCCAAAGGGACCTTACCAAAACAAGTTCGGGGCACGTAAGCTGGCTAGAACACGTCGGGTAAAATTTTTTTTTTTTGTTAACATGTGGAGGGTTTATCAGGTAGGTCCCGCAATGGTGATATACCTAACCTATCCCACTGGGCCGGTCAAACAAATTGTTGTTTTATTGAACCCAAAGAAGTACTAGTAGTAAAACAGTGTGGTAGCTCCATCCATGGGCCATCGATGCGCCTCCCCAGAAGTACCCACAGACGATTGCTTATTTAAAAATTGAAAGAAATTGATTTTCACGTTTTTCTTTTGTCCAAATGCACTTTATTTTTTGTCTTTATTCGTGTAGAATTATAAAATTATTCTTCGTACATTTTTTTAACACATAAAAAAAAAGTAATAATGTGATTTTACATCGCTACAAAAAAAAAAAGGAGGATGCATTTGGATAAAAAGAGGAGTGTGATAATCAATTTCCAAAATAAAAACCCTGTTTGGTAGGGTTGGGTTTTGGTCATTGGTGGCACTTCTCGAAAAGAAAATCTTGGAATTGGTGCCTTTGTTTTTGGCCATACAGCAGAGAGAGAGAGAGAGAGAGAGAGAGAGAGAGAGAGAGAGTCTGAATGAGAGTCAGGTAACAGGATTAAATATACGTCCCTTCCAATTTAAAAGTACTCCGTAGTAGATCTCCGTAGAAAAGGGGTAAAATTACTTTTTAAACTTTGGTCCCTGAAATTTCAACTCCATCAACCTATAAACTTAATAACTACTATCATTTCTCTTGAAATGGTGTCCCTCCATCGTCTCCCATTTGTATCCGAACGAAAAAGCAACACGCGATATCTCGGTGACCTAGTTTCTTTAGAGAGTTATAAGTTTGTAGCTACAACTTCAGGCGTAGTAAGAAAAATACCTATTTTTGTTCATATTCCTTTGTCCAATTTATTTTCTCTTTGAAATGTTTCACTGAAATAACAATTCAAAAGAGTAAAGAGTTCTTTTACGTAATAAGTTTTAGCTTTTTAAGTACAATGATTGCGTCCTTATAAATAATATATAAATCCTGCAACCTGGATCGATGGAATAACTTCACGAGTACAAAAAGGAGAGATCATTAGTATTCGTCAATTAGCACTAGTTATAGTGTAAAATCTTGAAGTCAAGCTAATGGAGCAATATTGACACCCTATCGGAGTCTAACCAACAAGTTAACATGTCAACTTTAGCACACACAAAAAACAGAGAGAGAGAGAGAGTAAAAACTTAAGAAGAAATAAAAAATACTATAAAAGTTACTCCAATAGTCTTACATATTAGATACGTTCCACTTCAGTCTTTCTATCCTGAGACATGCCGAACACAAACAAAAGGCGGCAAACGTCCCACTTTAGCCTCTCAATTTTGAGAAGTGCCTTTCTTTTCATGGGTTCAAAACAGCGAATGGAGGGCGGCAGAGGAGAGGGGATTGCGGTGAAACAAGAATGGGTGAAAAACTATTGAGGCCAAAGTGAAAGTGTACAAAACTATGGGGGGACATTAGGGGTATAGAAGTGATTTGGGAGATTGTGAAGGGTAGACAGGGGAACACAGGAAGAGGACAGAGGTTGCTTGCGCAAATCTAGCTAAACTGTTCTTCTGGAGGCTGGAGCAAGTTAATGGTGATAGGTGAGGGGGGCATTTAAGGCAATCAATTTTTTTAAAAAAAAGAAAAAGAAAAGAAAATAGGACAGACAGTATATAACTGTGTAAACAGTAAACACTGAACATATCCCCAAACAAGGCAATGTGGGCCATCCCCTCAGTGCCCCCAGGGTACTATCTCACGCATACTAGGGGCATTTTGGCTAAATAAATTCATTTAAATTATTTTTTGAATTATTGTTTTTTGTCAAATTTTTTGAATTATTGTTTTGACACTGTGAAAGGAATCTAAAAAGTAAAAAATTACTATGAAAATCCGATTTTTTTAAATAAAGACGAAAATATAACAATAAACGACTAATTTTATTGTCAATTTTTTGGCTTATTTTCGTCTTTATTCAAAAAAATTTTGAGTTTTGATCATAATTTTTTACTTTGTCGATTTCTTTTGTCATGACAGAGCAATGATTCACAAAATAAATTGACGAAAAACAAACCAATACAAAAAAAAATTGAATAAAAACAAAAAAAATCCAAATGGATAATTTAGCCAAAAAAAAAGTAATCAAGCCCTTACCGAGATTATATTCCATTGAGTTAATTTTTACAATGGACCGTACAAAATATTTTAAATAAATTGAAGACTCAATTTATTTGTGTGGATCATCTAAATGGGTCCCACCCAACAATTTTTGATGTACCCCAAAACTACACCACTTGCATAGGTAAGAGAGTGGATGGTAAGAGTGTTCCTAGACTTGAGGGGCGATTTCACTAGTTTTTGAAAAAAAGACATAGCCAATTTTATCATTTTGTTCAATAAATTTTGGCATTTCAGGTTGTTATTCACACTAACTAACAATTTGTCAACAACTTCTTTGTTAACAAATTTTTCACTCACATATCTATCGATAATTTATTCACTACCATAAATAACTTGATATTTCTCAACAATTTATTCACTATAAAAAATAGTTAACAACTTGATTCCAACAAATTCTTTCTCAAAACTTATTCACTATCAATTTATGTTAGGGAATTGATTTTTATACTCCCCTTTTTTATATCCACTCTTTTTTTGTCTTTTAGCAAAAAAAAATCATACATTTTCAACACTAATGTTGTGTTTGGATGAATTTTTGAGAAATTTTGTAGGGTTATGAGTGGAGAAAGAAATGAGAGTAATGATTAAAAATAGAAGTAATTTTTGGAGAGAGATAGAGAAAGAAATGAAAATAATGATTGGAGATAGGGGTGAGTAATAATTGAAAGTAGGAATAATGAGTGTTTTTTGAATTGAGAATTTTTTTCTAAAAAGCAATCCAAACAAAGCATAAAAAACAAAAAAACTAGTTTGCTGATTTTGCCACTCCCTTTTTTGTTAACGGCACTCTCTTGCAAGTATATTTTTAGTGTAAAAATACACTTGTAGAGAGTGCTATTAACAAAAAAAAAGAGTAACAAAATCATTTCCCAAAAAATATAAATATCAAAAAAGAGAGTTTGGATATCAATTCCCTTTTTATTTCTTCCTTTTTTTACTTTCGTGGTCGGACAAGAATACCCATCGAGGGTCTTGGATTCTTGGTAAACTAGAAAAAGCAAATACAGATAGGAAGGGAGAGAGAGAGAGACAAACACAGGCAGCAAGAGAGAGAGAGAGAGAGAGAGAGAAAGAGAGAGAGAGAGAGAGGGGTTAATATACGGCGAAGTTCTTTCTTTCTCTCTCTCTCTCCATCTCTTTTCTTCACATGATTATTTTGACCAAAATGTACCCGCTTCGTTCCTCTCATCTATCTTGAACATGGAAGTGAAACATAAAATCCCCTCCTTTCCTCACTCTTTACCTTCCCCTGACTCGGGGTCTGTGCTGCGGTGGTGCCGCCGCATGCGGCGGCGTCAAGCTCTTCCCAGCATGGCGGGGCGTATCACGAGCGTGTCCGTACTGATTTCCTTGAGCCATTGTGAGGTTTCGGTTCTTGGAAGAAAAAACCCCTTTTTCCAAATCCGAGAATCTCTCTTTTTCCTCCTCTGTTTCCTTAAGTTGTGTTACCAAAGAATGTAGTAGCGGTGGTTGCGGCGGCGGCGGCGGCGGTGTGATATTGGCGGGACGGCTCAATCTAATTTTATTGTCTCAAAAAAAAATCTGATTATTGTTGCACACGGTATTGTCTCTTTTTCTCTTCTGATTCTGAAATGTTGCTAATTTGCTATATTTTCCATGGCTATATTTAAAGCTTTCTTTTGGTCCTATTTCACTCTCTCAGTTGCTGTGTTTGTTGGAGTACTTGATTTTTGTTTCTGAATCCTACTGAAGAAAATCCCATTTCAGAGTGAGAGGAAATTTGAAGAGAGAGAGAGAGAGAGAGAGAGAGAGAATGGGATTATAATACCCATTTTGGCCTTGGGACATGTTCATCCATGTCAGTAACAGAGAAATTACTTTTGTTTAGCTTCCCCATAGATGCAGAATCCAATGTGTGAACACTTTTTTTTTTTTTTTTGGGTTGAAAAAAAGGGTTCTTTTTTTTTTTGTGTGTAATCAGATTCAATTTCCCAACAAATTGTAGTAGTAATTGTTTATGGTCATTTTCCTTGCCTCTCTGTTTCTCCGGTCAATGTACTGGATTTGTTTGTATGTTTTTGTTATCTGTCTGGGCAAAATTGGAATGTGGTTTTGTTAGTTTGTGAAAAATGTTCCATTCAGATCTGACCCCATTGAAATTTCAGTGTCACCTATCTTTCCTTGTTCCCACCTCTATTTTTGTTCATGATCTGTCATTGTGACTGGCGTGCTATTGTTTTTGTTTTGTGTTTGGGGCTTGGCTTTTTGCTGAAAAAATCCAAATATGTTGTGGAAAATGATATCGACACTCCAAAAATTGATGCAGACACTCCAAAATCAATGTAATTCCAAAGCCACTTTCCTTTGTTTTTTGGAGCGCCTGCATCAATTTTTAGAGGACCAATATGATTTCCCTATGTTTATCGATGAATATTACTAGCACCCTGATTAGTGCGATCTCTAGCAATTTTAGCCAGAACTCACGTTCTGGAAAAGCTAACTGAGGGTGTGCATTGTCATGTTGCACCTAAAAGAGTGCGATTGATTAGTAGAGTGAGGGCGGACTGGACATATCACCTCGGATATTATATCCGAAGAACTAATATCCAATGTTTGCCACCCCGGATATAGACCCCCCCGGGTATTATATCTGCCCACTTGAGGATATACTAATAAGAATGAGAGGCGAGGCGGTGGAATTATATCTGCCCTCAATTCTCATATCCGCAATCTTAGGCTTAGGCTGTGTTCTTTTGGCCTTAACTTAAACTTAACTTATATTTGAAAATTTTGTCTTTATTTTAATTTTTTCCGTATTTTTTAGTTTTGCTCCAAATTTTGTTGGGGTTATTAATTTGTCTCGATGAGAGGAATTGAAGAATAAAATTTTGGTACTTTTACTCTAGTATTTTGAGAAATAACTATTTTTTAGCGCAAAAATGACATTTTTCGTTAAATAGTGATTATTTCTCAAAATACTTGGGTAAAAGTAAAAAAAAAAAATTTACTTTTCTGATTCCTCTCGTTGAGACGAATCAATAACTCAAAAAAGTTTGGCGCAAAACTAGTAAATACGAAAAAAATTCAAATATGGACAAAATTTTCAGATTTAAGTTAAGTCCAAAAGAAAATTCCGAAAATACCACCATCCTCTTTTAATTCTATATCTCTACTTATTTATATCCACTCTAAAACAAACCAAGCATATACTCCGTACATATCATGTTTTTCTCTTCTATAAATTACTTAAACAAACCTTCTATATCATGTTTTACCAATATATTCGTGTTTCTATCATATCTTTTTCCCTCGTATTATATCCACCCAAAATTCATCCGGTTGGCAAAAGACTAGTCAGCGTGTTTGACACTCAGTTGGTATTTGTAGAAGTAGAAAGAGTAGTCGCTAGTAGAACACCGTCGCATTTGGTGTTGTATCTCTTTTTATTTTTTATTTACATCGGAAATCATCTTTTGTTGCGATGCATTGTCGCATCGACATACTTGTCTTGCCGACGCATTATCGGATTTCACATCACCGACGATCTCATTGGAAGCATATTTATGTACTATATGCAGTGCGTTTAATTTTATGCACATGTTGCTCTACCCGTCGGGTTATTGTAATTTGGTTATTTAATTGAATTTCTTCTTGTTCTACTGTAGTTTTTTAAAGAAGAAAGTCCTTATGAGTTTTTGGGTAGGTGCTGAAGGAGAGATTCTTCGGTGTCCTTGGGGCCAGCACCACGTGGCGGTGCCTCAAGTCTCTCCGTACCAACATTGTTGTGAGGTCTTCACACTTAGTCTCGGATCTCACAGAAAGTGTGATTTGAGGAGAGGCGCACCACGTGGCGATACTCCAGGGCATTGAATGATTTTTTTTCTTTTGAAAGAAAGATTACCCAGGGAGGAACTAGGTTGGTAGGCAACATCGACACGAGTAGTGAGTCTAGGGTACCCTAGATTTTAGGGGCACTATGAGACGCATCTATAAATGTGCAAAAATACAGAGGAAGAGAAATAAAGGGGGCTATAAATGACAGGAAATGATTTTCTCACTCTCTTTTTTGTTAACGCCACTCCCTTGTAAGTGCATTTTTGGTCAAAAAATACACTTGCAGGGGAGTGCCGTTAACAAAAAAAAGAGAGTGGCAAAATCAACAACCTAAATGAAGTGTCCTATCAATAAATGGAGTTTTCGAAAAACTTGGTTGGACGATTTTGGCCTTTATGGTGGATCTCTATGCACGTGAAGTTTTGGGGGCGTGGTTTCGTTGCTTGTTTTCTGCTGCTTTTCTTATGGTTTTATTATATCTTCTTTGGTGGGACCCTTGGGATGATTGTAAACTTCGCGGAAAGGGCGAGGCCCCTTTGATAAGTTTCTGAATTTTTTTCAATCCTGCCCCGGCCCTGGCCCTGCTTACGTGCACCTCGACTAAGATGACCTGTCCCCCAGTCGAGAGCTTAGTAGTGCATGAATTTGCTCCCAAGAACTGATAGCACCTGAAATTTTGATGACCTGTCCCCCAGTCGAGAGCTTAGTGCATGAATTTTACGATCGAAACGTAATTTTTTTGAATAAAGATAAAAATAAGCCAACAATCCAATTTTTTCGTCTTTATTAAAAAAAATGGATTTCGATCATAATTTTTTTCTTTTTAGATTACTATTGTCATGAAGAAGCAATAATTCTAAAAAAATTAACAAAAAACTAACAAATGTGAAAAAATTTGAATAAAAACAAAAAAATAAGCCAAATAGCTTATTTAGCCGAACAACCATCAAATGTGATGTTCTAAAAGTCGTTAACTGCTAGTTGGGCGGTCAGGCTCAGCCTAACACTTAGGCGGATTAATAGGAGACTAAGCGGCTCCTAGAGATTAGTCAATATTTTTGCTTTTTTATCTTTTTATAAATATTCTTCTCCTTCCTAAGTTTTGAGCAAGTAAAACTTTAGAAAAAGACATACTCCATAAGTAAGACAAAATTATTAGATAGCATCCAAACATGGAAAATAGAGCATACGTACCCATAACAGTGACTACATACAAACAGAGGAAAGAGAGAGAGAGAGGGACCATTTGCAGTAGCAACAAGCAAAGGCGATGACGTTTAGATGCAGTTAAGGTCTTTGACAAATTCCAAAAAAGGAAGCAGATCCTCTCCTGGACCGGAAAAGACAGTCGTAATTTGAAACGACCGATACTGCGATCGATTGTTCGGTTTTGCTCAAAGACTTCGCTGAAATAATTAAATTCTTCGCGCGAAGAGTCATTCATAAGATCTGAACCATCGATTTTCTCAGTGTATTGTCCAGATTTGGACTTTTTTCTTCCGATTCAAAACATCCGAAACATGGACAGGAGAGGATCATAACCCTACAAAAAATGAACAATTCCTATTCTTGAAATATGTTCCAAAAGGGCCTACATTGAGTTTGGACAACGCCCTACAATCACTCTCTTACTGATCTTGACTGTCCATTGCTCGGATTAAAATCCGAGACGTCCATTGCTGAAAAGAATGGCCGAATCGATCGCATCACAACCCTATAGGGCAGCCCGCCCTACAGGATCTCCGGATGCCCCACTCCCATGGGACCAGAGTGGATCTGGTTCCTAAAATAAAAACGAGTTGTTGCCATACAAGCTGCTTGCTGCCTGCAATTTCAGGACCAGTTTTTATTTCGTACAGTTTAATAAAGAGGACTATTTTTAGTCCTGTGCTCTGGAAACTGTTGCAAGGAAAGTAGTAGTAGTAGGACCTGAATGAATAAATGCGAGCATATTTGCATCACTCTAACCAGTCCCAAAGGCTGTGGCCATTAATTACCAGTCCAACGAGGCCTCTTTTGGTTTCCAATTCCATAGATTGTTGGTCCATTGAGCTGAGGTCTGCAACTTCTGGCCACCATGTCCTGTCATGTTTTCGAAGCTGGTCCCAGCAGTGACGTTTCATCAAGTTTACGAAATTTAACTCTAAATTTTCAGAGAGAGAGAGAGAGTTGGGGCAGGTGGGTTCCTCCCCCCCCCCCCCCCCTTCTTTCCCCCTTCCTCCTTCCCCCTCTGGTCTCAATCTCTTCTTTCTCTCTCATCCCTCCGTCCCCCTTCTGCCTCAGCTCTCTCTCGCCTCTCTCTCTCACCTCTTCTCCGGCCTCCATGGTTGAGAGTAGGGTGAGATTCCTTCCTTTGGGACAGAGTTCTCCCCTCTCCTCATTATATTTGGACGCGGGGGGTCAAGATCTAGGGTTTCAGATCTGGGTCTTCGGAACCAGCTCAACATCGGCGACGGTGGCGGCGTTCGGCAGCGGCTTCGGCCTGGAATTCTACGGCGGGCATGTGCTCAACTGGTGCGGTGGATCTATCTCGAGAGTTGACCTGGCCACTCCCTTGACCACTCCACCCACCCTCATGAGTGTGATCGATGGGTCCGACTCCGACGTTTTTGGTTCCTTGCAGCTTTTTTGGTTTTTTCTGTTGTATTTTTGTCTGTTGTTTTGTTTTGTAGTTTGTACTTCGGACCGATAGTGTCCTTTTATTTAAATATATATATATATACTCCCTCCGTCCTATAATATTTGTCCGGTCAGCAAAACGGGGACTAAAAAATAATGCATTTCTTTCAATAAAAAATTCAAACTTTTTTCATAAATTACAAGAACTCATCGATATCTAATGAATTGTTGAAAAAAATTTGAATTTTTCTTGCAAAAAACATATTATTTTTACGTCCTTGTTTTGCGGACCGGACAAATATTATGGGACGGAGGGAGTATATGCTATGTTTCTGCGTTGATACAAAAAAAAAAAAACTCTAAATTTTCACTCTAAATCAAAAATGAAAAAGAGAGACTTATTCATGGAGATGCTGTAACAGGCTGTTCACGGAGTCGCACGATCTCGACTGTCCGTTTCGGTTTTGGACAGTCCAGATTTAAATAAAACTTTTCCGAAAAAGAGTTAAACATTCTTGGACGTTTGCAATTCACCTCCGTAAACAATTTTTCACAGAACCCTCCGTTAAAAAGATTTTCTCAACAAAAAAACTTTTCACTTTTCACCATGTAACCTAAAACTGGAAATAAAAGATGTCTAGGATTAGTTCTGTGATTGAGCTCGCCCCTTTGGAGTCTACTAGGTCGGAAGCTCAACATCTCACCAACCTCTCCCTTCCTAGTTTTCTTTTGCCGTTAGAAATATATATATATATATATATATATATATATATATATATATATATATATATATATATCAAGTAGAATAGATGTAAAACTGGGAGTAGATAATTTTCAAGTTTATTGGATATTTGATCAAAGTTCGTTAGTTTCGAAATCAATCAATGTCAAAATATAATTTTTGGAAATGCACTTTCCATATACGGAGTACATTTTACTTCAAATCATGGGATTGCTGATATTAGGTCGACTTCATCTTTTGAAGGGATGTTCTACTCATCTAATTTTAAATTGAATTTGTTGAATTATTTTTGTCCCTACTTATTTTTAACTTTCAGCTGAAATTAGTGATTTTTAGATCTCTTCTTTCCGAAATGAATCAAATTATTAAAGTCTTCACCCATATTTGGAAATCGAAAGTCAAGATCAAAAAAGAAAGAAAGAAGCCAATAAGCAACAATAAGCCAAAAAAACATATCCTTGTTAGACATTAACCGCAAGGCATTTGGGAAACTGCCAGGCTTCAAAGTAAACATGGACGGAGGCTCGCGTTGCAACTCCACCTAAGCAGCTACTGGCGGTATCACTGCCTTCTTAGAGCATCTCTAATAGGCTGAGCAAATGAGAGTTTTTAGCAAAATAACTAGCCAAAGCCCAAAAAGCCCTTACCCAGCAGACTAGCTCTATGCTCGGGGATTTGATTGGGTGCTATAGTAGCTTGTTTGGTCTGGCATGGCACTGTAGCTCTCGTCTGTTGGCGATTTCTTCTCACACTCACTTTCCCTCGCTTTCTCTCATCTCCCGCCCAACCAAGTCCAACAGTTCTCTCAGTTTCCCTCCTTTTTCTCATCTCTAGTATTTAACAAGCAGATTTATTGCTGGATTTGCTAAGATTTTTCATCCTCCTCAACATCAAGACAAGGTATGCCTCTCCCTCTTTCGAAATTACATGTTCTACTTGTGATTCTGGTTCAGATTATGTATTGTTTTCAGCCATATCAATTTGGGTATGAAATTGGAGAAGATTAGGTCTCAATAGTATAAAATTAGACAGAACAATCTTTCAGGTTGCTTGTTTGTATATTAGCTCTTTGATAAAATGCCCCATTGAGCATTTAGTTTCCTTATTCAAAGAACTATTAATTTTGAGGGTGCAGCAGTATTCCCAATGTGATTTAGAGAAATACTGTGTTTTCTTAGGTTAGATGTTTTGGAATTAACTTAACGGGCTTGATGGAAGTAGCTGAACGGGCTGGAATTAACTGAATGGGCTTGAGGGGAAATAGAAGAAAGAATGAAGTTTGGAACAATAACATTCAAGTTGAGATGATTGTGGAAATGTATGATATGAACTTATGTCATAGATGAAGGGAAGCTATTAGCTGTTTACCAGTTCAAGGGAAAAAAAGAGTTGTTTCAATTACCAGTTCAAATGTCGTTTTTTTTGCAGCTTGCAGCTTTTTTATAGGTTACCATTTTTTACAGTTTTTTGCATGGCCCAATTGCTTAGGCTGTTGGGAGCTTCCCGCTAGAAAGGGCAAGCTAAACTACCATTTGGGCCTTTTGAATAGTCTCTTTGTCTAGGATAGGATTGAGGCTATTGGAAATGCTCTTACTCGTCGCTTGTAAGGCCGACCATGGATAACTTTTCTGTTGGATTGGTAGTCATGGAAATTATTTGATCAAGAGTGGTCTTAAAATGTGGAAAAGTTTGGATAGTGATAATGCCAAAACTGTTTTTGTTAATGCCAAAACTCCAGCGTATAAAAATCTTGTATACTGCACATGGTACAAACTCTTTGTGCACTAGAGTTTTGGTACCAACAAAAATAGTTCTGATATTATCTTTTCTCAAAAGTTTTGGTTTCAAATTTTTTTTTTTGAACAGTGGTTTCATTTACTTATGGAACTATTTTACTACAGAGTTCAAACGAATTCAGGCAGGGGTTCCATCTTAGAACCAGAAAACCCGGCCAAAGGCCTGCAAACTATAGGGGGATTACCCAGAAAGCCAGAAAACCCGGCCAAAGGCCTGCAGACAAGCACGTCGAGTAATGTTTGTAGAACCATAAACCCAGAAAGCCAAGTGAACGATGAAAAGTAGAGTAAGCAGGAGTAAGCTAAAGTAACCGAGAAAAAAGCTTCGATACAGGACAAACCAACACATAGAACAAAAAGCTAACTCATAGAATTCAGTGATAAGTCGAAAATGGCGAAACCATACAGATGCAAACCAACAGTTTTCAAGCTTGTTTATAACGAGAAATAGAGCCGAACATGCAAGACTGAACAAAACACGTAGTCCTCTCAACAAAAACAGATGCTAGAAACCACAATTGATTTTTAAAAGAACAAGAGGGTAGAAGTACAGTTTCAATGAAGGCTGAACAGCGGAGCAGGGTCAGATACCAAGCGTCATGAAAAATTCTAATGAAAATGGACCGTCTAATGGAAATTTCGCGTAACATGATCTATTTTATCATCTATTTTATTACACTGCTTTCACTAACAGCAATTTGTTCCCCAAACAACTCACATACTGCTGGCATATTGGACACTTGAACCAGGATTTGACCAAGTTCAAACCTTTTCACAAGTGAAAGTATCCAACAAGGGGTTCAAAGAAACACAAAAGCCAGCCTTCTGAAGTCACCAAAAAACAAAATCTGATGCAGGACACAACTAGATGGATCAAGCCATAAATTGACAAGCTTATGTGCTGTTACAGATAACCATGAAGAATTTGATAAGTTTCGTTAACATGCCCAAATGCCCAAAGACCAAAAAAGAATTTGTGTTTGAGCATCCTTAGCCCAATTCCAAATTTGTCCTACACCACTAATTAACCCTGCACTCCAAATCATTGGTTAAAGCAAAAGAAAACAGACAAACACATGGGAGGATACAAAACCGCTTATGCGCTCAAGAGAAATACAGCACTACCCTAAACAGTGGTTAAATAGAAGCAATTGCAAGAACAAAGGAACCAGCAAATTTTCTAAAAACATGACCAAATATATTGAGCAGAGATGCCATAAAATTCATGTCACCATAAGGATATGATATGGAAAAAAGGCTCAATATGGTGTTCTTAATCTTTGTTACCTTCTACAATGTAAAATAAATAAACTAAACCTTGTCTCTACGACCATACTCCACATTTTCACCGCAGCAATATGATCAAACCAAATGAGGTCATCTGGTCGTGTATTCTTATGGCTGAGAGAAGCAAAGAAGTCATTCGCATTCTCTTCAAAACAACTTTTAACTCAACCCTTGCAACAAATAGTTTGTTTAATAGAAATAGAAGAAGAAACAAGAAGAATATCAAAAACAGCTGTGCTGATTAACAAAAGGTAGATCACAACACAGATCCTGAAGCGCGTTCCCAAGCAAAAGGCAACAAGGTTGTCGAAAATCAGTTTATTCATTGCCTTGGCATTGTACAACAAACCAATTGATTATTCGATACATGATGATACATAACAATGTCAATCCTCATCAGGATTCCTTAAAAAAATCTGAGAGCACAAAGCATCAGAAATTACTCTCAAGACAATACATGGTGGATTCTAAATACCAGCTTATATCGTTCATGACATCAAGACACAATAGAATTCACGTAAACCATTAACTTAATAGCTAAAAATTGGAGATCTCACCTGCAGCATTATTGCTTGACATTCTCCAGATACCACTGATAGGTATCAACAAGCCCATCCCTCAGCGAAATCTTCGGAACCCAACCCATACCAGCTAATTTTGAACTATCCATGAGCTTCCTTGGAGTCCCATCAGGCTTCGAATTATCCCAAACAATCTCACCCTCAAACCCGACCACCTCCTTCACCAACTCCGCAAGCTCCTTAATACTCACCTCAACCCCACTCCCCACATTCACATGCCCCAACCCGCTATACCTCTCCATCAAGAAAACCAATGCGTCAGCCAAATCGTCCACGTGCAAAAACTCCCTCAACGGCTTCCCTGTCCCCCACACCACCACCTCCTTCCTTCCCAACACCTTCGCCTCGTGAAACCTCCTCATCATCCCCGGCAAAACATGCGAATTCTCGGGATGGAAATTATCATTAGGCCCGTACAAATTCGTTGGCATAGCCGAAATGGCATCCCAGCCATACTGAACCCTATACCCCTGGCACATTTTAATGCCGGCGATCTTTGCGATCGCGTACATTTCATTCGTGGGCTCCAACGGCCCGGTCAACAAAGACTCTTCTGATATGGGTTGTGGGGCGAATTTAGGGTAAATGCAAGAGGAGCCCAGAAAGAGGAGTTTTTTAACACCATGGCGAAAAGCCGAGGTGATGACGTTGGTTTGGATTTGGAGGTTTAGGGTTATGAAGTCGGCTGGGTAGGTGTTGTTGGCGTGGATGCCGCCGACCTTGGCGGCGGCAAGGATTACGAGGTGGGGTTTGTGGGTTGAGAAGAAGGATTCGACTTCGAATTGGTTTGTGAGATCGAGGTCGGAGTGGGGTACGAGGAGGAGGTTGGTGAAGCCGAGGTGGGTAAGTTTTCGGACCAGGGCCGAGCCGACTAGGCCGCGGTGGCCGGCGACGAAGATCTTGGCGGATTTGTCCAGTGTGAAGGGATCTGATACATATAGAGAGAGTCAAGTGTGAGGGGTAAAGTTTACATTAGGGTTTGGCAGAATTAATGTGTGTTTGTATCATCGTTGTATACAAATTGAGAGAGAGAGAGAGAGAGAGAGAGAGAGAGAGAGAGAGAGAGAGAGAGTACCAGTGTTGGAGTCGGGGCATGCCATCTTGTGCGCGTAGAGAGAGACAGGCAGGCAACGGCTGCTTTTCAGCACTGGAGATATTCAACAGCAAGAGCTAATACTCGTCTCTCTCTCTCTAATGGAAGATTATGATCGGAGAAAAGGTTTATTGGAAGATTATGAGAAGAACCATTGCTGGTGTAATAATTCCCAGAGGTAAACTAGAGGTTGAAGTTTTCCAGTGCCGAGCGGGTATTGCCGACGTGGCACCTGCTCGGCGCATCTGAACCATCCGATTCACTTTTAGACGGTTCGGATTGAATTCCTCTCTCTCCTCTCATCCCAACACTTTCTCTCTTCTTTTTCTCTCTCTAAATCTGAGTCGTTCAAACACGAAATGGACGGCCAATCCGTAAACTTTGTTTACATAAACAAAGAGCGTTTAATCGCGGGCGTACGGTCTGGATAAATAATTTTTTTAAAATTCGGACTATTGATTGCCAAAATGGACGGCTGAGATCGTTTAACTCCGTAAAGAGTCGCTTTGCAGTAGCTTTGTAAATAAGTTTCATCGGTTACACTTTTGATAATAAGAATTGTTTCATTTTTACTGACAACATTAAAAATTAAAAATGATAAAAATGATAAAAATGATGTGTGTTGAAAATCAAACGATACAATTTTTATAATATATCATCTTTTTTTAAAGGAAACGTGAACATATCATAGATATCAAGTAAAGTCAGCTCATCAAGTTATACAACTCATTTTCCCAACAAAAACAACACAACACAAACCAGTAACTGAAACAAAGTCCCAATCTGAATAGAAACAAATAGACCCCCCAACAGATCTAGCATAATAACGCAACCATGACCTATAATGAGTATATTAACTTGAAAAACTATAAGATTTAAAACACTTTATCAAAACTCATTTATTGGGGGTGTATCTGTTAGAACATTATGAATCAGGCCTGTCAACAGGTCGGATTGGATCCGGATCCGATCCGAATCCCACGGATCCGGATCCGATAAGACTTAGATCCGATCCGAATCCGATAAGACTCAAATCCGATAGTGATAATCCGGATCCGATCCGAAAAATTTGGATCCGATCCTAAAACTTTTTTACTTCAAAAATTTTAACAAAAAATATATATATATTTTTAAAAAAATAAAATTTTTTTTCAAAAAAAAATTATTTTCCAATAAAAAATTTAAATTTTTTTTAAAAAATACAACTTCTAAAACATTTTTTGTTCAAAATAAAAAATTTACTGTTTTTTTTAAAATTTTTTTTATAAATTTATAAAAAGTTTTAAAAAAATAAAGTTCGGATTCGAATTCGATCCGATCCAATCCGTAATAATCGGATTCGGATTACCGGATTACGGATTTCTGTTATCGGATTCGAATTCGGATCGGATTTTTCGGATCGGATCCGGATCCGATCCATTGACAGACCTAATTATGATTATTCAAATTCTTTTTTAATATTTTATGCATCAACGGGGATTAATACGGTGTTAACAAGATCCACAAGCTAGTTGTTTAACACCATCTGCATTGGCTAATTTCTTCTACCTCTGCCCCACCGAGCATGCCTCATCACACTTTCCTACACCATCAAACAATATATATCACATCTACCTCTGCCCCACCGAGCATGCCTCATCACACTTTCCTACACCATCAAACAATATATCCCATGACAAAACTTGAGACCATTCTGAATCCAGGGTCAAGCTCCCATCCAGTCACCCTTAATTACAGTCCAGTACCGGTCAATCGACCATTTTTCGGCAAGAAACGGTTTTGTTGAATGATCAGATCCGTTCATATTGTAGATCTCGTTGAGATGCACAACCATGTCAAAAATCATGTCCATTGGATGTCGTTTAGTACATGATGGGAACACATTTATTTTGGACAAATGAATGAGAGGGGTTCCAATCTAGTGTGGGTATGTATTTTTTTCCAAAATAAACTGTTCCGATCGTGTACTGAACGATATCCAATGGACAAGATTTTTAACATAATTATGCGTCTCGACGAGATTTACAATATGAACGGATCCGATTATTGAAAAAAACCGTCGTTCGCCAGAAAATGGCCAACTGACCGGGACTGAACAATAAGGATGACTAGATGGGAGCTTGACCCTCCGAATCCATACCCCGGCGACCACATCTTAACCAAATAATTTACTGATTATGAATCATCTTCTTGTTGGAACATTGAGGGTGGTGGGTCTGGTGCCCTACAATTGTTGCATATATTAGATAATGGATGCCCACATAATTCCCAATTGTCAATGTATGAATCACGTGGAAATAGTATACAAAATTGTTTGCTCGTGGTATAGGTCATGTAAGTTGGGTGTATACATCTACTTGAACAATTAATTATTTCCTTTGTTTCAAATTAAGAGTCCATTATTCCATTTTGGGTTGTTCCAAAATGATGGCCCTTTTTCAAAAATGAAAGGAGAAATTTGGTGATCTTTCAAAAGTATCCCTCACAGGTAAATATAAGTGTTATAAAGTAGGTAGTTAGAGGTAATGATAGAAATGATAGGCATTATAAGTGTAATTATTACATGTTCCTTTTTTTTTTTTATGAAATTGTCAATTTCATTTCAAAGGCCGAAGGCAATACAAATTCCATCAAATGATACAATAATGAATCAAAACTATCAAGACTTCGATACATGCACCCCCTGCAAGCAGAACCAACGAAACGCCTAGATTAGAAACCAATCTAGGTCCAGATAGTAAAAAAATCATAATGGACCCCCAGCTCAAAGCCACAGTAAACATAAAGCACAACTAAAATCTAGAAATGCAACAACAACAACTAAGAAACAACAAAAAGGAGAAACACAGCTCTCCTGCCGGAGCAAAACCAATTGGTTGATTCACCCACGGCGCCCAAAGAACTGCACGCTCCTCTATCGGATCGAGCCGCTAAGCCGAACACACCACAAACTTATTCCTACCGCTGCACACCGCCGAATCTGAGGGAGTCTTAGACCAGCAGTGTTACGAAGAGATTGAACCCCGGTGATGTTATTTGCCCACCTCCTTTACCTTCCAGATCTGGGGAAAACCCGAACTGGAACACAACCGAACTGGGAAAACTAGTAGGAGAAGAACTAGACTCATCGGAAAAACAGAAAAGGAAAACGGAAAAAAAAAAACCCCAAACCCATCTAACACTTATTACCGTCCCACAACCGCCGCTCGTAGCTCACCGGTCACTGCTACCAGATCAGGGAACCAAGGAGGAGCCGGAACAGATTGAGTACATAGGTCGCCGGCTGGAGGCTCATCTATCGGAGCACAACAAGAGGCACAACCCAAAAAATGGAGAGGGTTTGAAATAGGAAAACAGAGAGGAGGAGAGGGAGATGGGGAATTGGGGGGGGGGGGGAAGGAAGGAGGAGGCCGCGGCCCCCCTCCCCCCGACCAAACTAGAATGGGTTTTGGTTTCTCTGGAGATAAGGTAGAGAGAGAGAGAGAGATCCAATTCTAGTATATGTTGTTTCGGGATTGCATGTCCTCTTAAATAGTCTAGGAAAAATAGCCCGGGTGTCAAAAACATTGTTCCGGAGGTCGCAATGTGTTTCAAACATTTTTTTTCAAATCCGAAGTGAGTTTGCGGTGAGGAGTGTGGCCGCAAACTTGAACTGGTTCTTGTGGCCCGCAGGTTGCGGCCGCAAGGTGTAAGACAGTTTTGAATTTTTTTGTTTTTCTCATGGTTTTTGATGCATGGGACCTTGGGGAAGCTATAGTTAGGCCCTAAAATGAAGAAATATACTAAGAGAAGGGAGGGATAGGATTAAAATACCTTGGTTTGCTTGAATTGAATTGAAATCGAAACTTGAGAATTTGGGAAGATAACTTCGGTTTTGATGATTGGGGAGCCTTGGGTTTGATTCGAGGATTGTTTAGTGATGCTTTGGGTTGTAGGGAGTGATTGGAATGGACAATTTGGGTTTCGATCGAGTGTAAGTACGAAACCTACTTCTTATGTTCTCACTTTCTCTCTCTAGAAATCCATTGAACTAAGGCTTTCTTTTCTGATTTCCTTCGAGGTTCAATAAAGTTGGGAGATGGAGAGGAGGTGTGTGCATCCGAAGGTGAGTGGGGGTCGGTATTTATAGGGAATTTTGGTGGGGAGGTGATAAGGTGGCATTAATGGTGGTGGTGTTTTAGGGCTTCCAAGGGACGGAATAAGACAGTAGGGGCTGGAGTAGGGGTCAAGAGGTAAGCAGGAGGAGTCACGGTTGTGTTGGTGCTCGGAGGTTGGGGGATATGAAGAAATTTTTGAATTCCGAAGAAGTGGCTCTTGGATGATGGTGGAGGTTGGAGCATGGCCCTTGGATGATAGTAAGGGTCCATTTAGGGTTGAGGGCTGGTGGTTGAACAGGGGGAAGGAGGTGGTGGCAGTATGGGTTTGGAGGATAGGGGTGGTGGAGAGAGAGAGAGTACATACATGCATGCATGTATATATTATAAATATGTATATGTATTTTTATTATTATTATCTTTATATAAGTTCCTATTTTTAATAGAAACCATAAACCATATTGTTATTATTATAATATTACTTATTACTATTATTATTATTATTATTTAAACAAATAAGAAATAAGGGAAACAAAATAAAAAAAAATTTCGGGTTATTAAAAATTAACCGTGAAGGGAGAGGACCTGTGAACTTATTATTTGACACAACTTTTGGTGTATGTAGTTTGTACATCTATTAATGCAATTAATTATTTTAAATTTTTGAATATTTACCTGTGTCATGCAGAGCCCGTGCTTTTTTTGTGCCCTTATTGTCCCTGTGCTTTTTCTATACTCGTGTCATGCTGTACCTATGCTTTTTCGAGCCCGTGATTATCTTTTTCCTTGTTTTCCCCGAGCCCCAAGAAAATGACCCATTTTTTCTGAATTTGTTCACCCTTGCTGATGAGCACCCAACATTGTAGATATTTGGTGCGACTAGTCCCGTTCTATCTTGTTTTATCTTATGTTTATTTAGCTTTTATAGCGATATTGCACGTAAGGTAGGTTTTTGTATGTTTCAGGTAAAATGTGCAAATAAGGCGTAGTTTCAATGTCATGGATGGCTCAAGTGCTTCCAAATACCCGAAGACCCTGTCGGTCCCTTAAAAACTGTCTAAGTATGGAAAAATGACTTTTTGAAAAAGTATCGATTTTCGAGATTAAAAATGGCGGTAATTGATCATTGAATTTTTCTAAGAGTAACTACAAAGTTGCAAAGTTTTATTTGAAGAGCAAGGTCATGTTTCGAGCCTTTTTCTCTTGAGAAAAATGTGCAGTTTTCCATTTTACACTAAAAGTGGGGGGTTGACATTTTGATTTAATTGGAATCTTGAAATTCTGGTAATGCCATTGTTTCCAAATGGGGGGTACTTTCTTATTTTCATTAAATAAAATTAAAGTAAAGAAAAGGTAAAAGAAAGGTTTAAAATGTAGTCTTTACTTAAATTTAAAGAATGAAAATAAGTGCTAAGGAGCTGAAAGTTGCTGGGAGCTGTTTGCTGAAGCTGAAGCCTCAACCTGGAATCTGCATTTTCAAGCCTTTGGTATCGATACCAAGGTGAAGGGTATCGATACCTTTCATCCCATTTTGTTCTAGAAGTTGTCCAGCTTTAAAGGTATCGATACCTTTGGCTTTTGGTATCGATACCAGTTATCTACGGGGGAAGATTTTCAAGGATGTTATCGATACCTTTTCTTATGGTATCGATAACAATTGTTCCCAGCAGATATTTTTCTTGCTTTTCAGACTTTTCACTTATGGATTGTTTCTTTTAATGGCTAGTTTTGTGGGATATTTTCTGACTTTTGAGGAGAGAGAAAGCCCTTTGTGTATAAATAGGACCTCCTCTCTCTCTCTCTCTCTCTTTGTAAGTAGTTCATAGTTAGTTTCAAGTCTTTTTAAATTTTAGAACTCCATTAATGTCTTTCAAGCTTTCCTAGCATTTCCTTCAAGAACACTTGTAAGTTTTAGTTATTTGTTAATTTTTCAAGTATTAAAGTTGTTGCTACGGTTTAGATCCTTTACAATATCAAGTTTGTTTTCGATTCTATCGGTTAAATATGTTTACCTTTCCTAGCATAATTTCTAGTCTTTTCAATATGTGTGAGTAGTTGATTAGGCTAGGCTATGGGGTGCATAACACCATGTGATTTAGGTTAATTTTGCTCCTCTCAACTTAAGACTTGAGGTTTGGTTTGTAAATGTGTCTGTGGTTCGCCTTTTATGTAACAAAACTTGTCGATGTTAACCTCCGGTGATCATATGCTTGCTCATATGGTTCCGTGAGCTATGTCTCGCCTCGTGTTTGCCAAAAGAACCAAAGAACTTGCTCGCTTTCCAAACTATACTTCTAGTTCTTGGCCTTGATATTTAGTTTGAATTCAAGTCTTGGCGTTGTTAATCTCCGGTGATCATGTGCTTGCTCACATGGTTCCGAGAGCGATGTCACGCCTTGTGTTTAGCTTGTTATTCAAACTCTATATCAAGTCTAACCATTTTCACCGCTAAATCTTCCGGTTGATAACCTATGCCGTGTGTTTCAACCGTGTTTTCGTTGAGAAAAGTTGATTGGCCTAAGTTACGGGCGTTATGAACTTCTATGCCTTGCCGCTTTTAATTCTTAGTTAAAACTCATTTCTAGTCTTTTCCATAAGAGTGTTTCTCCACCTTTCAAAGCAAAACTGAAAGTTGGCCGTCTAAACGCCGGAAACCCTTACATCTACAAATCCTAATTAGCTATAGAGATTATCTCTGTGGGTACGATCCCGGACTTTCCGGTATTTATGCTGACAACGACCTAGCACTATGCTCGGGGTTTTCAATCTTATTGGAAGGCAAGGTTGGGACGAAGCACTTGCGAATTCAAAAAAGAAAAAAAATACTTACCGATATCGGATTGAGCTAATTTTTTTTACAGAACCCTTTAAAAAATATTTTAAAACCTTATGAAATAATTAGTTAATTAGGTAATAATAAAAAAATATTGATATTAACAAGATATCATTTTTGAGATGCGAGAAGTCTAGGAAAAATAGCCCAGGTGTCGAAAACATTGTTCCGGAGGTCGCAAATGTATTTTGAACATTTTTTATCAAATCTGAAGTGAGTTTGCGGTGAGGAGTGTGGCCGCAAGGTTTGACTAGGTCAACCTTGCGGTGGAGCATCTGGCCGCAAACTTGAACTAGTTCTTGCGGCCGCAAGGTGTAAGACAATTTCGAATTTTTTTGTTTTTCTTATGGTTTTTGATTCATGGGACCTTGGGGAAGCTATAGTTAGGCCCTAAAATGAAGAAATATACTAAGAGAAGGGAGGGATAGGATTAAAATACCTTGGTTTGCTTGAATTGAATTGAAATCGAAACTTGAGAATTTGGGAAGATAACTTCGGTTTTGATGATTGGGGAGCCTTGGGTTTGATTCGAGGATTGTTTAGTGATGCTTTGGGTTGTAGGGTGTGATTGGAATGGTCAATTTGGGTTTCGATCGAGTGTAGGTACGAAACCTACTTCATATATTCTCACTTTCTCTCTCTAGAAAGTGGCATTAATGGTGGTATTGTTTTAGGGCTTCCAAGGGACGGAATAGGGCATTAGGGGCTGGAGTAGGGGTCAAGAGGTAAGCAGGAGGAGTCACGGTTGTGTTGGTGCTCGTAGGTTGGGGGATAGGAAGAAATTTTTGAATTCCGAAGGGGTGGCTCTTGGATGATGGTGGAGGTTGGAGCATGGCCCTTGGATGATGGTAAGGGTCCATTTAGGGTTGAGGGCTGGTGGCTGAACAGGGGGAAGGAGGTGGTGGCAGTATGGGTTTGGAGGAGAGGGGTGGTGGAGAGAGAGAGAGAGAGAGAGTACATACATGCATGAATGTATTATAAATATGTATATGTATTTTTATTATTATTATCTTTATATAAGTTCCTATTTTTAATAGAAACCATAAACCATATTGTTATTATTTTAATATTACTTATTATTATTTAAACAAATAAGAAATAATGGAAACAAAATAAAAAAAAATTCGGGTTTTAAGGGAGAAGACCTGTGAACTTATTATTTGACACAACTTTGGTGTATGTAGTTTGTACATCTATTAATGCAATTAATTATTTTAAATTTTTGATGTAAGGACCCTTAATTTCAAAATTTATTAAAAGGATTATTTGATATTGGAAATTGAAGGAAAATATAGATTTTTTTTAAGTTTAATTGATTTGGGGTTTGAGTGTTAGAATTGCAATTAGAGGGAGGTAAGTGTGATTAGTGTATAAGTTAGTATATATATGGGGTGTGTGTGTGTAGAGGATAGAAATTCTCCCCTCTCTCTTCCTCCCGTCCGTTCCCCCTCTCTCTCGGTCTCACTCTCTCTCACTCATTCCACCACCAAAACTCAAAACCCAAAGAACCCAACCCTCTATCCATCTTCCTCACGTACTATTGAGTTCGTAGCTCGTCCGGTTTGGTTCGGAGAGGAGTATTTTGGGCATATTTCAAGTTTGAGTTCGAGGGTTCGTGTGACCCGATCTCTTCGCGTGTTTGCTCTCCGACTTCGAGGTAGGGATTTCTTGCACTTGATATATGTTTATGTGTTGGTTTTGAGCCTTGATCGTGCTTTAGATTGTTGATTGATGTTGTAGTTGAAACTTCAAAAATCTGCAGAAAATCCGCTCGAAAGCATCCCGTATCGATACGGCCCAAAATCCGTATCGATACAATTCTCTCTGATCTGCCTCGAAGCCTATCCGTATCGATACGGATTTTGCCCGTATCGATACGGTGAGCTTATTTTCAGTTTTCACTGTTTTGCTCCGAACTCTATTGTTTTGACCCCCGATCACTTTTAATTCCCTTTAGACACCTCCAACCCTATTGCAAGCATGCTTAGCTGAATTCCTTTGGTTTACTTAAGTTATCCTCGTCCCGTTGGATTTCCATTGTTAGAAAAAGAGTAGTGTCGTACTAGAGAAAAACATAATCGAAATGCATCTTATGGAATTGATGGTACTTGAGGGTCGTTGTGGCATGAGGTGACATACACTATAGGTATGATAGATGCTATGACTTAGCGTGGCGATTGGTAGGATGAAAAAGCGTATTGTAGTGAGGTTATCGAGTATTGTAGGAGATAAGGTATGATGTGGGGCGCTTGGTTGGTCGTTAGGGGTTTGCCTAGTGGTTAGAAAGAGAATAGGGTAACTCGTATCTTCGTGCTTCATCTTGACTGATCATCCTAGGTTCCTTTGGCACTCGTTCAATAGATTCTTGTTTATAACCTAGCAGCTGGTGTGTTGGGAAATCGTTGTGGGTTCGGTGCGTGATGTAAGGCGTCGAGATAGACATTGAGGGATAACGCGAACTTAAGGTATTTATTAACGTATAATAGAACATGGTTATGGGTTTGCAATACATTGAATGGTGATGAATGAAAGGTTGTGACTTTGGAAAGTTACGTAATGGTTAATTGAAGTTCTGTGGTATAATCGATAGAGTGATGATAAAAGTGACTATGAGATGATGACAAGTATGAAAAAAAATGTGAGAGGAGATCGACGTGGTTGTTTTGAGGGAATAGACTCGGGGTGACCCTGCGCTCGAGGGAACAGACTCGAGGTGACCCATGTGATTATTATTATTGAGGGAATAGACTCGGGGTGACCCTGCGCTCGAGGAGATAGACCCGAGGTGACCCAAATGATTATTATTGAGGGAATAGACTCGGGGTGACCCTGCGCTCGAGGGGATAGACCTGAGGTGACCTAAATGATTATTATTGAGGAGAATAGACTCGGGGTGACTCTACGCTCTAGGGAACAGACCCGAGGTGACCCATGTGTTTGTCGATGGGAAATACCTAATTAAAAGAAAGGTAAGGTTTTGAAATAAAGGGATTTGGTGATGATGAATGTGGACTCGAGAATGATTGTGGTATCGTACGAAGATTAATAAGGTGAACTGGAATGGCTTATTGACTAGCGTGGATTGACGTGAGTTTATTAACATATCTAATTTGAGAAGTAAACGGTTAATGACATTTAGGTGAAGTCTAGGATCCTTCGATTGTAGCTTGAAGCTTGTTGGTAACCGTTAATACTTTGGGCGTATCTATCAATACTCATTCATTCATGGTGCTTGATTCATCACATTTTCATATAACTTGTGTATAGAATTCTCTATTGGGCTAGTGTAGCTCAACAAAATCTTTCTTTTTAGGTTCAAATGCTGGATAATAGCTTGCATACATTGCGTGCCCGGAAGTGAAAGACTTTTGGAAGCTAATATTGTTTAGTTACTTGAACATCTTCTAATGATTTACTTTTACAAAGATGGGTTTGTAACTAAATGTTCTTAAATTCCTTTGACTAGAAAGTTTGTATTTTTCTGAACTGGTTGTACTTATAACTAAGTTGATTTGGGCCGTAGTGCCAAGGTTGTACTTCTTTAAACTTGGGAAATTGTTTGTAAATTGAACAGGTGGGAAACCCTTCTGGGTAATATGTATGAAGTGCGAGATTCTTTATTTAAAAACATATTATTTATCTATGTTGGAAATCGAGGGCGTGACATTTGAAAATTTACCTGTGTCATGCAGAGCCCGTGCTTTTTTTGTGCCCTTATTGTCCCTGTGCTTTTTCTGTACTCGTTTCGTGCTGTACCTGTGCATTTTCGAGCCCGTGCTTATCTTTTTCCTTGTTTTCCCCGAGCCCCAAGAAAATGACCCATTATTTCTGAATTTGTTCGCCCTTGCGAATTCAAAAAAAAAAAAACTTACCGATATCGGATTGATCTAATTTTTTTAACAAAACCCCTTAAAAAATATTTTAAAACCTTATGAAATAATTAGTTAATTAGGTAATAATAAAAAAAATTATTGATATTAACAAGATATCATTTTTGAGATGCGAGAAGTCTAGGAAAAATAGCCCGGGTGTCAAAAACATTGTTCCGGAGGTCGCAAATGTGTTTTGAACATTTTTTTATCAAATTTGAAGTGAGTTTGCGGTGAGGAGTGTGGCCGCAAACTTGAACTAGGTCTTGCGGCCGGCAGGTTGCGGCCGCAAGGTGTAAGACAGTTTCGAATTTTTTTGTTTTTCTTATGGTTTTTGATTCATGGGACCTTGGGGAAGCTATAGTTAGGCCCTAAAATGAAGAAATATACTAAGAGAAGGGAGGGATAGAATTAAAATACCTTGGTTTGCTTGAATTGAATTGAAATTGAAACTTGAGAATTTGGGAAGATAACTTCGGTTTTGATGATTGGGGAGCCTTGGGTTTGATTCGAGGATTGTTTAGTGATGCTTTGGGTTGTAGGGTGTGATTGGAATAGTCAATTTGGGTTTCGATCGAGTGTAGGTACGAAACCTACTTCATATATTCTCACTTTCTCTCTCTAGAAATCCATTGAACTAAGGCATTCTTTTCTGATTTCCTTCGAGGTTCAGTAAAGTTGGGAGATGGAGAGGAGGTGTGTGCGTCCGAAGGTGAGTGGGGGTCGGTATTTATAGGGAATTTTGGTGGGGAGGTGATAAGGTGGCATTAATGGTGGTGTTGTTTTAGGGCTTCCAAGGGACGGAATAGGGCAGTAGGGGCTGGAGTAGGGGTCAAGAGGTAAGCAGGAGGAGTCACGGTTGTGTTGGTGCTCGGAGGTTGGGGGATAGAAAGAAATTTTTGAATTCCGAAGGGGTGGCTCTTGGATGATGGTGGAGGTTGGAGCATGGCCCTTGGATGATGGTAAGGGTCCATTTAGGGTTGAGGGCTGGTGGTTGAACAGGGGGAAGGAGGTGGTGGCAGTATGGGTTTGGAGGAGAGGGGTGGTGGAGAGAGAGAGAGAGAGAGAGAGAGAGAGAGAGAGAGAGAGAGAGAGAGTACATACGTGCATGAATGTATTATAAATATGTATATGTATTTTTATTATTATTATCTTTATATAAGTTCCTATTTTTAATAGAAACCATAAACCATATTGTTATTTTTTTAATATTACTTATTATTATTTAAACAAATAAGAAATAATAAAAACAAAATAAAAAAAAATTCGGGTTATTACAAATTAACCGTGAAGGGAGAGGACCTGTGAGCTTATTATTTGACACAACTTTTGGTGTATGTAGTTTGTACATCTATTAATGCAATTAATTATTTTAAAAATTTACCTGTGTCATGCAGAGCCCGTGCTTTTTTTGTGCCCTTATTGTCCCTGTGCTTTTTCTGTACTCGTTTCGTGCTATACCTGTGCTTTTTCGAGCCCGTGCTTATCTTTTTCCTTGTTTTCCCCGAGCCCCAAGAAAATAACCCATTTTTTCTGAATTTGTTCGCCCTTGCGAATTCAAAAAAAAAAAAAAAAAACTTACCGATATCGGATTGATTTAATTTAGAACCCCTTAAAAAATATTTTAAAACCTTATGAAATAATTAGTTAATTAGGTAATAATGAAAAAAATATTGATATTAACAAGATATCATTTTTGAGATGCGAGAAGTCTAGGAAAAATAGCCCGGGTGTCAAAAACATTGTTCCGGAGGTCGCAATTGTGTTTTGAACATTTTTTATCAAATCTGAAGTGAGTTTGCAATGAGGAGTGTGGCCGCAAGGTTTGACTAGGTCAACCTTGCGGTGGAGCATCTGGCCGCAAACTTGAACTAGTTCTTGCGGCCCGCAGGTTACGGCTGCAAGGTGTAAGACAGTTTTGAATTTTTTTGTTTTTCTTATGGTTTTTGATTCATGGGACCTTGGGGAAGCTATAGTTAGGCCCTAAAATGAAGAAATATACTAAGAGAAGGGAGGGATAGGATTAAAATACCTTGGTTTGCTTGTATTGAATTGAAATCGAAACTTGAGAATTTGGGAAGATAACTTCGGTTTTGATGATTAGGGAGCCTTGGGTTTGATTCGAGGATTGTTTAGTGATGCTTTTGGTTGTAGGGAGTGATTGGAATGGTCAATTTGGGTTTCGATCGAGTATAGGTACGAAACCTACTTCTTATGTTCTCACTTTCTCTCTCTAGATATCCATTGAACTAAGGCTTTCTTTTTTGAGTTCCTTCGAGGTTCAGTAGAGTTGGGAGATGGTGAGGAGGTGTGTGCGTCCGAAGGTGAGTGGGGATCGGTATTTATAGGGAATTTTGGTGGGGAGGTGATAAGGTGGCATTAATGGTGGTGTTTTTTTAGGGCTTCCAAGGGACGGAATATGGCAATAGGGGCTGGAGTAGGGGTCAAGAGGTAAGCAGGAGGAGTCACGGTTGTGTTGGTGCTCGGAGGTTGGGGGATAGGAAGAAATTTTTGAATTCCGAAGTGGTGGCTCTTGGATGATGGTGGAGGTTGGAGCATGGCCCTTGGATGATAGTAAGGGTCCATTTAGGGTTGAGGGCTGGTGGCTGAACTGGGGGAATGAGGTGGTGGCAGTATGGGTTTGGAGGAGAGGGGTGGTGGAGAGAGAGAGAGAGAGAGAGTACATACATGCATGCTTGTATTATAAATATGTATATGTATTATTATTATTATTATCTTTTTATAAGTTCCTATTTTTAATAGAAACCATAAACCATATTTTTATTATTATAATATTACTTATTATTATTTAAACAAATAAGAAATAATGGAAACAAAATAAAAAAAAATTCGGGTTATTACAAATTAACCGTGAAGGGAGAGGACCTGTGAACTTATTATTTGACACAACTTTTGGTGTATGTAGTTTGTACATCTATTAAGGCAATTAATTATTTTGAATTTTTGAATATTTACCTATGTTATGCAAATCCCGTGCTTTTTTTGTGCCCTTATTGTCCTTGTGCTTTTTCTGTACTCGTTTCGTGCTGTACCTGTGCTTTTTCTTGCCCGTGATTATCCTTTTCCTTGTTTTCCCCGAGCCCCAAGAAAATGACCCATTTTTTCTGAATTTGTTCGACTATGCGAATTCAAAAAAAAAAAAAACTTACCGATATCGGATTGAGCTAATTTTTTTTACAGAACCCCTTAAAAAATATTTTAAAACCTTATGAAATAATTAGTTAATTAGGTAATAATAAAAAAATATTAATATTAACAAGATATCATTTTTGAGATGCGAGAAGTCTAGGAAAATAGCCCGGGTGTCAAAAACATTGTTCCGGAGGTCGCAAATGTGTTTCGAACATTTTTTTTATCAAATCCGAAGTGAGTTTGCAATGAGGAGTGTGGCCGCAAACTTGAACTAGTTCTTGCGACCCGCAGGTTGCGGCCGCAAGGTGTAAGACAATTTCGATTTTTTTTGTTTTTCTCATGGTTTTTGATGCGTAGGACCTTGGGAAAGCTATAGTTAGGCCCTAAAATGAAGAAATATACTAAGAGAAGGGCCCGGATTAAAATACCTTGGTTTGCTTGAATTGAATTGAAATCGAAACTTGAGAATTTGGGAAGATAACTTCGGTTTTGCTGATTGGGGAGCCTTGGGTTTGATTTGAGGATTGTTTAGTGATGCTTTGGGTTGTAGGGTGTGATTGGAATGGTGAATTTGGGTTTCGATCAAGTCTAGGTACGAAACCTACTTCTTATGTTCTCACTTTCTCTCTCTAGAAATCCATTGAACTAAGGCTTTCTATTTCCTTCGAGGTTCAATAGAGTTGGGAGATGGAGAGGAGGTGTGTGCGTCCGAAGGTGAGTGGGGGTCGGTATTTATAGGGAATTTTGGTGGGGTGGTGATAAGGTGGCATTAATAGTGGTGTTGTTTTAGGGCTTCCAAGGGACGGAATATGGCAGTAGGGGCTGGAGTAGGGGTCAAGAGGCCGGTAAGCAGGAGGAGTCACGGTTGTGTTGGTGCTCGGAGGTTGGGGGATAGGAAGAAATTTTTGAATTCCGATCCGAAGGGTTGGCTCTTGGATGATGGTGGAGGTTGGAGCATGGCCCTTGGATGATGGTAAGGGTCCATTTAGGGTTGAGGGCTGGTGGTTGAAAAGGGGGAATGAGGTGGTGGCAGTATGGGTTTGGAGGAGAGGGGTGGTGGAGAGAGAGAGAAAGAGTACATACATGCATGCATGTATTATAAATATGTATATGTATTTTTATTATTATTATCTTTATATAAGTTCTTATTTTTAATAGAAACCATAAACCATATTGTTATTATTATAATATTACTTATTATTATTTAAACAAATATGAAATAATGGAAACAAAATAAAAAAAAATTTCGGGTTATTACAAATTAACCGTGAAGGGAGAGGGCCTGTGAACTTATTATTTGACACATTTTTTGGTGTATGTAGTTTGTACATCTATTAATGCAATTAATTATTTTAAATTTTTGAATATTTACCTGTGTCATGCAGAGCCCGTGCTTTTTTTGTGCCTTTATTGTCCCTGTGCTTTTTCTGTACTCGTGTCGTGCTGTACCTGTGCTTTTTCGAGCCCGTGCTTATCTTTTTCCTTGTTTTCCCCGAGCCCCAAGAAAATGACCAATTTTTTCTGAATTTGTTCGCCCTTGCGAATTCAAAAAAAAAACTTACCGATATCGGATTGAGCTAATTTTTTTTACAGAACCCCTTAAAATTTATTTTAAAACTTATGGACATTTTTTTGTATTTTCCTGGAACCCAAGATAGGCCTCATGTGAATGTAGTGTAAATGTACTTCAAGTGGGGAAGGACGGGAGATGTAGATTGACCCAACAAGGCAACAAATCAAACTCTAGCATCTATTGTTTACCCAAGAGCGTTTTCACTCCTTACTCAATTTTTTACCCAAAGTTAAGTAAAAATTTGATTTGGTATTAAGCAATTCAATGGGCAAATGCAAATCTAGGCATAAATTTGAATAAAGGTTTCATTAATGGCATAGTTGTAAATTTGAGGGGGAGAAAATAACGTTCAAAATTTGAGTAAGGATTTAGTTCAAACCAAATTTGGTGAAAAACTCAAATTTGGTATGGGTTTGAGTAAGGAATGAAATGGTGTTTTGAGTGATTTTTACTGAAATTTGAGTTTGAGTTCAAATTTGAGTAAGGGGTGGAGATGCACTAAGACTAACTCCACTTTTTACTCAAGTCTTAACTCAAACTCAAATTTGAGTAAAAATCACTCAAAACCCTCCTCTAATCCTTACCCAAACATATACCAAATTTGAGTTTTGGTTAGACTCAAACTCTTACAAAAATTTTTGAAGGCAAATTTCACCCCTTTAAATTTACGGCTTTGCAATTAATTAAGTTTTTGTACTCATATTTGTGCTTGGTTTGAGTTTGTCAATTATAGCACACAATATCAAATAAAGCTTTTACTCATATTTTTATTCAAGTTTGAGTAAAGGGTGCTCCAACCTTAGAGCAAGTTTACCAACATAGGTAAACTAGTTTTATAGCTATTTTAGCTCACCAAAAAGGGAAAAGTACTCCCAAAGCAGAGTTGGTAAACATAGAGGTAAAATGTATTTTTGAACAGTGCTTCGGCACTTTTGCCTATCAACGGTTCATCAAGTATGTAATTTATAACATTATTTTCTCTCTCCTCTCTCCGTCCCTCTCTCTTCCTCTCTCTTCTTTTTTCAAAAAATTGCACTTTGGTGCACTGTTGTATAAAGGAAGAAAATATATTTTAATAGAGGATAGGTTAAATAGACAGTGTTAGTGTACTGTTGAAAGAAATGTGAGTAGATAAAATAAAAAATGTGCACTGTTCACAAATTTTTTTACCTAATTACTGATAAACTTGCTCTTGGCTCAATAACCAAACCTGGAGTACCTGACCACTTTCCTTTTCATTGGGTTCCAAAGGAGAAAGTGGACCTTCTCTCTCCCAGCAAAACCTCTTCCCCCACAAATTACCCAATGTAATCACTCCTTAGAGCATGTTTAGCAGATGAGCTAAAATGCCTTTTTGAGCTATTAATCGAAGGAAACCAAAAAAACCAAGCAGCAATAGCTATGGTAAACCCCAAGGTAAAATGACTTTCATGAAATGGCTAGGTATTAATACCTAAGCACTGTTCATCAGCTGCTCTTTAAACAATTAATTTCTCTCTCCTCTTCTATCATCCAGAGCATTGTCCTCTTCTCTCTCGCTCACTCCCTCCCTCTAAAAGTAATAATATTTTAATAAAAAATAGGTTAAATAGATAGTGTTAGTGTAGTGTTGAAAGAGATGTGAGTAGGTAAAATGAAAAATGTGCACTGTTTACGAGTTTTATTAGCTAATAACTGGTGTACATGCTCTCAGTCCTCTGTACCTTCTGCAACTATCCACAATGGCCAGGAAAACATCAAAAAAAAGGCGATGAGCAATCACCAGCGGAGCAACTTCGTCGGAAACCCTACCGGCAGCGAAATTAATCGCTGGCAACGTCCATCTCCTTGAAGAAATCCTACTACGCTTTCCGGCGAAATCCCTGATCCGATTCAAGTCCGTGTCCAAGCGATGGCTCTCTCTCATCTCCCGCTCCCATTTCTCCTCCAACCACTCCTCCCGAAACCCTATGATTCTTGGTCAAAAATATTATATCCATTTATTCTAACACAATGATTCTTGGTAAAAAATGTATCAAGTATTTTGAAAAATGTGGTGGCCGTTTGGTACTTATTCAGACCGGTTCGCACTATGATATGGAATTTGCAATCCAGGAGTTGGAAAGTGACTTTAGCCGGTGGAATGAGTAGTACCGGGTCAATCTTATAGGGATACTATCTGCATTGCCTATGATGGGAAAAACCGTTGAGTTTTGTGTGATGTGTGTTGTGAAGGGCGAGAAGGAAGACGATTACGTACTGGTGTTGGCCGTTCCAGGAAAAGTGATTTCCTATAATCTGAAGTACGGTAAATTGGACGTACTGGTGTTTAACGCACCTGTTACTTTAACGGCTGTTGTTATCCTAAGGACCTAAGGAATCTACGTTGTCTAATAGTAATTAATGCAAGAAATTTGAATTGAACATTTTCAAAAAACACTGACACCATTGTATCTCTCCTCGTTATGTTGTACGCTTATTCTAATTGATCGTCAATCAGCTATATATCTACCTTTCTTCGGTCCCGGTTTTTGTAACTAACTGCAACCAAGTTACTAGTACATCCATCTTATGATCTTACCATGCAAATGCTGCCATATCAATCCTCATTTATCTTACCTGTCTCAGCTCATTCTTTAGAAGCTCACTTTAGATCTTTTCTTTTCCCTTTTTCTTTAACCCATCCAAACAGATTATTGTTGTTAGGTTGGTGGTGTATAGTAGAAATATCATCTTTTGATGTTTACACTCTCTTTGAAGTTGGCGTAGATTCTTCAATGACCTATCGCCATTGCTTCACCCACCTCCTATATATGTTACACTAGAACCTGCCTGTGATTGCACTTTTGTTGCTTCATGTGTAGGCCTTTATCCAACTGCCATCATTAAGTGGAGTTTACTCAATATGCGATTGCCAGATAGGGTGCCTTAAGCTCCTTTACCACCGGTATTTGATTTCCTTGTTATGAAGTAAGGCGTTTATTTCCAATTTTCTGATAAAAGCAAGGCGTTTATTTCCAATTTTCACAGGAAAATATGAGGGTTTATGTTAAGAGATTTTTTAGACAGCATGATACTCTCGTCCCCATGAAATCTTGATGCATTTAGCGATATCTATTTACTCGATAATTATATCTTCGATTCAAAATATTTTGAGCTGAATACTCAGCTACCAAATTATCAAGAATTTGTCGGAGGGTATGAAATCCTGAGGGGATGTCTACGACAGACAGGTTTCTATTTCTACTGCACCATATGGGTAGCCTGAAGCTAGAGATTTGGAGGATGCTTTTCACTCTCTGCAATTTAAGATTTCGGATGCTATGGACATGGGATTGGGTGCAATGGATGCTTCAATGTGTTTCCACATTGAGGTATTCTATAATGTGTTTTTCTCTTTGTTTTCTTCTTCAGCTATCCCCATGAGTTCACTAAAACACAAGATTTAAATTGGGACGGAGATTGTAGTTGGTAAGTAACGCAAGGCGTAACAAATGCTTATAATTTATCGAAGTTAAGCCTGTGCCGTTAACTGGAGTATTTATAAAAGCGGGAGTTGTTGTTATCATTGTTATCTACGGGCTTCCAAAAATGTTAAATTTGGTTAAAATTGAATTCCGACCGCGGCAATCTTATAATAATAATCGCTCCATCTCAAATTGCTTGCTCCTTACCAAAATTGTGTAATTCTAAATTTAAAAAATAAAGCATCTCCGTACATTTTTAGCGCATGCATCACACCTGCCGATGCTAGTATGGTAAAAAGTTATTCCTCGTTATTAGTTCAGATTTTATTTGGCAAATTGCGTGCCGATGCTAGTATGGTAAAAAGTTATTCCTTGTTATTAGTTCAGAAAAGTTACTCCTCGTTAGTTCAGATTTTTGCTTTGTTTGATTTGTGATTTGAGTAGTATTTTTGGATAAAAAGTGGAGAGAGAAATGAGACTAATGATTGGAGAGAAAGATAAAAAGTGGAGAGAGAGATAAAAATTGGAGAGAGATAGAGCGAGAAATGAGAGTCATGATTGAAAAGTTAGAGACAGAAACGAGAGTAATAATTGAGTTGAGAAATATTTTTTGAGTAAAGTTGTGAAGTGAACAAGGCATTTATTTGGCAAATTGCGTTTCGTAAAATCGAAATGGAATGAAAATAAAAAAATGAGAAAAGGTAGGATTTTCGAGCATCTACAGGTACAGCCCTTTTTTTTAAAAATCCAAATTTGAGTCAAAATTTGTGTAAATAGTTGATGAGGATATCTCTAAGGCTCCGTTTGGATGCCGGAGAAGGAAGGGGATAAGTTATAACCCCTCCCTTCGTGAAGTCTATCTATCTTTTTTCCTTAACCACTAATAGATAATCTGGTAGAATGTGTCTTCTACGTGTCTAAGGATAGAATGCGTCTAAGTCTATCTATCTTTTTTGTTAACTTCACGAGCTCTTAGCTCGTGAACCCCGATGTAACGGTAGAATGTGTCTCATTTGTCATGTAATAGAGTACATCTTATGAAAGTAATGGTGACACATCACAGGGTTACCAAATTTGGTCACGAGAACATTGCTCTTTCTTAATTGCATATCACATTACATATGCAAAGACACTATAAAAAGTCCAAAGTGATTCATAAAAGATCCTAGGTGTTTTGGTACTCCCTCCGTCCCTTATTTAGAGTCCAGTATTCCATTCCGAGAATAAATTCTTTACACCGCCGGTGTAAACATATGTTTCCTCCAAATCAATTGCATTGCGACACATCGCCATGTTTTATTAATTGGGACCACAGTTTTGACACGTGTCGTAATGCAATTGATTTGGAGGAAACAAATGTTTACATCGGCGGTGTAAAGAATTTATTCTCATTCCGTTTTAGACTGTCCCCTTAATAAGTGTCCATTTTGTAAAGTTAGTGGGTAAAAATTGGTGCATTGTCTATTTTGTCCCTAAAAGTAGATTCCATTTTAAAAAATAAGTGAGTAAAAGTATAATGATGATGGGTAAGTAGGGAAAGTGGAGGAAAAAGTTGATGTGAAAGGTATAATGATGATGTCTTTTTAATAAGTTGGAGTTACGAAGCAGGACACTTAAAAAGGGAGTGAGTGAGTATGATTTTCAATGAATGTACTCGTAGACATTCAGTTTGAAGTCGGGCAATGAATGAAGGCCCAAAAAGAACCTAGGTCTTCTCAGTTTCAATGGAAAGAACCTAGGCTTTTTAAAAATAATAAAAAAATGATTTTCAATGAATGTACTCGTGAACATTTCAATGGATGTACTCGTAGAGTTGTGCAAGCGGGCAACGAAGCTTGAAGTTGGGCCTGGACACCCCAAACTTTGGGGCTGGCTGCGGAAGGAGGGAGGAAGATAGGTTAGGCAATAGATTCGAGAGGAGATATGGAATTGTGCTTTATGTTCCAAGTCTAAATAGGAAAAGAGAGAAAAGCAGAAAAGGAGCCAAAAGTGGAATAAAAGAATGAAAAGGTTTATCCCACCCCCTCAAATAAGGCCTAATTTATTGAAAGATGGTGTGAAATGGTAAGCTAAAGAGAGCTCCATAAAGAATGGGCGGTGTTTGAAAGCAAATGAAAAGCAAATTCCCATGGAAAGTAGATTTAGTTGGGGGTTTAATTGGACTAAATTAGTAACTTATATTTCAAACAATATATTTTTTCATCAGACTTCTCAGAATCGTCAACAACCAGAATATTGTTACAACTAACCACCTCTTCACCACCACCACTGTGAATCTGATCACCATCCTTCCACTACCACGTCTCCTACAACCACCATCTCTCCACCACACCACCACTACATGCAGTCACCTCCTACCCACCACCTCCCTTCCACCGCCACCCCAAATACGGACGTATCAAATGCTAAAACAAAAAGTGAACAATTTCAATTAACATAATCAAATTGCTCCCTTTATCTTTGCATCAAAACATTTGCTTGATTCAACTATTAATATTTCCATCAAATAGCTTTACACTTCAAAATTTCAACATTCAACTTTCACTACTTAAAATTTTCAGCTTTTAGCTTCAGTTTTTTTTTTCCTTTGAGCGTTGGTTGAACCGTAGAAGCCGTAGCGTGCCTTCATTTTTTTTTTCCCCACCCATCATATTTTTCTCAAAGCAAGAGTCATGTTATTCTTTTTAGTAATTCAAGAATAGCTACCAACTCATGTTTTACTCATATATATTCTGAAGGTGGACCTATTAATACTTCATTTTAAATCTGCATCACTCACTAACAAGCTTGAATACCAATAATCCACAACTGGTTGAAGTTCATCACATTACCCACTAACAAGAAGCTCATTTGATTAAATAAATTTGAGTCCCACATTTCAAAATGAGTTTGAGCTGCTTCACGAAAACAAAGAAAAAAAGAAAAACACTAGAAAAAACTTCAAACAAGACACACAAAAAACGGCATCATGATTTTCTCATCAAAAAAAAGAAAAAGACACAAGAAAACTAATGACAATAGTCGGTTTGTCCCATTGACACCCCCCACATACCCAACTGACCCTCCACTTGGCCCAACTCATACACCGCCGACATGTGCGGTGACGCCGCCACGGCACCACCTTCCTCCACCACCTCCTTCCAGCAATCCATCGCAGACTTGACAGCAGCATAAGTGCTCACCGCGCACTCCTTCCCCTTGGCAACAAAACAACGGTACACTATGCACCCGCCGCCACCTGGCAACTCCTGCTTCACCCCGCTCTCACACGTGTACCCCTCCACGTCACCATAACCCCATTCTGACCCGGCCCCACTGCCGCCAAGGCACGTGACTGCCACGGTGAACTCAGCCGGTTTAAAGCACTTCAAGACCCTCCCGACCAGCGGCTCGAACCCGATCGAACTGGGGTCGAACCCCATGGCCTCGTAGCTAGCGTAACTGAACCCATCCTCGGGGGTCACGTGCACCGTAGAATAAGCTGGACCCTCGATCCCATTCATCGAATAGCCGCACGGTTCAAATTCAAAGTCACAAATTACATGACCTGGGATTATATCCGATATTCCGGACTTTTTCGTCATTTCACACCCCGAGTCCTTAAAAAACACGGCCGCTTTGGTCCTGTCCAACCCAGTCATGCACATCTCGAGATTGATTGCAGTCGTCCGATCTTTCGCCAACGGTGATGATTTGCATGGGACCACAGAGGAGTAGTAGACGTGCCATTGGCGATCTGGGACCGTTGGATCGCCGAGCACGAATGCGGCAGCGTTTCGGAAGAAGCGGTTGAGGAATGCGACTTCTTCCGAGAAGCTACGGTGAGGGGCAGGTTGGGAATTCTGGAAAATGAAGGTCCCGCGAGAGTATCTGACCGAGTCGATGCCGAGCGAGAGCGAGTCGGCGAGTTTGAGGATTTGGGGGATGGACAAGAGGAGCTTGGTGGTCCCGCAGGTTTTGAGGATGATCTTGAGAGGGTAAACGAAGAGGCTGGACTCGGAGAGGACGTACGAGTCAAACTCGGAGTTGGATAGCTGGGCCACGATGGTGCAACAAGCGGGTTCGAGGATCGAGTCGAGTTGAGACCGAGTCAGAGACCGGAGACCCCTGCCTTGTGGATCGGCGAATACGGGTGGGTCCGAGAAGTTGATTTCGAGGCGCTTTTCGAAGCCCTCGAAACCAATTGGAGAAACAGCCATTAGGGTACAATCGTATATACTATATAGAGCTCTGTTTCTATGTAACTCTATTGATCGAAGAACAGATTAAAAGCCAAAAGTTTGCTGATTTTTCGGATTGCGAATTCAGAAAAGGAAAACAAGAAAGAACCGAAGGGACACTGGGGAAATACTACTCTAACGGAAAGGCCATTGGATTCTTGGAACGTATCAGGATGGTTTCCTCACGCACTGCAATTTGGAACAATGAAACAAACATTAGAAGAAGTGGAAACACAACAATACATAAATACAAATAGGGACATAATTGCGTGATATCAACTGATATATATATGATTATATCAGTTGATATCACATTGATACTGTAATTAGTCGACTGATAAGTGGTTATATCACCGATACGGTTACATGTATAACGTATGTTGATAGTGTAAAAGGATGCATGTTTGGGATACTTACGTTGGAGTAGGCAGCAGATCGGAATTTCTCGATTCCACCGTTGGGGCGAATGTCTTCGATGCTGTATCCGAGAGGGGCTTCGTACTGGGGAGAGCTGCTACGACTACTACTAGTACTACTGCTCGATGATTTCTTCTTGCCACCTTTGGTCTCCATTACAACATCAACCCGCTCTGCAAAGAAACATCCATAATTAGCAATTCGTTATGTCTCTTGTATGTACCTATACATTTAAATACAGAAGAACATGCAAATCTCTGAATATATACAAAGAAGATGAAAACGAAATGGAATTTGGCATATGGCCATATAGGTCACATGGTGAATTGATCCACCATCAAACAGTGCAGAGGATTTGTTCCAGGGAAACGAATCTAATACCCGAATCAGAATCCAGATATTATCATGATGTGAAACAACGTTTTGTGAAAAATCATGATGTGTAACAGACAGAATTTCGGATCTCTAATACTTTTGTTTACCTCCGATACGATCTGATATCGACCGATATACGGCACGTCATTGGCGGCTCCACCCTTTGCTAAAGTTGGTCACTTGAATACCCCACACTACCTTTTTTTTTACAAAATTTCTATCTAATAATATTTGAACACCCCACTTATTTTTGAACGCCCAACCCAAAAATCAACACACATGCAATTCAATCCATTGTATACAATCCAAGTAACTGCTAAATTTTTGCGTAGATGTAGTTGTGATTTCTAGCGATCGTAGAGATTTCTGAACACTTTTCTCGAAATTAATTTCTAGAGTCTCAGAATTTGTGGAACTGTTACACCGTTACGTTTAAACATTAAAAAATGTGAGGAAAAAAAGCAAGGGATAACTTACGTTTGCTTCAGGAGAATATTACAATGGCGGAGAGAATACACCAGACCTTGAAGCGATTCTTACAACAATTAGTTAGAGAGAGAGAGAGAGAGAGAGAGAGAGAGAGAGAGAGAGAGAGGAGAGAGAGGCAGAGAGTAGGGTTTTTGTTTTGTGTGGGTGTGGGGAAAGAAGACGGAGGAAGGGGTAGGTATCTATAGGGGGAAATGGAGACGGACGCGGAAAGCACACGTATCGGTATAGCCGCTAGGGCAAGCGTGCGTGGAGCCCTAGCCTTTAATTGGAAAATTACTCCTAGGAAAATTACGAAAAGAAAATTACTAATTTTCGTGATCTAATTTGTACGCGGGCGCTCTATTTTGTACATAAAATTACGTTAAAAGAAGAGCGCTTGCGTTCAAAAGTGGAGCGCCAAAATCAGCATTCTTGCGAAAATTGCATGTTGTTGGGCTCTCCAGACCGAATTGGGAAATGGTGCTATGCAATGGTGTGCGCAGCACCATGCTGCGCACATCCGAGCCGTTGAATCGTACATCCGATAACTCGGATCTTTGATTGTCGAGATGAGATTTGAGCTATCGGATTGTACATCCGATGACTTAAAGGTGCGCATCATGATACTATGCATCTCATTGCACAACACCAATCCGAAGTCCCTCTTGACCCCTTTCTTTTGTCCCACTTGTTTGCGGTGATTTGTTGTGATACCTTTGTCTGTTAGTGAAGCCCACCAACTCCATCCACGATTCCACATTGCAAAAACTGAGAAAAGAAACCAAAAGCCAAAAAGCCCTAAATATCGATGATTATTATTCCTTCCGTCCATTTTTAAGTGTTCTGTTTCGTAACTCCAATTTATTAAGGAAATACCATCATTACATATTTCACATCAACTTTTATCTCCACTTTTCCTACTTACCCTCTATGGAGGCATCATCATTACACTTTTACTTATTAACTTTTCAAAATGGAATTTACTTTTATGGGCAAAATGGAAAATGCATCAATTTTTACCCACTAACTTTACAAAATGGACATTTATTAAGGGACAGCCCAAAATAAAATACTGGACTCTAAAAAAAGATGGAGGGAGTATTAAGAAGATAAAAAAGCCCCAAGATGCGGGGGAGAGAGAGGGGGGGTTGGAAAGTTCCTTTAATTAATCACTGGCATAATAAAATTCAACCCTTGTACTCTTTCTTTCATATATATATATATATATATATATATATATATATACACACACACTCCCCTTCTAATGAGGATCTAAAATGAGGACCTAAAATGAGGACTACCCCATTTCTTCCATTTCCCGATTGAATTTTGATGATCCGAGAAGAGCGTGATTTTAAGGGTACCCGCAAGAAATCGGCAAAAAAATGACCGGAAGGGCTTGATTTGAGCAGTTTTTATTTGAACGTTCGATAAAAATTAATAAAACTTGATAAAGCTCTTTCTTTCTTTAAAATCATATATATATCAAAATTATATATATATATATATATATATATATATATATTATATATGATGTTCTTCTTTGATGTCAAAAAAAAATAAAAAATTCAACTCTAACGATTTGAATTATCCAAATAGAAATCTTAATCAACCTTGCGTACAATCTATTCTAATATCTATTCCTAATATATAAAGGGAGAGCACCCTTTTGGTGTCTTCCCTTTTGTGTCATGTATTTTCCTTTTCCATAAATACCCTTATAAGAGAAAAAAACGTAATACAATTGTGAAAATATATTGGACATTTTAATACAAAAAAACCACCTATGTGCATCACCATCTTCCATACCCACGTCACCAACTGCCCACGTTTGGATACATCCCTTTTCCCTTCAACTGCTCCGGCCCTTCACACCCAGACCCACGCTCAGCAAGTCATTCAATTCCTTGCCATGGCCAACAGCCTCATGCTCCTCTCTCGAGTCGGCGCAAGACGTGCAACCGGAAGTTCCCGTCCTTCCAAGCACTCGACAACGGACGGAGACTTCCTCCATGTTCAGGCGCCAAAAATGCCAAAGACGCACGAGGGCTCTATTTGCGGGATGAAGTTCGCGATAGGGCAGGCGCTTGGGCACCGTCCCACCACCAACGGAAAGGCAGAGGACCGGCCCAGTTTGGAGCATTCGGTTGGTAGAGAGAAGAGAGAGAGGTTATTGGATTTGAGTTTGATGCTGGCGCCAATGTTTAGTGTTCTTAACTTGGGGTAAATTTTTGTGCGGTGTACTACTCCCTACTTTTGATTGGGCCTCTTTAATTTAGATAAAAAAAAATGATTTGATAAAATATGCTTCTTTTGTCATATAGCATATTTTGGTGACAAATCATATGATATCTAAAATATAATATTCAAAAATGATCATCATAGTATTGCACTAATTTTTTACCGTTTTCCGTACGTTATAGTGCTGTATCCAAGAGGGGCTTCGTACTGGAGAGAGCTGCTACGACTACTACTAGTACTACTGATCGTTGATTTCTTCTTGCCACCTTTGGTCTCCATTACAACATCAACCCGCTCTGCAAATAAACATCCATAATTAGCAATTCTCTCTCTCTCTCTCTCTCTCTCTCTCTCTCTCTCTCTCTTGTTTTATGTATCTATATACATTTAAATACAGAAGAACATGCAAATCTGTATAAATACGAAGAAGATGAAAATGGAATGGAATTTGGCATATGGCCATATAGGTCACATGGTGAATTGATCCACCATCAAACAGTGCAGAGGATTTGTTCCAGGGAAACGAATCTAATACCCGAATCAGAATCCAGATTATTATCTTCAACAATAATCTATATTGATAGATTAGTTGATTTGAAACAACGTTTTGTGAAAAATCACGATGTGTAACAGATAGAATTTCGAATCTCCGATACTTTTGTTTACCTCCGTATCGGCTCGGTACGATCTGATATCGACCGATATATGGCGCGTCATTGGCGGCAAAGTTGGTCACTTGAATACCCCACAATATCTTCTTTTTTATAAAATTTCTATCTAATAATATTTGAACACCCCACTTATTTTTTAACGCCCAACCCAAAAATCAACACACAATTCAATCCATTGTATACAACCCAAGTAATTGCTAAATTTTTGCGTACATGTAGTTGTGATTTCTAGAGATCGTAGAGATTTCTAAACACTTTTCTCGAAATAAATTTCTAGAGTCTCAGAATTTGTGGAACTGTTGCACCGTTACGTTTAAACATTAAAAAATGTGAGGAAAAAAAAAGCAGGGGAGAGAACTTACGTTTGGTTCAGGAGTATATTACAATGGCGGAGAGAATACACGAGACCTTGAAGCTATTCTTACAACAATGTGAGAGAGAGAGAGAGAGAGAGAGAGAGAGAGAGAGAGAGAGAGAGAGAGAGTAGGGTTTTTGTTTTGTGTGGGTGTGGGGAAAGAAGACGGTGAAAGGGGTAGGTATTTATAGGGAGAATTTTTACAACAATGAGAGAGAGAGTCTAGGGGGGTTGTTTTGTGTGGGTGTGGGAAAAGAAGACGGAGAAAGGGGTAGGCATTTATAGGGGGAAATGGAGACGGATGCCGAAAGCACACATATCGGTATAGCCGCTAGTAGGGATGAAATTTTTAATCGAAAAACCGAACCAACCGATCGAACCGAATGATTTTTTGCAATTTCGGTCTGTTTTGTATGTTAGTCTGTTCGGTTCGGTTTTAGATTCTGGAAAAATTTAAGTTTCGGTTCGGTTTCGGTTTATGGGTGAAAAGGACCGAAATCAACCGAACCGAACCGAAACATAACTCCTATGCATGTTTAATCCTAGCCATTCATTTAAAAACAGATCATATGCATGTGTGTGCCCTTCCACACCAGAGTAAATTCCCTCAAAAGCTGGACCCAACTCACACGGTCTCTCCCTCTCCTTTTTTACGTCTCTCTTTCTGCCATGGCGTCGTCTTTGCACTTCTCCCCAACGACGGTATTGCAAAGATCGGAGACCCCCTCTCTCTCTCTCTCTCATCTCTCACTCCAAGTCTGATCGAATCGAAGAACCCCTCTCTCTCTCTCTCATCTCTCATTGACTCACTCCTAATTTGCTATGAAGATTCATCTCTATCCCGATTCTACGAAGAAGATCACAAGTTCACAATGACTGGTTCGTAATCCATTCGGCGGTCGAGACCATCATGTTCGTCTTTGAATCTTCTTGTTGGTGTTGGTAACAACTCAAGTCGGCAAATCGACCATACCGACCGAACCGAACCGACTTTAATCACAATCGAACCGAATAGTTTTATGCCTCCATCAGTCGGTGTCGGTTCCTGACTTCCGAAAATCGATTGGTTCGGTTCGGTGGAAAAACTGGCCAAAAACCGACCGAACCGAACCGATATCATCCCTAGCTGTTAGGGCAAGCATGCGTGGAGCCCTAGCCTTTAATTGGAAAAATACTCCTATGAAAATTACGAAAAGAAAATTAATTTTCGTGCTCTAATTTGTACGCAGGCACTCTATTTTGTGCACGAAGTTACGTTAAAAGAAAAGCGCTTGCGTACAAAAATGGAGCGCTAAAATCAGCATCTTTGCGGAAATTGCATGTTGTTGGGCTCTCCCGACCAAATTGGGGGATGGTGCTATGTAATGGTGTGTGCAGTACCGTGCTGCGCATCTCCGAACCGTTGAATCGTGCATCTAACGATTCAGAGATCATCTCGGTAATGAACGACTCGGATCTTTGATTGTCGAGATGAGATCTAAACCGTCGGATGTACGATCCGACGACTCAATGATGTGCAATATGGTGCTATGCACCTTAATGCATAACACCAATCTGAAGTCCCTCAAGACCCTTAATTTCTTTTGTCCCACTTGTTTGCCGTGATTTGTTTTCATGTACTTTTGATACCTTTGTCTGTTAGTGAAGTCCACCAACTCCATCCACGATTCCACATTGCAAAAACTGAGAAAATAAACCAAAAGCCAAAAAGCTTCAAATAAGCCTGTCAATATGGATTGAATTCGATCCGAAAAATTCAATCCGAATCCGATAACGTCGATCCGATAATCCGAATCCGGTAATCCAAATACGGATTGGATCGGATTAAATCTGTTATCAATCCGAACTTTAATTTTTTTATTTTTTTAAAAAAACTGTAAATTTTTTATTTTGAAAAAAAATGTTTAAGAAGTTTTATTTTTATTTTAAATTTTTTTTGGAAAATATTTTTAAAAAAAAAATTATTTTTTGCTAAAATTTTTGAAGTACAAAAGTTTTTCGGATCAGATTCGGATTTTCGGATCAGATATGAATTTTTTGAATTCGAATTACCAATATCGGATCCGGATCGAATTCGGATCTGTCGGATCAGGCCCATTAACGGGCCTACCCCCAAATATCGATGATTATTATTAAGAAGATAAAAAAGCCCCAAGATGCGGGGGAGAGAGAGAGGGGCCGGGTTGGAAAGTTCCTTTAATTAATCACTGGCATAATAAAATTCAACTCTAATGATTTAAATTATCCAAATAGAAATCGTAATCAACCTTGCGTACAATTCTAATTTAAAACCTTTATTTAACCATTTGAATTATGAAAAATAGAAATCGTAATCAACCTTTACGATTCCGAATTCATCAAAGCGAAATCCACTCACTGAACATACCGCTAGCTCTACTCTTCTCTGATGATATATATATATATTTTTCTACGGAGGAAAATTGAATTGAAAAAAAAAAAATCACAGGACTCAGACTCACATGGCTCGACCGTCCAATAAATGTTTTGTTGTTGTAGTTCACTTCTAGGGCGGGGTTGTCTTCTTTAGCCAGATCACGACATAATATGTGATCGATCGAGATATATTTTTAAAGGATTGCAAACAGAGACTAACCTCTACATTTTCAAAAACTTATCATAAGATCTGCAGCATTTCATGGGGGTAGACCCTAGCCCATTTCACAACTTCTCTTGATTACCACATATAAACATCAATTTTTTGGCCAATATTATATACATCAGTGGAGTTTAACGGGTGTTAGTATGTTAGTTCACATAGAGTTTAGAGGTTTTCCACAGTCTTGAACCCCAAACCGCCCCTCACAGGGCTCAAACGACCATGCCTCCACTGAGGGAGGCCATATAAACATATCATTAATTATACCAATAATGGTTCCACTAGGGCATATGCAAACAACACCGTCTAATCTATTTTGTGGTCTGGAGTGGAGGAAAATTAATAAAACCTAGAGGTCTACTGGCTTATGTATATTTTAGCTCAGAATTTAGCTCGGTATTTGGACTAGGTGAAAATTTTAATGGCCAGCACTCATGCTGGCTAGGTATCTATCTGCCAAGCTCGTTCTCTTTATATCCTATTCGGTCAAATGATTGTGAGCCCTTCCAAATTTTAAAATGTAGGAAAATAATTTATTTTTTTGATGCTTTTTTAAAAAGCAATTTCTGTGTAATCCTCTCATGCTGTCCTCTTAGACACATACTCAGCATCCACTCGGTAGTAAATTAAGAAAAGAAATTATACTTTTCACATACGAAGTTGAAATCATTATGAGCGTGTTTTCGAAAGTTGTGGCTACAGATTTTAGATTTATGTTTCAAATTCTGCTGTGGATTTTAAATATTAGATTTTAGTAGAAATATATACGATGCTTATCTTGTGTTGGACTTTGGGAAGCTTGATTTGATTTTAGTTGCGCTTCGCAAAGGATAATTGATGATGTAAATCGTATGTTAGTAAATATATACTTGTTATACGCAGCAATTGATTCAACTTTTAAATATATATATCTTTCATTATTCAATACACAGTAGAAATTGGTGTGAGCCTTGGATATACCCAGATGGGAAACCACACGCATAATCTCTGTGTCTTTGCATTCTCGTTTATCTTTTGTTAATTGTCTTCAAACATTGTGGGGTTGGATGTGTTTTAGTATAAATTTCTTAACCTGTTTGTTGGTTGGCCGAATCTCTAACACCTTGTACATTCTAGGGCGGTCCAACGGGTGAACTGGAAACACTAAACCGAGCCAAACCGAACCGCTCGTGAACGAAACCAAGGCATGCTACAGATGGATGCAGATCCAAAAAATATTGAAAATATTAATTATGGTGAATTCATTCGGGTCCGGTTCTGGCCCGGTTGAAACCAAACCGATCGCCCCTTAAAAAAAACAACCGCAGAATAAGATGTAGGAAATTGATTTTCACACATCCCTTTTGTCCAAGTGCACTCCTTTTTTGTCTTCACTTATGTACAATTATAAAACTACCCTTCATACATTATTAGAACACTTAATTTTTAAATCTATTAATTATGACCCTTTAGAATAAAATGATAAAAAAAAAAAAGATTTTCGTACCGGTTCAAACGGATTGAAAACTAGAACATTTAATTTTAAAATCATATTTTTTAATATATAAAAAGTCTAAAAAAATTAAGTATTCCAATTTTCAATCCGTTTGAAACGGTATGAAAATCTTATTTTTTTAATCATAAATTATTATAATTAATTTTTGACTTTAGGACTGTCACATGGAAATCCTAAGGCTCCGTTCAGTTGTTAGGAATGTTGTACCGGAAAGTTATTCTCAGGAAAAGTTAAGTAAAGTGAAGTAAAGGAAAAAGAAATCTATTTTCCTGTGAGTGTTCATTTGACAAAATTTTTTTGCAGGAAAAGTAAAGTTTAGTGGTTCATTTGCAGGGAAAAGACACTTATGAGAAGCTTCATTATTTTTATTTCCATGGCTATTTTTTTAAATAAAAGTAACTTTGAGAGCTAAATAATAGGCTATCATATTTCAAAAATTAACACATACATAAAATGTATTTTATCTAATACAAAGCCTTAACATGAAATGAAAAAATCAACTTGCAATTCCTTATTCAATTTGCTATTTTCTGAATGGTCATACAAATTCCTCATTTAAATTGACATCCTCTAATAATCAACCGTACAAATGAAGTTTAAAAAATAAGTAGATGATAACTAAATAATCAAATGTTAAACAACCGTGCCTGGTTAGTTGCTGATACAAAAACTTACTGATAATTAGTTAGTACAAAACAAAATTGAACACTAATGACAAAATAAATAAATACTTCCAAAAAAAAAAACTACCAATTTTTTTTCACAACAATTATCTCAGAAAGCACTATAGTAGTCAAAATTATTGTTGTTCACGTAAATCTCAAAGTGTCTTTGTAAGAACCTAATTCGTATTTCTTTTGGTATTGGCGTCATTCACTTTTTTCTTACCCGCCAATTATTTTTGGCCCCATAATGGAGAAAACTTTTCCCGTGATGCAAAATCCTATACTTTTGGCCGGATCACTTTTGCAAGAAAGTAAAATCTTGCAGGAGAATTTAAAAACATGTTTCCCACTACTTTTCTGCCAACTGAACACTATAAAAGTTATGGAAAAATTGATTTTCCCATCATTTCCTGTACTTTCCTGGCAATTGAACATGACCTAAGAGAATCAAAAAACAAGGGCCGGACTATTTGCAACAACAAATTTTCTGAACGTAGCCTGTATATACTAATATACTATGGTACACACCTGTTTATAATATGATACACAGACTACGTTCATGAAATTTATGGTTGCAAATAGCATGATTTCTTTGTTGTCGGGTTTCCATGTCCAAAACGACGTCGTAGAGGAGTCGGACAAAAGACTCAGACAGTTGTTTAATATTTCCGATGTGTATATTTCTGAAGGGGATCCTCTTGTTCCTTCATCAGAAAGTCTACATCCACCGCACCAAAATGCGGTGGCTGGCCACCGCACGCTGTGGGCCCTGAACGGATGATTCGATTTGTTCAATAATTTAAAAAAAAAATTGAGTGGGCATCGCAAAATATCAGCTCGATCCGTTATGTGTAGGTACTCGGATCAAGCTTCTCATCTTTCTGTACACCAGAAAACCAATCTTTCCATTTTTCTTGATTTTCCAAAGATGAGAAGCTTGATCTAAGCATCTACATATATCGGATCGAGCTGATGTTTAGCGGAACCTACTTGATTTTTTTTAAAAATTATTAAACGAATCGGATCATCTGTGCGAGGCTTGTAGTGGGCCCCACACGGCGTGCGGTTGTCGGCCACAGCATTTTTGGCGCGGTGGCTGTAGCACCATGCTTTTACGTGGTCATGCCGATGTGGCAACAGATAATTGGACAGTCTATGTGGACTTTCCTCCAGCGTGTCCTTCACCACCTATAAGCTACATTTTCCTCGTCCCACCAGAAAACCCTCTCCCTCCCCCCCTCTCTCTCTCTCTCTCGGCGCGATCCGATTACGGTGCGGCCATCTTCATTCAATCACGAGACTAAGGCGAGTTCGTCTCTCTCTCTCTCTCTCTCTTTCTCTCTCATCACATGTATTCACGTAGATGTTTCATTGAATTGAGATCTTAGACGTGTTCTTAACCCTGATTCCCAGATCTGTTGTTATTCTGGGGTTTTATCTGTGAATTTCGTGATAGGCTTTCGTTTCGATCCTCTAAAGGGTATTTGTTAGACATATAGAGCTATTGTTTTCCGACAAAATCATTGGCCTAAAATTTTCTGTTTTCATGTTTTGTTGTGTTCAAATTTGAATCGCGGAGCTCCTTTGAAAATTTCACTTATAAGCTACAGGACTATCAATTTGCCAACTAATATCTTCGGGATCACCTCATCCCTCAATATATTGTTCTCAATTATCAATTTCTTGACCGAATTCCTGTCAACACCTCAATTAGGCGTTACTCTGCAAAGAGAAAATGCAACTCTTGGAATTGAGTACGAATATAATTGTTGAGACAACTCGTAATGACAACACGCGAACATATAATCCGCTAAAGCATGGAAATTAAGGTGAAGCACCTCGGTCCCCTTACCTGCTGCAAAGCGAGTCCACAAATTAACTCTGTAGAGGATACGAGAGCCGTAATCATAACCAAAATTAACCCCGAATTCCTTGAGCTTGATGCATTTGCAGAGAACTAGTGTTTTATCAACAAAGTCAGCAAATTCACCAACTTTCCTGTCGACAAATGAGTTGTCTCAACATTTTTGGAACTCATTGTTCCATGAGTTGCATTTTTTTCTTTGCAGAGTAACGCCTAAATGAGGTGTTGACTGGAATTCGCTGAGGGAATCTTTAATTGAGTACATGATATTGAGGGATGAGGTGATCCTATTTGGTAGTCTGGTGTTGGAGATTTTGGAGTTAACTTAAGCCACACGATAATTCGCCGCCTGGTTTTCCATTTTCTTGAAGAGACTGGATGTAACACTAGTTGTCTTTCTTCTTCTGTTTTTTAAAGGTCTGTGAAGAGGTGTGGTGTGCAATCACTTATTAACTAATTCTATGAAACTATGTGGACTAAGGGCGGAAGTTATTCTACTTTTTGTTTATCTATGCTGCGTGGAGGATGGTATTGGTGAATGGTGATGATTGAACACCCATCGTACTTTCATTGATGAGTATATTTGCAATGTCGCAAATCCTAATGCTTGACTGTGACTCTGGCTCGGTACTGAGTACCTATCAACCATGCTTCATTGTTAAAACATTATTGTGAGTCTTAGATATATGCATGATTATAAAATATTTTTTCTATGCTCGTTCAAAAATTAAGCCTTTTGCCTAAATATGTTTAATGTTAAGCATTCCTCTGTTGTTGATACCTTGTTCTTAAAAAAATTATGTGTTTTGGTTAGGTCGTCCATCTTGCCTAGTTCATGTACTTGTGTTGTGTATGTGTATGTGGTGCTCTATGCACAGCTAAAATGTGAATGGACGTGCTTGGTTCTGAACTTTAAACTGGTTGTTGTAGAAATGGCTGTTGGTGGAGCAGCACCCCCAAGAGGAAGTGCAGCAGCAGCTGCTGCCAATCTGCGGAGGAGGAGAACAGCAGGTGGTGGGACTGCTGCAGGAGGAGCAGCCGGCAACATGCTCCAGTTTTACACAGATGATGCTCCCGGGCTCAAGATATCTCCCAATGTTGTTCTTGTAATGAGCATTGGTTTCATAGCATTCGTTGCTATTCTTCATGTCATGGGTAAGCTGTATTTCGTACGTAGGGAGGCTTGAGAAGTTGTATGGTTTAATACTCCTAGCTGTTTAGATTTTGCAGAATTTTGTGTTTGGGATGCTAACATTTTGGGTTCATAAGAACTGTTTTGTCGTTACTGCTTTTGATTATATTGAGAAACACAATCGGCGTATCATGGACCTGGAAATGCTCTTTTTGAGGGTGATTGATTACAGTATGTTTTTTTCCTGCTAATGGCACTTTGCGAGGGTGACTGTCATATGAGGGTGAGAAATCTCACTCTTCGCCCGGCATACAAAATATCCAGTTCCAATAATTGATTTTTCCTGCCGCTGATAGTGTATAGATTGACTGAACTCGTACCCGTTTGTTTAGTGTATGTTTATCAGTTTCTCATCCGATTTTCCCCTAAATAGCCAACAAGCCAATTTTAGGGCAAGCTATCCTCTGTCTGATTCATTTTTTCCCCATTTGATTCTGGCAACATGGCAGCAACAAGAGTGTGAAGAGGATACTGTTGTTGCATAGAATGTTACCTACTTGGAAAGAACGGATTTTTTTGATGTCCAATCAAGTTGATTTTTCCAATGTACGTTTTTCACCAACGGTTTGGATAATTGATGCGAGTCATGAGCAAGCTTCACAAAGAAGTTTGGAGGAAGGTGAATAGCGGTCTTGAGAGGAGCTGACCTTGTTGCCCTTGTATTCTCAAAGGACCAGAATGCAGGCGGCCAGCTTAGATTTCGCGGTGGGATAATTATCCGAGATGTACAACTTCACTATTTCAAAGCAGGCTGCCAGCTTAGATTTCTTTCATGGCTGCACCAAGTGAAAAAGAAAGTCAATGGCACGATACAGGGATCAATTTTTCAAGGCAAATCGTTTTCTTTTCGAATGCAGCTTAGCTCCTACTATTTCATTCGCGTCTTTTGCAGCATTGACAGCATGAACCTGCGCGCTGGATGAATGCGTCTCTAAAGAATGAGACTGCGCAAATCTCATAAGAGGGAGTAAATTAAAGGGAAATTCACCCATCTCATCGTGCATTCATGAGTACCTTTGGAATGATCAACAAAGATTCAGCCAAATTCTACAATTGCTAGCTAGCTGCTCCCTAGATCCTAATGTCTTGGCAAGATTCTCTAAATATACAGAGACGCCAGCTTCAACTGCACCTCCTCCAGCAACTTCTTGTTTTTGCCACAAGTCACAACAATAAGACAAGTATATTTTTTCATTTTTATTTACTTTGATTGCGCACGAATGATCCAATGTAGACATCAGCGAAAAAATTTCAACTTATACATAAAAAGAAGTTTTTAAAAAAATCATACATTTTTTAACATAGAATTCCCTTGAACCCTCTCAACTCCAAGTAAACTGCCCCGAGCGAAATTTAGTGATTACTGCCTATGACATGTAAAAAATTTCTCTCCCATTGTTTGGTTTCAATAGAAGAGGCGATAAAATAGAAAAATCTAAAATTGTGCCCAGTATAATTTTTCTCTCATTTTTTACTCATTTTCTCAAATTTTATTTTCTCCCACTCCCCTCAAGTTCGAAACACAATTATTGAATTTTGCAATTTTACAAACTTTCTTCTCCCCTACACTCTGGCTTTGTTTTGTTTGAAACTCGAGGAAAGTGGGAGAAAAGAAGGTAAAATTAAAAAACTCTCCCCCATTATTTTGTTTGGAGAGAAAGAGGAGAAAAAACAGAAAAATCTGGAAATATGAATAGTACAATTTCTCTCATTTTTCATGGAAATTGATTTTCGCGTTTCACTTTTTATTGATGGCGTTCCAATTTTAATATGAAATTAACTTCATAAACAAAATGAAACGCTATCAGTAAAAAAATAGAGCGCGAATATCAATTTCCTTTTCTAATTTCCTCTATCTTCTTTTCTCTCACTCTCCTCAACTTCCAAACAAAGCCCTCGAACTTTTCTCCTCCAAGTTTCCCCTGTAATCGCTTCTCTGTCCTTAGGCAACAATGGCCAGGAAAGCGTCAAACAAAAGACGAAAGGCGATCACCGGCGGAGGATCTCCTTCGGGTATTTCACCGGCAGCGGAATTAATTTCCGGCGACGTCGATCTCCTTACAGAAATCTTCCTACGTTTGCCAGCGAAATCCCTAATCCGATTCAAGTCTGTGTCCAAGCATTGGCTCTCTCTCATCTCCCACCCCCAGTTCTCCGCCAAGCACTCCAGCCGAAACTCTAGGCCCTCGATCTCAGGCTTATATTTCTACCACAGAAGTTCACTCCAGCCCCTCTCGCTTCACGGCCTCAAGAATCTCCCATCAATACCATTCGTCGATGGCCCTGAAGGTACTGGCTCTATACCTAGGATTCGGAACTCCTGCAATGGCTTGTTGCTATGCGAGATTGGTTCCTTCAAGGTACAGCTACGGCTTTATGTTGTTTTTAATCCGACCACGCAGAAATACAAAGTACTTCCTAAACCAAGTAGACTTTCATATCGATCATATCTTTGTCGTGATGCTTACTTGGCTTTTGATCCTTCAAAATCACCTTACTACAAAGTTGTTGTGGGTAGTCGCTACAATCGTAGTCGCGATGAACCTTGGTGTTTCGAAATCGATATGTACGATACGGAGAGTGGGAATTGGAAAAAGATTCTTCCACCGGATACTTGTTGTGGTCGTGGTGTCTTTCATAATGGAGCAATTCATTGGTTAAGTTATAAGAATGTTCTCTTGAGGTTCGAAGTCGATGCTGAGAAGATGATAGCATTGCCACTCCCTGGAAGTCGTAGAAGAAGTATCGAGTATTTTGGAGAATGCGGCGACTGCTTGATTCTTGTACAGGCTCGTTCATTCCCTTCTATGGAATTTAAAATCCTAAAGTTGGAAAGTGACACTTGCGATTGGATTGCGAGATACTGGGTCAATCTTGAAACCATAGGATCTGCATTTCCTGAGATGGAAGCATTGTTTAAATTTTGCGTGCTTTGTGTTGTAAAAGGTGAGATGAAAGAAGATTATGCATTGGTGTTGGCCATTCCAGGAAAAGTGATTTCCTATAATCTGAAGTGCAATAAATTGGATGTGCTTCGCGTGCAAGGTGAATTAACTGATGACTATGTGGCTGGTTATGCAGCTTATGCTCATCCCTTCGTTGAAACTCTATCTCCCGTTTGAACAAAATCCTACATGTGGTACTCGATGTGCTTTTGGCAGAACTTTTCAACTAGTAGCGAACTCCTTAGTGTTGAAAGGTTAAGTATTGTGCTAGGAATAGGTGCTTGTTGCACAGGGTAAGCCCCTTTTTTGGTGTTTGCACATGTTGCTGTAATATCTCTTGTAATTACAATCATATTAGCAGTATCGTCACTATATAATATTATGCTTGGTGAGTCATTTGTGCCCTTCATCTAAATTTTTCTTTGAGTTCCTGTGTAGACATGACTCGAACTTAGAAGACAAGAAGCAGGCGTCGGCTACGTTGGCCCCGTTTACAGGTGAATTAACTGATTTCGATGTGGATGGTTATGAAGCTTATGCTTATCCCTTTGTTGAAACTCTATCTCCCGTTTGAACAAAATCCTACATGTGGTACCAGATGTGCTTTTGGCAGAACTTTTCTTCTAGTAGTGAACTTCGTAGTGTTGAAAGGTTAAATATTGTGCTAGCAATAGGTGCTTGTTGCACAGGGTAGCCCTTTTTTGCGTATTTGCACATGTTGCTGTAATATCTCTTGTTATTACAGTCATATTAGCAAAATTGTCAGCATATATATTATTATGCTTGGTGAGTGATTTGTGCCCTTCATCTAAATCTTTCTTTGAGTTACTGTGTAGACATGATTCGAACTAAGAAGACAACAAACAGGCATTATAAGAAACAAATATGAAATGAATTATTTCTGATCATATGTCACAACACACTTCTCTATCTCTTCCTGTTAATATATTACCAGTTTGTAATTGATTTTCCACTCATCATGTTTTTTGCTTAACTAACTGCAACTGGTTAATCAGTATATTTACTTTATCATCTTACCATACAGATGCTGCCACACCAATGATCAATTCGGATCATCTTACTAATGCCAGCTCATGGTCCGAAGCTCACTTTTTAAGAGCCTCGGAGTCGTTAACAACCATAGATATAGACAATGGTGCAAACACAACACGATACAGACATGGGGACACGTTGCATAGACACGTTGGGGACATGTTCATTAGTACAACAATAGGGTTTATATTAAGAGTCTTGCTAACCTTCGCCTAGTAGGCGAAGGATAATATATGGATTTAATGCTAAACAAGTTCAGATTTTAATCCATATTTCACGGATGCTACTACACTCTTACAAATATCAATACATTTTTCTCAGATGCACCTTTTACCTATTATTCACTGCCGGTAGAGTTGAGGTTAGCATTATTCTTATATTAATAGAAAAATATTACTATTCTAGCAAAATTAGGGGCAAAAAAAAAAAGATTTATGAACATTATGAGGATATATAGGAATGCTTGTCACTCAATAAATATTTAGAAACTCAGCATCCATGGCGATTTTGAACTCTTGAATTTGCTTATCTTCTATTTTTGGTAGGGGTGTTCTTCAACCATTTCACTTCAATTGATGAGGGTGTGCTTCCCTCGTAGTGAAAGAAGTGATGAAAGGGGAACCTTGTGTCGAATAGCGTTCGTTGTTGCCTGAGTTCTCTTCGAGTGGCCAGTCTATCCTTGAACCTACGTACCTACAACTTCATTGTCCTGATGTTTTTTGATTTCTTCATGGTGATTCTGACCTCCTAAGATATCCTCAACGTGTCCGAGTGAAAAACATATTCACAACTCATACACATTTTGGAAGTGTCCCCGCGGCCGGAGAGTGTCCGGACAATAGATAGGTGAGGCTATATAGGTGTTCGTGCTTCTTAGGTTGATTAGTAAGGCTAGGATTGAGAATAATAGCAGATGTTATTGGCTAGGATTGTTCGGGATGGACGGCCGAGATCGGCCCAACACGCATGCTATTCCTTAGGAGACAACATGCTTTTTGACATAGCCGGTTTATGTTCAATAAATTACTTAAGTTGTGTCCTACAAACTTTAACCCAAACTACGTTACATCAGGTTTGCTAAGCTCGACTTGTATAAGTGTGCCATTAATTTTCTCATTAAAATTCAAGGCTTTATGTCGTCGTCGTGTTCGGCTGTGGTTTGGGTGATAAAGAAAATTCGCCGGTTTCAGTTCGAGTTCGATTTTTGGTTGGAAATTTTGGGTTCAACTCGGTTTTGGCGAAACGAAAAAAACCGACCGACCCGTTGCCATCTCTCGAGACGCGTGTCACCGTTTTTCTTAACTGCTTAATGGGACAACAGAAAATTGATTGGGGCCCAAGATTCCTAATCATACATGGTTTTGGTACTTGGACGCATTCGTGCATTGCGTTGTGATGAAGCTTCTAACTCATATTTATTTGAAATAAGTAGCAGCAGCAGTGCTTAGGGTTCACAAACCTCTGCATAATCTTTTCTTCTTCCAAATTGTTTCTACTGCAAATTACCCAGCTTTTGCTTCTCTCATGGCTTCCAATCTTCCACTCAAAACCCTTCTCCTTGTCGTTTGCCTCTCTGTTCTTCTCCCACAACCCTCTGTTTCAACACCATCGACCCAAGAAACTATCACTAACCATCATAATCAAGTTCATGGGTTGGAAATAGGCAAGATCTCCGCTGCTCTATCCGACAAGGGCTACATAGCCATGTCCATAATTTTGCAAGGCACTCTGTCATCTCTACTACTCCCTTTCGAAAATACCCTCAACACCACCACATTCACCATCTTCTGCCCTCCTGATAAGGCTTTCTTCACTCCCAAGTACCCTCAGCCTCCACTCACTCTCATTCAGTACCACAGAGTCCCTTCAAATCTTGATAGAGAATCCCTTGAATCGTCTCCACAGTACGAGTCCAAGATCGATACTCTACTTCCTGGCCACCCTCTTGTGGTTACCACTGCACCCCACAGTGGGCGTGCTTCGATTAATGACGTAAAGGTCACGGAGTGGGATATGTACAACGATGGACGTGTGATCGTTCATGGGGTGGAGGATTTCTTTGATCCCGCGTTTCAGACCCTTTTGTATCCGTGGTACGATAGCAACAACCACAGCAACAAGAATGGCATCAACGAAAGTGGTGTCGACCAGGCAGTTTCGTCGAGTTCGTGGTCTGCTACTTCTTGGGAGAAAGACATGACGGTGGACAAGTTGCTTATTATGCTGGCTGTTGTTTCCCTTGCTGGATCGGTTCTTCCTCTGGTTTGCCTTTACCGGGCTAATCGTCGATATAGTGGATACAGTTTCATTAGTACTGAGGTTTAGTAGGGATATATATGGTACAGCTTCATGGGCTTGTGGCTAATTATCATGTAAATATTCAGAATTGTAGGAGTTGTGTGTGAGATGGTTTACTTTTTGAGATTCTGTTCTTAAATTCAGACGGGAATCGTTGAATGTACTTTCAATGTTATTCAAAGTTCATATGTTTTTTGTGAAGTTACCTTTGGAGGTTATTCTTTAGCTTAGCACTTTCCTTGACTTGACTTGTCGCATTTGTCGTTCTTGAGTGTTAGGATCGTCACACACACGATTTACGAGTATAAAACAGTAAAGAATCAACACAAAGTTATACGTGGTTCCCCAAAACCGGGTACGTTCACGGGAGCGAGAGCGGCTGCTGTTTCTTTTATTATCACAGTACGAAATAGGGTTTACAATATAGAGTATTTATACCGATTCTATTCTAATCCTAACCTGGTATTTGGTATGTATTCCAAAAATACCTTTGTACGACCGTACTATACCGAGGGGGGCGTAGCCCCCCACACCCCCCAAATTACGGAACTCCTGGGCCTTCGGCCAAATGCCGTTGCTCTGCTACGCTCCACTCGTTGCGCTTCGCTTCACTTGTTCCGCTCCGCTCCGGTATCTGGCATTCTTTCTAAAACTCCTTAGTATCACTCTATACTTACATATGAGCCATAGTTCTAACATTGAGTGTGCTTAAGTTGTATTTATGATGTATCACGAAGTTATCAATGTTTGTTTGTTTTGGGTGCTTTATCCCCAATGTCTTATTGTCTCGTATCTCCGCAATTTGATCATCTTTGATATTTTCCTTATAAATGACATTGACAACGATTCTTTTCTTCCAAAATTGCAGGAGATGTTGAGTCCAAATTAATTTGGGGAATTGAAATTGTGCATTAATCAATGTGTCGATTGATGTGGTAGAAATCATAAAACCTTATTTTTGAATTCTTGATTGCAACTAATGGAAGATCCCTGAAGTTCTATGCGGTGGACAATTTTTCCGTCATGTCATTACCAAATAAAAGGATTGTACCATATATTCTGCTTACAAAATGAAGGCATCACCAGGATTTACTACATATTTGTACAATTGGCCATGACAAGAAGACTAATCTGGTCTAAATGATCAAACTCTAACAAAAATTTGAGTTCGTTTACGGTAAATGTATCTTTTTGGCACGGTATAATTCATGAGCTTGCTCGTTTGCACCCATGTACACTCATAAGTTGAGATCACGGGGGTCAATTTTTTTGCAAAGTCACGCACGGTTTGTTGTCCTCAATGGCGCCAATCGAGTTGCCCCAATAGCTTAATACATGCTTCGTCGCATTTTAGGTTGCATGTGACTTGATTCAGGATTTGGTGTCTCCGAAAAATCAACCAACTAGGCATTCACAACTTTTTGTTTTCCCCTCAAAAATCAAAATATACCTTAAGTTTGCTTTTCAGTTCATCGTTTGTTATTTTTGGATGCCGTGTTCTATACTGTACTAAAATTCGAAGCTTATAATTTACTAAATTTAATTATGGTCAATAGCTAGCTAACTGTAGATAATAGGAGAATATGCCACAAAATGTAATAAATTAAATATTGAAATTGCAAAAATCAATTAAGAAAAATATTGACCTTGCCAGGTCTTGTGGGTTAAAAATATTATTGTATGGATTTTTTCATAGGAGAAGCGTAACTATGTGAAAGTACTCCACAAAGGAAGATCCGATCTATGTTTCTTATTTCTTTTTGTCTGTCTTTTGTAATGTAAAATGAGATCAGCATACCTAAATATAGAGAAGGCCACATTGGATAGAGAGAGGTTTTGGCCAAATAATCTTTTTGAACTCTTTTTTTGGTCTTTACCTTAATTTTTTCCGCATGCTTTAGTATAGCTTTAATTTTTTGAATAATTAATTTCTCTCGACGAAAAGAATTGATATATATATGAAGTAATAACAAAAAATTGGGAAAATAGGAAAAAGACAAATAATCCCAAAAAATCTGTCTCTTTCGGATTATACTAAATTTCACTCGTTGATCCAAACTTATAATCCACAGAAGTTAACCCAAAACTAACAAAGGCAAAAGTTTTTGGAATAAAGACAAAAAGACAACCCTTTTGAGTTATTAAGCCAAAACACACCTTTAGTGACAGCTTTTGGTTATTTACTTAAGTAAAATAAAAACAGGCCACTGGACTGACCATATATAATAATTACTCAACATAAGCACTAATACATTAATTAAGCAATTATTTTTAAAGTAATCTAAATAAAGGGAAAAATTCAAAAAAACCCCTGAAATTTATTTCAATGGAACACCTGAACTTTCACTCCATTATCAATTTTTTGGAATAAAGACAAAATGAGACTTAGAACAAAATTTGATTATGTCCTTTAGAATAATATTGAGTTCAAACGGATTAAGCCATATTTTTAATATATAAACAAAAATTAAGTGCTCAAATTTTTAATCCGTTTAAAGTGTGAAGATCTTATTTTATTGATCATATTATTCTAAAGAGACATAATCAAATTTTGGCTCTAAGGCTCTCATAATCAAGTAACTGCTCTATAGCCCCCGGGTCCAGGTAATAAGTGGAGAGAGATAGAGAGAAATGTTGGAAGTAGGGAATTTTTTTAAAACTTTTTGATTTGAGCACTTAATTTTTTTGACCGTTTATATATAAAAAATGGTTAAAAAATTAGTGCTCCAATTTTAATACGTTTGAACGGGTGTGAAGATCTTATTACTAATTGTTCTAAAGAGACATTCAAATTTTGTCTTAAGCTCTCATCATTATTCGGTGGTAATTTTTTTTTAAAACGGATTGAGACCAGGGGTAAATTGAAACGGAGTGAAAGTTCATTCAATTGAAATTTATTTAATATTTTTAAACTTTTTTTGAATTTTTCCCTTCCCTAAATAAACTAGAGTATCAATACTGACAAATGGAGTCATATTCACATCAATTATCACAGGAACCACACATTTCTCTTGTACTCCATCTCCATTCATGATACGCATAACATAAATAATACTACATGACACTGAATAACATAAATTCGCAGCATAACCACGAAGTACGAATAGGTATGCATATAACATATACACGCAAAAAGAAACGTGTCCTATAGCACTTCCCCATAATGAAGTTTCATACAGAGCTATGTTCTGACTTTAATTAGGACCTTCACAAATGGGCGGTGAGATTGGTCTTTCAGAATTAATAGAGGAGAGCGTAAGCTGGACACTGGACGCGTTCTCACCAACTGCATTTGGTAGAAGTCGCCTATCTCTAGCTAATCTGGAAATCCTTTTCTTGACCTTTGGTCTCGAACTCGGAAGCTCGTGGGTAGCCAAGCGCGCTACGGCCAAAACTAACACCACAAAGGCCCACACGATCACAGAAACCAAAATGGCATTGGTTGCCATCATATGCCTCGATGAGGCAGCAATGATGGAATATATATGCGAATGCCGTGGTCATGATCGTCAATAACGACATCACGAGTAGAACCCACCCCCCAGGTCTTTTTCGATTTGGTGCAGATAACACATGGAGCGATAAGATTAAAGTCAAAGACAGAAGGAATCCTACTGTGTTGAAATAGATGAAGCACGAATATGATTTCGGATATTTATAAGCAAGTATAGCTTTTCCAGCTATGTGTTCTTTTGAATCGTCTTGCCAAAAACAGCCTGGAGGGTTCACCCCCACTTAAAATGCCATTGTCGCAAACAGCGATGATACAACCATTGTTGTCTGCATTAATTTCTCCCCCGATGGAGTCGGAGGTAACATCATCAGCTGTGTACGTCTTTTAGCCCCAGCATCACCTAGGAATTTTCCTATACTAACATCCACTTCATCCTTATTTGGACGATTTCCCACAAAGAAATAAATATCCATCGCCGTCCACCAAACTTCATTTATTGCGTTGACATTAATTTCAGTATTGTTAAGTACATGTTCGACAATCTACAATACGTATATACCCGGTCTCACGATTAGATTAAAACAAAAGAATATGTAGATTCTAAACTAAGTGAATGTTTTTTTTAGCTTTCGTTCAAAAAGTTTAGCTTCTTAAATTTCTCTCACCAAGACTAACCGGAAATATGAAAATTTGACGCAAAACAAATAAAAATTTAGTAAGAATAATAGTGTATTCTTGTCAAAACATGAGCTAAATAAAGTTATAATTCACCTGCAGACCCATCCTGCCGTGTATCTCGATCGGAAATGATGCAGTGGCTATAAAGTAATGCTACTTTAGGCATTTTAAGCCTAGAGTGGCAAAATCGTAATTACGTGACGGTGGAATTTTAAGTCGGGCCCACCTATGTACGATGCGAAACGGCCCCGCGGTCAAGACACCACTACTAGAAAATTTACTATAGGTGACGAAAAAAGTGGTGACGAAATTTACTATTTTACTATATAACTGACGAAACAATAAAATTTTCGTCATCAAAAGTTACTATAGGTGACAAAAAATTTGTATTTTGTCACCAAAAGTGACTTTTGGAGACAAGCTATAGGTGACGAAATTTACTATTTCAATCGTCACTTATAGGTTGTCTCCGAAAGTCACTTTTGGTGACGAAAAAATAAAATTTTCGTCACCTATATATATTAACTTTTGGGGACGAAAATTTTGTTGTTTCATCAGCTATAGTAAAACAGTAAATTTCATCACCACTTTTTTCGTCACCTATAGTAAATTTTCTAGTAGCTAGTACATTGCCTTTTGGCCATGTGCCCTGGGTTTTTTAGCCGTTTACGGATGTTTAGGGCCCGAAACTGGAAAATTTGCCATTTAAGGAAATTAAGATTTGACTTGCCTATAACTTGGGCTTGGAAAATCCAAATTAAGCGGTCCTTTTGGAGAATTTCTTAGTATTTTCTATATTTTCTGATTATGTCATAATTTCCGAACTTGCCATTTTTGGAAAAATTTCCATTATTTAGTTCTTTGATTGATTCGCCTGTCTTTATTGGTTGAATCAATTAGGGTTTTGGGCTCCTGCCTATATAATAAGTAGTAAGCCTTTGGGCTGGACAGTTTTGATGATTAATTATTAAATGAAAATAAAGTCAAAGAGTGTTTTCTCTAACTTCTATCGTTTGTGTTAATCTTTGTTGCACGTTCTTTTTTGTGTTTCAGACACACGCTACATCAGGAAAGAAGCAGCTGCAAATGCTATCAGTGGTTCTTCCTTCCTATCCCTATGTGGTGGTCAACGAGAAGGCTTATGGATAGCATAAGGGTGGGCTACGCTACAACCCAAGGCCTCTCTTCTCTCTCAATCTTAGATCTACGAGTTTTTTCATATATTTTTCATGGGATCTTCTTTTCCTATCTTTATTTGCATTTTCCCCTTCTTTTCCTCTGTTAATTTATCCTTCATCACCAAGGTGTTGCAGTCGCGGATCTATCTGCCCCTGGGACGATCCGAGTCTTTTAGGTCGAAAAGACGGTGTTTGGGTGTTGGCTCAATGACAAGGATTTGTGCTGAAGGGTAAATATTGTTGTCGGATTTCAATTTTAGGTGTTCTAGGCTTGGTCGACCCTGGGTGTTTTTTCTTTTTTCATCCAACATTTGGTTAAATTCCCCTCCTCTCTCGCCCAACTTGATATATTATTTGTCAAGTTTTCTTCTATAAATTTGTTGCCGATTAAAAAAAGATAGTGGTGGTGGATATCCATAGATTGTGGAGGGTGGTGCATGCACAAGAGGCGGTGGTGTTTCAAAGACAAATCCTTTGGGCTGGCTCCCCATCCCACTACTTAGGTAGTTTGGGTTTTTTTCGTTGTATTGTTTTCTGTTTTCTAATTTTTTCTTTTTTGTTTTTTGGATGAGATTTAGCAAATTTTTTGGTACTCTAATTTGAATTTAGGCAGCACTTTGGAGGTTCTAGTCTTTATCATTGACTTGAACTATTGCCAAACTTATTCCGAGATTTGCTTCTAATATCCGTTAGGGAGCTTTAGCCAGAATAGAAAAATAAAAAATAAAAACACAAACCCCTAAGCTAGTATCTTGATCATAGGCAATATTCTCTTATCTTGATTTTTATGTTTTCTGTTGGAAACTTGGAAGTGTTACTTGTATGATATTTGTATTTTAGGTTCGAATCCTCGATATGTGTTGCTGGGTTCTTTATGAATGTAATGATTTTGCAATGATAACAAAAAATTGCCGTAAATTTAACAATAAAAAAGATAAAATGTGGACATACCTCAAGATGCTTACCGAAAACAGATATGTGTAATATGGTATTGCCATTGGAATCCTTAGAATGTGCAAATTTGGGATCTCTAATAATCTCTAGCAATAGTCGGAGACTCTCAAGCTGATTATAGTTTTCACACAAGTGTAAAATGGTGTTGCCTTGATCTACAATAACTTGGGCTGCGCGGGGGCAGGTTTGTACCAACTTTTTCAATACATCGACCTTGCCTTTCATCGCAGCGATATGAAGAGGATTATAACCATCTCGATCACAAGCCATGCACATCTCAGGGCTAAGCTCCACTAAAACTTCCACAATCCTTAAGTTCCCATCGGCAGATGCTATGTGAAGAGCCGTGCCTAGTTCCGCATCTATAACTTCAGCAAGCTTTGGTTTAATTTGCAGAAGTTTTAGAGCAAATTCTACTTGCCCTGTTGATATAGCCAGGGAAAGCGGATTTTTCCCTTTCAAACATCCCACCAAAACTTTATCGAGAATGTAATTATCATTTGCAATTATTGTGCGTAGGGATTCTAGATCCCCGCTCAGTGCTGCATCACAAAGCTTTTCCCCCATTCTCCCTTACCCCTTCTCTCTCTCTCTCTCTCTCTCTCTCTCTCTCTCTCTCTCAAAAGTTATGACAAGTTCAGAATATATTCCAAAAATTTTCTGAGATTTTCTTAGCGTACAATACGGACTCATTGCGTATGTATGTATTGATGATAGATACAGTCAATGTTGAATGCTTTACACATACAAGAATGTGATGATATGGAAAGCATCTTCTTGATTGGATTTAAAAACGCGTTGAGACTTGAGACGATGGTAGCTAGGAAATGGAGACACACCATCTGTCGCTTCCCAAGAAAGTCAACTAGCAATTAAAATTAATAGAGGAAGTCTATATCGGCTCGCCATACAATTGGGAGGTGTCCACGTGGCCGGAGAGGATATGCAAGTATAGCTTTTCCACCTATGTGTTCTTCTGAATCGTCTTGTCAAATACCGTTTGGAGGGTTCATCCCCATTTGAAATTGTTGGAATCGGGATTCGTTTATCTCTGGAATTTCGCTACACACCAAAAAGAAACAATATTAGAAAACTTACTGGGCCAATTTCAGACGTCCGAAAATTGGCAATCGAGGCTAGTATTTTTATGAAGAATACTATATCCTTAAAGCAAATTCATCCCCCACACCGGTGCTCTTGGGTCTCTTGAACATTTGCCTCCTAGGATTACCCGATTTTCGAAGAACGGAAGTAGCACTACAATTTGTTCAACGGGCGAACTAGGAAACTGTGCAGAACTCTATCAGAATATGTATGTTATGAATGCAAGGATTTTTCGTTCCTGAAATGGGAGGAGATGAGTCCTATTTATAGAGAAGTAGGCACCCCAACGAAAAGGAACTGTGATTGTTCGGAATGGTGTTAGGAAAAAGACGCAACTGTTCGGAGTGGTCTCGACCGGAGAGACACCACTGTTCGAACTTGTTCTGTTCGAACTTGTTCTTGCCCAACCAGCACGTTACTTCCATTTCCCTAGGCTCACGTTACAAATGTATAATGCCAAGGTAAATGAAGCATTGCACCCATTGGTTTAATTTGCCACATGTTGGTTTATAACCAACACTAAATTTGATTCAAAAAGCTTTAATAAATGAAGTAACTAATTTAATTAATTACTACAAGTACCCAACAAACTTTAAGCCTTAGAATCTTATGAACCCACTGCCACGCGTGGCCCCGGTTCGGCGGCAAACCAAACAATTTTAATCACTCCATATTTATTTATCTATCGCAGGACAAATAAATAACAACCAAATCAAATGATTTATTATTGGAGTCAATTTCCAATTCACTTATTTCCAACAGAAATGCCATGGTCACAAACAAAGATGATACAACCATTAATGTCTGCATTGATTCCTTCCGCTGTTTAGTCGGAATTGATCGCACAACTCCTCTTTGAGCCCCAGCTGCACGTAGGAAGTTTTCAATACGAACATGCACTTCATCCCAATGTGGACGATTTCGCACAAAGAAATAAATATTCATTGCCGTTCATCCAGCTTCATTTTTTGCGTTGACTCTTATTTTAGTACTGTTAAGTACATGTACGACAATCTGAAATATGTATATACCTGGTCTAACGATTAGATTAAAACAAAAGAATATATAGATACGCAGAAAAGGACAAGGTTGATCAATAAGGTAGATTCTAAACTAAGTGAACGTTTTTTTAGCTTTTGTTTCAAAAAAATTTTACTTCTTAAATTTCTCTCATCAAGACTAACTGGAAATATGTAAAAATATGATGCAAAACTAATAAAATTTTTAAAAAACTAATAGTGTATTAAAAGATTGTTCTAGTCAAAACATGAGCTAAATAACATATAGGGCAAAATACGAATTACCTCCTGGAGGTTTGGACGTTTGGCAGATAACCTCCCTGACGTTAACTAATGACCACATAACCCCCCTATGATTTTGGAGTAAACTGCAACCGTTAGGTTTTCCATCCAAACTAACGGAAGGTGTAACACGCACCCCTATTGTGAGAGTGAGAATGAGAAAAAAAAATTGAAAATCATACCGAAAAAATACTGGAATTGCTTAGAAAAAAAAATTACTGGAATTGATATTTTTTTGTTACTTTATTTAATTTTTTTTTCCCATTCTCACTCTCACAATAGGGGTGTGTGTTACACCTTCCGTTAGTTTGGATGGAAAACCTAACGGTTGCAGTTTACTCCAAAACCATAGGGGGGTTATGTGGTCATTAGTTAACGTCAGGAAGGTTATCTGCCAAACGTCCAAACCTCAGGGAAGTAATCCGTACTTTGCCCTAACATATAATTTGCCAACAGCGTACCCAAGGCCTCCCAATGAGAGCTCTTCTCTTTCAATCAAATTAATCTACTGAGTTTTTTCATAGGTTTTTTTTTATGAGATCTTCTCTTCCAATCTCAAATTAATCGACGAGTTTTTTCATAGTTTTTATTTATTTATTTATTTATGAGATCTTCCCTTTTTATCTCTATTTGCATTTTCCTCTTCTTTTCCTCTTTCTTATTTATCCTTCATCACCAAGGTGTTGTTGCTTCGAGACGATAGTGGTGGTGGATATCTATCGTGGATGGTGGTGCACTAGTGATGGTGGTGTTCCAAAGACAAATCCTTTTGGTTGGCTCACCGTCGCCACTACTTAGGGAGTTTGGGTTTTTTCGTGGTATTTTTTTTCTATTTTTGTTTTTCGGATGAGACTTTGCAATTTTTTTGCTACTCTAATTTGAATTTAGGCAACACTATGGAGCTTCTAGTTTTTATCATTGACTTATTTCCGAGATCTGCTTCGCAATATGCGTTAGGGAGCTTTAGGCTTGTATCTAGATCATAGACAGTAGTCTGTAATCTTGATTTTTAATGTTAACTTTGTTGTTAGAAGTGTTATTTGTTCGTATGTTTTTATCTTAGGTTTGAATCCGTGACATGTGTCGCTGGGTTCATCATTATGAATGTAATGATTTTTCAATTGATAAAAAAATTGCCAAATAGTATTTAACAATAAAAAAGTTTGGATATGGACTGCTTAACCCGAAAAGACCTTTGCCTTTAATATAAGGTTGGAAACCCCAAGCATAGGGCTAGATCGTCGATAGCATATTATCCGGAAGTCCGGAATCGTACCTACAGAGAATCGAATATAGTTTAATCGGATTGTAGGTTTTATATGGTGGATTTCGGGGTTTAAGACGGTCAACTTGGTTTTGCTTTAAACAGTGGAAATGCTAATGAAAAAGACTAGAAATGTGATTAATTAACTAAAAGAGGCAAGTCTAGGGATCATCCTTCCCTTTGACAAAGGCTCTTGATTATAACTCAAATGAGAGTCACGACTGGTTGAAAAATTTAGCTTTAATGACTATGTTTATTTAAAGAGGTGATTAACCGGAACTAAACCAATCTATTTTTGCTAATATATCTAACACGTAGGAGACCACGAGCTGTCGATATGTCGCGTGCCAAGACCACTTGACTAAATGACATATCAAGAAGTTAACACCCCTCGTTTAGACCAAAATGACTAGGTTAATCCAATTCCGAAAACCATGATTTTAAACCTGAATGTTTGAGAACCAAATAACACCCCAAGTCATTGAAAAAGATTAACTCAAGATTTAGCCAAAAGACTACTCACTCATACTTAAAGAACAAAGCAAAGAGATAAAAAGAGACATGATTTTTAACCGATAAAAACGAAAACAAACTTGATATTAATAAGGATCTAGTCCATAGTTATAACATTAATAAACGAGAAAACAACAAACGAGAAAAACTTACTAGAGTTCTTGAAGGAATTACTCCCTCCGTCCTGATTTGTTTGTCCAATTTCGGGTTTCCAACTTATTAAGGAAACCAAATCTAATCCATTGATTTAGAAATTTAATTAATGTTATCCATTGATTTTAAAATTGAGCAGTCAATTTGGGACATGTATAAGTCAAAAAAGGGTCAAACAAATCGGAACGGATGGAGTAGCTAGGAAAGCTTAAAAGACATTCGAAAATGATTGAGGTACTGACCGTGTGTAGGGATTTTGTACTGACCGGCCGCGCCGGGCCGTCTCCGGCCTATACATATATACACGAAAAAGGGGTGCTCGGATCAAGCACCCTACACACCTCGGATGCAGTTGATTCTCGCGTGGACCCCCTCGGTTTTTTTTATAGAATTTTTGGACGGCTCGGATCGGCCGTCCGGTAGCCGGAGACGGCCCGGCGCAACCGGTCGGTACGAAATCCCTACACACCTCATCGGTACTTATAGCATTACTCTCAAATAATGCGGAAAAAGATTAAGGTGTAATGAACTAGCCTAAACTAACTACTTACTTCTTTACAAGTGAGTGAGAGAGAGAAAGAGGAGTATTTATACAAGAGACCTTCTCTTTTCACGCAAAATATCCTAAAAGGTACCTACTAATGGAAAGTTTCCACTAATAGAAAGTTGAAAACTGTCAAAAAGCTGTCGGTCAGCCTCTCGTATCGATACAAGAACTTCTGTATCGATACCGAGCAGTTTTGGCTGCAATCCAAAGTTCCCTGTATCGAACCCGTATCAATACAAAAGTTCCCGTATCGATACGCTGAAGCCTGGCTTGCTCTCTGTTTCATTATGGTATCGATACAAAAGTCCTTGTATCGATACTGAGCAGCTTCCTCAGCATCAGCAGGCAGCTCCCAGCAGCTTCATAGCTCCCCAGCATCTTATTTTCATTCTCTAAATTTAAGTAAAGACTACATTTTAAACCTTTATTTTACATTTTCATTACTTTAATTTATTTAATGAAAATAATAAAGTACCCCCATTTGGAAACAATAGCATTATCAGAATTTCAAGATTTCAATTATATCAAAATGTCAACTCCCCATTTTTAGTGTAAAATGAAAAACTACAAGTTTTTCTCCAGAGGAAATGACTCAAAACATGATATTGCTCTTTAAATAAAATCTTGTAACTTTGTAGTTACTCTTAGAAAAATTCAAAAATCAATTACCGTCATTTTTAATCTTGAAAATCGATACTTTTTCAGAAAGTCATTTTTTCATAATTAGACAGACTTTAAAGGGTCGACAGGGTCGATCTTCGAGTACTTGGAAGCACTTGGGCCATCCATGGCGTTGAAATGTGCCTTATTTGCACGTTTTACCTGAAAACACTAAAAACACATCTTATGCGTGTAGACACCCCAATCTGGCATTCCAGATTAGTTTACTCACGGTATTTGATTCCCCAATGATGAAATGGATCAAGAACACCCCGGGAATGTTGAGTGTTTAAGCTTTAAGTGTTTGAAAAACCCTTGAATCTAATCTAGCCTAAGCCACTTCCAAAAGTCAAAACCCAACTGATGCGCGCCAGGGCGCAATCATCGTGCGCCAGGACGCAACCATCGCGCGCCTGGGCGCACCGTCGCGCGCCTGTTTGGAACCCTCGCGCGATGGTCAAAGTCAAAGTTTGACCGTTGACCGTCGCGCGCCAGGGCGCACCCTCGCGCGACAGTCTGGAACCATCGCGCGATGGTTCAATCCCCACCTACTTTTCTTGAGGCAGAAATTTGGCCACCAATGCAACCTTCAGCCAGTCTCATGGACTGGCTGAACTCCTCTCTTTACAGCTCCAACTTACCTCCATCTCTCCTATAAATACCCCCCTGCTTCTTCCATTTAAACTGCTTGGTTTTTTGGTGGATTCTTTTGGTGAGTTAAAACCAAGGTTTGTGAAGGGTCACAACCTAAGCTCCCAAGAACATAGCTTGTTCTTTCTCCTCTATTACTCAAAACAACTCAAACACCTCAAACAACCTCAAACTCAACTCAAAGTTCAAGCACTCATTCAAACTCGAAAAGCCAAAGGTATAGCTTACCGTGGTTGCTCTCTGTTCTGATCCCTGAGGGGGGCTGGCAGGGTCAAGGCTGGTAATCAATATCAGTCCTGGCCCTAAAGCTAGCAAGGTTTCAAAAACCGTTCTGGTAGGAACCAGCGCGCGAGGGTCCCATATACGTGCGCGACACTTCGTGCCAGCGCGCGATGGACCGCGTGGGGATTGGTGTCCTACTGTTTTACACTTTACTTACATATATCTCACTGTAAAGTATGCAAAAAATCAGTTTACTGCTTTTCTTAGAGCTTAAATTGCTAGCTTGCATTTCAATATTTAGTTCTGTTCTGTTGGATTACCCTTGGGATCATTCTGGACCTGTCCCAGAACCCAAGATGAGCAAAACCAAACACTGGAAAGTTGGCTCGAACCCGCGCGCGCTGCACCCAAACCATCGCGCGATGGTCAAATGGAGCGTTGACCAGCGCACCAGGGCGCAATCGTCGCGCGACAGTTTGGAACCCTCGCGCGACTGTTTGTCCCCGACCAGTGGCTGGCCTTGCATGTTTAACTTGATTTTAGGCTATTATTTTGTCCCCACACTGTTTTATGGGGTGTTTTTGTTTATTTGTTGGGCTTTTCAGCCTTTAAACTGTATATTATGACTGCATAAACTGCTTGGTTTGTCCTGGGTGTGCACTGGTCCTTCCAGAGCCCAGAGGGTTTGAGAATAAGAGTTGTGGGCTTAGGCTTACTGGCGCACGCAGGTCTTGTAGTAGCGTGCGCAGGTTTGGTCAGCATGCATTGACTTGATCAGTGCATACTGGTTTCTTCCTGTGCACGACACTCCAAGACAGGAGCTTTCCAGTCTGTTTAAACTCCCACAGGAGTCTGTTCTCATCCTATACTAACTGCTCATTCATGCTATACTTGATCACATCCTGCAAACATGTTACAGTTTTAATCCCCGATTAACTGTTCCCCCGCCCTAATTGACTAAAAATCGATTAATAAAAGAAGAATCGCAACGTTTTCAAAATGCCTAAGTAGAGACCGATCTCTGGATTGGGCTAGAGGGTGCCTTAAAACCCTTCCCCTCTCGTAATCTGGCTCCCGAACCTAAATATGGTTATGACGGACTGGTTTCTTAACTTTTTCAAATCAAACAGCGCAGCAGGTGCTTCGAAATACGGATCCTTGGGTGTCGGACCTTCAAACCCGAGTGGCGACTCTGTATTTTTGAGCGTTTGCCACCTGCGCTCGCGCTCCCTCGATCTGGGCCCATTGCCTTGGGAAAGGAACGGAATCCTTCTCCCATTTCCTTAGGGCATGCTGCCCACAATGCGCAATATCACTATAAAAGCTAAATAAACGCAAGATAAAACAACATAAATTAAAACAGGACTAGTCGCACCAAATATCTACAATATTGGGTACTCATCATGGACATACCTCAAAACGCTTACCAAAAACAGCTATGTGTAATATGGTATTGCCATTGGCATCCTTAGATTGCACAAATTTGGGATCTCTAATCATCTCTAGCAATACTCGGAGACTCTCAAGTTGATTATACTTTACACACAAGTGCAAAATGGTGTCGTCTCGATCTAAAATAACTTGAGCTGCAAGGGGGCAGGTTTCAACCAACTTTTTCAATACGTCGACCTTGCCTTCCATCGCAGTGATATGAGGGTTATTACTATCTCGATCACGAGCCATGCACATCTCAGGGCTAAGCTCCACTAAAGCCTCCACGATCTTTATGTCCCCATTAGCGGATGCTATGTGAAGGGCCGCACCTAATTCCGCATCTAAAACTTTATCCAGAATGTATATATCATTTGCAATTATTGTGTGTAGGGATTCTAGATCCCCGCTCATTGCTGCATCACAAAGTGATTCCTCCATTCTCCCCCACCCCTTCTCTCTCTCAAAAGTTATAAGAAGTTTCGAATATATATTCCAAAATTTTTGTTAGCGTACCATACGGGCTCATTGCATATATATGTACTGATAGATACAGTCAATGTTGAATGCATTACACATACAAGAATGTGATGATATGGAAAGCATCTTCTTGATTGGATTTGATACGAGGCCCGACCCATAATCAAAACTAAACGATTTCTAAAATTAGCAATTTCAGTTCAAAATATAGCTCACAATAATATAATTAAACTTAACAATCCCTTAACAAATAATCAAATTTTGACCTATGCATAACCAAAATTAGCAAATTTTTCTCTTTGAATAACCAAATTAAATGGGGACCACATCACCACACCTCATTGTTAGTTATCATGAGCCAATCTCTCCTCCTTTTTTTTTTTTTGAGATTATTCAGTAGTAACGAGGAGAGAAGTTATACATATAGCATCTCCTTTCTCGCTCTACTCTTCTCTCAATCTCTCTAAAAGCTAAAAACCCTTTCCGCTGCCGTCGCGGGGGAGGAGGCCTCCGCCTCCCTCCTCCCCCCGTTCGTACCCTCTCCCCCTCCTCGCCTCGCTCTCTCCCGCTGTTTGGCATCCCGTTCTCCCAGTTTGGGGCGTCCGTTTCGTTGGTCCGGCGTGGTCCCCCTTGCGACGTCTCTGTCCGGCGTCCGGTGGTGTTCCACCGTCCGTTGGCCTGCACGGCGATTTCATATCTGTGTTGCTCGGGGCCGACGCCGTGGTAATAAGGTGTGCGGTTGTTGGGGTTAGAGTTTCTTTTTTGTTTTATTGTTTTTCCGGCCATTTTGGCTCGTTTTCTACCGACTGGTCTCCTCAGTCCGATCTGTACCGGTCTAGTGCTCTAGATCCGGTGGGTGTTGGGTGAATAATTTTAGTTAGGGTTTTGGTTGTCTGGCCGGAGTAGTGGTTTTTGGTGGTTTGGCGGTTGTGTTGGTTGTGTTCTGGGTTCTCTCGACATCGGCTGTGGTGGTAGGTGGTGGCTGTGTCGGGTTTGCCGAGATCAGATCTGGTACTGTTGGTCAGCTGCGGCTCTCCCTATTTTGGTTGGTGGTCAGCAGCAGTTTTTGTGGGTTGGGGTGTTTGTTCTTCGGCCGCCGTGGACGCGTTGGGCCTGCCTGAGAATTTCCTCGGCGCTGCCTTGGCCTTAGCGCCCGGAGCCTTGCGTGGTAGCGAAGACTTGCCTCGGAGCCTTCTCGAAGGACTCCTCAGCTCTGGATTGGGTCACCTGATCCAGTTCCGGCCGGCGGCCCTTGAGGCTTGTCCTTGGGAGCAGATTAATTCTCTGTTTCGCTTGTATTCTGTTGTTATCGTGATTACATCTGTGCTTTTTGTCTAATGGTTTGTACTGGGATTCCGTTTGGTATCTCTCTGCCTTGTCCTGGACGGGACTTCTATGTCGACACTTGTGTCGACTGCTTTTATAGGGTGTCTTTGAGTCTGTAGCCTGGTGTGCTTTGTGCAGTATCTCGTGTCTCGGATTTAGGTAGTTTGGTACATTCCTGTATATTGTGATGTAATCTTTGCCTTCGGGTATGAATGAATGAATTGCCTGTTTTCTCAAAAAAAAAAAAAAACGAGGAGAAGTTTTAAAAAGACAATAGTATGATCTAACATTAAAAATTCCACTAAAGAAAAAAGTAATTCAAAACCGACAACTCTTTGTATTATAGTTTTTTCTGAGGGGAACCTTTTAGATGTGAGATGCTCGTTTAACCTCTGTATTTATCTCGTTCCTTATTTACCTGGGTGCACTGTCGTTTAAGTTCTACTCATGTTCTATCTTGTGGCTCAAAACAAAAATTGGGTAACATTTACCCTATTTTATTTGTACATCTCAACCCGTACAAATATTGTACTACTAGTTAAGGATCCCACTACTACTTAATTATAAAATTGGGTAATGTATGTCATCTGCTTCCAGATTAGATTCCACAGTTATAGAAAGGCTTGCCATGCATACAAAACGCGTTGACATGATGGTAGCTAGGAAATGGAGACAGCATAGCTGTCGCTTCCCACGAAAGTCAACTAGCTTATCAAAAATAAAAAATAAAAAAGAAAGTCAACTAGCAATTAAAATATATCGGCTCGCCATGCATTTGGTAAGTGTCCACGTGGCCGGAGGGCGCCCGAATAAGTCTCTGTTTGACACGGATACATGAGTGGGTCCCACATGTCTATTACATTAATTAAGTAATTATTCATAAGAAATTCCAAACACCATTCGTTAATATGTTTTGAGTAAGCTAAATAAACTAGACTATAAGTAGGGTCCTATTCTCATCAAATATCACAGCAACCACACATGTCTCTTGTATATCCATTCAAGATACGCATAACATAAATACGTGACATGAGTACCATAACTTCGTAGCATAACCACAAAGTACAAATACGTACTCATATACCATATACACGTAAATAGAAACGTGTCCTATAGTACTTCCGAAAATGAAGCTACATATAAGCTTTGGTCTGACTTTATTTTAGACCTCTGCAAGTTTGTGGTGGCATTTGACTTTCAGGATTAATCGAGGTGCGCATAAGTTGACATGAACACGAGAGAGAGAGAGAGAGAGAGAGAGAGAGAGAGAGAGAGAGAGAGAGAGAGAGAGAGAGAGAGAGAGAGAGAGGTCCAAGCATGAGCATGAAAAAGATCAAACACTGGAAACGTTCTCGCCAACTGCATTTGGAAGAAGTCTCGGCCTAGCCCTAAATATTCTGGAAATCCTTTCCTTGGCCTTCTTTGGTGCATGCACAATCGCGGCCTCTCCCGCAAAACTTAACATCAAATAGGCCCACACGATCACAGAAACCAAGATGATCATAATTTCGGCCGCCATATGCTTCGGTGAGACAACAATGACAGAATATGTATAAGCAAACGCCGTGGTCATGATTGTCATAACCGACGTTATAGGTAGAATCCACCCCCAACGACTTCTTGGTGCTGGCACAGCAGATACTATGAGCAATGAGATTAAAAACAAAGACAAAAGGAATCCTACCGTGTTGAAACACATGAAGCACGAATATGATTTCCGATATTTATAAGCAAGTATAGCTTTTCCGGCTAAGTGTTCTTCTGAATCTTCTTGCCAAACACCACCAGGAGGGTTCACCCCCACTTGAAATGCCATTGTTGCAAGCAATGATGATACGACCATTAATGTCGGCATTAATTTTTTCGCCCTTGGAGACGGAGTTAACACCAACATATGTGTGCGTCTTTTAGCCCCAGCTGCACCTAACAAGTTTTGGATACAAGGATCCACTTCTTCCTCATGACGACTTTGCACAAAGAAATTAATATCCATCGCCGTCCACCCAGCTTCATTAAATGCATTCACATTTATTTCAGTACTGTAAAGTACATGTTTGACAATCTGAAATATGTAATATACCCAGTCTCACAAATAGATAAAAATCAACAAAAGAAAATATAGATACACATAAAAGGAAAAAGTCGATCAATAATGTAGATTTTAATTACACTAATGATTTAGAGATCATCTCTATTGACCATATTTTGGGTACCATATTATATGTCATTAAAGAGGATCACTATAGCATTGCTCTTTAAACTAAGTGTACAATTTTTTTTGAACAAATCTCTGTTGACCATATTTTGGCTACCATGTTATATGTCACTAAAGATGATCACTATAGCGTTGCTCTTTAAACTAGGTGAATATTTTCTTAGCTTTTGTTCTAAAAAATTGTTCTTGAATTTCTCTCATCAAGACTAATCGGAAATATGAAAAATTTGATGCAAAACCCATAAAAATTTAGAAAAAAAAATTGTTTATTAAGAAATTGTTCTAGTTAATACCTGAGCTAAACAACGTTAATAATTCGCCAAGAACGTCCCAAGGCCTCTCTCCCAATTAGGGGCTCTTCTCTTTCAATCTCATATTTTACATGTTTTTTCATGTGTTTGTCATGGGATCTGATCTCTTTCTATCTCTATTTGTATATTTCCCCTTCTTTCCCTCTCTTTGGATTTATCCTTCATGTGCATAACATGTTGGGTTTTAATGCTGTTTGGAAAAAGAAAAGCTATAGTGGTTTGTTTGGTGTTGGTTGAGTTAATTAAATGATCAAGGGAATTAAGTGGGCAAGTTAGTTGTGCTTTGTTCCAAGGAGGAGCCTTTGTGGTTAATTCCAGAATCATCTCGGCAGATGAAGAGGTTTTTTGTGCTAGCCTTAGTCATGCCTATTTATTGGGACATCTTGTGCCGTGAAGTGGAAGTGGGTAAACGGCAGTGAGCATAGTGTGTGAGAGAGTAAATTGTATGAGAAAATTGCGTGAGTTTGAGGGAGATAAAAATATCGAGAGCTTGAGAGTTAGAGTAGGGTATTTTGTATCTCATTGTACTCATTCATATTAGTGAAAGTTGTTCTCTCTCCCATGGATGTACCCGAGTTTGGAGAACCACGTAACTTTGTGTCTCTTTTATGTGTGATTGTTTTTATTGTTACGCTTCCGTTGCACGGGTGGGATTGGGGATATTCCCCAACTTAACCAAGGATGTGGTGGTGGATATCCATCGATTGTGGAGGGTGGTGCATAACCAGAGGAGGTGCATAATCATAGGCAATAGTCTCCTCCTATCTTGATTTTTATGTTTTCTTGTTGGAAGTGTTATTTGTATGTATATTTGTATTTTAGGTTTGAATCCTCGATATGTGTTGCTGGGTTCTTTATGAATGTAATGATTTTTTCAATGATAACAAAAAATTGCCAAAAATTTAACAATCAATTAAAAAGTCTAAATATGGACATACCTCAGCACGCTTACCGAAAACAGCTACGTGTAATATGGTATTGCCATTGGCATCCTTAGAATGTGCAAATTCATGATCTCTAATCATCTCTAGCAATAGTTTCAGACTCTCAAGCTGATTATAGTTTACACACAAGTGCAAAATGGTGTCGCCTCGATCTACAATAACTTGAGCTGCACAGGGGCAAGTTTGAATCAACTTTTTCAAAACGTCGACCTTTCCTTTCACCGCAGCAATATGAAGAGGATTATTACCATCTCGATCACGAGCCATGCACATCTCAGGGCTAAGCTCCACTAAAGCTTCCACAATCTTTATGTCCCCATTAGCGGATGCTATGTGAAGAGCCGTGCCTAGTTTCGTATCTACAACTTCAGCAAGCTTTGGTTTAATTTCCAAAAGTTTTAGAACAAATTCTGCTTGCCCTGTTGATATAGCCACATGAAGCGGATTTTTCCCTTTGAAACATCCCACCAAAACTTTATCCAGAATGTAATTATCCTTTGCAATTATTTCATGTAGCGATTCCAAATCCCCTCTCAATGCTGCATTATAGAGCAATTCCTCCATTCTCTCCCAATACTTTTCTCTCTCTCTCTCTCCAAATGTTGAATGCTTTACACAGACAAAAATGCGATGATACAGTGAAGCATCTTTTGAACTGGATTTAAGTATGATGCCCGGCCAATTATTGAGGAATATTGTGAATCCACCTTAAGGCATTTTTTTAAACCTATTTTTTACTCTCTCTAAGAAAATACCAAACAAAAAAAAAATGGAAAGGAGAAAAGGAATTATTTGGTTGTATTAGTGGTAAGTAATATATAAGAGAAAGAGAGAACAAATTACTTACTTCCAGTCAACAAGCTAGTCTCTTAGAGTAGATAATTTGCTTGAAATATGGTTGGAAGCCGATGATCTGAAAAAACATAGTTTGAAGACAAAAGATGGGTCCGGGGTCCCCAAAGGCTGAGAGTAACTATACATCGCTTTGGGGATACCGTCACATAATATCCATGTTTGAGTTGATGAAAGATTTACGAAGTCCGCTTTTTCACCCAAAGGTGATAGTGAAACACACAAATTAGAGCAGAAAAGTAGAAAACCCACTTCTTCCTCATGACGACTTTGCACAAAGAATATAGATATCCATCGCCGTCCACCCAGCTTCATTAAATGCATTCACATTTATTTCAGTACTGTTAAGTACATATCTGACAATCTGAAATATGTATATACATACCCAGTCTCACAAATAGATAAAAAATAACAAAAGAAAATATTGATACACATAAAAGGACAAGGTCGATTAATAAGGTAAAATTTTAAATTGCACTAACGATTTAGTGATCATTTCTAGTGACCATATCTTGGGTATCATGTTATATGTCACCACTGTATTGGTACACAAAATGTGGTCACCAAAGATGATCACTATAGCATTGCTCTTAAAATTCTACTTCTTAAAATTCTCTCGTATTGACCCCAAAAAAAAAAAATTTTCTCTCATCAAGACTAATTGGAAATAGGTAAAAAAAATTGGAACAAAACCTATAAAAATTTAGAAAGAACAATTGTATATTAAGAAATTGTTCTAGACAAAACCTGAGCTAAATAACGTTAATAATTAGCCAAGAACGTCCCAAGGCATCTCTCCCAATGAGAGCTCTTCTCTTTCAATCACATATCTACATGTTTTTCATACGCTCGTCCATGGGATTTTCTCTTTCTATCTCTATTTGTATATTTCCCCTTCTTTTCCTCTCTCTGGATTTATCCTTCATCACCAAGGTGTTGTTCAAGCTTCAATAGTGGTGGTGGATATCCATCGATTGTACAGGAGGGTGGTGCATGCACCAGAGGCGGTGGTGTTTCAAAGACAAATCCTTTGGGCTGGCTCGCCCCTGCCACTATTTAGGGAGTTTGGTTTTTTTTTTTTTTGGATGAGATTTCGCAATTTTTTTGCTAGTCTAACACTTTGGAGCTCTTCGACTCCTTATCATTGACTTGTACTCCCTCTGTCCCTATTTAATTGTCCATTACGGTTTGGCGTACATTTTCAACAGTTTATAACTCTCGACATATATTGCTAAAAATATACAATATGGATCTTGTTTGATAGATCTCTATTTTTTCTATAAGACAATATATGATTTAAAAAACATAAAACATAATATACGTTGAGACATATAAGCTGTTGAAAATGCACGCATAATCGTAGTAGACAATTAAAAAGGGACGGAGGTGGTACTATTACCAAAATTATTTCCGAGATTTGCTTCCAATATCCGTTAGGGAGCTTTAAGCCTTGTATCTTGATCATAAGCTATAGTCTCTTATCTTGATTTTTGTGTTTTGTTGTTGCAAGTGTTATTTGTAGTTTTGGTTCGAATCCTCGATATGTGTCGCTGGGTTCTTTATGAATGTAATGATTTTTTTCAATGATAACAAAAAATTGCCAAAAATATATCTAAAAGACCGAATTTGGACCTACCTTAGGATGCTTACTAAAAAGATCGTTTATCTGGACAAGTGTATCTGGACAGTTTTTCCCTTCCCTTATAGTTTGAATGAGCAGGAGCTTTACACGGAACTGTTAGTGCCCACACAGATAAGGCTACAACCTACGAACAAACCGAGCTGTCCATAAACAGCGCGACTTGGATCAGTTAAAAGATCGTTTGAGCTCTGCTCATTTTCACATAGTAACAAATGACTTGTATATGTACTCTAATGTAATTGTTTGCGTAGAGTGCTTGATGTTTATGCAACTTTGCATTTTTCATTACTGAAACTTACTTTCCTATTCTTGAATGAGGAGATTCCGGTTGTGGTTTCCAAATGACATGCTCTTGTTCTTGTTTTGTTTTCTTTTGAAGTGGATTCAATCTACTTTGATTTTGCTTTTCAATCTCGAGATGGATCTTGGCTCGCTCATATAAGCTCAAGCCGAGCTCGTATTTCCTAAGTTTGCCTTGATTATTCGAGCTGGACTGGAGCACAACTCGAGTCAAGTTCAACTGATTTTGTATGAACCAAGCTCAAACAATTGGAAGTTTGGCCTAGCTTGTGTTGTATGAACCTACTTTTTTTTAATGGAAACAACGGTATGCATATATTCATAACATATTTAGGTACGATTTGTAAGACTTGGAACTTTTTGCCTTCCGGGTAATTGATTTTCTGAGATTTTCTTACTGATTTTGGGATAAATGAATTTTTTTGTTTCCGCTTTCAGATTATTTTCAGCGGATAGCTATAAGAAGAAAGATTTCGATTTTGGGTCTTATTATTGTGTTTTGTTCTTTCCACAGATATTGGAGTATCTGGCATCTCGTTAAGGACTATATATGAAGAAGTTGGATTTTTGCCGTGGATTCTACCGTAATCTAGTTCTGTTGAACTTTTGTATTATTTTGCGCTCTAGGGCTTAGATATGATATATTTGATGGTAGGACTTTTCGTGGTGCGATTTTTCATTATTTTGTACTTTCCGAATTCGGATACCGTTTGTTAAGTATTTGGTGAATACCCTTTATTTATGGAAGTTATGAATGAATTGTTCTTGAATTCCAATACTTGATTACAATAGATTGGTGAATAGATGTTGCTTAATTTAATTTATTGTGAATCACCAAAAAAAATAAAAAATTTCTCAGCAGATTTTAAAATTAGTTTTAAAATTTGTAATATTATATTTGCCGACTAAATACTTAGTTGGTAAAAGATGCCAACTATGCTAATTTTTTTCACATTTACCGACTAAATAATTAGTCGGCAATTTATCAAATATTTGCCGACTAAATAATATTAGTCGGTAATTTATCAAATATTTTCGGTAATTTATTAAAAAATTTACCGACTAAATAATTAGTCGGTAATTTATTAAATATTTTCCGACTAAATAATTAATCGGTAATATATCAAATATTTTCGGTAATTTATTAAATATTTGCCGACTAAATAATTAGTCGGCAATTTATTAAATATTTTCCGACTAAATAATTAGTCGATAATAATTTAAATTAGCCGACTAAATAATTAGTCGGGAAAGACCATCATAGTCGGTAATTACCTTTCCCGACCGCAATTCCGCGACTAAATTGCCGACCAAATTTTTTAGTCGGGAATGGTTATTGCCGACTAAATTCCTACATTTTGCCGACTAAACTGTTAGTCGGGAATGGTGTAATTTCTTGTAGTGTATGGTATTGCCATTGGCATCCCAAGAGTGAGGAAATTTGGGATCTCCGATCATCTCTAGCAATAGTTGCAGACTCTCAAGCTGATTATAGTTTACACACAAGTGCAAAATTGTGTCGCCTCGATCTACAATAACTTGAGTTACGCGGGGGCAAGTTTGAACCAACTTTTTTAATACGTCAATCTTGCCTTTCATCGCAGCAATATGAAGTGGCACTACAACAAATAAGGCTTTTAATAGCATGCCAAAAACGCTATAGTATCATATGCATAGCGTTCAAGAGAACGCCTTATTAGGCGATGCTATTAAAACTCTTCAATTTCAATAGCGTTCATTGTCCGCTATTGTTGATCTCTTTTATAGCAGATAATGAACGCTATGGAAAGTAATAGATAGCATTTAGAAAAACGCTGTATTAGCTCATGCTGTTAAAAGTGAGGGACATATCATAGCATTTTCTGACTGCTATTTATCCAAAACTTGTAATAGCATTTCCTGAATGCTATGTATTATAAACCTTTGATAGCAGTCTTAGAATGCTATGTATTCTCTACAAATTACCTGAAAAGCATTTTATAAGCTCATTTGACAGCACGTTTTTTGCCAAAATACTAAATGAACCAATGAACTACACGTACATAAATTCATTCAGGATTCCATTCAAAACAAAAGAGAAATATATTTCCATCCAACATCAAGTAACTTTAAATAAAAACAAATTCAATAGCAAGCCTTCATGTCCTACGAACATTTTGAAAGAGAATGGCAGTGAAACAATCTTATTGTCCCAAAAGTTGCCCACATGTCTTGACACAAAACGGGAAGTACTAAAGAAAAAACTTCAACTAAGTTCCAGCAACACCATTGTAATCTCCATCTTCATCAAAGTGTGAGGAAATATTGATCTTCTCTTCCAACTTGAACACCTACATACTCAGTGAAACGCCAAATAAGTCAAAAGAAAATAAATCAACAATGACTTCTAAAATTGAAGTTAGATCACCAACATCGAAAATTAAATTGAAGTTAGATCACCAACATCAAATATTAAAATAAAGCTAAAAGCAGCACTGAGTTACCCTTACATCTTTTATTGTCATTGTTAATTATGTCTTCCTTTCAACATGATGATAAGAATTAATATAAGAATTATTAGTCATATTGTTCATGTTCAATAAAAGCAAACACAGTAGGGAAAAATTGGAAGACAGACCTCGTGGTTGTTTATCTTTTGACTAACACCCCTTCGAAGACCAAGATATGCAATCTTGAGGAAGCCAATCTTTAGCCCTTTCCAAAACAAAAATGGGAGGATAAAAATCTGGAAGTGATAAGCACTCTCATGATGACTTAATGAAATGGTTGTAACTAAGAAGCAAGTATACTAAACAAACCAAATCTAGGTTAATTGAATCTATCAACAAAGTACATGTTTGAAACAGTTAATGAATTGGCCATCAAGCTAATTATAAAGCAGACTTACCAGGAGCAGCACAGAGATCAAGGACGTGATCTCCTGAGGAGATATTCAAAGCTGAAACAACAGCTCCAGATGTCGCATCAATCTCATATATCTGATTGACAAAAGCAAAGGAAATTGAAGGAGGCCTATTCAGAGCTGAAATTGATAATTCAACATATCTAAAAACCGCTACTGCTGTTTACAAGAAGAAAATAAGTAACACTGCACGCGAATATCCATCGGTGAATTTTTGGATGTATTAATGTACTTGAGTATTGAATGTTGAAATGAAAGCTATAGGCAACCGGTTGACCCTATCACTTTCAAACATAACACTTCCTTACAGATAAATCAAGCACTCTGCAATAGAGTGAACCATCAAATTGTGTTGCACGCCATATTATTGAAAACCATATTCTCATCCTCAAATGTTGACTTAAGTTACTTATGGATGCTATATGAATCTGAAAAACTTCTAACTGTTTTAGACTTGCCTGTTGCTGCTTTTTAGGAGAACAAGATAAACCGGATCTTGAGATGAGAGATTGAATAGCTGTCGGAAAATATAGGTGCATGTTGTGATGCTGAAAAAAGTAATGTGAACATCATCAGTACTATGTGATGCTGTGGACATCATCAGTACCATTGGTGCAAATTTACTCAGCGAAAACCAATTTGGTTAGGGTTCAACGCAGACCAGCAATTTCATCACCACAAATTGAGCCGGCAAGTTCAGAATTGGAACTTCCGAACCTGGAAGACATAACAGAAGAATTGGCAGCAAACTGTTTATGCATGCCTGACCAAGAACATGGATGACATGACTATTAAGTACAAATTAGCAAAATTCTTAGGAAACGTCAGTCACATTCTTAAAAGAGAGGGTACCATCGAAAAAGAGAGACAATTTATGTTGGGAAGAAGAATTTGATTACATAATTTCATAATATAAATGAGCTACGAAAGGACATCTAAGGAAGGACGTAGGTTCTTGCATTATCATGTAGCTCTCAGATTTAATACTTCCTTCATGTTCTCTGTCTAGGGGAGAATGGACTTCATTGCAAGGTTTCTCTTCTAATATAAAGACAGCCAACAAAGATTTTATAGGAAGCATGTGATATAAAGAAAGTTGTCATAACTATCGCTGTTCAAAAAAAAGTTGTCGTAAGTATCAGGAGCAGAATGATAACATTTTCCAGAGAGGAGTGCATCTCAATGGTAAAACTTGGAAAATAACTTTTCTCCTGGAAAGAGATGTTGATATTTGGAGTGAAAAGAGAGTCATGACATAAAAAGCGACCTAAAAAGTGGTAAAAGAACTTCAGCACTCCATATGGTTTCAACATTGTTAATACAGAACATCATGTACCAGAATGATTTCAAACGTCTTTTAGTACTTGTTATTTATGTGACCAGTAAGTTATGTTAAATCATAGGGGAATATATTCAGTTGAGAGCATCAGAGATTCAGAACACTAAGACCTAAGCAACTGGAATTGATGTAATATGCAAGAAACCAATAGGAGCCAATTTAGCATGAACTAAGGACAACCAAAAGAGAAAATAGAAAGGCACAAAACAGAAAGAGTATCAGTAGGTCAGTTGTCCTTGAAGGGAAAAAAAATGGAGAAAAGTATATGATAAAAAAAAATCGGAAGAACAAAGACAAGATGTAAAGGTAAAAAATTTAAGAAGCTGAAGAATAGAAGAGGAAGAAAAGAAAATTTGAACAATATAAGTTGCTGTAGAAAAAAAAAATAGCACCCAAAGGGCTAATGAAAAGTGATGCATATTAATACTGATTTCTTGATAACTCACCATACTTCTCAATTGCTGCAGAAATTTGATTTTCGGAGAATCCCATTTCAAGCAAACAAAGTGTCTTGTCCAGTCCCAAACAAGGATTCAGTAGAAGCTTCCTGTGGATTTTCCAGTTTAGTGTAACCATAGGCCATAGGGTAATTGACAACAGATTAATTAAATGATCTATGACAAGATGGAAATGCATGAATGCATAGTTACATAATCCGGTTGCTAAAGTAAACACTTAGCATCATGCAGCTAAAAACCATACCCAACCACATCGCCCCAGAGGTAGGATCAGGCTATAATACTCTAAGCATCCACTACTTCAATAAACAATACTTAGCATCATGCAGCTAAAACATACCCAACCACATTGCCCAAGAGGTAGGATCAGGCTATACTAGTCTACGCATCCACTACCTCAATAAATAACAAAGTAAACAGATGTGGCAACCGTTGCTTTAGTCTAAACAGATCAGGCTATACATGTCCCTACATTCATACCATTGCTTAGGCTATATAGTACAAGAATAATATATGTTCCAAGTCTTCCAAGTTTTTATGTTTTCTCTACCCGACATGGACATAAATTGTACCATTTGCAGCGCTCTCAAATATCAGATGGTAACAACACATTAGCCAAATAAAACCATTGCTTCAGACTGCAGTAAACCACAAGCATAAGCTAGGACTTCACCATTCTAAAGTATGGAGCTTGAAACTATTGTTGCTTAACCAAAAGTGTAATGTATGCATATGTACAATTCAAGAGAATATAACAATGAAACAATCATCAAAGACCTCGATTGTTCCTTCGTTTCCATGGTGTGTGTTATCATGTCCTTGGCTTTCAGCAATCTGAGCAGCAAAGATAAAGTCTACTAGTTCACTGATAGGAGCATCTCCACCTGTACGCCACATGAGAATGAACAAAGTCAATCTCACAACTCCACACTTGCACCGTCAAACCGAGATTGGGACAACGGTTCCAGTGCCGGTGTTCGTCGATTGGCAGCGGTGAAATAGAGGTCAAAATGGCTTGAATACTGAGATGAAATGGAAGTTACTCACATCCTTATAGAGTTGTAGTACTATATTCTCACTCTCATATCAGGTATTTCTCCTTAAATATATATACATAAGTATACGTATATATTTACCTATTTGAAAGCTTACAGAGGTTTGGGAGATCCAGAAGTGCCTTTCACCGTTTCTTTCCTTGTCTTCTTTTTCCACCCGAACCCACTGCACAAGCCCTAGCAACAAAGGCAGCAATCCCTAATAAAAAAAAACCCTAGATGGAAAACAAGAAAATTAGGGACTGTAAATGGGGGATCGGCAAATCGAGTATAAGCATACATATACACATATGCGTACAAAGGAGGGGAGAGAGAGGATAATACCTGGTGGGGGAAATTACGAGAGGTGGGTCTAGAGGCAGGAGCATCGGGAGCAGTCGCAACTTGGTGGTGCTAGCGGTGGTGGAAGATATAGCTGTGCAGTTGTTGGTCGCCGGGGATTGAAAGTCTAATGGGGAGAGATCGACGGTCTGATGGGGAGAGAGAGAGGGGGGGGGTGAAGGAGATATGCCTCCATCTCTGAATTTTTTTGTAAAGGGGTATGGCCCGTATGGGACAGGGGCCAGAGGGATGGCGCCTCTTTAAGTTTTTAGCGGAACGCTGTATTTTAGTCAATGAAACGCTATTGAAAACGAGGCGCGAGAGTTTCTTTCTTTTTCCCCGCTGAACGCTATAAATGTACCCCTACAATAGCATTCCTAAAAGAATGCTATTAATTAATGCTATAAAAACTCAAATTTGTTGTAGTGTGGGTTATTACCATCTCGATCACGAGCTATACACATCTCAGGGCTAAGCTCCACTAAGGCTTCCACAATCTTTAAGTCCCCATTAGCGGACGCTATGTGAAGGGCCGCGCCTAATTCCGTATCCACAACTTCAGCAAGCTTTGGTTTAATTTCCAGAAGTTTTAGAACAAATTCTGCTTGCCCTGTTGATATAGCCACGTGAAGCGGATTTTTCCCTTTGAAACTTCCCACCAAAATGTTATCCAGAATGTAATTATCCTTTGCAATTATTTCGTTTAGCGATTCTAGATCCCCTCTCATTGCTGCATTACAGAGCAATTCCTCCATTCTCTCCGACACCTTATCTCTCTTTTTCTCTTTCTCTCTCCCCTCTTATTGCTAATTAATCCCCTCTTATTGTCGAATATTCTGTAACAAGTACAGATATTCATTCTTAACTTAATTGAATAATGTGTCGTTTTCTTCTACACACACTACACCATTCATTCACAATATTCATAGAAACCTTATCTTTATGGTATCATCTAGGAGTAGGACCCAAAAAAATCAAGAAGACGTCGCGACATATTGCAAACATCATGGTGACATCACACAGGTGATGTCATGTGGATTACAATATCACCATATTGCCAAAAATCATGTTAATCGGATATTTTTTGATATAATTTACTCCTATTGGCCATGATAAGAAGACTAATCTGGTCTAAATGATCCAACTCTACCGAAAATTTGACTTCGTTCATGGTTAATGTACCTTTTTGGCACGGTACAACTCATGAACTTGCTCGTTTGCACCCATGTACAGTCGAAAGTTGAGATTACGGGGTTCAATTTTTTGCAAAATCATGGTTTGTTCGCCTCAATGGCGTAAATCGAGCTGCCCCAATAGCTTAATACGTGCCATTTTAGGTGGTGACTTGGTTCAGGATTTGGTGTCTCTGAAAAATCTTCTAGGCATTCACAACCTTTTGTTTTGCCCTTAAAAATCAAAATATACTTGAGGTTTGTTTTTCAGTTCATTCTTTGTTATTTTTGGATGCTGTGTTCTATCCTGTACTAACAAAGGCAAAAGAATTTGAAATAAAGGAAAAAAACCTTTCGAGTTATTAAGCCAAAACACACCTTAGCAACACCTTTTGGTTTGACAAAATTGGGAAGATCATATTAATAATTACTCAGCGACACTTACATAACAAATAAAATTGACGTCTTTTGGTTAGTTACTTAAGTAAAATACAAAAAACATGCAAGTCGACTCACCATAATAATTACTAAACAGATGCACTATTACTTTTTTTTTTTGATCCGCGAAGCGCTATTACATTAATTAAGTAATTATTCATAATAAATGCAAAACACCATTCATTAATATTTTTAAATTTTAAAGTAATCTAAATAAACTAGATCATAAATACTAACAAATGGGGTCATATTCTCATCAATTATCACATGAACCACATATGTCTCTTGTATCCATTCGTGACACGCATAACATAAATACATGATGACACTGAATAACATAAATTTGTAGCATATCCACAAAGTACAAAAAAAAGTGTCCTATAACACTTCCCCAAAATAAAGCTTCATATAGATGTTTTGGCTTTAATTAGGACTTCCGTAAGTGGGCGGTGGGATCAGTCACCTAGCGTTAGTCAAGTTACACGAAGCTGGATAGCGAAGCTGGAGAGAGAGAGAGTGCGCGCATGCATGAAAAAGATCAAACATTGGACACGTTCTCGCCAACTGCATTTGGAAGTCGTCTCAGCCTATCGTTGGTCTCCCACGCTCGGAACAACAATTCCCCCACGCTCATGGGTAGCAATTACCGCTACGGCAAAAAGTAACATCATAAAGGCCCACACGATCACAGAAACCAAAATGGTATTGGTTACGGCCACCGTATGCTTTGGTGAGACAACAACGACGGAATATGTATAAGCGAACGCCGTGGTCATGATCGTGAAAACCGGCAGCACAAGTATAACCCACCCCCTACGACATTTTGGGCGCAGTTGCACAGAAGCCAATAGGAGAAACAAGATTAAAAATGAAGACAGAAGGAATCCTACCGTGTTGAAATACATGAAGCATATATGAATATGATTTCGGATATTTATAAGCAATTATAGCTTTTCCGGCTATGTGTTCTTTAAAATTGTCTTGCCAAACACCGCCTGGAGGGTTCACTCCAACTTGGAATGCCATTGTCGCAAACAGCGATGATACAACCATTAATGTCTGCATTAATTTCTTCCCCCTTGGAGACGGAATCATCAATGCCATCTGTCTACATCTTTTTGCTGCAGTTGCACGTAGAAAATTTTCAATACGAACATCCACTTCTTTCCGATGTGGATGATTTTGAACGAAGAAATAAATATCCATCGCAGTCCACCCAGCTCCATTTATTGCATTCACATAAATTTCAGTATGGATAAGTACTACATATTTGATAACCTGAAATACATGTACAACCGGTCTCACAATTAGATAAAACCAAAAGAAAATATAGATTACACATAAATGAGAAGGTCGATAAGTTAGGTTTTAACTAGATTTTTTGTATCTGAGGCATGGAGTTACCTTCCCAGTTTGTATTGTTAGTGAAGGGCCTAAATTATTATTCTGAAGTTCGTAGACTACAATCCGACCATGACTCCTGAATAAGCCAGGAAGGAAAACATCGTGACCAACGAGTGGAATACGATCAGCCTCAAAATCTTGCTGCCATATTTGCTTGTAAAGATTTTAACTTGCTTCCTTAATTTCTTGCATAGAGCCTCGGCGCCATTAACAAGAACGGATATAGACAATGGCGCAAACACAACACAATACAAACACGGGACATGTTCATTAATACAACAATCGGGTTCACAAACCTCTGCATAATCTTTTCTTCTTCCAAATTGTTTCTTCTGCAAATTTCCCAGCTTTTGCTTAATTCTCTCATGGCTTCCAATCTTCTACTCAAAACCCTTCTTCTCCTTGTCGTTTGCCTCTCTGTTCTTCTCCCACAACCCTGTGTTTCAACACCATCGACCCAAGAAACTATCACTAACCATCATAATCAAGTTCATGGGTTGGAAATAGGCAAGATCTCCGCTGCTCTATCTGACAAAGGCTACATAGCCATGTCCATAATCTTACAAGGCACTCTGTCATCTCTACTACTCCCTGTTGAAAATACCCTCAACACCACCACATTCACCGTCTTCTGCCCTCCTGATAAGGCTTTCTTCACTCCCAAATACCCACAGCCCCCATTGACTCTCATTAATTAAGTAATTATTCATAATAAATGCCAAACACCATTCATTAATATATTTTTTAAAGTAATCTAAATAAACTAGATCATAAATACTAACAAATGGGGTCATATTCTCATCAATTATCACATGAACCACACATGTTGTATCCATTCATGACACGCATAACATAAATACATGACAATGAATAACATAAATTTGCAGCATAACCACAAAGTACGAAAAAAAAGTGTCCTATAACACTTCCCCATAATGAAGCTTTATATAGATGTTTTGGCTTTAATTAGGACTTTCGTAAGTGAGCGAGAGAGAGAACACTGGACACGTTCTCGCCAACTGCATTTGGAAGTCGTCTCAGCCTATCTTTAGTCTCCCACGCTCATGGATAGCCACTGCCGCTACGGCAAAAAGTAACATCACAAAGGCCCACACGATCACAGAAACCAAAATGGTATCGGTTATGGCCACCATATGCTTCGGTGAGACAACAATGACGGAGTATGTATAAGCGAATGCCGTGGTCATGATCGTGAAAACCGGCAGCCCAAGTATAACCCACCCCCTACGACGTTTTGGGCGCAGTTGCACGGAAGCCATTAGGAGAAACAAGATTAAAGACGAAGACAGAAGGAATCCTACCGTGTTGAAATACATGAAGCATGAATATGATTTCGGATATTTATAAGCAATTATAGCTTTTCCGGCTATGCGTTCTTTAAAATTGTCTTGCCAAACACCGCCTGGAGGGTTCACTCCCACTTGGAATGTCATTGTCGCAAACAGCGATGATACAACCATTAATGTCTGCATTAATTTCTTCCCCCTTGGAGACGGAATCATCAGTGCCATCTGTCTACATCTTTTAGCCCCATTTGCACGTAGAAAATTTTCGATACGAACATCCACTTCATTCTGATGTGCACGATTTTGAACAAAGAAATAAATATCCATCGCAGTCCACCCAACTCCATTTATTGCATTCACATAAATTTCAGTATGGATAAGTACATATTTGATAATCTGAAATACATGTACACCCGGTCACACGATTAGATAAAACCAAAAGAAAATATAGATACACATAAATGAGAAGGTCATTAAGTTAGGTTTTAACTAAGTGAACTTTTTTTTTTTTGACCTTTTGATCATAGATTTTTATGTCTTAAATTTCTCTCATTAAGATTAATAAAAATATGAAAAAATATGATGCAAAAATGACAATTTTTAACGAGCTAGCTAGATAATATATATAGTATATTAGAGTAAGAAATTGTTTTAATCAAAACATGAGGTAAATAACGTTATTAATTCGCCACAAACCCATGCCTTCTCTCCCAATGAGGGCTATTCTCTTACAATCTCAAATCTACGAGTATTTTCATAGGTTTTTCATGGGATCTTCTGTTTCCTGTCTCTCTTCGCATTTTCGCCTTCTCTAATTTCCTCGCAATGGATTTATTCTTCATCATCAAGGTGTTGTTCAGGCTTCGATAGTGGTACTGGTGGATATCCATCGATTGCAGAGGGTGGTCCACTAGTAGTGATGGTGATCCAAAACCAAATCCTTTTGGTTGGCTTGCCCTTCCCACTACTTAGGGAGTCCCAAATTTTTTTTGTACTTTTTTATATATATTTTTTGTTTTTTTGGATGAGGTTTGCAATTTTTTTGCTACTCTAATTTGAATTTAGGCAATCGCCAATTAAATTATTTCCGAGATTTACTTCGCAATATGCGTTATGGAGTTTTATGCATGTATCTAGATCATAGATCGATAATAGTCTCTTATTTTGATTTTTTGTGTTTTGTTGGTAGAAGTGTTATTTGTTGGCATTGTTGTTATGTTTCTATCTTAGGTTCGAATCCTCGACATGTGTTTCTGGGTTCTTTAATGTAATGATTTTTCAATTGATAAAAAAAATTGCCAACAATTTAACAATAAAAAAGTCTGAATATGGACATACCTCAAAACGTTTGCCGAAAACAGCTGTGTGTAATATGGTGTTGCCATTGGCATCCTTAGATTCTATAAATTCAGGATCTCTAATCATCTCAAGCAATAGTCGGAGACTCTCAAGCTGATTATAGTTTACACACTGGTGCAAAATGGTGTCACCTCGATCTAAGATAACTTGAGCTGCGCGGGGGCAGATTTGAACCAACTTTTTCAATACGTCGACCTTACCTTTCATTGCAGCAATATGAAGAGGGTTATTACCATCTCAATCACGAGCCATGCACATCTCAAGGCTAAGCTCCACTAAAGCTTCCACAATCTTTACGTATCTTTAACTTCAGCAAGTTCCGTATCTTTAACTTCCGTATCTTTAACTTCAGCAAGTTTTGGTTTAATTTCCAGAAGTTTTAGAACAAATTCTGCTTGCCCTGTTGATGTGGCCACGTGAAGCGGATTTTTCCCTTTGAAACTTCCCACCAAAACTTTATCCAGAATGTAATTATCCTTTGCAATTATTTCGTGTAGTGATTCTAGATCCCCTCTAATTGCTGCATCACAGAGCAATTCCTCCATTCTCTCCCACCCCCCCCTCTCTCTCTCTCTTGAAATGTTGAATGCTTTACACAGACAATAATGTAATGATACTGTGAAGCATCTTCTGAATTGGATTTAAGTACGTACGAGGCTCGGCCGGAGTGTGAATTCACCGTAAAGCATGTCTTAAATCTATTTTTTACTCTCTGAAAAGTATGAAACAAGAAGAGAGTGCTAGGTTCGAAGAAAAAATACCCGGAACAAGGTATTTATGACCGGTAATAAAAGTCCGGTCATAAATACCTCTACAAGTGTATCCCCTCTAATCTGCGCATAAATAGAGGTGGATTGGAAATTCTCTCACCACAAGATTGTACTGCTATTTCTCCACACACACAAAAAAAAGAAGAAGATTTGAAGTGCTCTCACTTTCTAGGAAAGAAAGGAAAAAGAAAAACGACAAGGAAAATTGTGCTAGCTTCTCGTTCAATGTGTTCGTCTCCGTCAACCCAATCGTCGTCTTTGTCTTCGTCTTCGTCTTCGTCAAAGAAAGATGGCTTCAAAAAGTCTTTGAGATGCTTTATTAGTCAACTAGTCTCTTAGAATAGATAATTTGCTTGCAATATGGTTCGAAGACGATGATCCTAAAAAAATATATATATACTTCAGAGAAAAAATGGGTCTGCAAAGGCCGGGAGTAAGTATTCATTGTTTGATGACACTTGTCACGTGATGTTGTTCTCTTTGGGCTTTTAGAGTTTTCTTGCTCTTTAATTTAGTTTCCAAACAAAATTTACTTTTTGTTTTTTTGAAAAGAAAAAAATTAAGAATTGTACTAACTGCATCCCCTAACTCACTTATAAGCTCCTAAATACTTTTAATGGTAACACAATTTTTTAGTCAACCCAAAAGTTTAAGCTAGGCTGTCTATGTCGGAGTTGATGTTGAAAGATTTAGAGAGAGTCATATTCACGGAGGTCCCGTGAACAAGTTATTCACGGAGCGGTGAAATCTCAGCTATCTATTAGCGCAATTAATGGCTGAGATTCGTTTTCAATTATGAAGGGTCACAATTAACACTTTCCCGAAAAAAATTTATTAACAACTTGACCGTCCAAAACACTTTTGGATGGTCACGATTGAGTGCTGTAAAAACTTCCGTAAAGAAGATTTTATCAAAGATTTATTTTTTTGAATATTCTCAAAGATTTATGAAGTCCGCTTTTTCACCCAAAGGTGAGAGTGAAACACACAAGGTCCACAAATTAGAGCAGAAAAGTAGAAAACCCTCCTCCACACAGTACTGCTTCTTCATAAAAAGTGGAGCTAGCACTAACATATGTCGTCTATCCTAAAAGCCTTGTTGGTACTCACCATGCACGTACAAGGCACAAAACAAAAGAGCTGTGCTACTTGCACAGATTTTGTTAAGCATATCATGCATGTACTTTTTTTTGGGTCTTATCTTGGGTCGCAAAAAAATGATTCGAATTGCTTATTTTTCTGAACTGCTCATCTTTCTTAAAATATTTATTTGAGCATTCCTATGAAATTCACGAAAAGTGAATAAAATTCTATGAAATTCCCTGTATATATGTTTATACCCGTTTTTGGCACCACGGATCAGGCTGGCAGTGAAAGACCATTTAATTAAATTGGGTGAATCTCATGGGTTTGCTGGATTAAAAGGTTTGTTGGGCCGTGGTTTTGTGATATTCTTGGGCGCAATTGTTCATTCATGCAAGAAGAAATACAGCCCATAGAAGATGGAACTTCAGATTAAAGAGCAGCCCATAATATATAAGGAGAGCGGTTATTTTCCGCCAGAGTTCAAGGGCTATTTGACTTAGTCAAATGGCCACATGGCAAAGCACTCGCACGAAAAAGGAAGTGGGGCAGTTATTAATTTAGCCCATGATCGAGCTCAACTGCTGATAACCGCCAACATGCACAGAAGGAGGGCCAACGTGGGACACTTGGCAGCTTGTGGTGAAGGCCGGAGGAACTGATTCAGACCTGGACCAGCTTGGTATTTGCCTATAAATACTAGTTTCAACAAAGAAAAACAGGTCCAGCACCAATTAAGCCCAGCGCTTCAAAGACTTTCCATTTTTAGCAAAGTAGACATATCCGAGTACCGAGTACTCAACCCCATTCAACTTACTTCTTCAAGTAATTTGGATTTTACTTTTTCATTGTACTCAACTTTGTTATTCCGATATAATAGAGTTTACGCTTTACGTTCTATTTCCTATACAACAAGGAAATTCTAAATTCACAACCGTGTGACAAATCACGAACCAACTTGTGATCTTTACCCTTTGGATCACACACAGTTGCTTTACGGGTTAGAAGTCAAGATTCAAGGCAATCAACATCCAAGTTAGGCGCTACAAGTTTTGGCATGCCCGCACTTAACCAATCAACGCCTACAAACGCATTCGCACCTTGCACGGCGTACGTGTGTCAAAAACGAGAGTTTTCAATATATGCACTTATATCCACACATATTGACCAATAGTGAAATTCTAGTGCTAAAAAGAAGGCAGATTTGCAATGGGATTTTGCAAAAGAAATTTGAGTACGTAATTAATTGTTAATGTGCATATAGTGTGTACATATACTTGTGCAATTAATTGTTAATGTGTATTTACAAGCTGTTTAGATTTGCAGAATTTTGTGTTTGGGATCCTATAACATCTTGGGTTCATAAGAACTGTGTTGTCGTTGCTGCTTTTGATTATATTGAGAAACACAATTTGCGTATCATGGAACACGAAAACAGAGGTGCTACTGGTGTACAAACCCCTTTTTGGTCCATCTCAAAAAAAAAATAAAATAAATCGGAATCGCTTATTTTGTTTAAAATATTTTATTTACACCTCTTACAAAAAATAAGCTCAATCCGGTATCGATTACGGTGTCTACAAAACGTCCAACTTTGTTCAAAAGTTCAAGCCTGAATACCCTCAAAGGCCTCAAAACCACCACATTCACCATCTTCTGCCCTCCTGATAAGGCTTTCTTCACTCCCATCTACCCTAAGCCCCCATTGAATCTCATTCAATAACACATAGTCCCTTCAAATCTTGATAGAGAGTCACTCGAATCGCGTCTTCGGTACGAGTCCAAGATCGATACTCTACTTCCTGGCCACCCTGTTGTGCTTACCACTGCACCCCACAGCGGGCACACTTCGATTAATGGTATAAAGGTCACGGACTGGAAGTGTGATCGTTCATGGGGTGGAGGATTTCTTTGATCCCGCGTTTCAGACCCTTTTGTATCCGTGGTATGATAACAACCATCACAGCAACATGAATGGCATCGACAAGGCAGTTTCTTTTGGTTCGGGTTCTGCTACTTCTTGGGAGAAATACATGATGGCGGAAAAGTTGTTCTTAAAAGGATGGGTTTTTTTTTCTGGTGTGCCTTTACTGGGCTTATCGTCGATATGGTGAATACAGTTTCATTAGTACTGAGGGTTAGTAGGGATGGGTTCTTTTTCTGGTGTGCCTTTACTGGGCTTATCGTCGATATGGTGAATACAGTTTCTTGTGGCTAATTTTATCAGTTGTGTGAAAGATGGTTTACTTTTGGGGATTCTGTTCTGAAATTTAGACGGGAATTTGAATGCACTTCAACTTCATATGTTTTTGTGAAGTTACCTTTGGAGGTTGTGCTTTAGCTTAGCACTTTCCTTGACTTGAGTTGTCGCATTTGTCATTCTTTAGCGTGCTTCAATTGTGTTATGATGTACTACGGAGTTTTCAATGTTTGTTTTGTCTGGGGCCGGTGCTTTATCTCCTGTATCTTATTGTCACGTTATCCTTATTAATGACAGAGACAACGGATCTTCTTCTCCAAAATTGCAGGAGAGATGTTGAGTCCAAATTAATTTGGGGAATCGTAATTGGGCATTAATCAATTTGTCGATTGATGGGGTAGAAATCATAAAACCAATCACCACGCGTTTGTGAATTTTTCCGTCATGTTCTTATTTGTGAATTCTTGATTGCAACTAATAGAAGATCGAGTTGCCCCAATAGCTTAATACATGCATGCTTCGTCCCATTTTAGGTGGTGACTTGGTTAAGGAATTGGTGTCTGTGAAAAATCAATTAGGCATTCACAAAATTAAGATGTGAGAGTAGTGTGATTGATGTGTGACAAATTGATGTGCCTCTAGCATCTCCCTTCAAAATATACTTTGGGTTTGTTTTTCAGTTCATTGTTTGTTATTTTTGGATAATCGTGCTCTATATCCTGTACTAAAATTCGAAGCACAAAAAAATCAAATATTGAAATTGCAAAAATCAATTAAGAAAAATATTGACCTTGCAGATGTACTCGTGGTTGCCAGGTCTTGCCGAGAGCAATTTTGTTCACCCTCACGAGGGTATTCTCATTCCGTGCTTCACTACCATAATCAAAACCGTTCATGTTATCTAAATTCTTTTGTTAGGAGATTACGCAAGGGTTTATCTTAATAGGAGATTGATAAGCGTTTGATCTAAATGTTTAATTTTTCAGTGAAGAATTTTAATAAATAAACACCTAGATAAAGCACTTATCGATATTCGATCGATTGTGTGGTTCCTGTGATAAGCCAAAACACACGTTCAACGACAGCTTTTGGTTATTTACTTAAGTAAAATACTAAAATACTAAAAACTGGCCACTGCACTGACCACGATAATTACTGAACACAAGCACTATTACATTAATTAAGTGAATTATTCGTAATAAATCCCAAACCCCATTCGATCGTTAATAACTTCAAAGTAATCTAAATAAACTAGACTATAAATAATAACAAATGGGGTCATATATATTCTCATCATTGGCACAGGAACCACAAATGTCTCTTGTACAGTTGTATCTCCATTTATGACACGTATAACATAAATACATGACACTGAGTAACATTAATTCGCAGCATAACCACAAAGTAGGAATAGGTACGCATATAACATACGCACGCAAAAAGAAACATGTCCTATAATTGACACTTCCCGAGAATGAAGTTCCATATTGAACTTTACTTAGATCACTTTAATTAGGACTTTCACAAATAGGCGATAGGATTGGTTTCCAAGATTAATCGAGGTGCATGTAAACTCGCTTGAACACGTAAGTTTGAGAGAGAGAGAGAGAGAGAGTCCAAGCATGAGCATGAAAAAGATCAAACACTGGACACGTTCTCGCCAACTGCATTTGGAAGAAGTCTCAGCCTTACTCTAGCTAATCTGGACAGCATTTCCCAGTCCTTTCATCTCGAAAGCGAAAAGGCAGCCACGACCTCTACGGCCAAAAGTATCATCACAAAGGCCCACACGATGACAGAAACCAAAATGGTATTGGTTACAGCCATCATATGCTTTGGTGAGACAACAACGATGGAATATGTATAAGTGAACGCCGTGGTCATGATCGTCAACCACGAAATGACAGGTAGAAGCAACCCCCGAGGATTTCTTGTCACTGGCACAGCTGTTGCTAGGATCGATAAGATTAAAAACAAAGACAGAAGGAATCCTACCGTGTTGAAAAACATGAAGCACGCATATGAATTCGGATATTCATAAGCAAGCATAGCTTTTCCGGCTATGTGACCTTTAAAATTGTCTTGCCAAACGCCGCCTGGAGGGTTCACCCCCACATGGAATGCCATTGTTGCAAATAGCGATGATACGACCATTACTGTTTGCATTAATTTCTCCTGGCTTTGAGATGTGAACACCAACATCTCTCTACGTCTTCTAGCCCCAGCTGTACGTAGGAATTTTTCGATACGCACATCCACTTCATGCCTATATGAACGATTTCGCACAAAGAAATAAATATCCATCGCCGTCCACCCAGCTCCATTAGGTGCATCCATATCTATTCTAGTACTATTGAGTACATGTTCGACGATCTGAAAAATGTATATACCCGATCTCACGATTAGATGAAATGAAAAGAAAAATAGATACACAAAAAAGGACTAGAGGTCAATAAGTAGAGGTCAACAAGGTAGATTTTAAACTAAGTGAATGTTTTTTTAGCTTTTGTTCAAAAAAATTTACTTCTTAAATTTCTCTCATCAGGACTAACAGGATATATGTAAAAGTTAGGGCGCTGCTATTCGCACCCCTCAATTTTCTCCCGTAGCCCTTTAAAAATTTTCATATGTTTCGACAGTTAGTTACCGAAATTGAGATACATTTTCGACAGTTAGTTACCGAAATTGAGATACATTTTCAACATCCAATTACCGAAATATATGTTTCTTGTGCATTTCCGACATGTAGTTACCGAAATATAATCTTATTTTGAACAGCTATTTACCGAAATGTATGTTCGGCAGTTGTTTACCGAATGTTGAACATATTTTCGACATGTAGTTACTGAAATATAATTTTTAAAAATTTTTAACGGGCTACGGGAGAAAATTTGAGGATTGCGAATAGTCGCCCCCAAAAGTTAATGTGACCCAAAACTAATAAAAATTTAGAAAAAATATTAGTGTGTTAAAAAATTGTTCTAGTCAAAACAAGAGCCATATTTTGGTTATTCAAGGGCCAAAATTTGATTAATTGTTAAGAAGTTGCTAAGTTTGGTTATTCCAATGTGAACACTTTTTTGAACAAACATTGCTAACCTTAGCAATATTTTGATTTTGATTAGTCCACTGTGGATGCTCTTAGAAGTGTTATTTGTTCTTATGTTTCTATCTTAAGTTAGAATCCTCGACATGTGTCGCTGGGTTCTTTATGAACGTACGTAATGATTTTTCAATTGATAAAAAAATTGCCAAAAATTTAACAATAAAATAGTTTGAATATGGACATACCTCAAAACGCTTACTGAAAACAGCTACGTGTAACATGCTATTGCCATTAGCATCCTTAGATTGTACAAATTCGGGATCTCTAATAATCTCTAGCAATAGTCGGAGGCACTCAAGCTGATTATACTTTACACACAAGTGCAAAATGGTATCGCCTTGATCTAAAATAACTTGAGCTGCTAGGGGGAAGGTTTCAACCAACTTTTTCAATACGTGGACCTTGCCTTCCATCGCAGCAATATGAAGAGGGTTATTACCATCTTGATTACGAGCCATGCACATCTCAGGGCTAAGCTCCACTAAAGCTTCCACAATCTTGATGTCCCCATTAGCGGATGCTATGTGAAGGGCCGCTCCTAGTTCCGTATCTAAAACTTTGGCAAGCTTTGGTTTAATTTCCAAAAGTTTTAGAACAAATTCTGCTCGCCCTGTTGATGTAGCCACATGAAGCGGATTTTTCCCTTTGAAACTTCCCACCAAAACTTTATCCAAAATGTAATTGTCCTTTGCAATTATTTCATGTAGTGGTTCTAGATCCCCTCTCATAGCTGCATCACAGAGCAATTCCTCCATATTCTCTCTCTCTCTCTCTCTCTCTCTCTCTCTCTCTCTCTAACAGATTCAGTACTGTGTGTTTTTCAAGAATAAGTTTGCACAAGGGCTCAATGCTTTACACATACAAGAATGTGATGATAATAAAGGCAAGGGGAAATGGAATTCTTTGCTTGGAATATGGTTAAAGAATGTAAAAGAGAGAGAATAAATTACTTACTTGCAAAATGGTAAAGATGGGTCCCCAAAATGGGTTGAAGGCAAAGATGGGTCCCCAAAATCTTCTAGCAGTAAAGAAACCCAAAGTCATGGCTGACCCTCTCGTTCGTCCACGCCGTTTCTTTTCTCAGCTATTCTTCCCGTCCGGCGTTTCCCTCCCCCCATCCGCCTCTCAACCATCATCTCCCCCAGTCTCTCCGTTGGACCGCTTTTCTACAATCTCTCTTAAAATCAACTGGTATTAGCGAATGCTTCAATTAAGTCTTTTATGATATTCGACATTGTACCAGCTGCAAGTCTGTTTTTAGAGCGGTCACAAGTAGTGGTATTGTGTAACCAAATCCATGAGGGCACTTCGGGCCCAACAACCCTCCCTCACGATGACGCTCCCGCGACTCGAACCCATGACTTCTTGGATCTGATACCAATTGTTGAACCGCTTTTCCACCATCTCTCCTAAAATCAGTTGGTGTTAGTGAAGGCTTCAATCAAGTCTTTTATGACATTCGATATCGCACCCACTCGCAAGTCTGTTTTAAAAGTGGTCGCAAGAAGTGACATTGTATAATCAAATCCATGGGAGGCACTTTGGACCTAACACCCTCCGCCCCCTCCTGACCTAAATAGTCCTACAGTTCCAAAGTCAGCCAACATGCAGCAAACATACTGGAATAAGTTGTTGAACACCAGTCTAACATAGTTATTTTCTTTCATGGTTGGATTCGTTTGTCGACTCCGACCTTGAAAATCGATTCCGTTCGACAACCACAACTAAGCGCCGACATACCACGGCTGTTGGTGGACAAAATGGAATTGCTTAGAATCAGAAAGCCGTGGCGTAAGGCTTTGATCATTAACTTGCTTAGAATCAGAATTTGGGTCAAAGATTTCATTGTGTCAAGTTTCAATTAGAAGAGGGTTTCTTCTTGGCCACATGGTTTTTACACAATCATTATATGATGGTTCCGGCCTTGGGTTCCTAATTTCAAGCCATCGGACGCTACGAATAACCGAATGGTGATTTGGGTCCAAATTTCTGAACTACCTGTGGACTATTATGATTTTCAGTTGCTTTTCAAGATTGCCCAATTAATTTGGCACAACGAGCTAAACTCAATTGGCTAAAGTTTGGGGATGCTAATACTTCCTCTGTCCCAAATTGTTTGTCCGGTCCAACTTAAAAATGATGCAATTTTTAAAGAAAAAATTCAAATTCTTTTCACAAATTAAATGAATCATTGATATATAGTAAACTTTTGAATTTTTCTTGTAAAAATTGTATTATTTTTAAGACTCCGTTTTGCAGACTGGATAAACAATTTGGGACGGAGGGAGTAGAACGTTTTTTCATGTTTGTGTTAAACAACGCAAATGACAAAACTTAGTATTAGCTCTCAAGGGTGCGTCGGGTCAGCAAGTGTATAAATCCCAAACACCATTCATTGGTATTTTTAAACTTTCTAAATATATCCTATGAGGGATCCCTTACGGCCTTACCGTAAGGGGCTTCCCTTTCCCGATCAAATTGCAATGATCCGAGCCGCTCAATGTGTTCAGAACGTGATTTTAAGGGTACTCTCGAGAAATTACCCAAAAAAATGACCGGGAAGGGCTTGATCCAAGCATTTTTTCATAAAAACACTATAAATGCATTTTATGCAAAACTGTTCGGATCAAGCCCTTCCCGGTCATTTTTTTGGGCGATTTCTCGCGAGTACCCTTAAAATCATGTTCTGAACACATTGAGCGGCTCGGATCATTACAATTCAATCGGGAAAGGGGAGTCCCTTACAGTGAGGCCGTAAGGGATCCCTCATAGGATCTTGATTGTACAAATCTATATCTATATTATCTATATCTATATTATCTATATCTATATTATAAAATAGGGCGGTCTTTTATTATAAAATAGGGCGGTCTTTTGTCTACCCATACAAACATGAGCATCCTTCCAACCATTGGATCACAATTTCAATAGGTTACGGCCGTTGGATTGAATCATTGATTCAAACCTATTTCCCACGCTTGTCTACCGAGCAGTTTTCCTCTTCTCCATCATGTTTCCTCTATTCTCTCCTATCTTCCTCCATAATTACTCTCTCTCTCTCTCTCTCTCTCTCTCTCTCTCTCTCTCTCTCTCTCTCTCTCTCTCTCTCTCTCTCTCTCTCTTCCGGCAGAATCCACTCCTCGGCGCTCTGAAAAAAAAAAAAAAAAGTGCCTACAAAGCTCCTCCACCAATCAGCCGTCCCGCACACCCACCAATCAGCCGTCCACGAAATCGATTTGGTTCTCCCTTTCCGGTATGACTCCATCATCCTTAGGGTCTTCTTGCAGAAAAAATAATGTGGCCTTAATTGCCGTTTAGGATGGAATTTTTTTTGATGGAAGTCTTACGGGGGAAAAAATTGTTGTTTAGGATGAGAATTTTTTTGCTGTTTAGAAAAAGAAAATCAATTTTGCTGTTTAGGATAAGAATTTTTTTGATCTATATCTTTTGTTATTTGTCTTTCAAAGATGCTCATATTGTGTTTGTTAAAATGCATGTTTTATAGAGTGAAAATAGTGGGGAGTGAACTAATTCTTTATGCCCACTTTTGTGTAGCTCTCTTAATTTTTGGATAGACTTTGTAGTCCGATACTACGAGGACAGACGACATGACGGTAACAACATGTGGAGACATGTCTGGGGAAATGTTGGGGACACGGCAAAGTGAATTCAATACTTTTTAAAAAGAATTCCAATTGAGAGTGTTTATTTGTTGTGGACTTAATTTGTTCCTCTTTCGTTTGAATGGTATTGTTTGATCAAATCAAATCATGTTAGGACTAGCACATCCATTTCCCTAGGTAACAATGTGATCAAATTATTACAGGACCAGCACAATATTCTTTTCCCCCGCTCTCTCCCCTATCGCCAAGCGTATGACCGAAACGTGTTGCGCCGTGCCTGAAAGCACGAGCATGCACTAGTATACTAACAAATGGGGTCATATTTGCATCAATTATCACAGGAACCACATATATCTCTTGTATCTCCATTCATGACACGCATAACATAAATACATGACGCTGAGTTACATAGATTCGCGGCATAACCACAAAGTACGAATAGGTACGCATATAACATATACGCGCAAAAAGAAACGTGTCCTATAGCACTTCCCCAGAACGAAGCTTCATATTGAGCTATGTCCTGACTTTGATCAGGACCTCCGCAAGTGGGCGGTGGGACTGGACGTACGGGTGTTCTCGCCAACTGCATTTGGCCGGAAGAAGTCTCATGCCCCGTTCCACCTATAACTTTTAGTACTTTTTAGAAGTTTTGTCCTTAGTCAAAAAACAAATCGCGTTTGTTGGTTTTGCGCCAAATTTTTATGGATTATTGATTCGTCTCGACGAGAAGAATCCGAAAAGTAAAAAAAAAATATTCTTTACCCAAATATTTTTGAAAATATTCAATTTTAAGCCAAAAGAGAGAGAGAGAGTAAACTTTTTGGACCCTTTTTTTTCTTCTGAAAAGTGGTTATTTTTCAAAATATTTGGGTAAAAGTAAATTTTTTTTACTTCTCCAATTCTTCTCGTCGAGACGCATCAATGATCTACAAAAATTTTGGCGCAAAACTATCGAATACGATTTTTTGTTTTAATAAGAACAAAACTTTCAAAAAGTCATTTGAGCTATGGAATTTAACCTCAGCCTATTGGTAGCTCCCCCTGTAACCATCATGAGAATACTTTTCTTGGCCTTCTTTGGTCTCGCACGCTCCTGGGCAGTCAAGATGCATACGACAACAAGTAACATGAAAAAGGCCCACACGATCACAGAAACCAAAATGGTTTTGGTTACAGCCATCATATGCTTCGGTGAGACCACAAAAATGGAATATGTATAAGCGAACGCCGTGGTCATGATCGTCAAGAACGAGATCACTGGTTCAACCCACCACAAAAAATCTTTTCGCAGTGGCAAAGCAGACAGTAGGCGCGATATGATTAAATACAAAGAAAGAAGGAATCCCACCGTGTTGAAATAGATTAAGCATGAATATGATTTCGGATATTCATAAGCGAGTATAGCTTTTCCGGCTAGGTGTGCTTCTGAATCGTCCTGCCAAACACTGCCTGGAGGGTTCACCCCCACCTGGAATGCCATTGTAGCAAACAGCGATGCTACAACCATTATTGTCTGCATTAATTTCCTCTCACTTGGAGACGGAACTGACACCGGCATCTCCAATCGGAATTTAGCCCCAGCACCATGTAGGGATTTTCCGATATGAACATTCACTTGATCCATTTCCATATGTAGATCATTTAGCACAAAGAAATAAATATCCAACGCCGTCCTCCCAGCTTCATTTATTGCATTGACATTTATTTTAGTACTGTCAAGTACATGTTTGACAATCTGAAATACGTATATACCCAGTCTCACGATTAGATTAAAACAAAGAATATATAGATAAACAAAAAGGAGAAGGTTGATCAATAAGGTAGATTTTAAACAACGTGAACATTTTTTTAGCTTTTGTTCAAAAACAATTACTTCTTAAATTTTTCTCATCAAGAGACTAACCGGAAATATGTAAAAAATTTGACGCAAATCGAATAAGAATTTAGAAACAATAATAGTTTATTAAAAAATTGTTCTAGTCAAAACATGATCAGCTAAATAACGTTATAATTTGCCAAACTTATTTGCGAGATTTGCTTCCAATATCCATTAGGGAGCTTTAAGTCTTTCTTTTTTTTTTTTTGGTAATTAGCTAGGGCGCTTTAAGCCTTGTATCTTGAATCCTTGATCATAGGCAATAGTCTCTTATCTTGATTTTTATGTTTTGTTTTTGGAAGTGTTAATCCTCCATATGTGTCGCTGGGTTCTTTATGAATGTAATGATTTTTTCAATGATAACAAAAAATTGCCAAAAATTTAATAATTAAAAAGTCCGAATATGGACATACCTCAGCACGCCTACCAAAAACAGCTATGTGTAATATGGTGTTGCCATTGGCATCCTTAGAATCTGCAAATTCGTCATCTCCAATCATCTTTAGCAATAATTGCAAACTCTCAAGCTGATTATAGTTTACACACAAGTGCAAAATACTGTCGCCTCGATCTACAATAACTTGAGCTGCGTGGGGGCAAGTTTGAACTAATTTTTTCAATACGTCAACGTTACCTTTCATCGCAGTGATATGAAGAGGGTTTTTACCATCTCGATCACGAGCCATGCACATCCCAGGGCTAAGCTTCACTAAAATTTCCACAATCTCTAAGTTCCCATTAGCGGATGCTATGTGAAGGGCCGCACCTAGTTCCGTATCTACAACTTCAGCAAGTTTTGGTTTGATCTCCAGAAGTTTTTGAACAAATTCCACTTGCCCTGTTGATATAGCCAGGTGAAGCGGATTTTTCCCTTTGAAACATCCCACCAAAACTTTATCCAGAATGTAATTATCCCTCGCAATTATTTCGTGTAGCGACTCTAGATCCCCTCTCATAGCTGCATCACAGAGCAATTCCTCCATTCTCTCTCTCTCTAAAAATAATTTTGCACAAGACGGACTCAATGCTTTACACATACAAGAGATGATAATTAATTAAGGTAAGGGAAAATGGAATTCTTTGCTTGGAATATTGTTAAAGAATGTATAAGAGAAAGAGAAAGCATAAATTACTTACTTTCAGACAACTATATACTCTTTTAGAATAGAATAGATTATTTGCTTGCAATATGGTTTTTAGACGATGATCCAAGAAGAAATAACATATGTTGAAGGCAAAGATGGGTCCCCGAAGGCCGGGAGTAACTATTCATTGTTTTTGGTACACCGATGTGTTATATATATATATATGAGCCAGTTCCGTCGACACAACATTTAAATCTTTGATACCTCCAAAAAAAAACTTCCATCCACTTGTATTGTGTAGAAAAACATAGGAAATCAACTTGTTTACAGCGGATCAAAAAAAAAAAAAAACTTTTTTACGCTTGAAAAAACTAATCACACTTTGTCCGTCCCCAGCTTCAATAATTTTTTCCTCTCCGTACGCAACTAACTGTAACAAACCCTCTACATAAGTAAATTCAACGTAATATGTGGTAATTTTCATGAGATAAATAGAATACTTTCTGCAACCATTGAGGTGATAACGTCCCCATATGCTTCCAGCACTTTCCTTTCGGATCTAAAATTTTGTCTCTCTTCTGGACTTGCAAGCTCATGGTTATGATCGCCATTCAAGTGAGAAATTGTCCAAATGCCGTCACCAACTGTTGTGTGGGTTGGTTGATCAGTGTGGGCCAGCCACTGGATGCAATTGGGATGCTAGTTTGGGTTTGGGGTGTTTTGGGTATTGGTTCAAATAATAGGGGGGCAGTTTGGGTTTGGTCCATTGGGAGTCTTGTTGGCATATATCTTGCTAACAAGGTGTCTTTTAGTTCTTAAAAATCGAGAGGCGAAGAAGTAGTTAAAGATCTCGGGAGAAGAAATTGCTCAATGCACTTTTTTTTACTGTATTATATTGTGAACACAAATATAATTTCATTCAAAGATCGACAAAAGGACATACGAGTATGCGAAGGGAAGAGGCAGAATGTTCACAAGAATTGAAAGGTATTGCGGAGACGAAAGCGCGGGTAACGCCAGTTGGCGAAGTGGCATTAAGCATCCCTAGCGGTACGAAAAGAGAGGCCGTGATGATATCATCTACTTCTATCGCCTATTAATCAATCAAAATCAATACCCACTTCAATATCTCCCGTCTCTCTCCTTCCTTGATGGCATCGAAGGTAAGGACTCTAAACCCAGGATTCTAAACTCCTGCAATGGCTTACTGTTGTGCGATACCAGTTTTCTACGCGAACCGATTTACATTGTCTATAATCTGACCACGCAGAAATACAAAGTACTTCCTAAACCTAGTGGCCTTTCGTCTCAATCAGCTATGCGTCGTGGTGCCTACTTGGCTTTTGATCCTTCGAAATCACCTCACTACAAAGTCGTCGTGGGTAGTCATTACCCTCGTAGTAAATGCGAGCCTTGGTACTTTGAAATCGATACGTACAATTCCAAGACTGGGAATTAGACAAAGATTATTCCACCACATACATGTGGTTGTGGTGTCTTCTGGAGTGGAGCAATTTATTGGCTATTATGTTATAAGAATGTTCTCATGAGATTCGAAGTTGATGACGTCATTGCCACTCTGCCGACGTAAAAGTCTTTCCAAATTAAGAAAGTATGATGTATTTTGGAGCATGTTGCGACGGTTTGATTATCATTCAGACTCGTTCATCCTCTACTTTGCAACTTTTTATCCCAGAGTTGGAAAGTGACGTACACTTGCTGGTGGATTTTGAAGTACTGCATGAATCTTGAAACCATAGGATGATCTGCATTTCCCGAGATTGAAAATTTCTTTAAGTTTAATGTGCTGTGTGTTGTGAGGGGCCGGGCGAGAAGAAAGAAGACTACGCACTGGTATTAGCCATTCCCGGAAACGTTATTAACTTATTACCTATAATATGGAGAGGAATACACTGGGTGTGCTTCATGATCTGGTCCTAGCTAGGTGAACAAATAAATGAAGGTCTGAATGGCTATGCTTATCCCTTTGTTGAAACTACTCTATGTCTTGTTTGAACATGCAACACCCTACATGCGGGAGCAGATGTGCTTTTTGTAGAACTTTTCAACTAGTAGCGCGCGAGCTTCCAAGGTTTGATATTTTGCAGATTGTAATTGATTTCCACTCAGCTGTTTTTTCGTAACTAACTGCAACTGGTTAATAAGTAGAATTACTTCATCATCATACAGTCATACAGATGCTGCCACACCAATGACAGCTCAGGGTCTGAAGCTCACTTTTATAACTTTTTCTTCTAATTAATTTTCTCTTTGTTGTAGTTGTTGCTATGTTGTTGGTCTCACATGCTAGTATCATCTTTTCATGGTGCATGGCATTCTCTTTTATGTTGATGTTAGACACACGAAGAGCGATAGTTCACTTCCTGTGCATGCATTCTGTACGAGGGCATATCCTTATGATGTATCACACTTTGGGTGGTTAAGGGTGAGCCCTGATCTGGCCATTGTAACACTTTTAGTATAATTCAGTGTCACAATTCACAAGAATTGGAACTCTACTGTCAGTACAATGTCTGATGCATGTCCTTATTTACAGTAGTTTGTGCCAAGACAATTCCGGAAGATGATTTCTGTTAGGAATGCCTTGTATTCTTAGTCCCACATTGGTTAATTATGTTGTTCCAGTTTTTGTAGCCTATTATAAATAGGGCTTTTGGGGGACTTCTATAGATTATCTTTTGGGCTCTCATATTGTGGCCTTTCTAGAGTTACGGATTACAGCCGGCTCTTTGTATCTCTTCTTCACGTTGGTTAGTGAATCCTCTCTCTCCTCGCCCGTGGACGTACCCATCTTGGGGAACCACGTATATCTTGTGTCTTTGTGATTTCTTGTTTAGTATTCAATTTCTCGTTCTTAGCTTGCATTCATAGCGTTCGTTACAACAAACTGGTATCAGAGCCTTAGGTTGCAAAAACTAGGGTTTCGTTTCCGATTGTGGCTATGGCGGCTAAATTCGAGATTGCGAAGTTTGATGGGCAGAGCAGCAGTTTCAGTCTTTGGAGAGTAAAGATGAAGGCTCTGTTAACCCAACAAGGATTACACAAGGCTTTGTCAGGCAAGACTAGTTCTGGAATCAAAGAGGAAGATTGGGATGATACGGATGCCAAAGCTCTGAGTTCTATTCAGTTGAGTCTGGCAGATGATGTTCTTCGCGAGGTGGAAGAAGAAACTTCAACAGCAGGAATTTGGCTGAAGTTGGAAGGCATATATATGACGAAGTCGCTCACCAATAGGTTATATCTCAAACAACGTCTTTATACGTTTCGTATGCGAGAAGGTATACCTGTTAAGGATCATTTAGACGAGTTCAATCGTATTATTATGGATCTGAAAAATATTGATAGTAAAATTGAGGATGAGGACCAAGCCCTAATTTTGCTATGTTCTTTACCACTTTCGTATGAGCACTTTGTTACAACCCTATTGTATGGCAAAGACACGATATCCATGGAGGATGTTAAGGCCAGCCTATATTCGAAAGAATTGAGAAAAAAAGTGTCAGGTGAGGGTGATGCACATGCGGAGGGTTTGTTTGTTAGGGAAGGGAAAGTGCAATTATTGCAAGAAATCCGGGCAAAGATCCAGATCATCAGGTAAGAAGAAAGGAAAGTGCAATTATTGCAAGAAATTCGGGCACTGGAAAAAAGACTGTTTAAAACTCAAGGAGAAAGAAAAAGAAGACCAGAAAGGGGGTAAAGTAATTGCTGGAATTGCTGAAAGTTCAGATGAGTCAGATAATGTGTTATCAGTTACAGAGGGCGATTCTCGCTCTAATACCGAGTGGATTATGGATTCTGGATGTTCATACCACATGTGTCCGCATAGAGAGTGGTTTTCTACTTATGAGGCGGTCAATGGTGGTACAGTTTTGATGGGCAACAACATGGCCTGTAAGACTGTTGGTTCAGGAACGATTCAGCTTAGGATGCATGACGGTATTGTTAGGATTTTATCTGAGCTTTGACATGTTCTGGATTTGAAGAAAATTTTTATCTCCCTGGGTGGTCTTGATTCTCATGGTTGCGAATTCCTCGGTGAAGGTGGAGTTTTGAAAGTCTTGAAGGGTGCATTGGTACTGATGAAAGGTCAGAAGTGTGGTAACCTCTATACAATCCAGGGTAGTACAGTTTCAGGCGCTGCAACAATGGTTGCTTCATCAAATGTTCAAGATTCAGACTTGACTCATTTGTGGCATATGCGCCTTAGACATATGAGTGAGAGGGGGATGACAGTTTTGAGCAAACAAGATTTGCTATGTGGCCATAAAACAGAGAAGCTGGATTTTTGTGAGCACTGTGTGTACGACAAGCAATGTAGGGTGAAATTCAGTATAGGTGTTCATCACACCAAAGGCACGGTGGATTATTTTCACTCGATTCTTTGGGGTCCCGCAGAAGTAACTTCTAAAAGTGATTTTGGTATTTTATGGATGATTTCTCTCGTATGGTTTGGATGTATATGTTGAAACATAATTGTGACGCATTTAATACATTCAAACAGTTTAAACTTTGATTGAGAATCAGACAAGTAAGAAGATAAAATGTCTGCGAACTGACAAGGGTATGGAGTTTTGTCTTTGCAAGTTTGATAGGTTCTGTAGTGATGAGAGCATTGTGAGGCATCACACAGTAAGGAAAACCCTCAGCAGAATGGTGTGGCTGAACGAATGAACAGGACTCTTTTGGAGAAGGCACGTTGTATGTTGTCCAATTCCGGATTGGGCAAAGAATTTTGGGCTGAAGCCGTTTCCACGACATGCTATTTGGTGAACAGGTCTCCGTCGACTGCTATTGAGTGTAAGACTCCGTTTGAGGTATGGTCAGGTCATCCAGCTGATTATTCTGTGTTGCGTGTTTTTGGGTGTCCAGCTTACGCTCATGTGAATGAGGGTAAATTGGAGCCACGGGCCAAGAAGTGTATTTTCTTGGGTTATGCAGCAGGTGTCAAATGGTACAGGTTATGGTGCTCTGATGATTCAAAGTTTTTGATTAGCAGGGATGTGACTTTTGATGAAAATTATTTGATTAAGGGGTCTAAGCAGGTTGATGATACAGTTCAGGAACAGAGTGTTCCAAAGCAGGTGGAGTTTTTGAGTGAATCTTCCGACTCAGGGAAGAAGCACATTGAGAAGCCAATTGAAGAGGAGTTCAAGAGTTCAGACACAGAGGCTGATGCGTTAGTTAAGCAACCACGCACTATTGCTAAAGATAGGCCAAGGAGGGAGATTCGGCCTCCTGAAAGGTATTCGGCTTATTCTGAGATGGTGGCCTATGCTTTATCAGTTGTTGAGACAGTTGAGTATGAGGAGCTTTCCAGCTATACGGAAGCTGTTTCGAGCACTGAGTTTGCACAATGGTTTGTTGCTATGAATGAGGAGATTGAGTCTCTTCAGAAGAATCAGACATGGGAGTTAGTAGAACCGCTGAAAGGGAAGAGGATTGTTGGGTGCAAGTGGGTCTTCAAGCGCAAACCAGGTATTCCAGGGGTAGAAGACGCTCGGTTCAAAGCTCGGCTAGTGGCGAAAGGATACAGCCAAAAAGAGGGTGTTGACTACAATGAGGTATTTTCACCTGTTGTAAAACATAGTTCCATTCGCACTTTACTTGCTATTGTTGCCTGTTATGATCTTGAGTTAGAGCAACTTGATGTCAAAACTGCGTTTTTGCATGGCGAGCTTGAGGAACAGATTTATATGCGTCAGCCTGAGGGATTTGTTGTTTTTGGTAAGGAGGATCGCGTTTGTTTACTTCGTAAATCTTTGTATGGCCTCAATCAATCCACAAGGCAATGGTATAAGCGGTTTGATACTTTTATGATAAGCCAGTCATATTCTAGGAGTGAGTATGACAGTTGTGTGTATTTTCGAAAACTTCCGGATGGTTCATTTGTTTATCTACTGTTGTATGTTGATGATATGCTTATTGCTGCCAAGAGTGTATCAGAAATCAACAGGTTGAAACAACAGTTAGGTGGTGAATTTGAGATGAAAGATTTGGGTGCGGCAAAACGTATTTTGGGTATGGAGATTTGCAGAGATCGAGTAGCTGGCAAATTATTTTTGAATCAGAAGTCTTATGTACTTAAAGTGCTTGAGCGCTTTGCCATGCAGAACTCGAAGCCAGTCAGTACCCCTTTGGCAGCACACTTTCGACTTTCAGCTGAGTTGTCACCACAGTCGGAGGATGAGGAGAAGTATATGTCTCAGGTTCCATATTCGTGCGCACTTGGGAGCCTTATGTACGCCATGGTATGTACTCGTCCTGATATTTCACATGCAGTTAGTGTCGTTAGTCGTTATATGGGGCGTCCAGGAAAGGCACATTGGGTGTCTGTGAAATGGATACTACGGTATTTGTGCGGAACTGCAGGTGTTGGTCTATTGTTTGGGGTTGCCAATTCTGGTGATCATGCTGTTGGTTATGTTGATTCGGATTTTGCCGGTGACCACGATAAGAGAAGGTCTTTGACAGGTTATGTCTTTATTCTGTCCGGAAGTGCCATTAGTTGGAAAGCTACTTTACAGGCTACAGTCGCGTTATCTACAACAGAAGCGGAGTATATGGCCATTGCTGAAGCTATGAAGGAGGCATTGTGGATGAGAGGTTTGCTTTGTGAGCTTGGTCTTGCACAGGGTGAGAGTTCAGTATTGTGATTCACAGAGTGCTATACATTTGACTAAAAATCTGATGTATCATGAAAGGACCAAGCATATCGATGTCAGGTATCACTTCGTTCGGGATATCATCTCACAGAAGCAAGTTGAGGTGAAGAAAGTGGGTACGAAACCAGCAGATATGTTGACTAAACCGGTTCCGGTTGCCAAGTTCAAGCATTGCTTGGGCTTGCTTGGTATTTGAAGTTGACCCCTCGGGGGCATTTGGCGAGTGAGAGGTTAGAAGGGAAAAACTATATTTGGTGATTTGGTTCAGTAGAATTCAAGTCAAGGTGGAGAATTGTTAGGAATGCCTTGTATTCTTAGTCCCACATTGGTTAATTATGTTGTTCCAGTTTTTGTAGCCTATTATAAATAGGGCTTTTGGGGGACTTCTATAGATTATCTTTTGGGCTCTCATATTGTGGCCTTTCTAGAGTTACGGATTACAGCCGGCTCTTTGTATCTCTTCTTCACGTTGGTTAGTGAATCCTCTCTCTCCTCGCCCGTGGACGTACCCATCTTGGGGAACCACGTATATCTTGTGTCTTTGTGATTTCTTGTTTAGTATTCAATTTCTCGTTCTTAGCTTGCATTCATAGCGTTCGTTACAACAATTTCTAATGGCAATCTGTGCTGTGTGGACTTTGTATATCTATCCCGTGGAGTGCGTATTCTTTCCTTGTTGAGCTGGGATTTCAGAGGGAATGTTTTCTTTAGAGGGAGTATCTCGTTAATTACTCTCTTGTTCTAGCGCTTGGTGCAATTTCAAAATGTATTCCCTTGGGTTTTTGCATCTGTGTCATGGAGTGACCTTTCCAAGTACTATTGTTAGTGAAGGTCCGGCGTATGCTTGTATCAATTTTAACTTGCCTCATTCTTTCTTGCATAGAGCCTCGGAAACAAGCACGGAGATAGACAATGGCACAAACTCAGCACAATACAGACACGGGGACACATTGCACGGACACGTAGGGGACAAGTTCATTAATACACCAATAGGATTTATATTAACAGAAAATTATTACTACTATTATAGCAAAATTAGAGGCAAAAAAAAGAAGATATATTAACATTAGGAAGATATAGGAACGTTAGTCACTCAATTAATATAAAGAAACTCAACATCTATGGCGATTTTCAACCTTTTACATCTTGAAATTCTGCTTTTTTTGGTGGGCGGTGTTCCTCAACCACTTCACTTCAATTGATAAGGGAATGCTTCCCTTGTAGTGAAAGAAGTGACGAAAGGGGAACCTCGTGTCAAACCGTGTTCGTTGTTGCCTGAGTTCTCTTGGAGTGGTCAGTCCTTGAACCTTCGTACCTACTACTTCGTTGTCCTGATGGTCCGTGCTTTCAATTTCTTCATGGTGATTCTCATGACCTCCTAAGATATCCTCAACTTTCCAACTGAAGTATAAAATCAAAACTTGGACACATTTTCGCAGTGTCCACCACATGGCCAGAAAGCGTCTGAACGAGTCTCTGTCTGACACGGATATAGATGTTTGTGCTTCTTAGCCTGACTAGTATATATGAGGCGTATTGCGAATGATAGCAGATCTAATAGAGTTTTTAAGGCATGGAAAACTCCTTGAATAGGTAGCTAGCTGTGTGAGGACTGAGGATACAGAATGGAACATCTCACTTGGGGTTGAGTCCTTGTTAATTTGTTGGCTTCACATGCTAGTATTGCCTTTTTACGTTGAAGTTGTCTTTTACATTGACGTTAGACACAATACTGATCAAGAGCAATTGTTCACTTCCGGTGCATTTTGTACGAGGGCCTCCTTATGCTATATCACTTTGGTTGCTTAAGTGTGAGCTCTGATTTGACTACTGTAACACATTAACTCGCTTATAACTCAGTGATGCGATGACAAGAAAGGATGCTTGGAATTCTACTGTCAGTACAGTGTCCGGTGTCCTTATTTACAGTAGCTTGTGCCAAGACAATTCCAGGGAGATGAATTCTAAGGGCAATCTGTGCTGTGTGGGCTTTGTAATCCTATTCCGTGGAGCGCCTATTCTTTCTAGGTTGAGCTGGAAATTTTGGAGGTAATGTTCTCCTTATTATCTCGTTCATTACTCTGGTTCTGGCCCTTGGTGTAATTTCAAAATGTTTTCCCAAGATTTTTTTGCATCTGTGGCATGGAGTTACCTTCCCAGTTTCTATTGTTAGTGAAGGGCCTAAACTATTATTCTTGAATAAGCCAGGAAGGAAAACATCGTGGCCAACGAGTGGAATACGATCAGCCTCAAAATCGTGCTGCCATATTGTTTGTATCAATTTTAACTTGCCTCCTTTCTTGCATAGAGCCTCGGGGCCTCCTTTCTTGTATTGTTTTGTTTGTTACGGATATAGACGATGGGGCAAACACAACATGATACAGACACGGGGACACGTTGCACAGACACGTTGGGGACATGTTCATTAATTCAACAACTCTTATCCCTTTCCTCCGATCCCTCTTTGAGCCAAAAAGTCAAAGTCCCCTTTCTCGCTGCTGACAAAGACCGAGAGCGTAAATGAAGTAGGATTTATATTAAGAGTCTTGCAAACCTCCCCCTAGTAGGCGACGGATAATATGAATATAAAGCTAAACAAGTTTGAATTTGAATCCATATTTCACGGATAGTATACACTTTTACAGATATTCATACATTTTTCTCAGATAAGATGCACCTTGCTGCTTGTAGAGTTGAGGTTAGCATTGAGTTGAGGTTAGCATTTTTCTTATATTAATAGAAAAATATTAGTACTATTCTAGTAAAATTAGGGACACTAAACAAGATATATTAACGTATGAGGATATAGGAGCGCTAGTCACTCAATAAATATTCAGGAACTTAGCATCCATGCATGGTGATTTTTAACCTTTTACATCTTGAATTTGCTTTTCTTGTATTTTTGGTGGCGGTTGTTCTTCAACCATTTCACTTCAATTGGTAAGGACGTGCTTCCCTCGTAGTGAAAGTGATGAAAGGGGAACCTCGTCTCGAACAGTGTTTGTTGTTGCCTGAGTTCTCTTCGAGTGGCCAGTCTATCCTTGAACGTACGTACCTACGACTTCATTGTCCTGATGGTTTTCGATTTCTTCGTGGTGATTCTGACCTCCTAAGATATCCTCAACGTGTCGGACTGAAAAATGTATCTATAACTCGAACACATTTTGGAAGTGTCCACATGGCTGGACACTTGGCTGGAGAGTGTCCGAATGAGTCTCTGTTTGAAATGGATATGTGATTCTATATATGTGTTCGTGCTTCTTAGGTTGACTAGTACGGCTAGGATTCAGAATGGAACATCTCACTTGAATAGGTGGAGTTGTATCCTCCTTCCTCCCCTTTAAGCTTTTGAAAGTTGTACAGATTAATTAGTTGTTCTTTTTGACATAGCCGGTTTATGTTCAATAATAAATTACTTAAATTGTGCAGTTCAAACTTTTAACCCAAACTACGTTAAATCAGGTTTGCTAAGCTCAGTGGAGGATCCAGAAATTTCGGACAGATGGGTCACTTTTCAAGCGTAAACTTAATAAAAATACCCACAATCTAATATAAAAAGATTATGCGTTCAAAAAAATATGACGAGAATAAAAAATGAATGTACTAGTGTTTTTATATTTTCAGTAGATCGTTTATTAAATATTTATTTGAGTATTTAGGAAAATTGTATGGTTTGGCTTTGTGGTACTTCAACTTCTTAAGACTGTGTACTTGGTTCAACTCCTACTAGGTGCAAGTTTTGAAGATTTCTTTTTTTTTTTCCAAACGCAAGTCAGTTAAAAAAGAAAAAAACCGAATGGTAGTACAGTGCCTCGAACACGCGACCACTCATGTGGGAAACACAAGACCTTACCACTTGATCTAGCAGCCCATTATATATAATACTTCCTATTTTGATTCACACAAAAAAACCCCCAATAATTTAAGGTGGGTCACGTGATCCATCTGTGCCTACATCGGATCTGCCCCTGGCTAAGCTCGACTTGTATAAGTGTGCCCTTAATTTTCTGTTTAGAACTCAAAAAGTTAATGTCATCGTTAAAATTCAGTAAAAACCAGATCTATTACGCTTAAAATTTATGTCCTCTCTCTCGAGACGTCACCATTTTTCTTAACTGCTTCATGGGACAAGAGAAATTGATTGGGGCCCAAGATCATAATCCTCAAACGTGATTAGAATTCGTTACTCTTATTAATTTCTTCCTAATTTTGAGTCCCAAACGCGTACATAGTAGTTTCATGAAATCCTGATTCAAATGGGTTTTCGTGATCCTAAAGTAAATTGAAAACGTGTCCACATATTATACAGTATATATAAGAAGTAGCACCAATGCTAATAAGGGTTCACAAACCTCTGCATAATCTTTTCTTCTTCCAAATTGTTTCTACTGCAAATTCCCAAGCTTTTGCTTAATTCTCTCATGGCTTCCAATCTTCCACTCAAAACCCTTCTCCTTGTCGTTTGCCTCTCTGTTATTCTCCCGCAACCCTCTGTTTCAACACCATCGACCTAACAAACTATCACTAATAACCATCATAATCAAGTTCATGGGTTGGAAATAGGCAAGATCTCCGCTGCTCTATCCGACAAAGGCTACATAGCCATGTCCATAATTTTGCAAGGCGCTCTGTCATCTCTACTACTCCCTTTCAAAAATACCCTCAACACCACCACATTCACCATCTTCTGCCCTCCTGATAAGGCTTTCTTCACTCCCAAGTACCCTCAGCCCCCATTGACCCTCATTCAGTACCACATAGTCCCTTCAAATCTTGACAGAGAATCCCTCGAATCGTCTCTTCGGTTCGAGTCCAAGATCGATACTCTGCTTCCTGGCCACCCTCTTGTGGTTACCACTGCACCCCACAGCGGGCGTGCTTCGATCAATGACGTAAAGGTCACGGAGTGGGATATGTACAACGATGGACGTGTGATTGTTCACGGGGTGGAGGATTTCTTTGATCCCGCGTTTCAGACCCTTTTGTATCCGTGGTACGATAGCAACAACCGCAGCAACAAGAATGGCACCGACAAAAGTGGTGTCGACGAGGCAGTTTCGTCGAGTTCGGGGTCTGCTACTTCTTGGGAGAAAAACATGACGGTGGACAACTTGTTCATTATGCTGGCTGTTGTTTCCCTTGCTGGATCGGTTCTTTCTCTGGTGTGCCTTTACCGGGCTAATCGTCGATATAGTGGATACAGTTTCATTAGTACTGAGGTTTATTAGGGATATATAGTACAGCTTCATGGTCTTGTGGCTAATTATCATGTAAATATTCAGAGTTGCTAGGAGTTGTGTGTGAGATTTTTGGGATTCTGTTCTGAAATTCAGACGGGAATTTGAATGCACTTCAATATTGCTTTTCAAAGTTCATACTATGTTTTTTGTGAAGTTACCTTTGGAGGTTGCTCTTTAGCTTATCATTTTCCTTGACTTGTCACATTTGTCATTCTTGAGTGTGCTTGAGTGTGCTTTAGTTGTGTTTATGATGTACTACGGAGTTATCAATATTTGTTCGTTTCCGGTGCTTTATCCCCTGTGTTGGGGAATTGTAATTGGGCATTGCCGAGCAAAAAAAAAATTGTAATTGGGCATTAATGATCAATATTTGATTTCATTATGTTCTTTCAAATTATATGCACGAAACAAAAGGTAGTTTTCCCTTTAGATAGTGAGATATTGCTTCAGTAAGGTATAGGGACTTTGGGCACTAATGAATGGCTTTGGAATGGAAAGTGCTTGGCATTCACCTATTCAGCGCGTTGTAACTGTAACCAATTGAGCTAGCCCCAGTTGATTTAAAAGTTAAGATCATGGGGCCAATTTTTTGCAAAGGCACGGTTCGTTGGCCTCAATGACATCGAGTTGCCCACCGATAGCTTAATACATGCTTCGTCCCATTTTAGGTGTGATGACTTTGTTTAGGATTTGGTGTCTCTCAAAAATCAACTAGGCATTCACAACTTTTTGTTTTCCCCTTAAAAATCAAAATATGCTTTAGGTTTGTTTTTTCAGTTCATTGTTTATTATTTTCGGATACCGTGTTCTATCTTGTACTAAAATTCGATGCTTATATGTGTTAGTACTAAAGTTTATGGTCAATAGCAAACTGTAGATAATAGGAGAATATGCCCCAAAATGAAATAAATTAAATATTGAAATTGCAGAAATCAATTAAATGAGAGAGAGAGAGAGAGAGAGGGAGAGAGAGAGAGAGAGAGAGAGAGAGAGAGAGAGAGAGAGTCCAAGCATGAGCATGAAAAAGATCAAATACTGGACACGTTCTCACCAACTACATTTGGAAGAATCTCTAGCTAATGTGAAACAATTATGCTACTATCATAAACAATTGCGCACACAGTTACACAAACTCAGTCATATCAAGTGTTCAAGTGTGGGGACTCCACTGTGTTGTGGGGACCCCACAGTTGATGTGAGTGAATTTGTTGCGGTTGATATAGAATATTTCAACGTGGACCCCACAACCTTCTTTGGTCTCGCACGCTCATAGGCAGACACGATCGCAACGGCAAAAGTTAACATCAGAAAGGTCCACACGATCACAGAAACCAAAATGGTTTTGGGTACGGCCATCGTTTGCTTCGGTGAGACAACAATGATGGAATACGTATAAGTGAACGCTGTGGTCATGATCGTCAACAACGACATCACTGGTAGAATCCACCCCAAAGCTCTTCTTGGCCTTTGCCCAGTAGCCATTAGGAGCCATAAGATTAAAGCCAAACACAGAAGGAATCCTACCGTGTTGAAATACATGAAGCACGAATATGATATCGGATATTTATAAGCAAGTATAGCTTTTCCGGCTTGGTGTTCTTTTGTATCTTCTTGCCAAACACCGCCTGGAGGGTTCACACCCACTTGGAATGCCATTGTCGCAAACAGCGATGCTACAACCATTAATGTCTGCATTAATTTCTTCAGCCTTGGAGACCGAGTGAACTCCAACATCTGTCTCTGTCTCTTAGCCCCAGCTGCACATAGCAATTTTTTGATGCGAACATCCAATTCTTCCATATGTTGACAATTTTGCACAAAGAAATAAATATCCATCGCCGTCCACCCAGCGTCATTTATTGCATTCACATTTATTTTAGTATGGTTAAGTACATGTTCGACAATCTGAAATACACATATACCGGTCTCACGATTAGATAAAAACAAAAGATAATATAGATACTCAAAAAAGGACAAGGTCAATATATAAGGTAGATTTTAAACTAAGTGAACGTTTTTTTTTGTTTCCAGTTTTTGATCCTAAATTTTTACTTGTTAAAATTTGTTTCATCAAAGACTAATCGGAAATATGTAAAATTTTGATGCAAAACTATGAAAAAAAACTTATAAAAAGTAATACTCCCTCCGTCCCTTTTTAAATGTCCTGCTTCGTAACTCCAACTTATTAAAAAGACATCATCATTATACCTTTCACATCAACTTTTTCCTCCACTTTCCCTACTTACCCATCATCATTACACTTTTACTCACTAACTTTTCAAAATGGAATATAAATTTAGGGATAAAATAGACAATTCACCAACTTTTACCCACTAACTTTACAAAATGGACATTTATTAAGGGACAGCCCAAAATGGAATACTGGACTGTAATAAAGGGACGGAGGGAGTAGTAGATTAAAAAATTATTTAGCCAAAACCTGAGCTAAATAACTTTAATAATTCGCCAACAACCTAAGGCCTCTCTCTCCCAATGAAGGCTCTTCACTTTTAATCTCAGATCTAAGGGGTTTTTAATAGGTCTTTCATGGTTCTTCCCTTTCTTTCTCTATTTCCCTTCTTTTCCCCCTTTCTGGATTTCTCCTTAATTACCAAGGTGTTGTTCAGGCTTCTTCGATAGTGGTGGCGGACATCAATCGATTTCAAAGACAAATCCATTTGGTTGGCTTGCCGTCTCCACTAGTACTTAGGGAGTTCGGGTTTTTTTTTTTTTTTGTATTTTTTTGTTGTTACTATTTCTTATATTTTGTTTGCTTTCAATTGGATGACATTACGAACATCCACTTCTTCCATATGTGGATGAATTCACACAAAGAAATAAATATCCATCGCCATCCACCCAGCTCCATTTATTGCATTCACATTTATTTCAGTACTGTACTGTTAAGTACACGTTAGACAAGCTGAAATATGTTTATATGCTTGACGATTTCCTAGTCCTAAAATAATGGGTTGCCCCAAGCGTAGGGCTGAGACCGACGTAGCACAATATCCGGTAAGTCCGGAGTCGAATCCACAGAGACGGTGATGTGTGTGACTTAAAAACTCGGGTTGTTACTAATTAAAATGGGCTCTTAGGTAGCCACCCCTTGTCTTTGAGTTGATTAATTAACTAATACTAACAAATAACTTGCTCAACTAATTAAAAAGAGAGGCACGGTCGTAGGGAATTCGGCGCTCGCTACCCAATCAGAATCCACTCGCTTTTCAAAGTTCTAAAAAAGGTTAAAATTAGGGAGAATTGGAAACTCCGAAGGATGCGAATCCTAAGGTTGCCGGTCCCGTACACAGCTCCCGCTCACATGAGTCCCGGCAATGCCTCGGATTCGTCCAACGAAAGTAGTTTTCACCAACTAAGATTATTTAATTAAATCAATGAATGGAAAAATTGCGAGACGAATCCTTATTGGGTCGCAGCGCGCCTTTACCCAGCGACCAAACCTCAGAAAAACTACTCACTCATTATTAAGAAAGAAATAAAAGAAACCCTAATTTGAATCATGCTTCTAGTATTGGAGAAAGAAAAATAAACAAGAGATAACAACTAATTGAATAACAACGAATAACTTTTATTAAAAACAGAAATTAAAACTAATTATCGGAATGCGAATAAATTGAACAAAGCTGTAAATAACTTGAAAGGAACAAAACATGGAAGAAACTAAATAACATTCGAACCAAAGAACGGCAGCCTCGTTCTTCTTGATCTCCGCCCCCGTTCTCTGATAGCACGATCCCCCCATCCGGCGCTTACTGTTCCGTCCTTTTATAAGTGAAGTGCCGACAATTAAAACCCTATTGGCCCCCGTTATTACTATCAATCCCAGCCGTGTACTCCAATTGCTGAAAACTTCGGGCCCATTCTTAGTCGAAATACCGAATAATTATTAGGCCTAATTAGAAGATCCAGTGCACGTCTAAATAATGTTGCTTTTGGGCCCACCAAATACACGTGTGAGTTGTATTTTCAGCAACCTATTTCACTTCAAACACCACTGTGCTATGGAGGAAAAATTATATGGCGCAATTCACACTTTGATCGGCAACTAACGTATTAAGCTTCCAAACACCTACAATACACAAACTAAGCATTAAGCTCTGAATAATAATATAAATGAGACTTAATAAAGATAAATTAGGGGGCGCTAATGTGAACATTTACGCGCTTATCATTATACACGGTTTCACAATTATATAAAAACAAAAGAAAATATAGATACACAGAAAATGACAAGGTCAATAAGGTAGATTTTAACCGAGTCAATGTTTTTTTTAATTAGCTGTTGATTATACATTTGTACATCTTAAATTTCTCTCATCAAGACTAATCGAAAATGTGTGATGCAAAACTAACAAAAATTTAAAAGAATTAATGATATATAGAAAATTATTTAATCACAACCTGAGCTAAAATAATGTTAATAATTCGCTAACAACCTAAGGCCTCTCTCTCAATGAGGGCTCTTCTCTTTCAATATCAGATCCAAAGATTTTTTCATAGGTTTTTCATGGGTTCTTCTCTCTCTATTTGCGTTTCCCCCTTCTTTCCTCTCTCCATTTCTCCTTCATCACCATGTTGTTGTTCAGTCTTCGATAGTGGTGGCAGATCGACATCAATCGATTGAGGAAAGTGTTGCAGTACTAGTGGTGTTAGTGTTCCAAAGACAAATCCTTTTCGTTGGCTTGCCGTCGCCACTAGCTACTTAGGGAGTTCGAGTTTATTTTTGTTGTAGTTTTTTATTTTCTTATATTTTGTTTTGATTTTTGAATGACATTCCACAGTCCTTTTTTGCTACTCTAATTTGAATTTAGACAACACTTAATTTGGACCTTCTAGTCTTTATCTTTGACTTGTACTATTGTCGAACTTATTTCCGAAATTTGCTTTGCAATATCCGTTAGGGAGCTTTAGGCTTGTATCTAGTAGGCCTGTCAAGGGGTCGGATCTGATCTGGATCCGACAAATCCGAATCCGAACTGAATCCGACAAATTCGAATTCGATCCGGATCCGATAAGACTCTAATCCAATCCGAGTCCAAAAATCCGAATCCGATCCAAAAACTTTTTTACTTCAAAAATTTTAGCAAAAAATACAAGTTTAAAATAAAAAATTTAAAATAAAACTACAACTTCTTAAACATTTTTTTTTTCAAAAATTTTTTTTTACAGTTTTTAAAAAAAAATAAAGTTTGGATTCAGATTGATAACGTATTTAATCCGATCCGATCCGTATTTGGATTACCGGATTATCGGATCGACGTTATCGAATTCGGATCGGATCTGGTCCATTGACAGGCCTAATCTAGATCATAGATAATAGTCTCTTCTTGAATATTTTTTATGTTTTGTTGTTAGAAGTGTTATTTGTTCTTATCTCTGTATTTTAGGTTAGAATCCTCAGTATGTGTTGCTGGGTTTTTTTATGAATGTTCCATGGATGAAAAAAATTGCCAAATATTTAACAATCAATGGACATACCTCAAATCGCTTATCGAAAACAGCTATGTGCAATATGGTATTGCCATTGGCATCCTTAGATTGTACAAATTTGGGATCTCTAATCATCTTTAGCAACAGTTGCAGACTCTCAAGCTGATTATAGTTTACACACAAGTGTAAAATGGTGTTGCCTCCATTTACAATGACTTGAGCTGCACGGGGGCAAGTTTGAACCAACTTTTCCAATACGTCGACTTTGCCTTTCATCGTAGCGATATGAAGAGGGTTATTGCCATCTCGATCACGAGCCATGCACATCTCTGGGTGAAGCTCCACTAAAGCTTCCACAATCCTTAGGTCCCCATTAGCGGATGCTCTATGAAGGGCCGTGCCTAGTTCGGTATCTAAAACTTCAACAAGCTTTCGTTTAGTTTTCAGAAGTGTAAGAACAACTTCTGCCTTCCCTGTTGATGCAGCCACGTGAAGTGGATTTTTCCCTCTGAAACTTCCCACCAAAATTTTATCAAGAAAGTAATTATCCTTTTCCATTATTTTGTGTAGCAATTCTAGATCCCCTCTCATTGCTGCAGCACAGAGCAATTCCTCCATTCTCTCTGACACTTTCTCTCTCTTTTTCATTGCTGCATCACAGAGAATTTCCTCCATTCTCTCCGACATCTTCTCTCTTTCTCTTTCTCCCCCCTCTCTTATTGCCGAATATTCTGTAACAAGTACAGATATTCATTCTTAACTTAATTGATTAATGTGTCGTTTTCTTCTACACACACTACACCATTCATTCACAATATTCATAGAAACCTTATCTTTTTGGTATCATCTAGGAGTGGGTCCAAATTTGTTTATGAAGTCATGACCCTTCACTTCACAATATTCATAGAAACCTTATCTTTTTGATATCATCTGGGAGTAGGACCCAAAAAAATCAAGAAGACGTCGCGACATATTGCAAACATCATGGTGACATCACACAGGTGATGTCATGTGGATGACATCATCACCACATATAATCGTGAAGGAAATGTTGAGGCAACAAAATCAAGCGGTGGAGGATCCGTCCAGTTTGCACTTTCAACCAGTCCGGTCTGGCCAGTTTTGGATCATTTGTGGGCCTTTCTCGGCCGGCCCTCAGCAATGACCGAAATCGTTTACTTTTTAGAACTCGTCGAAAATATAAATTATGCCAAAAATCATGTTGATCGGATATTTTTTGATATAATTTACTCCTATTGGCCATGATAAGAAGACTAATCTGGTCTATAAATGATCCAACTCTACCGAAAATTTGAGTTCATTCACGGTTAATGTACCTTTTTGGCACGGTACAACTCATGAGCTTGCTCGCTTGCACCCATGTACACTCGAAAGTTGAGATCACGGGGTTCAAATTTTTTTTTTCTTTTCAAAATCATGGTTTGCTCGCCTCAATGGCGTAAATCGAGCTGCCCCGATAGCTTAATACGTGCTTCGTCCCATTTTAGGTGGTGACTTGGTTCAGGATTTGGTGTCTTTGAAAAATATTCTAGGCATTCACTGTAACAGCCCGCCTTCAAAGGATTAGCATAACCAGTCTAAATGAAGCTTAGGGAACTAATATATATCAAATTACCGCAAACCTAAAACAAGATTACTAGATTACAACCGGTTTCTAAGACAACATGGTGGAGATGCTCACGGTCAGGAAATAGGAGCCTCGAAGATTGCCGAAGTTGAAGGAAACCGAGGGGGAACTGGAGCCGAAGGTCCATCTGATCTGGTGCGTATGTCTCAGCTCCCTAGTATTCATCTACTGGTGGACCTTAATGATGCTGGGTGTAGAAGAAGGAGACGCAGACAACTGTCCAAGTTGGTGAATATTACCGAGGAGGTTGAGCCGAACCTCGAGCAACAGGAAACAATTTCCTCTTATTCCTCCGATGATTCAAGCGACTCAGCCGTCCTCCGGGAGATTAATGCTACTATGGCAGTGGGTGGTCAGTTGGGGATTGTTTTCCACCCCAATGATGATGTGATTCTTGGCAAGATGATAGAAATGGAGGCCCAGGAATACTCGGCTTTGCTGGAGAGTGAAGCGAGAGGGTAAATTTCCTATCCCTTTGGTGCCTACTGCTTTCGGTTTCCATAGTTTTTATGCTGATTTTATCATGGAACATTAGGGGTTTGGGGAGTTTTGTTAAAAAGAGATTTGTGTCTAAGCTTATTAAAAAAAGAAAGCCTGATTTGATTTTAATTCAAGAAATGAAACTGGAGAGTATAGCTAGAATTGATGTTCAGAAATTATGGGGCTGTGGTGATTTTGAGTTTGCTATTTCTAGTGCTATCGGGGCGTCTGGGGGCTTACTATCTATCTGGAACAAAGATTTTCTTAAAGTTGACAATATTGTCTCCTACAGATCTTTTATTATTTTACATGGTGTGCTATATAATTCTTTCCCTTGTTGTGTGGTGAATGTATATGCTCCTAATGAGGTGGGAAGTAGGAGAGTCTTATGGGATGAATTATTAGGATTGAAGAGGAACTCCCCTATCCCGTGGTGTATGGGGGGGGATTTTAACGAAATTACCTCTATCAGTGAAAGGAAAGGGTGCCAGCGGATGGAGAGAGGAATGAAGGATGTTGTGGATTTTTGTAATTCTATGGAGCTAATAGACATACAGATGATTGGGAGGAAGTTTACTTGGACCAACTACCAAGATCATGCCATCCTTAGTCGTTTGGACAGATTTTTGCTCTCTCAACAATGGCTGGACAGATTCAAAGTTCTTCAATGGGGGCTCCATAGGCCCATATCTGATCATTGTCCTATTATGCTGCTTGATGATGGAAGAGATTGGGGCCCTAGACCGTTTAAATTTATGGATATTTGGCTATCAAACCCGAAGTGTATGGCTATTGCTAAGGAAACATGGGAGAATACGCAGGTGAGTGGATGGGCTGGCTTTATTATTTTGCAGAAACTGCGAGCAATCAAAGACAAGCTCAAGGTATGGAACAAAGAGGAATTTGGGGATGTCAACGCGGCTTTACAAGATAAGGAAGCAGAAATTCATCGATTTGATCTCTTGGTGGAGGAGAGAACGCTCAATTCTGAGGAGAATGCCTTGAGATGTAAGGCTAAAACTGAATTTTGGAGGCTATCTCGATTGGCTGAAACTATGTGGAGACAAAAATCAAGGTTGACGTGGATGAAATTGGGGGATAAAAACACGAGATTCTTTCAAGCCATTGCAAATAATAGATTTCGGAGGAATATGGTGGGTTCGGTAAAGGTGAATGATAGAGTGCTTGAGGATCCCCTGGAAATAAAGGCTGCTGCCATTGAGTACTTTAGTGATAACTTTAAAGAGGAGAGAAAGCTCAGACCAATGTTGGGGGGTGTGCTCCCTAGAGTTCTAAATCCGGACATTTCCAGTCAGTTAGATAAAGTTTTTGAGGAGGGGGAAATCCTTGCGGCTTTGAAGGACTGCAGCAGCATCAAGGCTCCGGGCCCGGATGGCTTCAATTTCTCGTTTGTTAAAAAAGGGTGGGATTTTATGAAGGAACTACTGGTGCAATTCTTCTCTGAGTTCCACTCTAATTGCAAGCTCACTAGAGGTATCAACTCAACTTTTGTAACTTTAATTCCGAAGGTTGACTGCCCTAGGTCCTTTAAAGAATTCCGACCCATAAGTATGGTAGGTTGGATTTATAAGGTGCTTGCTAAAGTTCTAGCTAATAGACTCAAATGCCATCTACCTCCTCTTATTGGTGAATCCCAAGCCGCATTTATTGAGGGCAAACAGATATTGGATGGTGTTCTTATCGCAAATGAGGTTATTCATGGGTGGAAAAATAGCTCTCAAGGAGGTTTGATCTTGAAAATTGATTTCGAGAGAGCCTATGATTGTGTCAATTGGGGATTTTTACTTGACTTATCCGCAAAATTGGGCTTCGGGGAGAAGTGGTGTGCTTGGATCAAGGAATGTTTGTCCTCGGTATCTATGTCTGTACTGATAAACGGCTCTGCATCTAAGGAATTCCAAATTCAGAAGGGCATTCGTCAGGGGGATCCTTTATCTCCCTTTCTATTCAATATTGTGGTTGAAGGGCTAAACATTCTGCTAGAAAGGGCGAGGGAACTGAACTTCATTAGAGGGGCTAGAATTGGACCGAATGGAGCAAATGAGATAGTGGTTTCTCACCTTCAATTTGCTGACGACACGATTATTTTCTGCAATAATGATAGGGAGGAGTTGGCTAATATCAAAAGAATTCTGCGATGTTTTCAACTTATGTCAGGATTGAAGATAAACTATTCCAAAAGTTCTTTGTGTGGGATTAAGGTGAGCCACCAGGATGTTACTACCCTTGCTATGGTCATGGGATGCAAAATTGATCATTTGCCAATCAAGTACTTGGGGTTGCCATTGGGAGCTAATCCAAACAGAATCAAAACATGGGATCCGGTGATTGAAAGAATGGAAAAAAGGTTAAGCGTATGGCGTAGGAGATTCAACACTTCTGGGGGTAGACTTACTTTAATGAATTCATCCCTTGGAAGTTTGCCTATATACTTCATGTCTTTATTCAAAATGCCGTTGTCAATTGCCAAGGCATTAGCAAAAATCCAGAGACAATTTTTTTGGGGTGATACGGTGGATAAGAGAAAGTTACACCTGGTCAAATGGGATGTGATTTCCAAAAAGAAAGAGTATGGAGGGTTAGGGGTCAAGAATCTGATGATCCAAAACCTTGCTCTTCTGGCCAAGTGGTGGTGGAGATTCTACAAGGACAGCGATTCTCTTTGGGTGAAGGTGATCAAATGCAAATACAATTTGGAGCCAAGATGTTGGTTACCTCGGTTACCCTCCTCTGGTAAAACCTCTAATATTTGGAAGGACATCTATTCGGTAGGGGAGACCAATTCTTGTATCGGATCCATTCTCCAGGAGGGTTTTAAATTAGAGGTTCATTCGGGGCAGGAAATCTCCTTCTGGAACCAAGTTTGGCTAGGGAACACATCCTTTAAAGAGGAGTTTCCTCGCCTCTATCTCATCTCTACTCAAAAAGAGATGGTGATTAGTGATATTAAAGATGATAGATGGAACGTACTATTCCAGAGAGGGCTACGGGATTGGGAAATTCTGCAATTTGAGGATCTGCTTTTGAGACTACAACCGGTGCATTTGGATCCAAACAAGTGTGATCTGTTGAGGTGGAGATGGGCTCCTGATAATTGCTTTTCTGTAAAATCTTTGTATAATAGATGGGAACAAGTGGGATTCTCAACGAATCGAGTGTTGGGTTCGATTTGGAAGAGCATTTCTCCACCTAAAGTGGAAATTTTTTCCTGGATGGCACTCCAGGACAAAGTGGCTACAAAGTCAGCTCTACTCTACCGCAATATGTTACCTGAGGGCCAATCGGTGATGTGCCCTTTCTGCTCTTTGATTGTAGAAACGCCGGTGCACCTCTTTCTCCATTGTCAATTTGCATGGGATGTTTGGTCATTGATTTTAGACTGGTGGCATATCAGTTGGGTTTGTCCGGCCTCCTTGTTAGACCTCTTTACATGGTGGTTAGATTTTGGTTTCAAAAATCTGGAGAAGTTCTTGTGGGAAACAACCTTCCATGCTACAATTTGGTCCATATGGCTGGTAAGAAATGATATTGTCTTCAACAATGCTTCTTGGCGAGTGGAGGACCTTGGGGAGCTAATTAAAACCAGAGTTGCTATGTGGATTAAAGTGAAGTTCGATATTAAGGTGTATTCGGTGGAGGATTTTAAGGGTTATCTTGATGGAATGAGGAAGGTCAAAGTGTAAGTTATTTTTTCATGAGGATGGATGCGATCCAATTTTCTGTTGGATGGTCATTCCCATCTTCTTTCTGTTATGTTTTGTATTTGCTGCTCTTTAAGCGTTTGTTGCTTATTGAGTGCTCTCTCGATGTAACCTTTTCGAGCCAATAAAATTTTCGTTTTGCCGAGCAAAAAAAAAACAAATAGGTAACTATACAAGGTGAGTTATGCGTCCACACATACATATATTACAAACTCCTCTCCAAAAATATATCAACATGTGCAAGCCAAAAGGGACACCGCGTCAACTCCCAACTCAACTCCTAAAGCCCGTCAGACCAGTAGTGGACCAAAACTCTACCTCATTCACCTGAAATGGTTAGTGAGTGTCACTGCTTCATTCAAGTGGAAAGCATAAAAACTGTTTACAAAAGCAAATATGGATCTAGCGAAGCTTCCAATCATACAAGACAATAAACATATTCTTTTTCACAAACTTTAAAGTAAACAATAACTTTTCAAGTAGCCATAGGGTTGCTTCCCTCGCAACGTACCAAGAGTTATGACGGTACCGTGACCCTGTAAATTGGGAACTTCCAACAATTTATATATCCTGTTTGTGTTCAGAAAATAGGCAATTTATACCCTTCTTGTGTACATCAAGAAGAAAACCAATCCAACAAGTATTACAGCTATGACATGCTCTTGAAATAAAAACACGTTTCAAGCAACTTGATCGATATTCACAATCGTCAAAATATTTCAACATTTGCGGCAAAAACTATTAAGTTTAATATTAGTTGCCACTTCAATAAAACAGTGCACTCACCTTAGAGATCCAAAAGATAAAAGCAAAAAGCCTCCTTCTCAACCTTGAGGTGGAGACTCGTCCCCCGAACCTAGAAGACGAATGACACTACACTTAGTATAAGTGTATTGCTAATGCTCAATTTATGCCGTAATGCAATGGAAATGCATGAACAATCTAACATCCACTTGTAAGTCTTAATCTCCATCCCTAATATGGAACCAAATGCAACAAAATTGATGGATGATGTGTTATCAATGCTCCAAAGATGACTCAATGAGATTAGACACAAGGATTTCTAAGAATGGAGACTTAGTCCATGGCTAACGTGTACTGTTCTGACCATACCCAACTATATAACTTGAATTTAAGAATGACACTTAAACCATTGAAAAATAGACTTCTTCCTCTTCTTCGAATCGATAGATCATACATCAAAAATGGAGTTCGGGTAACCTTATTATGGCCTCGCAATTATAACTTAACATAATACTAAAACTGGTGCAGAGACAGATTTTGGGTCAACTTTAACAGCAAATCTCTTATTGCTCAGGCATAATCACAGCGCACGGGCTGTGTCATTAGAAAGCTCTGTGGGTCTAGTTTCTAACAAAACAAACGGTGCGTGTATTCGAGTCTTGAGTTAGGAGATATGACTGTTTTCTCAACTTGTGTCGGTGCAGTCACTACGAGTTTCACAGCAGCAGTTCGGTGCATGATTTTTAAATTCTTACCCTCTTTGAATTTAATTCTGAAAATTTTACACAATAAACTAGACACATGTATATCCATCCAGTAAAAATACCAGAAAATTGCAAGGTCGGCAAGTTTGTGAGAAAAATTCGTTAAGAACATGACAGATTCAATCATGTTCAAGCTCTAATTGACATGCTCATAAGCCAAACGAATTTGCTAGGATAAAATCCATTCTCCTATGACCTAATTAGGATTTAAACTACACGAATATGCAAGTATATACATGTTTGATCAATACCCAAAACATAAATTAGGTATAAGATAGGGTTTACCTTCAATAAGTTTTCCCCAATTCTTCTTCTTCTTCTTCTTCTTCTCTCTCTCTCTCTCTCTCTCTCTCTCTCTCTCTCTCTCTCTCTAAGAGGAAAGCGGTGGAGATAACGATGGAAAAGAATGTAGTAGAATTTGCTTAGGGAAAATTATCCCATGTGGTTAAGTCCTCACTAGACAACAAGGTATTTTACTACATCTCCACCTATTAACACCAATTCTTTTCTTTAACTTAATTAGACTCTCAAATTTAATAATGTATCGCTAGACAATTAACGATCTACGAATGATAACAAAACACATGTATCAAATAGCATGTCCAATGAAATATAAAATTAAGCGTCAAATGCGATGCATGTGCTTGCTCGGAACGGGTGTTAAATTCACAACCTTTTGTTTTGCCCTTAAAAAATCAAAATATACTTGAGGTTTGTTTTTCAGTTCCTTCTTTGTTATTTTTGGATGCCGTGTTCTATCCTGTACAAACAAAGGCAAAAGAATTTGAAATAAAGGAAAATAAACCTTTTGAGTTATTAAACCAAAACACACCTTAGCGACATCTTTTGCTTTGACAAAATTGAGAAGATCATCTTAATAATTGCTCAGCAACACTTACATAACTCAAGTAAAATTGGCGTCTTTTGGTTAGTTACTTTAGTAAAATACTAAAAACATGTAAGTGGACTCACCATAATAATTACTAAACAGAAGCACTATTAGATTATTTTTTTTATTCGCGAAGCGCTATTACATTAATTAAGTAATTATTCATAATAAATGCCAAACACCATTCATTAATATTTTTTTAAAGTAATAATTTAAATAAACTAGATCATAAATACTAACAAATGGGGTCATATTCTCATCAATTATCACATGAACCACACATGTCTCTCTTTGTATCCATTCATGACACGCATAACGTAAATACATGACACTGAATAACATAAATTTGCAGCATAACCACAAGTACGAAAAAAAAAGTGTCCTATAGCACTTCCCCATAATGAAGCTTCACATAGATATTTTGGCTTCAATTAGGACTTCAGTTAGTGGGCGGTGGGATCGGTCACCTAGCGTTAGTCAAGTTACACGAAGCTGGATAGCGAAGCTGGAGAGAGAGAGAGAGCGCGCATGAAAAAGATCAAACACTGGACACGTTCTCGCCAATTGCATTTGGAAGTCGTCTCAGCCTATCGTTGGTCTCCCACGCTCGGAACCCCAATTCTCCCATGCTCATGGGTAGCCATTATCGTTACGGCAAAAAGTAACATCACAAAGGCCCACACGATCACAGAAACCAAAATGGTATTGGCTACGGCCACCATATGCTTCGGTGAGACAACAATGACAGAATATGTATAAGCGAACGTTGTGGTCATGATTGTGAAAACCGGCAGCACAAGTATAACCCACCCCCTACGACGTTTTGGGCGCAGTTGCACAGAAGCCAATAGGAGAAACAAGATTAAAAACGAAGACAGAAGGAATCCTACCGTGTTGAAATACATGAAGCATGAATATGATTTCGGATATTTATAAGCAATTATAGCTTTTCCGACTATGTGTTCTTTAAAATTGTCTTGCCAAACACCGCCTGGAGGGTTCACTCCCACTTGGAATGCCATTGTCGCAAACAGGGATGATACAACCATTAATGTCTGCATTAATTTCTTTCCCCTTGGAGACGGAATCATCAGTGCCATCTGTCTACTACATCTTTTAGCCCCAGTTGCACGTAGAAAATTTTCAATACGAACATCCACTTCTTTCCGATGTGGACGATTTTGAACGAAGAAATAAATATCCATCGCAGTCCACCCAGCTCCATTTATTGCATTCACATAAATTTCAGTATGGTAAAGTACATATTTGATAATCTGAAATACAAGTACACCCGATCTCATGATTAGATAAAACCAAAAGAAAATATAGATACACATAAATGACAAGGTCGATAAGTTAGGTTTTAACTAAGTGAACTTTTGTTTTTAGCTTTTGATCATAGATTTTTATGTCTTAAATTTCTCTCATTAAGATTAATAAAAATATGTAAAAATTTGATGCAAAAATGACAAGATTTTAACAAGATAATATATAGTAAGATTAGAGTAAGAAATTATTTTAATCAAAACATGAGCTAAATAACGTTAATAATTCGCCACAAACCCATGTCTTCTCTCCCAATGAGGGCTATTCTCTTTCAATCTCAAATCTACAAGTTTGTTCATAGGTCTTTCATGGGATCTTCTCTTTCTATCTCTTTGCATTTTCCCCTTCTCTAATTTCCTCGCATTGGATTTATTCTTCATCACCAAGGTGTTGTTCAGGCTTCGATAGGGATAGTACTGGTGGATATCCATCTATTGCAGAGGGTGGTCCACTAGTAGACTAGTAGTGATGGTGTTCCAAAAGCAAATTCTTTGGTTGGCTTGCCCTTCCCACTACTTGGGAAGTTCCAAATTTTTTGTACTTTTTTTTTTCTGCTTTTATATATATATATATATTTTGTATTTTGGATGAGGTTTACAATTTTTTTGGTACTCTAATTTGAATTTAGGCAACACTTTGAAGTTTCTAGTCTTTATCATTGACTTGTACGTACTATATATTTTTTAAATTGTACAATCGCCAAATTAACTTATTTCCGAGATTTACTTCGCAATATGCGTTATGGAGCATCTAGGCATGTATATAGATCATGGACAATAATCTCTTATTTTGATTATTTTGTGTTTTGTTGTTAGAAGTGTTATTTGTTGTTATGTTTCTTTCTTAGGTTCGAATCCTCGACATGTGTTGCTGGGTTCTTTATGAATGTAATGATTTTTCAATTGATAAAAAAAATTGCCAACAATTTAACAATAAAAAAGTCTGAATATGGACATACCTCAAAACGCTTACTGAAAACAGCTATGTGTAACATGGTATTGCCATTGGCATCCTTAGATTGTACGAATTCGGGATCTCTAATCATCTCTAGCAATAGTCGAAGACACTCAAGCTGATTGTACTTTACACACAAGTGCAAAATGGTGTCGCCTCGATCTAAAATAACTTGAGATGCCATGGGACAGGTTTCAACCAACTTTTTCAATACGTCGACCTTGCCTTCCATTGCAGCTATATGAAGAGGGTTATTACCATCTCGATTACGAGCCATGCACATCTCAGGGCTAAGCTCCACTAAAGTTTCCACAATCTTGACGTCCCCATTAGCGGATGCTATGTGAAGTGCCGCTCCTAATTCCGTATCTAAAACTTTGGAAAGCTTTGGTCTAATTTCCAGAAGTTTTAGAACAAATTCTGCTTGCCCTGTTGATGTGGCCACGTGAAGCGGATTTTTTCTTTTGAAACTTCCCACCAAAACTTTATCGAGAATGTAATTATCCTTTGCAATTATTTCGTGTAGCAATTCTAGATCCCCTCTCATTGCTGCATCACAGAGCAATTCCTCCATTCTCTCCCACCCCTTCTCTGATCTCTCTCTCTCTCTTCAAATGTTGAATTCTTTACACAGACAATAATGTATTGATCGATACTGTGAAGCATCTTCTGAATTGGATTTAAGTACTTACGAGGCTCGGCCAGTTACTGAGGAATGTGAATTCACCTTAAAGCATGTCTTAAAATCTATTTTTTACTCTCTCTGAAAAGTACGAAACAAGAAGAGGAGTGCTAGGTTCAAAGAAAAAATACCCGAAAAATACCCGGAACAAGGTATTTATGACTAGTAATAAAAATCCGGTCATAAATACCTCTACAAGTGTATTCCGGATAATTTTCGAGTACTCTTTCTTTTTGTTACTAGCACTTTTGAAACAACAAAAAATGGAAAGGAGAAAAGGACTTGTATTAGTGGTAGGGAATATATAAGAGAAAGAGAAAGAGAGGACAAATTATTTACTTCCAGTCAACTAGTCTCTTAGAATAGATAATTTGCTTGCAATATGGTTCGAAGACGATGATCCTAATATATATATATATATATATATATATATTAGAGAAAAGATGGGTCTGCAAAGGCCGGGAGTAACTATTCATTGTTTTGATGACACTTGTCATGTGATGTTGTCTTTGGGCTTTTAGGGTTTTCTTGCTCTTTAATTTAGTTTTCAAACAAAATTTAGTTTTTGGTTTTTTTAGAAGAAAAAAAAGAAAGAATTGTATGAGTTAACTGCATCCCCTAACTCACTTATAAGCTCCTAAATACTTTTAATGGAAACAGAATTTTTAAGTCGACCCAAAAGTTTAAGCTAGGCTGTCTATGTTGGAGTTGATGTTGAAAGATTTAGAGAGACTCTTTTTCATGGAGGCTCCGTGAACAAGTTGTTCACAGAGACTCCGTAGCTTCAACATCTCCTGGTCAATGGAATTTAAAAAAAGGAATATTGTTTACGGGGTGACGCAATCTCAATCGTCTATTGGTGCAATCAATGGCTGAGATTCGTTTTCAATTATGACCGGTCACAATTAATTCTTCCCCAAAAAAATTTCATTAACATCTTGACCGTCCGAAACACTTTTGGGCGGTCACGATTGAGTGCTATAAACACTTCCGTAAAGAAGATTTTCTCAAAGATTTATTTTTTTGAATATTCTCAAAGATTTATGAAGTCCGCTTTTTCACCCAAAGGTGAGAGTGAAACACACAAGGCCCACAAATTAGAGCAGAAAAGTAGAAAACCCTCCTCCACACACTGCTTCTTCATAAAAAGTGGAGCTAGCACTAACATATGTCGTCTATCCTAAAAGCGGAGTTGGGGGAGCGGTTGTCCCTTTAAGGGATAGCAGCCTGCTGTCTCGGCCAAGGGGATCATGTTTCGGTCTCGCTTCAATGATCGAAAACGTTTACTTCGTAGAGCTCGTCAAGTTGAACGAGTATGTAAAAAATCAGCTCGATCGGAAACCATTAAGTGTCTAATCGAAACCTTTTTGTCTTGAAAAGAATGGATCCGAAACACTGGATCAAATCTACTAGAACCCATTATTGGCAAGTTATATGTGTTCCGATCAGGCACTTAATGATAACCAATCAAACTAATTTTTTGTATACTTGTTCAACTTGACGAGCTCTATGAAGTAAATGTTTTCGATCATCGGAGCAAGACCGGAGCGGGACCTCCTCGACCGGGACAGCACACTGCTGTCCCTTGAAGGGACAGCAGCTCCCCCCAGTCCCCTAAAAGCCTTGTTGGTCCTCACCATGCACGTACAAGGCACAAAACAAAAGAGCTGTGCTACTCGCACAGATTTTGTTAAGCATATCATGCATGTACTTTTTTTGGGTCTTATCTCGAGTCGCAAAAAAATGATTCGAATTGCTCATTTTTCTGAACTGCTCATCTTTTTTAAATTATTTATTTGAGCGTTCCTATGAAATTCATGAAAAGCGAATAAAATTCTATGAAATTCACTGTATATATGTTTATACCCGTTTTTGACACCACGGATCGGACTGGCAATGAAAGGCCATTTAATTAAATTGGGCCAAGCTCATGGGTTTGCTGGATTAAAAGGTTTGTTGGGCCGTGGTTTTGTGAGATTCTTTGGCCCAATTGTACGTTCATTCATGCAAGAAGAAATACAGCCATAGAAGATGGAACTTATTTCAGATTAAAGAGCAGCCCATAATATAAAGAGAGCGGCTATTTTCCTCCAAAGTTCAAGGGCTATTTGACTTAGTTAAATGGCAACATGACAAAGCAGTTGCACGAAAAAGGAAGTGGGGCAGTTATTAATTTAGCCCATGGTCGAGCTCAACTGTTGATAACCGCCAACATGCACAGAAGGAGGGCCAACGTGGGACACTTGGCAGCTTGTGGTGAATGCCGGAGGAACTGATTCAGACCTGGACCAGCTTAGTATTTGCCTATAAATACTAGTTTCAACGAAGAAAAACCGGTCTAGCACCAATTAAGTCCAACGCTTCAAAAAATTTATACTTTCAGCAAAGTAGACATATCCGAGTACCGAGTACTCAACCCCATTCAACTTACTTTTTCAAGTAATTTGGATTTTACTTTTTCGTTGTACTCAACTTTGTTATTCCGATATAATAAAGTTTACACTTTACGTTCTATTTCCTATACGACTAGGAAATTCTAAGTCCACAATCATGTGACAAATCACGAACCAACTTGTGATATTTACCCTTTGAATCACACACAATCGCTTTACGAGGTAGAAGTCAAGATTCACGGCAATCACCATCCAAGTTAGGCGCTATAAGTTTTGGCACGCCCGCACTTAACCAATCAATGCCTAGAAACGCATTCGCGCCTTGCACGGCGTACGTGTGTAAAAAACGAGAGTTTTCAATATATGCACTAATATCCACACTTATTGACCAATAGTGAAATTCTAGTGCTCCGTTCAAAAAAATTCTAGTGCTAAAAAGAAGGCAGATTTGTAATGGGATTTTGCAAAAGAAATTTGAGTAATTAATTATTAATGTGCATATAGTGTGGGTTTTAGGCATAAAACTGCCCACTTCAGGCACGATGCAGTTAAGGGAAGTGGGGTAATGGATTAACTGAGCCACTATGGACGGTTACAAGCAAGAACATGGAGAAAAAGTTTGAATTCAAATGTTGGAGTGACTTCGAAGGCAGCTAGGCAGGAGAATGTGGAAGTCGTTGAGAGGATCCCAAGAATTTGCCTATAAATAGAAGAAATGAAAGAAGGAAAACCCCCAAACAAATCATCAAACAAACAGCTATGCTATATTTGGTTTGTCCATAGGCAGTAATTTAGAAACTTAGACTTAGTTCGCAGTAGTTAAGAGTAGTTTGTAGTAGTAGTAATAACACTGTAATCTTTTCTGTTTGTGGTTATTTGAAGTTGGAGAATCATTTGGAAAGCAAGTTGTTTTGAATTGATCAAGGTATCTTGTTCTTCGTTAATTGTTGAATTTCTAGTAAATCGTTGTGCCGTTTCAATACTTCTAGAAATAAAAATCATCTTCATTGAGGTAATTGAATCGACATCACAATCGTCTGATTAAGTTTGGCTTTTATAAGTTAAATCTGAAAATGATAATTACAAGCCTTTTTTAGCACTCTCACATACAATCATATTTCTGAAGTAGCCAAAAATCCCAGCCAACTTCAAAATTTCAGGATTACAACTTATATAATGAATCAAACCAATTAGTATGATCACTTAATTGTGTCTATGGTACACGACTAATATTTAAGATTTTTTTTACCCTATGATGGTTTTTACATCTTGACATATTTGAGCATGAAAATGATCAAACAACGGGTATGATTACTCTCCCACGGTTCGGAGAAAGTCCCCGCATATCTCTCGATAATAATCTGAAAATCCTTGGCAGGCTTAGTCTCCCACGGTTCTTGGCAGACACGATCATTGCGGACAAAAGTAACATCACGCAGGCCCATACGACCACAGAAAACAAAATGCTGTAGGCTACGGCCATGATATGCTTCGGCGAGACAACCATTATGGAATATGTATAAGCGAACGCCGTGGTCATGATTGTCAACAACGACATCACAGGTAGAACCCGCCCCCAAGGACTTCTTGTCGATGGCACAGCAATCACTAGGAGCAATAAGATCAAAGCCAAAGACATAAGGAATCCCACTGTGTTGAAACACATGAAGCACGAATATGATATCGGATATTTATAAGCAAGTATAGCTTTTCCGGCTAGTTGATGTTTTGAATCGTCTTGCCAAACACCACCTGGAGGGTTCACCCCCACTTGGAATGTCATTGTCGCAAACAGCGATGCTACAACCATTAATGTCTGCTGTAATTTCTGCTGGATTGGAGTGGACACCACGCAAATCTGTTTCTGTGTCTTAGCCCCAACTGAATGTAGCAATTCATGGATATGAAGATCCTCTTCTTCCTGATGTACTGTACAATTTTGCCCAAAGAAATAAATATCCATCACCGTCCACCCGGATCCATTTAATACATGCACATCTATTTCAGTATTGGCTAGTACATGTTCGATAATCTGAAATATGTATATACCCCGTTTCACCATTAGATAAAATCAAAAGAAGATATAGATACACACAAAAAGGAAAAGGTCAATAAGGTATATATTTTAGCTTAGTGAACATTTTTTTTTCTTTTGATCATAAATTTTTACATCTTAAATTTCTCTCCTCAAGACTAATCAGAAATATGTACAATTTGAAGCAAAACTAACAAATTTTTTTAAAAAATAATAGTATATTAAAAAATTGTTTTAGTCAAAACCTGAGCTAAATAACGTTAATAATTAATTTGCCAACAACCCAAGGCCTCTCTCCCAATGATCAGGGCTCTTCTCTTTCAATCTCAAATCTACGAGTTTATTTCATAGGTCTTTCATGGGATCTTCTCTTTCTATCTCTATTTGCATTTTCCCCTTCTTTTCCTCTCTTTGGATTTATCTTTCATCACCAAGGTGTTGTTCAGACTTTAATAGTAGTGGTGGATATCCATCGATTGGGGAGGGTGGTGCACTAGTGGCGATGGTGTTCCAAAGACAAATTGCCAGCGCCACTACTCAGGGAGTTCGGGTTTTTTTTTTTTTTTTTTTGTTTTGTTTTTTGGATGAGATTTTGCAATTCTAATTTGACTTTAGGCTATCATTGATTTGTACTATTGTCTCTATCTTGATTTATTTATGTTTTGTTGTAGTGTTATTTGTTCTTATGTTTGTATTTTACTATTTTAGATTCGTCGGTATGTGTCGCTGGGTTATTACGCATGTAATGATGCCTAGCTATCAAAAAATAAAAAATAAAATAGCCTAGAATTTACCAATCAAAAAGTATGAATATGGACATACCTTAAGTCGCTTTCTGAAAACAGCTACGTGTAATATAGTATTGCCATTGGCATTCTTAGATTGTACAAATTCAGGATCTCCAATCATCTCTAGCAATAGTTTCAGACTCCCAAGCTGATTATAGTTTACACACAAGTGCAAAATGGTGTTGCCTCCATCTACAATAACTTGAGTTGCGCAGGGGCAAGTTTCAACCAACTTTTTCAATATGACAACCTCACCTTTCATCGCAGCGATATGCAGAGGGTTATTACCATCTCGATCACGAGTCATGCACATCTCAGGACTAAGCTTCAATAAAGCTTCAACAATCTTTAAGTCCCCATTAGTGGATGCTATGTGAAGGGCAGCACCTAGTTCCTTATCCACAACTTCAGCAAGCCGTGGTTTCATTTCTAGAAGTTTTAGAACAAATTCTAGTTTCCCAGTTGATATAGCCAGGTGAAGTGGATTTTTTCTTTTGAAACTTCCCACCAAAACTTTATCCAGAATGTAATTGTCCTTTTCAATTATTTCGTATAGCGATTCTAGATCCCCTCTCATAGCTGCATCACAGAGCAATTCCTCCATTCTCCCCCACCCCTTCTCCCCCCCCTCTCTCTCTCTCCCCCTCTCTCTATCACTCATTATAACAGATTAAGTATATGTGGTTTTCAAAAATAAGTATGCACAACACGGGCTCAATGCTTTACACATACAAGAATGTGACGATAATAAAGGAAAGGGGAAATGGAATTCTTTGCTTGGAATAGTGTTAAAGAATGTATAAGAGAAAGAGAGTGAACAAATTATTTACTTTCCGTCAACTACACTTTTTGAATAGAATAGATTATTTGCTTGCAATATAGTTTGTAGACGATGATCCAAAAAGAAATATTATAGGTTGAAGTCAAAGATGGGTTCATTGCTTTTGGTACACTATTATGTAGATTACGTAGTGTTATATATATTCATTGCTTTTGGTACATCGTCACGGGCTCGAATTATCAAAATTTTGACCGGTAAAGGGAAGGTCTGCATTTTAGCAAGTTAAGGTGGTCCTTATAGGAAGTTTTGTATATATATATATGTATAAAAGCTGGTTCTGTTGACACAACTTTAATCTTCCATATATACCTCCAAAAAAAAAATACCATTATGTTGTTTCATCCACTTGAATTGTGTAGAAAAACATAGGATAATCAACAATTGAGAAATTGTCCAAATGCCATCATCAACTGTTGTGTGGGTTGGTTGATCGGTGTGGGCCGGCCACTGGATGCAATTGGGATGCTAGTTTGGGTTTGGGGTGTTTTGGGTATTGGTTCAAATATTAGGTGTAGTTTGGGTTTGGTCCATCGGGAGTCTTGTTGGCGTCTTGCTAACAGGGTGTCTTTTAGTTCTTAAAAATCGAGAGGTGAAGATGTAGTTTAAGGTCTCGTGAGAAGAAGTTGCTCAATGCATTTTTTTTTTTTTTACTGTATTGTACTGATTTCATTTTGTATCCTAATTTTTTCATGATGAATGAAATTATTTTTACCACTCAAAAAAAATTCTAGCTTTACATTTAAATTCTTTCACTTCATTATATAATACTCCCAATGTCGAGATGAGTATGATTTCATTCAAAGATCAGCACGTATTTTCTTTCTTTCTTTTTTTCTAAGCAAAAGATTTTATTATCACTAAAATACGAGTATTTCAATGACAAAAGGAACAAGGGAAAACATGCATCAAAAAACTAAGCAACGTTTAAATAACTAAACAGAGCGCTCTGCCTCTCGAGACCAAATCCTAGGTAGCCCCGGGCCCTAGATACCCTCCCCTCACTCTCCCCTCACTGGCAGCGAACCACCCTCAAAGCCTGAACAGTGAGAGACTCCGACAATTACACGATCTGAGGCCAAATGGCTCACCAGATCCAACCCAAGAATTGAAATGCTGCTACTGTCACTCTGACCGCCGTGAACCCGCCATGTGTCATCGATCCCAAAAATCATTCCGAGCTAGTCACAGACGCCTTCACCGTGAATCCAAAACCTCCTCTGCTGTGAACAAAACGCCTCGCATCCCAACCTCCACCCATTGCCGCCGCACCACTCCACCGTGAACCTTGCTGCCGCCCAACACCATGCTGCCAAACCTTGCTGCAACCCAACAACCACCACTGATCCAAAACCTCCACCACCTCAAACACCCATCAATCCCACTAGCTGCCACCCTCAATGCCTCCATCCGCCACCAACGAAAACACAACCACCCAGAAGCCCATCGCCCTAAAGCTGCCCAACCACTCCACAACCACCCACCACCAGAAACGCCATCCACCACCACCGGCAAAGAGAAACAGACCAAAAAACAAAGCAACAAAATTTTCTTTACGAATGCTAAAACCCTTTTTTTTTGATAGGCAACAAAATTTTATTAAGAACTCGACAAAGGGTATATCGAGGAGAGACCAAATACAGACCATGGAGAAGAGGTACTGTATAGGCCTGAAGAAAGAAAAGAAAAATACATTCAATGGTTTCAAACAGTCAGATTAAACATTCCAGTAACATCCTCAATAGATCATGAACTCAACAAAAGATCTTCCACACTAGTTCAGTAGATATCAGCTCCTCATCCAGCTCATTTCCTTTAGCAACAGTGCAGCAAAAACAATCCCAATTGATCATGAAATCCCAGCAAACTGCATTCATCTCAGTTCCATTAGCAACAAATGCAATGTTAAATTTCTTGAAGGGTTCCAACCTAAAACCAATTAGCAATAGGTGAGAGTAATCTCTATAATATATTAACCAAGTTTGGGTGGCTTAGATGAGCGATGTGGGATAAAGTCTAACACTCCCCCTCACGTGCAGCCCGGATGCACGTGGAGGTACGAATTGAGGAAATTAGAAGATTTTACTCGGACGACCCCTCATATGCAGCCCGGATTGTCATGTCCTCAATTTTCAACATAAATAAATAATCTATTTCGATAAAAGTTCCTCACATATTATAGATAAATACCCAAAAGAGTTCCCACCTGTTTGAGTTTACAAACAAATCCCCAAGATTAAATGAATTACAACATTGGCACACCGGCCACAAAATAAACTTACTTACAAGTACAAATCTGTTTAGAATATCACAAACGTTTTAGTCAAAAGGAATTCAAGAATATTTGGTTACAAACCCATCTCAATTCGAAAGAAAGTCAATGACATAGATGATTAAGTAACTAAAGCAGTTAGCTTCCAAAAAAAAAAACCCTTCACTTCCAAGCACACGATGTATACTAGCTATTACCCCACATTTAAACCTAAAAAGAAAGATTAGGTTGAGCTACACTAGCCCAGTAGGAAAATCTTTACCAACTTTATATGAAAACATGGTGATAAGTGCAAATGAAGGAAAACAAGAGGATATAGCTCAACGACGAAATACAATCAACTCAAGGATATGCCAATCATTCAAGACGATCGTTCTAAGATATGCTATAATCACATTGTACCATATAGCTCACAATACTCAAGCAATTCAACAATTTCTGCATGACTCACCAACACCAAATTCCACCATAGGGATTTCCACCTCTTGCGTTACCGTATAACACCACGAGGGTTACCGTGTTACCACCCCTTGCGTCACGGAGTTCCCCAACAACTTGGGACCCTGTATTACCACCCCTTGCGCTACGGAACCCACGTAAGTCTTCGTATTACCACCCCTTGCGTTACGAGACCTCCTAAACCAACTTCCGAGTCAAACAACGAATTCTCACTCCAAGACTCTTCCAAAATCATATTCATACATAGAACATCTTACGATATGCCAACAATGTCACAACATGCCACGAACGTTCGCAAGTGATTAGTCAATCACAAGTTGCATCTTATTGACATTTTAACCAAGTAAACTATTATTCGTTCCATACTACTGGGAGGCCAACGGATCAAGGACAACGGCATTCAATCATAGGGAGTCAATTGAACACGATTGGAATAGGTTTAGAGACGTTCAGGAAGTGCTAGAAGTGCCTGGAGTTCTAAATAATCAAAGTAGGAGCAGTGGAAGAAAAACTGTCCATAAGGCTGTGGTATCGATACAGCAAGCAAATCAGCAATTCCAAAAGTTTCTATTTTCCTTATGGTATCGATATGGCAAAAGGCCAGTATCGATACAGCGAGGTTTCGAGCAGCGATTTTGCAGAATTTTAGGAGTTCAACGAAACATCAACAACAACAACTATAGGAACGATTTTCACACCAAATCAACGTATTTACATATAAAAGAAGCAAAGAAATCCCTACCTCGAGTCAAGGAGCAAAACCCAAGAGATTCGAACGAGCCCTAGCTCCGAATCCTTCGAAATCAACGAAATGCTTTCCTCCGAGTTTGGCCCAAGAAATTCCGAGCTCGAGAATGCGATTGGAATGTCGGATGGAGGTTGATCTTTGAGGTTTTGGTGGTATGAGGTGGGGTTTTGGGAGAGAGAGCAAGAGAGAGAGAGAGAGATAATCGGATGAGGGAGAGAGGGACGGTAGAGAGAGAGTGGGAGATGAAAAATATCTCCTACAACTCATACACCACTATATACTCACATACAAGTATATCACACTCTCACCCCCCCTCTAGTCTCTATCATTTCTCTTCAATCCCCAATCCAATTAACCACAAATAAACCATACTTTCTCAATTAGTCATTTAATAATCTTTTCAAAAAATTAAAATTATCCGGGTCTCTACACGGATGCACGTGGAGGTATGAATTGATGAGGTGAGACGATTGACTTGGGCGATAGAGACTTGACCACACGAGGTGAGGCCACCCAAGACCTGGCTTTGATACCATGTTAGATTTCTTGGAGGGTTTCAACCTAAAACCAATTGGCCATAAGTGGAGTAACCTCTAAAATATATTAACCAAACTTAGGTGGCTTAGATGAGCGATGTGGGATTAAATCTACCGGATGCACGTGGAGGTACGAATTGAGGAAATCAGGAGATTTGAATCGGGCGACCCCTCACGTACAGCCCAGATGCACGTGGAGGTATGAATTGATGAGATGAGGCGATTGACTCGGGCGACGGAGACTTGACCACGCGAGGTGAGGCCACCCAAGATCTAGCTTTGATACCATGTTAAATTTCTTGAAGGGTTCCAACCTAAAACCAATTGACTATAGATGGAATAACCCCTAGAATATATTAACCAAACTTGGGTGGCTTAGATGAGCGATGTGAGATTAAGTTTAACATGCAACAAAAGCAACCCCATTTAGTCATGAAATCCCAGGAAACTGATTTTCAACACGATTCATCAATATTGCACCAATAGTTTAGCTCACTATCCAGCCATATCCAACAGCAAAAGGAGCATCAACAGTTGGAAAATAACTAAACATGTTCAGAACGTCAAAAAAGCTCTCCCATCGTTGGGAGTTGAAAAGAGAGAAAAGTCCACTCCTGCAGATCGAAAATAACAGCTTTGCCTCAATTCAGAGAAGGCCCACACTTGTCTAATACTTTTAGCCCTCCAAATCTGAGGAGTTGAAAGAGTATTGGATATTCAAACAACATCTTCATGTCTTCTTGTCCAGAACATCAGCTCTCATTGAACTCATGAGTCCTCCATAGCATTTAGGAATTAAGAAGAGGACTATCCTTCCAGTAGACCTCTTAGCCCTCCCAAAGATGGAAGTTGAAAAGAGGGAAAATTCCACACCTACAAAGGATAAGTAATTGAGCAGTTTGGATACCCAAAGCAAAAACACTTCTACAAATCACACCAAAAACAGACAGTGGCATCTTTAGCCATAGAGCAGAGAATGTCCAAATTGGTCTAAAGCTCTTGGCCTTTCGAAATAATGAGTTGAAAGAGTAATGGGCTTCCAGAAGTATCAAGGCATATTCAGTGTTGAGGTTCATCTTGAGTACAAACTTTCATTCCCACTTCGAAAGTCTTCAGTCAAACCAAGGGATTTTGTCAAGTGGTTATAAGAAAGCAATAAGTACTCCAGTACTCTTCCATGAGTTCACATATTCCATTCTCGTGGATGCCAAACATTTTAAACTTTGGACAGTTTGTCTCGTTGTCAACTTCAGGATCTCAGAAAGTAATTGACGTTCACGTAAATTACTAGGACATCCAGTTATTAAAAAAAAAAAAAAGAAAAAAAGTAAATTATTCGGTCTCAGTGTCACGATCTGGGACATCCATTAAACCCAAGCAGTCTTGTTCGTTTTGGGATCTCAATTTTTTTATTTATCTCTCCACACATTACTCTTAAAAATCTCTCTCAAAATCCAAACTGAACAGATTAGTGACTATTAATGAACTGAATACTTTAAAAAATGAGGAACATTAAATAAGTAGAATAAATGTAAGCATTTCACCTGTTTAGTTCAGACTCTTCCACAACCAGAATATAATAAACCAATAATTATAGAACCACACACACTCACATAAACACTTTATATGCACACTCACATCTTTTGGTGGGCTCCACACACTGGAGATGTAGTGCATGTGGACTCCAATGTGAATGTGAGTGAGTTTGTGTAAATATTTGTTTAAGTATTTGTGGTTGTAGAATTATTGATAATAAACGATGATATTTTTTTTTGATTGTTTGAATATTTAATTCTTTATTCTAATGTTAAAAACGAAGGCTTTGTTTGGAAACTATGGAAAAGAAAAGAAAATGGGAAAGAAAATTTGCTATTCACTGAACTTGCAATTTTTATTTTTATTCTCTCTTTTTCTTCCAACCAAACGAGAGAAAGTTTTTTAATTTTCCTTTCTTTTTCTCTTTTTTTCCTTAAGTTTCAAGCAGTCATTTCTCGGTTTGTACCTAGCCCTAGGCAACAATGGCCAGGAAAGCATCAAACAAAAAGCAAAAGGTGATCACCCGCGGAGGATCTCCGTCGGGAATCTCGCCGTCGGCGGAATTAATGGAGGGAGAAATACAAAGTACTTCCTAAAGCTAGTGGCCTTTCGTCTTGATCAGCTATTCGTCGTGGTGCCTAGCTACTTGGCTTTCGATCCTTCGAAATCGCCTCACTACAAAGTCGTCGTGGGTAGTCATTACCCTTGTAGTAAGCGCGAGCCTTGGAACTTTGAAATCGATTCGTACAATTCCGAGAATGGGAGTTGGAAAAAGATTATTCCACCACATACATGTGGTTGTGGTGTCTTCTGGAGTGGAGCAATTTATTGGTTATTATGTTATAAGAATGTGTTTACACCCATTTTTGGCCAAACTTAAAAAGAGAATAGAAGAATGGCCTTGGAGTTAGTTTCAGGCCTTGATAAGCCTTATAAATCGGTCACCTGCAGAATTGAGCTTTTGGAAGAATTTAAAGTGGCCACAATTAGGTCAAATTGAGTTTGGAAGGACAGGAGAGAGTTTGAAAATTAATTAGGCCGCATTAATATTTGGAGCATGGCCTAATTAGTTAAGGCCCAAATTGATTTTCAGATCAGGACCCATTTTCAAGCCTTGGCCCAACTAATTAATACTCGGACTAGTTTTTCAGGCTTATTTAGCCCAATAAGGCCAAGATTCGTTTTTCAGGTCTGGGCCCATTTTTTCGTATTTATTCAGGCCTAAAACTGACCAAGTCAAAAAGGCCATAAGCTGCTTAGTCATGCTTGGGAAGCAAGCTGCTCACAAGCCTAGAATGTTCTTGCTTAGCAGGTCTAGGTAAGCTGCTTGCAAGCAGCTCAAGACCTGAGTCTCTACTATCCTTCAGCATGAAGCAAGACTTAGGACACATGACAGCCATGCATGAGACATCCCAAGCAGCTTAGGCCTACACAAGTAGCTTACAGGCCTAAAAGGTTCTCTTTAATATCATTCAAGCAGCTTACAAGCTGCTCAACCAGGCTTGCATGGTAACTGAAGTTAAAGCAAGTGGGCCCTCAAAAGTGGCTCAAGAGCCAAGGAAACGGCTGAAAGGCCTAGTAAAATTTCAGCCTTTAACCTTGGTGGGCCCAAGATCTTCTGTCCAGGCATTCAAGTAGCTTACAAGCAGCTCAAAAGGCCGGGAGATTCTGCACAGCCAAAATTTCTTTTGCCCTTTTACAAGTTTTTATGCAGGAAAGAAGAGTTTTTTCAGGCCTTTCAAGCCTCAGCTGATTTCTTGGAGTGAGGAGCAAGGCTTGGACAGGTGGAATCACTCATTAGAGGAAGTAGAAGCAGCTCAAGACTAAGCCTTTACCAGGAGGACACTTGGCAGCCATGCATGAAGGCCTGTGGAAGCAGCTCAAGCAGGTCAAGGCCTGGAACTTCTGCCTATAAATACCAGAGTTGAAGGCCTTGGCAAAGGTCCACGACCATCAAGCCCACGGCTTATCCAATTTATCTTTCAATTATATTTACTTTCCCGTTCAATCTAGCCAAGCCTAGATTTTATTTCATTTCCTTGTAACCAGACTTTGTTAAACCGTTAATAAAGTCCTTTCAATTCTGTTTTAGGCCTTGTTCTACTTTTCTTTCCATTTTCTAACAACGATTAAGAAATTTTTAAGTTCTTTTTATTAAGGCAAACCACGAACCTCCTCATTGTTTTACCCTTAGGCCCTGCACTTTCGTTCGATTAGAAGTCAGATTGAGGCTTCCAGGCCTTGATGCAAATTTGGGCAGCAATCCTGCCCTGGCATGCCCGCAACTCCAAACCAATTTGGTTTTTGCACTTTTGTGGAGAAACAGAATGTTCTCATGAGATTCGAAGTTGATGACGGCATTGCCACTCCGTCGACGTAAAAGCCTTTCCAAAGAAAGTATGAAATCATCTTATTATATGACAGCTCAGGGTCTGAAGCTCACTTGTATAACTTTGTCTTCTTACTTTGATGAATACAGGTTCTAATTTTCTCTTTGTTGTAGTTGTTGGTCTCACATGCTAGTATCATCTTTTCATGTTGACATTCTCTTTTATGTTGATGTTAGACACACCAAGAGCAATACTTCACTTCCTCTGCATTCTGTATGAGGGCCTCCTTATGATATATCACTTTGGGTGCTTAAAGGCATTTTCTGAGCTCGCCTCGGGGCATTAGGGCGGTGAGGTAATGCCATAAAAATTTAGGCAGTGAACCATAAAGACAGCTGCATAATTACTTTAGGCGTACGTCTCAGTCGCCTTTTACTCCCCGATAGGTGAGGCATAAGCCTCAGGAGAGAAATTTTCCTAATCTAATTTTGGTAATTTTGTAATTCAAACATCCCCCACACCCTTCTTGTGAAGTTGGTCGATCATCATCTATAGTTGTGCTCTATTTTCCTTTACGAAGTGACGAACTAATGTGCTCCGTTAATAACTAATAAAGTCAAGTGATATAGGGTTTCTCAATTAGTTATTGAGTCCTGCTACACACACAGCAGATCTGTGCACAGATTGTGCACAGATTTTGTTGTGGGGCTCACCACGGGTCTCACACAAATCATCCGAGCCGTTTATTAAATGTAAAACATTTTTTCAAGGGTCCTCGTAAAAAATAAGCTCAATCCGATACCTATAGGTGCTTCATCCAATCATCTAACTTTTTATTCAGATTTCCGGATAATGAAAAGTTATATGGTTGGATCGAGCACCTATAGGTATCGGATTGAGCTTATTTTTTATGGGGACCCTTGAAAAAATGTTTTACATTTAATGAACGGCTCGGATGATTTGTGTGGGACCCGTGGTGGGCCCCACAACAAAATCTGTGCACAGATCTGCTGTGTGTATAGACTTTTTGTTAGTTATTAACAATAAGTCATTAACTGATAATCTACTTTATGCTATCTTTATGTATTAATATATCTTCTATGAAATGCGCATTTTTTGTATTTCTAAGTTATTTTATTAATTTAATAATTTAAAAAATCAAAAATCAAAAGGCTTACGTCTCAATGCATCGGGGCATACGCCTAGCCCCATGGAGGGTCAAACGCCTCGCATTGCGCTTTCGCCTCTGAAAACTTTGGTGTGGACTTTGTAGATCTATTCCGTGGAGTGCGTATTCTTTCTAGGTTGAGCTGAGATTTTAGAGGGAGTACTATCTCGTTACTTACTCTTGTTCTGGCCGTTGGTGTAATTTCAAAATGTGATCTCTTAAGTTTTTGCATCTGTGTCATGGAGTGGCCTTTTCAAGAACTATTATTAGTGAAGAGCCTATACTATTATTCTGAAGTTCGTAGACTAAATTCCGATTCTGACTCTTGAATTAGCCTGGAAGGAAAACATCTTGACGAAAGAGTGGAATACGATCAGCCACAAAATCGTGCTGCCTATTGCTTGTATCGATTTTAACTTGCCTCATTCTTTCTTGCATAGAGCCTTGTAGCCTAATAACCACGGCGATAGACAATGGAAAAACCCAGCACGATAAAGACACGGGGACACGTTGCACACGGGCACGTTGGGGACAAGTTCATTAATACACCAATAGGATTAATATTGATAGAAAAATATTACTACTATTAATAAACATCCATGGCGATTTTGAACCTTTTTTTTTTTTGATAAGCAAAAAGTTTATTAAGAAAACTTGACAAAGGGTACATCAAGTTGGGGGGAGGGGAAGAGAATCCAACCAAGGTTGGAAAACAATGGACCGAAGTCCACACACCTTAGGGGCAAAAACCCGAAAACTTAAGAGCCTCAAAACACCCACAGCTGAAAAATAAGCCCCGCCCAATAATCAAAACCAAAACCTAAACCAAACACCCCTAAACACCATTGCCACAAAAACAGAGTAGTCACCATCGCATAACACCCCACATATAATAACACCCCTAAACACCATTGTCATTCACACGAGCACACATATATAGTTGGCTCATCGGAAAGACATAACACCCCACTTACCACCTCCTAGACCCCACGCCCATGAGAAAGCTAAAGAGGACCTCTGCCGAAACCGGTCTCATTCCTTTGGTGCTTATTCCTTTGGAGAGGAGCGAAGGAATTGTTTTTCAGTATACTTTCCAGGTCTTTAGCTTCCTATTCAATCATCTTTTTCATTCTCAAAACACCAGCGTCATCAAACTTAATTCCTAACTTAGTGCCTGCTATGATAGTTTCTTGAAGTTCCTCTTCAATTCTGTACTGCTCAGCTATAAACCCAGATACTTCAAGAGACGGGACATAAGTTCCTCTCGACTCAATCGAAACCAAATCTTCACCGAAATGCTCCGTATCCTTAATCACCTCGATTGGATTGAAATCAACAACTAACTGTATGCCCTCAACTTCCTTGTCATTCAAAAAACCTACTTCCGAAAGATTATAAAAGCCTACATCAAGTTCTGCTCGCTCTGAAACTGTGCCAATATCCAAGGGTCCATCTTCTAAGCAAGGAAAATTCTCCCTTGCAATAATGGTTCCATCAGCCAAGGATTGGGATGTATCCTTAGTATTAATTTCGGCCTCAATAGGTTCAGAGAAGACCACTAACTGATTATCCCCTTCAATATTAGTCTCCTTGGGCTTAGAATCAGCCCCACCACCTACTAAATCACAGAGGGTTTCACTCCCTTGTCCTACGTTCAGCTCCGCACCCGAAGAGGTTCCATTAGTATCACTTTCAGACACCGAAGTATCCATTTCATCATCCTCATCCTCCTCCTCTTCCTCTTCCTTTGATTCATCTTCTGAATGCGAGGTAGAATGCAGACTTAGTCTGGGGATTTGTTTCTCCGCTTCATGCGGTTGGTCGCACGAATCTTCCGTCACCTTAACTTTGTAACACTTTTCTCCCACCTCAACGATAATCCATTCATCAATTTCCTTGAAAATATTAGTGGCGATTAAAATCTTAGCCTCCACAAAAGATGACATCTTCAACGTCGATTCATCCGTAGATATGAAAGAACCCCATAATTCTCCAACGGATTTGAAAGAATTGTTGCTCCATCCGTTAAGAGGCATTCCATAGCAGCATAACCATACAAATCTTTCAGCGCATGCCGCTTGCCCATCCCATGGTTTAGATTCAGAGAACCACCTTTGAAGACATTTTTCTTCAATCAATTTCTCCATTTCCTCTTTGGATGAACAAGTTAAAATCACTGCCCTTCCACCAAGCGCCTTAATATCGATATTGTCTAGTCCCATACCTGCCATCTGGACCTTCAAATCATTGATTGAAATTAACTTATGTAGTTTTGCCACCGCGCTGCGGTAAAGCCACCCATTTCCAGTAGAATTTAACGATATCCTTCGACACATTTGATCACTACTTTTCAACCCCTTCTCTGCCTCCTTTTCAACACTACCGCCTTTGTTAATTTCACCTGATACCATCTGGGCAAAAGATATTCCTTGATTGAAGCTCTTGTGACCATTTTTTCCTATGTCAAAGTGAGTACCATGATTCCCACGAATCCCTTGCAAACTTGTTTCCACATCAGGACGATGGAATATGGGAACTTTCAAAGCTGATTTGGTCATGTACTGTCCAAAAGAAGCTTCTTTGACATAAAGCTTCTTATCACTAACCCAAAACCCATTGGATTTTGAAATTGCAACCCCTGCTGAAACGTGACAATCATATCTAACAAATCCAAATTTGGAACCAGTTCTTTTGCTCCGTTTATAGGGAATGAAAGCATCTTTGACAACACCATAATTATTGAAAGTTTTCCTGAGCCAACCTTGATCAACCCCCTCAGGCAAGTTGTCAATGAAAAGAGTGAACAAAGGTTGATTTTTACTACCTACCTCCCCATTCTTATTCCTCTGCTTGTTAATCACATGGACCCATCCTCCCTCGTTTTGGCTCCGAACAGCCATGGCCGCACGGTATAAAGCATACAAACACCAAATAGGGAGAATACTACTATAACTCAAAACAACAGCTAAGCAAACAGTCGTACCCACAATACAACACGGCACTAGCAGAACAAAACAGACATCCAAAGTTGAACCAGCAGGCAGAGAGCAGACCTTATCGACGGATGAGCAAAACCAACAGACGATAAATAGCTGACCTCATCGACGGATGAGCGGCTCAGAGCTAGCACCGGCAGAGGAACCAAACGAAATCGAAAATAAACTGACCTTATCGGCGGAGATCGACGGTGAGAAAGTTCGGTCGCGCTGAAATCCCAAACGGCGACAAAAAACGGACTTCGGCGCTAAAATCTCAAACGGCGCTGAAATCCCACCAGCGAAAAATCTTGGGCGCTGGAGTTTGATGGGAAATATCCAGGGAGGGGTTCCGGGAAGGGAGAAAGGAAGCTAGGGGGGGTGGGGGAAACTCACGGAGAATGGGGTTTCAGGGAAAAGATCGGCGAGGAAGTTCGGAGGATGGGGTTTCAGGGAAAGAATCGAGGGATGGGTACGGGGAGGCTAGGAGGAGGGGCGGCCAGCGGCGGCCGCTGGAGAAGGCGAGGGGTGGGTGGTCTAGGGTTTCATCTTTTCAAAATCGCCTAAAATCGCCCCCATCCTCTGTTGTCGTTTTATCAACCGATTTTTTTTTGGTGGGGGGTGTTCTTCAACCACTTCACTAGCTTCAATTGATAAGGACGTGCTTCCCTTGTAGTGAAAGAAGAAAGAAGTGACGAAAGAGGAACCTCGTGTCAAACCGTGATCGTTGTTGCCTGAGTTCTCTTGGAGTGGTCGGTCTATCCTTGAACCTACGTACCTACTACTTCGTTGTCCTGATGGTCCGTGCTTTCAATTTCTTCATGGTGATTCTGACCTCCTAAGATATCCTCAACTGTCCAACTGAAGTATAAAATCAAAACTTGGACACATTTTTGCAGTGTCCACCATGTGGCCGGAGAGCGTCTGAACGAGTCTCTGTTTGACACGGATATAGATGTTTGTGCTTCTTAGCCTGACTGGTATATATGAGTCGTATTGCGAATGATAGCAAATGTTATAGAGTTTTTAAGGCATGAAAAACTCCTTGAATAGGTAGCTAGCTGTGTGAGGACTGAGGATACAGAATTAATGGAACATCTCACTTGGGGTTGAATCCTTGTTCCTCCCTTTTTCTTTTTCTTTTTCTTTTTTGATAGGCTTCGTTCCTCCCCTTTAATCTTTTGTTTGTTGTACAGATTAGTTGATTGCACTTTAATACTGTAGTATTTTACCTCAAGTATATATGTTTTTGTGAAGTTAACTTTGAAAGTTGTTAAACAATCCTTTAAAAAAAAAAACAAACCTTTCATATATGGCGTGTTTAACAATGCTTAGGCTCCGTTTGTTTGGATCTAAAATATTTTTGCCAAAATTTTTTTACATATTTTCCGTTGTTTGATTGTTAAAATTGCCGAAAAATGATTTTTTGGGAAAAATATTTTACACCCTCGGAGGTAAAATGATTTACCATGGGAAACCAGGTAAGTTGTTTTTCTTTCTGTTCTCCCATTACACGAGCCACGAGGACCACCACCTTCTATTCCTAACACTTACCGCTCCATTATCTGTTCCTCAATGCACACACCAATTTCTATTCTTTCCCTCCGAAGCTTTCTCCAAACATCAACTACTCACGTACTAGGCCAATTAGATGAGCTATTGTCTATTTTTTTGATAAAAAAAAATTACTGGAATTCAACCAAATATCGGAAAATAAAAATTTAAAATTTATTTTTTGAAAAAATATTTTACATCAAAACAAACGGTGTCTCCTTTTCTTTCTTTTTTTTGCTCAACAAAGGAAAAGATTTTATTAAACTCGAAAGGGTACATCAACTAGAAGGGAAGGGAGAACCAGAAAGTTCACCACAACCCCGAGAAAAAAACAAAATTACACCCAAAGATACACCCAATATCAAAACAAACGGAGCCTCCTTAATATGCATAAAACTATTTTTTGCTTGTTTGGACTAAAAACTCCGGTATTGTTTCTTTTTAATTTTGAATATAAGAATTCAGATTAATTATATGCAAGAAACAAAAGGTAGTTTTCCCATTAGATAGTGATATTTGCATTCCGGTGTTTGGATTTTGTTTTTCACAAACTACTTGGACACACTACCGTTGTGATGAAGCTTCTAACTCAGGTAACCAAATAATGAACCAATTTACATCAAACTTTTCCAGGAAACGTTTCGGCTGGGCACCCGACCGCAATTTTCGCTCGGCAGTCAAGGCTGGCTTCAACACGTCTTGGCCGCCAAGAAATGCCACGCGGCACATCAGGATTGGAGCTTGGTGGCCAAGGTAACCGGTGTTTGGATTTTGTTTTCACAAACTACTTGAACACACTACCTTCGTGATGAAGCTTCTAACTCATGCAAGTAACTAAGTAACGAACCAATTTACATCAAACTTTTCCAGGAAACGTTTCGGCCAGGCACCCAAATGCGATCTTCGCTTGGCAGCCAAGGCTGGCTTCAACACGTCTTGGCCGCCAAGAAATGCCACATGGCACCTCGGGATTGGAGCTTGGTAGCCAAAGTAACCGGTGGGAGCCAAATAGAATCCTCCGCCGCTTTGCCTCCTTTATCAAACGTGATTAGAATTTATTACCCTTCAACAAAAATGAAAAACTCAATCCATTGTACGTAGTGTATATTACTTCCTAGATTTGAGAACTAAACGTGTGCATAAGAGCATCCGCAATGTAATAATCAAAATTAAAAGATTGTTAAAGTTAGCAATGTGTTCTTAAAAAAGTGCTCACATTGTAATAATCAAAGTTAGCAACCTCTTAATCAATAATCAAATTTGGGCATTTGAATAATCAAAAGTAACAATGTGGGATTTCACATTACTAACTTTAGCAACTCTCTAAATGAATAATCAAAAGCTGACGTGACAAATTTTGATTATTTAATTTTGATTATTACATTGCGGATGCTCTAACTCCGTGAAATCCTGGTCCAATTGGGTTTTCTCAATCCTAAACTAAATAGAAAGGGCTTCTTACAAGCCGCCCCAATTTTGTTTTCCTCTCCCCATGTAGGCCCACCTTGTGTCAAACCCTACCTACATAAGTCCCGATTTGAGTGAAGTACCCAAAATACCCCACCTTTATTACTCCCAAAAAGAGAAGCACAGAAATATCCCTACCTCCAACGACGTTCCCATCTCGATTCTCCCGACAAGTGCCTGGCCTGCGTCTTCAAGTCCCTCTCCTCCAATGACCGGAAACGGTGCTCCCTTGTCTGTCATCGATGGCTCCGGGTTGACGGACAGAGCCGCCACCGCTGCTCCCTCCATGCCCGCTCCGATCTGCTCTCCGTGTTTCCTTGCCTCTTCACCCGGTTCGACGCGGTGACAAACCTCGCTCTGAAATGCGATCGGAAGTCAACGAGCATCAGCGACGACGGTCTCGTGCTTATCTTGCTTCATTGCCGGAACCTCACTCGTTTGAAGCTCCGCGCTTGTCGTGAGCTTACCGACGCCGGTCTGGCGGTGTTTGCTCGGAACTGTAAGGGGCTAGCTGAAGAAGCTGTCGTGTGGATCGTGCACGTTTGGAGCCAGAGGTTTTGTTTTGAGTTGATTCTGATTGCAGTTCAAAAAAGAGTTGATTCTGATAAGGTTTTTTTTTTCAGTCATTAAAAACTAGTACTACTAGTTTGTAAAGGTTTAGTTAATTTTTATTAGAATTAATAACAATCCACGCAGGTATATCCATATTTGTGTATGAATTATTTGATTTGTTTATTTTCCTGTGATCCTGGTGCTCGTCGTGGAGGGTGTGAAATGTGTTTTTTTTGAATTTGAGAACTTTTCATATGAGGATGCAAATTCTAGGGGAGTGATTTTGCCACTACCCTTTTTGTTAATGTTACTTTTCTTTGTGTCTTTATTAGATGATTTGTTTTGTGAGGGAATGGGAGTGGCATTAGCAAAAAGGAGAGTGGCAAAATCAATTCCCGAATTCTATTTTTGCGAAGGCGTGAATTCTTCATTTGGCTATGAATTTTGTCTTTTTTGAACATGTGAATTCTTCATTTGGCTATAAATTGTGTGTTTTTTGAACTTGTGAATTCTTTATTTGGGTATGAAATTATAACCTTTTGGAACATGTGAATTCTATATTTTGAGACGTGAATTTTGCATTTTGAAAATGTGAATTATGAAAAGGGGTATGAATTATGAGGAGTGTGAATTCTGCAAAGGGGTGTGAATTCACACCCCAAAGAATTCACACATTCAGAATTCACATCCCCAAGAATTCATATCCCCAGAATTCACACTAAAAATTCACACCCCAAGAATTCACACATCTAAAAATTCTGTAAAAAGGAAAAATAAAAATTCTGCAAAAGGTCAAAATTGTAAAAGCATCTTTAAAAATGGCCTGAATGGGATAACAATCACAAAAGGGGTCTACATGGAACCCAATCAAAAAATAGGACTGGCCAGGAATTTCCCCAAATAGAAAAGGTGTCCACATACAATATATACAAGTAGCAACAGCAGTGCTTAGGGTTCACAAACCTCTGCATAACTTTTGACCCCTCTTTCTTGAACAAACCTTTTTGCTGCAGATTACCCAGTTTTAATTCCTCTCTCATGGCTTCCAATCTTCCACTCAAATCCTTTCTCCTTCTCGTTTGTCTCTCAGTTGTTCTCCCACAACCCTCTGTTTCGACACCATCCCAAGAAACTATCACTAACCATCATCAAGTCCATGGGTTGGAGATAGGCAAGATCTCCGGTGCTCTATCCGACAAAGGCTACATAGCCATGTCCATAATTTTAGAAGGCACTCTCTCTTCTCTACTACTCCCTTTCGAAAATACCCTCAACGCCACCGCATTCACCATCTTCTGCCCTCCTGATAAGGCTTTCTTCACTCCCAAGTACCCACAGCCCCCATTGACTCTCATTCAATACCACATAGTTCCTTCCAATATTGATAGAGAATCACTCGAATCGTCCCTTCGGTATGAGTCCAAGATCGATACTCTGCTTCCTGGACACCCTGTTGTGGTTACCACTGCACCCCACAGCGGGCATGCTTCGATTAATGGAATAAAGGTTACGGAGTGGGATATGTACAACGATGGACGTGTGATCGTTCATGGGGTGGAGGATTTCTTTGATCCCGCATTTCAGACCCTTCTGTATCCGTGGTACGATGACGACAACAACAACAACAGCAGCAACAAGAATGGCATCAACAAAAGTGATGTTGACGAGGCAGTTTCATCGAGGTCGGGGTCTGCTACTTCTTGGCAGAAAGACATGAAGGTGGACAAGTTGTTCATTATCCTGGCAGTTGTTTCCCTTGCTGGATGGGTTCTTTCTCTGGTGTTCTGTTACTGGGCTAATCGTCGATACAGTGAATACAGTTTCATTAGTACTGAGGTTTAGTAGGGATTATAGACTATAGTACAGCTTCATGGGCTTGTGGCTAATTATCATGTAAATATTCAGAATTGCTAGGGGTTGTGTGCATGTGAGATGGTTCACTTTTTGGGATTCTGTTCTGAAATTCAGACGGGAATTGTTGAATGCACTTTCAATGCTGTTCAAAGTTCTTATGTATTTTGTGAAGTTACCTTTGGAGGTTGTTCTTTAGCTTAGCACTTTCCTTGACTTGACTTGCCGCATTTGTCATTCTTGAGTGTACTTCAGTTGTGTTTATGATGTATTACGGAGTTATCAATGTTTATTTGTTATCCTCCTGTGTCTTATTGCCACATATCTCTTTAATTTGATCATATTTGATTTCCTTATTAATGACACTGACAAGGATCTTCTTATCCAAAATTCCAGGAGATGTTGAGTCCGAAATAATTGGCGAATCGTAATTGGGCACTAATCAATGTATCGATTGATGTACTTATCAATAAATAAATAAATAATTGTGTCGATTGATGTGGTAGAAATCATAAAACCAATCACCACGCGTTTGTGAATTTTTCAGTCATGTTCTTTTTTGGGTAAATTTTCCGTCATGTTCTTATTCGTGGATTCTTGATTGCAACTAATTGAAGATCCCTGAAGTTCTATGTGGTGGACAATTTTCTTTTGGGACACTACCAAATAAAAGGATTGTACCGTAATATTCTGCTTACAAAAATGAAGGCATCCCCAGGATTTACTGCATATTGTAGAATTTTTTTTTTTTTTTTGGTTGTGTTTGTGTGGTAATTGTGGTGGCTGGCTTTCTCCGGTTAGACCTTGTGGCTTGGACGGACTAGACCTGCGCACGAAACAACCGCGTTAGTGCCCAAACCCGGAGCGTGGTGTCCGGGGCAGGCACTCCGACGCTCTAGTCAGTAAACAGGAGAGGAGATGTTGAGGTATAGTTTAGATTTCGAGAGAGTATTATCAACGTACCTTATTCTGGAGGTGAATACCTCCTTTTATAGCCAAAGGGAATGCAGAGTCCAAATCCCACAAGGATACTTATTCGTTGTATGATGAGCCCGCCTATCTCGGATCCAGATAGACATCTCAATCCTGAACCTATCCAAACTCCTATACTCTGCTCCTGAATATAAGGGATTGGATAAGACGAGAGGTTGCCTCCCCCTGCCCAACTCTTCCTAACTTTCTCTCCAAGTTAGGGGACAGGAGGCTCGGTGAGCACAGGTTCTGCCGGACCGCTTGGTACGGCATTGTTCACTTCAACGTGGTACCCACCAACCAGTTCGGCGGAGAACCGCCGAGCCGGGTCATACTAATTAATACATACGCCGAACCAAACCGTTCCCTTCCATGGATCGACACTTCGGTCACCTTAACCAGGCCCGGCCGGACTTGGATCGGCTACCGACCCAAACAGCCGACCCATGGGTAGTAGATTCACTGGTCCGGCTAATTGGTGCAACGTGGCCACCGTCCTGGTCCCTCCGCCGGACCACGCCCTCCACATTAGCCCCTCAACTTCTTCCTCCTTTGTAAAAGGTGGGAGGTGTTGACTATATAAGGAAAACTTGCTACCGAGGGCGTCCTGAGGCAATCGTGCCGAGCGAATACCGCCGGTCCAGTGTGGGCTAGTGAAAGAGCCTTCTCGAAACTTGGGGTAATGATGCATCCGCTGCAACCGAGGGCTGATGGGACTGCTGGGGGTCAGAGATCGAACGGTCCACCTTGAAACTGAAACGGCGTGGGGTGCCACGTGGTGGAAGGGGAAACGACGCCGGTACGAAACGGTGCAGGCTTTCCACGTGGCATGACGAGAGTGGGTGGAGCGGCGACGCTTCGGTTCTCGCGTTTTGACGCTTAGGGTTCCACCCGTTCACTCCATCCTCTATATAAGAGGAGAGGCGGGACAGAATACCACTTTTCTGCTCTCGCCTCTTTCGCTCTGCAACTCCAACAGCAGCTGCTACTCCGATCGCCTCCGTTGCTCCGCCACACGCCGCCATCCAGTTCCAGCTTCTCTCAGGTAACTCCACTGCCCCTTCTGATTCTTTCTATGTATCTCAAAGTGCAACCCCCCACTCACATCTCCACATTTGCACAAAAGATTGTTCTAACTGAATAGTGTCGTTCTCCCATGGCCACCTGCGGCCGTGGGACGCCGTCTGGTCCGCCAACAACGGCGGTCCTTCACCGAGCCAATCTCAACACTTCATAAGAAACCACGTCTTCTGCCGAGGAGGATCCCAAAGGACCTCCCTCGGCAGGGATCTGGATGTATGAGTAGCCATGCTGAAGTAGGAATTCTCATCACCCCTTCTATTCCTTGTTCTGTTTTAGGACTTCAGCATGGTGGATCCCAACTCACTCTTGCCGAGCATCGATCCTGAAGCTTACCCAGACCTCCAAGAGACCATCCAGGCGCTCGGTAGAGGGTACAGGAGCTTCAATGAAAGCTCCAGCAACTTTGCCCAGCGGTCCGGTGGTCCAATCATCCCCGGCATCCACGTCCCCCTCCAAATTGACGACAGGTCCTCTAGGGACATCCTCTATGGGAGGAGTGACTCCCCCGGCAAACCCACCGAGGAAGACACACATGGCTCCGTCCCGGAAGAGGTCAACAGGGAACGGTTAGCCACCGGGGCCCAGGCCAGCACATCGACGTCAGCTGGTGATCCGGCGGTCACTTCTGATACAGCAGGAGGTGCCGAACCTCCACCGCCGAGGGACGTTGATCTCCTCCCTCCGCTACCAACGGGTCTTGGACCCATGCCGTACAGTCACTTCTACGGCGATGGGCCGGGTGGCTTTACACACGATTTCCGGACCAAGTACGCGATCCCGGATGATGTCCTAGTCGAAAGGGTTACCACCGAACGGATTCCCTTCGGCGAAGACTTCATCGTTCTACCCCTGTATGCCATCGTTGAGGGAGGGGTAAGGTTCCCCATGAACCCCTTCCTCCGCTGGTTTCTGGCAGACTACAACCTTGCACCGATCCAGGTTGCAGTCAACAGTTGGCGCATCTTGAGTTCGGCGGTAAGGTTGGCAGAGATCAACCATCTGCCGTTCACCCTTGGGGACCTGATGCTGATGTACGTGGTATCATGGGTCCCCAAGTATGACAAGTACTACCTCACCACCCGCCAACACTTCGACCACTTGGTGGACCGCCTCTACGACTCTGAAAAGTGGTGGATGGTCCTGGTCAAGGTGTCCGGCAACTTCGAGTGGGGTCCCATTAACCCCCAACTCGACTACCCCTTTCCGACCAGGAGGGGTACAGAGATCGAGAGGCCTTACAAAATCCCTCGAGTGCGAGGGTTCCCCGGCCACGGGGACAAGCCCGGTAGATATCTATCTCTGTGTATAGTCTTCTATGTTGACTTTTCTCCTTCATACTGATTTTCTTATTCTTGCAGATTGCTCCGCGCCGAACAAGGGACTCCTCATTTCAGGCAAGTGGCCGAACCTGATCGCTCTGCTCCGGTGCCCCAATCGAGACGCGCCGACCCTCCTCGGTTACAAGCCTTTCTACCACGGGTACGTCGGTAGAAAAAACAAAGAGAATATGGTGAGGAAGAAGGTCGATCTTGCTTCTTATGCCGGGCAAGCACTGCAGCAGCAGTACTTAGCCCAGGACATCTCTACCTCCGGGCTGCCAAACAGGGAGGAGAAGGTGCAAGCTCCCACCAGCAAGCCGGAGCCCCAGGGTAAGCCCATCGAAGCTGCTGTCGTTATACCTCGCTCCTCTCGCCGAAGAGAAAAAGACTCAACCGCCGAGGGGGAGGGCCCCAGGATCACGAAGAAGGCCAGAGTCTCCAAAGAAGATGCGGAGGTCCTAAACGCCGGCCATCTTGAAGGTGCACCCTCGGAACCCTTCGTGCCGAACCTGGTTTGCTCTGATGGGCATGTGATCTCCACCGGCGACAGCCTGGGGGAGATCCCCCATCTGGCCATGACCCTTCTACAAGGCCTGGCCCTCCCAAAGGACATGGAGAAGCTGCCATCAGGCAAAGCTGACAACATGGCCGAACTGTGCCTCTACCTAGCCAAGGTATGGATTCCCAACCTAATATTTCAAAGTTGAACATCCCTTTTCAAATGCTAACTCTTGCTTCTCCTTTGGCAAGCCGGGCAATGTGCCAATAAAGCTTTCAACGACATGGAGGTCCTCCTTGCTGCTCGGAAGACCCAGAAGGGGGACCTTCAGGCAGTGAGGAAGCAGGTGAAGGAAGCCAACGACCAAATCGAGGCGTTGGAGGCTCAAATTGCCGAGGCCAAGGCTGGCCTGGAAGAGAGGGACCGCTTGATGCTGAAGCTCAAGGAGATTGAAGTCGAGCGGGACCAACTCAAGGAGGGGATGAAGCGAATGGAGGACGAGCTGCCGGCCAAGCTGAAGGAGGCCGCCGATGCGGGGTACAACGAGGCCGGTGAGGACTACAAGGAGCAGGTGGAAGCCCTTGTAACCAAGGCTTTCAGGGATGGAGAGCGGAAAGGGTTCGAAGATGCCCATGCCTCCTCATTCCTTAGCGGGTTCCAGGTTGGCCTAGATTATGCCGAGGTCCCCAAGGATGACCACCGAAGGGTGAATCCCGTGGTGCTACCTGTGGATCTGCCGAGGCACCTACTTCCTGCCGAACAGGCCAATCCATCTGCCGACGTGCCTCCAAGCCCCGTCGATCAGCCAAATCCGACAGTTGATAAACCGCTGAGTCCTGCCGAGCCGGCCAATCCCGCTGAGAACCCAGATTCTGCCTCGGCCAAGCCCGTCAACCCCATCGAGCAGCCTTCTGTGGGGCCGGCGAAGCCTACCGATGCACCTATCGTAGAGTAGGATTTAATTTTCTTTGTATGTCGTAGAACCGAGGGTCGGCAAAAAGTCTCTTGTTCAGCCGAACCCCTGTTTTTGATTTGTAATGGTAATGGACCAATTTATGATGAAAGTTTTCAAGTTTCTCTCTATGTTTCACACTTTTTGCACTTCATGCGTGTTAAGACTCATGTATTGCACTTCATGCACATGGTTTTAACAATAAACTCTAAATTTTATCCGTCCCAGCTCGCCGTACCCAGCCCCTGATTCGGAGGAATCCTACCACCGAGGTTGGTTCCGCCGGATCAAAAGGAACGGCCGAAGCTGGGAATGCCCCCTTCAGGATACGGCATGCAAAGTCTATTGCCGAACAGAATCTGAAAAGCGTGCCTCGGCAAACCGAGCATATAATACCACCGAGGCTAACAAAACAGTATTTGAAAAACAGAAGCAAACTAGTCTTTATTGAAACAAATCTTGTGTAAAAAACTGAAGGCTTAACACATAGCCAAGGCGAAAAGCCAAAAGAAAATTTAAGCGTAAAACTTTCGAAGAAGCTGTGCGTTCCAATGGTTCGGTATCGCCGTACCATCCATCTCGGCAAGTTCATATGAGCCATAACCAACCTTCTTAACCACCCGGAATGGACCTTCCCACTCCGGCATGAATTTCTTCAAATGTTTCTTCTGGACTATCTGCCGAAGGACAAGATCATCCACATTGAAGGGGCGGCTCCGCACATTCTTGTTATAACTCCGAGCCAACTGCTGCTGATAGGCTGCATACTTAATGTGGGCATTGTCTCGAAGCTCATCTGCTCGATCTGCTTCGGCAGCTAGCATTGCATCGTTTGTTGGAACGTCAAACGTTGCAGTTCGAGACGTGGGCCGAGTAACAGCCACAGGGAGTACGGCCTCGACGCCGAACGCCATGGAGTAAGGAGTACGACCAGTGCCGCGCCGTGGAGTGGTTCGGTAGCCCCATAGAACATCAGGCAACTCTTCCGCCCACTTGCCGCGCTTGTTTCTGAGTCGGCGTTTCAAGCCGGCAGAGATAGCTTTGTTGGCAGCTTCGGCCTGTCCGTTTCCCTGAGGATAGGAGACGGAAGCTGTCTTCATCTGTATGCCGCGCCTCTTGTATAAGGTCTGAATTGCGTCGGCGACAAATTGGGTACCGTTGTCTGACACAATGGCGTACGGTACGCCGAACCTTGTAAAAATATGCTTCCAAAGGAAGCTCTCCACATCGGCGGCCGTGATCGTGATAAGAGCTTTGGCTTCCACCCACTTGGTATAATAATCCGTAGCAGTGATGATGTGGGTAAAGCCGCCAGTAGCCTTCGGCAGCTTGCCAATAATGTCCACCCCCCATTGAGCAAAGGGCCAAGGACTAGAAACCGGTTGCAACGGTAGGGTCGGCTGGTTTAGAAGAGGAGAATGCTTTTGACAGGACTTGCATTGCTTGGCAAACTCTGTAGCTGTATGTACCATTCTCTTCCACCAATAACCCTGGGAGAGGGCACGGTCAGCTAAGGACCGGCCGCCGGTGTGACAACCAGCACTTCCACTGTGCAACTCCTCGAGGATGCCAGGTACCTCCTGCTCGTGCACCACGCGTAGGTCGGGACCAGTGTATGATCGGCGGTACAATGTGCCGGAGGGATCGAGGAAATAGGAAGCAGATTGACAACGGATTTTATGGGTTTCCTTGCGGTCGGCAGGAAGCACGGCATGCTTCAAATAGGAGACGAGGGGGTCCATCCAGCTCGGTGTCTGATGGATATCCATCACCTCCAGTGGCTCCGGCTCGAAGCTCGGTGATGGGACTTCGCCGAGGACTATCGTTCTTTCCCCTCCCTGATCGGCACATACGGCTCCTAGTCCGGCAAGATCATCGGCATGAGAATTGAGATCTCGCTCCACATGATCAAAAAATACGTTTTTGAATGAACCAGCAAGGGCAACAACTTGGCTCACGTATTTGTTCATGCGTGGATCCTTAGCTTCGTAATCATCGTTGAGCTGATTAACCACGAGCTGTGAATCGCTATAAACCTGAACCTCTTCAGCACCCATATGCCGAGCTAACTTGAGCCCGGCAATGAGGGCCTCATACTCCGCCTCGTTATTGGTTGCAGAAAACCCAATGCTCAACGAATGCTCGTGCAAGGTTCCGCTCGGTGACACTAGAACAATTCCGGCCCCAGCCCCTCGGTTATTAGATGCTCCGTCTACATGGAGTCTCTAAGCGTGCCCGGTGAACAAGCTCGCTCGGCGTGAAGGGATGGGCCGCTTCGTTATATATTCGTCGTGAGCCGGATGGCCCGACCGAGGTCCAGGGGCAGGCCCGGTGGACTCTCTGGCCAGGTCCTCTCCACTGCTTCTGCCGTCTTCCACCCCAGGGGAGAACTCTGCGACAAAATCGGCCAACACCTGACCATTGATTGCCGTTCTGGCCTGGTAACGGATATCAAAGTTTGCCAACTCCAGGGACCATTTGCACAATCTGTTAGAAAGATCTGCCTTGCGTAACACCGCCCTCAAAGGGTACTCGGTAATGACCACAATGGTAAAGCTCTGGAAGTATGGCAAGAGCTTCCTATTCGCCATTACCAGTGCCAAAGCCAGTTTTTCTATCGGGAGGTAGCGGGTCTCGGCGGGGAGAAGCGCCTTGCTAATGTAGTAGACTGGCTTCTGGTCCGTGCCCGTTACACCTTTTGAGGTCTCCTGCCGAACCAAGACAGCGCTAACGGCATGCTCGGAAACTGCAAGGTAGAGGTGAAGCTCGTCCCCTTCCTTTGGCACAACCAGCAAAGGAGCTTGAGATAGACATCTCTTTAGTTCGGCGAGAGCATCATCACAGTCCGGCGTCCATACGAAGCTCCTTCGGCTGTTGCATTTTATTGATTGAAAGAAAGGTCGGCAGATATCCGAAGACTTGCTAATGAAGCGATTAAGGGCGGCAGCCATGCCGGCGAGGCGTTGAACCTCCCTCACCGTGGCCGGAGCCCTGATTTCTTGTATGGCTTTGATCTGACTTGGGTCGGCCTCAATTCCTTGGCGAGTAACCAAATGTCCAAGGAATTTGCCAGAACCAACGCCGAATGCACATTTTTCAGCATTCAGCTTCAAGCCGAACCTCTTGAGAACACCAAAAATCTCGCCGAGGTGGAGAAGATGATCGCCTGCTTTCTTACTTTTGGCGACCATGTCGTCAATGTACGCCTCCATTATCCTGCCGAGGATCCCTTTGAACAATAGAGCTACCATACGCTGGAATGTAGCCCCGGCGTTCTTTAAGCCGAACGGCATCACCAGGTAACAGTAAGTGCCACTGGGAGTGATGAACGCCGTCTTTTCCTGATCCTCTTCATCCATAGCAATTTGATGGTATCCCCTGTAAGCGTCCATAAAACTCAGCCGAGCATACCCAGCGGTAGCATCTACCAACTGATTGATCCAAGGGCAAGGAAAACAGTCCTTTGGGCATGCGTCGTTCAGATCGGTGAAATCGACACAGACGCGCCACTTGCCGTTCTTCTTCCGGACCACCACCGGATTTGCCAGCCATGTTGGATATTGGACCTCTCGAATAGCCCCGGCGTCAAGGAGGCGTTCTACCTCTTCATTAACTGCGTCGGCATGTAGGGCTGAGGACCGCCGAGGCTTCTGCACCACGGGCCTCCTAGCCGGATCAACATTCAAAGAATGTTTTATCACGTCGGGACTAACGCCCGGCATTTCATATGGAGTCCAAGCAAAGACTTCCATGTTCTCTTTGAGGAACTCGACCATCTGTGTTTTCTCGACCTCATCAAGAGCCGAGCCAATGAGAAAAGAACGGGTCCCATCTTCGTTGACCGCAATTCGAACCAAGTCTTCCACGGCCCTGTCGCTCGCCGGTCTTCCAATCTCTGCAGGCCCTTGCAGTGCCTCTCTCGTTTTCTCTTCGGTGGTGGCCTCATCTAGTAACTCAGGTACCTCTATACTTTGTACCTCCTTTGCTTGGCCCTTTCCGCGGACAGAGTTGACGAAACACCTTTTTGAGGCCACCTGGTCCCCCTTGATGGTCTCCTGTCTCCCAGATTCTCCAATGAATCTAACACATTGGTGAAGCGTGGATGCCACAGCCCTCATGCCGTGCAACCAGTTTCTTCCCAGGATTGCGTTGTATGGGCTCGGCGAGCTGACCACGATGAATTCCATATCTAATTTCACCGAACCAGCGTATACCGGGAGAATGATCTTGCCGAGCGGGTAGACCGGAATCCCAGTAAAACCAATCAAGGGGGCTTCCACCGGGGTCAATTGATCCTTTGAGAGGCCAAGAGCCTTGAATGCTGAATAAAATAGGATCTCCGCCGAGCTTCCCTGATCGACCAATATTCTCCGGACAAGTTTCCGCTGAAATTGTAAAGAGAAGACCAGAGCATCATTGTGGGGAAAAGACAACCCCTCCAAATCTTGCTCGGTGAACCTGATCTCCCACGTGCTACGAGCGTCCATCTTCCGCTTTGATGAATTCTGAACCACCATCACCCCCGGCTGGGTAGGGCGGTACAGTTTTTCATGGAGCTCGTTGGCCTGGGCCTTGCTCATTGGTCCGTGAATGCAATGTACCACGCCGTCGAGATCTTGAGCTCTCGGCTGGATCCCTGCATTTGGTGACTTGGTTCGGTCGATCCACTGATCCATCTTTCCTTGCTGGACTAATTCTTCAAGGTAGACTTTGTAAGGCTGGCAGGCTGTCGTATAGTGCCCTTGTTCGTTGTGGAATGAGCAGTATACCCTCTGATTTGGTTCCCGGCCATCGGCGGTTCCCAACTTCTCCGCCGCTCTTGTTTGCCATTGGAAACCAGGAAGCCGTCCACATTCTCGTAGCATACGGAAGATTGGCTCCTTGAAGTAGGTTGTGATGGCAAGGTGGTCCCGCCCATCGCTCGGCGGGCGGTCCCATACCTTCCCGCTTCCTTTGTTTCCGCCGAACCCTGGGCCTTCCTTCTTGGACACTACGTTAACCTGCTTTTTCACTTCCTTGGCCGCCGTTTTACCCTGCTCGGTGCTACATCGGATCCACCGATGTACTCCTCAAGCTCTATATACCGAGCAACGGTATGCATGAGCTCTGTCATATTGTTCGGCGGCCGAAGCATCAATTCCTTGGATAGGTCAGAATTCCTATCTAGTCCACGTTTGAACGACGTAGCCGCAGTCTTTTGGTCACAGCTCTCAACCATGTTGTATACATTGTAGAAGCGCTCGGAATAATCCTTCAAGGACTCGCCGGTTTTCCGCCGAAGGTCCGTTAAGGCTTCTATTGTCTTTGGCCTTCGGTTACTTGCCACAAACCGTGCCGTAAACGAACGCTCCAGTTCGCCGAAGCTGTTTATTGAACCTGGCTTTAGCTGTGTATACCACAGCATGGCAGTGTCCGGGAGGCTCAGGGAGAACGTTCGGCACATCATTGCCTCGCTCAATCCGCAGAGCGCAGCCATGGACTTGAACTGCTGCACATGGGTCGGTGCATCCGACTTCGCGTTGTATATGGTGAACTTGGGGACCTTGAAGTGGGGAGGGAGAGGCTCATCCGCTATAGCCTTGGAAAAGGGGGAGACACCTTTCGCCGAGGTTGCTGTTACCCCTTCCTTCGGCGGGACTACTGCCGAAGGGGCGGAGCTCTTCTCTCGAGCATCATCCCTTGTCCTTTTATTGATTGGTGGGGTCCAAGCCCTTCGGCCACCGATACTCGGCTCTGGGGTTCGGCGCTTTGACCCCGAGGCCCTCCTGTTTCCTACCGCCGGGGGTTCTTCCTGATGCCGGACGGGCCGGTAAGTGGTTCTCTCGCCAGTGCGAGTATTTATCACTATTAAACCCCTGCCGCCGGCGCTGATCTCGCACCTCTCCTCCGGTAGCAGCCCCTGGCTGTTCTCTTCCTGAAGCCTGGATTGTCCGGCAGATCGACCCGGCAGTCGCCGGTGGCGTTCCTGGTCAGACTGCCGGTGGTAGGAGCGACTGGTAGAATGGACCGGCGACCTCTGACGGTGCCGAGTGCTTGTTTCCCTTTCCTCCTCTTCGTACCGCCGCCCCTCAGACCGGTCTGCTCTCTGATTATCCTGGTGACCTTGTGACCCAAAAGGGTGATCAAGAGGATTTCCAGCGTTATCTCTTGCGTCGCCGAGCCGATGAGGTCCTTGAGTCTGGTCCGGCCTTCCCCTTGACTTTGACCGAGCGCTTGATGCTGTGGCGCTTGTTGTGGGAAATAATGCTCGGCGAACGTTATTGTTTCCGGACGCATCGGTTCGGTGTCCTGGATCCAAGTGGATAATGCCACTAGCATCAATGCGACACAGTGGGCCGAGCCTTGCAAAGGCAGAGGCCCTAACAGTGTCAGCCGTTTGGTTTAGATGGACAGCGTTCCTCCTACGTCGCCGTTCCCGCGACCTGGAAACGGGTGGGGCGCTCTGAAGTGCCTGGATCTCTTGTACTTGTGTTCTTAGTCGCATCAATTCCTCCGCCATGCTCACCGGGAGTACTGATGGGGGGGAGGAGGAACTGTGAGGCTTGTTGCAGTGCGGTGCACTCCATCTATGTGGAACGCCGCCGCTCCTGTACCCTGGTTGGTAAGAGCAGGGATGTTCGAACCCGCCACCGTGGGGTCGCCGGGACCCCCAATGGGAATGCCATCCCGTCCTACCACCGTCCGCTGAGAGGAGTGGTGGCCCAGGTTTTGATTGAAGTTATCAAGACCGAGAGGTCGTCCGTCCGGGGTTGTCATTCTGAACTGGGAACGGAAAGAACGGAGAGAAAGCTTCACCACAAGATGTGTGTGTTAATCTTTTCCCCAGCAGAGTCGCCAATTGTGGTGGCTGGCTTTCTCCGGTTAGACCTTGTGGCTTGGACGGACTAGACCTGCGCACGAAACAACCGCGTTAGTGCCCAAACCCGGAGCGTGGTGTCCGGGGCAGGCACTCCGACGCTCTAGTCAGTAAACAGGAGAGGAGATGTTGAGGTATAGTTTAGGTTTCGAGAGAGTATTATCAACGTACCTTATTCTGGAGGTGAATACCTCCTTTTATAGCCAAAGGGAATGCAGAGTCCAAATCCCACAAGGATACTTATTCGTTGTATGATGAGCCCGCCTATCTCGGATCCAGATAGACATCTCAATCCTGAACCTATCCAAACTCCTATACTCTGCTCCTGAATATAAGGGATTGGATAAGACGAGAGGTTGCCTCCCCCTGCCCAACTCTTCCTAACTTTCTCTCCAAGTTAGGGGACAGGAGGCTCGGTGAGCACAGGTTCTGCCGGACCGCTTGGTACGGCATTGTTCACTTCAACGTGGTACCCACCAACCAGTTCGGCGGAGAACCGCCGAGCCGGGTCATACTAATTAATACATACGCCGAACCAAACCGTTCCCTTCCATGGATCGACACTTCGGTCACCTTAACCAGGCCCGGCCGGACTTGGATCGGCTACCGACCCAAACAGCCGACCCATGGGTAGTAGATTCACTGGTCCGGCTAATTGGTGCAACGTGGCCACCGTCCTGGTCCCTCCGCCGGACCACACCCTCCACAGTAATTACTGTAGTATTCATCTTCTTCTCTTTTGCTCTCGAATGGCAGCAGTACTATTCATCTTACAAGAAGAAGAATATTTATGATTTTCAAAAGAAGAATATGAATGCTACAGAAGTTACTATAGGTCGGGTTAGGATTGAGAGAATTCCAAAACGAACATGAGATGATATGACACGATGCCCACCCCTAGCTTAATATGCATAAAACTAACTTTTGGTTGCCTGGACAAAAAATTCCTCTGCTATTTCTTTTTAATTTTCATTATGTTCTTTCAAAGTATATGCACGAAACAAAAGGTAGTTTTCCCTTTAGATAGTGATATTGCTTCAGTAAGGTATAAGGACTTTGGGCACCAATGAATGGCTTTGCAATGGAAAGTGCTTGGCATTCACCTAACTGTAAGGCCAATTGGCCATGATAAGACAGGGTATTGGCCTAATCGACAGAGCACAATTTACTTAACAGTTACTCCTACTCCTAGAAAAGAAAAGATAAAGGCCTGTTGGCGTTGTTTGTGTGTCCTTTGAAACTGCTACTAACTTGTACTTAAATAGGCCTCCTTCAATTCGAATTTGAATACTCCCTCCAAAATGGCAGTTATTTCCTCATGTCACGCCTTTGAATCACTCCCACGATCAGTGAAACAAACAACTTTCACGTTGTGGAACTGCTCCATATATGACTAAGCAAAACTGCCCCCACGATCACGAGGATAGCTGCATATATCTTGTTTTAATACCTGTAAGTGAACCGTCAATAGAAACAAGTCCCATAATACTTAGTTGTTTAACGGAAATACACCACATATTGGCCAATCGACGGGAGTATAATGCTCAAAAACCTTGCTATGGTTTTATTTTACTTATTTGAATTTGCTTAACTTAAACCCATGATATTAAGGCAAATTGGAGTCACGTTTCAATTTCCAATAACATCACTCTCTCCCATGCCACGTGTCACCCAATCGATGGGAAAAAAGAAAATCACAGTTATGGAGCAAACAGGTGGCTGAAGTGGAGCAGCGCTACGGGTGTACTGTGTGACAAGAGGGTACCCACGAAATTGAAGGGAAAATTTTATGGAATTGCCATCAGACCAGCGATGCTTTACGGGACGGAATGTTGACCTATTAAGAAACAACAGGTGAACAAGATGAGTGTAGCGTAAATGAGAATGTTGAGGTGGATGAGTGGTAAGACTAGACGAGACAGGATTAGAAATGAAATGGTTCGTGAGATGGTAGGTGTAACACCTATAGAAGAGAAGTTGAGGGAAAATAGGCTAAGGTGGTTTGGGCATGCCTACCGTAGACCAGAAAATGCGGTAGTTAAGAGAGCGGATATGATAGCTTTGGATAGCAATGCTACGGGGAGAGGTAGACCTAAATTGACATTATATGCTGTGATGCGCAAAGATATGAGTATATTAGGTTTGTGTGAACAAGTGGCTCTTGACAGAGAGCTCAATGGAGGAAAATGATTCATGTAGCCGACCCCAAGTGATTGGGACATATAAGGCTCGGTTTGGTTTGGTTTCTTTTTAATTTTCATTATGTTCTTTCAAAGTATATGCACGAAACAAAAGGTAGTTTTCCCTTTAGATAGTGAGATATTGTTTCAGTAAGGTATATGGACTTTGGGCACTAATGAATGGCTTTGCAATGGGAAGTGCTTGGCATTCACCTAACTGGCCAATTGGCCATGATAAGAAGACTTATATATAATCTGGTCTAAATTGATGTAGGACAAAAATGGAGAATTTTTGTATTTTATTTTTATTGTTTTAAAATAAGATTTTGGCTAGGAATATTTTCGTTTAGGTTAGAATTATTAACTTTCCGTATTTGGTTTGATTTTGATTTCTGCCTTTATTAGGATTTTTGGTCTACAAGAATTAGGATTTTATTTTAATTAATTAGGAAATATCTTTTATTTAATGCCGCTTGTTTTGGCATGATTTATTATTTATTTTACAGTAGGATTTCTAGGGTTAGGGTCTTATAAAAAGGGCTATAACCTATTCAATTATTCAACTTTTAAAACTTTTCATTAATAAAATCTCTGAGTTTATCTCTTTTTCTTGTGGATTCAAGAACTGCTCGTGGCTACGAGTACCTATCATTCGTTTGATTAGTACGCAACTAGTCTCTCGTGAATTCCGCTGCGTCAAGTGGTATCAGAGCCACGCTTTTCCTGGTTCGATGGCACCAAATACAGAAGAAGACACACCCATTGACGTTGGTCGTGGGCTTGCTGACCTAAGGAAGATGATGGAGGATAACCGAATACAGTTGCAGAATCGAAGCACTCAGTTAGCCGAGTTCCGTCAGGATACTCGCACTCAGTTCGCAGAGATTCGTGAGTTGTTGCAGGGATTGACTCTACAAAATCGCCAAAGGCCAGAAAGGGTTGAGAAGGATCGCGCGTTGGGATTTGCCCAACGCCAACCTCCTAACCAGAATAGGAACCGCGTTGAGGGATTTGCCCGCAACCAACCTATTCACCAAAACGTCTTTGGAGGATATTCTTATTATCACTATGATAATAAGAATGAATTTGAAGGCGAGTTATTCGAGAACCGTGATGATTATCAGTCGATAAAGCGACAAGCAAATTTCAGGTATTATAACAATTTACCTAAATTTAGTGGTTCTGAATATTTTGAGGATATTCTAGATTGGATACTTAATCTTGAGGATGCGTTTGAGTATATGAAAATCTCGAATGGAGAAAAGTGGAAGTACGTGTTGTTAAAGCTTACAGGTCCAGCCCTAGATTGGTGGTTAGACTTGCAATCTTTGCGAGATCAACAGAACAAACGCCATATTTGTGCATGGTCAAGAATAAAAAAATGTCTGATGGAGAGATTTTTGCCGCATAATTATAAACAATTGTTGGATGAAAAGTACGGATCAAATCAACAGAATACAACTACTCTTGCCAAAGATGTCATTGAAGAAATTGATAAGGTGGTCATAGAGGGAGTTGTTGATAAAAAAATTGAAACTGAAGTTGGCGATCAAGTTGTTGAGGGCCAAAACAGTTATCCATTGGAGATGGTTGATACTAAAATTTGTGTTAAAGAGGAGCCGAGCTTGCTTCAAGTGGATCACGTTGACCTCGACAATTGGGTTTTGCTGACTAGAGATGATTTTACCGAAAACATCCCAAGTAATATTAGAGAGAAAGAGGATGGGGGGAAAGAGGAGATGTTTGTTGATAGCCCAGCTGAGTTAATTCTTTCAGTTGCTAATTGGGAAGCAATAACTTGTGAAATTGAAGAGAGTTCGAAGGAAAAAGATGATAGGCGGGACGCGGGGGCACATGAGTCAACCAATGGGCATCACCTCAAAGCTCTTATCGGTCAACATTCATCATTTGAGGGGAATATTAGTGGTCTAGTTAATGGACCTCATGAAGAAAAACTGGAATTTCTGTATGACGTTCAATTTATTGATTTTCTTGGGTTGGAGCAGTTTGAGTTTTTACTCAATTCTCGTACCGTGGATATTGTCCATCAGTTGAAGTGCGCAAAGACAACACCTTGGCGAGTGTACTTCTTTCTAAATTTCTTTTGGAAGACGAGCGAGAGGTTGAAGTATTCCAAATACCTATTTCTTTGGAATGGAAGGTGGCAAGTTTCTAATGAGAACTCGAGGGCGAGTTCTTTTGTGGTCTAAATTGATGTAGGACAAAAATGGAGAATTTTTGTATTTTATTTTTATTGTTTTAAAATAAGATTTTGGCTAGGAATATTTTCGTTTAGGTTAGAATTATTAACTTTCCGTATTTGGTTTGATTTTGATTTCTGCCTTTATTAGGATTTTTGGTCTACAAGAATTAGGATTTTATTTTAATTAATTAGGAAATATCTTTTATTTAATGCCGCTTGTTTTGGCATGATTTATTATTTATTTTACAGTAGGATTTCTAGGGTTAGGGTCTTATAAAAAGGGCTGTAACCTATTCAATTATTCAACTTTTAAAACTTTTCATTAATAAAATCTCTGAGTTTATCTCTTTTTCTTGTGGATTCAAGAACTGCTCGTGGCTACGAGTACCTATCATTCGTTTGATTAGTACGCAACTAGTCTCTCGTGAATTCCGCTGCGTCATAAATGATCCAACTCTACCAAAAAATTTAGTTCGTTACGATTAATGTATCTTTTTGGCACGGTATAACTCATGACCATGCTCGTTTGCACTCATGTGCACTCCGAAAGTTGAGATCATGGGGGACAATTTTTTGCAAAGGCACGATTTGTTGGCCTCAACGGCGTCGATCGATTTGCCCCAATAGCTTAATACATGCTTCGTCCCATTTTAGGTGGTGACTTGGTTCAGGATTTGGTGTCTCTGAAAAATCAACTAGGCATCCACAATTTTTTATTTTCCCCTTAAAAATCAAAATATAGTTTAGGTTTGTTTTACAGTTCATTGTTTGTTATTTTTGGATGCCGTGTTCTATCCTGTACTAAAATTCGAAGCTTATGTTTCACTAAACTTTATGGTCTATAGCTAACTGGAGATAATAGGAGAATATGCCACAAAATGTAATAAATTAAATTATTGCAATTGCAAAAATCAATTGAGAAAAGTATTGACCTTGCACAGGTACTCGTGGTTGCCAGGTCTTTTTTTTTTTTATAGGCAAAGAAAATATATTAGAAACTCGAAAAAGGGTACATCGAGAAGGATAGGGCAAGCATCATTGCAATCATATGCTAGCCAACAATCCAAATATAGAAGAAGAGAAGACCAACCAAGAGTTGGGGAAAAAAAATAAAATTACAAAAGGACTCAGATTTTATGCTTTCTAATGCCATCCAAATGGCTTCTGAAATCTTCAATAGAATAGATTGTAAGATTGCATCTCCCTTTAACCCAAAAAGTCACTCTTAGTTTGATAAGGTCAACCACTTCCTCAACAGTAGGAATTGAATTGTTGAAGACAAAGTCGTTTCTTGCTTTCCAAATAAACCAAAGACCGGCATAAAGTGTGGTGTTCCAACAAATTTCCTCCAAGTTATGAAATGAATTGGAGAACCAAAAATCGATCAGACCAGTGATAGACGAAGGACAAATCCAAGAAATATTCCACCAAGTAAAGATATCGCACAAGATATTCCAAGCGAAGGTGCAAAGGCCACTCGTGGTTGCCAGGTCTTGTGGGGTTAAAAATATTCTTGTATGGATTTTTCATAGGAGAAGCGTGGCTAATTACTAAACATAAGCACTATTACATTAATTAAGTAATTATTCATACAAAAAAATCCCAAACACCATTCATTAATATTTTTAAAGTACGTAATCTAAATAAACAATACTATAAATACAAACAAATGGGGTCATATTCTCATCAATTATCACAGGAATCACACGTCTCTTGTATCTCCATTCATAACACGCATCACAAAAATATATGACACTGAGTACCATAAATTCGCAGCATAACCACAAAGTACGAATAGGTATGCATATAACGTATACACGAAAAAAGAAACATGTCCTATAACAATTCCTGAGAATGAAGCTCCATATAGAACTTTGCTCTAATCGTTTTAAATAGGACTTCCACAAGTGGGCGGCGCTCGTCTGAACACGTATGAATGAGAGAGAGAGAGAGAGAGAGAGATCAAACAATGGATACGTTCTCGCCAACTGCATTTGGAAGAAGTCTCGGCCCGTCTCTAGCTAATCTGGACATCCTTTCCCTGTCCTTCTTTCGTCCCGGACGGTAATTCGCAACCACGACCCGTAGGAAAAAATACAACATCGCAAAGGCCCACACGATCACAGTAACCAAAATGGTATAGGTTACGGCCATCATATGCTTCGGTGAGACAACAATGATGGAATATGTATAGGCGAACGATGTGGTCATGATCGTCCCTAACGACATCACGGATGAACTCCACTCCTTTAAACGTCGTGGCCTTGCCACAGTGTACACTAGGAGCAATAAAATTAAAGCCGTAGACAAGAGGAATCCTACCGTGTTGAAATACACGAAGCACGAATATGATTTCGGATATTTATAAGCAAGTATAGCTTTTCCGGCTTGGTGTTTTTCTAAATCGTCTTGCCAAACACCGCCTGGAGGGTTCACTCCCACTTGGAATGTCATTGTTGCAAACAGCGTTGCTACAACCATTAATGTCTGCATTACTCTCTCGACCCTTGGAGACGGAGTTATCACCCACATTTGTTTATGTCTTTTGGCTCCAGCTTCACACGTAGCAATTTTTTGATACAAACATCCACTTCATCCTTATGTAGACGATTTTGCACAGATGAAAAATGATCCATCGCCGTCTGATTCGCTTCATTTATTGCGTTCACGTTTATTCTTGTACTATTGAGTAGATGTTCGACAATCTGAAATACGTATATACCCATTCTCACGATTAGATTAAAACAAAAGAATATATAGATACACAGAAAAGGACAAGGTCGATCAATAAGGTACGTAGATTTTAAACTAAGTGAAGTTTTGTTCCAAAAATTTACTTCGATCTTAAATTTCTCTCATCAAGACTAATAGGAAAATATGTAAAAACTTGATGCCAAACTAATACAGTAAAATTTTAGAAAAAATAATAGTGTATTAAAAAATTGTTCTAAGCAAAACATGATCTAAATAACGTTAAACTCGCCAACACCACAAGGCCTCTCTCCCAATGAGGGCTTTCTCTTTCCATCTCAAATTTACGAGTTTTTTCATATATTTTTCCTTGGATCTTCTCTCTCTCTTTTGATTAGCAAAATTAACATTTTATTAGGAAAAAGAAAATTTAACCAAAAATTAGAAATTACAGTCACGAGAGACAAAGCCCATAATACCCAAGGGCCTAAAAAGTCCAAATAATACAATAAATAGCTCAAAAGAACAGCTAAAGGCCTATAATGCCAGAATAAACAACAAACAGCTCATAAGGGCAAAAGCCCAGCCCAAAAAAACCCAAAATTTAACCATAATATTTTGAAATCCTTCTTTGTAACTCTATTTGCATTTTCCCCTTCTTTTCCTCTCTCTAGATTTATCCTTCACCTCCAAGGTGTTGTTCAAAGCATCTATAGTGGTGGTGGATATCCATTGATTGTGGAGGGTGGTGCATGCACTCGAGGCGGTGGTGTTTTAAATACAAATCCTTGGCTGGTTCGCCTACTTGCTCAGTTTTGGATTTTTAATTTTGTTGTATTGCATGTTTTCTGTTTTTCTAATTTTTTCTTTGTTTTTTGGATGAGATTTCACAATTTTTTGGCTACTCTAATTTGAATTTAGGCAACACTTTAGAGCTCCTCTAGTCTTTATCATTGACTTGTACTATTGCCAAACTTTTCCGAGATTTGCTTCCATTATCCGTTAGGAAGCTTTAGCCTTGTATCATAGGCAATAGTCTCTTATCTTGATTTTTATGTTTTGTTGTTGGAAGTGTTATTTGTGTGTGTATATACAGAGTCCCCTTCTAATAAGGACCACCTCATTTTAATAAAATGAGGACCTCCCTTTTCCGATCGACGTGATTTTAAGGGTACCCATGTGAAATCAGTAAAAAAAAAGACCGGGAAGGGCTTCATCCGAGCAGTTTTTATTTATTTTTTATCGAACGGTTCAAATAAAAACTGCTCAAATCAAGCCCTTCCCGGTTATTTTTTTTGCCGATTTCTCGCGGGTACCCTTAAAATCACGTTCTGAACATATTGAGCGGCTCGGATCATCAAAATTCAATCGGGAAAGGGAAGAAATGGGGTAGTCTTCATTTTAGGTCCTCATTAGAAGATTAGTGTATATATATATATATATATATATATGAGTCCCCTTCTAATAAGGACCACCTCATTTTAATAAAATGAGGACCTCACAATTCTGATTGAATTTTGATGATCCGTGATTTTAAGGGTACCCGCATGGAATCAGCAAAAAAAAAAGACCGGGAAAGGCTTCATCCGAGCAGTTTTTATTTATTTTTTATCGAACGGTTCAAATAAAACTGCTCAAATCAAGCCCTTTCCGGTCATTTTTTTTGCCAATTTCTCACGGGTACCCTTAAAATCACGTTCTGAACACATTGAGCGGCTCGGATCATCAAAATTCAATCGGGAAAGGGAAGAAATAGGGTAGTCCTCATTTTAGGTCTTCATTAGAAGATTAGTATATATATATATATATATATATATATATATATATATATATATATATATATATATTTGTATTTTAGGTTCGAATCCTCAATGTGTATGTCGCTGGGTTCTTTATGAGTGTAATGATTGTTTCAAGAGAATAACTTATTATGGCTCTTTCATAAATAAGTTGTTTACAGCTACACAATCTTACTTGTTCGTCTCTGACCGCTAGTAGTTTGTTTTTAATCCGGATCGTCCAAAACATTTTTAGACGTGCGAGATTAAGCGCTGTAAAAACTTATTTACGGCATCGTAAATAAGTTTTTCTCTTGTTTCAATGATAACAAAAAATTGCCAAAAATTTAACAATCAATTAAAAAGTCTGAATATGAACATACCTCACGACGCTTATTGAAAGCAGCTATGTGTAATATGGTATTGCCATTAGCATCTGTAGAGTGTTTAAATCTGCGTTCTCTAATCATCTCCAACAATAGTTGTAGACTCTCAAGCTGATTATAGTTTACACATAAGTGTAAAATGGTGTCGCCTCGGTCTACAATGACTTCAGCAGCACGGGGGCAAGTTTGAACCAACTTTTTCAATATGTCGACCTTGCCTTTCATCGCAGCAATATGAAGAGGATTATAACCATCTCGATCACGAGCCATGCACATCTCAGGGTTAAGCTCCACTAAAGCTTCTACAATCTTTTTGTCCCCATTAGCGGTTGCCATGTGAAGAGCCGCGCCTAGTTCCGTATCTATAACTTCAGCAAGCTTTGGTTTAATTTCCAGAAGTTTTAGAACAAATTCTACTCGCCCTGTTGATATAGCCACATGAAGCGGATTTTTCCCTTTGAAACATCTCACCAAAACTTTATCCAAAATATAATTATCCTTTGCAATTATTTCGTGTAGCGATTCGAGATCCCCTCTTATTGCTGCATCACAGAGCAGTTCCTCCATATTCTCCCAATACTTCTCTCTCTCTCTCTCTCTCTCTCTCTCTCTCTCTCTCTTCAAATGTTGAATGCTTTACATTGACAAAAATGCGATGATACAGTGAAGCATCTTCTGAACTGGATTTAAGTATGATGCCCGGCCAATTATTGAGGAATATTGTGAATTCACCTTAAAGCATGTGAACATACGAAGATCTTAGGAAGGCATTTTTTAAAATCTATTTTTTACTCTCTCTAAGAAAATACCAAACAAACAAAAAATGGAAAGGAGAAAAGGAATTATTTGGTTGTATTAGTGGTAAGTAATAGTATATAAGAGAGAGAGAACAAATTACTTACTTCCAGTCAACAAGCTAGTCTCTTAGAGTAGATAATTTGCTTGCAATATGGTTGGAAGCCGATGATCTGAAAAAAAATAGTTTGAAGACAAAAAATGGGTCCGGGGTCCCCAAAGGCTGAGAGTAACTATACATTGCTTTGGGGATACCGTCACATAATATCCATGTTTGAGTTGATGAAAGATTTATGAAATCCGCTTTTTCACCCAAAGGTGATGGTGAAACACACAAATTAGAGCAGAAAAGTAGAAAACCCACTTCTTCCTCATGACGACTTTGCACAAAGAATATAGATATCCATCGTTGTCCACCCAGCTTCATTAAATGCATTCACATTTATTTCAGTACTGTTAAGTACATATCTGACAATCTAAAATATGTATGTACGTAGAGAGCTGCTTTTCCCCCTCCCCTGACACACACACACACACACACACACACACACACACACACACACACACACACCCCCCCCCCCCGCCGGCCCCACATCCCATTTCCCGGATTACCCCCCCTTTTCTCTCTCTCTCTCTCTCTCTCCCTTTTCTTTCTTTCTTTCTTTTACGGTTTGCCTCTTCTTTTTTTCCCCTTTTCTTTCTTTCTTTCCAGTTTGCTTTTTTTTTTTTTGGCCGCTTTATTTCCTTTTATTTCTATTCAGTTTGAAAATTTTCTTTCTTTCTTTTTCTTTCTTTTCAATTTGATTTTTTTTTCTTTTTTTAATTTTCAATTATTTTCTTTATTTGTTTCTTTTCCCATTTACCTCCCTTCTGTTTTTTTTTTTGGTTAACTCAATCCGGTTATTTTAAAAAAAAAAAAGAAGTGGTCAGTGGTCTAGGCAACCGAGCAACCGAATAATTTTTCCTCCTAGGTTCCGCAAAAAAACAAAATTTTCTTGCCGATCAAAAAAAAATTTCAATGCAATGGCTATTTATAATACATATCTCACAAAAAATGTGGGGATCATATGTGACAGTGTTACAAATAACTATTGCATTGAAATTTTTTTCCGATAGAGACAGACTAAGAACTCCTCGTAAACAAACAAAAGGGCAACTACTAGTAGAGTGTATGTTTCCGTAGAACTTCAAATTCCTCTTTCTGGAGCACTTAATTCTTGAATTATATTTTTTAATATAGAAAGGTTGTATTCATAGAAATTAAATAAATAAATAAAGGGGTATAAGCGCGCCGGGAGCAGAATTTGGAGGAAATATTGATTAGAATTTGTGTTTTTATGTATGGGTAAATGGGAAAAGAAACAAATAAAGAAAATAATTGAAAATTAAAAAAAGAAAAAAAAAGATTCCAACCGGAAAGAAAGAAAAGGAAATAAAAAGAAAAAAAATTCAAATTGGAAAGAAAGAAAACGAAATAAAGAGAAAAAAAATAGAAACTGAAAAGAAAGAAGGGCGGGGAATGGGCGGAGTGAAAATTTGTGCACTAATTAATTTTTTTAGACAGTTAATATATTAAATATATTAAAAAATATGGTTAAAAATTAAGTGGTCCAATTTTTAATCCGTTTGAACGGGTGTGAAGATCTTACTATTCTGAAGAAATAAAGAGAAAAAAAATAGAAACCGAAAAGAAAGAAGGGGTGGACGGGGAATGGGCGGAGTGAAAATTTGTGCTCTAATTAATTTTTTAGACAGTTAATATATTAAATATATTAAAAAAATATGGTTAAGAACTTAAACCCTCTGGGCTCGGGAAAGGACCAGTGCACACCCAGAAAACCACACGGTTTATAAAGGTTACTAAGGTAATTGGAAAACCCCTTAAACAGTGAGGGGAGGATGATCAAAGGGCCTGGATGGGAGATCCATGCAAGGGCCAAGCCACTGGTACTTGGACGCCAGTTGTTTCTTAATTCCAATGCTTTGGCTTTGCACACTCTGGGCTCTGAAACTCTTATTATTCCGATCATATTATTCTAAAGAGATCATTGTGCACGGTTTTGAAACCTTGCTAGCATTAGGGTCAGGATTGGTATTACCTTTGCTTGTGAGTTTGATGGATGGTTTGAAAATTGTGGAGAGTATGTTCCCTTGCTTGCTCTTTCATGGAAGAGAAAGGAAGCGAAGGAGAATGATGAACTTGCACATGAATGCAAGGGGGTAATTATTGCAGGGCTGTTTGGGTGGTAATTGATGCATTTAATGCAATGAATTTGGCCGAAGCAATTCGGGATTGACGCCGCGGCTACAAAAATCAAAAAGGTTGATTTGATTGGTATTTACTGGGTGCGCCACTTGTTGAGTGGCGTGCGCCGGTAACTGGCGATGACTGCAAGTAGGGTTTGGCTGAGGCCATTTGGTTCTGGTTTGAGGGTTGGACAAGGGTTTGAAATGGGTGTGGACGAGGGGACGCTCAAAGCTCAAGCTCATCAAACAACTCGGTATGTTCTCGACCTTAATCATCATTGGGGAATCAAAGACCGTAAATAAACTATTCTGGAAAGTCCAAAATAGGGTGTCTACAGGGGGCCGGGGGTAGTTTGGGAAAAGGGCTGTGGGGTCTGCGGGGGGGTGTGTTGGGGGGGTGGGAAAAGCAATTTGCATGTACGTACCCAGTCTCACAAATAGATAAAAAATAACAAAAGAAATTATTGATACACATAAAAGGACAAGGTCGATTAATAAGGTAAAATTTTAAATTGCACTAACGATTTAGTGATCATTTCTAGTGACCATATCTTGGGTATCATGTTATATGTCACCACTGCATTGGTACACAAAATGTGGTCATCAAAGATGATCACTATAGCATTGCTCTTAAAATTCTCTCGTATTGACCCCAAAAAAAAAAAATTCTCTCATCAAGACTAATTGGAAATATGTAAAAAAAATTGGCACAAAACCTATAAAAATTAAGAAAGAATAATTGTATATTAGGAAATTGTTCTTGACAAAAACCTGAGCTAAATAACGTTAATAATTAGCCAAGAACGTCCCAACTCCCAAGGCCTCTCTCCCAATGAGAGCTCTTCTCTTTCAATCACAGATCTACATGTTTTTCATACGCTCGTCCATGGGATTTTCTCTTTCTATCTCTATTTGTATATTTCCCCTTCTTTTCCTCTCTCTGGATTTATCCTTCATCACCAAGGTGTTGTTCAAGCTTCAATAGTGGTGGTGGATATCCATCGATTGTACAGGAGGGTGGTGCATGCACCTAAGGCGGTGGTGTTTCAAAGACAAATCCTTTGGGCTGGCTCGCCGCCGCCTCTATTTAGGGAGTTTGGTTTTTTTTTTTTTTTGGATGAGATTTCGCAATTTTTTTTGCTAGTCTAACACTTTGGAGCTCTTCAACTCCTTATCATTGACTTGTACTCCGTCTATCCCTATTTAATTGTCCATTACAGTTTGGCGTACATTTTCAACAGCTTATAACTCTCGACATATGTATATTGCTAAAAATATACAATATGTATCTTGTTTGATAGATCTCCATTTTTTCTATAAGACAATATATGATTTAAAAAACATAAAACATAATATACGTCGAGACATATAAGCTATTGAAAATGCATGCAAAATCGTAGTGAACAATTAAAAAGGGACGGAGGTGGTACTATTACCAAAATTATTTCCGAGATTTGCTTCCAATATCCGTTAGGGAGCTTTAAGCCTTGTATCTTGATCATAAGCAATTGTCTCTTATCTTGATTTTTGTGTTTTGTAGTTTAGGTTCGAATCCTCAATATGTGTCGCTGGGTTCTTTATGAATGTAATGATTTTTTTCAATGATAACAAAAAATTGCCAAAAATATATCAAAAAGTCCAAATTTGGACCTACCTCAGGATGCTTACTAAAAACAGCTAGGTGTAATATGGTATTGCCATTGGCATCCCAAGAGTGGAAATTCGGGATCTCCGATCATCTCTAGCAATAGTTGCAGACTCTCAAGCTGATTATAGTTTACACACAAGTGCAAAATTGTGTCGCCTTGATCTACAATAACTTGAGGTGCGCGGGGGCATGTTTGTACCAACTTTTTTAATACGTTGACCTTACCTGTCATCGCAGCGATATGAAGAGGGTTATTACCATCTCGATCACGAGCCATGCACACAGCGTTGCTACAACCATTAATGTCTGCATTACTCTCTCCCCCCTTGGAGACGAAGTTATCACCCACATTTGTTTATGTCTTTTAGCTCCAGCTTCACATAGTAATTTATAGCGGTACACAATCTCACCTGTTCGTTTCTGACCGCTAGTAGTTTGCTTTTAATCCGGATCGTCCAAAATACTTTTGGATGATGCTATGGTGTCTTCGGTCATTTTGGGGACACCATAATTTTTGGCATAACTTCATCATTATGAGTATAACTAAAACCCTTTATAAGCATAACAGAACCCAAATAAGGCATGACCAAGGAATATCCAAACAACCAATCAAGGCATAACAAACAAGTTATGTCTTGCTGTGGTTCTATTATGCTTATAATGGATTTTGGTTATACTCATAATGGTTTTATTATGTCAAAAGTTACGGTGTCCCCAAAATGACCGGGAACACTGAAGTCATTCCCAATCTGTGTCCCCAGTCATTTTGAGAACACCGTAATTTTTGGCATAACTTCACCATTATGAACATAACTAAAATCCATTACAAGCATAACAGAACTCAAATAAGGCATAACCAAGGAATATCTAAAAAATCAACCAAGGTATAACCAAACCCAACGAAGAGATAACAAATAAGTTATGCCTTGTTATGGTTCTGTTATGCTTGTAATGAATTTTGGTTATACTCATAATGGTTTTGTTATGCCAAAAGTTACGGTGTCCCCAAAATGACTGGGGACACCGAAATCATTCCCTACTTTTGGACATGCGAGATTAAGCACTATAAAAACTTATTTACGGCTCCGTAAATAAGTTTTTCTCTTGTTTCAATGATAACGAAAAATTGCAAAAAATTAAACAATGAAAAGTCCGAATATGAACATACCTCACGATGCTTACTCAAAGCAGCTATGTGTAATATGGTATTGCCATAGGCATCTGTAGAGTGTTTAAATCTGCGATCTCTAATTATCTCCAGCAATAGTTGCAGACTCTCAAGCTGATTATAGTTTACACACAAGTGTAAAATGGTGTCGCCTCGATCTACAATGACTTGAGCAGCGTGGGGGCAAGTTTGAACCAACTTTTTCAATATGTCGACTTTGCCTTTCATCGCAGCGATTTGAAGAGGATTATAACCATCTCGATCACGAGCCATGCACATCTCAGGGCTAAGCTCCACTAAAACTTCCACAATCTTTCCGTCCCCATTAGCGGTTGCCATGTGAAGAGCCGCGCCTAGTTCCGTATCTACAATTTCAGCAAGCTTTGGTTTAATTTCCAGAAGTTTTAGAACAAATTCTGCTTGCCCTGTTGATATAGCCACGTGAAGCGGATTTTTTCCTTTGAAACATCCCACCAAAGCTTTATCCAAAATATAATTAGGCTAGTGATTTTGCCACACCCTTTTTTTTATTGCCACACCTTGCAAAAAAATACACTTGCAGGGTGTGGCAATAACAAAAAAGGGTGTGGCAATATTATTTCCCATTATCCTTTGCAATTATTTCGTGTAGCGATTCCAAATCCCCTCTTATTGCTGCATCACATGGCAGTTCCTCCATTCTCTCCCACCCCTTCTCTCTCTCTCTCGTTACAACAAGTACTTCAGAATATTCATTCGTAGTAACTTATTTGATTAATGTGTCTTTTTCTTCCACACACTACACAATTCCTTCGTGGGAAATGCTACGGTGTCCACCCGCCGTTTGGGGACACTGTAAAAAATAGCATAACTGACCATTAATGGTATAACCAAAACCAGTGATGTGTATAACTAAAACCTTACGAAGGCATAACCTCCAAAATCCCCAAAAATTCTGGGGATTTTGGGAGTTATGCCTTTGTAAGGTTTTGGTTATACACATCACTGGTCGTTGTTATACTTGTAATGGTCAGTTATGCCATTTTTTACGGTGTCCCCAAATAGCGGGTGGACACCGTAGCATCATCCTTCGTTCGTGCGTGGTCCAAATTTGTTTATGAATCCTGACCCTTCACTTCACAATCACAATATTTATAGAAACCTTATCTTTTTGGTATCATGGGGGAGTAGGACCCAAAAAAATCAAGAAGACGTCGCGGCATATTGCATTGTTGGAAAATGCAATTTAACCGAAGAAAATTTGGTGGGACCCACACCGCGTGAGGTGGGCCCAACAACAGTGAACAAATTCCATTAAAGATGAATGAGAAATTGTCTCATTATGGGAATTGGAAAAGCCAAATGACGTGCGTGCTCACCGTCACCAAACACCTAAATTAGACCAGGGCCGGAGCCGAAACTCAGGATTCGTGGGCTTGCAACCTGTTGTTTGAGGTCTATGGTCTAATCTAGATTGGTTTGGATTTGATTGTACTTTATTGGGTTTGTACCATTCGCGTTTGGATGGTCCAGAATCAGATGTGCGCGACTGATTAGCGTTGGGTTGAATGCCCAGAATAAAACCCACTATTTGATTATGGAATCAATTGCTGGATTAATGGATGCAGCAGTTTTCTCCGGAAATTGAATTCCCCGTATTCAATTCCCTATATTCAATATGAAATATTGAATTGGCCCTATTGAATGGGTATGCTCCCCCTATTGAATTCTTGTATTCAATGAGAAGGCTTATCCTCGTTTATATAAAGGAGTTCGGCTCATTTGTTTCAAGAACGAAGAAATCCAAGAGTTTCTCCTTTTTGAAATCCTTCTTCTTCTAAAGAGAGAGTACAGACACAAATTGGTTCGACGGACAGTCTACAGCGGTGCTCCGGCGGTTGAGTGGGAATCGAGTCAACCTTGGGAGACAAACACCGACACAACCTCCAGCACCGGTGAGGTGGCGAATTTGTCTTAAGGGCACCGTTGTACAAAACGGGTCTCGGTTTGCAAATTCTTGTACCCTACTTACAGTTTATGTTTATGTTTTATATTCTATAATTCCAATTCATGTAATATTCTGTTCAATTGTAAATTTCCAAAAATTAGTAAAATCAATTACTGTTTTTCTGCACTAGTTTTCCTACACAAACATCATGTCACCTGGATGACATTAGGGGTGTTCAAGAAAACCGTTCAAACCGTAAAATCGGTCCGATCCGGACCGAACCGTCCTATTTGGTCCAGTTCTATGGTTCTACGGTCAAGTTATGGTTACGAAAAAATAAGAACCGTTAATTTTGGTTCGATTACTTGTTCTCAATTAAAGAACCGTGATAGAACCGGACCGGACTGTTTAGAACTAATATATATAATTATATAAAAATAAATCTATGTGTGTAATTTGGTAGGTTAATCTCTTTTTTGCTAAACTTACTTTATTTAGAGATGAAATCTCATTTGTTAGGAAAGTTTTTATTTTCTTCCTTCCTTTTCTGTTCTAGTAGATTACCTTCCTATTCTTTCAATTCTTTGCAACCTTATTTAATAGATTAGTCTTTATAATTTGGTAGGATTTCGTTAATGTTTTTCGGTCGAGTGTCAAGTATTTCGTGAACCATATTGGGTTTTTTTTTTTGGGTAAATAACCATATTGTGTTTTGATTCTTAATAAAATGTCTATTATTATTTTATGAGTTATTTGATGCTTTAAATTTTTAATTTTATGAGTTTATATTTTGTGAATAAGTGTTTGGATGCTAATTGGGTAGAACCGAAACCGAACTAAAACCGGACCGGTTTTGCGGTTTGGTTCTGGTTAGATTCCACGCATATATTGGTTAGGTTCTGGTTCCCAATTTCCTAGAACCGTTTGAAATGATCCGGTTACTGATTTTCTAGAGAACTGGACCACTTCAGACCGTGTACACCCCTAGATGACATCACCACATAGATAAATTGGGGCCTCAATTTCTAGCTTCATACATTCACGAGAATTATGATTTTGGCATTACAATTTTAACCAATGACACTCCAAAAGTGAAGTGTCAATGGCTAAAACAGGAATGACAAAATCAATTTCCCATTCAGAATCTGATATTAGTATTTTAAAAGAGTGAAAAGTGAGATACTAAAAGTAATAGTAATAGTTTGGTTGATCCTGAAAATCAACTCCTGACCTGATAGTTCTTGAAGCAAATTTTTTTTTTTTTCACATACTGTTTTTTTTTTTTGTGCTTTGTCTGTTCAATTGCATAACATAAACCGTTTTGGCAAAAACTATTGTGTTTACCTTCCAAAAGGAGATACCGTAACTCCGATCCAACGGTCGAAATTATGCCACCAATGTGATTTTGAACAAAATTAACCGGTCATCCCAACAGGTCATCGACCCCTCTTTCTTGAACAAACCTCTACATAACTTTTGACCCCTCTTTCCTGAACAAACCTTTTTGCTGCAGATTACCCAGTTTTGTTTTCTCTCTCATGGCTTCCAATCTTCCACTCAAATCCAATCTTCCACTCAGATTACCATAACTCCGATCCAACGGTCGAAATTATGCCACCAATGTGATTTTGACCAAAAATAATCGGTTAAACCGGTCATCCCAACAGGTCATCGACCCCTCTTTCTTGAACAAACCTCCGCATAACTTTTGACCCCTCTTTCCTGAACAAACCTTTTTGCTGCAGATTAATTACCCAGTTTTGTTTTCTCTCTCATGGCTTCCAATCTTCCACTCTAATCCAATCTTCCACTCAGATTACCGTAACTCCGATCCAACGGTCGAAATTATGCCACCAATGCGATTTTGACAAAAATAATCGGTCAAACCGGTCATCCCAATAGGTCATCGACCCCTCTTTCTTGAACAAACCTCTGCATAACTTTTGACCTCTCTTTCCTGAACAAACCTTTTTGCTGCAGATTACCCAGTTTTGCTTTCTCTCTCATGGCTTCCAATCTTCCACTAAAATCCTTTCTTCTTCTCGTTTGTCTCTCAGTTCTTCTCCCACAACCCTCTGTTTCAACACCATCCCAAGAAACTATCACTAACCATCATCAAGTCCATGGGTTGGAGATAGGCAAGATCTCCAGTGCTCTATCCGACAAAGGCTACATAGCCATGTCCATAATTTTAGAAGGCACTCTCTCTTCTCTACTACTCCCTTTCGAAAATATCCTCAACACCACCACATTCACCATCTTCTGCCCTCCTGATAAGGCTTTCTTCACTCCCAAGTACCCACAGCCGTCATTGACTCTCATTCAATACCACATAGTCCCTTCCAATCTTGACAGAGAATCACTCGAATCGTCTCTTGAGTACGAGTCCAAGATCGATACCCTTCTTCATGGCCACCCTTTTGTGGTTACAACTAGCTAGGTCCCACAGCTGACGTGCTTCAGACCCTTTTGTATCCGTGGTACGATACTGAAAACAAGAAGAATGATATCAACAATAGGGGTGTCTGTTTGTACCATATATTTACCGCCTGTCGATTATCGACCGGAAGGTGGCGATTATGAGAATGCTTCCTATTTTATTATTTCATATTAATAATATTACTAATTTTTATTTCTTTTATTTGTTTGTATTTGCATGTAGGACACTTGTCATCGTCCTACACACTTTGAAGTTGAAGAGAAGTTATTTGGACAAGTGGCATGCTCCTACACACTTTGGAGTTTGTGGGAAGTTATTTGGACACTTGGAAGATGATGAAGAGTAGTGAGAAGTTAGGAAGTTATTTCCTGCACTTTTTCTCTATAAAAAGCCTCTTTTGGCTTCATTGTAAACCCCTTCAACGAAATCAAAGTCTTAACTTTGTTAATTTTTGTCTTCTCAACCCACTTCTGGGTTATAATTAGGATTAGGATCCATATTCTAAGAAATACTTAGAATATTCGATGTGTCGCTCGTGTCGATAGATCGATTCATTGGAAAAATAACAAAGTCCATTTGTTATTTTTCTTCCGCTCCATCCCACTTCACTAAACCATCAATCCACTCCGCCCAATCGATGGGTCAATTCCGTTCTTGAAGATTGGCGGGTGACGATCTTCTTTTACGAGTCAATTCATCACAAACAAAAATAGCATTTGATTCATTCGCCATTTCTCTTCCGGTGAAGTCCTGAAATACGGCAAGGAACCTCAAATTCGTTTGTGGAGACAAGCCGCATTCGCCTTTTCTTTTTGTTGTTGGCTTTGTTTTCCGAAATCTCCGTCGATTTCGATCGAAGGAAAAAATAGGTAAACAATTTTGGCGCTAGAAGGAGGGCATCATTGCTAAATCGGAAGTAATGGTGGTGATTGATGTGAAAATGAAAGCCTTGTATGTAAGGCTTGAACATTTTGCTAAAATAGAATAACGGCCATTTAATGGCCAATTTTGGGATCATTCTGGAAAAAGGGAAAAACAAATTTCGACAGAATGGAAGCCAGTTTAATGGAAAATTTCAGCCTTAAATGAGAGGTTTGAACGATTTATTGCCTGCCATCTTTTGGCCATTGGTAATGGTTTTGTTAGACAAAAGTCTATTTGTTGAAACCCCTCGAAGAACACCTTGCCTTTTGAAAGGTGGCATTCAACAAAACCCAGTCATATTTGGATTTCGCCTTTCCATAGGCGGTAAAAATGGGTTCTATCTCGATAGGAGAAAAAGATCAAGTATAACTGGAAGCCCTTGAAATGGACAGAGGCCATTTATAATTTGTGGATCTACACACGAGAAGCTTTCATCCAGATTTTAGTAGGGATGAAAAGAAGTTATTGGCCCAATAATAAATGAGAGATAGCGCCCTCTTTTGATTTCAAATTTGCTTGGGGGGCAAACTTATCTTTAGAAAGCCAACTTATGCAAAGAAAGTGGCTTTGGTATTGAAACTCATGTAGTTGAATTCAACTAGAGTTTTTTCAATTTAGACCATAAATGGTCAAAATAGAAACTAATCCCTTCACTCCATCTATATGGGTCAAGAACAGTGAAAACTTAGCCTTGAAGTGTGAGTTCAAGCCAATTATGGCTGTAAATTTTGAACAACTGTTTGTTCAATTTGGAATATTTGGTCAAAGCCAAGTGTCGAGTGGAGTGTTTTTGCCAATTAATGTTGGTAAAATGTTCCTTTGCTCGACGGTGAAAGATTTTTTTTGTATATGCCAAGTGTCCATATTGGATTTCCAGAGCCATTTGTATGGTTTTGGTTGGAGACTGATATAAATGGCCAATTGTTTAATAAAATGGCTTGCTGTATAGACTTTGATAATCCAATATTGTGGCAAACCCATAGTTTGGGCATGGCAGTGCACTGAACGGGTTGTTAAGCTCCCATCGATAGAAAAATTCTTCCGTCAATCATAATTCACAAGGCTTACAACCTATTTGGCATCATGGTTCTTGTAGTAATTGCCCTTGATTATAAACTTTAATCATGTTTATGGGCCAAAAGAACCCTGTGAAAATATGTGAAAACCGTTAATTGCTCGGTATTATTTGGTTTTGCCAAATGAACTTGGGGGGCAAATATTCATTTTTCGAAACAAAATATATGCCTTTACAGTTCATTGTCGTGGGCCAGCCTCACTGCATATGCTTGGTGCTTGATTATCGACAAAAGCAATATTATCCCATTATTATCGACAGAGGGATATTGCATCTTAGAAGCCAACACTTGACTTCGACAGTAGTTTTGTTTAAGCCTTGAAGGCTTTGTTATATCAGTCGAAAAATGAAAGGGTTGGTGTAAAATTTATTTAAAACTCTTTGAGAGTTGGGGGCATAATTGTTTACACCGTAAAAATTATTACCCATCGATATCGACAGAAGGGTGATTCAAAACTAGTTAAATTATTCACTTGGGTTACGTTAGCACTTCACCCAAATGAATAAGGGGGGCATTGTTTGTACCATATATTTACCGCCTGTCGATTATCGACCGGAAGGTGGCGATTATGAGAATGCTTCCTATTTTATTATTTCATATTAATAATATTACTAATTTTTATTTCTTTTATTTGTTTGTATTTGCATGTAGGACACTTGTCATCGTCCTACACACTTTGAAGTTGAAGAGAAGTTATTTGGACAAGTGGCATGCTCCTACACACTTTGGAGTTTGTGGGAAGTTATTTGGACACTTGGAAGATGATGAAGAGTAGTGAGAAGTTAGGAAGTTATTTCCTGCACTTTTTCTCTATAAAAAGCCTCTTTTGGCTTCATTGTAAACCCCTTCAACGAAATCAAAGTCTTTACTTTGTTAATTTTTGTCTTCTCAACCCACTTCTGGGTTATAATTAGGATTAGGATCCATATTCTAAGAATAACTTAGAATATTCGATGTGTCGCTCGTGTCGATAGATCGATTCATTGGAAAAATAACAAAGTCCATTTGTTATTTTTCTTCCGCTCCATCCCACTTCACTAAACCATCAATCCACTCCGCCCAATCGATGGGTCAATTCCGTTCTTGAAGATTGGCGGGTGATGATCTTCTTTTACGAGTCAATTCATCACCAACAAAAATAGCATTTGATTCATTCGCCATTTCTCTTCCGGTGAAGTCCTGAAATACGGCAAGGAACCTCAAATTCGTTTGTGGAGACAAGCCGCATTCGCCTTTTCTTTTTGTTGTTGGCTTTGTTTCCCGAAATCTCCGTCGATTTCGATCGAAGAAAAAAATAGGTGAACAGTGTCCCCGTGTCGACGGGGCAGTTTCATTGAATCCAGGGTCTGCTAGTTCTTGGGTGAAGGACATGGTGATGGACAAGTTGTTCATTATGCTGGCGGCTGTTGCCTTTGCTGGAGCGATTCTTTCTCTTGGATGCTTTTATAGGGGTAGTCGTAAATATAGCGAGTACGGTTGCCTTAGTACAGAAGTTTAGTTTTTTTTTTTTTTTTTATCGGCAAAAGAAATTTTATTAATCTCTGAAAAGGTACAAAGATTAAAAGAATCAAAGACAACCGAAGGAAAAATTAAAAACTTAAAGGCTACCCGAAACCCAAGCGTTGTGTGAAATTAAAAGGATCAAGTGTTGGGAAACGATTCTCAGAACCCAGTAATGACGCGTACAAATTAGACAATAAAAAAAATCCACAAAACCCTACAAGGCGGAATTAGGGTTTCACCTCAACTCCCTGCGACACGAACGCTGGTTGAACTTGTTATAGCACGTCTTGCTATAAGCCATGTATACTGCTCAACTGCACCTTACGATCTTCTATCATATTCCCTGCACGTCTAGAACACGAACCATGTGTGGATTCTTTCGTGATCTGTTTGCTCCTCTCTAAGCCTGCCTCTATTTCGTGAATAATAGAAAATCTCTCACTGACCTAGAGAGCATAATGTGTATATATAGGGCTACGATAGGGACCTAAGGAGTAATAAGTTCGAGCTCCCAGTGTAAATAAGAAACCCTAATCCCACCAGGATTCTATTTCTTATTTCACTAATTATAATTCCCCCAACTACAGAATTATAATTGCACTCCCGTCCTTATCTCAATTATATTATGAGCTCCATGATATTAAATACTTATTTATCTCCACACGTTAAGATTACAGATACCCGTACAGAAGTTTAGTTGGGAAATACTATAGTAGTACAGTTTCATAGACTTGTGCCTTGTGTGTGAAGCATGGCACTTGCATTAATTGTTTTTTAGCATAGCCGCTATTTGTGGCTTCGTAATTTTTCATGATTCACACGTTCCAGTTAGTGGAGTAAATTGGACTCTTTTGAGCCTTCAGCGTTGTATGGTATACAACGTTCACCGCCAGTCATTTCTGCTAAATTAAACCGACTAAAGCTCATGTATTCACACTTTAACAAACTCTTAACGGTGTACCTCTGATGGTATAGGTATATGTATAGGTATATACAACGTTCACCACGAGGCATTTTCGCTAAACTAAACGGACTAAAGTTCATGTTTTCACGGATTTGTAGGTAAGTCATTCTCATCACATACGTCAATTAAAATACCATTTAGATAAATTAACTTGACTATTGGCATTAACTTTTAATCCAATAATATAAAAAGAGAAAATCTTTTTTACGGTTGTTCCGTAAAAAGACGTTTCGAAGTCCAATCGCGACCGTCCAAAGTGTGACCGGATGTCAATGAAACTTTTTCGGGAAAGAATTAATTGTAACCGATCATAATTGAAAACTGTAGGAGCGGTCAAAATCTGGACCCATCTCCTAGGGGTTCAAAATAGAGCCCAAAATATTCGTGAGAATAAAATGTGCTGGAGAGGTAAAGAATGGTTAGTGTTTAGAACGAAGGGATGGAGGAGACATAAAGCGTGCGACCGTGCCCGAGTCATCAGGGCTGCCTACGTATCCCGGTGTACAGGGAATCAGGTCAAACGTAGTTCCAATTTCCTTCTCGGGGAGATGGTCTCTCCCTCTCTCTGAAAATCTATCTTCTTTCTCTAGAGGAGATGGCTCTCTCTCTAGAAATCTGTTTTCCCTCTCTAGAGGAGATGGCTCTCTCTCTCTAGAAATCTGAGTCTCTCTCTCTATCTCTCAAGGAGAGGTCCTCTCTTCTGAATACCAGCACTGGTATTTATAGGTGTAGGAACAAAAACCTCCGCTGGACCCATATTGTCGCGGGCCTCGCCCTTCCGCGGGCCTGTCGCGGCCTTGTCCGCGCTGCCCTCGCTCGCGATGGCTCTCGCGGGCCTCAATACCTCCGCGAGCTTGTTTAGCTGCGCGGGGCACATCTTGCCGCGAACCCCACCCGTCCGCGGGACTACCGCGGCCCTGCCAGCGGGACCTTGGCGGGCCGGCTACCCTCGCGATGACTCTCGCGGGCCTTTTTTACCCTCACGAGTTTATTCAGCTGCATGGGGCCCCTCTTGCGCCACGTCTACGCATCTTATGCCTCGTGGCACCAAGTCTCTCTGTGGGCAGCTGATTGCCACATGTCAATCTCACGATCTTTCCACGCGTCATCATGTGAGTGGTAGGTCAAACTTCTTCTGGGGTCAACAGTCATAATCTTAACCGCACCTACAAAAACGAATCTCAGTAATTGATTACGCGAATAGACAATTGAGATTGCGTCACTCCGTGAACAAATTGTTTACGGAGTCTCTATGAAAAAGACTTAAAAATTCCGCTCCCATTATTTCGTTCAGAGAGAAAGATGAGAGAATATCCTCTCATTTTCCTCCCTTTTCTTTTCTTTTCTCTTCTTTTTCTTCCACTTTCCTCAAGCTCGAATTTCCTCCTTGCAGAATGGCCGGGAAATCAACAGGCGCCCCTCCCGGCTCTACCCCATCGGGAATCTCACCGTCGGGACAAGCAATCGCCTACGGCGTCGACCTCCTCACAGAAATCCTCCTACGTTTTCCGGCGAAAACCCTAATCCAATTCACGTCCGTCTCCAAACATTGGCTCTCTCTAATCTCCCACCCCCAATTCGCCTCCAACCACTCCACCCGAAACCCTACCCCTTCCATCTCAGGCTTATATTTCTACTCCAACAACCGACTCAGCTCCGTCTCCCTTCACGGCCGCCGGAACCTCCCGTCTCTCTCCTTCCTCGATGGCCTTGAAGGTAAACATTTCCCAGCTACGATTCAACATTCCTGCAATGGCTTACTGTTGTTTCACACTCGCTACGTAGATCGTAATGGTTACTTACTGCCATTGTACATTGTTTGTAATCCGACCACGAAGAAACACACAGTGCTTCCTAAAACTGGATTTTCGTCTCGATTGGCTTCTCGCCGCCGCGGTCCTTACTTGGCTTTTGATCCTTCGAAATCGCCTCACTACAAATTTGTCGTGGTCAGTCTCTACCATACGCAGTCTTTCGAGATTGATGTCTACAATTCGAAGACTAGGAGTTGGAAAAATATCGAAATCGATGTCCGCAATTTGGGAACTAGGGATTGGATAAATATTTTTTTCCCGGGAAAGACTTCTTGCGTTCGTGGTGTCTTTTGGAATGGAGCAATCCATTGGTTGAGTAGTAACAATAGTCTGTTGAAGTTTGACATCGATGCCGAGAAGATGCTAACATTTCCACTCCCTGAAAGGCCTACTCTTTTACCTCGAAACAATATAAGCTATTTAGGAGAATGTGGTGGCGGTTTGATTTTAGTTCAGACAAATTTACTCTCAATTGAGATATGCCGAATCCTAGAGTTGGAAGGCGACAACATCCATTGGATTGAGAATTACCGAGTCGATCTTAGAACCATAGTACCTGCCTTCCTTGAGATTGAAAACGATTTCAAATATTTTGTGCTGTGTGTTTTCGAGGGCGAGGAGAAAGGAGATTACTTGATGGTGTTGGCGGTTCTGGGAAAAGTCATTTCCTACAATCTGAATTGCAAGAAATTTGACGTGCTTTGTGATCTGGTGCCAGGTGAATTAATCGATCATGGTGAAAATGGTTTTGCTTATCCCTTTGTTGAAACTCTATCTCCCGTTTGAATGTTAAGCATCCTTCATGTGGGTGCAAACGTGCTTTTTGTAGAACTTTTCAACTTAGTACTGACTCCTTAGTGTTGTGAATACTTTCCTAGTGATGGGTTTTGTTGATAACTCTTGTAATTAAAAGGATATTATCAGAAGAATCTGAACTGTAGAATTTCTCATCACAACCCACTTCTCGATCTCTTCTCTTTGTTTTATACCTGTTTTTATGTTTTCTGATTTAATATCTCTAGAGCTTGAAACCATGTTTTTGTTAACTGTTTTGATTCTGCATTCAACCATAAAACGACGCTGTTTTTATTCTGCTCCCACTTCCCACCAGAAGCAGAGAAGAAATCCTCATTCCCTGTAAGATGAAAAGGCTTTTCGAATCTAAGCATTCCCTCTAATCACTTCTCCTTCTCTACACCAAGCCAAGGCATCATGATGAGGAAAGCATCTACTACAAGAACGAAGACGAAACCCCTAATCCGATTCAAGTTTGTGTCGAAGCACTGGCTCTCTCTCATCTCCCGCCCCTATTTCTTGACCAACCACTCCAGCCGAAAACCTAACCCTTCAATCTCAGGCTTGTATTTCCAACACCGTCTCCCTTTGCGACCGCCACAATCTCCAACCCACGATTGAACACTCTTTCAACGGATCACTATTGTTTCGTCACTTTGATGAAACTACTTCATACATAATTTGTAATCCGACTACTTAGAAATACACACTATTATCACTTGGTTGGATTTGTAATCCGACTATGTTTTCGTTGAAGATAAATGTTGTTATAGCGATGGTGTCTTTTAGAATGGGAGCAATCCATTGGGTATCTGATGAGAATGGTCCCTTGAGATTCGACGTTGATGCAGGGGAGGTGATGGCAATCCATTGGGTATCTTGAACGCCCAAGATTCTTCATCAACCTGATATTCGGTATTTTGGAGAATGTGGTGGCAATTTGATTCTTATTCAGTTTCGTTCATGCTATCCTCTCGAATGCAGAATCCTAGAGCTGGACAAGAACTATTGTGGTTGGATTGTGAAGTGTCTTGGTTAGTTTGTGGAAACCCTGTTTCCTGTTTGAACAATAATCCTACATGTTGTAGCCTATGCTATTCTCTTGTAACTTATGAAGGATACAAATTCTCAGGTTCTAATGGAATATCACTCAGCTATCTTTCCTTCTTGAATCCCTGTTTTGTGTGGTGACCTGCATATACTAAGTGGTACATTTATTTTATCATCTTACCATACAAAAGCTGCCATATAAATCATGAATTCCAATTCATCTTCCTAACGGCAGCTCATGCTTAAATTTTCACTTTGCGAAAGTAATTTGGTGGGTTGATGAAAATACCATTTGTTAGGGTTTTAATTTATTTATTTTTTTCTCTCAAGTATTTGGTAGGCTGTTGGTTGATCCAAAAGCTAACGTCATCTTCTGGCATATACATTATCTTTGAAGTTGACCTAGATACTTCATTCGTCAATGGTCATGGCTCACTTCCTCACCTTGCTCTATTAGAGCATGCCTGCGATACAATTTGAACTTTTACATGACCGCTGTCATTCGTCAATGGTCATGGCTCACTTCCTCATCTTCTGGCATATACATTATCTTTGAACTTTTTCATGATCAATACATGAAAAAATATGGTCAACTTATCATGTTAATTTCATAAAACATGGTTACTTTATCATGTCTAGTTGACCAATACCTATAATCCACAAAGCTGATGACCAAAGGCCTTTCATCATGAACCATTCCGATGATTTGACAGTGCAACATGAACCGATTATTTACATGAACAATTAAACTTGATCAATTCCTGCAAAATATTGTCAAGTTTACAGACAAACCTTTCATGGTAAATGATGTTAATAATTTACCATGAATCATAAGTGCAGTGGGAATAAAAACCCCATCTGATCAATTCTTGCAAAAAAAATCTTACCAGTTTGTGCCTACGTGTATTAAACAAATGGAAAGAAGCAATGGGTTACACACTCAATTCCATTCGAAATGAACAAGATGCTTCTCCTGCTACACTTCTTTTCCTCTGCCATTATCTTCTTCATTGGATCGTCCTCAGTTTCTTGCACCATTCCGATTGAAAGAGAGATTCACGTTGCAGACCAAATCGTAAGACTCGCTAGACGGCCAGCGAGGACCGCCGGTGATGGGATTTGTGGAAATCTCTGTGCATCTACCCCATTCCGCTCACCTCCCATCCACGCACCGCCGTTCACCACTTGCTGTAATATCGGAGAAGGATATGGCCGGCAAGGACCGCCGGTAGGCCGGAGGACCAAACTGAGTTTTGTATATTTCTCGTGCCGCTGGTTTTAACCGCAGAGAAGGAGACCATTTCCAAAACGTGCAAATAGAAACGGAGGAGATTTGGGTGGGGGGGGGGATTAAATGGTTTTCCGAGATTTTTGGGTTTTGATAAATGACTTTGCAAGATTTTCGGGATTTGGGACTTTAGGATTTGTTTTTCCATCCCAAAATTCATTACTATAAAATAGTACTTCCTCCGTTCCAAATTGAGAGTTCATTATTCCATTTTGGATTGTTCCAAAATAATGGTCTTTTTCCAAAAATAGAAAGAAAAATTTGGTGATTTTCCAAAAGTATCCCTCACAAGTGAATATAAGTGTTATAAAGTAAGTAAAATATAGGGATAATGGTGGAAATGATAGGTAATATAGGTATAATCATTGCATGTCCCCTAAAATAGTTAGAATCTCCAAAAGGAACTCTCAATTTGGAACGGAATGAGTATAATATATATATATATATAATAATATATAGAATGGTACTATTGGGTTTATTTAAAAGTAATGATGAAAACATAACTGCTCAAATTGAATAGGATGGAAACTTGGAGTATGAGGATGATTATTTAAGTCTCCCTGTCCTTGTCCTTAGAGTCTTAGAAGTTACTCTTGAAACTTTTCACCTCTCAAGTTTGAAAAGCAAAAATGCTAAGGGTACATACAAAATGTACATACAATGTACATATGGATTTTGTGGGGCTCGACGCCCCCACAAATTCAGAAAAAATCCTTACCGATATCCGAATCAGCACAACCCGATATCGGTAAGGATTTTTTCGAAATTTGTAGGGACAATTAGTAACGCCTTACCGATATCGGGTTGAGCTGATTTTTTACAGGGCTCCATAAAAATATGTTTTAAAAATAATGGACGGTTTGGATCATCTTTGTGGGACCCGATTTGAGCCTCACAAAATCTCTATGTACATTATATGTACATTTTGTATGTACCCATAGCAGCACTCTTTGAAAAGTTTGAGGAGTCTTTTTTTTCTTCCAATAAAATCCAAACCGTCCGATCGACCACATTACAACCCTGTAGGGAAGCCAACCCTAGGGAAGCCAGCCGTCAGCGTAGTTAGCGTAAAGCCTTTTATCAAGGCCTGTTCATCAGTGACGTTTTTTCATTGGAGCTTTGGTTCTGATAACGCTCCCTCGATTTCACCTTTTTCCTTTTCCCTCGGAATCTGTGATCAGTTCTTCAGATACTCCTTCCGAAATGTCCGGGAAAGCAGCAAAGGCCGTCCCCGGTTCCACTCCGCCGAAAAGCTCGCCGGCGGGCCGAGAAATCTCCAACAGCGACGACCTCCTCGCAGAAATCCTACTACTTTTGCCATTGAAACTCCTGATCCGATTCAAGTCCGTCTCCAAACAATGGCTCGCTCTCATCTCCCACCCAGTTTTTGCCTCCAACTACTCCACCCGAAACCCTAGTAGCCCTTCAATCTCAGGCCTCTATATCTACACCCAATTCCGGCTCACCTCCGTCTCCTTTCGTGGCAACCAGAATCTCCTCCCGTCTCTCTGCTTCCTCGATGGACTTGAAGGCAAATACTCCCCAACTACCATTCAACACTCCTGCAACGGTTTAATGTTGTTCGATACTCGTTACTTAAATCCTTATGGTTTCATATTGACGCTCTACATTGTTTGTAATCCGACCACGCAGAACTACAGAATACTTCCTATAACTAGACTTTCACCTCGATTTTCTTACCTTTATCGTGGCGCTTACCTGGTTTTTGATCCTTCGAAATCACCTCACTACAAAGTTGTCGTGGTCAGTCGCTACGAAGAAGAATCTTTCGAAATCGATGTCTACAGTTCGGAGACTCGGAGTTGGAAAAATATCGACACTGATGTCTACAATTTGGGGAGTATCGATTGGAAAGAGGTTTTTTTCCTGCGAAGTTTTTCTTGTAGTTGTGGTGAAGCAATCTATTGGTTGAGTTATCGTTCTAGTCTGCTGAAATTTGACGTCCATACCGAGAAGATGCTAACATTGCCACTCCCTGAAGGGACTATAATTCTACCTGAACACACTTTCAGGTATATCGGAGTATGTGGTGGCAGTCTGATTTTAATACAGAATCTTTTAATCCCTGCTAAGAAACTCGTAATCCTAGAGTTGGATATCAAAAGCTGCCATTGGGTAACTTGGGTTCTAAAGTACAGAGTCAATCTTAGAACCATAGTAGCTGCATTCCCTGAGATAGAAGACGATTTCAAATATTCTGTGCTGTGTTTTTTGGAGGGCGAGGAGAAAGAAGATTACTCACTGGTGTTGGCGATTCCAGGAAGGGTCGTTTCCTACAATCTGAATCGCCGGACATTTTATGTGCTTGGTGATCTGGTGCCAGGTGAATTAATCTATCATGGTGAAACTGGATTTGCCTATCCCTTTGTTGAAACTCTATCTCCTGTTTGAATATTAAGTATCCTTCACATCGGAGCAATTGTGTTTTCTTAAGAACTTTTCAACTTATTAACATCTTAGTGTTGAGAAGTTGAATATTTCCCTGGCGATAGGTGTTTTGTTGCACATGTTGCTCTACTAGCTCTTGCAATCAGAGTCTTAGACTGATATATTTTCTTAAGAATCTGAACTGATGAATTTTTCATACAATACAATACACTTCTCTATCTCGTCTCTTTTTTTTTATACTTGTTTTATGTTTTCTGAATTAATGTCTCTAGAGCTTGAAACAGCGTAATTGATCCGTATCGTTTTGTCTCTGATAAATTGGAAAATTGGTACCGAAAAAGTCATTTCCTACAATCTAAAGTGCAAGACATTTGACGTGCTTCACGATCTTGTGCCAGGTGAATTAATCGATCAAGGTCACAATAGTTTTGCTTATCCCTTTGTTGAAACTCCAATGTCTCCCGTTTGAATGTTAAGTATCGTTCACATGGGAGCAAATGTGCTTTTCTAAGAACTTTTGCAACTTATTAGTAGCTACTTAGTATTGCAAAGTTGAATTTTTTCCTAGCAATAGGTGTTTTGTTGCACATGTTGCTCTCTGGAGCTTGAAACCACGTTTTTGTTAACTGTTGTGATTCTGCATACAACCATAAAACGACGCTGTTTTGATTCTGCTCCCACTTTCCACCAAAAGCAGAGAAGAAATCCTCATTCCCTGTAAGATGAAAAGGCTTTTCGAATTTCTGCATTCCCTCTAATCACTTCTCCTTCTCATGATGCTGAAAGCATCCAGTAAAAGAACGAAGGCAAAACCCCTAATCTGATTCAAGTCCGTGTCCAAGCACAGGCTCTCTCTCATCTTCCACCCCTAATTCTCGTCCAACCAAACTCCAGCTGAAAACCTAACCCTTCAATCTCAGGCTTGTATTTCCAACACCGTCTCCCTTCGTGGCAGCCACAATCTCCAACCTACGATTGAACACTCTTTCAACGGATTACTATTCTTTTGTCACTTCGATGAAACTACTTCATTCATAGTTTGTAATCTGACTACTTAGAAATACACAGTACTATCACCTGGTTGGATTTCAAAACCGCCTTACTACAAGGTTGTCTTGGTTATTCTGTCCACTTCCCGACCTTATTGATGCATGATGCATCTTGGGACTAATGTTTTTGTTGAAGATAAATGTTGTAGCGATGGTGTCTTTTGGAATGGGAGCAATCCATTGGGTATCTGATGAGAATGGTCCCTTGAGATTCGACGTTGATGCAGGGGAGATGATAGCAAGCCATTGGGTATCTCGAATGCCCAAGATTCTTCATCAACCCGATATTAGGTATTTTGGAGAATGTGGTGGCGATTTGATTCTTATTCAGTTTCTATCATGCTATCCTCTCGAAAGCTGGACAAGAACTATTGTGGTTGGATTGTGAAGTGTCGGATCAATCTTAGACCCTTGTGTAATAAGGTGCTTTGTGTAATGGAGGGAGATAACGGAAAAGGTTTCACGTTGGTTTTAGCCATTCCAGGGGAAAAAAATTTCCTATGCTCCGAGGTGCAAGACATGGAAGGTTATTCGTGATTTGGCGTCTGGCGAATTTGTTAATTTGGCATTCAACGGTTATGCTGATCCGTTTGTGGTTGGAGCTTCTCTTTTGTAACTTATGAAGGATACAAATTCTCAGGTTCTAATGGAATATCACTCAGCTATCTTTCCTTCTTGAGTCCCTGTTTTGTGTGTTGACCTGCATATACTAAGTGGAATATCACTTCCTCACCTTGCTCTATTTATTTTTTTATCAGCAAAAGAAAATTTTATAAATCTTTGAAAAATATTACGAAGATTTAACGGATCATGGGCACACTGACAAACGTCACTCGAAAACCAAAACCCAAAGGAAGGCAAGGAGACAACCAAAACACTTTGCTCTATTAGAGCATGCCTGTGATGCGGTTTAAACTTTTACATGACCGCTGTCACATAGTAACTCAAGTATAATGTCCCGATCGCCAGAGGAGGTGCGATGTGTGTTGTCGGGAAAAAAGAAAACTAAAAAAATTGCTCCACAAGTTAATCTCCTGCATAGAAACGTTTCCTGGGAGGAGTGTTCTGAGTTATGGTTCTCGGAATGCATTTTATCCATCACATGATAAGTTTGGTAACTAAGATGCAAGGACGCTTCAAAGAAGGTGGCGACGTGGTCTGGCCTTATCAGACACATCTTGGACACCAAAACTTCGCGGACGTATGTTTGATACTCTTTTCATCGTGTCCATAATTAGAAATGAAAATCTTACTTCTGGCATATGTCCGACACTCTTTTTACAACATGTCCAACATTTCTTTGGTATCTATGACAAAGGAATTAAAACATAGTCAACAGTTTTTAGACGCATACTAATGGAAGCGGGGGCTTTGTCGTGCAATGTGTGTTGTGCACTATTCGGACGGTCCGTCTCGACAATCAATGATCCAAATTTTTAAAAAAAAATTATTCCAAAGGAAGAGCTTCCAGATTTAGTGGCGTGGCACAATGGGTCCATCAAAAATTCTTTCAAAAAGTACAAAAAGTGAAGAAAGAAGGAAATAAATTACAAAATCTCTCCGCAATATGTCACATCCATCCTCTATTTTGGAGGAATAGAGATGGATTAGAGCATCTTCAATCCATACTCTATATCTCTATTTGAGAGTATCAAAGCACTCCAACCCATCCTCTCAACCCTCCTCCATTTGAGAGTATTGAATTTTGATACTCTATATTTAGAGGGTGAGAGAAAATATAGAGGCAATCTCTAAAATACTATTCACCTTTTTAAAAGATATTTTTGTAATGTTTTTTTTTCATAAAGTGATTTTAGAGACAAAAATAGAGGGTTTGTGGTTGGTGTAAACATGAATAGTAATTTCCTCTATAATCGCTTTATGAGTAAAAAACATTATTTTGATACTCTCAAATGAAGTATTTGATTGAAGATGCTCTTAGAGATGCCCTGAGGCAACTCAATTTGCACATAAACCGATCGTTTCACAATTTTGGATTAACAAAGTGGAATTGATTGGTTGTTAGTAAAACACTAAAACAGATATCTGATGGTTATCGCCTCTCGAGTTTGAAACGTTTCAGGAGTCTTTTTCTTTCTTTTTCAATAAAATCCAAGTCGTCTATTATCGAAATGGATTGTCGAACGGTTGTGTTACAACCCTACAGGGCAGCCCGCCGTCTGCACAATCAGCATAAAAGCCTATATCAAGGCCTGTTCATCGGTGACGTTTTTTCATTGAAGCGTTGGTTCTGATAACGCTCCCCCGATTTCACCTTTTTCCTTTTCCCTCTGAATCCGTGATCGGTTCTTCAGATCCTCCTTCCGAATGTCTGCGAAACCAGGGAAGGCCGTTGCCTATTCTACTCCGCCGAAAAGCTTGCCGCCGGGCCGAGAAATCGCCAACAGCGATGACCTCCTCACAGAAATCCTACTACTTTTGCCGGTGAAACTCCTGATCCAATTCAAGTCCGTCTCCAAGCACTGGCTTTCTGTCATCTCCCACCCAGTTTTTGCCTCCAACTACTCCGCTCGAAACCCTAGTCGCCCTTCAATCTCGGGCCTTTATTTCTACTCCCAATTCCGGCTCACCTCCGTCTCCTTTCGCGGCAACCGGAATCCCCTCCCGTCTCTCTCCTTCCTCGACGGACTCCAACGAAAATACTCCTCGACCACCATCCAACACTCCTGCAACGGTTTACTGTTGCTCGACACTTGTTACTTAAATCCGTATGGTTGCAGGTTAACGCTCTACATTGTTTGTAATCCGACCACGCAGAACTACAGAATACTTCCTAATACTAGACTTTCGCCTCGATTTTCTTATCTTCATCGTGGCGCTTACCTGGTTTTTGATCCTTCGAAATCGTCTCACTACAAAGTTGTCGTGGTCAGTCGCTACGAAGAAGCATCTTTTGAAATCGATGTCTACAGTTCGGAGACTCAGAGTTGGAAAAATATCGACAGTGATGTCTTCGATTTGGGGAGTATCGATTGGGAAGATATTTTTTTCCTTCGAAGTTTTTCTTGCAGTTGTGGTGAAGCAATCTATTGGTTGGGTTATCGTAATATTCTGTTGAAATTTGACGTCCATGCCGAGAAGATGCTAACATTGCCATTCCCTTCTGGGATTATAAGTCTACCTCAATACACTTTCAGGTATATCGGAGAATGTGGTGGCAGTCTGATTGCAATACAGAATATTTACCTCTCTGATAAGCAACTCGTAATCTCTGAGTTGGATATCAAAAGCAGCCGTCGGGTTCTAAAGTACAGAGTCGATCTTAAAACCATAGTATCTGCATTCCCTAAGAAAGTAGACGACTTCAAATATTCTGTGCTATGTGTTTTGGAGGGCGAGGAGAAAGAAGATTACTCTCTGGTGTTGGCTATTCCAGGAAGAGTCATTTCCTACAATCTGAAGCGCCGGACATTTTATGCGCTTGGACTCCTTGGTGATCTGGTGCCAGGTGAATTAATCGATCATGGTGAAACTGGTTTTGCCTATCCCTTTGTTGAAACTCTATCTCCTGTTTGAATATTAAGTATCCTTCACATTGGAGCAATTGTTTTTTTAAGAACTTTTCAAGTTATGAGTTGAATGTTTTCCTAGCAATAGGTGTTTTGTTGCACATGTTGCTCTAATAGCTCTTGCAAGTAGAATGATATTATCAGAAGTTCTCATCACAACACACTTCTCTATCTCTTCACTATGTTTTATATTTTCTGAATTAATGTCTCTTTGTTAACTGGGTATATCTGGGGGTAGGATTTGACATGTGTTTGGAGAGTGTCTAAACAAGTTTGACACAAATACATGATTTTTGAAGACTTTTCAAGGATTCTTCGTCCTAATTACTCTAAGAGACTCAACACCGTCTCCCTTGACGGCCACGGGAAGCTCCCCTCTCTCGCCTTCCTCCATGGCCTTGGGGTTGGAATTAAATCCAAACCTGTGATTAAACACTTTCTCAACGGATTGCTATCGTTTTGTCACTTTGATGGTGAAACTACTTCATACATAGTTTGTAATCCCACCACACAGAAATACAGAACACTACCACCTGGTTGGATTTCAAAAGCACCTTATCTTGCTTACTTGGCTTTTGATCCTTCCAAAACGCCTCACTACTAGCTAGGTTGTCTTGATAAGTCTGAAGACTTCCCGACGTTACTGCGTTGATGTCTACTCCTCACACGATGCATCTTGGGACTATGTTTTTGTTGAAGATAAATGTTTTTACAGCGAAGGAGTCTTTTGGAATGGAGCATTCCATTGGTTATCTGATGAGAATGGTCTCTTCAGATTCGACGGTGATGGGAAGGAAATGATAGCAATGCCGTACCCTACAAATCCGAAAATCTTTAACTTTGACAAGATCTTGTATTTTGGAGAATGTGGTGGGCATTTGGTTCTTGTTCAGTCCCCTTCGAGTTTCCCTATGGGATTCGGAATACTTGAGCTAGACAAGGACTACTCCGGCTGGTCTGTCAAGTGTCGGGTCAATCTTAGGCGCTTAAGATCTGAATTCCCTGAGATGGAAAGGGTGGGCGCCATGTTTCCTGGATTTAAAGTGCTACTCCCTCCATCCCTTTTTAAATGTCCAACTTCATAACTCCAACTTATTAAGAAAATATTATCATTACACCTTTCACATCAATTTTTTACCTCCACTTTCCCTACTTATCCTCTATGGAGACATCATCATTACACTTTTACTCATTAACTTTTCAAAATGGAATCTATTTTTAGGGGCAAAACGGAAAATATACCAACTTTTACCCACTAATTTTACAAAATGGACACTTATTAAGGGACAACCCAAAATGGAATACTGGACTTTAAAAAGGGGACGGAGGGAGTATATGTTTTGAAGGGAGAGAAGGAAAAAGATTTTGTTGTCCTCTTAGCCATTTCAGGGAGGGTTATTTCGTATAGGCTGAGGTGCAGGACATGGGATGTGCTTCCTGGTCTACGTCCGAGGTTGTCATATGATGGTGGTGCTTATCCATTTGTTGAAACCCTATTTCCTATCTGAACAAATATCCTACAGTTCCTTAGTGTTGAAGTGGTGAATTTCGCAGTAATCAGTGCTTGTTGGACATGTTGGTTTAATATCTTCAGCTGACATACAGATACCATTTTCTACCGATTCTAATCAATTTCCGCTTAGCTAGCTTTATTTATTTCGGTCCCTGTTTTGTGTAACTAACTGCAACTAATTGACTAGTATATGTACTTAATCATGTTACCATACAAAGGCTGCCCCATCAATCGCGATTTATCTCATGATGCCGGATTGTGCTCAGATGTGCAAGTTTCCTTCTTCTTTCCTGTAGTAAGACCTCCATCACTGCACATTCTATTGTTTCCCTATGCTCAAGTATTAGGTAGGTTGTTCATCCCAAATGCTAATATCAACTCCTGACATGACATTCACTTAGAAGCTGGCCTATATACTTTGTTGTCCAATGTCCATTGCTTCACTTTGTTGCTTCATATGTGAGGCTTTTAATCTACTACTGCCACATTAACTCGATTATGATTACTAATTGCCAGAGAAAGTATGGTCAACTCGTTGTCTTAAAAGAAATAAGTGCTTTACAAATTTGGCTTAACAAACTGTAGAAAATAAAGTACTAATAAGTAGCCTTGTCAAAAAACCTAAGATGAGAACAAAATAAGTGAACCTCTCAAATAGCACATGAGTGCTCCTATAATCCGCAGAATGCCCTTACTCTTGAACTATTTCATGCCTCTTAGGATGAGTGTCATGGATCTCCAAATGCTTCACCATTCTGCGCTTAATGATGCTAGATTTCCGCAAAGATCTCTGAAATGGTGCTACAAGGTGAGGTAGATTCTCTTAATATGACATCACGAAAATTTGTGGCGTCTTTTCTTCTTTGATCGTAAGTTTATGCTACAGTTGAGGATTAACAAAATTGCTTTTGTTTTTCTGGCATTGCATCGACAGTTGGCGACCACGGACTATGCCATTAATTTGCAAAGGAGAGAAAATTAAGAGTGAGATCAGGGTAGAGGTGTCAAACGGGTGGGTCGTGTCGTGTCGTGTCAAAAAATTTCCGTGTCGGGTCGGGTTGGGTCGAATCGGACCGTGTCCACTTCCGTGTCCGTGTCATACCGTGCCGTGTCAACCGTGTCGTTTTCTTTATTGGGTCGTGCCGTGTCGTGTCCATTTACTAAATCGGGTCGTGTTCGTGTCGTGCCGATTGCAATCGGGTCGTGCCCGTGCCGGCCCATTTTCTTAATTTGATCGTGTCGGATCATGGTCGTGCCTTATTGAAATCGGGTCGTTCCGTGCTTTCGTGACTTGCCGATAGAATTCGTGTCGGATTGGGTCATGCCTTATTTAAAACGGATCGTGTCGTGCTATCGTGCCGTGCCTTTATAATTCGTGTCGGGAGTCGGGTCGGGTCGTGCCTTAATTAAAGCGGGTGTAGAAGTATCAAACGGGTGGGTCGTGTCGTGTCGTGTCAAAAAAAATTCGTGTCGGCTCAGATTTTGAAACAGAAGTAACTGACCAAAATTCGGATTCAAGGATACATGCATTTATATTTTATACTCTAGTGCAAAACAAACGGCTACTTCATAATTTCATCTCCAAAGAGAATTAAAATCCAAATACAAAACCACCGAATAGAAACCAAAGGCATGCCAAAACTGCAACCTCTACTTGACCAAGTAAACCTGCAAAATCAGCCCACAACCTGGCCATCCAAGTATCCAACTAACAACACACAGTTACCCACAAGTTGGACACATATTTGGACACAACAGAGGATGGACACAGGTTGGACACATAATTGGACACAGCAGTAACACAAAAAATTGCAGTTTGGACACACACAAACACGCGGCAGCAGCTGCACTTGCATAGCAATGTTAAACCCAGAGACCAGCATGCAACACAACACACACACCTGCACTATCCCTTGCTGTATGTAACAGCTCTTTTTTTCTTGTTCTTTTGTTTTACACACAAATTAGGCTCAGAAAACATCATAGCCTTGGACAGAATTTGGCTCAGAAAAACATCATGGCCTAGGACAAGATTTGGCTCAGAAAAACATCATAGCCTTGGACAGAATTTGGCTCAGAAAAACATCATAGCCTAGGACAAGATTTGGCTCAGAAAAACATCATAGCCTTGGACAGAATTTGGCTCAGAAAAACATCATAGCCTAGGACAAGATTTGGCTCAGAAAAACATCATAGCCTTGGGACATGGTTGGCTGCATTTGGTTTCAGTTTTCTGCTGCATTTGGCAAGTCTCGGCTCAGATATTAGGTTTTTTTTTTTTATCATCATAGCCAAAAACTAAAATGGATCATGGCAACATTAAGTTGCCGTTAAGGTCTTCATAAGTTGCAACACAATCACACTTCAGCTCAGACTGGGCTTTTGCTTACAGTTTAATGGTTATTTGGTTACTCTTTTTTGGGAATTTGGTAACACACAAACACACACACACCCCTCTCAAAATCCCTAGAAGGCAACTCAAACTACCTAAAACTGCATACAAAAAGCCCGAAAAACTCAAAAAGGGGTTTATTTAAGGAAACCAAATGCAGAAAACTGAAACCAAATGAAGCAAAACGAAACCCCAGCAGCCAACACACTACCAATAGCAGCAGTAATGCATCTCCAAATGAAACCAATGCAGAAAACTGAAACCAAAGGCAGCCAACACAAATGCAGCCAAGTGCCAACACAACCCCAACAATTGGCATCAAATTTACCAACTAAATGCAGAAAACTGAAACCAAATACAGCAATATTACTCATCATCTATGTCCGAGTCTGCAAAATAGTCTCGTAACTCATCTTTGGCTGCGCGTGGATGAATTCTAAGACGTGTATCCTCCCAATCTTTCAAGCACATCAGACAATCCAGAATATCTGGAGCTAGTCTGCTGCGCTTATCATCCAACACTCTTTCACCTGCACTAAAAGCAGATTCGGATGGCACTGAAGAAACAGGAGGGGTTAATAGATCACGTGCCATTATGTTAAGAACAGGAAATGTTGGAGCATGTTGTTGCCACCAGCCTAATATATCAAAGTTTTGTTGGTTGTTGGTTATCTTAATACGTTCTGTCTCTAAATATATAGAAAGTTCAGACCGAGCAGAGGTATCAGCAGTATCAGTATCAAAATCAAAAATATCAGAAGCATCATCTGACATCAAACTCCAACCTGGGTCATCAACACTTGAACGTGGTAAACATGGATCCGGACAAGTACTTGCAACATTAGTGGATGCATACTTAGACTCATATAAATCATATAAATCAATCAAATCCTTTTTCACAGTTGCGATCGAATAAAATAAAACACCCATATTAGTAGAAAGCCCTTTCAAAAGCCTGTCAACACCACACAATTTAATCCTTGGGTCCATAACAACAGCAAAAACAAAAATTTTTGGCATTGGTTCAAAATATTTTTTGAATTTGTCTTCCATCTTCACCAAAGGATGTACAAAATTTTCTCGCAATCTATAGGTACGAAAAAAGACACTGATATTAAACAATTGGTGAAGCACAATACAAGAAGTAGGATAACGAACACCCGAACAAGCACACGTAGCAGTATAAAATACTTTCAAAAACTTCATAAACTCAAATGCAAGGTTCCAATCCGCTATACTTAACAAAAAGCCACCACCGTACCTAGGATTAACAAAATCAGATATTGCCTTGTAATAGTTTTTACAAGATTTTAACATAATGTATGTCGAATTCCAACGAGTTCTAATATCAGTATTAAAAACTTTTGGTTTAAGACTCAAACTTGCACAAAACGCATCAAACTCTTGTTGCCTAGATGGGGAGGTAGTAATAAAATGAATAGCATCTTTAATTTTCGACAACTCTAGAGAAATTGTTTTCAAACCATCTTGCACTACCAAGTTAATGATATGACACACACATCGCATATGGAATAACTTACCACCATGAATAGGACTTAAATTATCCAAGAACATATCAATAGAAGCAGTATTAGCAGAATGGTTATCAAAAGTAATGCTAAAAACTTTATCAGCAAGATTGTACTCCGTAAAAACACCGTACACAGTTTGAAAAATAGTAGTGCTATTATGAGGATACTCCACTAAACGGAAAGCAATAATCCTTTTATTCAATTTCCAACTAGAGTCTATATAGTGAGCAGTCAAGGCCATGTAACCACGATTATTTCCACCACTCCACATATCAGAAGTAAAAGATACAGAAGTACCACGAGGAAATCCAGCAATTTCTTCATTTATAAACTGTTCTTTATCAACTTTAAATTCAGCAAGCGTATCAGCTCTAGTTGTATTTCTAGAAACTTTTTTAAAAACAGGATTAAGTTTTTGTTGGACAAAATGTTCAAACCTAACATCATCACCAAAAGTAAAGGGTTGCTCTGCTGCAGCTACATAACGGGCTAACCGCTAACCCCTTTCTCATTTCAGCTTTCGAGTATATAAAATTAGAGAAATCTTTACGGTGTTCGTTTCCAATTTTATCTTGATGATGTTTAGTGAGGTGTTTTATCATATTACCAGTGCCATAATTACTATCAGGAGAATAATTCTTATCACAATAATTGCAGCATGATCTTTTTCCTATGTTTACACCCTTAGCATCAGTCACATCTTTACGTTTAGACATATGATTCCACACCCAAGATGTGTTAGCCCTTTTTGCCCTTTTTTTACCTCGATTACCTATAGAAGTAGAGGCTGGATTCGCTGGAACACTGTTGGAAGCACCTTCACCAACACTGTTTCCACTTGCACGTGCTTCATGACCCTCATCAGAAGACTCAGAGTATGATTGTGCAGCTTGTGCTCTGGAAAAATCCATAGGGATATTGTCCGGGTCCATTTACACCCTGTTCCTGTATTCAGATAAAGAGCATTCAGATAACAAGTCAATATGAGAGCATCTCCAACAGCTTAAGCATTTTTTTAGCCATTTTGGTTAGAAATTAGGATTTAGCTAGTCACCAAACAAGTCTAGCACCCAATAGTCTAGCCATTTGGCCCAATATTCTCAACACCCTAAACTGAAAACCCCCAAAACTGAAAAAACCCACAAATCAAAACCATGGCAGTAACACTTTTAAATTTACAGATCGAGATTAAACCCTTGCTCGTGAACTTTGAAAAACAACAAATGGCACTATGGCAGAAATCATTATACCTTGATGAGGCTGAGGACCGTGAGCTGAACGCCTGAGGCTGAGGACCTGAAGGCCGTGAACGGCAACAGCAACTCAGATGAGGCTGAGGACCCCCTGAACCCACATGCATAGGGACGATCCATTGAGTATCAGAGCTCAGATAATTATTTTTAACTGATAAAAAGAGAGAGAGAGAGATACCGATAAAAAGACGCCTGAACCGCTGGTCGGAGTCAGATCTAGGGTTTGGACCACTGAACGGCAACGGCAACAGCAAACTCAGATGAAGTCAGATCTAGTTCTGGATCTAGATTCTAGGGTTTTACTTGAGTCGGGTCGGTATTGACCGTTTGAGACTTTGTGATGAGAGTTAGAGTCAGAGATGAGAGAGTGGTGTGTGTGTGGCTACACAGATCCGATGCGAGTGTGAATCGTGTGATTGAGAGCTATGGAGCTCTAGACCAGTCACCGTCGCACCGACTCACCGCCGGAGACGTTGAGAGAGAGAGAGAGAGAGAGAGAGAGAGAGAGAGGCAGAGAGCCGTTGAGGTCTCAGTAAGAGAGACGTTGTGAGAGACTGAGAGAGAGAGTCTGAGAGAGAGAGTCAGAGAGTGAGAGGCGAGAAGAGAATTGTGCTGCCCTAGCAGCCAATTGCTTTCTATATATACCCCAGATGTGGGTGTGATTGTGTGCAAATGTCACACCCCAATCTGTGTGCACCATGCCACCAAATAGCGAAAAAATCTCGTAAAGTCCTATAATGCATCACTCGAGGGCCGCCCGCTGTTTTTTGAAAATCGGAACCGTCTACCTTTTATGTGGGAGTGATTATATTATTCATGCAAAAAATGAAATAAATTGGTTATCATATATACTTGATCACATATAACAAAAAATTTCCTATTCATGAATCTACGTCCCGATGAAAGGGCTTTCAAAATCCAATAGACCCGATTTTTTGTGAGAGTGATTAAAACACCAAGAACAACAAAATGAACGGTATGGATCGTCATAACTGTGTCACAATCGTGTGGCTAGCGTACATTGAACTATAGCATAATACATTGGTTTAGAACTATAAAGTTTGATGTATAGATTTGAAAGGTAGCTGCAAACTCATTTTTTCGAATGTTCGATCTAAACCGTTACGATTTAAGATCTTATCAAATTTATCATTCTCCCCAAAATAGGTGATAATCGGATGTCGGAAACCACGTGATCGGAACATATTCGGTGCTTTCAAAGGCGTTAAAGTCCTATAATGCACCACTTGAGGGCCGCCCGAGCTATTTTTTAAAAATCGGAACCGTCTACCTTTTATGTGAGAGTGATTATATTATTCATGCAAAAAATGAAATAAATTGGTTATCATATATACTTGATCACATATAACAAAAAATTTCCTATTCATGAATCTACGTCCCGATGAAAGGGCTTTCAAAATCCAATAGACCCGATTTTTTGTGAGCACAACATGATTGTTGGCCTTGGTTGTTTGAAATGTGTGTTAAGTCTTGAAGGACTTGGGTTCGAATCTCAGAGATTATTTTTTAAAACCAATTTTGTTTCTTATTTATTATTAGTCGTAAAACCAATTTTGTTTCTTTTTTATTATTAGATGTTCCAAGTAAAAACATAAAACCAATTGTGATGTGTGACAAGTTCCATCGGAGTAGAGTTTGAATCACATGGAGGTTTTTTTGTTTAAAATTAGTGTTTCCCCTTATTTATTGTTAGTTGTTCCAATTTAAAAGCTTATTTTTTAATAAATTATGAAACTAAAATGCCTTTTAAAAACTAAATTATGAAACTAAATTTTTTTTCCCAAATTTCTTATGTACTATGTAGCCCTTGGAAAGCATCTTTTAAAAACTTTCAACGGTCCCGATCATCAAAATTCAATCACGAACCATGAGAATTAGAGAATCAATATCATGCACGGAGCGAGATCTCTTTGAAATTTCAATATGTTTGACTTTAAATACATTTTAAACACATTAAAATCTCATTTAATAAAATTATTTCAAAATTTTAAATTTATTGTAATAAATTTAATGGTTTAATATTTAATAAAATTAATTATTATTTTTTAATATGTCACTATTTATTTTTAAATACTAAAATTCATTTTTAATTCCTTCTACAATTAATTAGTCAACATTTTCTACATGACTTGCATGTTGCAAATGACGGCTTTGATAATTTGATTTTTTTATATCTTATTAAAATTAATCGTTTAGTAACATTATTTTTGAAATTATTTTTATAACATTATTTTTTATTTTCTATATCTTGCTATTTATTTTTAAAATATTACTAAATTTCATCATCATTTTTCTTGAAATTTCATTTAATAAAGGCTCGTAAGTCGTAACCGTGCCGTGCCGTGCTGTGCCGTGCCCGTGTCGTGTCTGCTCATTACCGTGCCCGTGTCGTGCCCGTGCCCTCAACCGTATCGTGTCCGTGTCGTGTCGGCTCAGGCTCGTGCCGTGTCGTGCCGTGTCGAGATCATACTCGAACCGTGTCGAGTCCGTGTCGTGTATCCTTACTTTCGTGTCCGTGCCGTGTCACGTGTCAGCAAATACCGTGTCGTGTCCGTGTCGTGTCCGCTCGCTTTCATGTTCGTGCCGTGTCCGTGCCCAACTATACCGTGTCCGTATCGTGTCGTGTCCGGCCATACCGTGTCTTTTTCGTGTCCCGTGTCACACCGTGTCCGTGTCAAACTGGTCATGTCGTGGGTCGACACGACCCGTTTGACACCTCTAGATCAGGGTAACATCTCCCTCTCCATTCTACACGATTTAGCATCAATATTTCCCCTTCCAAACAAAAACAAAAAAACAAAAAATAAAAACAGAGAGAAAAGACAAAGAATTCAAGTAATTGTTCTTTCGTGTACCAAAAATAAAAAAATTTGAGGGGGCGTGGTTAATAGGTAGTGTGTATGGCAGTTAATGCTCTTTTGAAACGACTTTACAGGTTGAAAATGCGAAGAATTTTCAACTACTCCTATTTCCACCAATAAAACGAGGCTGTTTTTATTCTACTCCCACTTCCCACCAAAAGTAGGAAACGATGATACGTCCCCGCAAATTTTCACCGCACTTCCAATCTCACTGTTCGTCTCAACAATCAATGGTTGAGATTGTTTTTAAACTTTGACCGTTAAAAAATACTCCGTAACTCTTACCAGTAATAGCATAGCATCCTTTTAATCCGAACCATCAAAAACACTTTTTAACAATAAATTTCTTTTTGGGAACAAACCCTCATTTTCCCTACCGATCACAAAATATAAACCAAAATAATTTGAGGAAAGGCTTTTCTCTACACCAAGCCAGGGCAGCATGATGAGGAAAGCATCCAGTAAACGAACGAAGCTGATCACCGGCGGCAGAAGCAATCGCCAACAACCTTGATCTCCTCACAGAAATCCTACTACGTCTTCCGGCGAAATCCCTAATCCGATTCGAGTCCGTGTCCAAGCACTGGCTCTCTCTCATCTCCCACCCCCAATTCTCCACCAACCACTCCTCCCGAAACCCTAGCCCTTCAATCTCAGGCCTCTATATCTGCTGCGACGACCGACTCAGCTCCGTTTCCCTTCGCGGCCACCGGAACCTCCCGTCTCTCTCCTTCCTCGATGGACTTGAAGGCAACTACCATCCAACACTCCTGCAACGGCTTACTGTTGTTCCAGACTCATTGCTTTGATCCTAATGATTACAGATTAACGCTCTACATTGTTTGTAATCCGACCACGCATAAGTACACAGTGCTTCCTAAAACTGGATTTTCACATCGGTTGGCTGGTTTCTATCGTGATGCTTACCTGGCTTTTGATCCTTCCAAATCACCTCACTACAAAGTTGTCGTGGTCAGTCGCTACGAATTACCATCTTTCGAAATCGATGTCTACAATTCTGAGACTGGGAATTGGAAAAATATCGGGAGTGATGTCTTCAATTTGGAAAGTATCCGTTGGATTTTTATCGGGCGAAGTATTTCTTGTAGTTGTGGTAGTCTGTTATGTTATTGTGATAATCTGTTGAAATTTGACATCGATGCCGAGAAGATGCAAACATTGTCACTCCCTCTAACAGAAATAATTACACTTCGTAAGAATATCAGTTACTTCGGAGAATGTGGTGGCACTTTGATTCTAGTTCTACCTGATTTATATTCTACTAAGAAATTCCAAATCCGAGTGTTGGAATGCAAAAACAGCCATTGGGTCCTAAAGTACAAAGTCGATCTTAGAACCATAGTATCTGCCTTCCTTGAGATTGAAAACGATTTCAAATATTTTGTGCTGTGTGTTTTTGAGGGCGAAGAGAAAGAAGATTACTCACTGGTGTTGGAGGTTCCGGGAAAAGTCATCTCCTACAATCTGAAGTGCAAGAAATTTGACGTGCTTCGTGAACTTGTGCCAGGTGAATTAATCTATCAAGGTGACAATTGTTTTGCTCATCCCTTTGCTGAAACTCTATCTCCTGTTTGAATGTTAAGCATCCTACATGTGGGAGAAAATGTGCTTTTTGTTGAACTTTTAGACTTATTACTGATCCTAAGTGTTGTGAATGTTTTCCTAGGGATGTGTTTTGTTGCACATGTTGCTCTGATAACTCTTGTAATTCGAATGATATTATCAGAAGAATCTGAACTGAAGAATTTCTCATCACAACACACTTCTCATTGTTTTATACCTGTTTTTATGTTTTCTGAATTAATATCTCTAGAACTTGAAACCACATATTTGTTAACTATTTTGATTCTGCATTCACCCATAAAACGACGCCGTTTTGATTATGCTCCCACTTCCCACCAAAAGCAGAGAAGAAATCCTCATTCCCTGTAAGATGTAAAGGCTTTTTGAATTTCAGCATTCCCTCTAATCACTTCTCCTTCTCTACACCAAGCCAAGGCATCATGATGCCGAAAGCATCCAGTAAAAGAACGAAGGTGAAACCCCTAATCCGATTCAAGTCCGTGTCCAAGCACTGGCTCTCACTCATCTCCTGCCCCTAATTCTCGACCAACCACTCCAGCTGAAAACCTGACCCTTCAATCTCAGGCTTGTATTTCCAACACCATCTCCCTTCGCAGCCACCACAATCTCCAACCTACGATTGAACACACTTTCAACGGATTACTATTGTTTTGTCACTTCAATGAAACTACTTCATACATAGTTTGTAATCCAACTAGTTAGAAATACACAGTACTATCACCTGGTTGGATTTCAAAACCGCCTCACTACAAGGTTGTATTGGTTAGTCTGTCCACTTCTCGACCTTATTGATGTATCTTGGGACTGTGTTTTCGTTGAAGATAAATGTTATAGCGATGGTGTCTTTTGGAATGGGAGCAATCCATTGGGTATCTGATGAGAATGGTTCCTTGAGATTTGACGTTGATGCAGGGGAGATGATAGCAATCCATTGGGTATCTCGACCACCCAAGATTCTTCATCAACCCGATATTAGGCATTTTGGAGAATGCGGTCACGATTTGATTCTTATTCAGTTTCGTTCATGCTATCCTCTCGAATTCAGAATCCTAGAGCTGGACAAGAACTATTGCAGTTGGATTGTGAAGTGTCGGATCAATCTTAGACCCTTGTTTTCTGATTTCCCTTAGATGGGAAGGATTTTTTTTTTTTTTTTGATAGACTTAAGGTGCTTTGTGTAATAGAGGGAGATAACGAAAAAGGTTTCACGCTGGTTTTAGGCATTCCAGGGAAAAGTGTTTCCTATGCTCCGATGTGCAAGACATGAAAGTTTCGTCGTGATTTGGCGTCAGGCGAATTTGTTAAGTTGGCATTCATCGGTTATGCTGATCCGTTTGTGGAAACCCTGTTCCCACAAGCTAATGTCATCTTCTGGCATGTACATTCTCTTTGAATTTGACCTAGATACTTCATTGGTCAATGGTCATAGTTCACTTCCTCACATGACTGCTGTCACATAGTAACTCAAGGATAATGTCTGATCGCCAGTGGAGGTGCGACGTCTTTTGTCAGGAAAAAAAGAGAACTCAAAAAATTGCTCCACAAATTTGGTATGACGATCGAAAGTAAATAAAGAAGTGATTTGTGAGGACCTCCCAATATGCTCGAAATGCTGGTAACTAGCCTCCTTGACGAAATGTATTGGTTATAATGAGAACAGAAGAAGTGCACCCCTCAAATACGAATAGGAATTCCTCTTGAAATAGGAGTCTTGTTCTTTCAGTGTTTTAATCTCGGAATGCTTTTTATCCTTTACATGATATAAGTTTGGTAACTAAGATGCAAGCACGTTTCAAAGAAGGCGGCGTGTTCTTATCCGACACATATAGGACGTTTCAAAATATCGAAGGGTTATTGCCTTCTCAATTTGAAACGTTTCAGGCGTCTTTATCTTTCTTTCTTTTTTTCAATTTTAAAAATGAGAGAAAATTCCGTCTTTCAATGAACCGAACGCAAAAATAAGCTAAACATGTTCTCACTTTTTCAAGAATATTTGTTTAAAAGTTGTGTAAAGGAAAGGAAAGGAAAATAAGTAATAGGGAAATTGTGAAGAGAGTAGAATATTTTCTCTTGTTTGACTGTAGAAAGAAAATGAAAGGAAACTAATGGGAAAACGAATTCCTCTTCTTGTTTGGCTTTAACAGAGGAAAATAGAAACAAAATCAAGTTTTAACTGCCTATTTCTCTCCCATTATTTTTTCTCCCAATGGAGTTTATCGCAAAAAGTGTTAAACTAAATGAGTTTGGAATTCCTATAGTGCAGCCCGCAGTACAGGGGCTGTAGGGCCGTCCATTTTGACGCGGATGGTTCGAATTTAGTCGGAGCAATGGACAGCTAGCTCGGATTAAAATCCAAACCGTCCAATACTGAAATGGATGTCCGATTCAGCCGCTCTAAAGCCCTATAGGGCAGCCCGCCGTCAGCGTAATAAGCATAAAAAGCCTTTATCAAGGACTGTTCATCAGTGACGTTTTTTCTATTGAAGCGTTGGTTCTGATAACGCTCCCTCGATTTCACCTTTATCCTTTTCCCTCTGAATCTGTGATCAGTTCTTTAAATACTCACTGGTGTTGGCGATTCCAGGAAAAGTCATTTCCTACAATCTGAAGTGCCAGACATTGTATGTGCTTGGTGATTTGGTGCCAGGTGAATTAATCGATTAGGGTGAAAGTGGTTTTGCTTATCCCTTTGTTGAAACTCTATCTCCTGTTTGAATATTAAGTAGAAGTATCCTTCACCTCAGAGCAATTGTGTTTTTTTAAGAGTTTTTCAACTTATTAACATCTTAGTGTAAGTTTATTCTCAATGGTGTTACATAATTAACAACCTAAGTTATGCCAGGATCTAGAACTATCATGATAATCACAAAACAATCATTAAGCATAAGTTAAATAATCAAGAACGGTGTACTCGGATCCAGTAATGCGGAACTTGAGCGATCCAGTGATTAATTGAACCAACCATAATATTGCTAGAGCATTAAGCCCTAGGTACGTGGAAAACAAGTTTCTCTCCCTTGCCTTTCATTCTAGTTGTGTAGTATCACACGTTAAATTGATGGAACCCTAAACGCTCTTTTATAGACAGAGAGATGACCAATTTCATTATTAAACATTGACACTAACTTTCCATCAAAGTATAGTGTATAAATGATCTCACTCTTGCAGCGAGATAAAAAAGCCTACTCATTTAGGCGCGCGGTCTAAATTTTCACGTGGGCGGGTTGGGACTCATTTATGCGGGTTTTGAAAAGTTTTGGGAGGAAAACGATGTCGTTTAAGGACTTTGAAAAGTTCTTCTTTTTTTTTTTTTACAAAAGGTAAGAAAATAAGCCCTAATTACACTCACCCCAAAAAATCTTTACGTTTCATCTTCACGCCCAAAAAGATCGAGAGAGAGAGAGAGAGAGAAAGGGCAACTCCAGCAGCAGCCGCCAAAGCAAGAGAATCCAAATAGGGATCCCATAACGGGGTTCCACTAGTGCCCAATTGTTTCTTCGACGACGGGCGGGCTGTTCCAGTAGTGAAATTTAGTTATTTCGGATGTCTTTCAAGTGTTTGACACATTAGGTAAAAAAATAATTACTCCGTATATTATTATGGCTTAACCTTCTCTGAAAAGGATTTAAATCCAATTGGGAAGCCACCATTGAAATTGAAATTCAATATAAACACAAAATTCATGTGAAATGTTTAGTTTATAAAAAAAAAAAATTAAAAGTTTGTCCATAATGTTACAACCTGCAGGTTGTGATAATTTTCATAAAAATACAAAGCGCACACTACAACAAAAAATTCTATTGTCTTACTGGCTAAAACTAAATTTTTCGCCCTAAGAAAATCCTTTGGTGACCAACAACTAATTTATATATGTATTTTTATATATTTTAATATCATGTTAATTGCATTTCATAAAATTCATAAAATTTTAAGGAAAAAAAAGTTTTCTCACTTTAGGAAGTAAGTACAAATATTTTTGTTTTCCTGATATAATAGAAGTTTTTGGCTAGCATAGTGGTAGGAGTTTGGGAAATCAACCAAAGGTGCATGAGTTCAAAACTTGACAATGACAAGAAAAGAGGGTCTAGTAGATACAAAGAAAAGATCACATGCAATGGTCAGTTTATGGTGTGATCATTTTGAACTGTGACATACGAACAAGTGTGATCATTTTGAAAAGTATTGGACTTACAATCACGCCCAAGAGAAACAATTACAGGTTATAACCGTGATAAATGAGAAACGATCATGCCTTTTGGCCAGCTTATAACCGTGATAAATGAGAAACGATCATGCCTTTTGGACGTGATTGTTTCTATATATCTTTCAATCACGGTTTATAACCGTGATAAAAGAGATTGATTTACAATCACACCTAGATCCATCACGATAGCAGGAGCGTGATGGAAAGCTTATAATCACGGCCAATAACTATGATCTTTATGATTTATTGTAATAGTGAGAGGAAAAGGAAAAGGAAACGATAGTGGATGGAAGAAAAACCATTCTCTCTCTTTTCTCTCTTTCTTTCTTTTCTCTCTTTGTTTTCCGTTCCTTTTCCCTCTTTCTCTTTTTCTTTCTCTCTTTGTCTTCCCTCTTAAGTTAATACTGAAAGCAGTCTTCCCTCTTAAGTTATATTCAGAGAAGTCTTCCCTCTTAAGTTAATACTGAAAGGAGAAGAGAAAAAAAACCAAAGAGAGAAAGAGAGAAAAGAAAGAGAGATTTTTTCTTCCATCCACTGACTACTGACTCCCCGCTCATCATTTCCTTTTCCTCCCCACGGTTGTCTTTTATAGGCAACAAAGCAAAAGCAGTACAAAGAAAATAAAAAGGAAAGGCAGAAAGACAGCCACCCATGTGGCCTTCCATACTCATTGTATATAATAGTAACATATACATTATATAATACTCCCTCGTCCCAAATTGGATGACAATTTTTGATATTTGTGCCAATTTTAATTCCTTATATTTTTCAATATAAATCTCAAAAAATATGCAATATGGATCTTATTTGATAGTTCTCGATTAGTTCTATTATACAAAATTTTTAAACTCGTGAAAAACATTATAGATTGAAAAATATAAGTAATGAAAAATGACAAATTTTAAAAATTATCATCCGTTTTGGGACGGATGGAGTAACATATAAAAACATCCATTACGGCAGTGGAGCCTTTCGATAGCCATGGCCTGAAACCGTGCACTGCTTTGTTCCATGATGCTCTCGATTGATTTTCAACACGATGTCCGATCAAGGCCTGAATACAATCAAAATTCTTGTTTCGACGTAGAGATAAATACAGTCAAGTTGGCGTTGTTCAATGTGATGAGCTGAAATTGGACTTGCGAGTGGTTGAGCCAAATTGGATGTTAAAAGACAATTTTTGTTTAAATTACCTGAAAATAATAAAAATATACTTTACGTGCAATATCATCTTAAAACATAAAATAATAAATATACTAATATGATAAATGTGAGAGATTAAGCACAAGAATATATAATATTGTGTGCTTATCAGCTGCCCTATCAATCGCGATTTATCTCATAATGCCGGCTCATGCTCAAAAGCTAAGGGAAAAGGCTATGATGCTCCCAGCGGTTTTGGGAGCATCATACTCTCAATTAATTACAGCCCTTGGATTGAAAATAAATAAATCATAGCCTTTAAATCAAAACCAAAAACTAAAAGTAGAGTAGTTTTGTAAAAAACGAGGTGGTTTTGACCAAAAAAATGAAAGATTATTTACCACAGAAACAGGCAACACTTACCATTGATTAAGACAACACTTACCATCGTATAAGGCAAAACTTACCACATTTGAAATGGTAAATGTTACCTTATACAATGGTAAGTGTTATCTTAGTGAATGGCATAAGTTCCCTGTTCTGTGGTAAGTAATCCTGAGAGTATGATACTCCCATACCACTTGGGAGCATCACAGAAGTTTTGGTTTCCCTGTGCTCAAGTCAAACAAAAGGAGAGCACATGTAAGGACTCTCTTAATGAGGCAAAACGACAGCATTAAATAGGGTGGGCAGCGCCTGCTGCCTCATTGGGACAGTAGAGTCCCCGTGTCCCTAGTAGGTTGTCGATCCCAAATGCTAATATCAACTCCTGACATGAGATTCACTTTGAAGCTAGCCTATATATACTTCGAGATACAAAAAAGCTGCCTTTTTCGAACTGAATGATTTAATGTGATACTCTCAAATATCTACATAGCGATAAATTTTATTATAGGGGCATATATTTTACTATTGACCAGTATTGTTTGGTGGTAATCTTCTAGGATAATTTGCCCTCGTATGATAGGAGCATGTATTTTACTATTGTTGGTTGGTTAATTGGGAGACAAAGATTGACCAGCATTGTCTGGTGGCAATCTTCTAGGATAATTTGCTCGCGTCAACCGGTAAGCAATCCCAGTCTTTCTCTTCATTTTTTTGCACGAACCAAGTTTACAAGTGAATCTCAAAAAGCTTTTTAGTTTTTTGAGATTAAACGAATTACTAAGACAAAAATTAGTTTTTCACTCCCTCTATCTCAAAAAGTACGCCCAAAATGTGAACTTAAAAAAAGAAAAATGATATTGGCACTCCCAAAATTGATGCAGGCACTCCAAAATCAGTGTAATATCAAAACCATTTTCTTTTGTTTTTTGGAGTGCCTCCATCAATTTTTGGAGTGTCAATATCATTTCCCTAAAAAAAATAAAAAATTTCAAGAGAACTTTCAAAAAAATTCAACCATTAGCAGATTTTAATTAATTATTCCTTGAAAACAATGTGTTAGTTTTAAGGGAAAATGACGATCAAGGATGTATTTTGATAATTAATACCCGTGAAGTACATGCTGAGAACATTTGTTAATGCTAAAAATGTCCTTGACAAATATTAATTATCAAAACACATTCTGAGCCGTCATTTTCCCTAGTTTTAAGGAACCGTTCCGGTTTCTAGGAAAAATAACTTTTAGAAAAAGAAGGTAATTTCAAGTTTAAAAATTATGTATTTACATAAATAATTTTCCTACCGATATGGATTTTGTTTCATTTTTATTATATTTGAGCTCGAAATTACCTTATTTTTGAAAAAGAATGTTTAAAAAAAGCAGAACGGCCCCTAAGTGCTCGTTATGTGAACCGGACACACATTTCAACATTCTCCCACAGATATAAAACGTCAGAGTCCCCGTAATCATTTCTCCACACCAAGGCAGCATGTCGAGGAAATCAACATCCAGTGAAAGAACGAAGCCGATTCCCGGCGCCACTACGTCGGAAAGCTCACCGGCGGCAGAATCTATCGCCAACAACGTCGATCTCCTCACAGAAATCCTACTACGTTTGCCAGCGAAATCCCTAATCCGATTCGAATCCGTTTCCAAGCACTGGCTCTCTCTCATCTCCCGCCCCCAATTCACCACTGCCCACTCCTCCCGAAACCCTATCCCTTCTGTCTCAGGCTTGTATTCCTATGAGATTTCTACTTCTGATTTCTCTAGGAGACTCAACACCGTCTCCCTTCACGGCCCCGGGAATCTCCCCTCTCTCCCCTTCGTTGACAGCCCCGGAGGCACTCGATCCGAACCCAGGATTGTACACTCTCTCAACGGACTGCTATTGTTGAGTCACTTTTATGATGATGATATTGAAACTATTCAATACATAGTTTGTAATCCCACCACACAGAAACGCACAGTACTGTCACGTGGTTGGATGTGGAATGAACCTCATTATGCTTTCTTGGCATTTGACCCTTCTAAATCGCCTCACTACAAGGTTGTCTTGATTAGTATCTCCATTTCCCTACCTTACTGTGTTGATGTCTACTCCTCGCATGATGCATCTTGGGACTGCGTTTTCTTTGAGGATAAATGTTGTTACAGCGATGGCGTCTTTTGGAATGGAGCAATCCATTGGTTAGGTCATGAGAGCGGTCTCTTGAGATTCGACATTGATGCGGGGGGGATGATAGCAGTGCCGAACCCTAGGAATCCGAAGATTGCCTATAATAAGATTTTGTACTTCGGAGAATGTGGTGGGCGTCTGGTTCTTGTTCAGTCTTCTTCGTGCTTCCCTATGGGATTCACAATACTTGAGCTAGAAAAGGACTACTCCGATTGGTCTGTCAAGTGTCAGGTCAATCTAAGGCACTTGAGAGATGAATTCCCTGAGACGGATAAGGTGAGATATGTGTTTCCCGGATTTAGAGTGCTGTATGTTTCGAAGGGAGAGAAGGAAAAAGATTTCGTTGTTGTGTTAGCTATTCCAGGGAGGATTATTTCGTACAAGCTGAAGTGCAGGACATGGGATGTGCTTCTTGGTCTACTTCCAAGCGAGTCATATTATGGCGGTGCTTATCCATTTGTTGAATCCCTATGTCCTGTCTGAACATTATCTTCCATGTTGGAGCATGTGTTTAAACTTTTCTATGATACTGTTCCTTAGTGTTGAAGAGGTGATTTTCGCTTAGCTATCTTTCTTTATTCCAGTCCCTGTTTTGTGTAACTAACTACAACTTACCATACAAATTAAAGGCTGTGACGATCCATTGCTATTTATCTACTACTGTTTCCCTATGCCCAGGTATTTGGTAGGTTGTTGGTTGCGCTCATAATTTAGCAAGGTTGGAGAGGAGAGAGCATGTGTTTGATCAAACCCCGTCAACAGTGACGGAGGCTTTGCACGATGACCACGATGGTCTTGGAGTTAATCGAGCTAGCTACTGCGTCAAGTATTTTTCAAATTGACAGTGATTTCAGAAGATGAACATAGCAACACGTTCAAATAATTTGTTGTAACCTAGGATATAATACCAAATATAATCTTTATCCTTCCTATGCCTTAATCATTTTCCCTATTGTAGTCTATTTTATACCAGTGGAGAGATCAATACAGAAATTAACTTGGCTAATATTTTCTTCAACGAGAAGTCTAGTAGCCTCTTTATGGGTCTATTATCGTGCAGCCTTTTTAAAACTGTATTGAAAAATTCAATGTACTTAATTCTTCGTTTTGCCATTTGTCTCTCTACTTTGAATTTAATTTGTTCGCCGTTAGAATTTAATTTTAAGGATAGTGAACAAAATTGCACTCCTCTGCTTTCTCTTAAACCCAGTTAAGGCTAATTTGGCTTTAAAAGTCGAATAGTGATTTATTTTTTCTTTATTTAAAAAAAATCGCATTTGTTAGTTTTTGCGCCAAATTTTTGTGACTTTTTGATTTGTCTCGGCGAGAAGAATCCGAAAAGTATAAAATTTTGATCAAAACTCATAATTTTTTTAAAAAAGACAAAAAAAAAAAAGTAAAATAAGTTGTCTTTTTGACTTATTTTTGTCTTTATTCAAAAAATTATGAGTTTCAATCATACTTTTTTACTTTTTCGATTCCTCTTGACGAGACGAATCAATAAGTCACAAAAGTTTAATACAAAACAAACAAATGCAAATTTTTTTTTTGAATAAAGAGAAAAAAAATAAATCACCTTACTTTTTGGCAAATGATAATGCCACGACCAAATTCGTTAGTAATACAGTACGAAAATTTGTGGCGTCCTTTCTTCTTTTTCATAAGTTTATGCTACAGTTGAGGATTAGCAATCCCAGTCTTTCTCTTCCTTTTTTGCACGAACCAAGTTTTTTTAAGTTTAAATGAATTGCTAAGAGAAAAAATAGTTTTTACTCCCTCTATCTCAAAAGTACGTCCAAAACGTGAACTTAAAAATACTGAAAATTTCAAGAGAACTTTCAAAAACAAATCAACCATTAGTAGATTTTAATAAAGTTTAATTTTTTCCTTGAAAACAATGTGTTAGTTTTAAGTGTTCGTTATGCGGATTTGACAAACATTTTAAGACTCATATAGTAGCAATTTCTCTTTGTTCCTCTTTCAACCATCTTCATTATCAGACGCGACTTGTTTTATATAGTAAATCATATTCACATTTCTCGACTTGTTTAGATGGTGGTACTTAACACGAATAAAAAAGGATAGAAACTAATTTGGGCCCATTTTCCAAAGAACCGGACGTGGACAATATGAATGTTGGCCTCATTCGGACCGTCCATGCTCGGCAATAGACGGTTCAGATATCATCTCATTTTATTATTTTTTTTGCTGTTGAAAACTTGGAAGATGGAAAATTGGAAATGGCTTTCGAATTTCGAATTTCAGCATTCTCCCACAAAATTAAAACTTCAGAGTCCCCGTAGGCCGTAGTCATTTCTCCACACCAAGGCAGGATGACGAGGAAATCAACATCCAGTAAGCGAACGAAGCCGATTCCCGGCGCCACTTCGTCGGAAATTTAGTTATTTCGGATGTCTTCCAAGTGTTTGACACATTAGGTAAAAAAACAATTATATTATTATGGCTTAGCCTTGTCTGCAAAGGATTAAAATTCAATATAAACACAAAATTCATGTGAAATGTTTAGTTTATAAAAAAAAAAAATAAGTTTGTCTATAATGTTACAATCTGCAAGTTGTGATAATTTATTATTATTATTATTATTATTATTATTTTAAATGTACGAAAGTGTTTCCTCCTTTTTCATTTCCACAAATACCCCTTCCAATTGCAAATAATCTCAGCCCCACCTCACACCTCTTCCCAACCGAAACAATGAAACACCCCAATGAATAGTTCCTAAACGAATAGCTCCTCCCAAGCGATACAATCCAAGACCCCAACAGAAACACTACAGACAACAACAACCGCCTCCCCAAGCCTCCCACAAAACCAATCCATTCTCCTTCTGCCAGCCCCTCCACCGCCGACTCCCCTGGCCTCCCAAAAAACCATTGCACCTCCTTCTGGCACCCCGTCCTCCTGCTTAATTACCCCGGCAGGCTCCGACCAAGAACCAACAACAACGTCGTACCGGATTGATCCCAAGTGCATCCCAACACAAGGCCAAGACTGGTAAGTCATGCATTCAAAATTCCACCCTGTCTTTGATTGCAAACACTCTCCCCTTTCCCCTTCGTCCAACTCTGTAGAACATAAATATGCATACCAACTGTTTGGCAAAAAACACCTTACGCAGACCAGACTCTCCCCTTCCCCCTTCGTCCACCGATTTTGACAATTCGGGAGACCATAATTACGCACACCAACTGTTTGGCAAATTTAGTAAGCCTTCAAAGTACCTTAGTAAAGCAACAAATATCGATCAGTTAATGATGTCTCCTAAGCCTTGAAATTACCTTAGGATATACTTGCAGTGGCATAAATATCTGTCTATATGATCACCAACACTCCTTAATACTAAGATTTGTTCCTCAAGAAGAATTCCAATTGCCGAAATTGGTTTTAAAATTATCTATCAATCTTATGTACTTACTTTTGGACATTGTGAATAATACCTTAATTGGTTACTTTTAGGCGAAGCATACAATATAATTATGAGCCAAAAGATGAGGGAGGGGAATAGGTTTTTGACTTCTTGTTCATTGTTAGTATTCACAGTTTGACTAAGAAAAGCAGAAAAGCATTTGTACCTTGTACATGTGAAATTGGTTTCTCCCCACATCTCTCTACATCACAAAGCACTAAGAAAGTTTAGAAAACAAAACAATTGTTTGAATTTACATGTACTTCACAGATGAGGACATGGTGTTTGATTTTTCCCAATTCCCGTTTTTCAAAAATGAAGGAAATGGATGAGACACAAGGTTTAGATTGGCTTGGAGAAGATGAAATCAGCCGGCGCCGCCTTCATCAAAGGAAGAGATATGATAGGTTAACACCTACACAAAGAGCCGGAAAAATTCAGAAGACAATGCAAAATAGGAAGAGGAAACGCAATGCACATTATACTTCTCCAAACATAAACCTTGGTCGTGAATTCTCAGATGGACAAACACAAAAACCATCGCCAAATCCCCCTTTGGAGGACAACCTAATGGAGCCCGAAACGAACGGTTAGTACTTTAGAACAAGTTATTTGATTAAAACCTTAATAGAATTTACTTCCCACAAATGCCTTACCCTTTATTTATGAATATGCCATTCATAGGACAACGATTGGGAGAAGCCCATCTTTCCCAACCACATGAATTGCGGAGCATGGCAAATTGCCGATTTTGTCAGGCTAAAAGGTTCCAAAATGAACCTCCAACTTTTTGTTGCCACAACGGAGAAGTAGTTTTGACAAGCCCATCTGTCCCATCAAACCTACGAAACTTGTTCACTACTCAAACTGTTGAAGCTTTGGAATTTCGGAAACACATACGTGCCTATAATAGCATCTTCGGTTTCACATCCTTTGGCGTCACGTTAGACAAAGGACTTGCTAATTCAACAGGAGGAGTCTACACATTTCGTGCACAAGGGCAAATTTACCATGAACTGCCATCTTTGATTCCATCAGCTACTTCTCCTTGTTACTTCCAGCTATACTTCTATGATACTGATAATGAACTCCAAAATAGATTAGACATTATGGAAAGAAAGCTGGACCCAAAAAAAAAACCCCCACTTAACCCACACATAGTCCGAACACTAATGGATATGCTCTCTGCAAACCCTTATGCCATGTTTCTTAGGAGGCTAGATCAAAGTTCCTTGGATTCATATAGAATACACATAAGGACTGATGTCAAGCTCGACCAAAGGGTTTACAACTCCCCATCTGCTGACCAGGTGGCTGCAATATGGATAGAAGGAAATAATGCAACTGTCTCTCATGAACGTGACATTATAGTGCACTCAAACTCTGGACACAAACATAGAGTGCAACACTATTATGGTTGCTATGATCCGTTGCAGTACCCGTTATTATTTCCTAGAGGTGAATTTGGATGGCATCAAAATATCCTTAGAAGAATTCAAGGCCGCACGAGCAATCGTGCATCAGCTATGCAAAATGATCCGTCTTTTCAAAGTTTCCAATCAGCTGAAGATATATTCAGACGAGAACAAGACGGTACCTAACTTTTCCTCTTTCTTACAATTTGAAATTGCATAAAAGTCAGATGCGTACTTACCAATTACATTTGTGGTCTTAATTTGGACAAAAAAACACGTGTGAGGCATGTGCAACTTTGGGAAATGCAACTTATTTGGTATTACAAATTTTGTACAGGTGTTGTTGGTTCTGATACAAAGAAAGTATCATGTCGGGAATACTACTGCTATAAGTTGCAAATTAGAGATGACGATCCTTCTGTTTTACTTCTATCCGGTCGACTCTTGCAGCAATATGTTGTTGACATGTATATAAAATTGGAAAATACAAGGTTGGACTATTTCCGGCAGAAACAGTCAGATATAAGGGCTGAACTATACCAAGGGATTGTTGATAGTGTATTAGCTGGAGAGAGCAGGGGAAGCATGGTTGGAAAAAGAGTTGTATTGCCTGGGTCCTTTGTTGGTGGCCCGAGAGATATGCGTCGCAGGTATCTTGATGCAATCGCATTAGTCCAGCGCTTTGGGAAACCAGACCTTTTTATCACAATGACCTGTAACCCTGATTGGAAGGAGATCAAAGACTCCTTAAAACAAGGTCAACTTGCACAAGATAGGCCAGATTTAACCGCAAGAGTTTTCCGAGCAAAGTTGAAAGACCTAAAAGATCAGCTTTTTAAAAAGTGCATTTTTGGGAAAGTGGCTGCACACATTCATGTCATTGAATTCCAAAAAAGAGGATTGCCTCATGCTCATATGCTAATCATTTTGAAGTCAGATTGCAAGATAACCAACTCGGACAAATTTGATCAATTTGTATGTGCAGAAATTCCCAATCCAAACCAGTTTCCTGATCTGTATGAGAAGGTTGCCAAACATATGATGCATGGGCCTTGTGGAGTATTTAACAAAAAAAACCCTTGTATGCGTGGTGGCAAATGCAAAAACCGTTACCCCCGGTCTTTTGCAGAGGAGACGGTGCAAGGAGAGGATTCTTATCCAATTTATAGGAGGAGGAAGGATTCCTTTACAGTTAATAAGCGCGGCACTATAATGGATAATAGGTGGGTCGTACCTTATAATCCATATCTTTTGAGTAGATATAATTGCCACCTTAATGTTGAGATATGTTCGGGCGTGAAAGCAGTTAAATACCTTTACAAGTACATATACAAGGGCCATGACAAAATTGTAGTGGACATAAACCATAATGAGGGGGATGTTATAATTGATGAAATTAAGCAATTCCAAGATGCTCGGTGGGTGTCAGCACAAGAAGCCATGTGGAGAATATTCGAGTTTGACTTGTATGACATGTATCCTGCAGTTATAAATCTACCACTACATTTGCCAAATAAGCAAACAGTTCCATATGGGGGAAATCAAGATTTGGAGAATGTCCTAAACTCTGATACAGCTTCTAGAACAATGCTTACGGAATTCTTCAATTTTTGTCTGCATGATAAAGAGAAAACAACATACCTTTATAGAGAATTTCCTGAGCACTTTGTGTGGAATAGGAAAGGCAGGTATTGGAGCGAAAGGAAAACGCGGGCAGTTATTGGTCGTATTAACAGTGCCAATCCGGTTGAAGGTGAGAGATATTACTTGAGGGTATTGCTTAACCATGTTAGAAGGCCTACATCTTATGCTGATCTGTTAACTGTTAATGGTGTCAAATGTTCATCATTCAAAGAAGCTGCTGAGAAGAGAGGATTGCTGCAAACAGATAATTGGCTCTCAGAATGTTTGGCTGATGCTGCCTCTTTCCAAATGCCACAAGCTTTGCGTAATCTTTTCGCAGTTATTTTAGTATACTGTGACCCGAGTGATGTAAGAAAGCTATGGCAAGACTATTATGAACCTATGTCAGAAGATTTCTTACGGCTTGAAGGCGTCAATGAGGAGTTGCGCTTGTTGAAGACATTAAAAAGTATCGACATGTTCTTGGAGAGTATTGGCAAGAGTATAAAGGATTATGATCTACCAGCTATTAAATCACAGATAGTTGAAATTGGGATTGTTGAAAAAAGGGAAGTACTTGATGAATTGGCTGTCAAAAACCCTCCTGAAGATTGTATGGCACCTGCAATTCTTAATCCAGAACAGAAGTATGCTTATAACATCATCCTTGACCATGTGGATAACAACAGGAATGGTAGTTTTTTCATTGATGGCCCTGGTGGAAGTGGGAAGACGTACTTGTATCGTGCTTTACTGGCTACAATCAGATCAAATGGGATGATTGCCCTCGCTACGGCAACGTCAGGTGTAGCTGCTTCAATCTTGCCTGGTGGACGTACAGCTCATTCAAGATTTAAAATACCAATTGACGGAAATGATTCTAGCGTCTGCAATATACCGAAGCAAAGCGGCACTGCTGAGTTGATACGTAGAGCAAAATTAATAATATGGGATGAGGCACCTATGGCCAAGAGATGGGCTATTGAAGCATTAGATAGAAGCTTGAAAGATATTATGAGTAATAATTCTTTGTTTGGAGGCAAAGTTATCGTATTTGGAGGAGATTTCCGCCAAGTTCTCCCTGTAGTACCACGAGGTACAAGAGCTGAAACAGTGCAGGCAAGTTTAGCAAAGTCATATCTTTGGACCGAAATGCAGAAGCTGATATTGAAAACAAATATGAGGGCTCAATCTGACTCAGCTTTCAGTGATTTTCTTCTTCGCGTAGGAAATGGGGTTGAACCAACCGTGGATGAAAACATGATACAAATCCCAGAGGAAATGATTGTGAGATATGAGGGCCGTAGCTGTGAAAGTTGCTTGATTAATGCTGTTTTCCCATCTCTTAAGGAAAATGCTAATTCAGCAGAGTATATAACTCATCGTGCTATTCTTGCTACAAGAAATGAATCCGTTGACATGCTTAATGACAAGTTGATAGCAACCTTTCCTGGTGAAGAATGGAAATATGTTAGCTATGATGAGGCAATTGATGATACTCATTGTTATTATCCAGAGGAGTTCCTTAATACGTTAACCCCGAATGGCCTACCTCCACATGAGCTGGTACTTAAAGTTAATAGCCCAATTATGTTATTGAGAAATCTCAACCCAAGTGTCGGCCTATGTAACGGGACCAGAATGGTATGCAAAGGTTTTGAACGGAATGTAATTCATGCGGAGATCACTTTAGGACAACATGCTGGAAAGCAGGTCCTACTAAATAGAATTCCTCTTTTCCCGGCTGAGAATGATTCTTATCCCTTCCAGTTCAAGCGTACACAATTCCCAATTCGTTTATGCTTCGCTATGACAATTAACAAGGCTCAAGGACAAACGATACCCAATGTCGGAGTATATTTACCTCAACCAGTGTTCTCCCATGGCCAATTATACGTTGCATTATCTCGTGGCATTTCAATGTCAACAACTAAGGTCCTCATCAACACGGAATCGAAGCGCCAGAGGAAGAAGAACTATGCCAAAAATATAGTTTACAAAGAAGTTCTGACTTCGTAGGTGTAGATTTAAGATATGTCCAGCTTCATTCCAACTTCTAAAGTTGAAACTTTGTAAAAACTTACAGTTTCTTTCTTTCTTTTTGGGAAGAAATAATTACTGAAATGTTTGCACATGCATAGTTTTGACAATTATGTAGTAGTTGGCTCGATCATATTGGTGGTGTGTTTGATTCCATAAGTGTATATATTTGCAACTCTGCATTTATGAATTGCCGAAAGTATATACTTCTTTTAAAAGCAGGAAGGTGTTTCGTACTCTATTAAAATTACAATCCTACCGGAATAAGAACAATATAAGCCGCAGCCCCAGATATCAAGGGGGCAATGTATCTTTAGGCACTTTGTTACCATCAAACTTCTGAAACAGATTTGTTTCAAATAGTGACAGCTTTTCTCTAAGAGTGTGGTGACTGAAAATTCTGGGTCAAACTTCCCTTTCGCATAATATAAGCCATGTGTTGTTTGTCGACTGTATATATGGACTTGTATGCTTTTTGTTATGATATGATTTTTATGGTTGATGAGTAGAAAAAAAAGAATAGTGTTTGATTGCTAGGTAACCTTGAGCGGGCTGGTCTTGGAGTTGTCTTTAGGGACAAGAGGGGCTGCTCATTCCTAATCTCTTGAATGCGAAACTTTGGGTCATATTTCCTGGTCTGCAGATTGAGAAGTGAACTTCATCAAGGGTGGACCTCCTGATGGTTTTTTGGTAGTAGATTATTCCAGTAGCGGTATATGTCTAAGAAAGTGCAGGAACCATAGATCAGTTTCAGTTTCTTTTTGCACTTCCATCTTTAATTACTTTGTCAGACAGACATTGCATTTTAAGTTTGGTGCTTCAGTTCTCTTTATTGAGAAGAATATATAGTTGGTACTGGTGGGCTTGCGAAGACAATTACCCCTACATTTTCAGATTAAAAATGATGGTACTGGTGGTGCATTAGAAATGATGTTATTAATTAAAAATGCCCTTACAAGTTGTTACAGGTCAGAAGGGATGATGAAAGGAATGGATGTGAATGGGCCATGTGCAGCGAATCTGGTGCAGGGATAAGTCTTTGAAGACTTCCTTTTCCCAGTTTGTGAAACAAGGCGCAACAATTGATTTTTTGAGCCCAAGTGTTTTTGTCACTGATGGAGTTTGCAGAGCAGATTCACTTCGTGGTTCAGCAGATTCACTTGCTGGTGCTTTAATTCCAGAATCTTGCAAAAAGTTGTTGAGTTTGATAATTCTACTTCCAATTTATTTGTTCAATTTCTGTACAGAGAATGGTTCAATTAGTTTTAGTAATAGATACCGTCTGTAATTGAATTGAAGAAGCCCTTGATTTCCATAATGACTCTACTTAACTTAGAGTAAGGTTCAATTAGTTTCTGTTGTAGCTCCACTCAAAGCGTTTAAAAGTTGTGCCATTTAGTTCGTGACAATATTACCGAAAGTCGAGTAAAGGTTGTTTTGGGCAAAGAAAGTTTAGCACAATCCACGAGTCAGACACGGATGCTTCCCGAAATGTTAATAAGCATAAAGCTGAGATTGAACCCCAAGATTTGGACAACCAAGTAATAGATAAAAATCCCTTTTCATGCAGTGTTGTTTTGGTCCTTTGGTCTGTTTTCAGTGGTGGCCTCCGCGAATTGGGGTGGCTAGATTGTGGTTTTTTTTTTTTTAACTTTAATGGGTTTTCAGACTTTTCAAGTTTTCCCTCCCTGTCCTGAATTTGTTTCTTTGGATGAGGATTTGGGTTTTGGGGTAGGGGTGATTTGGTAATGTTGCTGGTTGGATTGTTTTCGTTGTCCCAAAGGACTGTTTGTTTAGATAGCTAACTCTTTGGCTCTTAGATATTGAGTTCTCTTTAAAGGTATGATCATATAGTTTATTTAGTTCCCAAGAAGCTGTAGCAAACTTATTTTCCAATAACTTAAGAACAAAAAAGAAAATTGGCCAGTACGGGGCAAACTTAAATTTTAGACGTCTTTATTAATTTTGCATCAGTTTTTAGAGAATTATGAATTCAGATTGATCAACTTCCATAGGGATAGAAGGTTCGAACCATTATTCACATATCTATGAATAGGTCTGTTATCTATAATAGAAAAAACCACACACAGGGGACCATGGGGGCACGGGCCCCACTCAATTTTGTAAAATTATAATTTTCAAAAATTCAGTAATATTCAATAAATTTATGATGGGGTTTCAATTTTCTCAACTTATATTTTTCATGAGAATATTTATCTATTCTATTTCATAGAGTGCTAAAATTTTCCCATACCGTGCAACTTGATACACACAATAATATCCTATAATAATCACATTCCAAACGGCCAATAGGAACGACGCATCTTTTTCTAACGGTAAGAAACGACAAGGCGCATCCTCAGTAGCAACACTCTTATACTTCTTCACAATGGTTAACCTCTATAAAAGGATAGATAGAATTCCCCTCCACATTCATCTTCAGATTACTCACTCAAGAATTATACAGGAAAAACCAACTTAAGTGCCCTGGGTTCCCATTCTTTTGTAAAGACACCACAATAACTTCCACAAAGGTATTGGTTCTTGGTTTCCAATTATTGTTTCATTTGTACTTATCTGGTAAAAAAATATCTCCACTTTCGGGAACACATCAGGGGCAATTTTGGGTGGCATTTCATTGTTTCATTATAAATACCGCAGACAAGATATTTGATGAAATGCCTGCGAGAAAAAAAAAAATTAACGACATCTTACCTTTGATCATTGTACTGACTTCTCATGAATCTTTTGCTTGATGATTAACGGTTGATTCTTTGACAGGAGAAAGGTCTGTTGTTTCCACAATAACAGAGAAAAAATGGGAAGACCCAAGAAGCTTCAAAATGATGCAAAGTCAAAGAATGGGACAATGCTGGCAGATTCTAATGAATTGCAATTTGATTCTACTATTGGCATTGAAGAGACTACCAAATTCTCAGGTAAGCACCTGGAACAAAAAAATAAAGAACATCATCATGTATCTTAAATAATAGAGTTCACAGCTTTATCTTGCAAATGCTCATATAATGTAACTAATGCATCGGTAGGTAAAAAACCCAAAAAACGAACCTATACAAGGAAGAAACAAAGCACACAGGTTGCATGTCTTGAGAAAAAGGGCAACAACATTGAAGAAGTTACTTCTGATACTATTGTAGAGAGAGAATCAGATGAGTTGCAAACTGCGTGTCACAACAAAGGTATGTTATTGAACATTACAAAGTATTATTCTGCATGCATATGAGATTATACAAATAGAAAATAATTCCCTATTTGCAGATATGGACAAACTGGGGAAGAGAAGTAATGGAAGGAAACGCTCCACAATATCTTATTTGAAACAAGATATAGATGAAGGAAGCTTGGAGGTCCAAAAAAGAAGAAGGAATACATCAATGCAGGAACCATCTTCTACTTCTACAGTAGAGAAAAAATCAACCAAAAACTCTTCCCAAATTAGTCTAACCACCAGCGCATCGAGTTCAGAAGCAAATGTTGCCTCCTACGAAGATCACAAAGATTTATCTGAAATGCAAGGTAACCAAATAAACTCTTTGCTGTTCAATGACTAATGTGGGATTAACGCACCTAAACTTGGACTGTCTTTTGTGGTTATTCCAAATTAGTTCCCATATTTCATAAAATGTCAAACTATCCAAAAAAGAACCATATCATCCATGCGATTAATTTATTTCATTATTATCTGTTGTTGTTACATGCTCATCGTACTATCATTCAAATTGTTTCAATAGGTGAAAGGCCAGAAAGAGAATCCAAGACCAGAGGATATGTCATGATCAACGACCTTCGGCCTTATGATAGAGACTGGACAATAAAAGTTATTGTGCTTAGAAGGGGGTTGGCTGAACCATACAGTAATACAAAAGGATCTGGAACCATGTGGAAAGTTATATTAATGGATGAACAAGTACGTAAATTAAAAATCCAAATATATACTATTCCAAAAACGTATGGACAACATATCTGATAGATAAAATATGTCATTTTCTATTTTTAATGCATCTTCTCCTTAATTAAGTGCCATAAGAAACTTTTTAACAGCGTACTCCTATTCTTAGTCTACTCCTTATCGATTGTTTATCTATTCTACATACGAAGGACACAAGAATTCAAGCTATCATCTTCAACGATGTCATTGACAAGCTTGACCATTTGTTCCTTAAAGAGAGGACATATCTTGTTTCAAATGGCCTGGTTAAACCAACAAACCAAAGATTTCCAAGTGTCCATAAGGAAATTGAAATGACACTATCTAGCCAGGCTTACGTAGAAGACGCCAAGATTGGAATTGAGTTGGATAAAATCAAATACAACATCGTTCCTTTCATGGAAATCAAGCATCATGCGAAGAATGACAGCTATATTGGTACGCCATCTTGCACTATCTTTTTGTGGTTTTTGATCATCTATGCCAACTTCTACTATAAACATTTAAACAAAAAGAAGACCAAAGAACCTATCACATGCACTAATAGTTTGTTTAATGTAACATCTCCACCAGATGTGCTTGGATTAGTTGTCAATGTGGACCCTCTATCATCCGTCACGAAAGTCGGAGTGCTTGGAACATCAACAAAGAGAAATATCTCACTTATTAATTCGAGGTAGATATTTAAGACCTTGCAGATTCATACTTAAGTAACATAACAAATAACTTAAACTGCTTATCAAAAATAGGTCTGAAACTATTATCCTCACGTTGTGGGGAGATTTGGCCAAGATTGAAGGAGACATTCTTGAAGATATGGCAAAAGAAAGACCAATTGTTGCACTGTCAAAATTGAAGACATCAGCGTATGGAGGTGAATTCAAAAATTATTACTATAAAAGATATAACTCTAATGCCTAAAAACACAATACCATGTACGGTATATACTAACGATATTTGTCTTCGACAGGTTTATTATCCATTTCCACACTCTCAATAACTACACTTCAAGTGAACCCAAAGATACCGGAAGCTGATACAATTAGACAATGGTACGTATAAAGAGGCAAATGAAAAACATTTGCCGTACCGAGGAAAATATCTAACAGGTACATGTATTTGAGCAGGTACATTGAAAACGGGAGTGAAAGCAATTCGAGAACAATGGTCTGGGAAACAGACAAGCAAAGTGTTCGAGTAAAAATTGAAGATTTAATCGAGCGGCCACTACCTGATTTTGAGGTGAAATATTAATTTGCTTCATATTCCTAAAGTTGAATTATGATAATGAAAATACACGAGCCTTATTTGATTAACATGATATACCTATTGTATATGTAGAGCCCTTTTTGCTCCTTCAAAGCATCCATCATCCGTATTGATAATATTGACCAACCTTGGTATGATGCATGCAAAGTATGCAATAAGAAAATTTCCAACACAGAACAGGGCATAGAATGCAACAAATGTGCCAAATCAAATCCAGAGCACCATCCGAGGTATGTAACAATCTACATGACAGATTCTTGTGAATATTATTTGCTAAAAAGCAGCATTCTTATAGTTACAATTGCAATATTAAATACTAGATACTTGATGAAGATGACTGTTGGAGATGGAGAAAGACAACTATATGTCACATTATTTGAAGCGGCTGAAAAAATAACTGGATGCCCAGCATCAGAATTCAAAATCGCAAAAGAAAAGGCAAGTGCAAATAGGAACAAGGTTTAACGAGAACATAAAATTAAGCAAATTATATTAATCATACAGATATTATTGGTAATGCAGGAAGGCATAAATAGCGAAATTCACAAGGCGTTACGAAATGCTTGTGGGAGATCCTACATATTTACAACTAACCTGGACAAAATGAGCGGGATGGATCGCAAATCAGGGAAGATTATAGCAGAACAAGTACAAAATGACGAAGATGCAAAAGGAATAAAAAGTACGAGTGCTACACACTTGGAAAATCCAATAAGAAAAAACATCAAAGTTGAAAAGGTCTAAATTGTGCCTTTGTTTCCTTGCTCTTTACTTTTCCATGTTTCAATTTAGACTCTGAATTTTTATCGTATGTTTATTTCAAATTGTCAATGAGTGTGTACATAACAGATTATGCACAATTATTGGGGAATGCCATCAGTAAAAGTTGTTTTGTACTCAAAATACGAAGTTCATATCCCAAAAATCGAACAATGCTGCAAATGCTAGCTTCTCTCGTGTTTCTTCCTAGATTCTATTTATTTCATTTTGACTACTATTTGAGAAACCGATTTTAGAATTGGTCAAACTGCATTTTCCAACTGCAATGAAAAAAGCTTAAAATTCCTAAACCTACTTTACAAACTGAGCCTCTCCACCATTGACAAACTCACTTCGATACTCCATGGCCTACTATTCTTTGATCTGCAACTCAAGCCTCTCATACCATTTAAACCCACAATAACCTCTGCAAATTCCCAAAGATTATTAACATCAGGATTCACCCCGAGCGGCATTCCCATTTATCTAATTGGAAAGTCCTCTGACAAAAAAAAACCAAACAACTGTGGCATTTGTTGAAATTTAGCAATTGTTCGGCTTGCTTCCGAAAAACCACTCACTGGTTTCGTTTTGGAAGTGAAGTAAGAAGGATGTAAATTATACTGGGTTAGAGTTGAAAAACAAATTGGCCCAAAAAGAATAGGACGAATCAAGCCCAATTCATTTAAACTTGTTCGAGCAAAAGGATTTCTCATTCGTGACAGCAACGACGAACTCCAAATATAAACAAGTAAAAAACGGTTGGCAAATATCTGATTTGCTGCTGCGCAGCGTCTTTGTAATCACTATGGAAACCATGGAACCAAGATTCTCTAATTCAACGTCATCCGTATATTCTCCAATACAACCAGAAAAGTTTGAATATGGTCATGGAATGTTGTCTTCAAAACAAAGATATTAATACATCTTAATATTCATAACCCAGATCTCAATGACATACCCGCCCCAACAAAAAAAAACAATATCAACAGATGGGCATCAAACATACCACGTAAAATGCACGCCGGGGTTGCATATGCGTTTTTGACAATTCTTAAGCGTAGATATGTTTTACTAAACTACTACAAACCAAAAATTGGCACATCATGACACTTTCCATATATATATATATCATAAAGTCTCTTTCCTAAGGATGATTCCACATTACATTAATACATTCCAACATAACCCAAAAAAAAAAAGAAAGTAAAATGCCATACAATAAAACTGTGATATGCATATTTCTTTATTAGCAATACAACATATTTCCACCGACGATACCAATTACACAGCACCAAACAGAAATATAATATCAAGACAAGCGGGAAATACATACACAACTAATTAAAATACATAAACATTCCCTCACAAAAATGAACAGGGTTTTTGCATACACTCTACCATCTGGACACCATTACTTTCCTTTGCCAAAGGATTTCTTATTTTCACTACCAATAATAATATCCAAAGCTTCTTTAATCAAATCCAGATTTGCTTTGTGTTTCTCACACTCAAATTGAAGAACGTCAATTAAATCCTTCAAACGATGCATTGTAATGCGATGCTTTGACAACTTCCGGGATGACGAGCCCTTCCCGAATATAGAATGCCCACTGATATTTGTTGGAGAATGGGAGCCCAACATTTTCCCTTTTCGTATTGTCGCCACATATACATCAGTTATGTCCGGGGGATGCATGTCTTCAACCACTTCTTGTGGATCTTCATTCTCACTATCGCTGTCACTTGAGATTATTATGATATCGTTGTTATCCATGATCCAATCAAAGTTAGAAGAATAGGAATTAACAAAACCAAAAAAGAGTGTTGCCCAGATCAGTTTAAAACCTTCTTCTTTATGGAAAACCACATGTCCATGGGATGCACTATCATATATAACACGTGAAACCAATTTCAAATAACCGTCCAGATTTTAAGGAGAACTGTCATTGGAAAGTGCCTTTTTAAAGTCAAAATAATCCGACGCAACTGTGTTGGCAACTTACGACGTTAATTGACGAGGTGTGTCGGTTAATCGGCAAGTCTTACCATAAATTGTTGTGGCTTTCCAAAATGGTGTGTTCTTCCAAGTGGCATTTATTTGCCACAAACAGTTTTTTTTTTAGTCCGAAAATATTTGCCACCAACAGTTGAATCTTTTCCATTTTGGTGTCTTCCCGAATTGTTCCCACCCTCCCATTAAAGCTTCGTTCATCTCTATAAATGTGCTTCTCTGCGTCTTTTTACAACCCCGGAAAAATTACAGAGCACAGACATTGCATTCATATCGAGTCTGAGAAAAAAGTACTACACAACTTTGCATTCGGTTGTTGCAGACCCTTTGCATTCATACGTTGCATTCCAGTTCGCGAGGCGCGCATTCAAAGTGTGGCGTTAGCAAGCGTAAAGATCGTAGCATCCTAGGAAGAAGACGTCAACAATCGAGAGTACAACATATTCTTTGGTGTCCCCATTTGTGAGTTCAAAATTCCAATAACTCCTCATGTTCTAATCTGCTTAAAAATTACTACTTTAGTTAATTATTTAAGTAGTTTGCTTATATAATTCCATCAAAATCGATTTTAACATTGGGTTAATTAGTTTTATACACACAGTTTATAACTTGTGTAGATTTCCGAATCTTACTAATACCTCACAAGTTGTACCATTCCCATCTTATTTAATTGGTTTCCATAGCTGTCAAGTAATATATATCTACGTAAAACCCATTACCATCTTATTTAAATACGTTTTGATTATGTATAAATCTTCCTATTATTTTGCCAGTCATAATAGTTTGAAATTGAGAAATTGTAAGAAGAACGTAGTATTAGAGACTAACATTACACTTGGTGTTTGGCAAAGGAAAGGAATCATAAAAACCCAAAAATGGAGTTCTTCAAAATATTAGAAGACTTGGCATCGCTTTTAAGAGGTACTGAACAAGATACTTGGATAACAATGTTTGGCAATGTTGACCAACATGACGACAAAGTGTCAACACTGAAGGCTGAAATACCCAAAGACATAGACCATTTGATAGAGAAGGCTTCCCAATCAAAGCTACATCAAGTGAAGGCTGAATTACCCAAAGAAAAACATGTGATAGAGAAGGCTTTCCAAGCAAAGGTAAAAGATCTCAAATGGGAGTTACACAGTGCAATGTTGATGAACAGAATCAAAGTGGTTGAGTTCAAGGAAAACAACTACACAAAGATGCATATACTAATCAAACCAAAGCCAATGCCAAAAAGGAGAATCAGAGACCATCACAACAACCAAACACCGTCAAACATAATAGTACACCATATGCAGAGTAATATTGAAGAATATGATACGTTGGCTCATATGCAAGGACCTTCAAAAACTATAAGAACGCTTTGGAAATATTTATATGGGAGATAGAAAGGTATGATTCTAACTCAAATACCCAAATAGACTATCTATATTTGTAATAAAATATGATAAAAAAATTATTTGTTTATTCATGCAGGCAACTTCAAACCAATGTACAATTAAAAAAGAAGAGGAGCAAGCAGATCAAAAAAGAGGAACCGGACTACAATGGCATAAATGTGTTCCTAGAGCAATTCTATACATTTGTTTTCCTAATTTTACTGTTTTTGAAGAACAACAATTCTACACATATGTTTGTAAGGCTACATCAAACCATGTTTTGGGATTTCAGATGCTATTTTCTTGGAAATCGGACATTTCCCTTTTTTAACCACCACTTAAACGACAACCACACACATTTGTTTATACTTCGACAATCATGTATGGCGATTTTATCTTCTACTAATAATCCAATCGAAACAATGACAATTATATGGGGGCAAAACTAAACCACGTGCAACGCACGTGCCACCCCACTATTTTGATAAAAATACAAAGCACACACTACAACAACAAAAAAACTATTGTCTTACTGGCTAAAACTAAATTTTTCGCCCTAAGAAAATCCTTTGGTGACCAACAACTAATTTATATATGTATTTTTATATATTTTAATATCATGTTAATTGCATTTCAAAAAATTCAGCAAATTTTAAGGAAAACAAAGTTTTCTCAGTTTAGCAAGTAAGTATAAATATTTTTGTTTTCCTGATGTAACAGAAGTTCTTGGCTAGCATAGTGGTAAGGGCTTGGAAAATCAACCAATGGTGCGTGGGTTCAAAATTTAACAATGACGAGAAAAGAGGATCTAGTAGATGCAAAGAAAATATCACATGCAATGGTCAGTTTATGGTGTGGTCATTTTGAACTGTGACATACGAACAAGTGTGATCATTTTGAAAAGTATTGGACTTACAATCACACCCAAGAGAAACAATTACAGCTTATAACCGTGATAAATGAGAAACGATCATGCCTTTTGGCCAGCTTATAACCGTGATAAATGAGAAACGATCATGCCTTTTGGCCGTGATTGTTTCTATCTTTCAATCACGGTTTATAACCGTGATAAAAGAGAGTGATTTACAATCACACCTAGATCCATCACGGTAGCAGAAGCGTGATGGAAAACTTATAATCACGGCCAATAACTGTGATCTTTTATAGTTTATTGTAGTAGTGGGAGGAAAAGGAAAGGATTTGAGTGGGGAGTTAGTAGTTAGGGGTTGTTTGGATAAATAAGCCAAAGTGGCTTATTTTTTGTCCTTATTCAATTTTTTTTTGCATTTTGTGGCTTATTGTCAATTTTTTGGGGATTATTGCTTCGTTATAACAAGAGGAATCTAAAAAGTAAAAAATTTTGATCGAAATCCAATTTTTTTTGAATTTCGACGAAAATTGGCGGGAAAGCCACTTTTTTCGTCTTTATTCAAAAAAAATTGGATTTCGACCAAAATTTTTTACTTTTTAGATTCCTCTCGTCATAACGAAGCAATAATCCCCAAAAAATTGACAATAAACCACAAATTGCAAAAAAAATTAAAAATTTAGTGGATGGAAGAAAAACCATTCTCTCTCTCTTTTCTCTCTTTCTTTCTTTTCTCTCTTTGTTTTCCGTTCCTTTTTCCTCTCTCTTTCTCTCTTTGTTTTTTTTCTCTTCTCAGTCTTCCCTCTTAAGTTATGCTGAAAGTCTTCCCTCTTAAGTTAATACTGAAAGCAGTCTTCCCTCTTAAGTTATATTCAGAGAAGTCTTCCCTCTTAAGTTAATACTGAAAGGAGAAGAGAAAAAAAACAAAGAGAGAAAGAGAGAAAAGAAAGAGAGATTTTTTCTTCCATCCACTGACTACTGACTCCCCGTTCATCCTTTCCTTTTCCTCCCCACGGTTGTCTTTTATAGGCAATAAAGCAAAAGCAGTACAAAGAAAATAAAAAGGAAAGGCAGAAAGACAGCCACCCATGTGGCCTTCCATACTCATTATATAAGAGCATCTCCAATCCAATACTCCATTAGAGAGTATCAAAATAATATTTTTTACTCATAAAGTGATTCTATTATACAAAATTTTTAAACTCATGAAAAATATTATAGATTGAAAAATATAAATAATGAAAAATGACAAATTTTAAAAATTATCATTCTTTTTAGGACGGATGGAGTAACATATAAAAACATCCATTACGGCAGTGGAGCCTTTCGATAGCCATGGCCTGCAACCGTGCACTGCTTTGTTCCATGATGCTCTCGATTGATTTTCAACACGATGTCCGATCAAGGCCCAAATACAGTCAAAATTCTTGTTTCAACGCAGAGATAAATACAGTCAAGTTGGCGTCGTTCAATGTGATGAGCTGAAATTGGACTTGCGAGTGGTTGAGCCAAATTGGATGTTAAAAGACACTTTTTGTTTAAGTTACCTGAAAATAATAAAAATATACCTTACGTGCAATATCATCTTAAAATATAAAATAATAAATATACTAATATGATAAATGTGAGAGATCACAAGAATATATAATATTGTGTGCTTATCAGCTGCCCCATCAATCGCGATTTATCTCATGATGCCGGCTCATGCTCAAAAGCTAAGATGTGTAAGTTTCCCTTCTTCTTTCCTGTAGTAAGACCCCCATCACTGCACATTCTACTGTTTCCCTGTGCTCAAGTATTTGGTAGGTTGTTGATCCCAAATGCCAAGGACAATGATACACCCACCGTGGCTCCCCCATCGCACCGCCCACCGCACGCGCGCCGGGTCCACTCCAGCCACCGGACGGCCGATCCGAGCCGTCCAAAAGTTCTAAAAAAAACCGAGTGGGCATACGCGAAAATCAACGGCATCCGACGTATGTAGGTGCTCGATCCGAACTTCCAAAAATTAGAAGATCCGAGCAGTTAAAAAATGGAAGATTGATTCGAGCACCTACACACGTTGGATGCCGTTGATTCCCACGTAGGGCCCACTCGGTTTTTTTTTAGAACTTTTGGACGGCTCAGATTGACCATCCGGTGGCTGGAGTAGGCCCAGCACGCGTGCAGTGGGCAGTGCGGTGGGGGAGCCGCGGTAGTTGTATCATTTTCGAAATGGTAATATCAACTCCTGACATGAGATTCACTTTGAAGCTGGCCTATATACTTCATTGTCCAAAAAAAGCTGGCCTATATACTTTGAGATACAAAAAAGCTGCCTTTTTCGAACTAAATGATTGTGATACTCTCAAATATCTACGCAGCGATAAATTAATTTTATTACAGGGGCAAATATTTTACTATTGACCAGCATTGTTTGGTGGCAATCTTCTAGGTTAATTTGACATCGTACGATAGGAGCATGTATTTTACTATTGTTGGCTGGTTAATTAGGAGACAAAGATTGACCAGCATTGTCTAGTAGCAATCTTCTAGGATAATTTGCCTGCGTCAACCGGTAAGCAATCCCAGTCTTTCTCTTCCTTTTTTTAATTTGCACGAACCAAGTTTATAAGTGAATCTCAAAAAGTTTTTTAGTTTTTTGAGATTAAACGAATTGCTAAGAGAAAAATTTGTTTTTGCACTCCCTCTATCTCAAAAAGTACGCCCAAAATGTGAACTTAAAAAAAATAAAAAGATTTCAAGAGAACTTTCAAAAAAATTCAACCATTAGCAGATTTTAAATAATCATTCCTTGAAAACAATGTATTAATTTTAAGTGCTCGTTACGTGAATCGGACAAACATTTCAGCATTCCCCACAAGTATAAAACTTCAGAGTCCCCGTAATCATTTCTCCACACCAAGGCAGCATGACGAGGAAATCAACATCCAGTAAAAGAACGAAGCCGATTCCCGGCGCCACTTCTTCGGAAATCTCACCGGCGGCAGAATCTATCGCCAACAACGTCGATCTCCTCACAGAAATCCTACTACGTTTGCCAGCGAAATCACTAATCCGATTCGAGTCCGTTTCCAAGCACTGGCTCTCTCTCATCTCTGGCCCCCAATTCACCACCGCCCACTCCTCCCGAAACCCTAGCCCTTCTGTCTCAGGCTTGTATTCCTATGAGATTTCTACTTCTAGGAGACTCAACACATTCAACTCTGGGAGACTCAACACCGTCTATTCTAGGAGACTCAACACCGTCTCCCTTCACGGCCCCGGGAATCTCCCCTCTCTCGCCTTCGTCCACGACCTCGGAGGCACTCGATCCAAACCCAGGATTGTACGCTCTCTCAACGGACTGCTATTGTTTCGTCACTTTGATGATGAAAGTGAAACTACTTCATACATAGTTTGTAACCCCACCACACAGAAACACACAGTACTATCACGTGGTTGGATTTCGAAAGCAGCTCATGATGCTTTCTTGGCATTTGACCCTTCTAAATCGCCTCACTACAAGGTTGTCTTGATTAGTATGTCCGCTTCCCGACCTTACTGTGTTGATGTCTACTCCTCGCATGATGCATCTTGGGACTGTGTTTTCGTTGAGGATAAATGTTGTTCTAGCGGTGGGGTCTTTTGGAATGGAGCGATCCATTGGTTAAGTGATGAGAGTGGTCTCTTGAGATTTGACGTCGATGCGGGGGAGATGATAGCAATGCAGAACCCTAGGGAGCCGAAGATCCTTGCCCATGATAAGATTTTGTACTTCGGAGAATGTGGTGGCCGTCTGGTTCTTGTTCAGTCTCCTTCGTGCTGCCCTATGGGATTCAGAATACTTGAGCTAAAAAAGGACTACTCCGGTTGGTCTGCCAAGTGTCGGGTCAATCGAAGGCACTTGAGAGATGAATTCTCTGAGACGGATAATGTGAGGTATATGTTTCCCGGAATTAGAGTGCTGTATGTTTCGAAAGGAGAGAAGGAAAAAGATTTCGTTGTTGTGTTAGCTATTCAAGGGAGGGTTATTTTGTACAAGCTGAAGTGCAGGACATGGGATGTGCTTCCTGGTCTATTTCCAAGCGAGTCATTTCATGGTGGTGCTTATCCATTTGTTGAATCCCTATGTCCTGTCTGAACATTATCTTCCATGTTGGAGCATGTGTTAAAACTTTTCTATGATACTGTTCCTTAGTGTTGGAGAGGTGAATTTTGCAATAGTAGGAGTTTGTTGGACATGTTGGTTTAGAGAGTGTTTGGGAGCCTACTTTTTGACTTTTCATTTTCAGTTTTTTGATTTTTTGACTTTTTGAATTATAGCCAGAATGTATTTTGAGTATGGTAGAGTGTTTGGAAGATTTGTGCAGAATGTATTTTGAAATTATATAGTAGTGTTTGGTAGATGATTGTCCAGAATGAATTATGGGTTGCATTTTTACCATATTACCCTTTGTCTTTATTATGTTCTTATAACAGGTGTTACTTGCCTTTTTTTTTTTTAACTTTATTATTCAATAGTTTATGGGCTGTTTAAGTCTATATATTTCTAAAATAATGTTTTGTTTTCGGCTTTTTTTTTTGGTTTTTTGAGATCTGCTTTTTGCCTCCTGTTTTTTTTTTTTTTTGAGATCTGTTTTAGCACGACCCTTTCTCCGAGCTTTTTTGTTGTGAATGGCTAGCTTCTTGTCTCTCCTCTCTACTCTTCTCTCTCTGGTCTCTCTCTTCTCTGGGTGTGTGTCGTGTGGTGAACAGATGAAGGGAGGATTGTGGTTAAGGAGGGAGGGGCAATTCTGGTAATATGAAGGGAGGATTGTGGGTATTTTCGTAATAGACCAAAAAATGGGAAAAGCCATAATCTGAAAAACTCCTCCAACCCAGATTCTGGTTTTTTGCTCCTAAACCCAAAAACTGAAAATCTATTCTCCCAAAATCCATTCTCATAATCAGTTGCCAAACACTCAAAATGCGAAGATGAGAGCTGAAAATTCAGTTGCCAAATTAATATCTTTAGTTGGCATACAGGTGACATTTTCTACCAATAATTATACTAGTATTTTCTTTTATCTCAGCAGCTGTTAAGCCTGTTGTATATCTTCGTAAGCATACATTAGATGAACCAAAGAAGACAAGTAAAAGAAGAAAGGAGATTGGATGGTTTCAGAAAAATAGATTATCAAAAGCTTTGAAGTTTGTCATACGTACCAAATCTCAGAACATGAAGTACTTGTTTATACCCGTTTTTGGCACCGCGGATCGGGCCAGCCGTGATTGGATTTTTGATTATTAATTCCTTAATTAATTGGGCCGAGAGGTGTGTAATTAGTTGGGTAATTATTGGGCAATGGGTTTTTTCCCATTTGGGCCCAAGGATATGCGGCCCACGGTTGCAAGATTGGTTTTGTTCGGCCCAGAAGGCAGCCCACGGTCGAGCCCGCGAGGAAATGAATTAATTTGGTCCACTTGGTTTTGCCCACGGTTGAGTTTCAATGGGAAACAATAATCTGGTGCAAATGAGTTGGTCCCCAATTGTAGGAAGCAGTTACCATTTGGTGGCAGTTGATATTTGAAACACAAAGGGCCAATTGACCAAGTCAATTGGCCATGTGTTGCAGGAAGCACAAAAAAGGGAGGAAGTTGGAAGATATTTCTACCAAGGAGTGGGACACATGTCAACAAATGAGAGACCCACTACCCATGATCTATTTTCAACTGCCCTCAACTTCTGAAAACTGCCCACTACCGTGCATGCACAAAAGGTGGAAGAGATCATGGGACACTTGGCAGCCATAGAAGCAATGCTGATTCTCGGATTCAGGCCTGAATCAGATGCTGCTGGCCCTATAAATAGTCCAACACCAATCAAGCTCAACGCTTAAACAAAAAGCCTTCCCAGCGAAGCAAACACTTTACTACTTTCAGCAAAGTAGATTATCGAGTACTACGTGCTCAAACCCCATTCAAACACACTTCTTTAAGTTGTTTGGATATTTTACTTTCCTGTACCAACTTTATTATCCCGGTGTAATAGAGTTTACGTTTTCACGTTTCTACGTCCATTTCCTATACGACTAGGAAATATTAAGTCCACAACCGTGTGGCAAACCACGAACCGCTCTGTGATCTTTAACCTTTGGGTCACACACGATCGCTCATACGATAGAAGTCAAGATTCACGGGAATCTTCACAAGAAGTTAGGCGCTACAAGTCTTGGCACGCCCGCGCTCATCGCATCCACACCTTGTGTGCTAAAAACGAGAGTTTTCATTGGCACGCCCAGTGGGACACTAGTCGTTCACAAAGGTATCAATCATGCCGCCGAAAACAAGAACCGGACAGTCACAGTCGGATCCACCACAGCCCGATCCTCCAGGCAGCCCTGAAGGAGTTGCTGTTAACGTCCCGGTACTCGAGGAAGCCGCTCCTCAAGTCAGCGCACAAGATCTTCAAGACGCCACGGATAGCGTCAAGAATTATATGTTTTTTGCAGGACAAGAAATTTCACACAGCGTGGCACAAACAATTTCTCAGTCCGTTGAGCCTATGACTCTAGCAATCAATGACATGATTGCCACAATGAAAGAAAGGCTTCCACTCGTCCCTCAACAACCAGTCATGCCTCAGTTCGGATTCTATGGCAACGGCCATGAACAGACAGGTTTGAAGGACTCAATTCCACCGCCACCACAAGTTTTCTATCAAGCTTCTTCATCAAACAGCCCTGCACCAGCAGGAGATAGAAGCAAAGGAGTGGTTATTGGAGGAGGACCGACGCCTCCAATGAACAAGGAACAAAGGGCCGTTTTGGTGGAAAACCCAAACAGGCCTGAAAAGACCGACAAAAGGCCTCCTCACGGAGGACAAGGTGCTGTTAAAGACAAGAACAGTTCTCATGCTCATTCAGTCCCAGAGACTCGGGGGGCAAACCCAGGCGTGAATCTGCAAGCACAAGAGGCAGGCCAACAGCCGCCTCCAATGCCAGCCATGATTGGGAGAGATCAAGTCCTGGATTTGCTCCAAGAACAGTTAGGGCCTGGATTCAGGCCTGTGGGCAGACCCATGTACAGGAAGCCCCACACGGCGGAGATTGACGGTGAAGCTTTTCCCAAGGGATACCGAGTTCCTGAATTTCAGACCTTGCCGGGGAGAACATGCAGTCCACAGTGGAACACATTGCTCGATTTCAAGTGCAGTGCGGGGAAGTGGGTACGAATGACAAACTCAAGTTGAGGCTTTTTCCGAATTCCTTGACAGCAACGGCCTTCACTTGGTATATCAATCTGCCACCCAATTCTGTCCAGACCTGGGCCCAGATTGAAGAGATGTTCCACCAGCAGTTTTACAGGGTTGAACCAGAGATAACGATGGCGGATTTGTCACGCTATCGTCAACTTCCACAAGAAGGCGTGGAGTCTTACCTCTCCCGATTCAAGACAGCGCGTTTCAAGTGTAAGATCCCTTTGCCCGAGGCCGAATATGTGCGTTTAGCACTGAACGGCCTAGATTTCGAGTTCAAGAAGAAGTATCATGGTACAAAATTTAGGGACTTGTTTGAGCTGTCTGCAAAGGCCTCGCGTTATGAGAAGCTTTTGGAAGAAGAGAAGGATAGAAAGTCGGCTTCCAAGGGCACGTACTATCAAGACCCTAATTATGACGTGGCTACGGTTGAGGCAGAGGCTAGTGTCGATGTTGATGTGGCCGAAATCATCAATAGAAAGCCTTATGTCTGCAAGGCCTTCGTCAAGATGGAGCCCGCGAAGCAACCCATCCAAGAAGCATTTAATAGGCCTACCAGGGCCTACACCTTTGATATCAGCAAGGCGGAAGCTATTTTCGATCAGCTCTTGGCGGATAAGTTGCTGAAGTTGCCCTTTGGTCACAAGATCCGAGCATTGGATGAATTAAAGGGCAAGGAATATTGCAAATACCACAATTCTTGGAGTCACTCAACCAATAATTGCTTTGTGTTTAGGAATGATATCCAAGACAAGATTGATCGGGGAGAATTCAAGTTTCCCGAGAAGGACAAGCAGGCCATGGGGGTGGATGGCAACCCATTTCCTTCAGGCCTAAGTGCAAACATGGTTTCAGTGAATATGAGGTCCATGCCCAGAGCTACACCAAGGCCTAGACTGAGCTTGGGGGCACCATCGAGAGCAGCATTCAGGCCTAGGCCGAATCACTACCAAGACCCATGTTTTGAGGAAGATTTCACTCCGTCTCGCACTTGGGGGGTAAGGAGGCCAAGAACTTCGATTCGGGGGGCAAGCACCCCGGTTCAGGCCTTTGAAAGGGTGAAAAGATTTGAAAGGAAGAAGCCTTGGTGGTCCAAGCCCGAAGTAGATAGGGAGTTGGAGAGACCATGCTGCTCATTGGTTTGCACTGAATGTGGGCATCATGCTGTTCCATCCAGACCTGTGTTGAAAAGCATAGTCGTGGGCAGAACCGAAGTCAGGCCTGAGGAGGTACGCAGGCCTAAACAGAGCCAGAACCAGATCAGGCATGAGTCAGTTTTCAACAGGATTCGACCAGGTGCGGTGAAGATAGAGGATGAGCTCAATAATCTCAGAATTTCAGCCCCAACTGGAGGGAAGCCTAGGACTGTGAAACCTCCTGTCATTCCCCCAAATGAGTGGCATAAGGTCGAACATCCTAAGTTTCCTGCCCCACAACCTCCTTTATCACGATCTCAGAAAAGACGCCGCCAACGATTTAGGCAGGCGGAAAGGAGGGCTCAAGAGGAAGATGACCTGCTAGGGGACATCATGGAAGAGGATGACATCAATGAGGAAATGGTGCTGGAGTCACCTACAGAAGAGTTGAAGGATGAGGCAGTCAAGCCTAGGAGAGAATACAAGCCTTTGGAAAGAACCCACAAAGAGGTTGTTGCCAGTTCCTCTTCAGGGCAAGTTCCTCAATTTGTGAGGAAGGCTTTACTGGAAAAAACCCTCGAGGAGGCTAGGATTAAGCCTCTTCCGAGACAGGTCACTTTATTGAGGAATCAGCCGCTTGAGCCGACGCAGGTCTCGGGGGGCAAGTCTCGATTAAACCCACAGGCCAGGGAATTCAGGCCTGGGCAGGCTTCGAAGATGCAATGCAACATGGTGGTCTTTCTACCATCCGAACTAGAAGCAAAGAACAAAGACCTTACTGCCATGGAAGGCGATGTGGTGGAGATGGGTCAAACGGCCGAGATATTACACGAATCCCTCAATTCAGGCCTGAATGGAGGCGGGCCTTCAGTGATAATTCTGAAGGACGATGATGAGAATAGTACCGAAGGCCGGGCAGCAAGCGTAATATTCGAGAAACCCACTTCCAAGATGACAAGGCATATCAAGCCTCTATATATCTCGGGATGTGTAGACGGAATGCCAATCAATCGACTCCTTGTCGATAACGGTTCGGCAGCTAACCTCATGCCTAGGTCAACTATGGTCAAGCTAGGCAAGACGGATCAGGACTTGGTGTCAACAACGGCGACGTTGACTGACTTCACTGGGCATGAGACGAACTGTCTGGGGATTTTGATCATGAACTTGACCGTTGGGTCAAAAACCCTCACCACTCCATTCTTCGTCGTGAATTCGCGGTCCTCGTTCAACATTCTGTTGGGAAGGGATTGGATTCACGCCTGCCTAGCCGTACCGTCAACCTTGCACCAATGTTTGGTTTTTTGGAACCAAGAAGATATAGAGGTAATCTGGGCAGATCGTAGGCCGTTCCTCGCTTCTACCAATCATACCGAGGCAAGATTGTATGATGAGGATGTCGGCCCGATGAAGGTGGCAGGCCTTGATAAGTTTGGCCGCCACAAGATTGTGCCTATCTCCGCCCACAAGTCAGTGGAGGAGGTGAAGGCGTTGTACCAAGAACTAATCGGCCCTATGATCACGGAGTCAAGTAGGCCGATTACAGCTTCAACCAAAAGGCCTTTTTAATGTCAGTAAGGCCCTCGGAAGAAGAGAAGGACGTGGCTTTGCGGGCCACGTTGACAAAGTTAGAAGCCTGTTTGCTGGAGAGAAGGCTTAGAGAAGAACAGGAAGAAGAAGGTTATTCGGCCAATGCGGCCGAAGTTATCAATGAGGACTTAGATCTGATCGAAGACTTGGATGAGATTCGTTTGGAAGATCTTGAAGCAGCCCCGGCCAAATTGGATGACTTAAAGGCCGATGTTCAAGATCCTTTGGAAGAGGTTAACCTAGGAGATTCAGACAATCCTAGGCCTGTATATATTAGCCAACTTCTGCCAGAGGACGTGAAACAGAAGCTCATTCAGCTCTTAACAGAGTTCAAGTCTTGTTTTGCCTGGAACTATGACGAACTTCCAGGCTTGTCCAGGGATTTGGTGGAACACAAGTTGCCTATCCAGCCGGGATTTAGGCCTTTCAAGTAACCGCCAAGGAGGATGTCTAATGAGGTCTATCTGCAAGTCAAGGATGAGATCGAGCGCCTTTTTAATGCCGGGTTTATACGCACGGCTAGGTATGTAACTTGGCTATCTAACATTGTGCCAGTCCTTAAGAAGAATGGCAAGATTAGAGTTTGTGTAGACTTCAGAAACCTAAACTTGGCGTCTCTGAAGGACGAGTATCCGATGCCCGTTGCAGACTTATTGGTAGATGGGGCTTCGGGCCATAAAGTTCTATCCTTTATGGACGGCCATTCGGGCTACAATCAGATCTTCATCGACGAGGCCGATACGGCTAAGACTGCTTTTAGGTGTCCCGGAGCTTTGGGAACCTTTGAGTGGGTCGTGATGCCCTTCGGCCTAAAAAACGCGGGTGCTTCGTTCCAACGAGCAATGAACGCCATTTTCCATGATTTCATTGGCCGTTTCATGGAGATCTACATCGATGACATTGTGGTCAAATCTCAAACCTATGATGAGCATTTGGAACATCTGAGGAGGTCATTCTTGAGGATGCAACAATTTGACTTAAAGGTTAACCCCTTAAAGTGCGCCTTTGGAGTCTCCGCAGGCAAGTTCCTAGGATTTTTGGTCCACAATAGAGGTATTGAGATTGATCAGAATAAGACCAAGGCAATTATGGAAGCAAAGCCTCCTACAACCAAGAAAGAGTTGCAGAAGCTCTTGGGGTCGCTCAACTTTTTGAGAAGGTTCATCTCAAACCTAGCGGGGAAGGTTCAGGTCTTTTCCCAACTCTTGAAGCTGAAGGATCAAGACACTTTTGTTTGGGAGGCAGATCACCAGAAGGCCTTTGAGGAGATCAAAGGCTACTTAGCGAAGGCTCCAGTTCTTATGCCTCCTATCAAGAACAAGCCTTTGAAGCTCTACATTTCGGCTGCGGAAAGCTCAATCGGATGCCTTTTAGCACAAGACAATGAGCAAGGGAAAGAGCAAGCTGTTTATTATTTAAGTAGGTTGTTAACTCCTTGTGAGAGGAGATATACTCCTATTGAAAAGTTATGTCTTGCTTTGTACTTTGCAGCAATAAAATTGAGGCACTACATGCTTCCCGTTGTGGTTTACATTATGAGTCAAACAGACCTGATTAAGTACTTGCTTTCTCGGTCAATCATGCGAGGCCGAATCGGCAAATGGTCGTTGGCTTTAATGGAGTTCAGTTTTCAATATGTCCCTCAAAAGGCTGTAAAAGGCCAGGCCTTAGCAGATTTCCTTGCCGATCATCCTTGTGTGGATATCGGCGAAGAATCTGATTCAGGACTGAGTGCATTTGAACTCTCGCTCACTCCTTGGACACTTCTCTTTGATGGATCAAAAACTCAACAAGTCTCAGGCTGTGGGATTATCATTATCTCTCCCCAAGGCCTGAGAACGGAGCTATCTTTTCAATTTGATTTTCCATGTACAAATAATCAAGCCGAATATGAAGCGGTAGTGATAGGCCTTGAAATCCTTAGGGATCTTGAGGCCCGAGAAGTGAGGGTCATAGGGGATTCAAACCTCGTAATCAACCACTTGGTAGGTACGTTTAAATGTTATAGTGAGGAGTTAGCTCCTTATTACATGGCAGCGGTGCAATTAATTCAAGATTTCGATAACGTAACTGTCAAACACGTCTCAAGGAGTAAGAATACATAAGCAAACAGTCTGGCTCAGGCCTCAACGGGCCTGAAGCTTTCACCAGAAACTCTTCATAAGATCATTACAGTCCAGAAAAGGCTACTCCCTTCTGTAAGGAGAAGAGGTTTAGGCCTAGAAGTATTTGCTTCAGACCTTCCGGTTGAAGAAGAAGATGAGGATAAGGAAGATTGGCGTGATCCTATTATTGCTTACCTAAAGCGGCCTCATATGGGGGCTAGTAGAAAGGTCAAAAGAAGAGTATTGAGTTATGTGCTCCTTGGAGATGAGTTGTACAAGAAAGGCCTTGAAGATGACTTGCTTTTGAGGTGTTTATGCCATACCGAGGCCATGAAGGTAATGGCAGAAGTCCACGAAGGGATTTGTGGGGCACATCAGTCCGGTATCAAGATGAGGTGGCTAATTAGAAGGTATGGTTACTATTGGCCCACGATCTTAGAGGATTGTATACGTTTTTCTAAGGGCTGCCAGCCTTGTCAAGCCCACGGCCCAGTCCATCATACCCCTACAACGGATTATCAAGCTGTGGTGAAGCCTTGGCCTTTTCGAGGCTGGGCTTTAGATATAATTGGGATGATTTATCCCCCTTCATCGAAACAACACAGGTTCATCTTGGTAGCCACGGATTATTTCACGAAATGGGCGGAGGCCATCCCGTTAAAGTCTGTGGATCAACAGGATGTGATCAAAGTTATGAAGGAGAGAATTATCCATAGGTTTGGAATACCCGAACATTTTGTGGCGGACAGAGGCTCAGTGTTCTTTGGAGCACAGGTTAGGGCCTTTACGAGCCAATTCAATATTCAGCTATCTCACTCAACTCCATATTATGCGCAAGGGAATGGTCAGGCCGAATCAACCAATAAGACCTTGATTGGAATTATTGAGAAGATGGTAGAAGACAATCCGAGGGTTTGGCATGAGCTCCTGTCCGATGCATTATGGGCTTATAGGACTTCGAAGAAAGAAGCCACAAATGTTACTCCTTACATGTTGGTATATGGCCATGACCCCGTACTTCCTATGGAGGTAACGGTTAGATCGGCCAGGATTGCGTACCAAAATGGCTTAAGTCCTGCTGATTATAGCCAAGCTATGCTAATAGAAATGGAAGACCTTGACGAGGTAAGGTTGGCTGCTTTAGACCATATGTTGATTCAAAAGCGTCAAGTGGCTAGGGCCTATAATAGAAGAGTGAGAAGGAAGAGCTTCACCGAAGGAGATTTGGTTTGGGAGGTTGTTCTTCCCTTGGGCGCTCAAACCCCAAGATACGGCAAGTGGTCTCCAACGTGGGAAGGGCCGTATCAAATTTGCAAGGTGTTCGAAGGTAATGTTTATCTTGTAATGGATTTGAATGGTGGAATGCATAAACATACTATCAATGGAAAGTTTTTAAAGCATCATTATCCTACAATGTGGGAGATGAGAGACTTTAAAGAAAAACTACCATCAAAACCATAATTGATAGATCAAGGTCTGAATCAGTCTAGGCCACCATCGGGACTTGAATCTGTCTAGGCTACCAGCCAAGCCTGGATTTGGTTTATGTCATCAAAACAAAACAGTTGAAAAGGCCTAGAGTTCAGGCCACACAGGTACCAACAGCCCAATGGGTTAAAGTTCAGGGCTGAAGGAAAGAAACTACGTTATTACAAGGCCACAACGGCCTAAAGTTCACCAAGGATACTTGAACGAAGGGTGTTCCAGGATGCAGCAAGGTTGTTGAGCTGGGCCTCTAACCTTTCTTTTGAGGTTTGGAGGCCTGCTTGATTGGGAACCAAGGGAAGGAGCTTAACCTTGATAGCTTTGGAAGTGGCAAACAGTCCCTTCTGTTGAGCTTCCAGGCTTGACTGCTGGGTCACCAGGGCCACCGTGCTTTTCTCTGCATCCTCCTGCTTTCTCTTCAGTTCTTGGATCTGTTCTTCCCAGGTCTGAATGTCGTTGGCCAGATTGGTTTTTTGCACCTCAATGGCTTCGATTTGAGTTTTCGAAGCTTCATAGCCAGTTACGCATTTGCTCAACTCTTGGCGGAGGTCGTCGATTTCAGTAAGGCTTGAGTCAACTTTCGAGAGTTCAAGAGCAGCCCTGTCATAAGACTTCTGCATGTCCGGGAAGTCCTTGTGGAAGTTCTGCAGGTTTGTTTCCACAGCTTCACTGAAGGCTTGAGCTCTGACCAGGATGTCAAGGGCCTTCCTGAACGAAGAAGCCCTGTCTGGGTGAAGAGCTGTCCTGATATCCATCTTGATCAAAGCCCCACATGCAGATCTGATGATGATTGCGGCTGCTCCAAGAAGAAAAATGTTAGGCTGCATTTCGGCCTGACAGAATATTAGATACACCAAGGTCTGTTTGGCTGCCAAAAACAGTTCTTCTCCAAACGCCTTAATCTTAACAGAATCAAGGCGTAGGGGGGGCAATGTTTATACCCGTTTTTGGCACCGCGGATCGGGCCAGCCGTGATTGGATTTTTGATTATTAATTCCTTAATTAATTGGGCCGAGAGGTGTGTAATTAGTTGGGTAATTATTGGGCAATGGGTTTTTTCCCATTTGGGCCCAAGGATATGCGGCCCACGGTTGCAAGATTGGTTTTGTTCGGCCCAGAAGGCAGCCCACGGTCGAGCCCGCGAGGAAATGAATTAATTTGGTCCACTTGGTTTTGCCCACGGTTGAGTTTCAATGGGAAACAATAATCTGGTGCAAATGAGTTGGTCCCCAATTGTAGGAAGCAGTTACCATTTGGTGGCAGTTGATATTTGAAACACAAAGGGCCAATTGACCAAGTCAATTGGCCATGTGTTGCAGGAAGCACAAAAAAGGGAGGAAGTTGGAAGATATTTCTACCAAGGAGTGGGACACATGTCAACAAATGAGAGACCCACTACCCATGATCTATTTTCAACTGCCCTCAACTTCTGAAAACTGCCCACTACCGTGCATGCACAAAAGGTGGAAGAGATCATGGGACACTTGGCAGCCATAGAAGCAATGCAGATTTTCGGATTCAGGCCTGAATCAGATGCTGCTGGCCCTATAAATAGTAGTTCACAATGTTAAAAAAAGGGTCCAACACCAATCAAGCTCAACGCTTAAACAAAAAGCCTTCCCAGCGAAGCAAACACTTTACTACTTTCAGCAAAGTAGATTATCGAGTACTACGTGCTCAAACCCCATTCAAACACACTTCTTTAAGTTGTTTGGATATTTTACTTTCCTGTACCAACTTTATTATCCCGGTGTAATAGAGTTTACGTTTTCACGTTTCTACGTCCATTTCCTATACGACTAGGAAATATTAAGTCCACAACCGTGTGGCAAACCACGAACCGCTCTGTGATCTTTAACCTTTGGGTCACACACGATCGCTCATACGATAGAAGTCAAGATTCACGGGAATCTTCACAAGAAGTTAGGCGCTACAAGTCTTGGCACGCCCGCGCTCATCGCATCCACACCTTTTGTGTCAAAAACGAGAGTTTTCAGTACTTGAACTAAGGAAACTCAAATCAGGACGCACTTCTCCATCTCCCCTTTGTTATGTTATTCCCAGATTCTAATTGATTTTCGCTTAGCTATATACTGTATCTTTCTTTATTCCAGTCCCTGTTTTGTGTAACTAACTACAACCAATTGACTAGTACATGTACTTCATCATATTACCGTACAAATTAAAGGCTGTGACATCAATTGCTATTTATCTCCTACTGTTTCCCTATGCCCAAGTATTTGGTAGGTTGTTGGTTGCGCTCATAATTTAGCAAGGTTGGAGAGGGGAGCAAGTGTTTGATCAAATCCCATCAACAGTACTGATGGAGGCTTTGCACAATGACCACGATGGTCTTGGAGTTAATCGAGCTACTGCGTCAAGTATTTTTCAAATTGACAGTGATTTCAGAAGATGAACATAGCAACACGTTCAAATAATTTGTTGTAACCTAGGATATAATACCAAATATAATCTTTATCCTTGCTATACCTTAATCATTTTCCCTATTGTAATCTATTTATACTAGTGGAGAGATCAATACAAAAATTAACTTGGCTAATATTTTCTTCAACGAGAAGTCTAGTAGCCTCTTTATGGGCCTATTATCGTGCAGCCTTTCTAAAACTATATTGACAAAATTCAGTGTACTTAATTCTTCGTTTTGCTATTTGTCTCTCTACTTTGAATTTAATTTTGTTCACCCTTTGAATTTAATTTTAAAGATGGTGAACAAAATTGCACTCCTCTGCTTTCTCTTAAACCAAGTTAAGGCTAATTTGGCTTTAAAAGTCGAATAGTGATTTATTTTTTCTTTATTTTAAAAAAAAATCGCATTTGTTAGTTTTTGCGTCAAATTTTTGTGACTTTTTTATTCTTCTCGGCAAAAAGAATCGGAAAAGTATAAATTTTTTTTATCGAAACTCATACAATTTTTTTTAAAAAGACAAAAATAAGTAAAATAAGTTGTCCTTTTTACTTATTTTTGTCTTTATTCAAAAAATTATGAGTTTCGATCATACTTTTTTACTTTTCCGATTCCTCTCGACGAGACGAATCAATAAGTCACAAAAGTTTAATGCAAAACAAACAAATGCAAAAAAAAAAATTGAATAAAGAGAAAAAAAATAATTCACCTTACTTTTTGACAAATGATAATGCCACGACCAGATTCTTTAGTAATACAGTACGGAAATTTGTGGCGTCCTTTCTTCTTTTTCATAAGTTTATGCTACAGCTGAGGATTAGCAAAATTCCTTCTATTTTTCTGGCATCATAAGTTTGTGGCGTCTTTTCTTCTTTGATCGTAAGTTTATGCTACAGCTCAGGATTAGCAAAACTGGTGTTGTACTAGACTAATTTGAACCGGTAAATTTGAGTAACCTGACACCATCTTGTTTGGTTTACTTTGAGATACAAAAAAGCTGCCTTTTCGAAATGGATGATCTAATGTGATACTCCCAACCATCTACGTACCGATAAATTTTACGATAGGGGGATGTATTTTACTATTGTTGGCTGGTTGGGAGACAAAAATTGACCCGCATTGTCTGGTGTCAATCTTCTATTTGTTAGAAATACCACGTTCTGGGAGTACCAAATAATTTGCCCGCGTCAACGGGTAAGCAATCCCAGTCTTTCTCTTCCTTTTTTGCACGAACCAAGTTTTTTAAAGTTTAAATGAATTGCTAAGAGAAAAATTAGTTTTTTACTCCCAATATCTCAAAAATACGCCCAAAACGTGAACTTAAAAATACTGAAAAAATTTCCAGAGAACTTTCAAAAACAAATCAACCATTAGTAGATTTTAAAAAAGTTTAATTTTTTTCTTGAAAACAATATGTTAGTTTTAAGTGCTCATTACTCGAATCGGACAAACATTTTAAGACACAGATAGTAGCAATTTCTCTTTGTTCTTCTTTCTACCATCTTCACTATGAGATGGAGATGAGATCCTTGTTCACTTTAATTTGTGCCCAGTGCCTTTAGTTTTTTTTTGACAAAACAGTGCCGTTAGTTAAGTTTTCAGTTCTTCTACGTCATTCCCAAGCCCAAAAAGATTATCAGAATCGTTTATTTTATAGAATTCATTGATAAAATATTTGAGGTGAAGATCAATTTAATCAAACTTCTTTCCTAAGGCAACGAATCATCTTTGTGCAAGTAAAAAATAGAATCTTGAAGCTGTATATCATATTTGGATTTTTTTCCCTCACAAACGCGACTTGTTTATATAGTAAAATCATCTTTGTTATGCATATTTTCTCGGCAAATTCTAGAAAATGAAAGGTTTTTTTTTTTTGTCACTAGACGGTGGGTTGGTCCCATCCGGACCATTCATACTCGGCAATACACGGTTTAGGCTCTGTTTGGAACTTAGAGAAAGGAAAAGAAAATAAAAGAGAAGAAAAATGAGAGGAAAATGGGAGGAAAAATTTACTATTTATTAGACTTAAAATTCTTATTTTCTTTACTCTTTCTTTTCCAACCAAACAATGGAGAGAATTTTTTTTTAATTTTCCTTTCTTTTCCTTTCCTTTCCATGGGTTCCAAACAGATCCTAAATTTCAATTTGTTTTTTTTTTGTCCCCTGTTGAAAACTTGGAAGATGGAAATGGCTTTCGAATTTCGAATTTCAGCATTATCCCACAAATTAAAAACTTCACAGTCCCCGCAGTCATTTCTCCGCACCAAGGCAGCATGACGAGGAAATCAACATCCAGAAAACGAACGAAGCCGATTCCCGGAACCACTTCGTCGGAAATCTCACCGGCGGCGGAATCAATCGCCAACAACGTCGATCTCCTCACAGAAATCCTACTACGTTTGCCAGCGAAATCCCTAGTCCGATTCGAGTCCGTTTCCAAGCACTGGCTCTCTGTCATCTCCCGCCCCCAATTCTCCACCGCCCACTCCTCCCGAAACCCTAGCCCTTCTGTCTCAGGCTTGTATTCCTACGAAATTTCTACTTCTGATTACTCTAGGAGACCCAACACCGTCTCCCTTCACAGCCCCGGGAATCTCCCCTCTCTCGCCTTCGTTGACGGCCCCGGAGGCACTCGATCCAAACCCAGGATTGAACACTCTCTCAACGGACTGCTATTGTTTAGTCACTTCGATGATGAAAGTGAAACTGATGATGAAAGTGAAACTATTTCATACATAGTTTGTAATCCCACCACACAGAAACGCACAGTACTATCACGTGGTTGGATTTCGAAAGCACCTCATGATGCTTTCTTGGCATTTTACCCTTCTAAATCGCCTCACTACAAGGTTGTCTTGATTAGTATGTCCACTTCCCGACCTTACTGTGTTGATGTCTACTCCTCGCATGATGCATCTTGGGACTATGTTTTCGTTGAGGATAAATGTTGTTATAGCGATGGCGTCTTTTGGAATGGAGCAATCCATTGGTTAAGTGATGAGAGTGGTCTCTTGAGATTTGACGTTGATGCGGGGGAGATGATAGCAGTGCCGAACCCTAGGAATCCGAAGATCCTTGCCTATGATAAGATTTTGTACTTCGGAGAATGTGGTGGGCGTCTGGTTCTTCTTCAGTCTCCTTCGTGCTTCCCTATGGGATTCGGAATACTTGAGCTAGAAAAGGACTACTCCGGTTGGTCTGTCAAGTGTCGGGTCAATCTAAGGCGCTTGAGAGATGAATTCCCTGAGACGGATAAGGTGAGCTATATGTTTCCCGGATTTAGAGTGCTGTATGTTTCGAAGGGAGAGAAGGAAAAAGATTTCGTTGTTGTGTTAGCTATTCCAGGGAGGATTATTTCGTATAAGCTGAAGTGCAGGACGTGGGATGTGCTTCCTGGTCTATTTTCAAGTGAGTCATATGTTGGTGGTGCTTATCCATTTGTTGAATCCCTATTTCCTGTCTGAACACTATCTTCCATGTTGGAGCATGTGTTAAAACTTTTCTATGATACTGTTTCTTAGTGTTGAAGAGGTGAATTTTGCAAAAGTATGAGTTTGTTGGACATGTTGGTTTAATATCTTTAGTTGGCATACAGGGGTCATTTTCTACCAATAATTATACTAGTATTTTCCTTCATCTCAGCAGCTGTTAAGCCTGTTATATATCTTCGTTAGCATACATTAGATGAACCAAAGAAGACAAGTAAAAGAAGAAAGGAGATTAGATGGTTTTCAGAAAAATAGATTATCAAAAGCTTTGAAGTTTGTTATACCAAGTCTCAGAACATGAAGAACTTGAACTAAGGAAACTCGAATCAGGACAAACTTCTCTATCTCCCCTTCGTTACGTCATTCCCAGATTCTAATTGATTTTCCCTTAGTTAGCTTTCTTTATTTCATTGTCTGTTTTGTGTAACTAACTACAACTAATTGACTAGTTCATTTACTTTATCAAATTACCATGCAAAGGCTGTGACATCAATTGCGATTTATCTCCTACTGTTTCCCTATGCTCAAGTATTTGGTAGGTTGTTGGTCCCAAATGCTAATTTCAACTTCTGACATGACATTAACTTTGAAGCTCGCCTATATTCTTCATTGTCCAATGTTCATTGCTTCACTTCCCCTCCCTGCTGTACTAGAGGAGGATGCCAGTGATTACAATTTTGTTTCTTCATATGTGAGGCTTTTAGTCTAGCACTCTCACATTAACTCTGAGTATGAGTACCGATTGCCAAGACAGTATGTTCAACTCGTTGTCCTTAAAAAATGGAAAAAATTAGTGTTTTAAAAATTTGCCTCAATGAAGTGAAGAAAGTAAAGTAGGAATTTTTAACTTTTTAAGCATAGGAATACTAGTAAGATGAGAACACGGCATTCTCTAACTCTCGAATGAGAACAAAAGAAGTGCACCTCTCAAATAGCACATGAATGATCCTATAATCTGCAGCAAGCTCTTACTCTTGAACTAGTTCGTCTCCTACATAGAATTGCTTCTTAGGATGAGTGTCATGAATCTTGGAATGCTCCACCATTTAAATGCTGAGTTTATTGATGCTAGATTTTCCACAAAAATGGATTTCTCAAATGGTGCTACTGGGTGAGGTAGATTCTCTTAATTGGGGATATTATGGAAATTTGTGGTGTCATTTCTTCTTCGATTGTAAGTTTATACAGTGAAGGATTGGCAAAATGTTGTGCTAAATTAACTTTATTTTTCGTTTGCTAAGGCTAGGAACAGATTTGTTGGCTTTCCCGATGATTCAAGATACAGGATATTTACGCTTTTTTCTTTCGATGAATCTAACAAAACATATCTTTGCAAACAGTTTAGTTTGTGCATGCACTATAAGTGATGTAATTAGAAAGAGGATGTGCTCGTTTTGAGCATTTCAAAAGTTTCGTGGTACTACATCATCTTTTGTTATCACATTGAATTTATGTACTGTATATATTCTAATCTCATGCTTAGGGCATGTTTTTTTTCTTATTTGTCTAGTTCTTTCACTATGGACCTCCTAAACATGAGAATGACATGGAACAAACACAATACAAAGAAGAATTTGACCTAAAGGATCTCAAATTACAACACACTCCTCAGTTTGTCTTTTTTTTTTCTTTCCTAATGTCTACAGCCCATGAAAACAGATTCTAATTATCCCTCTTGCTGGATATTTGATTAGGTTATTGGTTTCTAGTTCTAATATTGTATGTTTAAAAGCTCTTAGAATTTGGCCTATATCTTTGCTGGTGAATGGCCATTGCTTCTCTTTGGCAGTACTTGAGCATGCCTATAATGTCACTTCTGTTGCCTCATAGTTGCGCCTTTTATCGTGCCACACATTAACTAGAGTGGGTGCGCTCATCTTGCTAACTACTCGGCTCTTATATCCTTGTTATGGAGTAGTTTGGTGAAATGACATTAGATGCTTTACAAAGGAGAGGGGAAGACATAAGAATGGTTGGCAAGTTGATACTGTATCATTGCCATATTGACTAGCATTGTTTCTCTTCAATGAAAAGTGCAATCAATTGGCTCGTAGTTACTGTGTTACCTGTGTATGGAATTGAAATCAGATTTCTCCCTCAACTTGGCAAAATCCATAGTGAAACTCAGGTTCTCCATCATGTTTTTTCTTTGCCTATATTGGTAGACTATAAAGCGTTTTATTCGTCGTGCATAAAGTGCAACGTATGGATCTTCTTAACGTGGCTATTAGCTATATAGGCGGGGGGAAATCATGCTTATTGTTGCATACAATATTGTCTGATCTTGAATGAAATAGATCTCGCTTGTTTTCAAAAATTAACTAACCATTGCATTTGCTCCTCTTGTGCAAAACTCTTCATTAGATAGAAATTAAATTCCTCATATTTGTACCTTCATCCTTGAGAGACTTTCTCTGATGAGTAATTATACGCAGCAGGAAATTGAAAATAGGAATTCCTCCAAGAAGCGTTACGTGTCTCAAAAATTGTAAGATGAGAACAAAGTAAGGAATTGTTTGATAACTTAAATTCAGCACTTAAAACTAAATCAATTAGGTAATAAGTGATTTAGTAGGTTTGATAACCACATTTTATATTGCTTAACAAATTAAGTGTTACTTAAAATGTAGGCTAAAAAATTGAAAAAGAATTAAGCAGCATTGAGCTACTTAATTCTGGCTGAATTTTTGTGTATTTGCATTCAACCACCACCACCACTCCTACAACCACTGCATCACCACCACCTCCACCACTCCACCACCACCACTCTACCACCACCAACACCACCACTCCACAGCCACTTCACCACCATAACCATCAATCCACCACCACCACCACTCCAGCCCACCACCACCATCACTATCACGCTGCCGCCGACATTGCACAACCACCCCCACCACTACTACCACCACCTCCACCACTCCACCACCACCACTACTACCACCACTCCACCACCACCACCACCGCTACTCCACCACTCCAGCCCACCACCACCACCACTATCACGCCGCCGTCGCCATTGCACAACCACCACCACCACCACCACTACTACCACCACTCCACTACCACCACCACTACTCCACCACTCCAGCCCACCACCACTACCACGCCGCCGCCACCACCACCACCACCATAACGCCACCATTGCACAATCACCACTCCAACATCACCACCACTCCCACTTCATCCCCAACCTCACCACTCCACCTCCACCACCACCCCCCTCACCACCAACCCACCACCACAATCACCACTTCACCATTACCATAAGTACATTGTGATCATTAGTAATTTAAGAGAGAATAGAAACTAAAATTAATTCATCATTTTTTTAATTCAGTACTTAATATATTTATCAAACACAGCTTAAAAAATTCAGCATTCAGCTTTCAGTACTTTAATTTTTCAGCTTTCAATTTCAGTTTTCAGTTTTATCAAACAGCAGTGAACCTCTCAAATAGCACATGAATGCTCCTATAAGATGAGTGTCATGGATCTCGGAATATTGCTTCACCATTTAAATGTTGCGCTTATTGATGCTAGATTTTCAACAAAATTGGATCTCTAAAATGGTGTGACGAGGTGAGGTGGATTCTCTTAATGGGGGACATTATGAAAATTTGTGGTGTCTTTTCTTCTTTGATCGTAAGTTTATGCAACAGTTGAGGATTAGCAAAATTGGTGTTGTACTAGACTAATTTGATTTGCATTTTCCTCGGTAGATTTACATCACTGGAAATTACAGTAACATTATGGAATTCTTGGATCTCAAACCCACATAATCGCAGCTATGTTGTAAGGTTAAGAATGGTTCATATGTAAAATGCTCGTTGGAGTCATCTGGAAATTGTTTTGAAACAGGTACAAAGATAATAATGAACCGGTAAATATGAGTAACCTGACACCATCTTGTTTGGTTTACTTCGAGCCTTTTTCGAAATGGTTGATCTAATGTGATACTCCCAACTATCTACGCAGCAATATATTTACGATAGGGGCATGTATTTTACTATTGTTGGCTGGTTAATTGGGAGACAAAGATTGACCAGCATTGTTTGGTGGCAATCTTCTAGGATAATTTGCCCGCGTCAACCGGTAAGCAATCCCATTCTTTCTCTTCCTTTTTTTGCACGAACCAAGTTTACAAGTGAATCTCAAAAAGTTTTTTATGCCTTGTTTGGATAGTGATTTGAAAGAAAAAAAAATTCAACTCAAAAAATACTCATTACTCCTACTTTCAATAATTACTCACATATCTCCAATCATTATTCTCATTTCTCTCTCTATCTCTCTCCAATTATTATCCCTACTTCCAATCATTACTCTTATTTCTCTCTCCACTCATAATCCTACAAAAAAATTTCAAAAACTCATTCAAACACAGCATTAGTTTTTTGAGATTAAACGAATTGCTAAGAGAAAATTTAGTTTTTCACTCCCTCTATCTCAAAATGCACGCCCAAAACGTGAACTTAAAAATAATAAAAAATTTCAAGAGAACTTTCAAAAAAAAATCAACTATTAGCAGATTTTAATTCTTTTTTTCTTGAAAACGATGTGTTAGTTTTAAGTGTTCCTTATGTGAACTAGACGAGAAGTTTTTCAGTGTCGGGTGGGCACCGGCCACGTGGTGCCGAGCACCATCTCGGCCGTCCAAACGTGTTTTGGGTACGTTTGGACGGTCCAAATTTGTTTGGGTAATTTTCAAATGTAAAATTATCAAAATACCCCCTCAAACCCAAACACATCTGAGCCTTCTAAAACACGTTTGAACGGTCAAGATACGTGTTCAGCACCACGTGGTCTGTGCCCGCTCGTAGGGCTGTAAACAAGCCGAATATTAGAATGTTCAGATTCGTTCATTAAGTTTTTTAGCGAACTCGAGTTCGAGCCGAACTCAATGAAAATTATGACGAGCCAAACTCGAACCGAGTTTGCCTAGGTTTGGGTCGAACTCGAGCTTGTTTACAAACCTTAATGATCCAATAATATCATATTTTATACTCTCCTACAGGTCTAAAACTGCAAATAAATTTTTCATTATGTACATAAACATATTTAAAAACATATACTCCATCCGTCCCTTTATTACAGTCCAGTATTCCATTTTGGGCTGTCCCTTAATAAGTGTCCATTTTGTAAAGTTAGTGGGTAAAAGTTGGTGAATTGTCTATTTTGTCCCTAAAAGTAGATTCCATTTTGAAAAGTTAGTGAGTAAAAGTGTAATGATGATGGGTAAGTAGGGAAAGTGGAGGAAAAAGTTAATGTGAAAGGTATAATGATGATGTCTTTTTAATAAGTTGGAGTTACGAAGCAGGACACTTAAAAAGGGACGGAGGGAGTACATAAGTAAATTTTTAGTAATTGTAGACGTTTAGACTTGTACAAATTTTAAAATTTTCACTATATAACTATATAAAATCCCCATGATACACCTATATTCCAAGTTCACGAGCCTAATCGAGCCGAATACTGATGCGTTTATATTCGGCTCATTTATGAAACGAGCCTAAAATTGAGGTTCAAGTTCGGTTCATTTAGTAGACGAATCGAACTCAAACGAACCTTTACCGAGTCGAGGTTCGAACAGTTCACGAACGGCTCAGTTCATTTACAGTCCTACTCGGCACTGAAAAATTTCTCGAACCGGAAAACATTTTAGCATTCTCCCACAAATACAAAACGTCAGAGTCCTCGTAATCATTTCTCCACACCAAGGCAGCATGACGAGGAAATCAACATCCAATAAAAGAACGAAGCCGATTCCCGGCGCCACTTCGTCGGAAATCTCACCGGCGGCAGAATCTATCGCCAACAACGTCGAGCTCCTCACAGATATCCTGCTACGTTTGCCGGCGAAATCGCTAATCCGATTCGAGTCCGTTTCCAAGCACTGGCTCTCTCTCATCTCCCGCCCCCAATTCTCCACCGCCCACTCCTCCCGAAACCCTAGCCCTTCTGTCTCAGGTTTGTATTCCTATGAAATTTCTACTTCTGATTACTCTAGGACACTCAACACCGTCTTCCTTCACGGCCCCGGGAATCTCCCCTCTCTCGCCTTCGTTGACGGCCCCGGAGGCACTCGATCCGAACCCAGGATTGAACACTCTCTCAACGGACTGCTATTGTTTAGTCATTTTGATGATGAAAGTGAAACCATTTCATACATAGTTTGTAATCCCACCACACAGAAACGCACAGTACTATCACGTGGTTGGATTTCGAAAGCACCTCATGATGCTTTCTTGGCATTTGACCCTTCTAAATCGCCTCACTACAAGGTTGTCTTGATTAGTATGTACACATCCCGACCTTACTGTGTTGATGTCTACTCCTCGCATGATGCATCTTGGGACTATGTTTTCGTTGAGGACAAATGTTGTTATAGCGATGGGGTCTTTTGGAATGGAGCAATCCATTGGTTAAATGATGAGAGTGGTCTCTTGAGATTCGACGTCGATGCGGGGGAGATGATAGCAATGCAGAACCCTAGGAAACCGAAGATCCTTGCCTATGATAATATTTTGTACTTCGGAGAATGTGGTGGGCGTCTGGTTCTTGTTCCGTCTCCTTTGTGCTTCCCTATGGGATTCAGAATATTTGAGCTACAAAAGGACTACTCCGGTTGGTCTGCCAAGTGTCGGGTCAATCTAAGACGCTTGAGAGATGAATTCCCTGAGACGTATAAGGTGAGCTATAAGTTTCCCAGAATTAGAGTGCTGTATATTTCGAAGGGAGAGAGAGAAAAAGATTTCGTTGTTGTGTTAGCTATTCCAGGGAGGGTTATTTCGTACAAGCTGAAGTGCTTGACGTGGGATGTGCTTCCTGGTCTATTTCCAAGTGAGTCATATTATGGTGTTGCTTATCCATTTGTTGAATCCTTATTTCCTGTCTGAACAATATCTTCCATGTTGGAGCATGTGTTACAACTTTTCTATGATACTGTTCCTTAGTGTTGAAGAGGTGAATTTTGCAATAGTAGGCGTTTGTTGGACATGTTGGTTTAATATCTTTAGTTGGTGTAGGCGCGGTCAAAATCATTGACATGTCATCAAGGAAGACCTTTTGACCGACCAATGGACCATGGACACGTGGCCGCTAGGTCCACGCGGAAAGTCAACCTTGGCCAAAACACCTTTTGAAGAAGACGTTTGACTGACCAGTGGGAAGGAAACACGTAGCACATTAAAAATGGACGCCCGCGGAATTGACCCGCGGAAGTGAAGACCCCGCGGCCCCCCCCCCCCCCCCCCCCGCGGGCCCCGCCAGGAAGAACTGAAAATATATCGGAATTGGTACGGAAATTACAAGAAGACCCCGGGATCCTATTCGGGCCTAAAAGGCAGGCCCGGAAGGGACCCCGCGGAAGGTAAACGATCGCCGCGGGTCGCGACCTTGCTCTTGCGGGAATTGGGGAAGCTCTTGTGGCTTGGTGGCTTGGGATGGAGGTAGCGTCGCGGAAGCGCGGGTCCCCCCGCGGAAGTCCTCCGCGGGAGGACGAGTCTTCCGCGACCTGGAGGTACGGGAGGGACACGTGTTGGGGTCTTATAGGAGCGCCGTCCTGGGCCTGACCTAGGCCCATGTGCCCTATAAATACCCCTGACATTCCCAATGATTGAAAGAGGCTGACTTTTCTGAAAAAGGAGAGAGAGAGAGAGCACTGATTCTGAGGAAGGAGAACATTCTTCCCCGGAGAGAAGGTGACCTCACTCATCTGATTCCAGAAAGGGCAGACGTCATTCCCCCCGCGGAGAACAAAGGAGACACGTTGCCTTTGTCTTTTCCGTACCTCTTGTTCCAGCTCTCACCCCACGAGATCATTCCTCTTTTCCCCCTTGGTACTGACTATCGGCCAATCGCACCTCTCCAGCTCATTTTTGTACACGTAAACGACCCCAAAGAACCCACTTTCACCCACAGTTGGCATACAGGGGTCATTTTCTACCAATAATTATATTAGTGTTTTCCTTCATCGTAGCAGCTGTTAAGCCTGTTGTATATCTTCGTTAGCAAACAATAGATGAACCAAACATGACAAGTAAAAGAAGAAAGGAGATTGGATGGTTTCAGAAAAATAGATTATCAAAAGCTTTGAAGTTTGTCATACCAAATCTCAGAACATGAAGAACTCGAACTAAGGAAACTCGAATCAGGACACACTTCTCCATCTCCCCTTCATTATGTCATTCCCAGATTCTTATTGATTTTCGCTTAGTTAGCTTTCTTTATTTCATTGTCTGTATTGTGTAACTAACTACAACTAATTGACTAGTTCATGTACTTTATCATATTGCCATGGAAAGGCTGTGACATCATTTGCGATTTATCTCCTAGTACTGTTTCCCTATGCTCAAGTATTTGGTAGGTTGTTGGTCACAAATGCTAATTTCAACTTCTGACATGACATTCACTTTGAAGCTCGCCTATATTCTTCGTTGTCCAATGTCCATTGCTTCACTTCTCCACCCTGTTGTACTAGATGAGGATGCCAGTGATTACAATTTTGTTTCTTCGTATGTGAGGCTTTTAGTCTAGCACTCTCACATTAACTCGAGTATGAGTACCGATTGCCAAGACAGTATGTTCAGCTCGTTGTCCTTAAAAAATGGAAAAAATTAAGTGTTTTAAAAAATTTCCTTAACGAAGTGAAGAAAGTAAAGTAGGAATTTATAACTTTTTAAGCATAAGAATACTAGTAAGATGAGAACAAAACGTAAGATGAGAAAACAGCATTCTCTTACTCTCGAATGAGAACAAAAGTACACCTCTCAAATAGCACATGAATGCTCCTATAATCCGCAGCATGCTCTTACTCTTGAATTAGTTCATCTCCTACATAGAATTGCTTCTTAGGATGAGTGTCATGTATCTCGGAATGCTCCAACATTTAAATGCTGCGCTTATTGATGCTAGATCCGCCCATACCCCCAATGATTGGGGACTACATGGGTTTTGTTGTTGTTGTTGTTGTTGCTTATTGATGCTAGATTATCCACAAAAATGGATCTCTCAAATGGTGCTACAGGGTGAGCTAGATTCTCTTAATTGGGGACATTATGTAAATTTGTGGTGTCATTTCTTATTCGATTGTAAGTTTATACAGTTAAGGATTGGAACAGATTTGTTGGCTTTCCCGACAATTCAAGATACAGGATATTTACACTTTTTTCTTTTGATGAATCAAACAAAACATATCTTTGCAAACAGTTTAGTTTGTGCACGCACTATAAGTGACGTAATTTGAAAGAGGAAGTGCTCGTTGTTTGAGCATTTTAAAAGTTTCGTGGTACTACATCATCTTTTGTTATCACATTGAATTTATATATTCTAATCTCATGCTTAGGGCATGTTTTTGTTCTTATTAGTCTAGTTCTTTCACTATGGACCTCCTAAACATGAGAATGACATGGAACAAACACAATACAAAGAAGAATTTGACCTACACACTCCTCAGTTTATGTCTCTTTTTTCTTTCCTAATGTCTACAGCCCATGAAAACAGATTCTAATTATCCCTCTTGCTGGATATTTGATTAGGTTATTGGTTTCTAGTTCTAATATTGTATGTTTAAAAGCTCTTAGAATTTGGCCTATATCTATGTTGGTGAATGGCCATTGCTTCTCTTTGGCAGTACTTGAGCATGCCTATAATGTCACTTCTGTTGCTTCATATTTGCGCCTTTTATTGTGCCACACATTAACTAGAGTGGGTGCGCTCATCTTGTTAACTACTCGGCTCTTATATCCTTGTTGTGGAGTACTCGGCTCTTAGATGCTTTACGAAGGAGAGGGGAAGACATAAGAATGATTGGCAAGTTGATACTGTATCATTGCCATATTGACCTAGCATTGTTTCTCTTCAATGAAAAATGCAATGAATTGGCTCGTAGTTACTGTGTTACCTGTGTATGGAATTGAAATCAAATTTCTCCCTCAACTTGGCAAAATCCATAGTGAAACTCAGGTTCTCCATCATGTTTTTTCTTTGCCTATATTGGTAGACTACGAAGCGTTTTATTCGTCGTGCCTAAAGTGCAACGTATGGATCTTCTTAACGTGGCTATTAGCTATATAGGCGGGGGGAAATGATGCTTATTGTTGCATACGGAGTACAATATTGTCTGATCTTGAATGAAATAGATCTCGCTTGTGTTCAAAAATTAACTAACCTTTGCATTTGCTCCTCTTGTGCAAAACTCTTCATTAGATAGAAATTAAATTCCTCATATTTGTACCTTCATCCTTGAGAGACTTTCTCTGATGAGTAATGATACGCAGCAGGAAATTGAAAATAGGAATTCCTCCAAGAAGCGTTACGGGTCTCAAAAATTGTACTCCCTCCGTCCATTTTTAAGTGTCCTGCTTCGTAACTCCAACTTATTAAAAAGACATCATCATTATACCTTTCACATCAACTTTTTCCTCCACTTTCCCTACTTACCCATCATCATTACACTTTTACTCACTAACTTTTCAAAATGGAATCTACTTTTAGGGACAAAATAGACAGTTCACCAATTTTTACCCACTACCTTTACAAAATGGACACTTATTAAGGGACAGCCCAAAATGGAATAATGGACCGTAATAAAGGGACGAAGGGAGTAAGATGAGAACAAAGTAAGGATTGTTTGATAACTTAAATTCAACACTTAAAACTGAATTAATTAAGTAATAAGTGATTCAGTAGGTTTGATAATCACATTTTATATTGCTTAACAAATTAAGTGTTACTTAAAATGTAGGTTAAAAAGTTGAAAAAAATTAAGCAGCTTTGAGCTATTTAATTCTGGGTGAATTTTTGTATATTTGCATTCAACCACCACCACCACTCCTACAACCACTGCATCACCACTACCTCCACCACCACCACCACCACCAACACCACCACTCCACCACCACTTCACCACCATAACCATCAATCCACCACCACCACCACTCCAGCCCACCACCACCATCACTATCACGCTGTCGCCGCCATTGCACAACCACCACCACCACTCCACCACCACTATTACCACCACTCTACCACCACCACCACCGCTACTCCACCACTCTAGCCCACCACCACCACCACTATCACGCCACCGCCATTGCACAACCACCACCACCACCACCACTACTACCACCACCTCCACCACTCCACCACCACCACCACTCCACTATCACCACCACTACTCCACCACTCCAGCCCACCACCACTACCAAGCCGCCACCACCACCACAACGCCACCATTGCACAATCACCACTCCACCGCCACCACTCCAACACCACCACCACCACTCCCACTTCATCCCCAACCTCACCACTCCACCTCCACCACCACCCCCTCACCACCAACCCACCACCACCACCACAATCACCACTTCACCATTACCATAAGTACATTGTGATCATTAGTAATTTAAGAGAGAATCGAAACTAAAATTCATTCATCATTTTTTTAATTCAGTGCTTAATATATTTATCAAACAGCTTTTCAATTTAAAAAATTCAGCATTCAGCTTTTAGTACTTTAATTTTTCAGCTTTCAATTTCAGTTTTCAGTTTTATCAAACAGCAGTGCACCTCTCAAATAGCACATGAATGCTCCTATAAGATGAGTGTCATGGATCTCGGAATATTGCTTCACCATTTAAATGTTGCGCTTATTGATGCTAGATTTTCAACAAAATTGGATCTCTAAAATGGTGCGACAAGGTGAGGTGGATTCTCTTAATGGGGGACATTTTGAAAATTTGTGGCATCTTTTCTTCTTTGATCGTAAGTTTATGCAACAGCTAAGGATTAGCAAAATTGGCGTTGTACTAGACTAATTTGATTTGCATTTTCCTCGGTAGATTTACATCACTGGAAATTAACATTATGGAATTCTTGGATCTCAAAACCACATAATCGCAGCTATGTTGTAAGGTTAAGGATGGTTCATATGTAAAATGCTCGTTGGAGTCATCTGGAAATTGTATTGGAACAGGTACAAAGATAATAATGAACCGGTAAATATGAGTAACCTGGCACCATCTTGTTTGGTTTACTTCGAGTTCGAGATACAAAAAAGCTGCTTTTTTCGAAATGGATGATCTAATGTGATACTCCCAACTATCTACGTAGCTATAAATTTACGATAGGGGCATGTATTTTACTATTGTTGACTGGTTAATTGGGAGACAGAGATTGACCAGCATTGTCTGGTGGCAATCTTCTAGGATAATTTGCCCAGAAAGTCTACACACACAACAGATCTATGCACAGATTGTGCACATATTTCATTATGGGGCCCACCATGGGTCCCACACAAATCATCCGAGCCGTTCATTAAAAGTAAAACATTTTTTCAAGGGTCCCCGTAAAAAATAAGCTCAATCCAATACCTATAGGTGCTTGATCCAATTATATAACTTTTCATTATCCGGAAATCTAAATGAAAAGTTAGATGGTTGGATGAAGTACCTATAGGTATCGGATTGAGCTTATTTTTTACCGAGATCCTTAAAAAAATGTTTTACATTTAATGAACGGCTCGGATGATTTGTGTGGGACCCTTGGTGGGCCCCAAAACGAAATCTCTGCACAGATCTGTTGTGTGTGTAGCAGAACTCTAATTTGCCCGCGTCAACTGGTAAGCAATCCCAGTCTTTCTCTTCCTTTTTTTGCACGAACCAAGTTTACAAAAAAAAAAAAAAGTTTACAAGTGAATCTCAAAAAGTTTTTTATGCCTTGTTTGGATAGTGATTTGAAAAAAAAAATTTCAACTCAAAAAGTACTCATTACTCCTACTTCCAATTATTACTCACACATATCTCCAATCATTATTCTTATTTCTCTCTCTATCTCCAATCATTACTCTTACTTCCAATCATTACTCTCATTTCTCTCTCCACTCATAATTCTACAAAAAAATTCAAATTTTTTTCAAAAACTCATTCAAACACAGCATTAGTTTTTTGAGATTAAACGAATTGCTAAGAGAAAAATTAGTTTTTCACTCCCTCTATCTCAAAAAGCACGCCCAAAACGTAACTATTAGCAGATTTTAATTCTTTTTTTCTTGAAAACGATGTGTTAGTTTTAAGTGTTCCTTATGTGAACTAGACGAGAAGTTTTTCAGTGTCGGGTGGGCACCGGCCACGTGGTGCCGAGCACCATCTCGGCCGTCCAAACGTGTTTTGGGCACATTTGGACGGCCCAAATTTGTTTGGATAATTTTTAAGTGTAAAATTATCAAAATACCCTATCAAACCCAAACACATCTAAGTCTTCTAAAAGACGTTTAGACGGTCAAGATGCGTGCTGAGTACCAATTGGTCTGTGGGTCACAGACGCTCGGCACTGAAAAATTTCTCGAACCGGACAACCATTTTAGCATTCTCCCACAAATACAAAACGTCAGAGTCCCCGTAATCATTTCTCCACACCAAGGCAGCATGACGAGGAAATCAACATCCAATAAAAGAACGAAGCCGATTCCCGGCGCCACTTCGTCGGAAATCTCACCGGCGGCAGAATTTATCGCCAACAACGTCGATCTCCTCACAGAAATCCTGCTACGTTTGCCGGCGAAATCGCTAATCCGATTCGAGTCCGTTTCCAAGCACTGGCTCTCTCTCATCTCCCGCCCCCAATTCTCCACCGCCCACTCCTCCCGAAACCCTAGCCCTTCTGTCTCAGGCTTGTATTCCTATGAAATTTCTACTTCTGATTACTCTAGGAGACTCAACACCGTCTCCCTTCACGGCCCCGGGAATCTCCCCTCTCTCGCCTTCGTTGACGGCCCCGGAGGCACTCGATCCGAACCCATGATTGAACACTCTCTCCACGGACTGCTATTGTTTAGTCACTTTGATGATGAAAGTGAAACTATTTCATACATAGTTTGTAATCCCACCACACAGAAACGCCAGTACTATCACGTGGTTGGATTTCGAAAGCAGCTCATGATGCTTTCTTGGCATTTGACCCTTCTAAATCGCCTCACTACAAGGTTGTCTTGATTAGTATCTCCATTTTCCGACCTTACTGTGTTAATGTCTACTCCTCGCATGATGCATCTTGGCACCATATTTTCGTTGAGGATAAATGTTGTTATAGCAATGGTGTCTTTTGGAATGGAGCGATCCATTGGTTAAGTGATGAGAGTGGCCTCTTGAGATTCGACGTCGATGCGGGGGAGATGATAGCAATGCAGAACCCTAGGAAACCGAAGATCCTTGCCTATGATAATATTTTGTACTTCGGAGAATGTGGTGGGCGTCTGGTTCTTGTTCAGTCTCCTTTGTGCTTCCCTATGGGATTCAGAATACTTGAGCTACAAAAGGACTACTCCGGTTGGTCTGCCAAGTGTCGGGTCAATCTAAGACCCTTGAGAGATGAATTCCCTGAGACGTATAAGGTGAGCTATACGTTTCCCAGAATAAGAGTGCTGTATATTTTGAAGGGAGAGAAAGAAAAAGATTTCGTTGTTGTGTTAGCTATTCCAGGGAGGGTTATTTCGTACAAGCTGAAGTGCAGGACGTGGGATGTGCTTCCTGGTCTATTTCCAAGTGAATCATATGATGGTGGTGCTTATCCATTTGTTGAATCCCTATTTCCTGTCTGAACATTATCTTCCATGTTGGAGCATGTGTTACAACTTTTCTATGATACTGTTCCTTAGTGTTGAAGAGGTGAATTTTGCAATAGTAGGCGTTTGTTGGACTTGTTGGTTTAATATCTTTAGTTGGCATACAGGTGTCATTTTCTACCAATAATTATATTAGTGCTTTCCTTCATCTCGGCAGCTGTTAAGCCTGTTGTATATCTTCGTTAGCAAACAATAGATGAACCAAAGAAGACAAGTAAAAGAAGAAAGGAGATTGGATGGTTTCAGAAAAATAGATTGTCAAAAGCTTTGAAGTTTGTCATACCAAATCTCAGAACATGAAGAACTTGAACCTAGGAAACTCGAATCAGGACACACTTCTCCATCTCCCCTTCGCTATGTCATTCCCAGATTCTTATTGATTTTTGCTTAGTTAGCTTTCTTTATTTCATTGTCTGTATCGTGTAACTATTTATTTCATTGTCTGTATCGTGTAACTAACTACAACTAATTGACTAGTTCATGTACTTTATCATAGTACCATGGAAAGGCTGCGACCTCATTTGCGATTTATCTCCTACTGTTTCCCTATGCTCAAGTATTTGGTAGGTTGTTGGTCACAAATGCTAATTTCAACTTCTGACATGACTTTCACTTTGAAGCTCGCCTATATTCTTTGTTGTCCATTGTCCATTGCTTCACTTCCCCACCCTGTTGTACTAGACGAGGATGCCAGTGATTACAATTTTGTTTCTTCGTACGTGAGGCTTTTAGTCTAGCACTCTCACATTAACTCGAGTATGAGTACCGATTGCCAAGACAGTATGTTCAACTCGTTGTCCTTAAAAAATGGAAAAAAAAAATAAGTGTTTTAAAAATTTTCCTTAACGAAGTGAAGAAAGTAAAGTAGGAATTTATAACTTTTTAAGCATAAGAATACTAGTAAGATGAGAACAAAACGTAAGATGAGAAAACGGCATTCTCTTGCTCTCGAATGAGAACAAAAGAAGTACACCTCTCAAATAGCACATGAATGCTCCTATAATCCACAGCATGCTCTTACTCTTGAATTAGTTCTTCTCCTACATAGAATTGCTTCTTAGGATGAGTGTCATGTATCTCGGAATGCTCCAACATTTAAATGCTGTGCTTATTGATGCTAGATTATCCACAAAAATGGATCTCTCAAATGGTGCTACAGGGTGAGGTAGATTCTCTTAATTGGGGACATTATGTAAATTTGTGGTGTCATTTCTTATTCGATTTTAAGTTTATACAGTTAAGGATTGGAACAGATTTGTTGGCTTTACCGACGATTCAAGATACAGGATATTTACACTTTTTTCTTTTGATGAATCAAACAAAACATATCTTTGCAAACAGTTTAGTTTGTGCACGCACTATGAGTGACGTAATTTGAAAGAGGAAGTGCTCGTTGTTTGAGCATTTTAAAAGTTTCGTGGTACTACATCATCTTTTGTTATCACATTGAATTTATATATTCTAATCTCATGCTTAGGGCATGTTTTTGTTCTTATTAGTCTAGTTCTTTCACTATGGACCTCCTAAACATGAGAATGACATGGAACAAACACAATGCAAAGAAGAATTTGACCTACACACTCCTCAGTTTGTCTCTTTTTTCTTTCCTAATGTCTACAGCCCATGAAAACAGATTCTAATTATCCCTCTTGCTGGATATTTGATTAGGTTATTGGTTTCTAGTTCTAATATTGTATGTTTAAAAGCTCTTAGAATTTGACCTATATCTATGTTGGTGAATGGCCATTGCTTCTCTTTGGCAGTACTTGAGCATGCCTATAATTCACTTCTGTTGCTTCATATTTGCGCCTTTTATGGTGCCACACATTAACTAGATATAACCTGAGGATTATTTCGTATAACCTGAGGTGCAGAACGTGGGATGTGGTTCCTGGTCTACCTCCGATTCGGTCATATATTGGTGGTGCTTATCCATTTGTTGAAACCCAATTTCCTGTCTGAACAAATATCCTCCATGTTGGAGCATGTGTTACAACTTTTCTATGATACAGTTCCGGTCCTTAGTGTTGAAGATGTGAATTTTGTATTAGGTGTTTGTTGGACATGTTGGTATAATATCTTCAGCTGACATACAGATACCATTTTCTACCGATTCTAATCGATTTCCGCTTAGCTAGCTTTATTTATTTCGGTCCCTGTTTTTGTGTAACTAACTGCAACTAATTGACTAGTATATGTACTTAATCGTGTTACCATACAAAGGCTGCTGCCCCATCAATCGCGATTTATCTCATGATGCCGGATCGTGCTCAAAAGCTCAGATGTGTAAGTTTCCTTCTTCTTTTCTGTAGTAAGACCCCCATCACTGCTCATTCTACTATTTCCCTATGCTCAAGTATTTGGTAGGGTTGTTGATCCCAAATGCTAATATCAACTCCTGATATGACATTCACTTTGGCCTATATACTTCATTGTCCAATGTCCATTGCTTCACTTTGTTGCTTCTAATGTGAAGCTTTAAAACTACTAGTCACATATTACCAATTGCTAGAGAGAGTATTGTCAACTCGTTGTCTTAAAAGAAATAAGCTCTTTGCAAATTTGGCTTTTGATCCTTCCAAATAGCCTCACTACAAGGTTGTCTTGATAAGTCTGCACACTTCCTGACATTACTTCGTTGATGTCTACTCCTCACACGATGCATCTTGGGACTATGTTTTTGTTGAAGATAAATATATTTACAGCGAAGGGGTCTTTTGGAATGGAGCAATCCATTGGTTATCTGATGAGAATGGTCTCTTGAGATTCGATGTTGATGCGAAGGAGATGATAGCAATGCCGTACCCTACGAATCCGAAAATCCTTACCCTTGACAAGATTTTGTATTTCGGAGAATGTGGTGGCGTTTGGTTCTTGTTCAGTCCCCTTCGAGCTTTCCTATGGGATTCAAAATACTTGAGCTAGACAAGAACTACTCCGTTTGGTATGTCAAGTGTCGGATCAATCTTAGGCGCTTAAGATCTGAATTCCCTGAGATGGAAACGGCAGGCTACAAGTTTCCCGGATTTAAAGTGAGATATGTTTTGAAGGGAGAGAAGTAAAAAGATTTTGTTGTCTTCTTAGCCATTCCAGGGAAGATTATTTCGTATAAGCTGAGGTGCAGGACGTGGCATGTGCTTCCTGGTCTACGTCCGAGGCTGTCATATGAAGGTGGTGCTTATCCATTTGTTGAAACCCTATTTCCTGTCTGAACAAATATGCTACAGTTACTTAGTGTTGAAGAGGTGAATTTCGCAGTAATAAGTGTTTGTTGGACATGATGGTTTAATATCTTTAGTTGACATACAGATATCATTTTGTACCGATTCTAACTGATCGTGCTCAAAAGCTCACATGTGTAGGTTTCCTTCTTCTTTCCGGTAGTAAGACTCCCATCACTGCACATTCTACTGTTTCCCTATGCTCAAGAATTTGGTAGGGTTGTTGATCCCAAGTCTCATTTTCATCCTCCAAGTATCAATTGCAACTCTTTTGACCTTCAAGTTTGGTTTTTGTACAAAGTTGGTCCAATTGATAACGTATGTCAGCTAAAATGGACAGAAAAAATTAGATTGAGGGCAGATGTTATCAATTGGACCAATTTATGACGAATTGCAATGTCCAAACTGCTATCAATCTGATTTTTTCCGTCCAATTTGGCTGACAAAAGTTATCAATTGGACCAATTTGGTACAAAAACCAAACTTGAAGGTCAAAAGAGTTGTAATTGATACTTGGAGGACGAAAACGAGACTCGGATAAAATTAGAAGGACCATTTATATAAATTTCCCTTACAAATTTGGCTTAACGAACTGAAGAAAATAAAGTACGAATTTTTGAGGACCTAAACGAGATGCTCAGAATACTTATAAGTAGCCTTGTCAAAAAACGTAAGATGAGAACAAAATAAGTGTGCCTCTCAAATAGCACATGAATGCTCCTATAATCCGCAACTATTCTGCAGCATGCCCTTTTGAACTAGTTCATGCCTCTTAGGATGAGTGTCATGGATCTCGGAATGCTTCACCATTTAAATGCGCTATGCTTATTGATGCTAGATTTTCCACTAAAAAATGGACGTGAGGTAGATTCTTTTAATAGGGGACGTTACGAAAATTTGTGGCGTCCTTTCTTCTTTTTCATAAGTTTATGCTACAGTTGAGGATTAGCAAAATTCCTTCTGTTTTTCTGGCATCGTAAGTTTGTGGTGTCTTTTCTTCTTTGATCGTAAGTTTATGCTGCAGCTGAGGATTAGCAAAATTGGTGTTGTACTAGACTAATTTGATTTGCATTTTCCTCGGTACATTTACATCACTGGAAATATTATGGAATTCATGGATTTCAAAACCACATAATCGCAGCTATGTTGTAAGGTTCATATGTAAAATGCTCGTCGGAGTCATCTGGAAATTGTTTTGGAACAGGTACAAAGATAATAATGAACCGGTAAATTTGATTAACCTGACACCATCTTGTTTGGTTTATTTCGAGATACAAAAAGGCTGCCTTTTTCGAAATGGATGATCTAATGTGATACTCCCAACCATCTACGTACCGATAAATTTTACGATAGGGGGATGTATTTTACTATTGTTGGCTAGTTGAGAGACAAAAATTGACCCGCATTGTCTGGTGTCAATCTTCTATTTGTTAGAAATACCACGTTCTGGGAGTACCGAATAATTTGCCCGCGTCAACGGGTAAGCAATCCCAGTCTTTCTCTTCCTTTTCTGCACGAACCAAGTTTTTTTAAGTTTAAATGAATTGCTAAGAGAAAAATTAGTTTTTTACTCCCTCTATCTCAAAAGTACGCCCAAAACGTGAACTTAAAAATACTGAAAAATTTTCTAGAGAACTTTCAAAAACAAATCAACCATTAGTAGATTTTAAAAAGAGTTTTTTTTCTTTTTATCCCCTAAACTATGCACTTTTTCTCTACTTAGTCCCTGAACTATCAATTTGGCGATTTCATCCCCTCAATTATCATTCCGTTACTTACTTAGTCCATTAGATAACAAAAGTTAAGAATTTGGACGGAAAATGTCACATAAGGCCCTGTTTGAGACCCTGTATAGCAGATACTTGATTATGACAGCCCTAAAGATAAAAATTAATTATGATCCTTTAGGATAAAATGATCAAAAAAATAAGACCTTCGCACCGGTTTAAACGGATTGAAAATTGGTGCACTTAATTTTTTTAGAAGGTTTAAGTGCTTTAATTTTCAATCCGTTTGGACCAGTGCGAGAATCTTATTTTTTTTAATCGTATTATTCTAAAGGGTCATAATTAATTTTTTTCTCTAAGGCTTTCATAGTTAATTATCTACTTTTTATTTGAGACCCCTTAGAGCAGATACTTGATTATGAGAGCTCTACGGACAAAATTAACTATGACTTTTTAGGATAAAATGATGAGAAACATAAGATTTTCGCACCAATTCACATGAATTGAAAATTAGAGCACTTACTTTTTAACCATATTTTCAATATATAAACAGTCTAAATTCTATATAAGGAGGTCAGTCTTTTTGGAAAAAAAATATGTATTTGTTAGTCTCTATAAAGTGCCATGTAAGATTTGATATATGAACCTCATAAAAAAAATTAAATACTCCAATTTTCAATCTGTTTGAACCGGTGCAAATATCTTATTTTTTTGATTTTTTTATTCTAAAGGGTCATAATTAATTTTTATCTTTAGGGCTGTTATAATAAAATAACTGGTCTATAGGATCTCAAACAGGGCCTTACGTGGCATTTTCCGTCCAAATTCTTAATTTCCGTTATCTATTGGACTAAGTAGGTAACGGAATGATAGTTGAGGGGATGAAATCGCCAAATTGATAGTTCAGGGACTAAGTAGAGAAAATGTGCATAGTTTAGGGGATAAAAAGAAAAAAAAAACTCTTTTAAAAAAGTTTAATTTTTTTCTTGAAAACAATATGTTAGTTTTAAGTGCTCGTTACTCGAATCGGACAAACATATTAAGACGCAGTTAGTAGCAATTTCTCTTTGTTCTTTTTTCTACCATCTTCAAAGAGACAACCACTGTTTAGTGCACGATCCACTACATTTTTTATGAGGCTCATTTCGGGTCCCACAACAAATACAGAAAAATATCCATAAATTTGAAAATAATATTTTATGGGGCCTGCAAAAAATCAACTTTAACGGGTATCGGTAAGTATTATTTCTAGATTTGTAGAAGCGAAAATGTTCAACTGCGCAGTTTCGGACATACGAACCTAGAAATAATATTTATAGATATCCGTTAGAGTTGATATTTTACAGGGCCTCATAAAACATTATTTTAAATTTTTTGGATATTTTTTTGTATTTTTGTGAAATCCTGAGTAGGCTCCACACAAAATGTAATGGATGATGTAGTGGTTTGATGTAGTGTATGTAGCATCTCTCCTTCTGGTCTCCCGTGCTAACTCTAAAACCTCCACTAACCCCTGCTGATGTATATCGTTGTGGCAAAAAAAAAAAAAAGACGGTGGTACCTAACCCAAATTAAAAAAAAAGATAGAAACTCATTTGGGCCCAATTTCCAAAGAACTCTGGGACTCTGGATAGCATGAGTGTTAGCCTCATCCGAACCGTTTATACTCGGCAATAAACGGTTTAAATTTATTTTTATTTTTTTTTCCCTGTTGAAAACTTGGAAGATGGAAATGGCTTTCGAATTTCGAATTTCAGCATTCTCCCACAAAATTAAAAACTTCACAGTCCCCGCAGTCATTTCTCCGCACCAAGGCAGCATGACGAGGAAATCAACATCCAGTAAACGAACGAAGCCAATTCCCGGCGCCACTTCGTCGGAAATCTCACCGGCGGCAGAATCAATCGCCAACAACGTCGATCTCCTCACAGAAATCCTACTACGTTTGCCAGCGAAATCCCTAGTCCGATTCGAGTCCGTTTCCAAGCACTGGCTCTCTGTCATCTCCCGCCCCCAATTCTCCACCGCCCACTACTCCCGAAACCCTAGCCCTTCTGTCTCAGGCTTGTATTTCTATGAAATTTCTACTTCTGATTACTCTAGGAGACTCAACACCGTCTCCCTTCACGGCCCCGGGAATCTCCCCTCTCTCGCCTTCGTCGACGGCCCCGGAGGCACTCGATCCGAACCCAGGATTGAACACTCTCTCAACGGACTGCTATTGTTTAGTCACTTTGGTGATGAAAGTGAAACTATTTCATACATAGTTTGTAATCCCACCACACAGAAACGGACAGTACTATCACGTGGTTGGATTTCGAAAGGACCTCATGATGCTTTCTTGGCATTTGACCCTTCTAAATCGCCTCACTACAAGGTTGTCTTGATTAGTATGTCCACTTCCCGACCTTACTGTGTTGATGTCTACTCCTCGCATGATGCATCTTGGGACTATGTTTTCGTTGAGGACAAATGTTGTTATAGCAATGGGGTCTTTTGGAATGGAGCAATCCATTGGTTAAGTGATGAGAGTGGTCTCTTGAGATTTGACATTGATGCGGGGGAGATGATAGCAATGCAGAACCCTAGGAAACCGAAGATCCTTGCCTATGATAATATTTTGTACTTCGGAGAATGTGGTGGGCGTCTGGTTCTTGTTCAGTCTCCTTTGTGCTTCCCTATGGGATTCAGGATACTTGAGCTACAAAAGGACTACTCCGGTTGGTCTGCCAAGTGTCGGGTCAATCTAAGACACTTGAGAGATGAATTCCCTGAGACGTATAAGGGGAGCTATGAGTTTCCCAGAATAAGAGTGCTGTATATTTTGAAGGGAGAGAAAGAAAAAGATTTCGTTGTTGTGTTAGCTATTCCAGGGAGGGTTATTTCGTACAAGCTGAAGTGCAGGACTTGGGATGTGCTTCCTGGTCTATTTCCAAGTGAGTCATATGATGGTGGTGCTTATCCATTTGTTGAATCCCTATTTCCTGTCTGAACATTATCTTCCATGTTGGAGCATGTGTTACAACTTTTCTATGATACTGTTCCTTAGTGTTGAAGAGGTGAATTTTGCAATAGTAGGCGTTTGTTGGACTTGTTGGTTTAATATCTTTAGTTGGCATACAGGTGTCATTTTCTACCAATAATTATATTAGTGCTTTCCTTCATCTCAGCAGCTGTTAAGCCTGTTGTATATCTTCGTTAGCAAACAATAGATGAACCAAAGAAGACAAGTAAAAGAAGAAAGGAGATTGGATGGTTTCAGAAAAATAGATTATCAAAAGCTTTGAAGTTTGTCATACCAAATCTCAGAACATGAAGAACTTGAACCTAGGAAACTCAAATCAGGACACACTTCTCCATCTCCCCTTCGTTATGTCATTCCCAGATTCTTATTGATTTTCGCTTAGTTAGCTTTCTTTATTTCATTGTCTGTATTGTGTAACTAACTACAACTAATTGACTAGTTCATGTACTTTATCATAGTACCATGGAAAGGCTGCGACCTCATTTGCTATTTATCTCCTACTGTTTCCCTATGCTCAAGTATTTGGTAGGTTGTTGGTCACAAATGCTAATTTCAACTTCTGACATGACTTTCACTTTGAAGCTCGCCTATACTTCTTCGTTGTCCATTGTCCATTGCTTCACTTCCCCACCCTGTTGTACTAGACGAGGATGCCAGTGATTACAATTTTGTTTCTTCGAATGTGAGGCTTTTAGTCTAGCACTCTCACATTAACTCGAGTATGAGTACCGATTGCCAAGACAGTATGTTCAACTCGTTGTCCTTAAAAAGTGGAAAAAAAAAATAAGTGTTTTAAAAATTTTCCTTAACGAAGTGAAGAAAGTAAAGTAGGAATTTATAACTTTTTAAGCATACAAATACTAGTAAGATGAGAACAAAACGTAAGATGAGAAAACGGCATTCTCTTACTCTCGAATGAGAACAAAAGAAGTACACCTCTCAAATAGCACATGAATGCTCCTATAATCCGCAGCATGCTCTTACTCTTGAATTAGTTCTTCTCCTACATAGAATTGCTTCTTAGGATGAGTGTCATGTATCTCGGAATGCTCCAACATTTAAATGCTGCGCTTATTGATGCTAGATTATCCACAAAAATGGATCTCTCAAATGGTGCTACAGGGTGAGGTAGATTCTCTTAATTGGGGACATTATGTAAATTTGTGGTGTCATTTCTTATTCGATTGTAAGTTTATACAGTTAAGGATTGGAACAGATTTGTTGGCTTTCCCGACGATTCAAGATACAGGATATTTACACTTTTTTCTTTTGATGAATCAAACAAAACATATCTTTGCAAACAGTTTAGTTTGTGCACGCACTATAAGTGACGTAATTTGAAAGAGGAAGTGCTCGTTGTTTGAGCATTTTAAAAGTTTCGTGGTACTACATCATCTTTTGTTATCACATTGAATTTATATATTCTAATCTCATGGTTAGGGCATGTTTTTGTTCTTATTAGTGTAGTTCTTTCACTATGGACCTCCTAAACATGAGAATGACATGGAACAAACACAATGCAAAGAAGAATTTGACCTACGCACTCCTCAGTTTCTCTCTTTTTTCTTTCCTAATGTCTACAGCCCATGAAAACAGATTCTAATTATCCCTCTTGCTGGATATTTGATTAGGTTATTGCCTTATTGGTTTCTAGTTCTAATATTGTATGTTTAAAAGCTCTTAGAATTTGGCGTATATCTTTGTTGGTTAATGGCCATTGCTTCTTTTTGGCAGTACTTGAGCATGCCTATAATGTCTCTTCTGTTGCTTCATATTTGCTCCTTTTATGGTGCCACACATTAACTAGAGTGGGTGCGCTCAACTTGTTAACTACTCGGCTCTTATATCCTTGTTATGGAGTAGTTTGGTGAAATGACATTAGATGCTTTACGAAGGAGAGGGGAAGACTTAAGAATGATTGCCATATTGACTAGCATTATTTATCTCTTTAATGAAAAATGCAATGAATTGGCTCATAGTTTCTTTGTTACCTGTGTATGGAATTGAAATCAAATTTCTCCCTTAACTTGCATGGCAAAATCCATAGTGAAACTCCGGTTCTGCATCATGTTTTTTCTTTGCCTATATTGGTAGACTATAAAGCGTTTTATTCGTCGTGCCTAAAGTGCAACGTATGGATCTTCTTAACGTGGCTATTAGCTATATAGGCAGGGGGAAATGATGCTTATTGTTGCATACAATATTGTCTGATCTTGGATGAAATAGATCTCGCTTGTTTTCAAAAATTAACTAACAAGTGATTACAATTTTGTTGCTTCATATGTGAGGCTTTTAGTCTAGTACTCTCACATTAACTCGAGTATGAATACCGATTGTCAAGACAGTATGTTCAACTCGTCGTCCTAAAAAAATGGGAAAAATGAAGTGTTTTACAAATTTGGCTTAACGAAGTGAAGAAAGTAGAGGTTAAATTTTTAACTTTTTAAGCATAAGGATACTAGTAAGGTGAGAACAAAACGTAAGATGAGAAACACGGCATTCTCTTACTCTCAAATGAGAACAAAAGAAGTGCACCTCTCAAATAGCACATGAATGCTCCTATAATCCGGAGCATGCACTTACTCTTGAACTAGTTCATCTCCTACATACAATTGCTTCTTAGGATGAGTGTCATGGATCTCGGAATGCTTCACCATTTAAATGTTGCGCTTGTTGATGCTAGATTTTCCACAAAAATGGATCTCTGAAATGGTGCTACGAGGTGAGGTAGATTCTTTCAATAAGGGATATTATGATAATTTGTGGCATCTTTTCTTCTTTGATCGTAAGTTTATGGTACAGTTGAGGATTAGCATAATTGGTGCTGTACTAGACTAATTTGATTTGCACCTTGGTATTGTTTGTCTAGATTTTCATCACTGGAAATATTATGTAATTCATGGATCTCAAAACCACATAATCGCAGCTATGTTGTAAGGTTAGGATGGTTCATATGTAAAATGTTCATTGGAGTCATCTGGAAATTGTTTTGAAACAGGTACAAAGATAATAATGAACCTGCAAATATGAGTAACCTGACACCATCTTGTTTGGTTTACTTTGAGATATAAAAAAGCTGCCTTTTTCGAAATGGATGATCTAATGGGCTCCATTCAGGCTAAGCTTATTTGGACACCTTATGCTATTTTCTGTGAGTTGTTTGTTTCTTCCCCTTGTTTCTTCCCCCTAGTGCGAATCTTTCTCGTGTTGATGTTGTCGTTGCTGGATTTTCCGGTACACAGGTAGGGGTATTGGACATTCTTAGACCATGAACTGTTCAGCTTAATGCGAAAAATCTCCTCTTAAAGGAAAACAGAAATTCAAATTGACACTGATTTCAGAAGATTAGAACATAGCAACGTGCATCATTACAAATTTAGACTGATGTTTGTGCATAAAGGAAGAAGAATCCCTTCCAACTCTTGTTTTCTGGACAGACTCTGCAGAATAGGGTGCTTAAGAGCAGTCTTTTGATTTCCAGGAATGACTTTTAGGCTAACAAAAATCCAAACTTATTACTCCCTCCGTCCCTTTTTTAGAGTCCGGTATTCCATTTTGGGCTGTCCCTTAATAAGTGTCCATTTTGTAAAGTTAGTGGGTAAAAGTTGGTGAATTTTCTATTTTGCCCCTAAAAGTAGATTCCATTTTGAAAAGTTAGTGAGTAAAAGTATAATGATGATGGGTAAGTAGGGAAAGTAGAGAAAAAAGTTGATGTGTAAGGTATAATGATGATGTCTTTTTAATAAGTTGGAATTACGAAGCAGGACACTTAAAAAGGGACGGAGGGAGTACTATGATTTCTTTTCTATTCTGTAGACCATTTAGAAGCAGAGGAATCGGTTTGTAACTCTCGGACGATCTGTTTTCCCCATAATGGCTTTCATTTTATAACTCTTGATGTGCTAATCATTCATGAAAAAAATTAGATCGATCAACATCAATAGCCATTTGAGTAAAGCACATTTGTCACATCCGGCCGTCCCTTTTCGCATCAGAAAATATGGTTCGACTAAGTCTTTCCTGCTTTCCAATGGAACTATTTTTTAGCATAAACATATATATATACACAGACCTGCAAAATAAACATATCAGATGAGCAAATGGGACCGTGATAGGTCATTTTTATGTCTCAACCACACGAGGAATCATCACATGAAAAGATCTTGATTCGACTCTGACATAGAAAGAGTTAAAACACCAGCTTACAAATGCTTTCAATCTATTGCTGATCTAGTCACGGAATAGAGAAAACGAGGACTATATAAACCAAGGAGAACTACAGAAAGGTGTATCACAACTGAAGTGGCACAGAAGAGGTCAAAGAATTTGAAGAAAGAGAAGGCATTGAAATCACAGATGAAGATAAAGAGAAAAACTAGGAGGGACACAGTTTCACAGGACTAGCTAATACCATGAGAACGGGTGGTAATAGCTAGTCCTCTCTCTTTAGATTATTTGCTTCATCTTACTCAATCGGGATTCGGCCATGATATTTTGGAGCCTTAAGACCAATTTGGAATGAGGAGCATTAAATTTTTCATTTTGTGCTTATGAGGTGGGTACCAAGTTTCTTTTGTTTGACCATAATACATATTCGGTATTAAAAATAGTTCAGGATTCTAATTTTTATACCATTTTAAGGGCCCAAGACGGCCGCCGCTTGGACATTAGCCCAAGGCGGGCTAATTATCTATCAGTAAAAAATAGTTCTCACCTAACTATTTCATTTTTATCTTACTCTAGCTAATAAGTACAGTTGGACGAATCCCATAATCTATATAAACTCATTCATTATCACGTAGACTCCTCATATTATTGCTATCACCATCCTTTGTCCTACTGTATCTTTTTTAACCATCTGAAAAACAGGCCAAAAATGATAAGCACCTTTGGACTTTAGTTAGGTATGTGTGTTTATACATGCAGATTTTCTAACTGGGTAAGTTTACCGATCTTCCTTAATTTTTTTGAAAAATTGAGAAACCTCCTCTATAATCTTTGACATCTCCCTTACTTTAAGCTATTGTCCTAATTTCCCTTTACTCTATTTTCTTAGACCACAAGAGAGACTTAGTGTATTTATCAGAAACTTTAGGGTGCACCGTGTAATTTACCTTTAGGGTCAGTTTTAGAGAACAAAAATGTTACTCATACAACAATTCAAATACAATCTTTCACATACATGTGGGCCCTACACATACTATTACGTGGGTCTCACATGTATGTGAGAGATTGTGTTTGAATTGTTATATGGGTAGCACTCTTGTTTAGAGAAACTACTTGCGCGCACTTCGGTAGTGATGAAGCTTCCAACTAATGAGTGTTGATTGACAACCCGACTGTGTACACAAATTTTTTGTGCACAAATTATGCGAAGATTATGATGTGGGGTCAAATCTAGGTCCCTAAATAATGATCCGAGTTGTTCATTAAATTTATATTATTTTTTCGAGCGCCCCCATTATAAAACTCAATCGGAAAACTTTAAGTGCTCAATTCAATCTTTTAACTTTCATTTAGATTTCAGGAGTCTAAAAAGTGTACATATCTCAGGAAATTGGGGACAGGGCGGGGAGCAAAAGGGGAAAGGGATTTTGGGCGATTTGGGGCCGGAATATGTCTGTCTCCGCATCCTACTCGTTTTCTGAAAATTTTCAAAAAAAAAATTCTCATATCCTACCCAATCCCCAAAGTTTCAAACAAATCTCCAAATTGCCGATCCGTTCGGGGTGGGAATCAAAATGGCCATCCCTAGTGTTTATGAAACAAACTCATCTCAATCGAAAAATTTTCAGTGCCGGGTGGCTACCACGTGGTGCCCGCTCGGCACATCTAAGTCGTTCATTGAGTTTTTGGACGTCTCAAATTTGGAGAGACAAAAAAGAGAATAAGTGTTAGAGTGAGAGAATTTCAATCCGAACCGTCCAAAAATATATTTAACGATCCAAATGTGCTGAATGAATACTATGTGGGATATACCCACCTAATACCGAAAAATTTCGGCATCTCAATAGAGCCTCAAACAAACTTTAATCGAGCGCACATGAGCGGATTTTTAGTAGCTTGGATAATTTCAGAGGCACATCACCTAGAGGCACATCAACCACATCCCTCTCACATACAGGTAGGTCAACGGGTCCCACTATATATGAGAAGGGTGTGGTTGATGTGCCTCTAGCATTTTGGTTTTACAAATCGAGTATCCAAAGGAGAAAGTGGGCTTTCTCTCCCCTCGGTGTGACTACATTTAAATCCCCAAATTTTCCCTGCAATCACTTCGCTGCGACAATGGCCAGGAAATCATCGTCAAACAAAAGACCGAATTCAACCACCGGCGGAGGATCTCCGTCGGGAACCTCACCGTTGGCGGAAACAATCGCCAACAACCTCGACCTCCTCTCCGAAATCCTCGTACGTTTGCCGGCGAAATCCCTAATCCAATTCGAGTCCGTGTCCAAGCACTGGATGTCTCTCATATCCAGTTCCCACTTCTCAACCACCCACTCCTCCCGAAACCCTAGCCCTTCAGTCTCAGGCTTGTATTCCTATGAAATTTCTGCTTCTGATAACTCTAAGAGACTCAACACCGTCTCCTTTCGCGGCCACCGCAATCTCCCCTCTCTCACCTTCCTCGATGGCCTCAGAGGTAATAATGACTCTAAACCCGTGATTCAACACTCTCTCAACGGATTGATATTGCTTAGACACTTTGATGATGGAACTACTTCATACATAGTTTGTAATCCCACCACAAAGAAATGCAAAACACTACCACCTGGTTGTTTTTCAAAACTACCTCATCTTGCTTACTTGGCTTTCGATCCTTCCAAATCGCCTCACTACAAGGTTGTCTTGATAAGTATGTACTGTGTTGATGTCTACTCCTCGCACGATGCATCTTGGGGCCATGTTTTTGTTGCAGATATATATTTTACTAATATCAAAGGGGTCTTTTGGAATGGAGCAATCCATTGGTTATCTGATGGGAATGGCCTCATGAGATTCGACGTTGATGCGATGGAGATGATAGCAATACCGAGCCCTACAAAACCGAAAATCCTTTCCTCTCGCAAGATTTTGTATTTCGGAGAATGCGGTGGGCGTTTGGTTCTTGCTCAGTTCTGTTCGGGCTTCCCTATGGCATTCGGACTACTTGAGCTAGACAAGGACTACTCCGGTTGGTCTGTCAAGTGTCGGGTCGATCTTACGCGCTTAAGATCTGAATTCCCTGAGATGCACAACCTGGGCTATAAGTTTTTCGGATTTAGAGTGCTATATGTTTTGAAGGGAGAGAAGGAAAAAGATTTTGTTGTAGTGTTAGCTATTCCAGGGAGGGTTATTTCGTATAAGCTGAGGGGCAAGGCGTGGGATGTGCTTCCTGGTCTATGTCCGAGTGCGTCATATGATGGTGGTGCTTATCCATTTGTTGAAACCTTATTTCCTGTCTGAACAAATATCCTTCATGTTGGAGCATGTGTTACAACGTTCAATGGTGTTGAAGAGGTGAATTTTGCAATAGTGGTGTTTGTTGGACATGTTGGTTTAATATCTTCAGTTGACATACATATATCGTTTTCTACCGAATTGATTTCTGCTTAGCTAGGTTTCTGTATTTCAATCCCTGTTTTGTGAAGCTAACTGCAACTAATTGACTAGTATATGTACTTCTCCATACAAAGGCTGCCCATTGTGCCCAATCAATTGCGATTTATCCCATGATGCCGGCTCATGCTCAAAAGCTCAAATGTGTAAGTTTCCCTTCTTCTACTGTTTCTACTGTTTGCCTATGTTCAAGTGTTTGGTAGGTTGTCCGTTGTTGATCCCAAATGCTAATATCTACTCCTGACATGACATTCATTTTGAAGCTGGCCTATGTACTTCATTGTCCAATGTCCATTGCTTCATATGTGAGGCTTTTAATCTACTTCTTCTGTCACATTGACTCAAGTATGATTACCGATTGCCAGAGGAGAGTATGGCCAACTCGTTGTCTTAAAAGAAATAAGTGCTTTACAAATTTGGCTTAACAAACTGAAGAAAACGAAGTCGGAATTTCTAAGGACCTAAACGAGATGCTCAGAATTCTAATGAGTAGCCTTGTCAAAAAAACGTTAGGTGGGAACAAAATAAGTGCACTTCTCAAATAGCACATGAATGCTCCTATAATCTGCAGGATGAGTGTGTCATGGATCTCGGAATGCTTCACCATTTAAATGTTGCGCTTATTGATGCTAGATTTTCAACAAAAATGGATCTCTGAAATGATAAGCTTATGCAAATTTGTGGCGTCTTTTCTTCTTTGATCGCAAGTTTATGCCATAGTTGAGGATTAGCAAAATTGGTGTTGTACTAGACTAATTTGATTTGCATTTTCCTCGGTATTCTGTGTCTAGATTTACATCACTGGAAATATTATGGAATTCATGGATCTCAAAACCACATAATCGCAGCTATGTTGTTAAGGTTAGGATGGTTCATATGTAAAATACTCGTCACTGCTATGATTTGTTTGTTTCTTCCCCATCGTGCGAATCATTCACATGTTGATGTAGTGGTTGCCGGATTTGCGGTCTACGACATTCTTAGACGATGAATTGTTCAGCTTAATGTGAAACAGGGCCTTATTCATTACGGGACTTGTGATATCTGTGGACAGCAGGATGAATCAACAATCCATGCCGTTAGAGATTGCTCAATCATGAAAGCTTGTGGAAAGGTATGGTGGTGGATGTGGAGTTTTGGGACTTGTTCTTCTCATTTCCCCTTCAACAATGGGTGGATATGAACCTTGCCAACCCTCCTTGGTCTAGAACTGGAAAAGAGGGTTGGGGCACTACTTTTACGGCAGCAGTGGACAAAATATGTTTCTGGCGGAATAAACAAATGTGGGATTTTGAGTTTGTATATCCCCGAGATCCAATATTGGAGATCCGTCGTTCAGTGGCCGAAGTGTTTGATGCTCTAGCCTTTCAACAATCTCTCAATACTAAAAGGGTAGTTTCGAAATGGCAAGCCCCGCCCAATGGCGCTTTCAAAGTCAATTTCGATAGGGCCTCCAATGGATTATTTTCGTTTAGGTTAGAATTATTAATTTTCTGTATTCGAAAACATTCCTAGTCAAAATCTTATTCTAAAACAATAAAAATAAAATACAAAAACTCTCAACATTTGTCCTACATCAAGAAGTCCGAGTCAGGTTGCGGCTGGAGGGGTAGTTCGGGATGGCGATGGGAATTGGATTAGCGGTTTTGCTTGCAGAATTGGTAATGTGGATGCTATAAGGGCTGAACTTTGGGGTATTTGGAGAGGTCTCAAACTTGCGTGAGATATGGGACTACGTCATGTTGTGCTGAAAACGGATTTGCAAGTGGCGCTCCGGTCAATTTCGGACCAGCATCCTTCTGATCCTAATTACAACCTGATTATGTTGATCAATGAGCTACTACGTAATTTGGGCTGGACGTGTGTGAGTTAATATTTGGTTGGAGAGAGATTAATGGTTGCGCTCATTATCTAGCAAGGTTGGGTCTTCAATTAGATCGAGGAGAGCAAGTGTTTGGTCAAACCCCATCAACAGTGACGGAGGCTTTGTGTAATGACTGCAATAGTCTTGGAGTTAATCGAGCTAATTCGTCAAGTGTTTTTGTTTCTTAGGGCTTTATGTACCAAAAAAAGAAAAGAAAAGAAAAATCTCCTCTTAAACGAAAAGAGAAATTCAAATTGACAGTGATTTCAGAAGATGAACATAGCAACACGTTCAAATTATTTGTGGTAACCTAGGATATAACACCAAATGTAATCTTTATCCTTCCTATACCTTAATCATTTTCCCTATTGTAATCTATTTATATCAGTGGAGAGATCAATACAGAAATTAACTTGGCTAATATTTTCTTCAACGAGAAGTCTAATAGCCTCTTTATGGGTCTATTATCGTGTAGCCTTTATAAAACTGTATTGAAAAATTCAGTGTGCTTAATTCTTCGTTTTGCTATTTGTCTCTTTACTTTGAATTTAATTTTGTTCACCCTTTGAATTTAATTTTGCTACTTTGAATTTAATTTTAAGGATGGTGAAAAAAATTGCACTCCTCTACTTTCTCTTAAACCAAGTTAAGACAAATTTGGCTTTAAAAGTCGAATAGTGATTTATTTTGTCTTTATTTAAAAAAAAAATCACATTTGTTAGTTTTGTGTCAAATTTTTGTGACTTTTTGATTCATCTCGGCGGGAAGAATCGGAAAAATATAAAATTTTGATCGAAACTCATAATTTTTTTAAAAAAGACAAAAATAAGTAAAATAAGTTGTATTTTTAACATTTTTTTGTCTTTATTCAAAAAATTACAGTATGAGTTTCGATCCTACTTTTTTACTTTTTTGATTCCTCGACAAGACGAATTAATAAGTTACAAAAGTTTAATACAAAATAAACAAATTCAAAAAAAATTTGAATAAAGGGAAAACCCTTTATTTCATGGGTTCGAAACAAACCCTTCCCTTATTCACATTTTTCTGTTCTTAGTATTTCGAAGGGGAAAAAAAGAGAGAATAAATCGGTCACATTGAAAACCCTTCTCGAGGCCATGAATGCTTCGCCGGAGCTCTCACCGGCGGCGGAAGTCATTGCAAACAACTTTGATCTCCTCGCACAGATCCTTCTATGTTTGCCGGCGAAAACCCTAATCCGATTCAAGTCCGTGTCCAAGCACTGGCTATCTCTCCTATCCGACTCCCAATTCGCCGCCAAACACTCCATCCGAAACCCTAATCCCTCAATCTCAGGTTTGTTCTTGTACTGGAACTATAAGGTTGACCCTATGTCTGTCTCGCTTAATGGCGACCCAAATCGAGTACCCACCCTCGATTTCATCAAGGGCGTTGGAAATTTTCGATTGCGAGCAGAGATTATTGACTCTTGCAACGGGTTGCTGCTATGTGAGTATTCTCGACCCGGCTCTAATTTTTACTCACCAGGTCATTACCTTGTTTGCAATCCAACTACGCAGACATATACATTAATTCCTCAACCGGCTGAGTTTATTCCTCGTGCATTACTACGTGTTTTCTTGGCTTTTGATCCTTCTAAATCGCCTCATTATAAAGTTGTGTTTATGGGTCCTAATCCTGATTCAGACTCACCCTATCTCAAAATTTATATCTATTGTTCGGAGAGTGCATCTTGGAGACAGATTCATGCTAGACCCGGTAGAGGGTTTAAACTCGGGGTGTTTTGCGGTGGAGTTATCTATTGGTTAAGGGATGATAATGTTGTATTGGGATTTGATGTTGACTTAGAGAAGATGATAGAAATGCCAAAGCCTCCGGGAATTCTTTCTCTGGACAAGATTGAGTATTTTGGTGCATGCGGTGGCAGTTTGTTTCTCATTCGGACTCATGAATTGATTGATAAGATTAAGGGCTTTAGGATCCTTGAGGTGGACACGGAATATTATCGTTGGATTGTGAAGGGTCCGGCCGATCTTGGACCCTTACAATGTGTATACCCTCAGTTGGGTTACAAATACGGTGACCGATATTCCGTTCTGTGTGTTTTGAAGGGTGAGAAGGAAGAAGATTTTGCACTCGTGTTTTCTGTTGCAGGGAAAGTAATATCCTATACACCGGAGTGCAAGACATGGAAAGTGCTTCGTACCCGTGGATCAATTTCTTGTCATCATCCTTATGCAAGTGCTTATCCCTATATTGCGAGCATATCCCCTCCTTGAGTAGGACTCCTACTCATATCTGTTCCAAACGGTTACTACCATGTTGATATTTACTGTTAAGGGCTATATGCTCTTTGTTTTGCTCCCCTATATATATTTTAACGGATAGATGCCCCTTAGCGAAGGCTTTTGAATTTCCTCTGCTCAAGTATTGTGAGGTAAAAGAGAATTTCTTAAAAGAAAACTCCTGCCTTTATTCATTTTTTTTGGGATCATCCTGCCTTTATTCATTGGTGAGGATGTTTTGTTGAATAGCTTGTTTATATTGTTGGGCTATTTAGTATTTCCTAATAGGTTAAGCTTTTGAGACAATTGCCAACGTAACATAGTATTAGAGTTCAAGTTGTGAGAGGTCTTGGGTTACTCCCCGTTTGAATTATGCTTCTCTGTTCGTATATTGTTTCGCGATTTATGAAACTTCACACACAAAATGAGGTGGAATTGGATACTTTGGTATAATAATCGGCTTTATTTCCAGTATCAAATTGTTAACTAAACAGTCCACCATCAAATGCTTGTGCTGATGCTCAACTACCAGATATTGGGAACAAGTCACAACAATGATTTTTCACCTTCTTCCTTTGTTTTAGTGTTATTTATATTTTCCTTATAGTGGACTCTTCTTGTTATCTAAATTACTAATAAGGAAGATATATACCGTTATGTTTTGTAATTGGATATATTTCGACGTTGATGTTGAGGCTTAGAGCATTAACATTATGAATATGAACTAACTATTTAATCGCAGTGATTTGATATCTGTCATGTTACGGATTATGGTTATACAATGATCCAAAAAGTAAATTAATTCTACCTTTATTAGGTCCTCTTCTCTAGTTTCATGAGCCACCTGTAGCTAAACCTCTAATATAGGAGAAATTGAACACTAAGCCCTTCATTTGAAATCGAAATATATGCGAAACGATACCTAAGTTCTAGGAGGAAGGTGATGTACATCCCCTTGAATAGGAAGTTATGTGTGGATTGGAACATTTTGTAGTAAAAGTCTGCAGCTAGATAGGTGGAGCTGTCTCCTAAGTGATTGAGGCCTTTAAGACTTTGTTACTGCTTTGTTGTTTTTCAATCCTTTGGACTTCGGTGATTTGTGGTCTGGTTAGTTTTGTATGTTGTTTCCTGGTTGCAAGGTTGAATTACTATTTTGTTTCTGCTATTGCTATTTTGTTGTCCATTCTGCCGATACTACCCTTCATTGTGACAACCACAGTGCCATTTAATTTAGATTGCTCATATTGATGTTTTCCATGATGGCACAAAACACTGAGATTGGGAATTGATTGTCATTTTGTTCGACTCATGTCACTCATGGTACTGTCTGTCTTGTCTCTGTTCCAACATTTGATCATACGGCTCACATTTTTACCAAAGCGCATCCACCGGGACAAATTCATGACCTAGTTTCCAAACTCAAGTTGGTATCTGCTCTACCACCTTGAGTTTTGAGGGGATGTTAAAGATATTGTGCATCTCAAGAATACCAACACACACATTTCCATATAGCTACCAAATGTAGTCATTATTAGTTTGTCTCCCACAAATTGTACATAACTATTATCCTTGTAACTGAATAATCAGATCACCAAATGCAATACAAGTTCCTCTTCCTTTTGCTTCTGGTGAGTCAAATTCTTATGTAACTGCATATCCGTATGCTGAAAGCCGATCCCTTCTTTGAGCATTTTCCAACACAATACATGTTGGAGCTCGTGTTTTGTTTTCTCCTATTTACAACATTGAATATGTACGTCAATGTCTCAAATGGCAACTTTGCTGTGAGGCTATGCTCTTTTTCCTTCAAAAAGGTGAATATTGCAATATTATCCTTTTGTTACCGGATGGTTACTGGTTAGGACCATGTTGCTATTTCGAGTTGTATAATGTCAAGGCTATGCTCTTTTTTGAACTTTGGGGACATATCCCTAACCCTTGGTGAAAGGCCTTTGAATTTTCCTCTGCTCAAGTATGAATTTTGTCTGCAGTTGGTTCTCTAGCTTGGTTAAACCCGTCCCTCAAAAGTCTTCTTGAATTTGGCCAAGATGTTTTCAAAAGTCTTCTTGAATTTGGCCAAGATGTTTGCAAAGACTTTTGATGTGCAGATGGTACATCTCGTTTAATTTGGGGTCCTTTTTCATATGGTGGTTGCACTCCCTTGGCACCATACATATAACCATTGCTTACAGCCAATTTTTTTTTTGAAAAATCGGAATACAAAGATCCGCCTTATTCTACACGAACCTGGGTAATCCACTTGTGATCGTACTGATCTACTCGTTCTACTGCTAGAATAAGATTTTACACCAATTTTCATCATTTACGCAATCTATCATTCATTCATTCTCTGTGATTGACCGTACTTGGTTTACATAATCACGGTGAGAGCATTGAGCAAGGATGATTTCTTCACGATACAGAATAATTGGATCTTCTGATCATGTCCAATGCTCTATCTCAGGTTCTCAGGTTGCATGTGGCTGTGTAGAAAGGCGGTGGGAGGAGTGGAAGAATTGGCCATTGAGGTTGTTCCAATTGGACTGGTACTACTAAAAAAATGAATTTTCAAAGAAATGGTGTGGGTTTTTTTTCCCCCCTTAAGGACGAGTAATAAATACAACAGCACAAAAGAAGGGGAAAAAAAAATCTAAAGATCTTATCCAAAATTATCTGCTATCAAATAACAAAATTATCCCATGTCGGAATATATCCGTCCGACATCATCAAATCCTAATTACAATGGACCACACTATGCTTTTGTAGTATGTGAAAGGCCGCAAAAATACGAATTAAAGGCTACAAAAAGATTTAAGAAAAAAAGTCCATTGTAATTACGATTTTTGACACTTCTTCCTCTATGATTCCATTAAGGAAGGCTATCTTCACATCAATCTAATATATCCTCCATCCCATAAATAAAACTAATGATGATATAAGATATATTTCCTCAAGTTCTAAAAGTCGGTCAAGGCGGCGGTCGAATATTTGGCCCTAGGTGTCCCTCTTCCTTTCGACTGGTACCTAGTGATTTTTATACTACTGAAGACAAATGAGTAGTTTGTTATTCGACATGGGATATTTTGTGATCCCTCAAACGTGAAAGGACAATTAATAGTTTGGGAAAATTTCAAAATGACACCTAAATTTTGCAACAAATGTCACAGAGACACCTGAACTTAAGTTTATTTCAATTAAACACCTGTACTAACAAAATCCCCAAATTTAGACACCTGAACTTAAGTTTATTTCAATTAAATACCTGTACTAACAAAATCTCCAAATTTAGACCCCCGCCGTTATTCTCTGTCCCAAAAATTGCTAACATGGCATCTCCAACCCGTTTAAGTTGCCCTATTACACATATTTTCAACAAGGGACGATGCACCCAAGCGAATGTAAAGTACTTATACGTAGTGGGTGCATCGTCCCTTGTTGGAAATATGTGTAATAGGACAACTTAAACGGGTTAGAGATGGCATGTTAGCAATTTTTGGGGCAGAGAATAACGGCGGGGGTCTACATTTGGGGATTTTGTTAGTACAGTTGTTTAATTGAAATAAACTTAAGTTCAGGTGTTTAAATTTGGGGATTTTGTTAGTATATGTGTTTAATTGAAATAAACTTAAGTTCAAGTGTCTCTGTGACATTTGGTGCAAAGTTCAGGTGTCATTTTGAAATTTTCCCTTATAGTTTTTAGAAATCTCAGAGGTGGTTTTGATAATTTACCCATAATTAAATAGGGAAAATAACCTGTTGATTCCATGCAAGCGAGGCGGTGCAAGTATGCTATCAGAGAGAACATGGAGAAAACCGTAATCGCTTACATTCAGCGAGAGGCCATGTATGCATCCAGTGTAAGAAGAAACCCCATCATCGGTTCTGCTTTGTTGGATCTCTCACCGGCGGCGGAAATAATCGCCAACAGCGTCGATCTCCTTACACAGATCCTCCTGTGTTTTCCGGCGAAATCCCTAATCCGATTCAAGTCCGTGTCGAAGCACTGGCTCTCCCTTATCTCAGACTCCCAATTCGCTGCAAAACACACCCGCCGAAACCCGAGGCCGTCGATCTCGGGTTTGTTCTTGTGCAACAGGCAAAGTGAAAACCCCAAGTCTGTCTCCCTTCAGGGCCACGAAAATAGACCCACGCTCGCCTTCCTCGACGGCATTGGAGTTGCTCAGTTCCGACGGAAGATTACTCACTCTTGCAACGGATTACTGTTATGTAAGTACCGGCCGTCAGATTCTTACCTTGTTTGCAATCCAACTACAAAGACACATACAATAATTCCCGACCGCCCTGCTCTCTCGTCTTGGTGTGTTCCCTGTTCGTCGCGTGCTTTCTTGTATTTTGATCCTTCGAAATCCCCTCGCTACAAAGTTGTGTTTCTGGGTGAATGTTATTCCAAAGTTGAGAAGTTTTATATTTATGTCTATTGTTCGGAGAGGGCGTCTTGGAATTTGACCCTTCGAAATCCGCTCGCTAGAATGCTTACACACGAGGTGTATTGTGGTGGAGTTATGTATTGGTTAACTGGTGAGGGCGTTGTGTTGGGATTCGATATTGATTCAGAGAAGATGATAAAAGAGACGTACCCGCCGAAATCTCCTTGTGTGCACAGCGTCATGTATTTCGGGGAATGTGATGGCCGTTTGATTCTTATTCAAACTCGTACAACATCTGCAGTGAAGTTCAGAATCCTTGAGATGGACAAGGCCTACAGTAGTTGGATTGTGAAGTTTTGGGTCGATCTCGAACTCTTACTTTCGATGGAAAGCAAACTCTGCTCCCATTATGTGTTGTGTGTTGTGAAGGGGGACAAGGAAAAGGATTCTGAACTTGTGTTAGATTTGGGAGGCAGAGTAATATCCTATAATCTGAGGTGCCAGACATGGAATGTGCTTATCGATATGGCTCCTGGTGAATCAACTTCTTATAGACATAGTCATGCTTCTCCAACTGCTTATCCATATATTGAAAGCCTATCCCCTCTTTGAGCATTCTCCTACACAACACATGTGGGAGCTCGTGTTTTGTTTTTCCCTATTTAAGACATTGAATTTGTTGATGTCTCGGATGGCAACTTTGCAGTGAGGGTATGCTGTTTTTCTTTAAAAACTTTGGGGACAAGTAAGATCTTCTTGTCTGCGTGCGTGGGAGCAACTCAAACAAAGAAGAGTCTGGTCCGGTCTGAATTCAGGCACGATTCGCCTTATAGATATAGTACCTTTTTTTCATAGTGGAATCTTCGTATCTGAATTCATAATGCGAAATACAAGCATCGTTTCAAATTATCATTGATTGACGTATATTACATCCATCTAATTATAAATCCACCTCATGAGATGTATGAATGTTTCCTATTTGATTATGGAAGAAGGTGATCTTGCCATTGAGACTTGCCTACAAGCCATTGATGTAGTTTTGCTATTTTCAGTTGGTATTTTTGGTTTTCTGATTCCTTGTAAGGTCTAATATTTAGACTATTAAATAAAACTATGATTTTACTCGCCTAACCGTTACTATTTCGTCTCTTGACCCGATACCACCAAGCCATTTTGTGTCCTAATTAACACAACCTAGTTGGATCATCGAACAGTTGGATCATCTCATGTCCAATGCTCTATCTCAGATTCTCAGGTCGCATGTGGCTGTGTAGAGAGGTACTTGCTTAACTTGGAAATCCACTCTAGGTTATTAAATCTAGTATATTGGGCCCCAAGTTAATTAGTTTCCGGTTCGAAATAAATTTCATCGCATCCTTATTTGCATCGCATGATTATTTTTGTGGCATGATTAGTTGTATTCGCATAATTATTTTTATGGCACGATTAGTTCTATAGCCAAATAAATTTTATCGCATGAATTATGGTCTCGCATAAATGATCTTATCGCTTGGTTGGTTGTATCATAAATAAATTTTTTTCGCTTGTCTAATTTTATCGCATGATAGATTTCGCATGACTAGTTATGTCGAATAATTAATTTTATCGCATAATTAGTTCTAGCACATGATTTGTTATTATCGCAAAATTAATTGTTGTTAGCCAGTTAGTATGTTTCGTAAAAATATTGGACTGCGTGATATGTTGTTGTACTGGTAGAATGGACCAATAGGTTCCCGGGGTTGGTTGCGATGTACGGATTTCACTTATTATACGTGAAAATAGGATTAATAGAAAAGATAATAAAGTGAGAGGCTGAGATTTGGATTTGATTCCGGGCTTGGAACCCGCAGTGATGTTTTGATTAGAGATTGATTGGTGGTGGATTTGTGAATTGTTGATTTTCGAAATCCTGGCTACGACATGGTGGTGATCGACTCTCAGATGTTGAGACGGGACATAAGGGTGGAATGTGATGGCCGTTTGATTCTTATTCAAACTCATACAATATCTGCTGTGAAGTTCAGAATCCTTGAGATGAACAAGGACTACAGTCGTTGGATTGTGAAGTTTTGGGTCGATCTTGAACCCTTACTTTTCATGGAAAGCAAACTCTACTACCATTATGTGTTGTACATGTGTTGTGAAGGGGGACAAGGAAAAAGATTCTGAACTTGTGTTAGATTTTGCAGGGAAAGTAATATCCTATAATCTGAGGTGCCAGACATGGAATGTGCTTATCGATATGGCTCCTGGTAAATAAATTTCTTGTAGTCATCCTTCTCCAACTGCTTATCCATATATTGAAAGCCTATCCCCTCTTTGAGCATTCTCCTACACAACATATGTTGGAGCTCGTGTTTTGTTTTTTTTCCTATTTAAAACTTTGAAAATGTTAGGACTTGTTCGTTTGGGATACTCAAAACTACTGTGCGAGGTCCCCAATAAATTTTCTTCATCTATCTCTCTTCACTCATTTCACTTAAAAACCTCATTCAAAACCCAAACCGAACAGGATCTTAATGTCTCTCGGATGACAACTTTGCAGTGAGGGTATGCTGCTTTTCCTTTGAAAAGGAGGATTGCAATATTATTCTTTTTTTACCAAAGGGTGAGAACCATGTTGCTATATCGAGCTATATAATTTTAAGACTATGCTCTTTTTTGAACTTATGTATGTGACGTCCCTTGGTGAAAGCCTTTGAATTTTCCTCTGCTCAAGTTGTAAAGAAATCTCCTGATCTTCTTCCTTTCTTATACATTTGTACTTTTTTTTCGTAGTGTAATCTTCGTATCTGAATTTATAATGCTAAATACGTACGAGCAGCATCGTTTCACATTATCATTGACATATATTAAAATCCATCTAACTATAAAACACCTCATGGTTTCCTATTTGACTGTGGAAGGTCTTGCATGCCATTGACTTGCCTACGTTGATGTAGTTTGCTATTTTCAGTTTGTATTTTTGTTTTTCTGATTCCCTGTAAGGTCTAATAGTTAGACTATTAACTAAAACTATGATTTTAAGTATGATTTTACTCATCTAACTATCACTATTTCGTGACAACCACTGTCCAGTGCAGTTGGTATGTCATCTCTCCCATATGGGGGAGGTCCTGGGTTCGATTCCTGCAGGAGCAACACCCTTGAGGTCCCAAGCTATGGATAACTTCTGGACTCTGTGCTAACTCTAACCCCCACCCCAATGTATGACGATTGAAAAAAAAAAAAAAAACTATCACTATTTCGTCTCTTTGACCAGATACCACCAAGCCATTTTGTGTCCTAAACTAGAGGTGCTAATCGAGCCAAACACATCATTGCATGTTCAGGCTTGGCTTGACTCTTTGTTACCAGTGTCCAAGCTTGGCTTGCTATAGAACTTTTTGAGACTAATTGTTCAAGCTTGGCTTTCGTTTGAAGTTTTGTGTTCGTAAGAAGCTTGGTTTGGCTTGTGAAATATGCAAGTCAATCTCGAGCTTCCAAGCATGAGCTTAGGCTCATGAAGTTTCGAGCTTTCAAGAAGAATAATTACCTAGAAAATGCAAGCTACATAGAGTTAAAATGGAAGAAAGGAAGATGAAGTACTATGTTACCACTTAATTAGCTCTATAATCTTTTCCGAGAAAACCATACCTAGAAGAATATAGTAGTAGCCCCAAATTTGCTCAATAAATCCTTTGAATTGCTCAATGGAAGAATATATTATATATGATTTAATATAGCCCTAAATTTCCATATCTAACATAGGAGGTTTCCTTTTTGATACAATAGTACTATATAAAATTTGTGAAATATCTATATTGAACGTAACTCATATATCATATTTTGGAATATTTATTATCGAACCCCTATATATTTATTATTTATAGAATGATTCATTTGTTCACGAGCCTATCAAGCCAAACATCTGTATGCTCAAGCTTGGCTAGCTTGAATTCATAAACAAACGGAAAAACATGATTTCTATTTTTTATAAACAAGTTTGAACAAGCCAAAATTCGAGTCAAGTTCAAGCTGTTTGGTTCGTTTAGCAGTCCTATCCTAAACACAACCTAGTTATATCATTATTTTAAATAATAATCAACACTATCATTTATCGCATTTGTATACGGTACACATTGTTTGAAGGAATATGTGATATAGCCATACATGATTTTCATATCTTTCATGTATTGTGTTCATTATTTTAAATAATAATCAACACTATCATTTATCGCATTTGTATACGGTACACATTGTTTGAAGGAATATGTGATATAGCCATACATGATTTTCATATCTTTCATGTATTGTGTTCAGTTGTCATGAGCATTCTTAGACAGCACAAAAAGAGAAAAAAACCTAGAGATCTTCTCACAAATTATCCCCTATCAAATAACAAAATTATCCTGTCGAAATGTCGGAATATATCCGTCCGACATCAACAAATCCCAATTACAATGGACCATAGTATACTTTTGTAGTATGTGAAAGGTTGCAAAAATGCAAAAATAGCCTTTTAAAGGCTACAAAAAGAATAAAAAAAAGTCCATTGTAATTAGGATTTTTGACACTTCTTCCTCATTGCATGATTCTATCAAGGAAGGCCAGGCTATCTTCACATCCATATGATGTATCCTCCATCCCATAAATGAAAGTAATGATGATGTCAAATATATTTCGTCAACTTATAAAAGTCAGTCTAGGCAGCCAAATAGTTGGCCCTAAATGCCCCTCTTCAGCCTGACTAGCACGTAGCAATCGTTAGAACACCAACGAAAAATGAGTAGTTTGTAGTGCGACATGGGATATTTTGTGAATTCTCGAAATGTGAGAGGACAATTTATAGTTTATAGAAACCTAGCTCGGAGGTGGTCTTGGTAATTTACCCATAATTAAATAGGAAGAAAGATCTGTTGATTCCATGCATATTGGAAACCCTAATCACATGCCGGTGCAACTATGCTATAACAGAGAACATCGAGAAAACCGTATTCACTTCCATTCACCGAGAGGCCGCCATGGACGCATCCAGTGTAAGAAGAAACTCCATCATCGGTTCTGCTTCGTCGGAACTCCCACCGGCGGCGGAAGTAATCGCCAACAACGTCGATCTCCTTACACAGATCCTCCTGTGTTTTCCACCAAAATCCCTGATCCGATTCAAGTTCGTGTCCAAGCAATGGCTCTCCCTCATCTCGGACTCCCAATTCGCTGCCAAACACACCCGCAGAAACCCGAGGCCGTCAATCTCGGGTCTGTTCTTGCAGAACTGCAAGACTGGAAACACCAAGTTTGTCTCGCGCCACGGCAGCAAAAGTCGACCCATTCTCGCCTTCCTCGACGGCATTGGAGATGCTCAGTGCCGACGAGAGATTTCTCACTCTTGCAACGGATTACTGTTATGTAAGTACCGTTATTCTGTTCACTCGTTCGATCATTACCTCGTTTGCAATCCAACTACAAAGACACATACATTAATTCTCCACCCCCCTGCTTTTTCGTGGGTTCCCGGTTCTTCACGTCCTTTCTTGGATTTTGATCCTTTGAAATCCCCTGGCTACAAAGTTGTGTTTCTGGGTGACTGTTTTTCCGAAGTTGAGAAGTTTTATGTTCATGTCTATCGTTCGGAGGGGGCGTCTTGGAAACGGTTTCGTGTCCCCGATAGAAGGCTTACACACGAGGTGATTTGTGATCGAGAGGTGATTTGTGGTGGAGTTATATATTGGTTAAGTGATGGGGGCGTTGTGTTGGGATTCGATATTGATTCAGAGAAGATGATAGAAAAGGCAAACCATCCGAAAATTCCTTGTGTGGCCGCCGAGATCATGTATTTCGGGGAATGCAATGACCGTTTGATTCTTATTCAAACTCATACAATGTCTACTGTGAAGTACAGAATCCTTGAGATGGACAAGGACTGTAGTCGTTGGATTGTGAAGTTTCGGGTCGATCTTGAACCCTTACTTTTGGTGAAAAGAAAATTTTGCTCCTGTCATGTGCTGTGTGTTGTGAAGGAGGACGAGGAAAATGATTTTGAACTTGTGCTAGAATTGGGAGGGACCATAGTATCCTATAATCCGAGGTGCCGGACATGGAATGTGCTTAAAGATATGGCTTCCGGCGAATCAAATTCTAATGCAACTGCATACTCATATGCTGAAAGCCTATCCCCTCTTTGAGCATTTTCCAACACAATACATGTTGGAGCTCATGTTTTGTTTTTTCCTATTGGCTACTGATTTTGCCACTCTCTTTTTTGATAACGCCAAAAATACACTTGTAGAGGAGTGGCGTAAAAAGGAGTGGCAAAATCATTTCCCTTTCCTATTTAAAACATTGAATATGTTAATGTCTCAGCTAGCAACTTTGCAGTGAGGTTATGCTATTTTTCCTTTAAAAAAAGGCGGATTTCAATATTATCCTTTTTGTTACCAGATGGTTAGGAGCATGTTGCAATTTCGAGTTATATAATGTAAATACTATGCTCTTTGTTGAACTTATGTAGTTTTGCTATTTTCAGTTGATATTTTCGGGTTTTTTTTGTCATCCTTGACAAATGTAGGATCTTACTGCTAATGAAAAGTCTACCTTAGGTGAGGCTTTCTTTCACTTGGAAAAGGGAGTAGGGTTCCTTAAGGGCCCTTCCGAGGTTGCTTTTGTGTGTCATGTGCAGCTTATGGTAAGAAAGAAATTTTTTTTTTTTTATCAGCTAAAGAATTTTATTAATCTCCGAACAGAAAGTTACAAAGATTTAACTGAAACGGAGAAAAAGGCATCACAACTAAAAACCAACATCCGAACTATGTTGGCACTTAGGCTAAGGATAATCATATGCCACCTGCTACCAAAGAAAGAAAAGAGTTGGCAAGGAGCCAACCACAACAAAACCACGACTGAAAACTATAAACCAAATACATCTTCAGGAGCACCATTGTAAACCAAAAAGGAGTGAATTGAAACCACCATATCGCCACACTCAAAGGAGCTGAACTTCTTGAAAGATCCAAATTACGACCTCATCACCAACCGCAGCAGAGCAATGGAAGTAAACCATCTAGCAGCAGGAGCAATATAGCACTTGAAAGCACATCGATCTTCTCAGGAGCAAAGCTACGCAATCCATTGGTAATCCACTTGTGATCGTACTGATCTACTCGTGCCGGCTGCTGCTAGGATAAGATTTTACACCGATTTTCAATGTTTGCGAAATCTATGGTTATGTGATCCTCTGTTATCCTACTCGATCTGCAGTAGCACACATTACGGTTTTATGCCAATTTACATTGTTTACGCAATCCATCATTCAATCATTCCCTATGATTGACCGTACTTGGTTTACATAATCACGGTGAGAGCATAGAGCGAGGATGATTTCTGCACGATATCGAACAACTGGATCATCTCATCTCCAATGCTCTATCTCAGATTCTTAGGTTGCATGTGGCCGTGTAGAAAGGTGGTGGCGGAGGAGTGGAAGAATTGGCCATTGAGGTTGTTCCAATAGAATTTTCAGCAAGAATGCTTTTTTTTTTTTGTTTCCCTTGTGGACGAGTAATAACTACAACACCACAAAAGAAGGGAAAAAAATCTAAAGCTCTTATCAGAAAATTATCGCCTGTGGTAATGTTAGAATATATCTTTCCGACATCATCAAATCCTAATTACAATGGACAACACTATGCTTTTGTAGTATGCGAACAGCTGCAAAAATAGCATTTTACAAGCTACAAAAAGCTAATAAGGTCTATTGTAGTTAGGATTTTTGACACTTCTTCCTCAATCATCCCAAGGAAGGCTATCTTCACAGATGTATGTATCCTCCATCCCATGAATGAAACTAATGATGATGTCAGATATATTTTGTCAAGTTCTAAAAGTCGGTCTAGGCTGCCGAATAGTTGGCCCTCGGTGCTCCTCTTCTGCCCGTCTAGCACCAAGCGATTTTTAGACTACCAACCACAAATGAATAGTTTGTTATGCGACATGGGATATTTTGTGACTCCTCAAATGTAAGAGGACAATTTATAGTTTTTAGAAACCTCGGAGGTGGTTTTGGTAATTTACCCATAATTAAATAGGAAAAAGGATCTGTTGATTCCATGCAAATTTGAAACCGTAATCACATGCCAGCCAGGCGGTGCAAGAAGATGCTATAAAAGAGAACATCGAGAAAACCCTAATCACTTCCATTCAGCGAGAGGCCATGGATGCATCCAGTGTAAGAAGAAACCCCATCATCGGTTCTGCTTCCTTGGAACTCTCACCGGCAGCGGAAGTAATCGCCAACAACGTCGATCTCCTTACGCAGATCCTCCTGTTTTTTCCGGCAAAATCCCTAATCCGATTCAAGTCCGTGTCCAAGCACCGGCTCTCCCTCATCTCGGACTCCCAATTTGCTGCCACACACTCCCGCCGAAACCCAAGGCCGTCGATCTCGGGTCTGTTCTTAAGCTGGCCCGTTCGGACCTGCCAGACTGAAAAGTACACCAAGTCTGTCTCGCTTCAGGGCCACGAAAATAGACCCACGCTCGCCTTTCTCGACGGCGTTGGTGTTGCTCAGGTCCGACCGGAGATTACTCACTCTAGCAACGGATTACTGTTATGTAAGTACCCTTATTCTGCTCACTCGTCATATCATTACCTTGTTTGCAATCCAACTACAAAGACACATACATTAATTCCCGAGTACCCCCCTGAGTTTTCGTCTGGGAGTGTTCGCAGTTCGTCGTCACATGCTCTCTTGGCTTTTGATCCTTCGAAATCCCCTGGCTATAAAGTCGTGTTTTTGGGTGAGTGTTATTCCAACAGCGTTACGAATTTATACATTTGTGTCTATTGTTCGAAGAGTGCGTCTTGGAAACGGTTTCGTGTCCCCGATGGAAGGCATACAGACGAGGTGCTTTGCGGTGGAGTTATATATTGGTTAGGTCATGGGGGCGTTGTGTTGGGATTCGATATTGATTCGGAGAAGATGATAGAAAAGAGTACAAACCCGCCAAAAATTCCTTGTGTGTTCTTGATGATGTATTTCGGGGAATGTGACGGCCGTTTGATTCTTGTTGAACTATGTATAATGTCTGATCTGGAATTCCTTGAGATGGACAAGGACTACAGTCGTTGGATTGTGAAGTTTCGGGTCGATCTTGAACCCTTACGTTCGATGGAAAGCAAATTGTCCTACTATTGTGTGTTGTGTGTTGTGAAGGAGGACAAGGAGAAAGATTTTCAACTTGTGCTAAATTATGGAGGGACAGTTGTATCCTATAATGTGATGAACCAGACATGGAATGTGCTTAATGATATGGCTCCTGGTGAATCAGTTTCTTATAGGGCAAATCCATATATTGAAAGCCTATCCCCTCTTTGAGCATTGTTATACACCCAAGGTTCCACATTATCGTTGACATATTGCTATCCTAAGTTGGACTGGAGAGGGCCGGGTGAATCGATTGCATTATCCTTGAGAAATGTAAGATTTTACTGCCCATGAAAAAGCTACCTTGGGTAATTATAGGAGGCTTTCTTTCATTTGCGGAGACGGATCTACACATGGGCGTATGATGCCAAGGCCCCCGTGTTGTTTTTATTTATTTATTTAAAATTTCAATGTTAATATTAGTTATTTTTTGTTTGTTAAAATCACCTAGATATTGTATTTTATTTATACTGGATGTTATTTAGACATTTAAACAATTTAAGAATGTTTTCATTTTGGGTTTCCAAAACCCAATTCCTCTCTCATAAGCTGTTTCTTCAATTATTAATCTCATTTTTCATTCTCTCTCTCTCCCCACTCATTAACAAAAAAACGTCTCTCAAAACCTAAACCAAACAAACTATTAGATTCCCGAATCTTGAAATTTTAAAATCTTGTTGTGCATTGTTTCGCCCCTGCGTTTATGAAATCTTGATTCCGTCCCTGCTTCCAAGGTTGCTTTTGTGTGTCATGTGCAGCTTATGGTGAGAGAAAGTCGATTTTTGACACCTTCTTCATTGTTTTATATTGAGTGAACTTTATATGGAAAGCGGTGGAACTTCTCCGAGAGTTAGAAGGAGGCTTGGAGTTTCGTGGCACCAACTTTGATGAGGATTCTATGGGGCGCACACAATACAAGATTTGAAGGAAAACGTTCTTCCTCATGTTTGAGAAATTATAAATTATCCCTTGTCGCATGACAAAATTATCCCATGTCGTAATGTAGCCACTAGAAAATTCGAAGGAATATATCCGTCTGACCTCATCAAATCCTAATTAAAATTGACCACACTATGCTTTTGTAGTTTGCAAAAGGCTGCAAAGTTGTGAAAATAGCCTTCTTCGGGTTTGGCTCCCGTCCAGCCCCCTTACTGTCCAGCTTCGGCAATTCAACCATTTTTCGGCTAACGTCGATTTTGTTCAACAATCGGATTCGTTCATATTGTACATCTCATCGAGACACATTCCAAAATAAATGTGCTATGATCGTGTATTGAACGATATCTGATGGACATGATTTTTAATATGGTTATGAGTCTCGACGAGATTTACAATATAAACGGATCCGATCATTAAACGAAACCAATGTTAGCCTGAAAGTGGCCGACTGGCCGGAACTGAACACTAAGGGGGACTGAATGGGAGCCCAACCTGCCTTTTACAGGCTACAAAAAGATAACAAGGTCCATTGAAAGGAAGGCTATCTTCACATCCATCTGATGTATACTCCATCCCATAAATGAAACTAATGATGATGTCAAATATATTTCGTCAAGTTCGAAAAGTCGGTCCAAGCAGCCGATCGAATAGTTGGCCCTAGCTAGGCGCCCCTCTTTCGCTCAACTAGCATCAAGCCATTTTTAGAACACATACGACAAATGAGTGGTTCGTTGTGCTGACATGGGATGTTTTGTGATTCCTCAAACGTGAGTGGACAATATATAGTTTTCAGAAACCTCGGAGGTGGTCTTGGTAATTTACCCATAATTAAATAGGAAAAAAGACGTGTTGATTCCAATTCCCATGCAAATTGGAAACCGTAAAGATGTTAAAATTAATACTTTATTATCTTTTTGTAATTGGACCAAATGTTATGCTTGTGTTTGGACTATATTTATATTTGTGATGGGGTAGTTTTATTTGTTTTGTTATGAGTCCAATTGCTAGGTAAAGCCCATGTGTAATGCCTAGTATTTAAAGTGATATTGAATGAGAAAAGGGCAAGAGCGCAGCCCCCCACTTTTCGTTTTCTTTTCTCTGCTTTCCAGAAAGCAAGCTCTCCTCCCCATTTGCCCCCATTTTCTTGATTCTTCCTCCACTAAAATCAAATATAGGCATTGAGAAAACCGTAATCACTTCCATTCAGCGAGAGGCCATGGATGCATCCAGTGTAAGAGCAAGTTTATCAGTTAAAAGGTAAAAATGCTAGTAAACAGTACACTTTTTTCATTTTACCTACTTATATCTCCTTCAACACTACATCAATACTCTCTATTTTACCTATCATTTATTATAATACTAATTCTTTTTTGGAGAGAGAGAGAGGGGGGGAGGAGTCTGGTGAGTGATAGGGAGAAGAGAGAAAAGAAATAATATTTTAATGAATGCATGGTGAATAGTTGTTTGGTACATTTACCTAACAGTTTTCACAAAGGCAAATTAGCTTCCCTTTTGCAGAAGCTGGTGTAGACTAGTTTTGATGTCTTAATGAGGTAAAATAGCTTCAAAATCTTCTTTTGCTAAGCTGATAAACTTGCTCTAAGAAGCAACCCTATCATCGGTTCTGCTTCGTTGGAACTCCCACCGGCGGCGGAATTAATCGCCAACAACGTCGATCTCCTTGCACAGATCCTCCTGTATTTTCCGGCGAAATCCCTAATCCGATTCAAGTCCGTATCCAAGCACTGGCTCTCCCTCATCTCGGACTCCCAATTCGCTGCCAAACACTCCCGCCGAAACCCAAGGCCGTCGATCTCGGGTTTGTTCTTATGCTTGCGCCTTCGGGACTGCGGGACTGAACACACCAAGTCCGTCTCGCTTCAGGGCCAAGCAAATCGACCCACACTCGCCTTCCTCGACGGCGTTGGAGTCGCTCAGTTCCGACCAAAGATTACTCACTCTTGCAACGGATTACTGTTATGTAAGTACCATTATTCTGTTCCCTCGTCAGGTCATTACCTTGTTTGCAATCCAACTACAAAGACACATACATTAATTCCCGAGTACCCCCCTGATTTTTCGTCTGGGTGTGTTCCCCGTTCGTCTAGTGGTTTCTTGGCTTTTGATCCTTTGAAATCCCCTGGCTATAAAGTTGTGTTTCTGTGTGAATATTTTTCCAAAGTTGAGAAGTTTTACATTCATGTCTATTGTTCGGAGAGGGCGTCTTGGAAACGGTTTCGTGTCCCCGATAGAAGGCAAGACCAGTTGCTTTGCCGTGGAGAGGTTTTTTTGTGGTGGAGTTGTATACTGGTTAAGCGATGAGGGCGTTGTGTTTGGATTCGATATTGATTCAGAGAAGATGATAGAAAACGCAAAAATTCCTTGTGTGGCCCAGATCATCTATTTCGGGGAATGTGATGGCCGTTTGATTCTTATTCAAACTCATATATGGTCTACTGTGAAGCTCAAAAGAGACCTGCTTTTTCCCCCTGACACACACACCCCCTCCACACCCCCCATTTCCCCTTTTCCCCCCGCCCCCCACCCCTATTCCCCCGCCCCCTCCCCTTCTTTCCCCATTTTTTTATTTTCCCCAGTTTGAGTTTTTTTTTTTCCTCTTTATTTCCTCTTTTTTTTTTTCCCAGTTTGAGTTTTTTTTTTCCTCTTTATTTCCTTTTTTTTTTTCCCAGTTTGAATTTTTTTCTCTTTATTTTCTAATTTTCAATTATCTTGTAAGACAATTAAGAGAGATAGAGGTGGCAATCTCAACTCATATTTTTTTCTCCTGTTGTACGCATCCTGTACAAAACAAGAAAGGAACTATTTTTGCTGCCTGGAAGGCATTTTTAGTCTGATTAAAAAAAAAAGACTATTTTTGCTAGAAAAAAATCCAGTGAGATAAGTACGTACATCATCTCTCTTTCTCTCTCCATTCCAAAGATAATCTCCAAAATCGATCACTCTGACAAGCCCCGTTCCGTTAAGAACTTTATCTTTTTAACATTTTTTGTTCTTATTAAAATTTTTTCGCCTTTATTAGTTTTACGCCAAATTTTTGTGAATTCTTGATTCGTCTAGTTGAGATGAATCGGAACAGTAAATAAAAATTACAGTTAAGGCTGCACGCTTTTAATAAGTTTTACGCCAATTTCTTCCAAGTTTCAAACTCCAAAACACGACCCATGAATTGTGCACGCTTTCTCATATGTTAAAATATTAGGGTGAAAGTAAAAAAAAAATATTACTTTTCTGATTCCTCTCGTCAAGACGATCAATACGGCTAAAAAGTTTGTTACAAAATGATCCAATGCGAAAAAAAATTGAATAAGGACAATAATTGTAAAAAAAAAAAAATGAGTTTTTTTTGGTTATTATAGTATATATTTTAAATTTTGAAATCCACTTTTGTAATTATCTCCCGTAATTATTGTATTGAATTCCACTAAGAGAACCCTGAAAGGCCGTTCGGCTAAATATGCCAAGTGGCTTATTTTTTGTCCTTATTAATTTTTTTTTCATATTTGTTAGTATTGCGTCAATTTTTTGGGGATTATTGCATTGTCATGATAAGAGGAATCTAAAAAGTAAAAAATTACGATCGAAACCTATTTTTTTGAATAAAGACAAAAATACGCCAGTAAGCCAATTTTTTCGTTTTTATTCAAAAAAAATTTGGATTTCAATCATAATTTTTACTTTTTAGATTCCTCTCGTCATGGAGATGCAATAATTCCCAAAAAATTGACGCAAAACTAACAAATACGAAAAAAATTTGAATAAGGACAAAAAAATAAGCCACTTGGCTTATTTAGCCGAACAGCCCCTAAATAATGAGTCTTAGGGTGTTCGTTGAAAGGCTTAAGAGCAAAAAAATCATTATGGCCGTTTAGAATAAAATGATCAAAAAAATACGATCTTTGCCCCGGTTAAACGGAATTGAAAATTGAAGCGCTTAATTCTTGAATTATATTGAACGGGTGGAACCACAAAATATATAGTTTTTCCATTTTCCATTATTTCACCATCAATATTAGGCTCGTTTGATAGGTTTCGTTGAGTAGATTTCAAAAATATAAAATTTATTTTAAAACAATACGTCAAAAAAAAGTTATTACAATTTAAAATTTTATAACAAAAAATAAAATGAGAGAGAGAGAGAGAGAGAGAGGGGGGGGGCGCTGGGGGTAATAGGGGAAAACCGGGGTGGGGTCGGGGGGGGGGGGGTGTGTCAGGGGGGGGGGGAAAAGCAATTTCCAGCTCAAAATCTTTGAGATGGACGAGGACTACAACAGTCGTTGGATTGTGAAGTTTGGGGTCGATCTTGAACCCTTACTTTCGATGGGAAGCGAACTTTGCAGCTATCATGTTTTGTGTGTTGTGAAGGGCCGGGGGACAAGAAGGAAAAAGATTTTGAACTTGTGTTAGATTGGAGTGGGACCATAATGTCCTATAATCTGAGGTGCCAGACATGGAATCTGCTTAACGATATGGCTCCTGGTGAATCATTTTCTCAGAGTTTGGCAGCATATCCATATATTGAAAGCTTATCCCCTCTTTGAGGAGTCCGGATCCCCTGTCCTAATTTGTCTGTCCCACTCCCCTGTCCCAGTCCTCTAAACGCGCCACGTGTCCACTTCCCTTGCCCTACACAATACATGTTGGAGCTCGTGTTTTGTTTTTCCTATTTAAAACATTGAATATGTTAATGTCCCCAACTTTGCCAAAGGGTTTTGAGATCTCAAAAAGAATAATGTCTCATATGGCAACTTTACAGTGAGACTATGATCTTTTTCCTTCATAAAGTTGGATTGCATGCAATATTATATATATATCCTTTTGTTACCATATGGTTATATATATAGGCCCATGTTGCAATTTCAAGTCGTATAATGTAAAGACTATATATTTTCTTGGGAAAATTTCAAAATGGCACCTGAACTTTCACTCCAATGTCACCGAAGCACCTGAACTTCATTTTATTTCAATTAAACACCTGAACTTTCAAAATCTCCAAATTGAGGCACCTGCCGTTATCTTTCATCCATTTCCTTCACAAATTGGCTGACGTGGCTCATTTTTGGCGTTAAAGGGCCCCACTAGATATGTTAGGAAGTGAACTCAATGCACACAATCACAACCAAAAATGAGTTCACTTCCTAAATTTGTGCATTGAGTTCACTTTCTAACATATCTAGTGGGGCCTTTTAACGCCAGAAATGAGCCACGTCAGCCGATTTGTGAAGGAAATGGATGAAAGATAACGGCAGGTGCCTCAATTTGGGGATTTTGAAAGTTCATGTGTTTAATTGAAATAAAATGAAGTTCAGGTGCTTCGGTGACATTGGAGTGAAAGTTCAGGTGCCATTTTGAAATTTTCCCTATTTTCTTTGTTGAACTTATGTGACATGTCCCTTGGTAAAAGCCTTTATCCGAATTACTAATGCTCAAGTTAGGATGAAGAAATCTCCTGATCTTCTCCCTTTGTTATAGATCAAGGTTGTTCACATCGGTTAATTATCTCCTCCAAAACTAGTATATGAGCCTGGACTTTCTCTCCACCCTTTGCCAATTGGTTTGGAGTTGGATGCTTTAACATGGTATCAGAGCTAGGGTTTCGGAGACTTTTCCCCTTTGTTTGTGTCATAGTTGCATTTTCTTTCATTGTGATCCGTGTGTCCGGATCCTTTGTTTACCCCTCCACGTGCGAGTCGGGGGTCGCACGTGCGGGAGAGTGTTGGGATTTGTCCCACATCGGTTAATTATCTCCTCCAAAACTAGTATATGAGTCTGGGTGGCCTCTCCACTCTATGCCAATTGATTTGGAGTTGGATGCTTTAACAGTTTTTTTTTTCCACACAGTGGACTCTTCTTATCCGAATGACTAATGCTAAATAGCAACCATGCATGGTTCCACGTTATCATTGAGATATATTATATCCAACAATAGAACACCTCATGAGATGATCTTCTTTTTCTCCTAGTGACTGTAAAATCATTTGATCAGCCCAAGGAAGGTTCCTAATTTCACTGTGAAACTCCAAAGATTAAGCAATTAAAGTGAACATGAGAAAGCAATAAGTGTTTGACCATGAAGTCGCATTTCGAATCTCACGGATGCCAACCATCCTAAACCTTAGGGCCACTAGGGGTTATATATGCCCGGTCATTACCTTCAAGCTCCAGAATTAATCGAGATACGCGCATGCTAGCATGGACATCCGGTTATCAAAAGAAAGAAATTCACTATGGAAGGTCTTCCCATTGACTTGCCTACAATCCATTTACGCACAAAATTCGGAGCTCGGGTAGGTTCATAGTCTTAACAAGGTCCCATATACACCAAATTCTGGAGTCTACCCTTTGCAATTTTCTTTAGCTATGTTTTAGTCTTCTTCTTGTAGTTCGCTATTTTCAGTTTACTTGCAATTTCTTGTGGTTTGTTATAGATCAAGGTTGTTCACATTGTCCCATTTTGTTTTTTCATTACTCTTTTTGTCTCTTTTGTGTCTATATCTTTCAATGTAATCAATCTTTATAAATATGCAATATAAATCTTATTTGATAGATTTCAATTTATTCTATAATGTGAAATTGTCGAAATCATGAAAAATATTATGAATTGAAAGATATACGTAATAGACACAAAAAGTAATAGACACAAAAGGAATAATGTGCAACATATCTTTATTGGAACTCATAATTAGGACTTGGGATGCTTTAGATCAGACCAAATATTTGTTGCAACCACTAAGTAAAGTTTAATTACCGGGACACACAAGAGAGATTGGCATGAATCAATACAACAAAGGCATTTCAAGGCCCTTTTGAGAGAAAAAAACATTCAGAGCTGCGAACTATTATCCACCACACATTTGATATGGACATCACACCACCAATAAATGCGTAATTTCCATGCTAATGCGTGATGTAAAAAGTCTTTAGAGTATTGTCCCAGGGGCACAATTATAAGCCCTATATGAGGCAAATCTACTTAGAGCATCTCGATCTAGTGGTAGGAGCCAATTTTTGGAAGCCAAATCTAGTTTTTGCCTTGCTATAGTTTGATTTTGCCAAATTTTGACGAAACTAATCCAAAGGTATCAAATCTATTTTCAAAGATTAATAAAATTTCTTTTTTGTCGTTTCGAAAAAATAATGATCACTCCCAATATCCCAGCAGCCCTTTTCCCGGCCATATTTGGAGAGGTGCAAAATGGCCTTGAAGCCATTTTTTGGCTTTGGCTAGGGGCATGACTTGCCATTGGAGATGCTACTGATTTCATCATCATCTCCACCCCTCCCCAAAAATATATCTCCTGAATTAATGCTTTGTTCTGAAATGCTTAAGGTTGTTCTTCTAAAAAATCTATTTGGCTTTCCCGCCAATTTTTTTTGTCCTTATTCAAATTTTTTTTGATATCCAACTATCCCCAACATTTTTAGACTACGGAGACCAAGATCTGAGATTCTAGATCTGGGTTGCGGCTCCTGATTCCGATCGACTAGGACGGCGATTTCGTGAGCTCTCCAATGACAAATACTGCAATCCAAATGATATTCCAGTGACGATCCTGCAACAGGAAGCAAATCTAGTACTGGCAATCATCTGCTCGTCTCTGCGAGTGGAGTGACGGGTCTGACAACAGAGCTAAGCGACTTTTCTTGTATTTTGTTATTATTTTATATGTATTCGACGAAAATTGGCGGGAATACTTTGGCTTATTTATCCGAACAACCCCAAGTTTAATGACACATCAAAGAAGAAATTTTAAGATTGCAATGTATGTCAGTGGGTGCAATGTCATTTCAACTTCTCTCAATTCGTGTTTATTAATTAAGCCAATAATTTTTCTTCAGTTCATTTGACATTTCATCTCTCAACACATGCAATTAAGCTGTGTTTAAGCCCCGTCATAATCAAGACGCGTGCAATTGATTGGGTTTAGACGTTTAGTACTCAATGTGATTAAGTTGGAGATTCTTCATGTAAAGCTATTTTTGTGTCTTTGATTTAAGACAACTTTGGCTGCGATTACCATTCCAGTAAATGATGTGATTGATACCTTTATCAAAACACATGTCTTTGTCCTTGATCCATTTTTTCTTTTTTAATTGCCGTCCTAAAAATAATTATTTCGGCTTTTTATCTTTGAAGGAGGGCAAGAGAGTAATTCCATATATCAATTCATCTAGGCAATTGCTATTTCGGGTTTTTACCTATCGGTCTAGGAAAGCAGGAAATAATTCCCATTAAAGAATGACACAAATTTTATTTACCAACAATAACTCCACCCTAGAGTGTCACATGAGTTTCATCATCTCGCTACTGCATAACCACCACTAGCTACCACCACCACGACTCTCCACCCCATGCACCACTTTCACTTCACCATCACCAAAATCACTTCACCGCCATTGCGTGTATTTCTTGATTTGGGCTTGACCCGGTGGAAATTATTTTTGATTTTTTGTACCTACACGTAAAATGGGTCTTATCATTTTTCCTCACAATTTGATGGGAAAAAGTTCATGACTTTACTCTTTTACCTTTTGTTCAAAATTTGAACCGAAAAAAGAAACTTTTCAAGGATAATACTGTAGGAGAAACAAGTGTAAACGATGATATCCTTTCAAGTGAAAATTTCCCAAAATGGTTCAACAATGGCGGTAACAATAATTACACTTCTCAACAGATGCGTGGGCATGGTTTGTGCTTTCGATGGGCCATTTTTAAAATTATTCATTCGGGTACCCTCCTCTCTAGGCCTGTCAATGGATCGGATCCGATCCGAAAAATCCGATAACCGGATTCGGATCGGATCGGATTAAATCCGTTATCAATCCAAACTTTATTTATTTTTTACTTTTTATAAAATATTTAATTTTTTTTTATAAAAACAGTAAATTTTTTATTTTGAAAAAAAATGTTTAAGAAGTTGTATTTTTTAAATTATTTTTTTTTTTTTTGGAAAATAATTTTTTTTTTGCTATTCCCTCAGTCCCTTTTTAAGTGTCTTGCTTCGTAACTCCAACTTATTAAAAAGACATCATCATTATACCTTTCACATCAACTTTTTCCTCCACTTTCCTTACTTACCCATCATCATTACACTTTTACTCACTAACTTTTCAAAATGGAATCTATTTTTAGGGACAAAATAGACAATTCACCAACTTTTACCCACTAACTTTACAAAATGGACACTTATTAAGGGACAGCCCAAAATGGAATACTGGACTGTAATAAAGGGACGGAGGGAGTAAAATTTTTGGAGTAAAAAAGTTTTCGGATCGGATCCGGATTGCCACTATCGGATCTGAGTCTTATCGGATTCGGATCTGATCCAAGTCTTATCGGATCCGGATGACAGGCCTACTCCGCTCCTGGTGGTTTGGGTTACGTTGTTAGCCTTTTCAAACTTACCCACCAAAAGCCCAGGTTCAAGCCACATGTAACAAGTTCAAGCCCAATTTTAGCCGAAGTTTGCGAATTTGGAGCAAGGCAGTAAAGTGAGAGATATTTGTATTCCTTTATGGTACGTGGCGGGCGAGGGTTTGATCCGAACCGCTGCCTCAATGACGAATAATAATATTGTTGAGTACTCTAGCTTGGGGCACCGCCACGTGATGTCCCGACACTCTTTCTCTCCGCATAATTTTTCAGTGATCTTGCGACACCGTCATGTAGTCACTCAACACTTTATCTACCTTCCATTTCTGTGGAGTCTATATATACATCTAATACTAGGTTCTATAGAAATGTACGGTATATAAAGGTGTCGGGCATGAAAAAAAAAAAAGGGTGTCGGGCACCATCTTTTTGTGGCAGGCCCACCCGGCATGAGCGGGGTTGTAATTAAGTACTAGGCCTGTCAATGGATCCGATCCGATCCGAAAAATTCGATCCGAATCCGATAACGTCGATCTGATAATCCGATAACCGGATTCGGATCGGATTGGATTAAATCCGTTATCAATCCGAATCCGAACTTTATTTATTTTTACTTTTTATAAATTTTTTTAAAAAAAACAGTAAATTTTTTATTTTGAAAAAAATTTGTATTTTTTTTAAAAAAATATTTTTTTTGCTAAAATTTTTGAAGTAAAAAAGTTTTCGGATTCGGATTTTCGGATCGGATCCGGATTGCCACTATCGGATCTGAGTCTTATCGGATCCGGATCGAATCCGGTCCGTTGACAGGCCTATTAACGGCCCGTTTGGATGGAGGATTTGTTTTAGGTGGATTTGTAATGAGGGGGGATTTGAAGGTGGATATGTAATGAGGGAGGATTTGTTAAGAAGGGTGGCCCCACCTCTTAAGAAGGGGGGATTTGTAATGAGGTGTTTGGTAGGTTTTTTGAGAAGGGGGATTTGGAAGGTGGATATGATGGGAGAAGATGTGAAATGACTTTATTGCCCTCATATTATTAATTTAATGGGTAATATAGGTTAATTTAATAATAAATAAATAAATAAATTATTTTTTTACAAAAACTTGATAAAATTAAATAAAGTTATGTTTGAAATGTGTAAACGTTAAAAATTTTTTGTTAAAAAAAACGAATTAAATGGCATATATTCATTGTACAATAATATAATTATTATGAAATTATATAGAACAACAAATTTAATTTTTTGTAATAAAATAATTCAAATTACAAATCTGTTCAATGTTTAAAACGTTTTTGTAAGAGAATAATGATTTTTAATGAAAAAGTAAAAACCGAAATATCCCCAAGAAAATGTTAATTGTTAAAATTAGTTGGGTAGTTGAAAGCACACGGTCAACAAATTTGTTGGGTGTGTGGTAATTGAAAACACATGTTCACCAAAATTTTTTGGTCAATATTTCTATAAAAGGCACACATTTATACATTTTCCTTCATCCCATTCCATATCTCTTGTCCATTACAAGTAATTTTCAACTATTTTTGTATTTAGCCTCACAATGGCACGCGCCGCACGCCGAGCTTGGAGCGATGAGGAGGAGGAGTCATTACTAGAAAAACTTACGACTCTTGTAGATCAAGGTGTTTGGCAAGCTGATCACGGGTTTCGTCCCTCGTACTTGGGAGTATTGGAAGGTCAAATGAGATCTTCTTTCCCCCAAGGAGGTATTGCCGAAAATCATATTGAGGCAAAGATTAAGAATTGGAAACAAACTTGTTTCCAATTACAACACATGCTTCAAACACCCGGGTTTGGTTGGAATGCAACTGAAAATAGACTGGTGGTAGAAGATGCAGTTTGGAATCAGTATGCCCAAGTAAGTAATCAATATCCTTGAAAATTATATAAACTCATGTTTACGGTAATTTTTAAACCATTTTGCTACTATATGTGTAGGTCAATCGACGAGCTAGGCAGATGAGGGAAATTCAATTTCCCAATTATAATCGATGGTGCCATTGCTTTGGACGGGAGTATTGATATGGAGAAGTCGGAAGCTTAAGACAGATGTTGGACAATAAATTTGTACCATTCATAATGTACCTCAACTAAATGTTTAAATTTAATTGAGATGAGTTGTTTGTGTTCATATTACAGTCTTCATTTTGCGAATGATTGAAAAACACGTACAAGTTCAATCAGAATCAAATAAGTGTGCCAAGATAATACAACATAAGAAACCTAAGAAAAAAACTACAACGAAGTATGTTATTAGACTAGATCGATGTTGAACATCCAAACCATTTTCGGATGTGGAACCATTGTGACTTGATTGTTGTTGGGTTCGAACCGACTGCATTTGAAGGAGCCCGTATCTTTCCTCATGGAACTGTAACAATGCTCCTTCCGCTTCGTCGAACGTGGTGTATCTTTTGATCAAATTCCCGGGGTATCCATTAACCTGCAGTCCCGCGATCTCCCAACTTGTATAGATTCCCGGCTGACGGCCAATGAAAACCACCCAATATGTAAGCTTATCTTCACTTGACATTGCAAAATCTACGAGAAAAAACCAATTATCACATTTCATGAATACTATGATATTTGTATATGTAGTTGGCTCAGAAATTTTTCCCACCGGCACACAGTGCACCACTTGGCTACAACTTATGTTGCCAAATGGTGAGTAAACCATTGACCCTCATAAGTTGTCCCGCCAAGACAAGTGCCTCGCCGTTAAATTTGTCATAAATATCGTCATAGCCTTGTAAAACTGCCCAGAATGGAGAACCAAAACTGTCAAGTCAAAACGGCCAATAAACTGAACCAAATGCAACCATATACCAGCCAACAAACAGCAAATAAATTGGCCAAAAACCAGCCAGAAACCTTGCCAAACTTGCCATCACAATAACCCCAAAAACTAGCATGCAAATAACTGGGATAACAGCCATCACAATGAACCAAGTAACAGGCATAAAATGAACCAAATACTGCCCAAGGAACAGCAGGAACTTGGCATAACAATAACCAGAAATAAACAGAACCTAATGCAGGCAGAACCAGCCCACAAACAGGCCTGCACACACACACACACACACACACATACCCCTCATAACAGCAGTAGCAGCAGCCACAAAACAGCCAAAGTACAAGCCAGAAACACAAAATATACTTGGGCTCAGACAATTACAACATTATCAAAGTAGCACTACCATTTGCAACTAAGTTGCCATTAAGGCCGTCATAATTGGCAAAGGCAATACCAACTAATCCATTAGTAGGTGAACATTGCATCATTGCCCAAAAAATTAACCCAAGAAACAACACCAAAACTGGGCAGAAACGTGCACCAAAACTGGCCAGAAACTGGGCAGAAACAAGCACGGAAACTGGGCAGAAACCACAACAAAAACTAGGCACAAAGCAGCACAAAAATTGGGCACAAAGCAGCACACAAACTGGGCAGAAACCAGCATCAAAACTGGGCAGAAACTGGGCAGAAACCAAAGCACAAAAACTGGCTTAAAACCCCAGTTATTTGCATAAGATAGTGCAGGCAATAACCAGCCAACAAAACAGCCACAAAACTGCACATAATGCAGTATAAAAACTGTCTAAAAACCAGCCACAAAACTGCCCAGATTGCAGAACCAAAACTGTAAAAAAGACAGGCACCAAACTGTCAAAAAAACAGCCACCAAACTATCCACAAACTGCCACAAAACTGCCCAGAATTAAGAACCAAAACTGTCCAAAATACAGCCAGAAACAGCCACTATACTGCACCCAACCTGTCCAACAACCAGCCACAAAACAGCCCAGATTGTGGAACCAAAACTGTCAAAAAAACAGCCACAAATGATTCCACAAACCAGCCACAAAACAGTCCAGAAACCAGAATCAAAACAGGCAGAAACCAGACCACTAACAGCCACAAACCAGCCATTAAACTGCCAATAACCAACAAAACTGACAATATTTTTTCCAACAGTAACCCTCACACACACACACACACACACACAGCCACTTGAGTACAATTGAAGTCAGATTGTGCCCTTATATTTCCACCTTCATTTTGCCCAACATACCAACTAACATTTGGCTCAGATGTAATCAACGTAATGAAAGAAGCACTAGCATACAACTAAGTTGCCATTAAGACCCTCATAGCTGCACCAACTAATGCATTTGGACCAATCAATAAAATACATCATCATTGCCCAACTCAATTTGGATCATCAAAGTTGCCCAAAGAAGTAGCAAGTATTAAAGTGCATCATTGCCAAACTTACATTGGATCATCATAGTTGCCCAAACATATATAAGGTAGTAAAGTGCATCATTACAAAGTCATAAAGATGGCCTAATCCTCTTTGATCATCATCGTTGCCCAAAATAAATTCAAAGTACTACGCTCATCATCGTTGCCCAAAATAAATTCAAAGTACTACGATCATCATCGTTGCCCTAACAAGTACGAAATTTACATGATAAGAAGTTTAAAGATGTACGGTGAATCATTACAAAAAGAGGAGCTCGATACTCCACAAAACGGGTCATAAGTACTTTGTAGTTAATTACAAAAATGAGGAATCACATCCTCCGCCATTTTCAACGTTGTACGCACAAGTTTGAAGACATCCTTATGTGGTCTTCAATTTGATTTGCCCCGCTAATACGGCCTCCACCCAAGCTTGTTTATAGTTTTCTGGTATGCCATAAAACGTGTCCACGTTTTCTATTAAGATAGTTAATTTTTATAATCAATAGGTGCATTACTATAGCTTACCATATGCCATTTATGTACCTCAAACCACTTCCACCTAGCATCTGGTTCATTGGCAGGAATAGGTTGAGGATGATACCACAAGACATTGTGAAGGCGCAATACCGCGATCAAAATTGAGTTGAAATGCCTACTAATTGTTTCCCCCGATCTCCAAAATTGTAAAATGGTACGCCTATTCTTCGTATGGTGCGCGATGATCCACAAAAATATCGCAACCTTCTCTACAATGGTGACATTCCTAGACGACTCTAGCCCATTTTGAGTAAGTAAATGGCACAATGTCATGAATGTATGCCTATTTACTCTCAATTGGTTGTGGCAAGTAGTGTCACTCTGGCGTACCAACCGATTAAGAGCGTCTATTTGGTGTTGGTAATAATTAGGATTGGGACGAAGATGAGGCTTTTGTCGAAGCCTTTGTCGATGTCTTTCGGCAATCAAGTCCGTAATTAACAAGTAAAGTTGAACAACGGTATTCACTACTCTCATCATACATAACACTGCTACCAATGTCTTACGGTTTGCCTTCTTTCTTCGTTCACGTTTCGTTAGTCTTGCCATCTGTTTCATAATGAAATTTAAGCAAAATTAAAGAGTGTTAGACCCATGATAGCCTACTTATGTTCTTCTACTGCATAATAACATGTTTACAACTAGTAAGATGTTTACAAGTCTTGGTTTTGTTTCTAGCATTCTGTCTTTATGTCATAACTTCATATTGACAATTTGTAGGTCAATTTCATATTAGAATCCCCAGATATTCAAATATTTGCATACCTGTATATTACAATATTCTCCATCTTCAATTTACAAAACATCAACCATTGATTATGCTTAATTTAGCAAAATTACCCAATCAATTATGTGTATGCACAATTATGCACCTAAACATAGTCTACGATATTGGAAATGTTTTTTGTGTAAGCGCCTATCTCACACAACCACCAAGTCAACCAAAAAGAGGTTCTTCCCTTTTTTCCCCTATGTACTCCATAGTCCAGACCTATATCTATTTCAGATATTCGCTGAAACCAATTTAACAGATTCAGTCCTATCACCAAATTATATGATTGTCTAGTGTGAGACACTGTGTGTGAATCCCCCAATCCAATTTATATGTGTTCATAAAATTTTCCTGCTACCTCTAGCCATCCAAAATTGTTGTGATTACCTAACCAATTGATTAGCTCATAGGGGTTGTCACAAAAGAGGGGATATGACTAAGTATTTTTTCCTAACATGAGCCACTTGCCTACAAAGCATGTTCAACTACCCAGAAACATACATAACCACCGTAAACCCACAAGCATGTTCAAACTATTACGGCAACTCAGATCAGAAAATGCTATAAATAGGGCAACTCAGATCAGAAAATGCGATAAATAGGGCAACTCAGATCAGAAAATGCGATAAATAGGGAACTCGGATCAGAAAATGCGATAAATAGGGCAACTCAGATCAGAAAATGCGATAAATAGGGCAACTCAGATCAGAAAATGCGATAAATAGGGCAACTCAGATCAGAAAATGCGATAAATAGGGCAACTCAGATCGCATGTTCTTCATTTAAAAACCTGTTCGAATCCTGGTAACAAGGCAACTCAGATTGCAAAATCATGGAGTATTCAGTTCAAATCACAGTTGGAAATGAAGAGAATGACAACATATTCCAACCAATTTCGAGATTATACGGCAACTCAGATCGCAACCCCAACTGTACAACATATTAGGGCAAAATCAACAACAAAAATTTTGATCTTTACGCCACTCAGATCCACAAAATCATGTAGTATTCTGTTCGAATCGTTGGTGGAAACCCCAATTCCAACATCAAAAACCCCCAAATCGATCATAAACCCTACCGTACAGTACAGTACAGTTCACGAAAATGGAGTCCAGAAACCATACCTCAGCCAGTGAAGGAGGAAGACGAGGGAGAGTTCAAACCGTCGGAGTACGTTGGTGGAGTCACCAGATTAGATCGGCGACCTCCGCTCTTCTCTCTCTCTCTCTCTTTCTTCTCTTCGTTGTTATGAGAAAACAAATACGAGGACGAGGTGTATCAACAAGGGGGATTTGGAGGGGTAAAAACGTCCCAAAAACACCCGGATTTGCTAACGACGGGGTGGAACCCGTTCTTCACAAATCCACCAGAAGGGGGATTTGAAGCCGCTACAGTAAGGCCCTGTTTGGATGGAGGAGATGAAGGGGGATATGTAAATCCCCCTGATTTGTACTCCGGGAGTCCACCAAATCAGGTGTTTGGTTCAGATTTTGGGAAGGTGGAGATGAATACTGTAGTGGTTTCTAGTCCGGCAGAAGGGCGATTTGTGAGCGATAGGTGAGACCCCGTCGTTGGCAAATCCGGGAGGTTTTGAGACGATTTTGCCCCTCCAAATCCCCCTTCATTTATCCTTTGTCATCCCATTTCTGGTTTGATCGTGTTCTTTTACCCAGACCAACGAAGAGAGAGAAGAGAGAGAGAGAGAAGAGAGGAGGTCGCCGAAGAACTCTGGTGACTCCACCGCCTACCGACGGTTACAACTCTCCCTCGTCTTCCTCTTACACGGGCTGAGGTATGGTTGTTCACTCCATTTGCGATCGTTTTTGTGGATTTTGACGACTGTCTGTGTTCCGTTGGGTTGAGTTTTCGATTGATTTGGTGGTTATTGATGTTCGGTGTGATTTTTCACCCACGGTTGTCCATAGCTTATCTGAGTTGCCTTATAAATCTTGGAACTCCATATATGTTGATTTTGCCCTAATTTTGTTGTACGGTTTGTAGATCTGAGTTGCCCTAACTCGAAATAGTGTTTTTTTTATTTTAATCTCATTCAGTGCATTTTGAACCACGATTGGAGTTGCGACATGGGTTCGAACCACTATTCAGTTACACTATTCAGTAACTGAATAGTGACTAATTACTTCGGATATGCATATATGTGTGTGTGTACATATCTCTCTGTCTTTGTAAGGATTGTGCATGAACATTGACAACAACACACAAATTTGGTGATAGCAATGATATTTCTTGCATTGTGTCAAACTAAACACTTAAAAAAAAAACAAACAAAATTAGTCCTTTGTCATTTGCCCAGGAAAATGGAGATGGAAATGGAGCCACATGACATGATAGCTTATTTCTGCCTTTGGTTGAATGAGTTGCACGTTTACTTCTCTATTGGGTTGGTCCCCACTTCTCACCATAGCTTTGGAGCAGTCATAAAAAACAACACAAGTTGTCATTGCCATTCTGTGACTCTAAAAGGCACCCAATTAATCATTTGTCGTCACTCTCTGTGTGCAGTAATAGGTTTCGTTCTTTGTGTAGTTTCTCTAAAAGACACCCAATTAATGATTTTTGAAATTATGATGGAACTAGTAGAGGATGCAGTTTCAAATAGACTGGATCATTTGTATCTGTCAGTTGATTGGCAATATGTAGATTGTTGTGGAAAGAGAAGGATGATAGAACCTAGGTTGTCATAACATACGTCTTGTCCTCTATACGTTTGTCAATGAATTTGAGTATTTGTTGACAGTATCCTTGTGAAAAAGGCAGTCTAGTTGGGTTGGAAGGAAAATTTTCCTGTATATGAAGTTGGAAGTGATTGGTCTGTAGTATGAAAATGTTCTTATGATCTCATTTTGTTCAACAACTAACTGTCTCTAAGGTATAGATAGCCATAGAGCTTCCGTTTATTTTTCAGAAGGCCGTATGTATAAATCATGTTCTTTTCAGCTTTCCATGTTATTTGCATCCTCTTTTGAGTCGAAATTTCCATGGTGGTTACCAAGGCTCGCGTGTCGTGTTAGGATATTTGCATTAGCTTGTTGACTGGAAATTTGTAGTCGAACATTATTGTGTTGATAATTTAGCCTGTGTCAATTACCTATGAAGCACCGTCACGCCTCATTGGTTGCCGTATCCATGGTTGACACTGTCAGGAAAACAGTCACAGAATCTGCAGTTCCATAAACTTTAACGCAGAAACTGACTTCGCACAAGAATAACTAGGACACAATCTTTATGCATTTTTTTAGGTCTATGAGTCTAGTTTCAAAATCAGAAATCGGATCGCGATTTCATCGCTCGAGCTAAAAATTATGGCCGTTTCCCAAACATGTGTCCGAGCAGACAGCACAGTTTCGAAACTGCGCGCTGTGAAGTTACGAATTTCTACAGAATTTAATACTCTGAGTCTGATCCTGAAATTTTTACCATAGACAATAGACTCATAGAGGAACTCTCTATAAAAATCTCATCATTTTCTGAGCTCAGGAACTGCCTCAAAAAATCCCCAAAAACAGGACAGACACAAAGTTTTCAATTCTGCAGATTTCTATATCATGTAGTTCATGTCCTAAGCACTTAAACTACACAAATTCAAGACATTCAAGAGAGAATCCATTCAACTCCACATCAAAACCCAGCTTCTAATCTAACTAAACTTGAAATTAGTCAACTAGGGCATGGAATTTAGCATACAAACATAGATTTAAGAAAGAGATGCAAGAATTACCAAGCTATGCAAGATCAAACCCTAGATTTTCCCCTAATCTTCCCTTTCTTCTTCATTTAGCTAGCAAAGTAAGCCCAATAACTCACATAATGAACTTAAAACATAATTAAAGACTATATAGGGGTATTACAGACACAGGACAAACATGACACGTTGAGGACACACCATGTGGCAACTCTAGTTAAATTTACCAACTTGTAGGTTGGGGACACATCGGGGACACGCCATGTGGCAACTCTAGTTAAATTTACCAACTTGTAGGTTGGGGACACATCGGGGACACGCCATGTGGCAACTCTAGTTAATTTACCAACTTGTAGGTTGGGGACACATCGGGGACACGCCATGTGGCAACTCTAGTTAAATTTACCAACTTGTAGGTTGGGGACACATCGGGGACATGCCATGTGGCAACTCTAGTTAAATTTACCAACTTGTAGGTTGGGGACACATCGGGGACACGCCGCTGAAATGTGTGACAGCCCGTTAGCATGGATTGTGACATGGCACGGGTCAATATATATATTAGTTTGTAATACTTGGTTTGGGCTTTAAATTCTACTTTTTGACTATTTAGTTGCCGTAAATTCAATTTTGCCCTCAAACAGATGGCAAGACTAACGAACCGTGAACGAAGGAAGAAGACAAACCGTAAGGCATTGTTAGCAGCGTTATGTATGATGAGAGTACTCAATAGTGTTATTCAACTTTACTTGTTAATTACGGAGTTGATTGCTGAGAGGAATCGACAAAGGCTTCAACTAAAGCCTCATCTTCGTGCCAATCCTAATGCTTACCAAAGCCAACTGGACGCACTTAATAGGTTGGTACGCGGGAATGACAAAACTTGTCATGACAATTTGAGGGTAAACAAGCATACATTCATGACGTTGTGCCAATTACTTATCCAAAATGGGCTAGAGCCATCTAGGAATGTTACCGTTGCAGAGAAGGTGGCGATCTTTTTGTGGATCCTTGCACACCATACGAAGAATAGGCGTACCATTTTACAATTTTGGAGATCGGGGGAAACAATTAGTAGGCATTTCAACGCAGTTTTGATCGCGGTGATTCGCCTTCACAGTGTCTTGTGGTATCATCCTCAGCCTATTCCTGGCAATGAGCCGGATGCTAGGTGGAAGTGGTTTGAGGTACATAATTCTTATGTCTTAAGTTCTAGTAATGCACTTATTCATTAGAAATTAACTATTGTAATAAAAATACCCTTCTGTCTCGTAGAATTGTCTAGGGGCTTTAGACGGTACCTTCATACCTGTCCTCCCCCCAACAGAACACAAGGCACGATATAGGTCAAGGAAGGGTGACTACGCGACAAATGTGTTAGGAGTTTCTAGTCGTAACCTACAATTTGTTTACGCATTGTCTGGTTGGGAAGGCTCCGCCACAGACTCAAGAGTGCTCCGAAATGCCTTGCTAAGGCCTCATGGGTTGAGAATTCCACAGGGTATGTGACTTGAAAACCTTTCCATTAGTGAACATACGTCACCATTATTGTAAACATACTCATGTAGGGCAACTAATCTTACTTGTAGGTCGTTACTACCTCGCCGATGCTGGTTACACTAATGGGCCGGGATTATTAGCACCTTACAGAGGTCAACGATACCACATTAACATTTGGAGGCAAGGACACATGCCCCAGAGCCGGGAGGAGTACTTCAACATGAAGCACTCTAAGGCACGAAATGTTATCGAGAGATGCTTTGGGGTGCTGAAGATGAGATGGGGGATTTTGAGATCTTACTCTTTCTACCCCATTAGAACTCAATGTCGCATCGTCACTGCCTGTATCCTTCTCCATAATCTCATTAAGCGTACAATGGCGGTGGATCCCGTTGAGGCTCAATACACGGCGTGGGAGCAGGCGAACCTACATAATGTACCACATGAAGAGTTCATTGGAAATGTCGATGCTACAAACGAATGGACACAATTTCGGGATAACTTGGCAACCCAAATGTACAATGATTGGTTAGCTAATCCAGGGGGTGACCATTAAGATTCGTGTAACTGAATTTGAATGTAATATCTCGACGTGTTATTTATTTATGTTGGACGTGTTAAACTTGTTGAACAATGGTCGTTTGAACTATTTGAATGTAATAATATTGTTGAACAATGGTCGTTTGAACTATTTGGTAGGACAAAATATAGTTTTCCATGACTACAATACCTATGTCAAATTTTAATCATCATTCAAATCAGGTTAGCATACCTATGGAAAGTGAAGGAACTTCACAATCTGAACCAACGAGTCGTAGGAAAAAACAAGATCGTAGGTTATGGAGCTTTGCGGAAGAGGAGGCCCTACTTGCTTCCATGATGGAGTGTATATGTGACAAATATAGAGCTCATAATGGTTTCAAGCCGGGCTACTTTAATGAAGTTGAAAAGGAGTTGAAGAAGAGATTACCTGGGACGACGCTTAAGGCACAACCGAACATTGAGTCTAAGGTGAAGGGGTGGAAGGAAAAGTATGGTGTAATTGTCGACATCACACGTCTTAGTGGGTTCGGTTGGAACCATACCACTAATTCCATAGTAGTGGATGATGAAAACGTGTGGAAAGAATATGAGAAGGTAATTTCTCCCCGCATACATTTAAACTTACTATCATTGTTGTTGCCTCCCTCTTAATGTATGCCATTGTACATGTACAGTCCAATTCCAGAGCGAAAGGGCTGAATGGGAAGTCTTTCCCCATGTATGAGAGTTGGCAATTCTTGTTTGGGAGGGATAGGGCGACCGGTGATTTAGCCGAGGATGCGGCGGAAGTGGAAGAAGTTGTTGAGACCCCTCAAAATGAAGCCAATATAGAGGTCGATGACATGTTCAATGAGTGTTATACTCCAACGTTTGCAAATGGTGAGACGGTGTTTCCACGTGAGATACCATTTGTTGACATATCAACTTCTTCCGGAACTCCAACAAGCAATGCCATTCCGGCCGCGACACGAGCCAATGCCAATACTCCAAGAAGCAATGCCAATTCTCAAACAAGTAATGCCAATGCTCCCACAACCAATGTCGTGCAAGGAAGGCCAAAGAAAAAGGCAAAGGTGGACGGCAATGAGGCTCCCATTAGTGTGGCAATGGAGAATTTATTGGCTCAAAGCAATACGGCATTCAACAAGATTGCCGATGCGGTTGGATATGAGGACCGACTCTCTGCCAAAAGAGAAAAGGTGTTTACTGAGCTAATGAAGCTTGATCTTGAGATGATTGATAGGTTTGCTTTGAACACCATGATTGTGTCCGCCGAAGAAAATGTTGACACATTCTACGGCATACCGGAGAACTACAAACAAGCTTGGGTCGAGGCCGTATTATCGGGCCAAATCAAATTGAAGACCACGTAGGGATGTCTTACTAATTACGGCCCTTTTGTTGGAATGGTGGAGGATATGGGTCCTCCTTTTTGTAAAGAATTATATATACTTTGATAATGTAGGGATGTCTTACAACTTTTGATTATGTATATTTTGTACTTGTTAGGGCAACCATGATGATCATGTATAATTCGTACTTGTTAGGGCAACCATGATGATCATGATCATAACTATTTGGTAGGACAAATGTAAGGGCAACTATGATGATCATAACTATTTGGGCAGGGCAATGATGATGCACTTTTAATTGATTTCATTTTGTATTAGTTGGTACTTGTATTGGTAACTATGAAGGCCTCAATGGCAACTTAGTTGCTTACTAGTGCTTCTTTGATTATATGGAGTACATCTGAGCCCAAAATTATGTATGCACAGTGCAGTCCCATTTCTGAGTTTTTCTGGTTACTGGACAGTGCTGGTTTCTAGCTGGTATCAGGGTATAATGGCTGGTATGAGGGTATAATTGATGGTTGACAGGCATTTTTTTGGCTGGTTTGTTGGGCTATTTATTTGTGGTTGTTGGGCTGCTATTTGGCTGGTTTATGGGCTATTTTTCTGCAGGTTTATAGGTTATTCTGTTGCTGTTATCTGCCATATTTTGTACAGGCCTTTTTTGTGCTACATATTCTGTCCAAATCAACTATGTGTTCTGTGTTGTTTGATTGGGCAATGATGCAATGATAATTGCAATGTATTAGTTGGTATTGCTTTTGCTTAGTTGCAAATGGTAGTGCTACTTTGATTATGCTAGAATTGTCTGAGCCCAAGTCTTGGTTTAGCTCTTTGACAGCTTGTTATTCTGCTACAGTCATGGCAGCAGTTGGCAGCTACTGCTGCTGTTTGTTCCACTTCCTGTTGTGGTTTTCTGTAGTGGCTATTGCTATTTTGAGCATGTTTTATTCTGCAGGTTGATGGGTTAGTTTGATGGGTTTATGGGCTGTTTATGGGGTAGTTTTGGACTGTTGTTGTGCAGGTTTATGGCCTGACTGTATATGGACAGTGCAGGTTTATGGCTAGGTTTGGCTATCAGGACATTCTCATGTTTTATTAGCTGCTTTATGGGCTGTTCTGAGCATTTTTTATTGCTGATTTACGGGTTGTTCTGAGCATTTTTTATTGCTGATTTACGGGCTGTTTTTGAACTGGTTTCTGAGCTGCTTTGTTGCAACTTTACGGGCTGTTTTGAGCATGTTTTATTCTGCAGGTTGATGGGTTACTTTGATGGTTTTTGGGCTGTTTATGGGCTAGTTTTTGGTTTGCAGGCTATGTTTTGGCTGGCTTTGTTGGCTGCATTTTTTTTGGTTTACGGCCTGTGTTCTGAGTTTTTATGGTTTGTGGCTGGTATGAGGGTATAATTGCTGGTTGACAGGCAGTTTTTTGGCTGGTTTTTTGGCTGCTCTCTTGGCTGTGTTTCTACAGGTTTTTGGGCTGTTTATTTCTGGTTGTTGGGCTGCAATTTGGCTGGTTTATGGGCTATTTGTTTGCAGGTTTATGGGTAATTCCCTTGCTGTTATCTGCCCTATTTGTCTGCAGTTTTTTGGCTGGTTTATGGGCTATTTGGTTCTGCATGTTGGCCCTATTTGTCTGCAGTTTTCTTGTTGGTACTTTTTGGCCAATTTCCCCCTGTTTCTTGGGGAGTAGGCAATGATGCAATGTTGATTGTAGTGTATTAGTTGGTATTGCCTTTGCTTAGTTGCAAATGGTAGTGCTACTTTGATTATGCTAGAATTGTCTGAGCCCAAGTCTTACTTTAGGTCTTTGACAGCTTGTTTCGTGGCTGTTTGTGTATTTCGTGGCTCTTGCTGTTCTGCTACAGTCATGGCAGCAGTTGGCAGCTACTGCTGCTGTTTGTTCCACTTCCTGTTGTGGTTTTGTGTAGTGGCTCTTGCTATTCTGCTACTGTCATGGCTCTTGCTGTTCTGGTTTTCTGAGGTGAAATGGTGTTGCTACTGTCATGGCACTTCCTGTTGTGGTTTGGTGTGCCTGTTACTTGTTGGAACATGCTGCTATTTTCTGAGGTGAAATGGTGTTGTTTCGTAGACTTTTATGGCTGTCATGTTTCATTTTTTCGCTGAAATTTACTATGTTTCATAGGCTATGATGATATGACGGACAAATTTGAAGGCGAGGCACTTGTCTTGGCGGGACAACTTATGAGGGTCAATGGTTTAATCACCATTTGGCAACATAAGTTGTAGCCAAGTGGTGCACTGTGCGCCGGTAAAAAAATATCTGAGCCAAGTACATATAAACATATTATTAGTATTCATTATGTTATAAATGTGTCCATTCATCTTTTCTCGTAGATTTTACAATGACAATTGAAGATAACCAATACTATTGGGTGGTTTTTGTTGGCCGTAATCCGGGAATCTATACGAGTTGGGAGACCGCGGAACTTCAGGTTAATGGATACCCGGGGAACTTGAAAAAAAGATACAACACGTTCGATGAAGCAGAAGGAGCATTGTTACAGTTTCATGAGGAAAGCTACAAGCTCATTCAAATGCAATCAGTCCGAACCGAACATCAATCAAGTGACAATGCTTCCACATCCACAAGTTCTTTGCAAGTTCAACATCAACAAAGTCTATCAGCATACTTTGTTCTAGTTTTTTTTTTAGGTTTCGTAGCTTGTATTTTGTTCGCACTCCTATTCGATTCAGAATGAACTTCTAAGTTTAATTTCTCCAATTTCGAAATGAAGACTACATTATGTAGAAAAACATTAGTAATATCAAATAAATATAATTACTTGAGATACAACCCGGAATGGTACAAATTTATTCGTCAAACATTTATTATCAAAACTACGAACTTATTCTTCGACCACTCTCTTACAACTTCAAACTTCTAGTTTTCTTGTTGAACAAAGCAATGGCCCCAACGATTCAAATTGGGAAATTCCCTGTCCCGAAATGCCTCAGTTGTGGCCGATCCTACATAAAATTAAGGCAAACAATTCATAAATTTACTAAAACAAGATTTAATATGAAATTGGAAACAAATTCAAAATTACTTACTCGAACAAATTCATTCCAAATATCATTTTCCACCACTAGTTTATTTTCATTCGGATTCCACCCAAACCCCGGAATTCGAAGTATAGCGTCTAGATCAAAATAATCACGCTTCCATTTTTTTATCTTCCCTTCGATATGATTTTGTTTAATACCTGCTTCGGGGAAAGAAATTCGCATTTGATTCTCAAGAACTCCTAAGTAGCCGGGATGAAACCCGTTCTCGGCTTGCCAAACCCCCTGATCTACAAGGCTCGTAAGATTTGTAAGTAATATTTCTTCCTCCACCTCGCTCCAAGCACGGCGTGCCATTTCAAGGAGTGAAAAATCAAAATTACAAAGTAATTTTTTTTAAGGGAGATAGATGTGTGTGTGCAAGTGATATTAGATATGTAGTGGTATTTATAGACCACTTTACCAAACAATTTTGGTAAAAACATTTTTACCTAACAAAATTTGGTGCACCTACTTTTCTTTTTCAACTACCACAAAATGTACTTTTACAATTACTAATTTGAAAATATATAATTCGGATTTCTTAAAAAAAAATTCAAATAAGGTTAATTTTGTTTAATATAATCACATTTAAATTTATGCAATAATTAGTTATAAATATGTATTTACTGTAATTAGGAAATGTACTTTTTAATTACTAAATTAAAAATAAATAATTCGGATTTAAAAAAATAATAAATCGAAACCATGTTAAAATAATTTAAAGATAATTTGATTCAAATTTATGCAATAATTAATTGTATATATGTATTTAATGTAATTATAATGAAATAAACGTAATTTGTCAATTAAAATACTAAAGTGGGGGCAAATAAGTCATTTAACACATTATCCCATCATATCCACCTTTCAAATCCCCCTTCTCAAAAAATCATCCAAACACCTCATTACAAATCCACCCTTCTTAAAAGGTGGGGCCACCCTCCTTAACATATCCCCCTCATTACATATCCACCTTCAAATCCCCCCTCATTACAAATCCACCCAAAACAAATCATCCATCCAAACGGGCCGTAATCTTCTCCGGCTTCCCAAAATTCCAACCAAACACCGGATTTGAGTGGGACCTGGACTCCAAATCCGGCCGGCTCACAAATCTCCCTTCTTCTCCGCCATCCAAACAGGCCCTAAGTACTCACTAGATGTTCTAAAATCTAAAAACAAATTTTGGTAATTGAACAACAGATGAGAAACGTGAACTAGCCCAACTAATCCATGGGCCATGCCAAAATACCACATGTAAACATGGCCATCCTTAGTTTTACTTTTCCCGGGAACTATGCATGCATACAAATAAAATATTCACAACAAGAAGGATAAAAAACATGACATAATAAATAATTATTGTTCACACCTATCCCACTAATTAACCACATTCTTGTCTCAGATATTTCCAATTTTTGCTATCAGCTATTTTCAGCCGTTGTAGATTTTCATCTTCCATGGCACCTCGTTTCATGTAGGTGTGTCTGTGCGTTACTAAATATACAAATGCTCCTTCTGTTTCACTTTAAGAATTTTCTCTAATGGTGATTTTGTTGCGACGGAGAGAGAGAGGTGCCAACAGTGATCACTCAATTTATAGCCAAGCAATATGGGATTGTACTTCTAAACTTGTGTGTCTGTGCGTTACTAAATATACAAATGCTCCTTCTGTTTCACTTTAAGAATTTTCTCTAACGGTGATTTTGTTGCGGCGGAGAGAGAGAGAGGTGCCAACAGTGATCACTCACTTTATAGCCAAGCAATATGGGATTGTACTTCTAAACAAGTTTCAATTGTGATATTAACAATGTTTATATTGTTCTTCCTTCTTCGTCTTCTAATTCTTGAATAACTCCCGTTGATGCTTGGGGTTGCACAAATTAATAGCAAGCCAGCAAGGGCGGTGGCTGTGAAGTGGAAGAAGAGAGGAATGGTTGGATTTTGGATATGTCTGGAGAGGTTTAGGGAAAGAGATGGAAAAAGTGTATTTTTGCCATTTCATCATCAAATTTAAGAAGAAGCGACGACCACCCTTATACACTCTCGAGTGAGAAGTCAAGTGCCTAACACAAGAATTGTTTTGTTAACCCTCCTCCTTCTCTCTCTCTCTCTCTCTCTCTCTCTCTCTCTCTCTCTCTCTCTCATTCTTGTGCCATACTACAAGAGAATGTTAGTGTTAGGTGTAAGTGTTAGGGGGTGGAACTCGAACCCCACACCTCAAATTGGTTGCCTTTTTTTGTTGATTTGTTTCTAGCTTTCCTTATGGGGCGAGTTATTTCTGCGTTATAATGTATTGCATTTGATTTATAAGCCTTGCGGCGGGTTGATTCTCACATGTTTGATATGGTGTCCATTATTATATTTATCATATTTCCTCCGTCCCTTTTTAAGTGTACTGTTTTGTAATTTTAATTTATTAAGAAAACATCATCATTACACATTTCACATCAATTTTTGCCTTTACTTTTCTTACGTACCCTCTATGAAGATATCATCATTACACTTTTACTCACTAACTTTTCAAAATGGAATCTACTTTTAGGGACAAAATAAAAAATTTATCAAACTTTTACCCACTAACTTTACAAAATGAACATTTTTTAAAGAACAGTCCAAAATAGAATACTGGACTTTAATAAAGAGACAGATGGAGTACAATACATGAATACAATTTCCGTACAGCTGAACACACACATGCAGGTGAATGGAAATTAAATAGCAACTTGTATTATTGATTTCAAGAACCATATATATCACAAGAATAAAGAATCCAATTTTTGCGACTACCCTAGAAAACAAAGAAAGGGAAAACACATCAGTTTCACTTCTATAGTATTGGCAAAATAATTTATCTTGAGCGCGATCATCTCTCTGTCTTTTCTAGGACATTTTGCATTCTTGTGGGAATCCTTGAGGAAACCTCTTGACATCAGTGCAGTAATTGTAAATCATGTAATTCTTCTGCACCCATTTCATCCTCCCTTGACCTGTGGAGTCCAGCTGTTGCGATAACCATGAGTTACTAGCGGAGCTCTTGCTCGAACCATTGCACGAGGATTTTCCATTAGACGAGACGCAGGCGTTGGCATTGAAGTTCCTGTAGGAAGCAGTGAAAGGGGCTTTCGTCCAGTCGGTCTTGACGAGCCCTCCCCTCGTTGCCCAATCATCAGCGTTCCATAGGCTCGAGTATATCCTCATGGGTTGGTTCTTCGGGTACGGAACGCCGATTGACTCTGCATTCTTGAACTCTCTAATGGGTGTCCCATCTACTGAGAAACTGAAAAATGGTCAAAAGAAATTGTTCAATCAGCACATACTGTAACAAACATCGATCATTTCTAATATAATTATTCCTAATGTTATAGAAGCTTTCTGATTGGGGTATATACTTACATGATACTTCGAGGGTTCCAAAGGATGGAGTAGGTGTGGAAATCAGCAGTTGGGTCGAACCATAGGTAGAATTGCTGCTCCCTGTTTCCCTTTCCTTGGCTAAACACATTGGTGTGGAGAATGTAAGGATCACCACTCAAATTCCCCAAGAACTCAAAGTCTATCTCGTCGTGTGTTGGGCCTTGTGAGGACAACTGCAATATTTTCCAATAAAAAAAAGAATCACATGTTAGAGATAATATATACATATTGGAAAAAACATTAATGAAAACTAAACATGCATTATAAGGCACGTACATAATAAGCGGTTACGGTGCCAGCAGAGTTCCCAGGAACAAGCTTGAGTTGCATATCGATTTTCCCAAAGAGATACTGGTTCTTTGATTGGAATCCAGAGCCGGAGGTTTTGTCAAGCGAGAGAGTGAGGAGGTTGCCGTTGTTGAGTATCTTACCACGGCCATCACCCCATGTGATGTCCATGTCTTGGTAGAAGTTACCAGCTGAAACAACAAGGCACAAGCTAGCCACAAGAGAGATGGCTAGCAATAGTACTGTTGTTGAAACTTTCGAAGAAAAAGCCATTTGATCAGAGAGTGTTTTAGAGAGAGAAGGGTTATTTGGGTGGGTTTGTTTTTGTGATGGATTGAAATGGAGGTGTTTGGAGGGATTTATATAGGTGGGATTTTTTTTGGGGGGGGGGGGTGAAAATTGGAAAGAGTGAAGGTGGATAGGAAAGTGAGGCTGAGTAAGGGAAATGATACACCCACCGAAGGTTCCCCACCGCACGCCGGCCGGGCCCACTCCGGCCATCGGACGGCCGATCCGAACCGTTCAAAAATTCTATAAAAAAAAACCGAGTGGGCCCAAGCGATGGCATCCGACGTGTGTAGGTGCTCTAACCAATCTTACATTTTTTAACGGTTTGGATCATCTGATTTTTGGAAGTTTGGATCGAGCACCTACACACGTCGGATGCCGTTAGTTTTTGCGCGGGCCCACTCGGTTTTTTTTTATAGAATTTTTGAACGGTTCGGATCGGCCGTCCGGTGGCCGGAATGGGCCCGGCCGGCGTGCGGTGGGCGGTGCGGTGGGGAAACCTTCGGTGGGTGTATCATTTCCCGCTGAGTAATTGGTGTTAGGTGAGGACAGAGAGTATGGCTGGAAAACAGCTGGATAAATGAAGGCATAAATTCGACTTGAAACGGATTTGGATTTGGATTTGGAGTGTCGGAGTAAGCAAAAAGAAGAGGAGTACCGAACCCACTGCACCGCGGACCCGGATCCCTTGGCCGATCCCAATCCGGACAAGAGTCTGTCTCATTTGTCTCAGTCGTTGATCTCACAAATCAACGGCTGAGATGTGCCAAACAAAAACGATATCGTTTTGGAGTAAAAAGTGTTCGACATATCTCAACCGTTAATTTGCGAAATCTACGATCGAGAGGAGTGGAATAGGCTCCTGTCCGGATTGGGTTGGACAGGGAATCTCAATCCCTGCACCGCCGAGTGGAGGAGTAGGCCAACCTCAGCCGGTCAGCCCACCACGCACGCGTTTTCCAATAAGTTTTTTTCTTTGGTGAAGACGTTTTCCAATGAAATTCCGTTTGACCAAAAAAAAAAGAAGACGTTTTCCAATAAGTAAACTCTTGTTTTAGTAAATGAAAAGCTCATGTTTAATGGAGTACTTACCCAGCAAAATTACTATCCTCTAACTTAGCATAGCCTACCCTATAGGACAGAAAACGAGAAAGATGACTTTTGGCCTCTCGACTCATGAAGACTGTTTGAAGGTTCAATAGTTCAGTTAACTCACTTGCTCAAAAACCCTACGTGGTTGGTTCAGTGCAATCAAGACTTGAGACGTAGAGATTTGCTTCCTCTTGCAGAGCCAGAATTCATATTCTAAATGAAAATACTGTAGTACAGTATTCTAAATTAACCATTCATAATACCAAAAAATTTACACATTTTTTTTTATAATTTAATCATCAGTCATATAGATGGAAATAGTTTAACAATTTATCAAAATGAAACTTGATGTTCTTTTCAATCCCGAAAATTGTCCGGAATCATTCTAAACTAAACTTCAAAGAATTTTTTTGAAAAGAATGATTTTTCTATTGAATTAGAGTAAGAGGGAGACCAATTTTTATTAGTTGAGAGAAGGTTTTTGCATAGACCTATATTTTTTACTCTATTATTTTTGGACCCGGAGGTGGCATGTGCTACCTCCCCCCTCCCCAACCGGCAACCCCCAAGCAAACAAATTGCCTCCGCCACTGCTCCTGAGGTCTCGAGTTCATAACCTCCTAGGCGTTATCAACTCTTTTGAGGTCAGTCCATATGGAGCTTTGCTCCAGCTATAATTGGGCATTTGGGCTCCATGCAAATGGCCTCTGCGATTAGACTCACAGAATTAGTCAAGACATGAGCGTAAGTTGGTCCGAACACATGTGATATCAAAAAAATCTCACCAACTCAAATAGTTCAGTCATTCCGTGTTATAGTGTTAGTTATCATCAGGTTATCCATAATGTCGGTGTAAGGCCATGCACATCTCTTCTTAATAATTTTTCTTATAAAACATTCTTAATAATAGAAAATTAAAAACTACTATATAAATTAAGGTAGAGTGTTGATGTAGAACACGTGGAGGCCCAATTTCATGATCAATTGGACCGGTCGAAACCTCGGAAGTCCAAACGTTGTTTAATTGCATATTAAGTCGTGACTGATGGTGTTTTTCAGCCTAATTCCTTCGTTTAGGCATTCGATTGGACGTTTTTCCAGTTTTAGGAAATATTTGTTTCGTTAATAACTTTTAGCGTATAATTCCGTAGAAATTGATTCTTTTTGGGAAAGCCATGTTTTTCTTTCCTTTTTCCAATTTTGTTATTTTCCCCAAATTTTGGAAATTTTCGTTTTTGAGTTAGGGTTTTGCTAGGGTTATGCCTTTTTCCTATAAAAGGAGTTGTAACTTAATGTTTATGCAGCTTTTTATCAATAATATTCAGACTTTGTCTCTTTCTCTCGTGGACTCGAGTTTATCATTCGTTCGATTAGCACGCAATTAGTCTCTTGTAACCGCGTGTTATAATTACTGGGGGAGGGGGGAGTTTGGCATTTACCCTTTCAAAACAAAATATCTACCCATACATGATGAATCTATGATCTGTTTCCAGCTCGAAAGCAAGAAAGCATTTGGCTCCACAATTTGTCATACCTGACCTGACTGACATTTTTTTATTTTCTATTCGATCGATTCCGCCAGCCACAAAGATATTTTGATCGCAGGATAACGATCGGGAGCTGATTTTCCTTGCTTGGCCATGCACACAAGTCAAATGCCGCTTGCGACCAAATTGACCAGAGAATTTTGCTCTACTGATGAGAATTATAAGTTTATTGAGACATCGGTGTGCAATGCGATACAATTTTGTCAATATTATACAATATGAAATAGTTAGTTGTATATTCTTTTTCCCATCACTTGCACACGCATCGCGTGTGCATCATGCGCTTAAATAAGCAAATGCAGCATGTAAATAGTACTCCTAAAATTTAAACTTTTTTGCCCATTGGCTATCATTAAGATTAATTTTTTTTTTCAATCGATAGAAAAGATCATTTTACATCAGATATGAAGTAGAGAGTACAAACCCGAGACACTACACCAATTGTGAGAGTCTACAAGATAACCAAACCCAATTACTAAACAAATAAGTCCATTATAGAGTAGAAACAAAGAAAGAAAGGAAAAGCCTTATAAAGGAAGAACACCCACATGCAGGTGGGAAGACTCAAACTCCTGACCAACTAAGCTATAACCCTAGTTGATGTGTGGGCTTGTCCCAATAGGTGTTTTCTTTGATGGCATTTTGTCAATCTCTGATTGGGTCTCGAATTGGTACAGGATCGTTCTCAATTGTTTAGGGATATGATGCCGTTAAACCCTTGTTCCCTTTAATCTTTATAACAATGTCAAAGATTAATAAATTTTCTTTCGCCGTTCAAAAAAATAAAAATGTTCACCTGGGGAATGACAGCAAGGGCCAAATTGACACGATTTAATCTACAAGGACGAAAATGGTTCAACCCATACTTCATAGGAGCAATTTACGCAATTAAATCTTAACTTTTCTTATGTGCAAACGACATACCAAACTTTCACGCCATAAAATTTTGAGCACGCCCCCCCCTTCATCTTATACATAATTAAACTGATAAATATTGCTGACCACCACATAAAATATTGCAATTGTTTTTTTTTTTTTTGGGTAAATAAATATTGCAATTGTTACTCCCAATGTTTTTTTCCACATTAATCTAAGGGTGTGTATAAAAACACGTGCCACTTATTCCACCTGCATGGAAGCAAAACGTTTTGACTGTTTGATTAGCTTTCAAACTAAAAGCAATTAAATAATCTGTCACAAGTGAAACCCATGACCCAATTCTTATAACAATGGAGAAAAATCATTAGGGTCTTGGAGCACCTTTTTGGATGCTTCTTACTTAAAAATTGGTCCGCTAGTTTTTTATTTGCACTTATACTGTATTAAACAGATTAAGTACGTTGTGTCCGGATGAGGCGGAAACCCCCGCCCATTGTGGGCTTCTACCGAGCATTCATTGCAGTAATCTGAACCATTCACTTTGTAGGGCTTGCAAGTAATATATCCATGTAAAAAAATCAGCTTAAACGGACATCAATATATATAGCTATATATATTAAAGTTGAAGTTTGATTTATAAAACGAATGGCCACACTAGTTTTTCAAGTAAAACTGTTTACGAATGTGTTTTTTTATAAATTAACCAAAATTTAATTTTTGATATTGCTACTGATATATATCCGATCAAGCTGATTTTTTGCGTGAATATACTAATTTGTGAGCCCTACAAGATAAACAGTTCAGATTAATACAATGAAAGTACAGTGGGGCACACAATGTGTGGCGAAAACCATAGGGTTTCTTCCCCATCTGAAAAGAATTTAAACTCTATATGAAAAGGGAGAAATGGGAAACAACCCAAAAGCATATTGGGCGAATAGCTATAATTAAAAGCTTAAACTTCGAGCTTCTAGGTTCAACTCTCAAAATCACAGTAAAATCTTATGACACGTTTGATTGCAGAACTAGTATTATAAATTATTAAAAAATATGACTAATGATGAAAATAGAAGAGACATGTACGCGGGTCATTGAATAATATGATAGATGGAACTATACATAATAGAGAATAAGTTGTCTTATACTGTATTTGATTTGGGTGAAATAAAGGATATAATCATGACAGGACAATCATTTTTTACCACTGAACGAGCGAAATAATCCAAAAAGTCCAAATTAATTAGTATCGTACCCAAGGTAGTATTGAATAATCCTTTACACGACGTATCGAGTATCGAGTGGGGAAATAGTCCCCGTCTAGTCGAGTCTTATTTTAGTCCTACGGAACAAATATCGTAGGACTAACTAACTGTGAGGAACATGTAGAACTACATATTTCTGTGCACCTTGAATACGAGATGAGATTACAATTCGAGCATCAAAAACGTCCTTACATATTGAAAATTTCTCCGATGCTTAATTTCAAGAGGAAAGTCCACTTTCACCCCCTGTGGTTATCGCCATGTGTGGATACCCCCCTCATGGTTTAAAACTGACCACATAACCTACATGTGGTTTTGAAAATGTGCGCATAGACCCACTGCCGTCATGTTTTCCATTCATATTAACAGAGGTGTATCTCACACGCCTCAAGAATGTAATCTGAGTCGTTCATAATGTATTAAATAAAGAATCGAGTATTTCTGTAAAAAATCATCTCGATCAGACATCAATAACCCAGTGATCTAATTTTTAATAAATTCAAATTTGAAATTTTAATTTCATTACAAAATCGATTCGACCATGAGCTTTTCATTTTTTAATTGACTTGAATTTTGGTATAGACGTAGTACTCGTCAAAATTTATAATATCAACGGTTTGGATTCAATTTTTGGTATAGGAGATGGTGTGGTTAGATTTAAAAAAAGAAAAAGAATCAAGGGACATGTTGAGGGTATATCGGTCTTTTAATGTTGTGTCCGTTAATATGAATGGAAAATATGACGGTAGGGGGTCTATCTGCACATTTTCAAAACCACAGATAGGTTATGTGGTCAATTTTGAACCACGAGGAAGATATCCGCACATAGCGATAACCACAGGGGGTGAAAGTGGATTCAAAGCACTAAAACTTGCCATGAATATTCGCCTAAAATGACCGAGAGAACAAATGCGTGTGGGACTGTCAATTGATTTGTCGTGCACTCTCCAGAATTCGCCAACCAAAATTATATTCCCAGCTGTGTCCAGCTGAAAGTTTCAGCCCACTCTGCCACTCTCTTTCATCCCCATTAGCTGTTTTGAAAGAGAGAACCTTCCTTTGATCCTTCCCATGCACCTTCTCTCTCTACCTCTATAAATACCAACCCACCATTCCATAGTTCCCATAAGTCTCATAAACACACAAGCATTCAAACCAAACTCTTTCCTCTCTCTTTTTTCCCAATGGCATCTTCCTCTGTTACACCACTTCTCCTTCTTGTTTCAATTCTGATATGTTCCATAGTAGCTACCTCTGCTGCTAATTTCTACCAAGACTTTTGACATCACATGGGGCGATGGCCGCGCTAAGATACTCAACAATGGCAACCTCCTCACTCTCTCACTTGACAAAACCTCCGGCTCCGGATTTCAGTCCAAGAGTCAGTACCTCTTTGGAAAAATCGATATGCAACTCAAGCTTGTCGCCGGAAACTCTGCTGGCACTGTCACTGCTTATTATGTACGTACCTCATAATGCCTGTATAACTTACATATATTGATTTGTTTCCTTTGGTATATGAACTCTAATACTAATACTTGATTTTTGTAATTGGGAATATTGCAGTTATCATCACAGGGGCCAACACATGACGAGATAGACTTTGAGTTCTTGGGGAATTTGAGCGGTGATCCTTACATTCTTCACACCAATGTGTTTAGTCAAGGAAAGGGCAACAGAGAGCAACAATTCTACTTATGGTTCGACCCGACTGCCGATTTCCACACCTATTCCATCCTTTGGAACCCCCAACGCATCATGTAAGTAACCCGAGACAATTTTTACATATAAATCAACCGAACGCGAACTTGTTTGGTTGACAGTTTTCGCAACTTTTTTCTAACAACGCTTTAAAATAGAAACCGTTTTCTAGAAGGAAATAAAGGGTATGTTTTTTACATTCTCGAAAATCATATGGCACAAAGAAAGAAAGAAACAAAATCCATGACTGCAGTTACTATTTCAAGAATCGTTTTTTAGATGGTACTGATAAAGTTTTATCCCTGTATTCCAGATTTTCAGTCGACGGCACCCCAATCCGACAATTCAAAAACTCAGAATCGATCGGTGTCCCATACCCGAAGAACCAACCAATGAGAATCTACTCGAGTCTATGGAACGCCGATGATTGGGCAACAAGGGGTGGCCTAGTGAAAACTGACTGGACAAAAGCTCCCTTCACTGCTTCCTACAGAAACTTCAACGCCAACGCTTGTGTTATATCGTCCTCTGGAGCCTCTTCTTGCACTTCAAGTGCTAACAATGGGAATAGCAATGCGTGGTTGGAAGAACAGTTGGATTCTACTAGTCAAGAGAGGCTGAAATGGGTGCAGAAGAATTACATGATTTACAATTACTGTTCGGATTCGAAGCGGTTTCCGCAGGGCCTCCCTCCGGAATGTGTTACTTCTTAGAATTGTTGTTTAGGTGTGTTATTCGGATTCGATTCTTTTGATTCTTTGAACTTCAAATTGTATACGGTATACCTTACGCGATAAATTCATAAGTATGTGACCATATTTTAAACAACGGTGATTTTGTTATTTACTGGTTGTGGATCGATACGATACATTGGCATGCAATGCTAGTGACGTAACGTAAAAAAACACAGCACCTGTACTTCTTGACGCCAATATAAATTCTGGATGGAAGTGATCTAACACCCTGCTTGGAACTTGAGGAAAAGAAATGAAAGGAAAACAAAACTTTGAGAAAAGTGAAGAGAAAAAAATCACTGTGCTTAACTCTTTGTTTTGTTATTTCTTCTCTGTTCCTCTCAAACCAAATAAAGAAAAATTATTTTCCTTTCTTTTCCCTAGTTCCTACCAATCCCACGTCCGTCGACTTGTCCCGGACACATCCGAAATTGCGTTTAAAGTTCTTTGGGAAAATAAATAGTTAAAGAATTCACCAACAAAATTTTTGAAGTGGATCGATTTCAGTGGCATGTTATTCAATGCTCCAACAACACCGTCACATACGTTGTGCCTCAAGCCCATCTACCACCATTCGTTAATGTATGATGGTAGAAGGGTCTGGGACCACATATGGTGCCCCAGGACACTAAATAATTTTGAAATCACATGCACTAGCGAGATTAACATTCTTTTTTGGATGGACATATGTTTACATATACTAGTAATGTGCACGTGCTTTGCACGTGGAGTTCTTCCAATTAAAAGAAATTCTACTTTGAAACGAAACGAACCATTTGCTCTTCCTTGGCATTATCTAGACATCCACTTAGATGTAGTGATGTAATTGTGCAGACATTTTTTTTAATTGAAACGAAACGAACCATTTGTTTCATCGACCCATTTATTTGGGATTTTTAGGCTCAGTTTGGTTTGTTTTGGTATTAACAAATTGTATTTTTTTCCCACAAAATAGGATTCAAATCTTCATATGAGTTTTTGGATGGATGTACCATATTGATCTTGACCATTTTTAAAATTTTGAGGATAAAGTGCAAGATTGAGAACATATTTTAAAACATGCTGCAAATAAAAGTACTCAATAACTTTTGTTTCTTGAACTTCTGTGGCTAACTTGTCTAGAACCTCGATCGGAGGGAAGAGTAATCAGCGTCACCAACTAAGTCTCCTCCTTGATTCCCATGCATTTTAGCTAAACATTAAGCTACTCGATTTCCTTGTTGAAGAGTATGGGGAATTTTCTGGAGTTCCTTCATTGATGAGAGTCACCGCAATCTGAGGATTTGATTCTAGATCAACACCATGCATTTCATGTCCAAATCCCCAAAAGTTCCGCTTCTAGGTTGGTACAATCTTCAAGAAGCCCATAAAATTCCAACACCCATAGACCTCATTCCTCTCGGTTTACCCCTCTAAAACCTGCTTGGCTTGAGCTTCCTTGAGCACTGTCATCAGTGTTCATTTTCATCTTACCACAACCTGGAAAGGTCCAACTAATCAGTTTCATGCCGGGGAAATCTTAACAGTAGATTTAAAGGCTTCAGAAATTTTAGATGTATTATTCTGGATATTCCCAGCGGTCATGGAAACTGGGAGGTCAATGTTATAAGAAAAAACTTTTCTACTTCTGCCAATCCAAAAGAACCTTAAAAACCCAATAAACCTAACATTCCATGGACATCCAATGTTGTCCATAACTTTTATTTTACTATTCTTAGTAATCCAATCTAAACAATGAAAATCATACTCATCCAATACCTGAAGATTAGGAAAATGCGCCCATATCTCAAGACTATGTGAACAACTAAGAAGCAAATGATCAAGATCCTCAACCTCCATATTGCATATAAGGCAACCACTATTGTGACACATAATGCTGTCAATAACTTAAAGTGAAGGCAAAGCCATAATTTATGAGGGAGATGAAGCTTCCAAAGGCAGCTCTACATGTCGGAGGATCTTGGTCAATTGAGAGGGTGATTAGATTATAGACTGACTTGATGCTGAATTGTCCATTCCCATTATCAACCTGGCAAGGAGTATCATTTTGTTGAGAAAATTGAGGTAAAAGAACATTAGTAACAAGGTCCAGATTCGTCCGGTGAAGATACCATTCAAAGCCACATCCCAGACCTTCTCAGTGGTAATGTGCATACCAAGCCTATCGATATTCCCATGAAGATCTTTACAAGCCTCCTTTAATGATTTCTCACCACACCAGCAACCTTGCCACATGTGGATATCTTCCATAAATCCAACAACCCATTCAATACCCTTAATGATGATATCACTTGTGAGGATAATGCTGTTCCACACATGAGATGCTTTCTTTCTTTTTCTTTTTCTTTTTTTGATAGTACACATGAGATGCTTTCTTATTCAGAGGCCCAATCGAAAAGGGTGGTTATTCAAATATTTCTTCCTAAAAAGTTGGCTCCACGTGGGTTTTTTTCTCATTATCAATCCTCCAATTGAGTTTACACAAAAAAGCAAAGTTAGCTTTATTAAATCCAAGCCCACTAACATTTTTAGGTTTGCAAACAGTCTCTCATTTAACCATGTGGACCTTCTTCTAATCATTGGTGTCTCACCAACAAAAAATTCCTAATAAGCTTATCAATTTTATCCCAAACATGAATACAAAGAGCTGTGGTTGATCCAGAGCTAGCCTTCAAGCCAGATAATTTTTCCTGCCTCTTTACCAAAATAAATTGATAGTGCTTATTAGAAACTCTTTCATGCAACATAGGGACACCAAGATAAGCTTCTAGGCCAAAGGTGACAGGGATGCTACATTTTCTGCTTAAAGCCTTAGCTACTCTCCTATTAACATTGGGAGAAACAAACATTTTAGATTTAATGTAATTAATGAGTTGCCAGAAGATTCCAAAAAGGTTACAAGGTTTCAAGTACAAAATCATAGCTTTTATCATCAACTGTAGCAAAAAATAATGCATTATCAGCAAAACACATACAATTTACTAACATTCCAGTATCACTATCAATATAGTAAAGAACAATTAATTGATATAGTCTTGGTAAATGCAAATCAACATATGCATGACTCTCTAGACAAATAGTGATTCCCATATTGAAGTTTCACAATTGTGTTTTATACCTCCCTTACCCTATTTCCTGTCACCAGTTTGAAGAAAGAAAACATCAGTCAAATGGCAGGAATGGGAGTTGAGAATGTTCTAGTTCGAGCAATGGGTGGAAGATCCGTGATCCTAACCTGCAATAATAAAGAGGAGCTGGAGAATCTTCTCAAAGTTAATTGCTTACAAAGGTGGTTCTCTGAAATCAAACCATGGGAAGGACAAGCAGCTTGCATTGAAAGATTTGTTTGGCTATGCTGTTATGGTATTCCTCTCAATGGTTGGAGCAACAACTCGTTTAAAGCAATTGGCGAATTGTGGGGTACTTTCATCTCTACGGATGAACCAACACTAAAGCTCTCTTCTTTTGCAGTAGCCAAAGTATTGGTTGCCACAAATGTATTTGAGGAGATTGATGAGTGGATTAACATTGAGCTTGAAGGGAAGAGCTATAGAGTCAAAGTGATGGAAGATCCATGTGATCAACCGTTTGAAGCTGAGAAACAAATTCCTCGAGCCATCTTAGACTCCTCTCTACAACATGATGAGGATACTTCAAAAGATGACGGAGACGATGACGAGCTTGGAGATCACGAGTCAAATCCTGTCTCGAAGATGGATAGGAACTGTGATAGTGGTGGGGCTGACTTAAGGGTGTATGAGGATAATCTGGTTGGGGACAATCTGGTTGTGGAAGAGTCTGAATCGTCGGAGTCCTTAAGAGCTTCTAAGCTAGAGGGAATTAATCTTTTCGTAGATTTGAACCAAAAGGAAGGTAGTTCACGTTGTATCACTCAGTCTTTTGACGAGTATCGTCAAAGAAGAGAGGCCTCTCATAGTGAGGATTATGTTATTTCTAGCGGGGGGGTAGAAGTAGTTGAAGAGATACTGAGGCAAAAATCTAATGTTGGGAAAAACATTTCGGGCATTAGTTCATCCCCCGATGCTATCCTCAAAATGAGAAGGGGGTGAGAAGATCTGAGAGGAAAATTAAAAAGAAAAAGCATCTTGCGGAGATTGAGGCTAAGTTCGACAAATTGAAGCATAATAAGAAGAAGAACCCTTATTCCTCTGTGTTCTTTAAGGAAGCTCGTACGATGTTGGATTTTGGTAAGCCTTTGGGTATTGAAATTAAAGGAGGGAGGAATAATAATCTGAAGAGATTTGTTGAAATGCAAGAGGAAGAATTAAAAGAAAGGCTCCGTGCTCTAGATAATTCTGAAGAAGAGGATATCTCGGAGGTGGATGCTTTTGAGGAGGAGGCCTCTCTCTCTACGGCTTTTTGAACTCAAGATTAACACAAGATTGGGCGAGTTTGAGGTGTTTGGCTTATTGTGATTTTACTTAGTGGCTATGTGGTTTTGGTTTTGGCTGTTTTTTGGTTTAGGTTTGGTTATTTCTTTTTGTTTGGATTTTCGGCTTGTTGTGGATGGGGGTTTAGGTCTAAGGGTGAGGCTCTTTTGGGTTTTAGCTATTGAGGTTCTGTGGATGTGGATATCTTTTGTGTTCAGTTGGCGTCTTGCCTTCTTTTAGGTCTCGGGTGGCTTCTGCCGGTGTGCCCTTGATCCTTTTAATCTTTGTAATCCTTTATAAAGATTAATAAATTCTTTTTGCTTAGCAAAAAAAAAAAGGCTAAACAAGACCTTTTCGTACATAGTAACTAATACACTATTAAGACAATCTCAAAGAGCATGATGGTTATTTCGTTTCCACCCATCATAGGTTCATAGCTCTCCAAAAAGCCTTACAAAACTGAGGGTTTCAACCCAGATATAACCAGATGGTTGTAGATACTATCATACTAATATGAAACTCATGTTTGTCGGTAAGTGGTAACCACAAAGTTCAGACTTTTTCTAGCTTCAAATATTGAGAGAAAAAGAAAGGAAAATTCAAACAAAGCCTAATATAGAAAACTTCCGTAATAGTTTTCAGATGATAATGATCCACCCACCCAACGAAGACCACAAGGCTTAACAACACACCACAAACTTGAACTAAAAATCATGTAGTAATCGACAAATATGTACAAATACGATATTAAGGTTATACTTGATCGAAACAATTTTGGTCAAAGAAGAAGAAGTTTGAAGTTTTATGGTCTCTATTGAATGGGAAGGAAAAATTATGAAAAGAATACATAAAGTTCCAACACAAAATATATATATATATATATATATATATACAACTAAAATGGAAATCTGTATCCAACCCTGAAAGAATCAATATGTCAAACACCTTACTTGCAATAATATGTCCACAAATCAAAGAGGTGCATTTGCATAAGAGTTTTGTGTGCCAATATTTAAAAAAAAAAATGATATATTCATATGATGGAGTAGCTATTTTTTCCCTCTTCAGAACATTTCGGCAAGTTGCCTAGCGGCGTGTGGATCTCGTCTCTTCTTGGGTGGTTTGGTTTTGGTGGTTCGGTCTGGAGTTGGGGTGAAACGATGGGTGAAGATGGGGTCGTCTTTCGGTGTTGGTTTCGATCCGTTGGTGGCGAGGTGGTTGTGGCCCCCATGGCTGGGTGTTTCTGGTCGGCTCTTGCCGTCTGTCGTCTGTGCTGCTGGGGAGGTAAATGGGTGTTGCTACTTGCTGGTGGTGGTTGGCCCCTTGGCTCTGCTTGCTGTGGTTTCTGTTTTCGTAGGCCGGCTCGGCTTTTGGGATTTGGATAGGGCAGGCCGGTCCAGGGTTGGACCGGATTGGGTGTTTTGAGCTTATTGTTTTATTTGGGTTTCGGATCGGGCTGTAGTGTGTGGTTATTTGTATTGGATCCTTGTTGACCCGTGAGCGGTCTAGGCTTTGCCCTTGTGGTGTATCTTCCAACTTTGCGTTGGATCCCCGAACATTTCGGCAAACATGGTTCAAGCACCTATCAAGTATCATGTGTTGATCTCAACAGTCCAAATGAAATCTCTTTGTAATCAATCAGAGTACGTATTTATACTAAATGAATACAGATTTTTCAAATGCTATTTACGTTACTTATGTTTGTTGGAAACACAGGACATAAATTTTACGAATTTTAGTTCTAACCTGATTCGTTACCATACATCAATCATTAACAACTTTAAATTACCTCGACAATGTTCGTTGGCAGTCTGGTTGTGGAACTTCTATGGGTACTGTGGACTCCTCCTCCTCGGTAGCTATGCGTGTTGACGGAGTAGGAAATTTGGAATGAGAGGTCGACGGCAATTTGTTAGGCAAGTTCTGGATGCTGACGCTTGAAACTTCCGGCAAACATCGCATCATTTTTCACCGCTCCTCTACAGAAAGATAGGACAGTGCACATAAGAATTATTTCTAGCAATAACCAACTATATTGTTAGATTACCAATTACTGGAGTTTTTGTCGTGAAAATTAGTTAATACAAAACCTCTTAAGCCAACTGTTTCGCTCCAAATTCAACAAATTCACAAAAGGCAGTCCATACAACGTAGTCATCCATTCAAGGTATGATAGAATAACCCAAGTCCCTTTCTTTTCCATTCTTTGTAAGAATCGTTAGTTCCACAGGAGCATAGGCATATCTAATTTTTACTTATTCCATAACCAGCAGGAATCATTTGCGCAACATGAATCATTTACTTATCCCTTTCTTTTCCATTCATTTTAAGTATCATTTAGTTCCACAGGAGTAAAGGAACCATGTCTCTATCTCTTTTAGAATCATTTGTGCAATATCGAGTTGAATTTCAAATTGCCATTGGAACATTGTATCGAACAGTTAGTAGGCAAATAAGAACTCCGTTTAGAACTTTGCATGAGGGGTCTATAGTTTTCTAAGGGTAAGCAGTAGGAAAATCCAAAAATTAAGGTAATGGTAACATTTTAAGAAAACCCACCGTTTACAAAACCGACCGTTCACCCTTGCCGTCTCCGTTCAGTCTGCAGAATCTCCGTCCAGTCTACAGAATTGGACTAACAGAAGTATGGTCGAATGATAGTTGAAGTATGGTCGGTAGGGAGGAGGGGACAGCGTGCGTGAGGGAGAGAGGATGGCAGCGGAAATAGAAATTGGCATATCGGTGCCGCTTTATTTTTTTGACTAATGGTGTCGAGGGAGGCTCCGGCGGCGGAGGCTTGAGGGTGGGATCACGGAAGAGGAAGGCTTGTGGGAGTACAACTTGACGTTTCTCTGAAACTTATGCCAAGTGGTGGGAATTTCCAAGGCAAAACCAAAATACTATGAAAGGCTACAACTTTTACCAACAGGCCCTAGGGTGGCAACGATTCACAATGTCAGAAGAACTGAAAACGGAAAAACGTGTAGCTTCGGTTATCAAAGGTCAGTTTGTTATTTTGGGTGGTTTGAAAGGGTAATTTTGGAAGGTAAAAAGTAGGAAACACCTTTGTACATTTAAAAGAAGTAGTATAGTATAGTATAGATAGAAAAGAAAAAATCATGATCTTTCATCCAATCTTTATATATCCCTTTTCCTGTGAGGAATGCTCAAAAACAAAGATTGATCGTGTGCATATATATTCATCTACCCAAGTGATATATGCTACCAATTTCTCTGTTTTCTCGCGATACCCATGTAATTTAACCCATCCATCCAATTGGACCATAAAAGTTGTACGTGTTCTTTGTGTACATGTATAGTTTTGGTCTTTGGCATAGTTGTTAAAAATATACGATACACGATACGTATCCTTTAGTCTTTCTTCTTGTAGTTCGCTATTTTCAGTTTACTTGCAATTTCCTGTAGTTTATTCACTAAATCAGAATCTTTTGATCTCGACAAAAATGTTTTACTGTATATGGAATCAACTTGGAAACGGGAAGATACTATACGCGCCAACTACCCGTATCTGTTTTCACCAGAAGATATACCCTAATTTCAAGGACGAAATTATTTTAAGGGGTAGGTTGTAACGACCCGGATTTTTTTATAATAATAATAATAGCATTAATATTACTAGGTCTTAATTATTTTTTTACATAATATATGTATATATATGCATGCATGCACACGGCATGCATGCATCTCTCTATCTCTCACTCTCATGTCCCTCTCCCTCTCCTGCACTGTCTCTCTCTTCCTCTCCCTCAGCTCTCTCTCTCCAAATCCAAAGAACCCAACCTTCCATTAAATTCAATCTTATCCAACCTCTCCAAAATTTCCTATAAATAACCCTCCGCATTGCCATGCGAAGAACACACCACATCCCCACACTCCACCGAGTCAGAAAAGAGAGAAAACCTCTAAACTAAGAGATATCCTACCTAAGTATATCATATAAATATTTATTTACCTGTCGCAACTCAGACTCCGAGGAGTTATGAAATCAACGTGGACTCCGATCGGAAGGAAGCGATAGAGGAGCCATTCCTTTTATAATTGGTTGACCGACCAAACAAAACGAAGAATCCCTGTATGAAGAAGACAAAGAGACAAACCTCGACAATGAAGGAAATGGTACTATTGAAGGAAGCTTCTTAGTAAATAGAGTACCTGTCAAAGAAAAATTTCATTCCTCTAGGTAGATAATGATCGAAAATAGGTCAAATATTAGGATAGGACCAATGTAGGAATGTTGTTGCATGCACTTCCTTTTGAGAACCAGATATTTAGAAACCCTCAATATCCTAAACCTAACTTCGTGGAGTAGCACTTATAAGATTGGCACAAGAGGTCAACGACGTCATTCCCTACGGTCATCTTGTCAACCCCAGCAGTAAGGACAATACGGGTAGCCTTGATGCCAATGACAACGTTGCTTACGTCGACAACAATGATTACGTAAATTCCGAGATCAATGCCAACTCAAACCCCAACGCAATACGGAGTATCAACAAGGTTGTGCAACCAATACGAACAATTAATTACAGCCACGACTACACCTACACTCCAACCTCAAGATCCGTACGCCCCTCGTCCCTAAAGATGGATAGATTATAGTAGAAGGAGTCTTAGGCTTACGTTTGGCTTGTGATTCTTAAGTCACAAAAAGAATTGACTTTGATGTCAAGGGTTGGCCATTAGTCCATCGCGCTATTATCAAAAGTGATCCCATTAAGTAAGGTTATCTTCACATCCATTTGATGTATCCTCCATCCCATAAAATGAAACTAATGATGATGTTAGATATATTTCGTCAAGTTATAAAAGTTCGGTCTAGGCGACTGAATAGTCGGCCCTAGGTGCCCCTCTTCCGCCCGACTAACACTAAGCGATCTTTGGAACATTGATGACAAATTAATATATAGTTTGTTATGCGACATGGGATATTTTGTGATTTCTCAAACGTGAGAGGACAATTTATAGTTTTCAGAAACCTCGGAGGTGGTCTTGGTAATTTACCCATAATTATAATTAAATAGGAAAAAAGACGTGTTGATTCCAATTTCCATGCAAATTGGAAACCGTAATCACATTACATTCCAGCGAGGCGGTGCAAGTATGCTATAAGAATTAAGAGAGAACATCGACAAACCGTAACCAATACCATTCAGCAAGAGGCCATGAATACATCCCGTAAAAGAAGAAACCATATCATCGATTGTGCTTCGTTGGAACTCTCAACGTCGGCGGAATTAATCGCCAACAACATCGATCTCCTTACACAGATCCTCCTGTGTTTTCCGCCAAAATCTCTGATCCGATTCAAGTCCGTGTCCAAGCAGTGGCTCTCCCTCATCTCGGACTCCCAATTCGCCGCCAACCACTCCCGCCGAAACCCGAGGCCGTCGGTCTCGGGTTTGTTCTTGCGCAACGGCAAGACTGGAAACACCAAGTCTGTCTCGCTTCAGGGCCGCGAAAATCGACTCACGCTCGCCTTCCTCAACTGCATTGGAGTTGCTCAGCGCCAACCAGAGATCACTCACTCTTGCAACGGATTGCTGTTATGTAAGTACGTTAATTCTGCTCACTGGGTAGATCAAGATCATTACCTTGTTTGCAATCCAACTACAAAGACACGTAAATTAATTCCCCACCCACCTGGTTTTTCGTCTTGGTGTGTTCCCCGTTTGTCTCGTGCTTTCTTGGCTTTTGATCCTTCGAAATCCTCTCGCTATAGAGTTGTGTTTCTGGGCAACTGTTATTCCAACTACCCTGAGAAGTTTTATATTTATATCTATCGTTCGGAGAGTGCCGTCATATTTTCCATCCATATTAACGGAGGTGTATCTCACACACCTCTAAAATGTAATCTGAGTCGTTCATAATGTATTAAATAAAGAATAGAGTATCTCTGTAAAAAATATCTTAATCAGCTATCAGTAACCCAGTGATCTAATTTTTAGTAAATTCAAATTTGAAATTTTAATTTCATAACAAAATCGATTTGACCATAAGCTTTTCATTTTTTGATTGACTTGAATTTTGGCATAGACGTAGTACTCGTCAAAATTTACAATATCAACGGTTTGGATTCAATTTTTGGTATATGGGATGGTGTTGTTAGATTTAAAAAAGAAGAAGAATCAAGGGATGTGATGGGGGTATAACGGCCTTTTAACATTGTTTCCGTTAATATGGATGGAAAATTTGACGGCAGGGGGTCTATCCGCACAATTTGAAAACCACAGGGGGTGTATCCGCACATGGCGATAACCACAGGGGGTGAAAGTGGACTTTCCTCTTATATCTATCGTTCGGAGAGTGCCTCTTGGAAACAGTTTTGTGTCCCCGATGGACTAAGAATCAGACGCGATAGGTTAACTATTACAGACGAGGCGTTTTGTGGTGGAGTTTTCTACTGGTTAAGTGCTGCGGTCGACGTTGTGGTTGTATTCGATGTTGATTCGAAGGAGATGATAGAAGTACCAAAGCCGCCGAGAATTCGTCGCTTGGACCAGATCAGGTATTTCGGGGAATGTAATGGCCGTTTGATTCTTGTTCAAACCGACTCAACGTCTGCTGTGGAGTGCAGAATCCTTGAGATGGACAAGGACTATAGTCGTTGGATTGTCAAGTCTCGTGTCGATCTTGGACCCTTACTTTCGATGGAAAGCGGATTGTGGCGCTGTTGCATCCTGAAGGAGGACAAGGAAAACGATTTTGAACTGGTGTTTGCTTATGCAGGGAAAGTAATATCCTATAATCTGATGAGCCAGACATGGAATGTGCTTTATAATATGGTTCCAGGTGAACCTATTAATAGTCATACTTGGGCATTTTCCGCATATAAATACGTTGAAAGCCTATCCCCTCTTTGAGCATTGTCCGGCACAACACATGTTGGAGCTTGGGTTTTTTTTTTTTACCCTATTTAAAACATTGAATTTGTTAATGCCTCAGATGGCAACTTTGCAATATTATCTTTTTGTTACTAGATGGTTCGGACCATGTTGCTATTTCGAGTTATTTAATGTAAAGACTATGCTCTTTTTTGAACTTGTTGTGACATGTCCCTTGGTGAAAAGCCTTTGAATTTTCCTCAGCTCAAGTCATGAAGAAATCTTCTGATCTTCTCCGATCCCCTTTGTTAGATATTCTAATCCGAATTCTGTGCAGTCGTCAATAAAAGGTCCAGGTTGATCGATCCCTGCTTCAGTCTGCATAGACTGCATTCACAATACTAGTGGCTCGGCATGGTTTACTAGATCAAAATATTAGTAGTATGAATCTTGTCTGCTGTTAGTTCTCTTGCTAGTTTAAACCCGTCCCTTAAATAGTTCTTGCATTTGAAAAGATTAATTTTTGATGCGTAGGTGGTACTAACGAATTGCTCGTGCCTATCAACGATGGTCCAAATTACGGAAATACCAAGTTGCGTTGAAAAATAGTTGACGCAGCGAAATTCACGGGAAACTAGTAAGCGTACTAGTTCAAACGAGATAAACAACTTGTCGCAACGAGTAAACCTTGCACACAAGAAAGAAAGAGAGAAACTCTACAACATTTTTGATTAAAAGTTGCATAAACTCTAGGTTACAAACCCTTATGTAGGCCGAAACCTTAGAAACCCTAAAAATAAACTTGCAAAATAAAAAGTCCCAACATTTGGGGCTTTTCCTAAAATTGAAAACGGGAGAGAAAAACAAGACTTTTCCAAAAAGAATCAACTCAAAAGGAATTACGGTCTCAGAGTTATTAACGAGACAAATCTTTTCTAAAACGGCAAAATAACGCAATTAAAAACCTAGACGAAGAAATTAGGCCGAAAAACACCAAGGCTCACGAACTTAGGGTGGTGAGCCTTGATCGGAGCGCGAAAATAAATCAGCTCACAAAGTTTGGACCTATTCGTAGCTCGTCCGAATTTTGCCAAATTGGATAATTTGAAATTAAACATCGTTTGGGCTTCTGAGACTTGGCTCGGTCCAACTGATCATGGAATTGGGCCTCCACATGTTCAACATTGATCAATAGCAATCCAGAAATCCTTCTCATTCTACTCGTGCTACTGCTAGGATAAATATTAATTAAAAATTGTTTACGCAATCTATGGTTTTATGATCCTCTGTTATCCAAAGATCCTACTCCCTCCGTCCCTTTTTTTGAGTCTAGTATTCCATTTTGGGCTGTCCCTTAATAAGTGTCCATTTTGTAAAGTTAGTGGGTAAAAGTTGGTGCATTGTCTATTTTGTCCCTAAAAGTAGATTCCATTTTGAAAAGTTAGTGAGTAAAAGTGTAATGATGATGGGTAAGTAGGGAAAGTGGAGGAAAAAGTTGATGTGAAAGGTATAATGATGATATCTTTTTAATAAGTTGGAGTTACGAAGCAGGACACTTAAAAAGGGAAGGAGGGAGTATTATTGTTTTTCTAAATAAGCCAAGTGACTTATTTTTTTGTCTTTATTCAATTTTTTTTCGCATTTGTTAGTTTATCGTCGATTTTTTGGGGATTATTGCTTCGTCATGACGAGAGGAATCTAAAAAGTAAAAAATTACGATCGAAATCCAATTTTTTTTAATAAAGACGAAAAAAATGGCTTATTGGCTTATTTTTGTCTTTATTCAAAAAAATTAGGTTTATTCCTCTTGTCATGACGAAGCAATAATCCCTAAAAAATTGACGATAAACTAACAAATGCGAATTTTTTTTGAATAAGAATAAAAAAAATAAGCCATTTAGCTTATTTAGAGGGAAAATTATCAAATCACCCAGTGGATTTCATAAATTACAAACTTCTCCCACATGTTTGAGAAATTATAAATTATCCCTTGTCGCATAAACAAATTACACCCTATCGTAATGTAGCCACTAGAAATATTTCAACGGAATATATCCGTCCGACATTATCAAATCATAATTACAATGGATCATACTATGCTTTTGTAGGTTATGAAGGGCTACAAAGATGTGAAAATAGCCTATTATAGGCTACAAAAAGATACTCCCTCCGTCCCTTAATTAGAGTCATGTATTCCATTTTGGATTGTTCCTTAATAAGTGTCCATTTTGTAAAGTTAGTGGGTAAAAGTTGGTGCATTGTCTATTTTGTCCCTAAAAGTAGATTCCATTTTGAAAAGTTAGTAAGTAAGAGTGTAATGATGATGGGTAAGTAGGGAAAGTGGAGGAAAAAGTTGATGTGAAAGGTATAATGATAATGTCTTTTTAATAAGTTGGAGTTACGAAGCACGACACTTAAAATTGGACGGAGGGAGTAATAAGGTACTTCTTCCTCAATGATACCATTAAAGAAGGCTATCTTCACATCCATCTGATGTATCCATCCCCATAAATGAAACAAATGATGATGTCAGATATATTTCGTCAACTTATAAAAGTCGGTCTAGGTGGCGGAATAATCAGCCTTAGGTGCCCTCTTCCGCCTGACTATCATCTTGCGATCTTTAGAACACCAACGACAAATGAGTAGTTAATTTGTTATGCGACATGACATATTTTGTGATTTCTCGAAAGTGAGTATAATCTATAGTTTTCAGAAACCTCGGAGGTGGTTCTGGTAATTTACCGAGAATTAAATAGGAAAAAAGACCTGTTGATTCCAATTTCCATGCAAATTGGGCACCGTAATCACATGCCAGCCAGGCGGTGCAAGAAGATGCTATAAGAGAGAACATCGAGAAAACCCTAATCACTTCCATTCACCGAGAGGCGAGGGGCCATGGATGCATATGGTGAAAGAAGAAACCCCATCATCGGTTCTGCTTCGTTGGAACTCTCACTGTCGGCGGAATAAATCGCCAACAACGTCGATCTCCTTACGCAGATCCTCCTGTGTTTTCCGGCAAGTTCCCTGATCCGATTCAAGTCCGTGTCCAAGCAATGGCTCTCCCTCATCTAGGACCCCCAATTCTCTGCCAAACACTCCCGTCGAAACCCGAGGCCGTCCGTCTCGGGTTTGTTCTTGCGCAACTGCCAGACTGGAAAAACCAAGTCTGTCTCGCTTCAGGGCCGCGAAAATCAACTCACGCTCGCCTTCCCCAACCGCATTGGAGTTGCTCAGTTCCAACCAGCGATTACTCACTCTTGCAACGGATTACTGTTATGTCAGTACCGTTATTCTGCTCTCTGTGATGATCCCGAGCATTACCTTGTTTGCAATCCAACTACAAAGACATGTAAATTAGTTCCCCACCTCCCTGGTTTTTCGTCTTGGTGTTATCCCGGTTCACCACGTGCAATCCAACTACAAAGACATGTTTATTGATATCAGATCAATACGATTTTGATATGGTTGAAGTTTTTAGCCAAGTCTTAAAACGAGCGCAGTTTTATAATCCTTAAAATGATATCGAAAATGACTTACAAAAAGCTAATTAGAAATTGGAGAGGAGATGGATCAATTATAAAGATTGTTACAGTGTACTTACAACTTTTCCTCTCTTTAAATTGGAAAACGAGAACATAAATAGCCTTAATTGGAAAACGAGAACATAAATAGACTTAGTAGTGCCTTGGAGTTTCGAAATCAAGACATCTCATGACTTATTGCCAGCCAACTCCTTATACTCCCTTTGTCCCTTATTTTAGAGTCCAATATTTCATTTTGGATCGTCCCTTAATAAGTGTTCATTTTGTAAAGTTAGGGGATAAAAGTTAGTGTATTATCTATTTTGTCCCTAAAAGTATATTTCATTTTGAAAAGTTAGTGAGTAAAAGTATAATGATGATTGGTAAATAGGGAAAGTGCATGAAAAAGTTGATGTGAAAGGTGTAATGATGATATCGTTGTGTTCGGTTGCCATTTTTCTTTAGTTTTAGTTTTGTTTTCTAATCATTACCCTATATATTTCTCCAATCATTACATTATATCTCCAATTATTAATTTCATTTCTCTCTCTATCTCTCTCCAATCATTACTCTTCTCTACAATCATTACCCTATTTCTCTCTCTACCCACTACCAAAACTAAACTAAACTAAACTACCAACTAAACAAAACCATCTTTTTAATAAATTGGAGTTACGAAGCATGACACTTAAAAATGGACGGAGAGAGTAGTTTTTTTTTAATATTTTATAGTTAACGGGAGTTAGTGAAATATTGATCAACAGAAGGCTCAGAGGCTATCCATAATCATAAAACCCAACCTCTCATGAGGATCGAACACTGGCCTCACGGAGGGGGACAAGAAACTACCACCAGTACTAGCGGGTAGTTACAATAAATAGAGGGAAAATTATCAAATCACCCAGTGGTTTTTGTAAATTACAAACTTCTTCCTCATGTTTGAGAAATTATAAATTATCCCTTGGGACTCGATGTGAACTTGAAGTTGAGGACATGTTTACCTTTATTTTAGTGGGTGTACTCTAGCATCTCCAACCCTACTCTTTACTTTACCCAACAAAAAGTACTACCAAAAAAGTACGGTCTTTATTTTGCCCATTTACTTTTTCATCTATGTATTTCAATCCTATTCTCTATTCTTGCTCTCTATCCAAATAAATATTTATTTTTTGAACATCTCCCATAGAATTGAGTGTCAAAAATAGAAATATAATGAGAGAGAAATAGAGTAGAGAGTCACGTTGACTAGCTACTAGTAGCTAGTGGAAATTATAAAAGGCAAAGAAGCTAGTGAAGTAAAGAACCTCTTGGATCACTCAAAATGGATTTTGAGTAGCTACTACAACCAAGAGGCCTCGAGTAGAGAGTCGTTTGGAGATGCTCTAAGACATACATAATTGGCCAGATCCTCATAAAATAGAAAATAAAGGGAGGAGGACCCTGTCTGATCACGAAAAATAACTGGACCATCCTGTTGGGTCAGTCATGAACCCTTTTGTGTCTACTTGGCTGCTCGAGACAATTCATCTTTGGATTTTTGAGAATATCAATTGTAGCAAAACTATCTAGATCTGGACATATTTCTCCTGTAAAAATAATTGTTTTATTCACTAAATTAGAACCTTTTGATCTCAAGATAAATTTTTTACTTCATATGTTTATTGATTTCAGAATTTTGATATGGTTGAAAAGTTAGCAAATTCTTAAAACGAGAAGTTTTAATCCTTAAAATGATATCGAAAATGACTTACAAAAAACCAATTAAAATTGGAGAGGAGATGGATCAATTATAAAGATTATTAATGTACAACTTTATCTCTCTTTAAATTGGCAAAAGAAAACATAAATCAATTAGGGGAAAAACATGAAGCTAAATTTTATGATAACTCATTTGTTCGGGTAAGTTTATGCGCGCTACAATTAATTTGAGAATAAATCCATTTGTCCTCTACTGTATGTCCAATTAAAATCGGATCAAGATCCTATATAAACTAGTCTTAAAATTTAATAGCGCCTTAGGCTCCGTTCAGTTGTTGGGAATGTTGTGGAGGAAATGAGTTTCCAAGAAATGTGAAGTGAGGTGAAGTAAAGAAAAATAAAATTTATTTTTCTGTGTATATTTTATTGACAAGAAATCTTGTAGGAAAACAAGAACTTCCCCTTTTTGGCAAGACCTATTTTGTAGGAAAGTATTTTTCGGTGGGAAAGTTGAAGCTGTGGATCCTACAACTTTCCTGGTAACTGAACACACAGAAAATTATAGGAAAGTTGATTTTTCCGTCATTTTCCATCCTTTTGTCAAGTTCTAAAAGTCGGTCTAGGCGACCGAATAGTCGGCCCTAGGTGCCCTTCTTCCGCTCGACTAACACCAAGCGATCTTTAGAACATTGATGACAAATGAATAGAGCAAAGTCCACTTTGACCCCCTGTGGTTATCGTCATGTGCGGATACCCCCTCATGGTTCAAAAACTGACCACATAACCTACCTGTGGTTTTAAAAATATGCGGATAGACCCCCTGCCGTCATGTTTTCCATCTATATTAACGGAAACAACATTAAAAGACTGATATACCCTCATCAAGTCTCTTGATTCTTCTTCTTTTTCAAATCTAACCACACTATCTCATATACTAAAAATTGAATCCAAACCGTTGATATTGTAAATTTTGACGAGTACTACATCTATGTCAAAATTCAAGTCAATTAAAAAATGAAAAGCTCATAGTCGAATCGATTTTGTTATGAAATTAAAATTTCAAATTTGAATTTACTAAAAATTAGATCACCGGGTTATTGATACTTGACCGAGATGATTTTTTACAGAGATACTCTATTCTTTATTTAATATATTATGAACGACTCAGATTATATTCTAGAGGCGTGTGAGATACACATCCGTTAATATGGATAGAAAACATGACGGCAGGGGATCTATCCGCATATTTTCAAAACCACAGGTAGGTTATGTGGTCAATTTTAAACCATGAGGGAGGTATCCGCACATGACGATACCCACGTGGGGTGAAAGTGGAATATATAGTTTGTTATGCGACATGAGATATTTTGTGATTTCTCAAACATGAAAGGACAATTTAGTTTTTGGAAACCCATAATTAAATACTAGGAAAAAAGACCTGTTGATTCCAATTTCCATGCAAATTGGAAACCGTAATCAATTCCATTAAGCGAGGCGTTGCAAGTATGCTATAAGAATTAGGAGAGAACATCGACAAACCGTAACCAATTCCATTCACCGAGAGGCCATGGATACAGCCCGTAAAAGAAGAAACCATATCATCGATTCTGCTTCGTTGGAACTCTCACTGTCGGCGGAATTAATCGCCAACAACATCGATCTCCTTACACAGATCCTCCTGTGTTTTCCGCCAAAATCTCTGATCCGATTCAAGTCCGTGTCCAAGCAGTGGCTCTCCCTCATCTCGGACTCCCAATTCGCCGCCAACCACTCCCGCCGAAATCCGAGGCCGTCGGTCTCGGGTTTGTTCTTGCGCAACGGCAAGACTGGAAACACCAAGTCTGTCTCGCTTCAGGGCCGCGAAAATCGACTCACGCTTGCCTTCCTCAACTGCATTGGAGTTGCTCAGCGCCGACCAGAGATCACTCAATCTTGCAACGGATTGCTGTTATGTAAGTACGGTAATTCTGCTCTCTGGGCAGATCCAGATCATTACCTTGTTTGCAATCCAACTACAAAGACTAGTAAATTAATTCCCCACCCCCCTGGTTTTTCATCTTGGTGTGTTCCCCGTTCGTCACGTGCTTTCTTGGCTTTTGATCCTTCGAAATCCTCTCGCTATAGAGTTGTGTTTCTGGGCAACTGTTATTCCAGCTACCCTGAGAAGTTTTATATTTATATCTATCGTTCAGAGAGTGCCTCTTGGAAACAGTTTTGTGTCCCCAATGGACTAAGAATCAGACGCGATAAGTTAACTATTATACACGAGGCGTTTTGTGGTGGAGTTTTCTATTGGTTAAGTGCTGCAGTCGACGTTGTGGTTGTATTCGATGTTGATTCGGAGGAGATGATAGAAGTACCAAAGCCGCCGAGAATTTGTTGCTTGGACAAGAATCAAGATCAGGTGTTTCGGGGAAAGCAACAAGATCAGGTATTTCGGGGAATGCGATGGCCGTTTGATTCTAATTCAAACAGACTCAATATCTGCTGTGGAGTGCAGTATCCTTGAGATGGACAAGGACTATAGTTGTTGGATTGTGAAGTCTCGGGTTGATCTTGGACCCTTACTTTTGATGAAATGCGGATTGTGGCGCTGTTGCATCCTGAAGGAGGACAAGGAAAAAGATTTTGAACTTATGTTTGCTTATATAGGGAAAGTAATATCCTATAATCTGATGAGCCAGACAAGGAATGTGCTTTATGATATGGTTCCAGGGGAACCTATTAATATTTATAGTTGGGATTTTTCCGCATATAAATACGTTGAAAGTCTATCCCCTCTTTGAGCATTTTTGTCCGAAACAATACATGTCGGAGCTGTATTTTGTTTCTTCCTATTTAAAACATTGAATATGTTAATGCCTCAGATGGCAAATTTGCAGTGAGGCTATGCTCTTTCTCCTTCAAAAAGGTGGATTGCGATATTATCCTTTTGTTACCGGATGGTTAGGACCTTGTTGCTATTTCGAGTACGTTATATATATACTATGCTCTTTTTTGAACTTATGTGACATGTGTCTTGGCGAAAGCCTTTGAATTTTCCTCTGCTCAAGTTATGAAGAAATCTCCTGATCATCTCCCCTTTGTTATAGATCAATTATTTTTTTCATAGTGGACTCTTCTCATCCGAATTACTAATGCAAAATAACAACCATGGTTCCACGTTATCATTGACATATATTATATCCATCTAACAGTAGAACACCTCATGAGATGGTTTTCATTTTCTCCCAGTGATAGTAAAATCATTTGATCAGCCCAAGGAAGCTTCCTAATTTCACTGTGAAACCCAAGGGGTTGCCAAAGTGGGAATGAGAAAACAATTAGTACCTTGACCATGAGGTCGCATGTTTGAATCTCGCGGATGCCACCAATTCCAAACCTTAGGGCTACTGGGGGTTATGTCTGGTTGTTACTTTTAAGGCCCGTAATTAGTCGAAATGCGTGTAAATTGGCCCGAACATCCGTTTATCAAAAAATAGATAAACTCACTAGCCATTGACTTGCCTGCAATCCATTAAATTTACACACAAAATTCGGAGCTAGGGTAGGTTCATAGTCTTAACAATGTACGTCCATATATACCAAACTCTAGAGTCTACCCTTTGCAATTTTCTTTAGGTATGTTTTAGTCTTCTTTTGTTGTAGTTTGCTAGTTTCAGTTGGTATTTTACGGTTTTTGATTCCCTATTGAGGGATCTCTGATGAGGGGTATGCAGCCGTATGCTTTTTGTTTCTTGATTCCCTAGTCAGGCTATGCTCTTTTTCCTTCCAAAAGGTGGATTACAATAAATATTATCCTTTTGTTACCAGATGGTTAGGACCTCCTTCTTTTTTCTTTTTTTTGCGTAAATGAAGGATTTTATTGAACCAAAAGATATAATGCAAAGACTATGCTCTTTTTTGAACTTTTGTATGTGACCCGTCCCTTGGTGGAAGCCTCGGAATTTTCCTTTGCTCAAGTTATTAAGAAATCTCCCGATCTTCTCCCTTTGCCATAGATGTAGTATTTTTTTTCATAGTGGAGTCTTTTTACCTGAATAAATAATGTGAAATAACAACCATGGTTCCATGTTGTATATCATTGAAATATATTATATCCGTCGAACAATAATACACCTTCTGAGATGATTGTTTTTTCCCAGAGATGGTAAAGTCATGTTAGCCCAAGGGAGCTAGCTTCCTAGCTTGATTATTTCCATTGACTTGCCTTCAAGCCATTAAATTTACGCGCCACATTCGGAGCCTACCCCTTTGCAATTTTCTTTAGCCGTGTTTTACTCTTATATTGATGCAGTTTCCTATTGGAATCTGACCCTAACCTGGTATTTGGCCTGAATCCCAAATTTACTCTTGTACGATACCGTAACATACCAACTCGATCTATTCTAACCCTAACCTGGTATTTGGCCTGAATCCCAAATTTACTCTTGTACGATACCGTACCATACCGCGGGGGCGCACACCCCCCAAATTACAGAACGCCTGGGCCAAACCCAGTCTACTTTTACTGGATTATCGGTGATGGGCCAGATGCTGTTGCTCCACTCCACTCGTTCCGCTCCGTCATCTGGCCTTCTTTCTAGAACTCCTTAGCATCTCTTCATACTTAACATATGAGCCACAGTTCTAACATTATACATCAATAGTAGTCCAAAGATCCTTCTCATTCTACTCGTGCTACTGCTAGGATAAATATTCATTAAAAATTGTTTACGCAATCTATGGTTTTATGATCCTCTGTTATCCAAAGATCCTTCTTATTCTACACGAACCTGGGTAATCCACTTGTGATCGTACTGATCTACTCGTGCTGCTGCTAGATTAAGATTTTACACCAATTTTCATCGTTTATGAAATCTATGGTTTTATGATCCTCTTTACATTGCCTACACAATCCTTCATTAATCATTCTCTACGATTCACCGTACTTGGTTTACATATTCATGGTGAGAGCATAGAGCGAGGATGATTTCTACACGATATCGAACAATTAGATCTGTTTACACCCATTTTTGGCCAAAAAACCAGAAGACCGATTGATTGGTTAAAGGTGGCGTTGGACGTCGATTCTAGGCCATGAGATGCCATGAAAATCGGTCTCAAGCGGGATGGAGCCTGTGTGAATGCAAAAGGGGTAATCAAGCTTCCAAAGGCTTGGGGCAAAGCCAGAGCCCAAAATGTCACTTCCATAGTTAGGACCCAGAACTGGTCAAGGCCTTGGGTCGGTCCATTGAGCTTGAACTTTTTTATCCGAGGCCTAGGACAGGCCTTGGAAGTGATAAGGCCTTCTAATAGGTCCAAATCAGTTAAAAGCCTGGGTTTTCTCATCAGGCTTGGGCTCAAAAGGCTTACAAAGGACAAAAACCCATGATTCACATTGGGTTCAGGCCCGATTAGGGGATAGGCCTGCTGCTTAGAAAGTTATATGTGTGCCTCAATTAGCAAGAGTAGGCCTAAAGCTGCTCATAAGCAGCTCAAAGGCCTAGAATGTTCCTGCTGGGCAGGTCTGGGTAGCTGCTTAAATGGTGATTGTAAGCAGCTCAAAGTCTGGACCAATGGGCCCCCATGCTTCAGCATGAAGCAAAGCCAACGACAGGTGGCATACATGCAGCCCTTGGAGATAATAGTGAGTGATTCTGGCAGACCTCAGCAAGCTGCTCACAAAGCAGCTCACCCAGGCCTGCTTGATCTTGTGTTTCTTGATCCTTCTTCTGAAAGATATCAAGCTGAGAGGACCTAAGGGCCCACAAGAGAAGGAAGGCCCAATGGAACGTAGGAAAGGCCTGGGAAAATCTTGGTGGGCCCAGGAGGAGTCCATTCAAGCAGTAGCTTGAGTGTTGAAGTAGCTCAAAATGGCCTGAATTCTGCAGAAGCTGAAATTCTTTTTGCCCTTTTACATAATTTTATACAAAGGAGAAGGGTTTCTCAAGCCTTTGCCGTTTTCTTGGAGTAAAAGACACGTTTTGGTCAGAGAGTAGCTCTTCATTGGAGCATTTCGAAGCTGCTCAAGCCCAAGCCTTTGCTAGAAGGCCACATGGCAGCCATGCATTGGAGCATTTGGAAGCAGCTCAAGGCCTGTAGCTCCTATAAATCACAGTTTTGGAGGCCTTGCCAAAGGTCCACGACCTCAAAGCTCACAGCTTATGCATTTCCATTTCCATTTCTTTCAAACTTCACTTGTACTCACTTCATAAGTAGTTTCAGCTTTTACTGTATTCCTTGTATCCAAGCTTCATTAAACCGTTAATGGAGTTTTCGTTTGGTTCAAGTTTAGCCTAGTTTCGTCTTTCTTTCCGTTTTCTTACGACGATCAGAAAACTTTAAGTCCTTAGCTCGCAAAGGCAACCAACGAACCTTCACGAGGCCTTACCCTTTGGGCCAAGCACATTCATCTGAAAAAGAGTCAGATTTTGAGGCTTCCAGGCCTTGAAAACTACTTGGACAGCAGTACTGTCCTGGCACGCCCGCTTCATTCCAGGCCGATTCGGTTTGACACATTTTGTGGAAAACAGGATCATCTCATCTCCAATGCTCTATCTCAGATTCTATAGAGCGAGGATGATTTCTACACGATATCGAACAATTGGATCATCTCATCTCCAATGCTCTATCTCAGATTCTCAGGTTAGCCGTTGAGGTTGTTCCACAATTGGCTTGGAACTACTAAAATAAAAGGAAAATAAAACATCTAAGGATCTTATCACCAAAACAGACAAAAAACAAAGAGCTGCCGTGTAGCAGGCCGAGCGTTATGGCTCGAGCTGCACCAAGCGAGATCCCGAGCGGTAGTGTAAGTCACACTTGGCGGTCCAGTACAGTCCGACGCGTTTTACCCTTACGACTCGGCTGGCCGACGGTCTTGCATCAAAGTCTGTCATAGTCCGTGAGCGTAATTCGTTCGGCTCACCGACCCTCCGACGATCGGTTACCACGTTCGGCTTTAAATGAACGTGGGGTCCAAGGTTCCAGCTCACCCACGTGGGGAAAGAAGCTGTGGACATGGTAACGTTCGTGACGTCAGCCGAACGGTTATTAGGGTAATGATGGGAGCACGTGAAGATACCAACTCACCCTACAAGCGGTTACGAGACCCTAACGTGGCGCGAGGGTGACGTCAGCCGACGCGTGTTGAGCGTACGTATAATCTTGGAGGCCAAGCTAGGAGTTCCCTATAAATACACCACTATGCCTTCTTGGAAGAGGTACATGATACACAACCCTAAGACCCTAGCTCTTGGTCTTTCATTCTCTCTGCAAGTATACTGATTCTTGCACCGGAGGGTCATTCCGGAAAACCTTCGGTGTGGTTTCAAGTCGTGCTCTCTTTTGCAGGCTGAGTGAAGGTCAGGAGCAAATCTCGAACCCCAGATCCAAAAGAGTGAACCATCTCAATCGGTGCCCCACATGCCGAAAAAGAAGCTCTGGTGTTTTTGTTTTTTGTTTTTTGCTAAGCAAGAAGCTCCGGTGTTGGAAACAAATATCTAACCCTGAAGAATTAGTAGCGCCAAAGCAACATTGCAGACTTGTAATATTGGCCTAAGATGATGCAGGCAAAGATTCTACGGATTCGGACACGGTCACGTGCAATAATTTTGCATTGTTCAGAGCGCTCTGTACGTTCTATAACATATCAAATAGAATTGAGATTAAATTACTTACACAACCGGTGTAAAAATTTGTTTTCTCCAAATCAGTTACATTGTGTAACAACCCGTAATTTCTAATTAATAAAAATATTAAAAAGTATTAATAATTCCAATAATACTATTTTCCTTATTAGATAATATTAGATAATTACAAAAAATAATTATCCCATCATAATTATCTCTTTTATTTTATTTTATTTTTTAAAGTTGCATACATGCATGCAAACTCTTCCATCTCTCCATCTCCTATTCCTACTCGATCTCTACCACTCCCCTGACCATATTTTCGTCCATATTTCGTCCCCATCGAAACCCAAGAATTTGAACCCTTTTCGAATACGAATTATTCATCCTCATCGAAAATTCTCTTATAAATAACCCTTAACCCCGACCCTAGAACTCACCACGAAATTATTCACACCCTATCAGTCCAGAAGAGAGAGAGAATTCAAAGAAAATCAAACTCCAATCAATGGAGTTTTAGAGAAAGAAAGTGAGAGAGAGAAAAGTGGGTTTGCGCTCTAGGAACCCCCGAGATCCGAATTACCTATTCCAATCATCTTCTGCAATCCCAATCATCCCCAAGCATCGTCCAATTCGAGCCCAAGGTCCCCCGTTCGCCTAAACCGAAGCCATCTTCTTCAAAAGTTCAAGATCCGTTTTTAATCAAATTCAATCCGATTCGAGGTACTATAATCCACTCCAACCTCCTCTCTATGTATATTTAATGTTTTTAGGCCTAACCCATAGTCCCCCAAGGTCCCATGCATCGAAAACCATCAAAAAAAAAAACAAAAAAACCGAACTTGGCCCGAACCTTGCGGCTGCAACCTGCGGACCGCAAGAACCAGGCCTCTGACCTCGCGGCCGCAAGGTCAACCCGGTCAGACCTTGCGGTGGGATCTGTTTTGTTCTGAATCGACTTTTCGACATCCCGAACACCGTTTTCGACGCCCGATCTATTTTTCCTAGACTCCTAACACCTCAAAGATCATAACTTGTTAATATCATTTTTTTGGGAAAAATTCAAAATACCCCCCAACCTTTACACTAAAATTAATTAGACTCCCAACCTTTTAAAAATTTCAATTTTACTCCCAACGTTATCTTCCGTTAATCAAAATGCCCCATTCCGTCCGAATGACTAACAGATTTCGTTAAAGACTCCGTTAAATATCGTCCCGATAGAATTTTGATGATCCGAGCCGCTCAATGTGTTCAAAACGTGATTTTAAGGGTACCCGCAAGAAATCAGCAAAAAAAATGACCAGGAAGGGCTTCATCTGAACAGTTTTTTATTAAACTATTCAATAAAAAACTGTTCAGATGAATCCCTTTCCAATCATTTTTTTTGTTAATTTCTCGCGGGTATCCTTAAAATCACGTTTTGAACACATTGAGCGGCTCGGATCATGGAAATTCGATCAAAAAGGGGAGGTGCAGACCGAAGCAAAATCCAGATGTCCGGACTTGAACAAAATCCGGATCGATCTGCACCTCCTCTTTTCCAATCGAATTTCGATGATCCGAGCTGTTCAATGTGTTCAAAACTTGATTTTAAGGGTATTCGCGAGAAATCAACAAAAAAATGATCGGAAATGACTTCATCTGAACAATTTTTTATTGAATAGTTTAATAAAAAAACTGTTCAGATGAAGCCCTTCTCGGTCTTTTTTTTGCTGACTTCTCACGAGTACCCTTAAAATCACATTTTGAACATATTGAACGGCTCGGATCATCGAAATTCAATTGGGACGCTATTTAACGGAGCTTTTAACGAAATCTGTTAGTCATTCGGACGGAATGGGGCATTTTGATTAACGGAAGATAACGTTGGGAGTAAAATTGAAGTTTTTAAAAGGTTGGGAGTCTAATTAAATTTTGGTGTAAAGGTTGGGGGGTATTTTGAAATTTTCCCCATTTTTTTTTATTTAACATCTATTTAATTAAGTTTTTGTTTATTTTCAATCAAAAGTTTCAAACGAAAAATCTTTGCGACCTTATAAACCATTTTGTTAATTCCCGAAATATTTTTTTAAAATTCTTTACATCCTAAAGATGATATGTTGTTAATCTCAACATATTTTATTTATTAAATAATTTATTATCCATATTATGTTACTTTTGACAACTTTATAAATCATTTTTATTTTTAAAAATAATTCCGTAACCCTCCGGAACCACTTGTTGATACTTGAACAGGTTACGTAGGACCCTAGGACTCCTTTTAGAACCATGCTACCTATTCTAGTGTTATTAATTATTTATTGTGTTCATTATGATCTTTAATCAATTTATTTTCCTAAATAAAATCTATATAAGCTTATATTATATTCTTTTATTTAAAACTTTTATTTAATAAAAGTTCCTTGTTTATTTAATAACTTATTGGTTATACAAGATTAAAGGGCAACGGTCTATTCATAAAAGGTTACGTGATTTTATGCGTATTGTTTATTTCAATTATTATTTTGATTGTCTGTTTATTATTTCAACTTCTGATTGATATGCTAGATTGGACCCTAGAGACATGGGGTGGTATACGAAATAGAAATCACTTAGACGATGCTAAGTAATGGATAAATTGTGAAGTTTCTTCTTTTTTTTAGAGATTGCCTGCAGGCGTGATTTGAGATGTGATGAGATTGAAACTGGCGAGTGTCCAGTGATGAATTGATAGCCTGGCGTGTGTCCAATGATGAAATGATAGCCTGGCGTGTGTCCAGTGATGAATTGATAGACTGGCGTGTGTCCAGTGATGAATTGATAACCTGGCGTGTGTCCAGTGATAAATTGATAGACTGGCGTGTGTCCAGTGATGATTGTGAAATGGTTGTGATGTGGTATATAAGATAGGCGAACCCTAGTTGTGATTCCGGCATGATAAGCTATCCCCTTGTTGTAGTTATTGTAACTTAGGTTATCTACGACAGCAAAGGGAAGTGATCTCATGGGACTGAGCATAGCTAGCGGTTGGGGAGGAAAGATCTTGTGGGTGAGATCTTAGATTTCACGATAAGTTAATGGATAGTAAATAATCGATTGATGTGATATATCTCTGTTTTACTTATTCGTACCATGTTTATCTTGCTGATTGCTAGTTGTAAAATAAGAGGGGTAGTTGGGTTGGATTATTTTATTGGGTGATTTATCACTCACGGATACGTCTGTATCCTGGTAAATCGATTGCTTCGGCGATCAATTTGCCAGAGGATGCAGGATTCAATGGAGATGATCCCACGATGGTACAATTTCAAGGAGAGACACAAAACTCCGAAGGCGAGCAATATTATGCAGAGGGAAATCCAGAAGTGGGAGTTGAACCCGAGTATGCTTGGGATCCGTATCAGACTTAGAAGTTGGCTCTGATACTTTATCTATTTTATTATTTCAAAGACTATCATTAGGATTTCCCAGTGGTTTGTAATAATTGAATCTCTACGTTGAGAATTCTGTTTTGGATTTAAACTTTAATTTAGTAAAATTTTCAGACATTATTATTTAAATGCTTTCGATTTTAACTCCGAAAATCGGGGCGTTACACATTGCACCACATCGCCATGGTCTATTAATTGAGACCTCTGTTTTGACGACGTGGCGCAATATAATTTGACTTGAAAGAAACAAATATTTACATTGCCGGTGTATATACTTTATTCTCAATAGAGTTATGTTCGAAAACAAGAGTTATGAAACAAAGAGTTGAGTTTTTGCAAGTCAATTTTAATTAATTAGACATTATTAACAAACGAATAAAACTAGTTCGTTGGGGCAATGGTTAATTCGCTACGTGCTTTAGTAGCTTTATTCGTATGTTTTTTAGTCAATGTATGTACAAGTGATGCCAATTGCAAACATAAAGAGAGTCGAACACCAAGCTTACAAATTAAAGGTTTTCAATCTACTCAAATTAAGCTAATTTTTCAAGAAATGTGAAAAGAATAAAATTCAAATTTGATTATCAGGGTGGGACTCGATATGAACTTAAGGACATGTTTACCTATATTTTAGTGGGTTGACTCTAAGAGCATCCGCAATGGTAATAATCAAAATGTGTCACGTCAGCATTTGATTATCTATTTACTCCATAATCAAACTTAACAACCTTTACATCCACATTGGTTATTTTTGCATTCCTAATCCAAAAAAACCCCACAATACACAATGCACATTTGTCCAATCGCAAACGAGTTCCAATCACGCACCCGACCATACAAAATTATTCGTCTCGATGGGATGATTCTAATGTGGGGTGTTTTTAAGTTATTGAGTTTGATTATTGGTAAAAGTTGTTAAGTTTGGTTATGGAATGAGTGAAATTTGGTTATTTGCTAAAAGACTTGTAATTTTGCTTATTATAATGTGGAGTGTTTTTTTAGCATTATTGTTAAATTTGTTTATCCACACTCATTTGTTTATTACAATGGGATGCTCTAAGACAGGGCATAATTGGCCAGATCATCATAAAATAGATAATATAAAGAAACCAGGACCCTGTCCGATTAGGAAAAATAACTGAATATGGCTTCTCTGCAGTCTGTGTTTGGACTACAGAGAGAGGTCCGGACAATCTCAGTCGTCCAAAAGTGTTTTGAATGGTTAGATTTTATCGAAAAACTATACGCGAGAATAGTCTTTTATTCACATGAATAGTTTGTTTTAGATTTGAACCTTTAATTGAAAAAATGAACGGATAAGATTGAACTACAAATAATTTGTTTTAGACTTCTCTGCAGTCCAATTGCGCGCAGAGAAGCCAGATCCAAATAACTGGATCCAAATAACTAGACCATCCTACTGATCGAAACAATTCATCTTTAGATTTTCTGAGAATATCATTAATTGTTGCAAAAATTATCTAGATCTAGAAATATTTCTATTGTAAAAAAATAGTTTTATTCACTAAATCATAACCTTTTGATCTTTTTTTTTTTTCACGGAAAGAGTTAAGGATTTTATTAAGAGGAAAGATGGCCCGAAGACCGTACATCATCAAGGGCAAGGTTAGCCAAAAAATGGGGGACAAGACCCCCCAATTCTCTAACCTAACACCTAATAGGGATTGCTTAGCCACCGAATGGGTTACCCTATTGAAAGAACGATTAACATATTTAAAAACACAAGAGGAAAACAAATGAATAAGCTATAAACAATCAGAAAGAATAGAGCTACAATCGGAGAAAGATTTTCCAACTTGAGTAAGAGCTTGCACAATCTGAATAGAATCACCTTCGACAACAATACTAGAGAAACCTTTGTTCGCAGCAGTAACCAGCGCTTCACGAAAGCCCAATGCTTCCGCAGTTCTCGGAGAGAAAATAAACCAGGAAAAGGAATGGATGTCGTTCCCAAAATTTGCCCCACATGATCTCGTGCTACTATCCCAACACCAACCAGACCACCACTCTTATCCACAGCACCATCAACATTAAGTTTAATGATACCAGGAGGGGGGAGACACCAATTAACAAGAGGGGAAGGAGCAGCAGTATTAGAGGAAGTACAAGAGGGGAAGGAGTAGCAGTATTGATCTCAAGATAAATATTTTACTTCATATGTTTATTGATATCAGATCAATACGATTTTGATATGGTTGAAGTTTTTAGCCAAGTCTTAAAACGAGCAGTTTTAATCCTTAAAATGATATCGAAAATGACTTACAAAAAAACTAATTAGAAATTGGAGAGGAGCTGGATCAATTACAAAGATTGTTACAGTGTACAACTTTCCCTCTCTTTAAATTGGAAAACGAGAACATAAATAGCCTTAATAGTGCCTGGGAGTTTCGAAATCAAGACATCTCATGACTTATTGCCAGCCAACTCCTTATAGTTTTTTTTTCAATACTGTATAGTTAGCGGGAGTTAGTGGAATAATGGTTAATAGAAGGCTCAGAGGCTATCCATAGTTATAAAACCCAACCTCTCGTGAGGATCGAACACTAGCCTCTCCACGGAGGGGGACAAGAAACTACCACTAGTACTAGCGGGTAGTTACAATAAATAGAGGGAAAATTATCAAATCACCCAGTGGTTTTTGTAAATTACAAACTTCTTCCTCATGTTTGAGAAATTATAAATTAACCCTTGTCGCATAAACAAATTACACCCTATCATAATGTAGCCACTCGAAATATTTCGACAGAATATATCCGTTCGACATCATCAAATCATAATTACAATGGACCATTCTATGCTTTTGTAGTTTATGAAGGACTACAAAGATGTGAAAATAGCCTTTTATAAGCTACAAAAAAGATAAGGTACATTGTAATTAGGATTTTTGGCACTTCTTCCTCAATGATACCATTAAAGAAGGCTATCTTCATATCCATCTGATGTATCCATCCCCATAAATGAAACAAATGATGATGTCAGATATATTTCGTCAACTTATAAAAGTCGGTCTAGGTGGCGGAATAATCAGCCTTAGGTGCCCTCTTCCGCCTGACTATCATCTTGCGATCTTTAGAACACCAACGACAAATGAGTAGTTAATTTGTTATGCGACATGACATATTTTGTGATTTCTCGAAAGTGAGAGTATAATCTATAGTTTTCAGAAACCTCGGAGGTGGTTCTGGTAATTTACCGAGAATTAAATAGGAAAAAAGACCTGTTGATTCCAATTTCCATGCAAATTGGGCACCGTAATCACATGCCAGCCAGGCGGTGCAAGAAGATGCTATAAGAGAGAACATCGAGAAAACCCTAATCACTTCCATTCACCGAGAGGCGAGGGGCCATGGATGCACATGGTAAAAGAAGAAACCCCATCATCGGTTCTGCTTCGTTGGAACTCTCACTGTCGGCGGAATTAATCGCCAACAACGTCGATCTCCTTACGCAGATCCTCCTGTGTTTTCCGGCAAGTTCCCTGATCCGATTCAAGTCCGTGTCCAAACAATGGCTCTCCCTCATCTAGGACCCCCAATTCTCTGCCAAACACTCCCGTCGAAACCCGAGGCCGTCCGTCTCGGGTTTGTTCTTGCGCAACTGCCAGACTGGAAAAACCAAGTCTGTCTCGCTTCAGGGCCGCGAAAATCAACTCACGCTCGCCTTCCCCAACCGCATTGGAGTTGCTCAGTTCCAACCAGCGATTACTCACTCTTGCAACGGATTACTGTTATGTCAGTACCGTTATTCTGCTCTCTGTGATGATCCCGAGCATTACCTTGTTTGCAATCCAACTACAAAGACATGTAAATTAGTTCCCCACCTCCCTGGTTTTTCGTCTTGGTGTTATCCCGGTTCACCACGTGCAATCCAACTACAAAGACATGTTTATTGATATCAGATCAATACGATTTTGATATGGTTGAAGTTTTTAGCCAAGTCTTAAAACGAGCGCAGTTTTATAATCCTTAAAATGATATCGAAAATGACTTACAAAAAGCTAATTAGAAATTGGAGAGGAGATGGATCAATTATAAAGATTGTTACAGTGTACTTACAACTTTTCCTCTCTTTAAATTGGAAAACGAGAACATAAATAGCCTTAATTGGAAAACGAGAACATAAATAGACTTAGTAGTGCCTTGGAGTTTCGAAATCAAGACATCTCATGACTTATTGCCAGCCAACTCCTTATACTCCCTTTGTCCCTTATTTTAGAGTCCAATATTCCATTTTGGATCGTCCCTTAATAAGTGTCCATTTTGTAAAGTTAGGGGATAAAAGTTAGTGTATTATCTATTTTGTCCCTAAAAGTATATTTCATTTTGAAAAGTTAGTGAGTAAAAGTATAATGATGATTGGTAAATAGGGAAAGTGCATGAAAAAGTTGATGTGAAAGGTGTAATGATGATATCGTTGTGTTCGGTTGCCATTTTTCTTTAGTTTTAGTTTTGTTTTCTAATCATTACCCTATATATTTCTCCAATCATTATATTATATCTCCAATTATTAATTTCATTTCTCTCTCTATCTCTCTCCAATCATTACTCTTCTCTACAATCATTACCCTATTTCTCTCTCTACCCACTACCAAAACTAAACTAAACTAAACTACCAACTAAACAAAACCATCTTTTTAATAAATTGGAGTTACGAAGCATGACACTTAAAAATGGACGGAGAGAGTAGTTTTTTTTTAATATTTTATAGTTAACGGGAGTTAGTGAAATATTGATCAACAGAAGGCTCAGAGGCTATCCATAATCATAAAACCCAACCTCTCATGAGGATCGAACACTGGCCTCACGGAGGGGGACAAGAAACTACCACCAGTACTAGCGGGTAGTTACAATAAATAGAGGGAAAATTATCAAATCACCCAGTGGTTTTTGTAAATTACAAACTTCTTCCTCATGTTTGAGAAATTATAAATTATCCCTTGGGACTCGATGTGAACTTGAAGTTGAGGACATGTTTACCTTTATTTTAGTGGGTGTACTCTAGCATCTCCAACCCTACTCTTTACTTTACCCAACAAAAAGTACTACCAAAAAAGTACGGTCTTTATTTTGCCCATTTACTTTTTCATCTATGTATTTCAACCCTATTCTCTATTCTTGCTCTCTATCCAAATAAATATTTATTTTTTGAACATCTCCCATAGAATTGAGTGTCAAAAATAGAAATATAATGAGAGAGAAATAGAGTAGAGAGTCACGTTGACTAGCTACTAGTAGCTAGTGGAAATTATAAAAGGCAAAGAAGCTAGTGAAGTAAAGAACCTCTTGGATCACTCAAAATGGATTTTGAGTAGCTACTACAACCAAGAGGCCTCGAGTAGAGAGTCGTTTGGAGATGCTCTAAGACATACATAATTGGCCAGATCCTCATAAAATAGAAAATAAAGGGAGGAGGACCCTGTCTGATCACGAAAAATAACTGGACCATCCTGTTGGGTCAGTCATGAACCCTTTTGTGTCTACTTGGCTGCTCGAGACAATTCATCTTTGGATTTTTGAGAATATCAATTGTAGCAAAACTATCTAGATCTGGACATATTTCTCCTGTAAAAATAATTGTTTTATTCACTAAATTAGAACCTTTTGATCTCAAGATAAATTTTTTACTTCATATGTTTATTGATTTCAGAATTTTGATATGGTTGAAAAGTTAGCAAATTCTTAAAACGAGAAGTTTTAATCCTTAAAATGATATCGAAAATGACTTACAAAAAACCAATTAAAATTGGAGAGGAGATGGATCAATTATAAAGATTATTAATGTACAACTTTATCTCTCTTTAAATTGGCAAAAGAAAACATAAATCAATTAGGGGAAAAACATGAAGCTAAATTTTATGATAACTCATTTGTTCGGGTAAGTTTATGCGCGCTACAATTAATTTGAGAATAAATCCATTTGTCCTCTACTGTATGTCCAATTAAAATCGGATCAAGATCCTATATAAACTAGTCTTAAAATTTAATAGCGCCTTAGGCTCCGTTCAGTTGTTGGGAATGTTGTGGAGGAAATGAGTTTCCAAGAAATGTGAAGTGAGGTGAAGTAAAGAAAAATAAAATTTATTTTTCTGTGTATATTTTATTGACAAGAAATCTTGTAGGAAAACAAGAACTTCCCCTTTTTGGCAAGACCTATTTTGTAGGAAAGTATTTTTCGGTGGGAAAGTTGAAGCTGTGGATCCTACAACTTTCCTGGTAACTGAACACACAGAAAATTATAGGAAAGTTGATTTTTCCGTCATTTTCCATCCTTTTGTCAAGTTCTAAAAGTCGGTCTAGGCGACCGAATAGTCGGCCCTAGGTGCCCTTCTTCCGCTCGACTAACATCAAGCGATCTTTAGAACATTGATGACAAATGAATAGAGCAAAGTCCACTTTGACCCCATGTGGTTATCGTCATGTGCGGATACCCCCTCATGGTTCAAAAACTGACCACATAACCTACCTGTGGTTTTAAAAATATGCGGATAGACCCCCTGCCGTCATGTTTTCCATCTATATTAACGGAAACAACATTAAAAGACTGATATACCCTCATCAAGTCTCTTGATTCTTCTTCTTTTTCAAATCTAACCACACTATCTCATATACTAAAAATTGAATCCAAACCGTTGATATTGTAAATTTTGACGAGTACTACATCTATGTCAAAATTCAAGTCAATTAAAAAATGAAAAGCTCATAGTCGAATCGATTTTGTTATGAAATTAAAATTTCAAATTTGAATTTACTAAAAATTAGATCACCGGGTTATTGATACTTGATCGAAATGATTTTTTACAGAGATACTCTATTCTTTATTTAATATATTATGAACGACTCAGATTATATTCTAGAGGCGTGTGAGATACACATCCGTTAATATGGATAGAAAACATGACGGCAGGGGATCTATCCGCATATTTTCAAAACCACAGGTAGGTTATGTGGTCAATTTTAAACCATGAGGGAGGTATCCGCACATGACGATACCCACATGGGGTGAAAGTGGAATATATAGTTTGTTATGCGACATGAGATATTTTGTGATTTCTCAAACATGAAAGGACAATTTAGTTTTTGGAAACCCATAATTAAATACTAGGAAAAAAGACCTGTTGATTCCAATTTCCATGCAAATTGGAAACCGTAATCAATTCCATTAAGCGAGGCGGTGCAAGTATGCTATAAGAATTAGGAGAGAACATCGACAAACCGTAACCAATTCCATTCACCGAGAGGCCATGGATACAGCCCGTAAAAGAAGAAACCATATCATCGATTCTGCTTCGTTGGAACTCTCACCGTCGGCGGAATTAATCGCCAACAACATCGATCTCCTTACACAGATCCTCCTGTGTTTTCCGCCAAAATCTCTGATCCGATTCAAGTCCGTGTCCAAGCAGTGGCTCTCCCTCATCTCGGACTCCCAATTCGCCGCCAACCACTCCCTCCGAAATCCGAGGCCGTCGGTCTCGGGTTTGTTCTTGCGCAACGGCAAGACTGGAAACACCAAGTCTGTCTCGCTTCAGGGCCGCGAAAATCGACTCACGCTTGCCTTCCTCAACTGCATTGGAGTTGCTCAGCGCCGACCAGAGATCACTCAATCTTGCAACGGATTGCTGTTATGTAAGTACGGTAATTCTGCTCTCTGGGCAGATCCAGATCATTACCTTGTTTGCAATCCAACTACAAAGACTAGTAAATTAATTCCCCACCCCCCTGGTTTTTCATCTTGGTGTGTTCCCCGTTCGTCACGTGCTTTCTTGGCTTTTGATCCTTCGAAATCCTCTCGCTATAGAGTTGTGTTTCTGGGCAACTGTTATTCCAGCTACCCTGAGAAGTTTTATATTTATATCTATCGTTCGGAGAGTGCCTCTTGGAAACAGTTTTGTGTCCCCGATGGACTAAGAATCAGACGCGATAGGTTAACTATTACAGACGAGGCGTTTTGTGGTGGAGTTTTCTACTGGTTAAGTGCTGCGGTCGACGTTGTGGTTGTATTCGATGTTGATTCGGAGGAGATGATAGAAGTACCAAAGCCGCCGAGAATTCGTTGCTTGGACAAGATCAGGTATTTCGGGGAATGTGATGGCCGTTTGATTCTTATTCAAACCGACTCAACGTCTGCTGTGGAGTGCAGAATCCTTGAGATGGACAAGGACTATAGTCGTTGGATTGTGAAGTCTCGGGTCGATCTTGGACCCTTACTTTCGATAGAAGGCGCATTCTGGGACTGTAATTGTATCCTGAAGGGGGACAAGGAAAAAGATTTTGAACTGGTGTTTGCTTATGCAGGGAAAGTAATATCCTATAATCCGATGAGCCAGACATGGAATGTGCTTTATGATATGGTTCCAGGTGAACCTATTAATATTTGTAGTTGGGATTTTTCCGCATATAAATACGTTGAAAGTCTATCCCCTCTTTGAGCATTTTTTGTTGGGATAAAATCTATTTAAGCTGAGCGCGAATCGAGATGCTTGCGGGTCAGCCTTTTTTAGGGTTTCGGTCCATTGTATGCTTATGATATAAAAGCAAAGTTAGGGCTGCCTCCTTTTGTAACTCTGACATATTTTACATCATAGTGAAACACCCCAGCACCCCGTGGACGTACGATTAAGCAATCAGCTTAAGTCGGAATCACGTAATCTCTGTGTCTTGTTCTTTTCTTGCTTTATATTGTTTTCTGTTCTTGGTTTGTTCTTCGATTGTGTGTGTGTTGATCGTAGGTTTGCGCGCTTGAATCCCCAACATTTTTGTCCGAAACAATACATGTTGGAGCTGTATTTTGTTTTTTCCTATTTAAAACATTGAATATGTTAATGGCTCAGATGGCAAATTATCCTTTTGCTATGCTCTTTCTCCTTCAAAAAGGTGGCCGGATTGCAATAGTATCCTTTTGTTACCGGATGGTTAGGACCATGTTGCTATTTCGAGTTATATAACGCAAAGACTATTCTCTTTTTTGAACTTATTTGACATGTCTCTTGGTGAAAGCCTTTGAATTTTCCTCTACTCAAGTTATGAAGAAATCTCCTTAGGACTACTGGAGGTTATGCCTGGTTGTTATTTTTAGGGCTCCGTAATTAGTCGAAGTGTGCGCAAGTTGACCCAGACATCCATTTATCAAAAAATAGATAAACTCACTAGCCATTGACTTGCCTGCAATCCATTAAATTTACACACAAAATTCGGAGCTCGGGTAGGTTCATAGTCTTAACAAGGTACGTCCATATATACCAAACTCTAGAGTCTACCCTTAGCAATTTTCTTTAGGTATGTTTTAGTCTTCTTTTGTTGTAGTTTGCTAGTTTCAGTTGGTATTTTACGGTTTCTTGATTCCCTATTGAGGGATCTCTGATGCAGGGGTATGCAGCCGTATGCTTTTTGTTTCTGTTAGGGCTGTCCATGGTCTGGATTGGTCTGATTCTATAAGAATCAATTAACCAAACCATTTCTAACTGTTCTGAGAAAATGAGGACTGAAACCTCACCATTAGAAGTATAGAACCTTACCATAGCCAACCTGCTATACGGGCCTTGTTTCGGTTCTATCCTATTAGCATTCAACCATTTCCATTAAATTTGAAATTGGAAACCATAATCGCAAAATAGTTCCTAAAAATAGGAGTACAACTGATAAGGACCTGGGAATAGAGAGAATAGAGAGGAGGTTGAAGGATTTTGGTGGGAAGTTGATTTATGTCTACATGAGAAGCGGAAAGGATGGGCTTAACAGTGAACTGTTGGACTATGGAGGAAACAATGGACACATATTAATGTAGGTAAGTCTATGCTAATGGAAAAAGAGTATATATATACATACAATCCACTTCCTATGAGAGATCCCTCATTTTGCTTATTTGTGGACCTCCCATTTTTATTTTGATGATCCAAACCGTTCAACTTAATGATAAAATAGAACCACGGTAATATTTTTTTTCGCATTTTAGTAAATTTACACACAAAATTCGGAGCTGGGATAGGAGCATTAGTCTTAACAAGATCCATATATGCCAAATTCTGGAGTCTGGCCTTTTGCAATTTTCTTTAGCTATGCTTTAGTCTTCTGTTGATGTTAGTTTGCTATTTTCGATTGGGTTTTTTGATTCCCTATTCAGCGATCGTTGATGCGTATGCAGCGTATATGCCCTTTGCTTCTGTCATACGTTGGTGTGGGCTTTTCAATGGAAGTACATATACCGGGGGACGAAAGATCCCAATATACCATTTTGTCTAGTAATGGACAATAATTAGACTATTTACTACGAAGAATTTGGCTTGTCTGCGGTCCATTTTCGAACTGCAGAGATGCAGTCCAAGTGATCGCAGTAGTCGTATGAAGTTATTAAGAGTCTGGATTTATTTTCAATTTATAACCGGTCATAAACGATTATGACCGGTAATAAATTCAACAAATCTAAACTATCGATTTTCAAGATGAATGGTTCAGATAGAACCACACGTCTTTCTCTGCAGTTGATTGCAGAGAGAAGCCGGGTTCAACTAGGAATATCGTTTTACTCACCTAACAATCACTATTTCGTCTCTTGACTAGATACCACCAAGCCATTTTTTTAAAATCCTAGACACAATCTAGCTACATCATTATTTTAAATAATAATGAACACTACCATTTATGACCAAAACTCCTCAAGTTCATGGCATTTGCATACGGTACACATTCTTTGGAGGAGTATGTGGTATATAGGATTTTCCTTTCTTTCGTGTAATGTGTTTGCCAAATTAACCAAAAAGAATCAAAACTTATGGAGGGAGTTTAGTTTAAACACAAGAAAAATACGACGGGACCCTTGATCCAGATCAGATTAAAGTCGCTGAAAATTTGGGTCGCCAGCATTCTCAGAGAGAGAGCTTTGGTGTCTTTTCCTCGAAGAACAGTAGCCATTGTTGTTTAAATTGCTATCCTAAGTGGGATTTGTGAGAGGGTTGGATCGATCGTATAATTCATTAGAAATGTAAGATTTTTACTGCCCAATACAAGCTACCTTGGGTGATTTCTAGGGGGCTTTCTTTCCATCAGAGTTCATGCCGTCTGCTAAGTATGAATTTTGTGGCCGGGGTAAATTTCACTTGGACTCCTTGTGGTTTAGTCGATGTGTGGACCAAGGCCTTGACCTTCATTTATCAGCATAGTATTGGCTTGTGGATTTGAGTGCACAACTTACACCGTTAACAGAACTTGTCAATTGACCTTAGTCCTTCGTCTTCTTTCTTGAGCTGAGTCTACTACTGCTACCTCCCAATATCAATCCATGAGTACTACCGCTCTTACACTCGTTAATGGATACTAATGCTGTATTTTTTAATTTCATCCCATAAATCACTTCTATGTTACTGCAAACCATTAGTATTTATAATATGTCGCAGCAACTATGTGTAGGAATTACATACTGCTAATCTGCTATAACATTAAAAGGAATCTTTTCACCGGCACATATCGATCGGAGTTCAGATCAGATGATTCAGCCTGGCCACAACGAATCATGGGCAACATATCCATTTTCTTCAAATCCTTGCGTACATTCCAAACTCACTTTTCAACTAAATCCGGGCATCAATTTCGGACTTTCCGGCCAGTAAATAAATAAATGTAATACGCGCGCGCACATACGCACACGATACATATTATGTATATGTGCACATACAAGCCAATGGAGCTCTGGTTTTTGAACAAGCGAAGCAGAGAAAGCGCATGGGTTCGAACAGATGGAGATCTGGTTTTTAATTCAACAAGAGAAGCGAAGATTAGAAAATGGTCTAATCTTGAAGAATTAGCATTTGCATGGCATATAGCGTGCGGGTTGGACATGGTCATGTGCAGGAATTTCACATTGCTTAGCGCCCTCCGTTGTGTGACATCGATCAAAAGGAATCATGAGGTAAAGATATTAGTTTTAAGTTTTTAACCATTCATTCTAAACAAGGGCTGATTAGAATGGAATGGCCCGTCCAATTGTTTAGTTTTTGGGGCTTATACCGGGCTCATTCTGGTAATCGAAATCGTTTACATTTAGATCTCGTCCCCCAACATTAACCATGCCAAAGTCACGTTGATCGGATATCAATTGGTATGATTTTGAAACACATTTTGTAACACCCCACTCAATAAACCAGCTTAATCATATGACGAACCTTTCTAATCTTTAATATCTTTGTGACTGCTAGAACATATGACCAATATTTTTGCTTCCAACTCTCTAATTATCCTTCTGAATATTCTCAACAAATATACTTAAGCCACCACGTACACATCATGCTGTAAAAGGAGATGAAGAGACAAAGCTTAGCGCTCCCCTCACACATTTTTTCCGTTCCTTTTCCTCTTTCATAAAGTTCCCCCTTTTCACCCCTTTCTCCTCCTCCCTCCCTTTTGTCGTCATTCCAGCCCCATTGGCTACTTAGGTTTGAAAGAGAAAATTTTCAGTGCCGAGTGGGTAGGAGGCCACGTGGTGCCTTGCACTGATCTCGGCCGTCCAACGAAGTTTTGGACGGTCCAGATCTGTTCGGCTGCCGAAGGGTATTTTAGTCATTTCACACCTTAAAATTAGCCGAACAGATCTGGACCGTCCAAAACTTCGTTGGACGGCCGAGATCGTGCAAGGCACCACGTGGCCCTACCCACTCGGCACTGAAAAATTTCTCGGTTTGAAAAGAAAAGAAAGGAGTGTGCTCTTTGGCAATGGGGGTGAGAAAAGAAAAGAGAGGGGAGTGGTCTCTTTTATTAGTGAGAAAAGAAAAAAGAGGGTTGTGATTTCTCACCCACCCATCCAAACAACCATGAGAAATCAAACTCTCTTCACATCTCCGGCGACTTCAACTCTGTCACACCCCATCCCGGAAAACACCACGATAAATAATTTTCCCAAATGGGATGGACACACGCCTTGGCCCTGCTCAAACAGTAAATAAAAACACCAGCCAGGTGTCCAACACATAAAAACTTAACTTGCATATATATGAAAAATAACAGTTATACAAGACGTGCCCACATGTATTTACAACATATACAAGCTCCAAAAATAGGCACATAACCAAAAGAGTCAAAAAGCTAGACTACTATATCAACAACTCTTGTCTAGACTCTACAGTGGACCCGCATGCCGTCACGCACCTGAAAAGAAAACACTGTGGGAGTGTGAGCTATCAACATGCTCAGTGATTGTTCTTATTCATAATAAGAGAAGCAATATCGACAAGCGCTATTAACATTTTGAAACAACAATATAATAGGCTCTCGGTCATGGCTATAACAATACCAACATATATAGTACTTGTAATGCCACTAAAGCAATATCCATAATCACGCCACTAAGGCTAAATATTCACGCCACTAAGGCAATATTATCCACGCCACTAAGGCAATTTCATTTGCGCCACTAAGGCCATATTTATAACGCCACTAAGGCTACGTTCATATCCTCGCTTAGGAGCTCAAGCCAAATATTAACCATTTCAATACGAAAAATAACTCTACACAGTGTCTCATCTTCCGCTATTAAAAATAAGAACACCCACCTCGAGGCCCAGCCAAAAAGGTACCAACACGAGCTCACTCCCTACGTGGAGTCACGGTGCTCGTTGCGGCTTCCGAACCTGAAGCGTAACACATAAATCCACACATGTGAATATGGTGTTCAAATCGAAAGTAAATAACAAACAATAACTCAAATACTCCTTCCCACAGTCATGTGTAGCATATGATTTTCAGCTATATCAACCATAAATGAGTATTTCAACACTTAGATTCAGATTTTCACCATATACAATCAATTCCCAATATCTGGCATTTAATTCCTGCACCTAGGTAATAGTTTCCAGCATAAAACATTAGTTTTAGCAACCTAAAATCAATTTTTCACCACAGGATCCAAATTTCCAGCAACTAATATAAAATTTAGCACCCATTACTCACAATTTTAGTACCCAAAAACTATTCCCAGCACCTAATAGCATGATAGGTACTATTCCAACAAGGAAATTCATACACGTAACCAACTTATAGCAACTTAGACACCAAAATCAACTCTTAACATGCAATTCTTTTGCTTCTAGTCACGAATAACAACTTCAACAGGGAAAAATAGCAAAGAATAGCCCTAATTAGGGTATTTGAACCCAACTGATATCAAAACCCCAAAATTACCCACTTCAATTGCAAGATAAATGTTAACTGATCAATATACAAAGAGGCTAAGAGTTACCTACTGAGATTAGAAGTTCCGCTAGCGCTAATCCTCTCTTCCCTGTTCCCTCTCTCTCTGCGCCTTCTTTCTCTCCTGGACGTTTGTTTTCTTCTTTTTTTTGTTCTCCTTAGCTAAAACTATCCACATGCACACTAGCACTTCCTTAGTCATACACGTGCACACCAGCACACACATTTTTATTTTTTTACAACTACATCCCTATAGTTTTAGGAATCTACATTGGAAACCCACATAAAAGAAAACAAAATTCACTTTTAATAAGACTACCTATTTTCTTTTAAAAAGAGAGTCGGGTCTCACAAACTCCATCTCCGGCGACCTCAACTCCATCTCCGGCAACCTGAAACTCTCTGTTTCTCTTTTCTCTGGCGACCAAACATCATCTCCTTGATGAGACGAAAATAACGGTGCAAGTACGGCGACATCCGACGAGAGGGTGGACACAAGTGCTGCCGGAAGTTGCGCAAGGGAGATCTACTCTCACCCACGTGCCTCACTCGCCTCACTCTCTCCCTTTTCTCATGGAATCTCGCCACATTTGGCGAGAAACAGAACTGGGGTGTGAGGGGGTTCCCGTCTCCTTCCTTCTCTCACCCTCTCTCGCCTTCTGGGCCTTCCAAACGAGGGAGAAAATCACTTCTCCTTCCGTCCCCTTTCTTTTCTCTCGAAATTCCCCGTTCCAAACGACCTGTTATAGCTCGTTTGGTATGTGCGAGTTCAAAAGAAAAAGAAAAGAAACTGAGAGAGAGGGGACTCTTTCTCACGTTTGGATGACCAAAAGGTGGGAGAGGTGTTTACCAATTTTTTCCTTCTCCGAAGCGAATCGACAGAGAACGAAAACAAAAGCAACAAGCCAACAACAAAAAGAAAAGGGCGAATGCTGCTTGTCTCCACAAACGGATTTGAGGTTCCTCGTCGTGTTTCAGGACTTCACCGGAAGAGAAATGGCGAATGAATCAAATGCTATTTTAGTGATGAATCGACTCGTAAACGAAAACCGCCACCCGCCAATCTTCAAGAACGGAATCGACCCATCGATTGGGCGGAATGGATTGATGGTTTGGTGAAATGGGGTGGAGCGAAAGAAAAATAACAAATGGACTTTGTTATTTTTCCAAGGTATCGATCTATCGACACGAGCGATACATCGAATATTCTAAGTTAGTCTTAGAATATGAATCCTAATCCTAATTATAACCCAGAAGTGGGTTGAGAAGATAAAAACTAATAACAAAGTTAAGACTTTAATTTGTTGAAGGAGTTTACAATGAAGCCAAAAAAAGGCTATTTATAGAAAAAATGTGCAGGAAATAACTTCCTAACTTCTCACTACTTTTCATCATCTTCCAAGTGTCCAAATAACTTCCCACAAACTCCAAAGTGTGTAGGAGCATGCCACTTGTCCAAATAACTTCTCTTCAACTTCAAAGTGTGTAGGACGATGACAAGTGTCCTACATGCAAAAACAAACAAATAAAAGAAATAAAAACTAGTTATATTATTAATACGAAATAATAAAATAGGAAGCATTCTCATAATCGCCACCTTCCGGTCGATAATCGACAGGCGGTGAATATATGGTACAAACAAGAGGGTGAGAAATCGTGTGAGAGAAGAACCCCTAAAAACCCCAATTTCGTTTCTTGCCATTTTCGGTGAGATTTGGTGAGAAAGAGAGCAAATCCCGATTCTACCCCTCGCCTCTCTACCCCTCCCCTTGCTGCCGCCACACCACCACTTCGTGTCCTCAAGTCGCCATCACCGCTGCAACCCCAACCCCCACAAATTGGCGATTCACGGGAACACCAACACCAAGACTGTTTCCACTTTCCAGAGAGAGACCTGATGTTGATCGAATCTAGGGCTTCAAAAGGGGCTGTTAGGGTGTAACTCAAGTACCTCATGTTCGAACGAAGAGGACAATGAATTTTGGATTTGCGTTGTCTCTCTCTCTCTTTCTCTTAAGTGAGGGAGATGATAAGATGGAATAAAGGGGAAAAGTTATATCGGTAAAATACATATGACCATGACAACCACTGCTTAGTGCAGTTGGTAAGTCATTGTCTCCCCTTTGTGGAAGGTCTTGGGTTCGAGCCCTATAGGGGGCAGGCCCTTTAGAGAGCCAGGGCTGTGAATAACTACTGGTCTCCCCGTGCTAACTTTAACACCCCTACTAAACCCCCCCCCCCCCCGCTTATGTATATCGCTGTGGCCAAAAAAAAAAAAATACATATGACCATCTCTTTTTTTTTTTCTCACATATATTCTATCCATTCAAATGAGATGATAAGAAACCGCACTCTTTTCTTTTCTTTTTTTTTCCTCACTAATAAGAGAAATCACACCATTTTCTCTTCTCGTCTAGGTAGCCAAAGGGGCTGTTAATGATAAGAAAAGAAAAGAAAATTGTGTGATTTCTCACTATCTCATTTGGATGGACCTTTTCCTTTCTATTCTCACCAAATCTCACCACTTTTAACAAGAAACAAAAATAACGTAAAAGGGTTCTTAGGTGGTGTTCCATTTTCCCTTCTTTTTGAAAAAGAACTTTTTCGCGTAATGAACAGTAACAAAACAGAAGCTCCGTTCCACTTTTTCTTAAACAGTTGTTCTTTTTAAAAAATGATTATTGCCGTAATGACCATATTGCCCCTTCTACCAATTAAATTCCCCAGACGCCCTCCCTCTTCTTTCCCTCTTCGTTGACAAACAGAGAAGACGCACGCCCTCCCTCCCTCTTCTTCCCCAGACGCCCTCCCTCATCTTTCCCTCTTCGTTGACGCACAGAAAAGTCGCCCTCCCTCTTCTTTCCCCCTCTCTCTCTCTCTCTCTCTTCAATCTTCTTCAGGTTAGGCGAAGCTCGTACGAAGTATACGCTCTCAGAAAATTGTGTCCACAATCTGTGAAGCACCGCGCCCCAGCCCCCACACGACCAAGGTTACTCTCTCTCTCTCTCTCTCTCTCTCTGTGTATGTGTGCGGGTGTGTGTCTCCGTTTTAGATTAGGGGTTCGATTGGATCGTAATCGACGTTGCATAAAACAGTTATGGCCGTTGTATTTTATTTTGCCCCTATTTAGTTTGTGTTTGGGTAACCTTCAATTGCACCAAATAGTTGTGGGGTATGGCGGTGAAGCCGCATTTGGATCCACAAATCCAAACCCCGGGAATTTGGGGAAATGGACATGAATCTGTCCAAAAACCAAAACTGTCATTGCTGAAATGTTTAACAGTTAGAACTCAGGGTTAAGCATATGAAGTACACAATTATCAAAGACTGTATGATTATGCACTATAATATGTGCCCACTTCCAGTGCAGCGCATTACTTACCTTATTTGACAGTATCACCGACCTTATGTATAGGTTTTTCCGGCGACCACTATAGGGAACTTTTAAACGTTATGACTTGGTGCGATGACAAGTGTCATCCGCTTCCATTGTTGCGGTGAGGGTTCAACTTACAAGAATTAGCCAATGCACAAAAATGTGAGGTCAGACTGCCTGCTTACCACTTCTCTCGGACCCTGTTGTAAGCCACAACACCTGCACTGGTATATATGACTTCTCCTTGTCAGAAACATAATTGGTATGACTTTTTCCTCAATATAGGAAACGTTTGGTTATTAATTGAAAAAGTCATGCTATGGACCTACATTCAGAATTACATTTTTATACTGAAACTGCAGTTGTTCTTGACTGATTTGTTGCATTAGCCCCCTAGATAAGTTAGTTTGAAATTGGGAAATAAGAAGTCTCTATGCGTGAACGTTAATACATATATGTGTGGAATTTGGCGGTTGACAGTGCAGAAATGCTGTTAATAGGAGGATCCGAGAAGTACAATGTAGCTTTGGTGTGTCTGTTAGGGAAAACTTCAAATGAGATTTGACAAGCATCTGGTGTGTTTAGCATGAATTTGGCGACTGTAAATTGTGCTGACATTTGGTTATGCAATTTAGAAGGGATATGGCTTCATCCCAGAAGGCAGATGCGTTCGCCTACCAGTTCACTATTGAATGCTTGATGGAGAGTGAGGCCTCTGGGGAATATATGCTTGTTGCATGAGTGTAGTCGTGATACGGGCTTCAAAGAAGGAAAAAAAACTGGGCATTCATGTACAATTTAGTGGGAGATTGTTTAGCAGATAGGCAAGAATGTATCAACCTAATTCGGAGATGGTTTCCAAGCCTATCTCCATGGATGGTTTATTCAGAGACATTGTTTCCATGGTTTTATCTTAGTTCTTACCACATTTGAGGCTTGTAACCACATTTACATTGTGAGAAACTAATTTCTGTTATGTCTTCACTGAAAGATGGTTCAATGGTGGCTTTTCCATGAAAAGTTCGTCTATAGCTTATGGAATTGAGATAAGTTCTTTCTCCTAAAACGCCAAAAATCGTTACAGAACGTTTGGAATCCATCACTTGGTCTGCAGTGTGTGCAGACGAAAATCAATAATAGTAGGGCGTCGGGTCCGGTGGACCAAATGTATTTCAAAGGATTGAGTAGGAAGCCGGAAAAAAATTCCCCTAACCATACCCTGTCCTATGCAATAGTAGGAACGATAGAATAACCCAAGAACATGAGTGTTCATTATACATTAGGTAATGGACACTAGTCAGGTCAATTTCTTCGTCGACGTTGTGGTTGTTCGACAGTAACCCGATCGTCGTGCAAGGCTTTCATTATGCCCTGCCGCACTCTGTCCATGTCCAAAGTATTTGCAGACTGAGGATACATGAAACCTTCAGTGTCCTCCTGTGCCGCATACTCGGGATCAATATCTGGCATATCTTCGAACACGTACCTCTCATCCTTGTAGATTGCTTCTGCAAATTCGTCATCGTGAACAGAATTCCGTCTAATGTAGTTGTGTATTGCCATAGAAGCAATAACAAACAGCTTATGAATGCGAAGTGGATACGTTGACGTCTCCTTCATCATTCTCCACCTACTTTTCCACACCCCAAATGTCCGCTCAATTGCACAACGAAGTGATGAGTGCCACCTATTATAGTATTCGTAAGCATCCAACTGCCGTTTTCGTGAACGCCTAAAGTCTTCTAGGTGGTACGTGCAGCCTTTGTATGGTGCGAGATATCCGTCGCTATTTGGATAGCCACTGTCCACCAAGTAGTATTTACCTGAATATGGCATGACCTTATTTCAAATACGCCACATCAAATGCCTACTGATGGGCATTGCATGAGTTGGGGCTAATCACGTGTAAATATAATCAAAGCATGACTTGGTGGTAATTGTGCATTTCACAAAAAAATATTACGAAAAAAACTTGGAAATCTAGGACAACAACATTACCGTCTGGCGGATGGGGAAACATATGTCTACCCCTGCCATAAACACATTCTCTGAAAACGTTGTAATCGTGCATCGATCCCTCCCATCCAGCTGAGGCAAATGTGAAGCATAGATCAAAATCGCAAATTGCTATTATGTTCATCGTGTGGCCACCCTTGCGACCAAAATATTTTTTGGCATCTTTCGGCGGCGGGTTGCAAAGTACATGCGTACCATCCATCGCCCCGATGCTCTAGTCAGTAAACAGGAGAGGAGATATCGAAGTATGGTTTAGGGTTTGAGAAAGTGTTCTGAACGTACCTTATTCTAGAGGTGAATACCTCCTTTTATAGCCAAAGGAAATGTAGAGTCCAAATCCCATTAGAATACTTATTTGTATGATGAGCCCGCCTATCTCGGATCCAGATAGACATCTCAATTATGAACCTATCCAATCTCCTATATTCTGCTCCTGGATATAAGGGATGGGATAAGACGCGAGGTTCCCTCCTCCTGCCCAACTCTTCCTAACTTCCTCTTCAAGTTAGGGGACAGGAGGCTCGGCGAGTACAGGTTCTGCCGGACCGATGGTACGGCGATGATTACTTCAACAGGGGCAAACACTAACCCGTTCGGCGGGGAACCGCCGAACTAGATCAGATCGATTAATACATACGCCGAACCAGACCGTTCCCTTCCATGGATCGACACTTCGGTTAACTTTAACCAGGCCCGGCCGGACTCGGAACGGCTACCGACCCAGACCGCCGACCCATGGGTAGTAGATTCACTGGTCCGGCCAATTGGTGCAACGTGGCCACCGTCCTAGTCCCTCCGCCGGACCACGCCCTCCACAATAGCCCCTCAACCTCTTCCTCCTTTGTAAAAGGTGGGAGGGGTTGACCACATAAGGAAAACTTGCTACCGAGGGCGTCCTGAGACAAACATACCGAGCATAAGCCGCCGGACCAGCGAGGGTTAGTGAAAGGGCCTTCTCGAAACTTAGGGTAATGATGTATCTGCAGCAGACGGGGGCTGATGGGACCGTTGGGAGCCAGAGATCGAACGGTCCATCAGGAAACCCAAACGGCGTGGGGTGCCACGTGGTGGAAGGGGAAACGTCGCCGGTACGAAACGGTGCAGGCTTTCCACGTGGCGCGACGAGAGTGGGCGGAGCGGCGACGCTTCGGTTCTCGCGTTCGACGCTTAGGGTTCCCACCCGTTCATTCCATCCGCTATATAAGCGAAGAGGCGGGACAGAATATCACTTTCTGCTCTCGCCTCTTTTGCTCTGCAACTCCAACTGCTGCTGCTCCGATCGCCTCCGTTGCTCCGCCACTCGCCGCCATTCAGTCCCAGCATATCTCAGGTAACTCCGCTACCCCTTCTGATTCTTTCTGAACATTTCAAAGTACAACACACCACATTTGCACAAAAAACACTCTTCACTTGAACAGTGTCGATCTCCCATGGCCGCCTGCGGCCGTGGGACGCCGTCTGGACCGCCAACAACGGCGGTCCTCCACCGAGCCAATTTTAGTACTTGATAAGAAACCACGACTTCCGCCGAGGGGGATCCTTAAAGGATCCCCCTCGGCAGGGATCTAGATGCATGAGTAGCCATGCTGAAGTAGGAATTCTTACCACCCCTCCCATTTCTTATTCTGTTTAGGTCTTCAGCATGGTGGATCCTAACTCACTCTTGCCGAGCATCGATCCTGAAGCTTACCCAGACCTCCAAGCGACCATCCAGGCGCTCGGCAGAGGGTATAGGAGCTTCAATGAAAGCTCCAGCAACTTCGCCCAGCAGGCTGGTGGTCCAATCATCCCTGGAATCCACATTCCCCTTCAAATCGACGATAGGTCCTCCAGGGACATCCTCTACGGGCGGAGTGACTCCCCCGGCGAGTCCGCCGAGGAAGACACACACGGCTCGGTCCCGGAAAAGGCCAATAGGGAACGAACAGCCACCGGGGCCCAAGCCAGCACCTCGACGTCAGCTGGTGCGCTGCCGAGCACTTCTGATACAGCAGGAGGTGCCGAACCACCCCCGCCGAGGGACGTCGACCTCATCCCTCCGCTACCAACGGGTCTTGGACCCATGCCGTACAGTCATTTCTACGGCGACGGTCCAGGTGGCTTCACACGGGCCTTCCGGACCAAATACTTGATCCCGGATGACGTCCTAGTCGAAAGGGTCACCACCGAACGGATTACCTTCGGCGAAGACTTCATCGTTCTTCCTCTCTACGCCATCATTGAGGGAGGGGTAAGGTTCCCCATGAACCCCTTCCTCCGCTGGTTTCTGGCGGATTACAACCTTGCACCGATCCAGGTTGCAGTCAACACCTGGCGCATCCTGAGCTCGGCGATAAAGTTGGCAGAGACCAACAACCTGCCGTTCACCCTTGGGGATCTGATGCTAATGTACGTGGTATCAAGGATCCCCAAGTATGACAAGTACTACCTCACCACCCGCCAACACTTCGACCACCTGGTGGACCGCCTCTACGATACTGAAAAGTGGTGGATGGTCCTGGTCAAGGTGTCCGGCAATTTCGAGTGGGGTCCCATTAACCCCCAACTCGACTACCCCTTTCCAACCAGGAAAGGGACGGAGATCGAGAGGCCTTACAAGATCCCTCGAGTGCGAGGGTTCCCCGGCCACGGGGACAAGCCTGGTATATACTTTTCTCTGTGCATTGTCTTCTTATATTGACTTATCCTTCATACTAATCTTCTTCTTATACTTGCAGACTACTCCGCACCGAACAAGGGACTTCTCATCTCCGGCAAGTGGACAAACCTGATCGCCCTGCTTCGGTGCCCTCATCGAGACGCGCCGACCCTCCTCGGTTACACCCCTTTCTACCACGGGTACGTCGGTCGAAAGAACAAAGAGAATATGGTGAGGAAGAAGGTCGACCTTGCTACCTTCGCCGGGGAAGCACTGAAGTTGCAGCACCTGGCCCAGGACCTCTCTTCCTCCGGGCTGCCAAATAGGGAGGAGAAGGTGCAAGCTCCCACTAGCAGGCCGGAGCCCCAGGGTAAGCCCACCGAAGCCGCTGTTGTGGTACCACGTCCCTCTCGCCGAAGAGAGAAAAGCTCAACTGCCGAGGGGGAGGGCCCCCATATTACTAAGAAGGCCAGGATTTCCAAAGAGGATGTGCAGGTCCTCAACCCCGGCAACCTTGAAGGTGCACCCTCGGAGCCCTTTGTTCCGAACCTGGATTGCCCTGATGGGCACGTGATCTCCACCGGCGACAGCCTGGAGGAGAATCCACTCCTGGCCATCCCCCTCTTAAAAGGGCTGGCCCTCCCCAAGGACATGGAGAAGCTGAAATCGGTAAAGGCCGAGAACATGGCCGAACTGTGCCTTTTCCTTGCCAAGGTACGGATTTCCAACCTAATATTTCAAAGTTGAATATCCCTTTTCAAATGCTAACTCTTGCTTCTCCTTTCGCAGGCCGGGCAATGTGCCAGTAAAGCTTTCAATGACATGGAGGTCCTCCTTGCTGCTAGGAAGACCCAGCGGGGGGACCTTCTGGCAGTGAGGAAGGAGGTGAAGGAGGCTAACGACCAAATCGAGGCGTTGGAGGCTCAAGTTGCCGAAGCCAAGACTGGCTTGGAGGAGAGGGACCGCCTGCTGCTGAAGCTCAAGGAGATTGAAGCTGAGCGGAACCAACTCAAGGAGGAGGTGAAGCGGATGGAGAATGAGCTGCCGGCCAAGCTGGAGGAGGCCGCCGATGCTGGTTTCAACGAGGCCGGCGATTACTACGGGGATCAGGTGAAAGCCCTTGTCACAAAGGCTTTCAAGGACGGCGAGCGGAAGGGTTTTGAAGACGCTCATGCCTCATATTTCCTCCGTGGATTCCAGGTCGGCCTAGACTACGCCGAGGTCTCCAAGGATGACCACCGAAGGGAGAATCCAGTGGTGCCACCTGTGGATCTGCCGAGGCACCTGCTTCCAGCTGAAGCGGCCAACCCAGCCGCCGACGTGCCACCGAGCCCCGTTGGTCAGCCCAATCCAACGGTTGACAAGCAGCTGAGTCCTGCCGAGGCACCCAACCCTGCTGAGAACCCAGATTCCACCTCGGCCAAGCCCGTCAACCCCACCGAGCAGCCTACTGTGGAGCCGTCGAAGCCTACTGATGGACCCATCGTAGAGTAGAATTTATATTTTACATTTTGTAGAACCTAGGGTCGGCAAAAAACATCTTATTCAGCCGAACCCCAGTTTTGTAATGAACCAAGTTTATGAAAGTGTTGAAGTTTTTCTGTTATGTTTCATACTGTTTTGCACTTCATGCGTGTTAAGACTCATGTATTGCACTTCATGCACATGGTTCAACAAAAAACTCATAGTAATTATCCGTCCCAGCTCGCCGTACCCAGCCCCTGATTCGGAGGAAACCTACCACCGAGGTTGGTTCCGCCGGATCAAAAGGAACGGCCGAAGCTGGGAATGCCCCCTTCAGGATATGGCATGCAAAGTCTTTGCCGAACAGAATCGGAAAAGGTGTGCCTCGGCAAACCGAGCATAATAATACCACCGAGGCTAACAGAACATATTTTAACAGAAACAAACTAGGCTTTATTAAAACAAATCTCTTTGTAAAAAACTGAAGGCTTAACACATAGCCGAGGCGAAAAGCCAAAAGAAAATTAAGCGTAAAACTTTCGAAGAAGCTGTGCGTTCCAGTGGTTCGGTATCGCCGTACCATCCATCTCGGCGAGTTCATATGAGCCATAACCAACCTTCTTAACCACCCGGAATGGACCTTCCCACTTCGGCATGAATTTCTTCAAATGCTTCTTCTGGACTATCTGCCGAAGAACAAGATCATCCACATTGAAGGGGTGGTTCCGCACATTCTTGTTATAACTCCGAGCCACCTGCTGCTGATAAGCTGCGTATTTTATGTGAGCATTGTCTCGAAGCTCATCTGCTCGATCTGCTTCGGCGGCTAGCATTGCATCGTTTGTTGGAACATCAAACGTTGCAGTTCGAGACGTAGGTCGAGTAACTGCCACAGGGAGCACGGCCTCGACGCCGAACGCCATGGAGTAAGGGGTACGACCAGTGCCACGCTGTGGAGTGGTTCGGTAGCCCCAAAGGACATCAGGCAACTCTTCCGCCCACTTGTCGCGCTTGTTTTTGAGTCGGCGTTTCAGGCCAGCAGAGATAGCCTTGTTGGCAGCTTCGGCCTATCCGTTTCCCTGAGGATAGGAGACGGAAGCTGTCTTCATCTGTATGCCGCGCCTCTTGTATAAGGCTTGAATTGCGTCGGCGACAAACTGGGTACCGTTATCTGACACAATGGCGTATGGTACGCCGAACCTGGTAAAAATATGCTTCCACAAGAAACTTTCCACATCGGCGGCCGTGATCGTTATGAGTGCTTTGGCTTCCACCCACTTGGTATAATAGTCCGTAGCAGTAATGATGTGGGTAAAGCCGCCAGTAGCCTTCGGCAGCTTGCCAATAATGTCCACCCCCCATTGAGCAAAGGGCCAAGGACTAGAAACTGGTTGCAAAGGTAGGGTCGGCTGGTTGAGAAGGGGAGAATGCTTTTGACAAGACTTGCATTGCTTGGCAAACTCTGTAGCCGTATGTACCATTCTTTTCCACCAATAACCCTGAGAAAGGGCACGGTCAGCTAAGGACCGGCCGCCGGTGTGACAACCAGCACTTCCACCATGCAACTCCCTGAGGATGTCGGGCACCTCCTGCTCGTGCACTACGCAGAGGTCGGGACCAGTGTATGATCGGCGGTACAGTGTGCCGGAGGGATCGAGGAAATAGGAAGCAGATTGACAACGGATCTTATGGGCTTCCTTGCGGTCGGCTGGAAGCACGGCATGTTTCAAATATGAGACGAGGGGGTCCATCCAGCTGGGTACCTGATGGATGTCCATCACTTCCTGTGGCACCGGCTCGAAGCTCGGTGATGGGACTTCGCCGAGGACTATCGTTCTTTCCCCTCCCTGATCGGCGCATACGGCTCCCAGCCCGGCAAGAGCATCGGCATGAGAATTGAGATCACGCCCAACATGGTCAAAAAAAACATTTTTGAACGAACCAGCCAGGGCAACAACTTGGCTTACGTACTTGTTCATGCGTGCATCCTTGGCCTCGTAATCATCATTGAGCTGATTAACAACGAGCTGGGAATCGCTGTAAACCTGAACCTCTTCAGCACCCATATGCCGAGCTAACTTGAGCCCGGCAATGAGGGCCTCATACTCCGCCTCGTTATTGGTTGCTGGAAACCCAATGCTCAATGAATGCTCGTGCAAGGTTCCGCTCGGTGATACTAGAACAATCCCGACACCAGCCCCTCGGTTATTAGACGCTCCGTCTACATGGAGTCTCCAAGCGTGCCCGGTGAACAAGCTCGCTCGGCGTGAAGGGATGGGCCGCTTCGTGATATATTCTTCGTGAGCCGGATGGCTCGACCGAGGTCCATGGGCCGGCCCGGTGGACTCTCTGGTCTGGCCCTCTTCACTGCCTCTGCCGTCTTCCACCCCAGGGGAGAACTCGGCGACAAAATCAGCCAACACCTGACCTTTGATTGCCGTTCTAGACTGATAGCGGATATCGAAGTTTGCCAATTCCAGGGACCATTTGCACAATCTGTTGGAGAGATCTGCCTTTCGTAATACCGCCCTTAAGGGGTACTCGGTAACGACCACAATGGTGAAGCTCTGGAAGTACGGCAGGAGCTTCCTCTTCGCCATTACTAATGCCAGAGCCAGCTTTTCGATTGGGAGATAGCGGTTCTCGGCGGGGAGAAGCGCCTTGCTGATGTAGTAGACTGGCTTCTGGTCCGTGCCCATCACACTCTTTGAGGTTTCCTGCCGAACCAGGACAGCACTAACAGCATGCTCGGAAACTGCAAGGTAGAGGTGAAGCTCGTCCCCTTCCTTGGGCACAACCAGCAAAGGAGCTTGAGATAGACATTTTTTCAGTTCGGTGAGCGCGTCGTCGCAATCCGGTGTCCATACAAAGCTTCTTCGGCTGTTGCCTTTAATTGATTGAAAGAACGGTCGGCAGATATCCGAAGATTTGCTGATGAAGCGATTAAGGGCGGCAGCCATGCCGGCGAGGCGCTGAACCTCCCTCACCGTGGCCGGAGCCCTAATTTCTTGTATGGCCTTGATCTGACTTGGGTCGGCCTCAATTCCTTGGCGAGTAACCAGATGTCCAAGGAATTTGCCGGAGCCAACGCCGAATGCACATTTTTCAGCATTCAGCTTCAAGCCGAACCTCTTTAGAACACCAAAAATTTCGCCGAGGTGGAGAAGATGATCGGCTGCTTCCTTACTTTTGGCGACCATATCGTCAATGTACGCCTCCATTATCCTGCCGAGGATCCCTTTGAACAACAAAGCTATCATACGCTGGAATGTAGCCCCGGCGTTTTTTAAGCCGAACGGCATCACCAGGTAACAGTAAGTGCCACTGGGAGTGATGAACGCCGTCTTCTCCTGATCCTCTTCATCCATAGCAATTTGGTGGTATCCCCTGTATGCGTCCATAAAACTCAGTCGAGCGTATCCAGCGGTAGCATCCACCAACTGATTGATCCATGGGCAAGGGAAACAGTCCTTTGGGCACGCGTCGTTCAGATCGGTGAAGTCGACACAGACGCGCCATTTGCCGTTCTTCTTCCGGACCACCACTGGATTTGCTAACCATGTGGGATACTGGACCTCCCGAATAGCTCCGGCGTCAAGGAGGCGCTCTACCTCTTCATTAACTGCGTCGGCATGTAGGGCCGAGGATCGCCGAGGCTTCTGCACAACGGGCCTCCTAGCCGGATCAACGTTCAACGAATGTTTTATCACGTCGGGACTAACACCCGGCATTTCATATGGAGTCCAAGCAAAGACTTCCATGTTCTGTTTGAGGAACTCCACCATCTGTGTTCTTTCAACCTCATCAAGAGCCGAGCCAATGAGGAAGAAACGGGTTCCATCTTCATTAACCGCAATCCGAACCAAATCTTCCACGGCCCTGTCGCTTGCCGGTCTTCCAACTTCTCCAGGCCCTTGCAGCGCCTTTCTCGTTTCCTCTTCGGTGGCGGTCTCATTTAGCAATTCAGGTACCTCTATACTCTGTACCTCCCTTGCTTTGCCCTTCCCGCGGACAAAGTTGACGAAACACTTTTTGGAGGCCACCTGGTCCCCCTTGATGGTCTCCTGTCTCCCAGACTCTCCAATGAATCGAACACATTGATGAAGCGTGGATGCCACAGCCCTCATGCCGTGCAACCAGTTTCTTCCCAGGATTGCGTTGTATGGGCTCGGTGAACTGACCACTATGAATTCCATATCCAATTTCACCGAACCAGCATATACCGGGAGTACGACTTTGCCGAGCGGGTAGACCGGAATCCCAGTAAAGCCGACTAAAGGGGCTTCCACCGGGATCAATTGTTCTTTTGAGAGACCTAGAGCTTTGAACGCTGAATAGAATAGGATCTCTGCCGAGCTACCCTGGTCTATCAATACCCTCCGGACAAGTTTCCGGTGGAAGGGTAAAGAGAGGACCAAAGCATCATTGTGGGGTAAGGATAACCCCTCCAAATCTTGCTCGGTGAACGTGATCTCCCACGTGCTACGAGCGTCCATCTTCCGCTTCGAGGAATTATGAACCACCATCACTCCTGGCGGGGAAGGGTGGTACAGTTTCTCGTGGAGCTCGTTGGCCTGGGCTTTGCTCATTGGCCCATGAATGCAATGCACCACGCCGTCGAGAACTTGGGCTCTCGGCTGGATCCCTGCATTCGGTGACTTGGTTCGGTCGATCCACCGATCCATCCTTCCCTGTGTGGGCAGCATGCCCTGGAAATCCCGGTTTCCAAAAATGCAAGGGCCCGGATCGAGGGAGCGCGAGCGCAGGTGGCAAGCGCTCAAAAATACAGAGTCGCCACTCGGGTTTTGAAGGTCCGACACCCAAGGAACAGTATTTCGAAGCACCTGCCGCGCTGTTTGATTTGAAAAAGTTAAGGAACCAGTCCGTCATAACCATATCTGGGTTCGGGAGCCAGGTTACGAGAGGGGAAGGGTTTTATGGCACCCCTCTCGCCCAATCCGGAGATCGGTCTCTACTTGAGCATTTTGAAAACATTGCGATTCTTCTTTTATTAATCGATTTTAGCCAATTAGGGCGGGGGAACAGTTAATCGGGGATTAAAACTGTAACATGTTTGCAGGATGTGATAGATGGCATGGATGAGCAGTTAATATAGGATGAGAACAGACTGCTGTGGGATTTTAAACAGACTGGAAAGCTCCTGTCTTGGAGTGTCGCACGCAAGAGGTAACCAGTATGCACTGATCAAGTCAATGCATGCTGATCATACCTGCGCACGCTACTACAAGACCTGCGCGCGCCAGTAAGCCTAAGCCCACAGCTCTTATTCTCAAACCCTCTGGGCTCTGAAAGGACCAGTGCACACCCAGGACAAACCAAGCAGTTTAAACTCTCTGGGCTCTGGAAGGACCAGTGCACACCCAGGACAAACCAAGCAGTTTATACAGTCATAATATACAATTTAAAGGCTGAAAAGCCTAATAAATAAGCGAAAACACCCCATAAACAGTGTGGGGACAAAATAATAGCCTAAAACCAAGCTAAACATGCAAGGCCAGCCACTGATCGGGAACAGAATGGAACCGTCGCGCGATGGTTCCAAACAGTCGCGCGAGGGTGCGCCCTGGCGCGCGATGGTTACGCCCTGGTGCGCGATAGCTGCGCCTGGGCGCACTGGTCAACTCTCCTTTTGACCATCGCGCGAGTGTATGGGAGCAGCGCGCGAGGGTATGGGCCAACATTCCAGTGCTTGGCTTTGCTCATTCCAGGTTCTGGGACAGATCCAGAATGATCCCAGGGGTACTCCAACAGAACAGAAGTGAATATTGAAGTGCAAAGCTAGCATTTTTAAGCTAAAGAAAGCTGTAAAATGGTTATTAGCATGCTCCACAGTGATCTAATACCAAAATAAACTACACAACAGCTATGGAAATAACCAAAAATAAGAAATGACCAGCACCCCTTCCCCACGTGGTCTAATCTCGTGCAGACAGAAGTGTCGCGCGAGTGTTCGGGTCCATCGCGCGAGGGTTTGCTAGGCCACGGCTTTTGAAACCTTGCTAGCTTTAGGGCCAGGACTGGTATTGATTACCAGCCCCCTCAGGGATCAGAACAGAGAGCAGAACAAAGGTAAGATATACCTTTGGATTTTGAGGGTTTGAAAAGTGTTTGAGCTTTGAATTGAGGTTGAGTTTGTTTGTGGTGTTTGAGTGGAAGAACAAACTATGTTCTTAGGGTGCTAGGTTGAAAACCAAGTGCTTCTTTTGCTAATGGAGGAGAGATGAACAAAGGGCTAGGGTTAGAACCCTTTTGCTTTCAATTTTTTTGGAACCCTTTGAAAGAGAAACAAAGGGGGCTCTTATAGGCTTAGCACCTTCCACTAATGGAAAGGCAGGTCTGGTCCAAAGAATGGAGGTCAGCCAGCCACGAGGCTGGCTGAGGGTTACTTGGTAATTAAGCTGCCCAGCTGAATAAAGGTGATGGGGACAGGTTCTAACCGTCGCGCGATGGTTCCAAACTGTCGCGCGAGGGTCAACGGCCAAACCTTGTCCATCTGGCATTTTGACCATCGCGCGAGGGTTCTAGACTGTCGCGCGACGGTGCGCCCGGGCGCGCGATGGTTGCGCCCTGGCGCGCGATGATGCGCCCTAGCGCACAATGGTTGTGCCCTGGCGCACGTCAGTAGGGTTTTTGGCTTTTGGAAGTGGCTTAAGACTGGGTTAGGTTCAAGGGTTTTGCAAACACTCAAAGCTCAAACACTCGACATTCCCGGGGTGTTCTTGATCCATTTCATCATTGGGGAATCAAATACCGTAAGTAAACTAATCTGGAAGCCCAGATTGGGGTGTTTATAGTAGCCCCCCTTTGACGGCACTTGGAGCACCATCGACTTGGTACAAGTAACGTCAAAGGAATGAGCAGTACACCCTCTGGTTCGGTTCCCGGCCATCAGCAGTTCCCAATTTCTCCGCCGCCCCTGTTGGCCATTGGAAACCAGGAAGCCGTCCACATTCTCGGAGCATACGGAAAATTGGCTCTTTGAAGTAGGTGGTGATGGCAAGATGGTCCCGCCCATCGCTCGGCGGGCGGTCCCATGCCTTTCCGCTTCCTTTGTCTCCGCCGAACCCTGCGCCCTCTTTCTTGGACACTACGTTAACCTGCTTCTTCACTTCTTTGGCCGCCGTTTTACCCTGCTCGGCAACCGGTGCTACATCGGATCCACCGATGTACTCCTCAAGCTCTATGTACCGAGCAACGGTATGCATAAGCTCTGTCATATTGTTCGGCGGCCGAAGCATCAATTCCTTGGACAGGTCAGAATTCCTATCCAGTCCACGTTTGAACGACGTAGCCGCAGTCTTTTGATCACAACTCTCAACCATGTTGTATACATTGTAGAAGCGCTCAGAATAATCCTTCAAAGACTCGCCGGTCTTCCGCCGAAGGTCCGTTAAGGCTTCTATTGTTTTTGGCCTCCGGTTACTTGCCACAAACCATGCCGTAAACGAACGTTCTAGTTCGCCGAAGCTGTTTATTGAACCTGGTTTTAGCTGTGTATACCACAGCATGGCAGTATCCGAGAGGCTCAGGGAGAACGTTCGGCACATCATTGCCTCGCTCAATCCGCAGAGCGCAGCCATGGACTTGAATTGCTGCACATGGGTCGGCGCATCCGACTTTGCGTTGTATATGGTGAATTTGGGGACCTTGAAGTGGGGAGGGAGAGCCTCATCCGCTATAGCCTTGGAAAAGGGGGAGACACCTTTCGCCGAGGTGGCTGTAACCCCTTCCTTCGGCGGGACTACTGCCGAAGGCGCGGAGCTTTTCTCTTGAGCATCATCCCTTATCCTTTTATTGATTGGTGGGGTCCAAGCCCTTCGGCCGCCGATACTTGGCTCTGGGGTTCGGCGCTTCGACCCCGAGGCCCTCCTGTTTCCCACTACCGGGGGTTCTTCCTGATGCCGGACGGGCCGGTAAGTAGTTCTCTCGCCGGTGCGAGTATTTACCACTATTAAAGCCCCGCCGCCGGCGCTGATCTCGCACCTCTCCTCCGGTAGCAGTCCCTGGCCGTTCTCTTCCTGAAGTCTGGATTGTCCGGCAGATCGACCCGGCAATCGCCGGTGGTGTCCCTGGTCAGACTGCCGGTGGTGGGAGCGACTGGTATAATGGGCCGGCGACCGCTGGCGGAGCCGAGTGCTCATTTCCCTTTCCTCCTCTTCGTATCGCCCCCCCTCAGATCTGTCCGCTCGCTGGTTATCCTGGTGACCTTGCGACCCAAAAGGGTGATCTAGAGGATCTCCCGCGTTACCTCTTGCGTTGCCGAGCCGAGGAAGTCCTTGAGTCTGGTCCGGCCTTTCCCTTGACTTCGAACGAGCGCTTGATGCCGTGGCGCTTGTTGCTGGAAATAATGCTCGGCGAACGTTATCGTTTCCCGACGCATCGGTTCGGTGTCCGAGTTCCAGGTGGACAATGCCACTAGCATCAATGCGACACAGTGGGCCGAGCCTTGCAAAGGCAGAGGCCCTAACAGTGTCAGTCGTTTGGAGAGCATTCCTCCTTCGTCGCCGTTCCCGCGACCTGGAAACAGGTGGAGGGCTCTGAAGTGCCTGGATCTCTTGTACTTGTGTTCTTAGTCGCATTAACTCCTCCGCCATGCTCACCGGGAGCACTGGTGGAGGGGGAGGAGGAACCGTGAGGCTTGTTGCAGAGCGGTGCACACCATCTATGTGGAACGCCGCTGCTCCTAAACCTTGGTTGTTAGGGTCAGGGACGCTTGAACCCGCCACCCTGGGGTCGCCGGGACCCCCAGCGGGGATGCCATCCCGCCCTATCACCGTCCGCTGAGAGGAGTGGTGACCCAGGTTTGGATTGATGTTAGTAAGGCCGAGAGGTCGTCCGTTCGGGGTTGTCATTTTGAACTGGAAAAAGAGAAGAACGGAGGGAAAGCTTCACCACAAGATGTGTTTTGTTAATATTCTCCCCAGCAGAGTCGCCAATTGTGGTGGCAAGCTTTCTATGGTTGGACCTTGTGGCTTGGATGGTTGAGGCTTGGACGAAGATGGGCTAGACCTGCGCACGAAGCAACCGCGTTAGTGCCCAAACCCGGAGCGTGGTGTCCGGGGCAGGCACTCCGACGCTCTAGTCAGTAAACAGGAGAGGAGATATTGAAGTATGGTTTAGGGTTTGAGAAAGTGTTCTGAACGTACCTTATTCTAGAGGTGAATACCTCCTTTTATAGCCAAAGGAAATGTAGAGTCCAAATCCCATTAGAATACTTATTTGTATGATGAGCCCGCCTATCTCGGATCCAGATAGACATCTCAATTCTGAACCTATCCAATCTCCTATATTCTGCTCCTGGATATAAGGGATGGGATAAGACGCGAGGTTCCCTCCTCCTGCCCAACTCTTCCTAACTTCCTCTTCAAGTTAGGGGACAGGAGGCTCGGCGAGTACAGGTTCTGCCGGACCGATGGTACGGCGATGATTACTTCAACAGGGGCAAACACTAACCCGTTCGGCGGGGAACCGCCGAACTAGATCAGATCGATTAATACATACGCCGAACCAGACCGTTCCCTTCCATGGATCGACACTTCGGTTAACTTTAACCAGGCCCGGCCGGACTCGGAACGGCTACCGACCCAGACCGCCGACCCATGGGTAGTAGATTCACTGGTCTGGCCAATTGGTGCAACATGGCCACCGTCCTGGTCCCTCCGCCGGACCACGCTCTCCACAATATTCACCCCCATCTTGATGACCTTCATTACGAAACCCACTGCACTGATTGTACGAACTCGCGTGGCCAGTCCCACCGTAACGACTCCCATATTCGGTCTCGTCATTACAAAAGAGACCTGCGTTGGACGTACTCCGCAATGGTGCTCCACTACCAGCTCCTGACCGAATCTCCGGCATTGCGTTCGACGAGTTGGTGGTGTGAACATGGTTTACATTGTCGTACAAATCTCCGTAGTCGTAGTTTGTCCCATCGCCAAAAATTCCAAACAAATTGTTGGCTCCAGTATTTTCATTGTTACCGAAGTAGCGTCCGTTTGCCGGATCCATACCTCCCTACAAGAATAATTGGGTTCTAGTGTTAAAACGGGGTAATCTTCAGGAAATTGTATACGAACAGTATTATCGTGAAACAAACCTTCAATGTCATATTGATCAACTATTATCTGTGTTATGATTTGCAGTTGGAAGAAACATGGTTATATGTCACTGAAGTTATAAAAGTATTGTCGGGCAATTCATTGTAAAAAAAATTCCAATTAATTTTTGTATGTTTCAAACCTTCAACATCACGAAAAAACCGTCAAGCAAAGAAATTTTTTTGGGAACGTGACAATGGCAATGGCATTAGGAACGTGCCAGTGGCAATGGCATTAGGAACCTTAAATTCGCAAAATTATTTGATTGTGATTGCAAAATATTTTAACTCAAGGCATGAGGAAATAAATGACAATCTGTAAGAAACTGCAAAGGTGTGAAACAACAAAACTGACTTGGAAGCAACTCCATTAACGTGCCGAAAAAGACACACACATTGGTTTCTCAAGTTCGGTACGAAAAGATAATGAACGTACATATTTAAGGTTTTCACCGTGATCACAACTAAATAACACATCAACTAAATAAGTAGAGAACACAGTCTCGGGAATGTCATAACAGCAAGTTTTAAGCAGAACGTACAACACGACATGTGAACAAGTGAAATAAAAGTTTTGTTTGCACACTCATCACGACCAACCTCCTGTACCAACAAACCCATAAACGTAAAGCAAATTGAAAAGAGAACGACAGTAAGAAGAAAGGCATGGAACAGTTTTCCGTGGATTCAAAACACCTAAACATCAGCATTGTCTGGAACATGAGGGAATGGGGGGGTTGAAGGCCTCTCCGTTGACAGCCCGGGGGAGGCGTGTAGTACCTCTCCTCCGCCAAACTGTGCTCATCACGGAGCCATTGAATAGCATCGTCCATATCTTTCTGCTCGCAGAAAATATCGATTTTATGTTGTTGTCTCTCGAAGAAACGACAAGCCCAACTGTGAAATGCTTTATTTTGTCTCGGGATTGCGAACATGGGAAGGGTGTCCAGTTTCCGTATTGCGTTTTCGATGCCCCATGCTCCAGATCGATTAATGACTATACTTGGGGTGGACTTGAAACGGTCAATTGATTCGGCAAAGGTTGCGGACATTGCCTCGTGGACATCGGTAAACTTACGCTTACACGAGGACTTTGACCCACCCACTGTTGAGGTCTGCCCTATTGGACGTTTACCCTTGCTGACCGAAGTTTGGTACTGCTCTTGGGATTGAGGGACCGACCCACCTTCCACGTGCATTCCCTCCGAGTCACCGGATCCCTCCCCAATTTCCTCAATCCCCTCACCAGGAAAGATAGCTTCATTTCCCATGGCCGTAATATCTCGAAAGACACGGCCCATAAGGCCCTCGTGTTCCAAACCTCGGTCTCTGAACTTTGCGACATGGCTATTTCGCTGCAGTAAAGACAAAGCAAAAACAGGCACAACAATTGCAAGTATGTAGTTAACAAGGGGGTTAATGGCAGTACCTAGAAGGTGAAAAAATGAGTTGAATGCAACACACAATGGATCTTCAAACCTCTTTCTTCAACAGCTGATTCTTAAGTACTTTTTTGTACATGTTAGTGGAATAGAAGTTTGAGAAGGAAAACTTCAGTTGTTGTGAAGGCAGTTTTAGTTGTGGCTCATATAGGGGAAGAGCATTGGATTCCATGTGCAAGTAGAATTCATTGACCAGATTGTACTTTAAAAATGCAGCAGTCCTTTGTTCTACTCCTATAGGTACTTGTACTATCCCTGTGCATTACTTCTAAAAAAGAGAGCAAAAAATAATATAGTGGGGTCCGCACAACAAATGCAACTGCTAAATGACAAAAGAAGTCTTCCAAGTACTTGTATCAACAGGTTCTTTAGTTTTTCAAGCTCTTGGTTCCCCGTAATGACCATATGGACAACAGAAATGAACACCTGCCGAAAAGATAATTTGCCATGACTGGTCACTTAACCCTTTACCACAATGGACCAAAAGACTAGACATGGGTATATGAGAACAGAAGTCAGAAATGACAATGTAAAACTGGCCTTCAGGTTTGCCATGTCTGGTCACTTCACCCTTTACCACAATGGACCAAAAGACTAGACATGGGTATATGAGAAAAGAAGTCAGAAATGACAATGTAAAACTGGCCTTCAGGTTTGCCATGTCTGGTCACTTCACCCTTTACCACAATGGACCAAAAGACTACTTTACCACAATGGACCAAAAGACTAGACATGGGTATATGAGAAAAGAAGTCATAAATGACAATGTAAAACTGGCCTTCAGGTTTGCCATGTCTGGTCACTTCAACCTTTATTAATTAAGTCCTCCTGTACCAACAATATAATGGAAGACAAACAAATTGGGTGTCCACCTAGTCCATGCACATGAACAAAAAAATACCACAACCCATTCAAACACATGGTAAAATGTGTCGACCTTAACAGCATAAAAGTAATAAGGAAAGTTAGTGATACTTACAGCTATCATTGCATCCCACCAGTGATCCGGTCCCGTGATTGCACCCGTTTCTGGGTTCCTACCAAGTCCCGTCTGCCGTTTGTCCTCGGCAACCAAAATCCATGCCCGCCATTCGTCCTTCAAGCGGTCATGTTTGTCCTTCAATTGCTTTTTCAAAAAGTGCCTTCCCGTCTTCCCCAGTATTGCATTCACAATCCTCGCCCATGCTTGTTTGCCGAACCCATTGACTGCCCGACCATTTTCCTCAATTTCTTCCGCACATGCTTCAAGGAGAGACTTTACATTGTGAGCTGTCCACTTCGCTCAGTCTATGGTATTCGTATACTGTTTTTGACCAGGTTGGGAAAAGTAGGGTTGTTGTGGTTGCTGCATTCCATATGCGTGTTGTGGAGGCTGAGAGAAGGCTTGGCGGGGGCTTGTCCCAATTCCCCTCCCACGTCCACGGCTCGGTGACCACGTGGGTTGATATGGTTGTGGTGAAGGCTGGAATAACTGTTGGTCTTGTGAAGAGAAGTTTGGTTGTCGTGAGGAATGGGAGAAGGTCTTACGGGGGCTTGACCTCGTGCCCCTCAAACGTGCAACGCTCGGTGACAACATGCTAGTATGTGCATGTTGTGAGGACTGCGAGAAGTTGGCTTCTTGTGCAGCCTGGTCGAAGTTTGGTTGTTCGTAATGATGGGAGAAGTGTGGTTGTTCATAAGATTGCGAGAATAGTCGTCGCGGTGAAACCTGCGAGAAATTTCGTTCTTCTGAAGGCTGCAAGATGGCTTTGCGGGGGGTTGACCTATTTCCCTTGCCACGTCCGCCTCCCGGTGACGACATGCTTTGGAAAAAAACCAAAATAGATGTTTAGGTACAAAAGTTCAGATTACAATCATGTGCCGAAACACATTTTACATAACTACAAAAACCATTCATTCATCTCAAACACAGTACAAGTCCCAAATATGACATCCATTTCTACAATATTACAAGGTCTTATGCAGTACGAGTATTACAAAACAACGTACATACGATGGCTAAAGACTTTCTTTACGTTAGAAAAGTGAAGTTAACTTCATTCTAGTCTTCAAAACATCATTTAGTGCATGTTTGAACACATTTGCATGGCTAAAGACTTTCGTTACGTTAACTTTAACTTTTTAATCCAAACTTTTACAATGGCATACGCACTAGGACAACAACTAGTAGGACACAAATTACAATTCCAATAAGCATTAAGGTCCGGACGGCATTTTCTACAGCTAACATGTGTTGACTTAAGTTCTGGCCGTTGACGTTGTAAGCGTCGGATGACTTTGTGAAATGGAATGACCTATCATCTTGAGAATGGGCCACATTCGGAATGCTTTCGTTGCACCAACCATTCCACTCGCGGCAAGGCTACTCAGAAAACAAACAAATAAAAGGTCACAACAAAGTTTGTTTGAAGCATTTTCCTAAGTGAAGGTGACAAGTGAACATGAGAAACTTACATGGTCACCAGGGCAGTCATAGTACCACTTGCCGGGGTGTTTTGCGCGGGAGCCAAATTTTCTTGGAATGCAAGGACCAGCTCCGCAAATGCATAGCCTTGTGGGCCATGTAGAGGTGGCATTGGACGCAGCGGAAGCCATGTGGAGTGATTGAGAAATTTGTTATGACTCTAATATGGAAAACAGTATGTGGAAAGTTAAAATGTTGGGGTACCAATATGGTCATTTAAAGTTCTCTATCCTCGTACTAGACAAATGCAGGACAACGAACGCTCAGTGACACATTGAAAACCGGACTAATAAATTCAAACCAGAACAATTTACAAACAATAACAAAAACCAAATGAAATATAAATGCCGACGAAATAGCAGGAAGTTGAGTTGTCTCACACTACATTGTTCAAATTATACTGACTTGCATATTGGCATATAATGAAAGATGAATAGCTAATGTTGGTAGACAAAGAAGAAAGGATAACAACACAACTTAAATTTATTCCAGAAATCGCCCAAACTTAATCCGGATTTCCAACCACATTCAAAGTCATATCAGGAGACAAGCGATATTCAAATAATCCACAGGTAGTGCCATTTGAATGGGGTCATGCTCAACCAGTTACGTACTTTTGAACAAAAAATGTTACTACTGGTATTTTTGAGTGTAGAAAAAAGAAGGATAATAAATGGCCCTTTTTTATTTTGGACACTCATATCAACGTTTTCTTTACAATAAGCGGCTCCTACAACTCCAAAAATAGGAAAAAAGTAAAAAAATAGACTTTGACCATAGCATAACTACCAGAAGAATGAACATTGAAACAATATAGCACAAATCAAACCAAAGTGACATCTGTGTTAGAGATTGCTTACTCAAAATGTGGGAGTCAAAACAAAAGTGTGTTGACCTTAGTCTAAAACCGAGAAGTGTAGTAAGAAGTCAGTCTTGAAAGTAAGAAGTTCTATATCTTGGTGGACAACAGACCATGGCACAAGGAACCTGGCCCCCGGTCTGCACACTTGTGGCAATTGATGGTCAGTAAGGTTACTAGGATTTTGTCTAATATTCCTGCTCCATTTTGCCTTTGATGATTACCTAGAAAAAATTCCCTTATTTTACTTGCATTTACAGTCCAAATTATCCCCATTTGCAAACTCTAAAGCACGTAAGGCAAGGAAGGAGACAGGAAAATTGCAGACTAGTCCCAAACCTAGCACAAGTAAATCAAATCCCAAAACTACTTTTGATTAGAAATAGAAAAAAAACAAAAAACAAAACACTAAAACCACCGAAGAAGGCAAGAGAGGGAGGGGTAACCTTTCGTACCTTCGCCGGAGCCAAACGACGGCGTAAAATGCACAGATCTGATGCTTGTGAAGACAAGGGGGGAGAGAGAAAGGGGAAATCACTGGGAGCGAGTGCTACAGTAGCACGGCAGAACCAGCGAGCTACTGTAGCGGCTGCTACCTAAAACTGCCCGTTCCGACTTCAGGAGAGGGGGAGAGAGAGGGCGGCCAGGGGGAGAGGGACGGGGACTTCTGGAAAGGGGACGATGGAGGGCTGCGGAGATGAGATTTGCTTCTGTTGTGGCCGTACACTGGAAGCCCCAAGATAAGATGGGGCAAGGACAGTATTGTCAATTCACTCGGGGACAATATGTGACTGGAGACCAAAACGACGTCGTTTTGGTCTCCATTTTTCAAAAAAAGAGAAGGCTCAAGATCTGGAACGAGCCTTCTTTTTGGACCAAACAAAAGTAACTTTTTACAAAACTGGAACGCCACCTTAACCATCCAACAAAAGGCGAGAAAACTCGTCCCTCCATTTCTTTTCTTTTATCCCAAGGGTTCTGGTAGTAACCACCCACTAGGCAGTTCAGAAGCGGTACGAAAATGTGTTTTTTCTGAGTAATGCTGCGTATGGTTTGTGTTTTAAATTTTTTTTTGAAAAATAGTAAGGGTAATAAATGGTCAGGATTCGCTCAAACTCTTCCCCGAAAAAGTTAAATTTTTTCCTAGAGGAATTTTTTTAACATGTAGACTGCCCGAATACATCTGAACGGTCAGAATTACGCGCATAACTAACACAATAGTTATGCGCGTAGCATTTTTGGAAGTAAAATGGGGCCAATATGTTGAGGGACGGGAAGGGCATCAGAAAGCAGCCCGACTATATGTATCAAAAAGTTTAGATAAAGAATAATTCAAATACAATATCAAACACAAGTTCTCTTCGGGCAAAAAAAAAAAATTAGAACCTCTCACATATATGTGGGGATCCATAGTTGAGGGAATAAAAAAACAGCCCAACTATGGGGATCAAAAAGTCTAGGTATACAATAATTTAAACACAACATCATACACAACCCCTCTCCGGTCAAAAAAAGTTATTGATGGTAAGTAAAATAATGTGAATAAATTGTTAATTAGTGTAAATAAGATGCTAAAATACAAAAATTAGTTGATTAATGTGAACAAAATGTTAGAATATCAAAACTTTTGATTAGTGTGAATAAGATAGTAAAATGACATTAGTTAATTGCCAAAAATATTAGGAGCAGTGGAACGGGACTAGGGAGGAGGGTCCACTCCAGATTGGGGAAAAAGGAAGGGGTTAATTCGTAAATCTACTTCACAATGCACATCACATCAGTCCAGCTAGTGAGAAAGAAAGCCTGTTTTTCTTTGGGAAAAATTCAAAAAAACCCCTGAACTTTAAACTCAATGTCAAATAGGCACCTGAACTTAAAAAAACTTCAATTGAACACCTGAACTTTCACTCCGTTATCAATTTACCCCCTGCCGTCTCAATCCGTGACTTGTCGTTAACGGCACAGTTAAAAAAAAAAAACTTACCACCAGTTTGCAATCCTATGAAGCAGAAACATGATTATGAGAGTCTTAGAGACAAAATTTGATTATGTCTTTTTAGAATAATACGATCAGAATAATAAGATCTTCACACCCGTTCAAACGGATTAAAAATTGGAGCACTTAATTTTTTAACCATATTTTTTAATATATAAACGGTCTCAAAAAATTAAGTGCTCAAATTTTCACTCCGTTCGAATCGGTGCAAAAATCTTTTTATTCTTATCATATTATTCTAAAGGGTCGTAATTCATTTTTATCTCTAAGGCTCTCATATTAAGTATGTGTTCTTTATTTAGGATCCTATGGAGAAGAAATGTGATTATAAGCACTTAATTTTCTGAGCACTTAATTTTTTATGAGTACTTAAATATCTTTGTACTGATTCAAAACGGAGTGAAAATTTGAGCACTTAATTTTTTTATGACCGTTTATATATTAAAAAATATGATTAAAAAATTAATTGCTTCAATTTTTAATCCGTTTGAACGGGTGTGAAGATCTTATTATTCTGATCATATTATTATAAAGAGACATAATCAAATTTTGTCTCTAAGGCTCTCATAATCACGTTTCTGCTCCATAGTTTGCAAACTGGTGGTATGAATTTTTTATTTAACCAAAACGTTGGCATTTTGGTGTGTGGGTAGGTGCTGATGTGCCTTTGAGCCCCCGGGTTCGAGTAATAAGTGGAGAGAGATAGAGAGAGAAATGTTGGAAGTAGGGGAATTTTTAAAAAAATTCTTTTTGAAAATTTGAGCACTTAATTAGACCGTTTATATATTAAAAAATATGGTTAAAAATTAAGTGCTCCAATTTTTAATCCGTTTGAACGGGTGTGAAGATCTTATTATTCTGATCATATTATTCTAAAGAGACATAATCAAATTTTGTCTCTAAGGCTCTCATAATCACGTTTCTGCTTCATAGGATTGCAAACTAGTGGTAAGTTTTTTTTTTTTAACTGTGCCGTTAACGACAAGTAACGGATTGAGACGGCAGGGGGTAAATTGATAACGGAGTGAAAGTTCAGGTGTTCAATTGAAGTTTATTTAAGTTCAGGTGCCTATTTGACATTGAGTTCAAAGTTCAGGGGTTTTTTTGAATTTTTCCCTTTTTCTTTGGAACCCGCGGCAGAGGACTGTCCTTTTTTGCGCGTGCAAGCCAATGAGGGATGCCCTTTGGGCGGTTCTCAGACTTTGCCTTAGAGCATCTCTATTTGAGAGTATCAAAATACTTTATTTTATTTATAAAGTAATTTTAGAGAAAATTACTATTCCTATTTATTTCAATCACAAATCCTCTATTTTTCTCTTTAAAATAGAGGAGGCTTGAGAAGATGGGTTGAAGGAATTCCATACTCTCAAATGAAGGAATAAAGCATAGGTTGGAGATGCTCTAAGGATACAAATGTTATTTTAAAAGGTGAATAGTATTATAGATGAAGGAATAAAGCATGGGTTGGAGATGCTCTAAGGATACAAATGTCATTTTAAAAGGTGTAGAGAGGATCCTCCATATTTTCTCACATTCTCTAAATAGAGGAGGCTTGAGAGGATGGATTGGAGGAATTCCATACTATCAAATGAAGGAATAGAAGATGGGTTGGGATGCTCCTACCCCAAATCTCCTCCAAGGAGTTGTTAGTACTTCTCGGCAGAGCATGCCTAGTTAAGTGGATACAAGCACTTCACGTGCAACCCCGGAAATCAACACCGAGCGGCCATGGATGCATCCATCAAACGAAGAAACACCATCGTCGGTTGTGCTTCGTCGGAAACCTCACCGGCGGCGGAATTAATAGCCAACAACGTCGATTTCCTCACACAGATCCTTTTACGATTTCCGGCGAAATTCCTAATCCAATTAAAGTTCGTGTCCAAGTATTGGCTATCTGTCATTTCCGACTCCCAATTCACCTCCGCACACTCCCACCGAAACCCCAGGTCCTCAATCTCGGGTTTGTTCTTGTGCTGGAACTACAAGACTGAAGAACCTATGTCTGTCTCGCTTCAGGGCAACCCAACTCGACTCACCCTCGATTTCTTCCAACGCCAGCTTGGATTGGTTCAATGCATAACAAAGATTATCCACTCTTGCAACGGATTGCTGTTATGTAAGTATCGTCAATTAGCTCGTAATATCTGCCCTGATCATTACCTCGTTTGCAATCCAACTACAAAGACTTTTTCGTTAGTTCCTGAACCCGCTGTGTTTTCATCTGGGTGTACTCGTCGTGCGTTACGCGGTTTCTTGGCTTTTGATCCTTCTAAATCGCCTCACTACAAAGTTGTGTTTCTGGGTCTTTATCAGCATGTTCAACTTGATATATATTGTTCGGAGAGAGCATCTTGGACCCGGATTCTCGCACCTGGTAGAGGGTTTAGTCACGAGGTGTTTTGTGGTGGAGTTGTATATTGGTTAGGCGATGATTATGTCCGATTCCTATTGGGATTTGATGTTGAATCAGAGAAGATGAGGGAAATGCCAAACGCTCTGAAAATTCCATGCGTGTCCAACAGGGTCAAGTATTTTGGTGAATGTGGTGGCCATTTGATTCTTGTTGAGTCTCTTGGAATGTATCGTAAAGCGCTAAAGATCCATGAGATGGACAAGGACTTCTGCTGTTGGATTGTGAAGTTTGAGGTCAATCTTGGTCCTTTACTTTCTGTATTCCCCGGGATGGTAAGCAGAGGCGGTTACAATTCCGTCGGTTACTATTCGGTGCTGTGTGTTGTGAAGGGGGAGAAGGAACATGATTTCAGACTTGTGTTAGCTATTCCAGGCAAAGTGATATCGTATAATCTGAATTGCAAGAAATGGAATGTGCTCCATGATATGGCTCCAGGTGAATCAATTTCTCGTACTTATCGGTACGCAACTGCTTATCCGTATATTGAAAGCCTATCCCCTCCTTGAGCATTGTCCTACACAATACATGTTGGAACTCGTGGTTTTTTTTTCCTGTTTAACTTGTCCTAAAACCTGTCAATGAATTGGCTTCTGGAAACACTGAATATGTTTGTTTATCAGATAGCGGTAGGTGTTCTTTTTTCCTTCAAAAAGTTGGATTGCAATATTATCCTCCTGTTACCAGATGATTTGGACCATGTTGCTATTTGGAGTTATGTAATGTAAGGACTATGCTCTTTATGTATCAGTATGTCCCTTGGTGATGGCCTTCGAGTTTTCCTCTGCTCAAGTTAGATGTTCCTTGGTGAAGGCCTTCGAGTTTTCCTCTGCTCAAGTTAGAAAGAAATCTCCTGATCTTCTCCCTTTGTTTTAGATGTAGTATTTTTTAACAGTGGACTCGTCTTATCTGAATTACTAATCATAATAACAACCGTGTTTCCAAGTTATCATTGACAGCTGATCAAAAAAAAAAAAATGTTAGCATTGACATACTACATATTATATCCATCTAACTATGAAACACCTCATGAGGTCATTTTGTTTTTCCTGAGAGAGTAGACTCAATTCAGTTTGATTATGGAAGGTTTTGCCATTGACTTGTCTACAAGCCATGAATTTTACGGACAAAATTTGGAGTTTACTCATTTCAGCCCGAACAAGCTTCCTAATTTGATTATGAAAGGTCTTGCCATCGACTTGCCTACAAGCCGTGAAATTTGCGGACAAAATTTGGAGTTGGGGTAGATTCATTAGTCTTAGCTAGATCCACATACATCAAAACACTCTAGAGCCTACCACTTTGCAATTTTCTTTAACTGTGTTTTAGTCTTCAATTTTCTTTGGCTGTGTTTTAGTCTCCTATTTAAATAACAATGAACACTACCAATTATGAACAAAACTCCTTAAGTTCTTGGCATTTGCATACGGTACACATTCTTTGAAGGATTATGTGATACAGGATTTTCCTTTCGTTCATGTAATGTGTTTGCCAAAATATCAAAAAGAGTCAAAATTTCTGGGTAGCTTATGGTAAACACAAGAAAAATACATGAGGACCCTTAATCCATATGAGATTAAAGTCAGCTGAAAATTTTGATGTCATGAGCATTTTCGGAAGAGAGCTTTGGTGTCTTTCCCTCAAAGAACAGCAGCAGTTGTTTAAATTGCTATCCTAAGTGGTGTCTTTAGCCGTGTTTTACTCTTATATTGATGCAGTTTGCTATTTTCAGTTGGTATTTTTGGGTTTTTTGAGTCCCTGTTGAGGGATCTTTTTTTTTTTTTTTGGTAAAACTGTTGAGGGATCTTTGATGCAGGGTATGCATGCCCTTTGCTTGTGTTGTATGTTTGTTTGGGCTTTTCAATGAAAAAGATCCATATATACCATTTTGTCAGTTGAGGGTCTTGCTAGCTCACAATAAACTCAACAAAATGAAAAAAAAAAAAAAAAAACAAGCTCCAATACACTATTTTACACTTTCGCACGGCACACTTCTATACAATTTTCACACATTTCAATACACTTTTTCAATCTTAACAAAAGCCCACTGGGCTCTTTTTAGCATTTTCCATTAACTAAAAGTATCATTTTACTCGCCTAACCATCACTATTTTGTCTATTGACCAGATACCACAAAGCCATCTTGTGTCCCAAACACAACCTACTTAGATCATTATTATTCTAAACAAAAATGCTAGAGGCACATCACTTCAACCACACTCCACATACAGGTGAGTCCCACTGGAACGGACCCCACCTGTATATGAGAGGAGTGTGGTTGAGGTAATGCCGAACACTACCATTTATCGCATTTGCATACGGTACACATTCTTTGAAGGAACATGTGATATAGCCATACAGGAAGCGATTTGCATACGGTACACATTCTTTGAAGGAACATGTGATATAGTCATACAAGATTTTCCTGTCTTTCTGATGCAGATGCCATAGCAGAGGAGTACCACCGCAAGCACTCCAAAATTGAATTTTTTTCGTAAATAACTGACCGAAGGATTTAGCTTTGGGCCCACTTGGGTTTGATCCGAAACGGCCCAACGGTCAAGACACATCGCATTCGGCCATGTGGTCTTCGTTTTTTAGCCGTTTTCGGCCGTTTAGGGCTTCAAAAGGTCAAATTTGCCGTTTTAGAAAATAATCTTTTTGCTTATAACTTTTGGTAGGAAAATCCAATAATGTCCGTTCTTGTTGGAGAAGTTTTGTTTTTTCTTATATTTTCAGAATATGTAATAATTTCGGAATTTTCCAAAATTGGTAATTTTCCCGTTTCCTAGTCGGTTTAGGGTTTGCGTCATATTTAAGGAGTTGTAAGCCTTACGGCTGAAGGATTGTTGATTATTATTGAAATTAAAAAGAGTCTAGAGAGCGTTTTCTCTAACTTTACAGTTTGTGTTCATCTTTGTTACACGTTTATTCCGTAATTCATACGGTACCCTGCATCACTTTCATGTATCGTGTTTGGTTGTCATGAGCATTCTCAGAGAGCTTTGGTGTCTTTTTCTCAAAGAACGGCAGCATTGGTTGATTAAATTGCTATCCTAAGTTGTACCAGTGAGCATTATCCTTGAGAAATGGTAGATTTTACTGCCCATGAAAAAACTACCTTGGGCGAATTATAGGAGGCTTTCTTTCCCTTGGAAAAGGGAGTACAATACCGTAAGGGCCCTTCCAAGGTTGCTTTTGTGCGTGGCGTACAGCTCATGGTAAGAAAGATTGTTTCCGTTGGTATTTTGATTTGTAGGAAACAAATGTTAGTTGGTGCAGGCGCAGCATGAGAGTAAGTCGATTGGAGTCACCTTCATTGTTTTCTGTTGACTGAACTTTACATGGAAAGCAGTGGAGCTTCTTCGAGAGTAAGAAGAAGGCGGCCTGGAGTTTCGTTACACCAGCTTTGATAAGAATTCCATGGGGCGAACACGATACAAGATTTGAAGAGATTAAGTTCCTTCTTTTCGGCATTCAAGTACATTCTCCACAGCCGAGAATCGAAGGTGCAGGTTGATCTCTGGTTGAGGCTGCATTCATTATGCCTCTTGGCACACGGGTAGGACTTACTCTTCGAGTGGCTAGGCATGGTTTTGTAGATCGAAACACTAGTATGAAATTCGTCTGCAGTTGGTTCTCTAGCTTCGTTAAACCCGTCCCTCAAAACAATTCTTGAATTTGGCTGAGATTTTTGATGCGTAGGTGGTATATGTCCTTTAATTCGGACCCCTTTTCGCATGCCGGTTGCACTCCCTTGGCAATATACATATACAGATTTACCATTGCTTATAGCAAAACAAAATAAGAAAAGAAATAGAAAACATAAAAATCGGAGTCCAATTAAACATCCTTCTTATATTTTCTACGCGAATCGAAAAAGGAATTGGATAGGAGATGGATCCATTATAAAGATTGTTACTACGATGTACAACTTTTGTCTCTTTAATTTGAAAAAGAGAACGAAAATCAGTTAGGGGAAAAAAAATCTGCAGCTAATTCTTTTGATAACTAAGTTGTTCGAGCAAGTTTATGCGCATCTCAATTATTTTTTAAAATAAATACAACCGTCCATTAGGGTATGTAAAAAAAAATAAAATTCAAACGTCAATCTGTAGTTTTTAGAAACCTTGGTTGTGGTGATTGTAATTTTGCCATAAATAAATAGGAAAATAAACTGGACTGTACTCGCTCTGAAATTTTTCCGAATCCCACATGGTACTCGTTCGGCACATTTGGGCTATCCAATACACTTTTAAACGGTTCGGATTGAAATCCTCTCTCTCCTCTCACCCTAACACTTTTTTTCTCCAAATTCGAGCAGTCCAAAAACACAATAGACGGCACGGATACGCCGAGCAGACACTTCTTGGTACCCACCGGGCACTAAAAAATTTTCCCGCTCTGGGTTATTTTTTTTTTTGATAAGTGCCGCTCTGGGTTATTTAGAAACAAAACCTTTCTCTGTACGTTTTATTCCTATTTCATTTTCTAATTTCTTTATCTCTCCCCCTATTTCCAAAAAAAAAAAAAAAACCCTCCTCGTAACTAGGCTCTGTTTGGAACTCAAGAAAAAGAAAGGAAAATTAAAGAATTTTTCTTCCTATTATTTGGTTAGAAGAAAAAGAAAGAAGAAAATAAAATTTTCAAATATAATAAATAGTAAATTTTCCCTCTCGTTTACCTTCCTTTTTCTTTTCCTTTCCCTATGTTCAAACAGAGCCTAAACCTCGAAAGGCCATGGATGCATCCAGATCCAGTGTAACAGCAAACCCCATTATCGGTCGTGCTTCGTCGAAGATCTCACCGGCGGCTGAAGTAATCGCCAACAACGTCGACCTCCTCGCACAAATCCTACTACTTTTGCCGGCGAAATCCCTAATCCGATTCAAGTCCGTGTCCAAGCAATGGGAATCTCACATTTCGGACTCCCGATTCGCCGCCAAACACTCCCGCCGGAACCCTATCCCCCATGCCTCGGGTCTGTTCTTGTTCTGCAAGTTTGATATGCATGAGCACACCGAGTCTGTCTCGCTTCAGGGCGACCCAAATCGACCCACGCTGGATTTCCTGGACGGCGCTGGATTTGTTCTATTGAAAGCACAGATTGCTCACTCTTGCAACGGATTGCTGTAGTGTAAGTATCGTTATCTTGTTCGTTATCGTATCTACTCATCAGATCATTACCTCGTTTGCAACCCAACTACAAAGACACATGCATTAATTCCCGACCCCCCTGCGTTTTCATCTTTGGGTGTTCCCGGTGCGTTACGCGCTTTCTTGGCTTTTGATCCTTCGAAATCGCCTCGCTATAAAGTTGTGTTTATGGGTCTTGATCCCAATTCTGAGAAACCCTATTCTCAAATTGATGTCTATTGTTCAAAGAGAGCATCTTGGAAACAGATTAGTGCGCCCGGTTCGAGGCTTAGACACGTGGAATTTTGTGGTGATGTTATGCATTGGTTAAGTGATGAGAACGTTTTATTGAGATTCGATGTTGATTCAGAGATGATGATAAAAATGGAAAACCCTCCGGAAGTTAGTTCCATGTATGAGATCAGGTACTTTGGAGAATGTGGTGGCCGTTTGATTCTTATTCAGGATCATCCATGGTCTCCTATGATGCTTAGAATTTTTGAGATGGACAAGGATTATAGCCGTTGGGTTGTGAAGTTTTGCGTCAAACTTGGACCCTTACTTTTGAAGGAAAGAAAATTCTCTCACTATTCTGTGCAGTGTGTTGTGAAGGGGGACAAGGAAAAAGATTTTGAACTGGTGTTAGCTTTCGCAGGGAAAGAAATACTATCCTATAATCTCGAGTGCAAGACATGGAAAGTGCTTTATGATGCGGCTCCAGGTGAATCAATTTCTAATAGCAATCCTTATGTAACTGCATATCCGTATATTGAAAGTCTATCCCCTGTTTGAGCATTTTCCAAGACAATACATGTCGGAGCTCGTGTTTTGTTTTTTCTTGTTTAGAACATTGAATATGTTAATGTCTCAGTGAGGCTATGCTCTTTTTCCTTCAAAAAGGTAGATTGCACTATCATCCTTTTGTTACCAGATGGTTAGGACCATGTTGCTATTTCGAGTTATATAAGGTAGTAAAAGACTATGCTCTTTTTTGAACTTATGTATGTGATGACATGTCCCTTGGTTTAAAGCCTTAGAATTTTCCTCTCCTCAAGTTACAATGAAATCTCCTTATTCAGAATCAAACACTGTTTGATATGGCACTTACAATCCTTGAGATGGACAAGGACTACTTGACAAGATGTTTACCTATATTAAACAACCAGAATCAAACACCGTTTGATATGGCACTTGCAATCCATGTGAACCTCATATACGAGGTCATGTTTACCTGTATTTTAGGTGAGTGTACTCTATTGGTTAAGTGATGATAATGTTAAATTGAGATTTGATGTTGAATCAGAGAAGATGATAGAAAAGCCAAACCCTTCGAAAATTTTGCCAACAGACAAGAAAAAGTATTTTGGTGAATGTGGTGGCCGTTTGGTTCTTATTCAGACTCATACACCTCCTATGGTGGCGTGCAGAATCCTACTGCCATTGGTTGGCTCTGGGTTAATCAGTTTCATAGAATTATCCCTTTTTTTTTGGGAGAGAGATGTGATGGCTGTTTCCATCTAATTTGAAGATTCCTACTTGAAACTAGAATTCATAGTTCCTTGTGAGAGACTGAACCCGAGAAAGCAGAAAAGCTGGGTTAACTCCATAACCCGAACACCCCGATGGCCCAATGCCATTCAACAAGGGAACCCCCGAACAGAAACAATTGCCAAAACCTTTGATCCCTTCTCTCCTTTGTGCTTCACGCTTCCAACCCTATATGGACAGCCTATTCCCTCTTTGATAACTATCATACATAATACTACATGTTGGAGCTCATGTTTTTTTTTTTTTTTCCCTGTTTAACTTGGCCCAAACCTTTCAAGAACAACGGTGTTACCACATTATCATGGAGAAATATTGTTTCCGGCTAATGATTAAACACCTCATGAGAACAAAAAAATTCCCAGAGATGGTAACTCATTCCAGCCCAAGCAAGCTTCCTAATTTGGTTACGGAAGGTTTTGCCATTGAACTTGCCTACAAGGCTACAAGCAAGGGAATCAACAAACACAATCTCTGATTAATCTGAGATTGTTGAAGTTTTTTTTAACAAATTCTAAAAAATGAGTAGCTTCAATCATTAAAAGGAATTTGAAAAAGACTTGCAAAAGACCACACTAGCAAAGTTTAGATTTAGCAACTGAAAAAGGAATTAGAGAGGAGCTGGATCCATTATAAAGACTGTTATATCAATATCTGCCTCTTTAAATGGGGAAAAGGAGGAGATAAAAAAAATAAAATCTTGATGCTAATTTCTTTTTGATAACTTAGGTATTTGGTCTAGTTTATGCACGCATGGGACTAATATTAAGATTAATCTCACCGTCCACATGGAGAGGCTCAATTGATGTTGATTCGAAGAAGATGATAGAAATGGAAAAACCTCTGGAAATTGATTCCGTGGACAAGATTAAGTACTTTGGAGGATGTGGTGGGCGTTTGATTCTTCTTCAGACTCAAACACCGTTTGATATGATGGCACTTAGAATCCTTGTGTTGGACAATGACTGCAGTCATTGGGTTGTGAAGTTGGTCAATCTTGGACCCTTGCTTTCGATAGAAAGCAAATTCTGTAACTATTCTGTGCTGTGTGTTGTGAAGGGGGCCAAGGAAAAAGATTTTCAACTTGTGTTAGATTTTGCAGCTGGGAAAGTAATACTATCCTATAATCTGATGAGCCAGACATGGAATGTGCTTAATGGTATTGCTCCGGGTGAATCAATCTCTTATACTTATGCATATCCATATATTGATAGCCTATCCCCTCTTTGAGCATTGTCCGACACAATACATGTTGGAGCTTGTGCTTTGTTTTTGCCTATTTAAACATCGCGTATGTGAATGTCTCACATACAGTGAGGCTATGCTCTTTTTCCTTACATAAGGTGGATTACAATATTATCCTTTTGTTACCAGATGGTTAGGACCGGGCATGATTGTTTTTTTTTTTTTTTTGGTAAATGAAAATTTTATAGAACCAAAAGATATAATGTAAAGACTATGCTCTTTTTTGAACTTCTGTATGTGACACGAACCATGGTGAAAGCCTCTGAATACTCCTATTTTTTTCGTAGTTGTCTCTTTTTACCTGTTTAAATAATGCAAAATAACAACCATGGTTCCACGTTATCATTGAAACATATTATATCTGTCGAACAATAATACACCTCCTGAGATGGTTGTTTTTTCCCCAGAGATGGTAAACTCATGTTAGACCAAGGAAGCTTCCTAACTTGATTTTTACCATTGACTTGCCTTCAAGCTATTTGTTTCTTATTCGGACTCATGAATTGATTGATAAGGGCTTTAGGATCCTTGAGGTGGACACGGAATATTGTCGTTGGATTGTGAAGGGTCTGGCCAATCTTGGACCCTCAGTTGGGTTACAAATACGGTGACCAATTTTCCATTCTGTGTGTTTTGAAGGGTGAGAAGGAAGAAGATTTAGCTCTCATGTTTTCTGTTGCGGGAAAGTAATATCCTATAAACCGGAGTGCAAGACATGGAAAGTGCTTCGTACTTGTGGATCAATTTCTTGTCATCATCCTTATGCAAGTGCTTATCCCTATATTGCGAGCATATCCCCTCCTTGAGCATTGTCCTACACGTATCTGTTACCAAATGGTTACTACCATGTTGATGTTTACTGTTAAGGGCTATATGCTCTTTGTTTTGCTCCCCTATATATATATTTTTTTTACGGATAGATGTCCCTTAGCAAAGGCTTTCGAATTTCCTCTGCTCAAGTATTGTGAGGTAAAAGAGAATTTCTTAAAAGAAAACTCCTGCCTTTATTCATTTGTTTTTGGGATCATCCTGCCTTTATTCATTGGTGAGGATGTTTTGTTGAATAGCTTGTTTATATTGTTGGGCTATGTAGTATTTCCTAATGCTAATAGGTTAAGCTTTTGAGACAATTGCTAACGTAACATAGTATTAGAGTTCAAGTTGTGAGAGGTCTTGGGTTACTCCCCGTTCGAATTCTGCTTCTTTGTTCGTATATTGTTTCGCTCGATTTGTGAAACTTCACGCATAAAATGAGGTGGAATTGGATACTTTGGTATAATAATCGGCTTTATTTCCACTATCAAATTGTTAACAGTCCACCATCAAATGCTTGTGCTGATGCTGAACTACCAGTTATTGGGAACCAGTCGCAACAATGATTTTTCACCTTCTTCCTTTGTTTTAGTGTTATTTATATTGTGAACATTGGTGGGATCATATATACCGTTTTGTTTTGTAATTGGATATATTTCGACGTTGATGTTGAGGTTTAGAGCTTTCACATTATGAATACGAACTAACTATTTAATCGCAGTGATTTGAAATCCATCATGTTACGGATTATGGTTATACATGATCCAAAAAGTAAATTAATTCTACCTTTATTAGGTCCTCTTCTCTAGTTTCATGAGCCACCTGTAGCTAAACCTCTAATATAGGAGAAATTGAACACTAAGCCCTTCATTTGAAATCCACATATATGCAAACAATACCTAAGTTCTAGAAGGAAGGTGGTGTATAGCCCCTTGAATAGGAAGTTATGTGTGGATTGGAACATTTTGTAGTAAAAGTCTGTGGCTAGATAGGTGGAGCTGTCTCCTAAGTGATTGAGGCCTTTAAGACTTTGTTACTGCTTTTTGTTGTTTTTCAATCCTTTGGACTTCGGTGATTTGTGGTCTGGTTAGTTTTGTATGTTGTTTCCTGGTTGCAAGGTTGAATTTACTAGTATTTTGGTTCTGCTATTGCTATTTTGTTGTCCATTCTGCTGATACTATCCTTTTCAGTTGGCATTTTTGGGTTTTTTGAGTCCCTGTTGAGGGATCTTTGATGCAGGGGTATGTATGCAGCATATGCCCTTTGCTCGTGTTGTATGTTGGTCAGGGCTTTTCAATGGAAGTACATATACCGGGGGAAAAAGATCCATATATACCATTTTGTCTGTTAAGGGCCCGATTGGATGCAGTCATAGCAAGGGGCCATAGCTCATCCGCCCGGATATATGGGCACAAAATCCAACGTTTGCCTTGGTTTGGATGGCACGAAATGCACCGGGATTATTTGCCCGGATATATGGGCACAAAATCCAACGTTTGCCTTGGTTTGGATGGCACGAAATGCACCGGGATTATTTATACCCCTTCCGATTTAATCCGCCTTAATCCGGTTTTGGGGCCATAGAATATGGATGGGTTTTGAGGTGCACATAGCTTATCCCCCTCCTTATACCCCTCCCCATCTATCTTTCAATTTTATTTCTCATCCAAGCCAAGTTTTATCTTCTCATCTAAACCAACATTTTTACCCAAGCTTATCTCCCTTCCATATATAATATTTCCTACTATCTTATTCCCATCCATAAATAATACCCCTAAAAACTCATCCCGCATCCAATCAAGCCCTAAGGGATAATATTTAAACTATTAACTAAGGGTCCTGCTAGCTCACAATAAACTCAACAAAATGAAGAAAAAAACTCAAACTCCAATACACTATTTTACACTTTCACACACTTCTACACAATTTTCACACATTTTAATACACTTTTTTAAACTTAACAAAAGTCCACTGGGCTCTTCTTAACATTTTCCATTGACTAATTTACTCGCCTAACCATCACTATTTTACCACAAAGCCATTTTGTGTCCCAAACACAACATACTTGGATCATTATTCTAAATAATGTTGAACACTACCATTTCAATAATGCTATCCACACATACATTAGGAACAAATTTTACACAGCATCCAACGTGGCAGTTCAAGTGGGAAAAAAGTGGGCCCATTCTTTTCCTGCCAATTCCAACTCCTGCCCATTTTCTCCCAAGATTGAAACAAAAAAGTTAAAAATTGGAAATAGGGGAGAGAAAAAAAGATCTTTCCCAATTTACATCCCCAATATTCACCTCCAAACTCACCCCTCTTCTCCGGCAATTCTTCTCTGGCGTACCTTCAGCTTGTCAAGATCTTTTCCGGCGACTTCCCCTTCTCATCCAAATAAAAATACATAAAGATACTAATTACCCAATTACATTTACGATTAGAAAAAGACAGTACATAGTACTACATACTTTGCTTTGGATTATTTCTCAAATCAAAGAGCAGCACATCCCATTGTAAACAAAAGTAAAGTAAAGCCCCAATTTGGGAAGAACAAACCCTAATTTGTGAAATTCTCAAATTTGTTGAGAACCTTATTTTGTAAAAAGCCCCAATTTCTAAAGAACAAACCCTAATTTTAGACCCAAACAAAAGTTAAGATCTACAAACGCACCTCAACTGATTTGGCGTGCCGTCCATGGTGGGGATTCCGGGAGGCCGTCGGATTCGCCGTGGTTGCAGAGAGCGGAGAGAGAGAGAGATGGAATTAGGGGACAGATAAGGGGTGGTGGTCGGTGGCGGCATCAGTGGTCAGAGTGGTCGTACGATTCAGATGTGGTGGAGGTGGGGGTTGTCGGTGGAGAGAGAGACAGTGTTGACACTTGCTCTCGAGTGGTCGGCAGTTGTTCGCAGTGGGTGCTGGTGGAGCAAAACTGGGTTGGGGCCAAATTTTGAATTTTTTCGGGCAAAACGAGAGGAGAGAGAGAGAGAGAGAGAGAGAGAGTGAGAGAGTGGGGCCCTTTTTCTTTGCCACGGGGGCTGCTGTGCAAGATCTGTTTGTAATATCTGTGTGGTTAGCATTACTCGTCTTTCATGTATCATGTTTGGTTGTCATGAGCATTCTCAGAGAGCTTTGCTGTCTTTTCCTCAAAGAAACGGCAACATTGGTTGATTAAATTGCTACCTTGGACCGGTGAGGGGGTGGATCGATCGCATTATCCATGAGAAATGTAAGATTTTACTGCCAATAAAAGCTACCTTGGGCTTGGGTGAACTGTAGGAGGCTTTCTTTTGTTTATGGTGTGCAGCTCATGGTAAGAAAGATCTTTGTTTTCATTGGTAATTTGATTTGTGGGAAATAAATGTTAATTAGTGTAGCTTGAGAGTCAGTCGATTGAAGTCGCCTCATTATTTTCTTTCGAGTGATATTTATATGGAAAGCGGTGAAGCCTCTTTGAGAGTAACAAGAAGGCGGCCTGGAGTTTCGTTACACCAGCTTTGATGAGGATTCTTGGGGCGAACACAATGCAACATTTGAAGAGAAAAAGTTCCTTCTTTTTGGCAAGCAAATATCGTCGAAGCCTCCATAGCCTGAAGGAGAAGAAGAAGGAGAAGGAGGTGGAGGAGAAGACGAATAGACCAATGCTTCTCCTTCTACAGTCCATGTGCTCAGGGTGGTCCACGTCGCGGAGGATCTCAATTTTGCGGTAGAACTGGTTTCGGACGATGTCCTCGTTGTTTCCAGTTGGGCGGTGACTTTTGTAGACTTTGTCGCCCCTGCTGCTACCGATTCGGTTGTGTCTTTCTAGAGATGAGGGCGCCGAGCAAGGAGGGAGAGGCACTACTAAAGAAGAGAACCCTTCTCTGAACGATGAGGCGGGGATATTTTGGGTAGTTCTTGTTCTGCAAGTTTGATAGGGTGTTGTAAACTGTTCTCGGTCATTAAAATGACTCCGAAAATGGCCAAAACTTGACCATCTCGTCCTTCCATGGATTGGGAGAAACACTACTAAAGAAGAGAACCCTTCTCTGAACGATGAGGCGGGGATATTTTGGGTAGTTCTTGTTCTGCAAGTTTGATGCGCATGAGCACATCGAGTCTGTCTCGCTTCAGGGCTACCCAAATCGACCCACGCTGGATTTCCTGGACGGCGCTGGATTTGTTCTATTGAAAGCACAGATTGCTCACTCTTGCAACGGATTGCTGTTGTGTAAGTATCGTTATCTTGTTCGTTATCGTATCTACTCATCAGATCATTACCTCGTTTGCAACCCAACTACAAAGACACATGCATTAATTCCCGACCCCCCTGCGTTTTCATCTTTGGGTGTTCCCGGTGCGTTACGTGCTTTCTTGGCTTTTGATCCTTCGAAATCGCCTCGCTATAAAGTTGTGTTTATGGGTCTTGATCCCGATTCTGAGAAACTCTATTCTCAAATTGATGTCTATTGTTCAAAGAGAGCATCTTGGAAACAGATTTGTGCGCCCCGTTCGAGGCTTAGACACGTGGCGTTGTGCGGTGATGTTATGCATTGGTTAAGTGCTGAGGACGTTTTATTGAGATTTGATGTTGATTCAGAGATGATGATAGAAACGGAAAACCCTCTGGAAGTTTTTTCCGTGGACAATATCAAGTACTTTGGAGAATTTGGTGGCCGTTTGATTCTTATTCGGAATCATGGATCTCCTGAGACGTTTGGAATTTTTGAGATGGACAAGGATTATAGCTGCTGGGTTGAGAAGTTTTCGGTCGAACTTGGACCCTTACTTTCGAAGGAAAGAAAGTGCATCTCTAACTGTTCTGTGCAGTGTGTTGTGAAGGGGGACAAGGAGAAAGATTTTGAGCTTGTGTTAGCTTTCGCAGGGAAAGAAATACTATCCTATAATCTGGTGTGCAAGACATGGGACGTGCTTTATGATGCAGCTCCAGGTGAATCAATTTCTTATAGTTATGTAGCTGCATATCCGTATATTGAAAGCCTATCTCCTCTTTGAGCATTTTCCAACACAATACATGCTGGAGCTCGTGTTTTGTTTTTTCCTGTTTAGAACATTGAATATGTTAATGTCTCAGATGGCAATTTTACAGTGAGGCTATGCTCTTTTTCCTTCAAAAAGGTGGATTGCAATATTATCCTTTTGTTACAAGATGGTTGCTATTTCGAGTTATATAATGTAAAAGACTATGCTCTTTTTTGAACTTATATGTGTGTGACATGTCCCTTGGTTAAAGCCTTAGAATTTTCCTCTCCTCAAGTTACAAAGAAATCTCCTTATTCGGCATCAAACACCGTTTGATATGGCACTTACAATCCTTCAGATGGACAAAGACTACTTGAGGAGATGTGTTTACCTATATTACACACTCAGAATCAAACACCGTTTGATATGGCACTTACAATCTTTCAGATGGACAAGGACTACTTGTGGAGATGTGTTTACCTATATTAAACACTCAGAATCAAACACCGTTTGATATGGCACTTACAATCCTTGTGAACCTCATATACGAGGACATGTTTATCTACTATATTTTAGGTGAGTGTACTCTATTGTAAGTGATGATAATGTTAAATTGAGATTTGATGTTGAATCAGAGAAGATGATAGAAAAGCCAAACCCTTCAAAAATTTTGCCAACAGATGAAAAAGTATTTTGGTGAATGTAGTGGCCGTTTGGTTCTTATTCAGACTCATACACCTCCTGCCGTGGCGTACAGAATCCTTGAGATGGATAAGGACTACTGCCATTGGATTGTGATGTTTTGGTTCAATCTTGGACCCTTAGTTTATGTACTCCTTAAGATGCAAAGCAAATACCTTCACTATTCCGCGTTGCGTTGTGAAGGGCGACAAGGAAGAGGATTTCTCCATAAAAAGAAAACAAGGAAGAAGATTTTGCACTCCTGTTAACTATTCCAGGGGTTTTGATTTTTTAGGCTTTGTTTTGGGTGAGGTTTGCCTGGTTGGGTGTGTCCTTTTTGGGTTTCGCTTTGGGTCTTAGGTGTTAGGTGTCTCTTTGGGAGTGGTTTATTTGTTGGTTTCTTGCCAACCTAGGTTTGTTATTCTCTCCCTTTGGGTCCGTGTCGGCTTATGATTGCTGGTGTTGTTGTTTCCCCTTGTGGGTTTTCTCTTCTCCAGCTTGAAGCTGTTTTGGATCATTTTAATCTTTGTAATTTGTTTTCAAAGATTAATAAATTTTTCGCCTTTCAAAAAAAAAAAACTATTCCTGGTGTAGGCGCGGTCAAGATTATTGACATGTCATCAGAGAAGACCTTTTGACCAACCAATTGGCCGTGGACACGTGGCAATTAGGTCCACGCGGGAAGTCAGTCTTAGTCAAAATACTATTCCGAGATGACGTTTGACTGACCAGTGGAAGGGAAGCACGTGTAGCCCATAAGATCGATACCCGCGGAAGGGAAGACCCCGCGGGCCCCGCAGGGGAGAACCGAAGACGTACCAGAATTGGTACAGAAGCTACAAGAAGACCCCGGGATCCTATTCTGGCCTAAAAGGCAGGCCCGGAAGGGACCCTGCGGGAAGCAAGCGATCGCCGCGGGTCGCGACCTTGCTCTAGCGGGAATTGGGGAAGCTCTTGTGGCTTGGTGGCTTGGGATGGAGGTAGCGTCGCGGAAGCGCGAGTCCCCCCCCCCGCGGAAAGTCCTCCGCGGGAGGACGAGTCTTCCGCGACCTGGAGGTACGGGAGGGGCACGTGTTGGGGTCTTATAGGAGCGTCGTCCTGGGCCTGACCTAGGCCCATGTGCCCTATAAATACCCCTGATATTCCCAATGATTGCCAGAGGCTGACTTTTCTGGAAAGAGAGAGAGAGAGAGAGAGAGAGCACTGATTCTGAGGAAGGAGAACATTCTTCCCCGGAGAGAAGGTGACCTCACTCACTTGATTCCAGAAACGGGTAGACGTCATCCCCCCGCGGAGAACAAAGGAGACATGTTGCCTTTGTCCTTTCCGTACCTCTTGCTCCAGCCGTCACCCCACGAATTTATTCCTCTTTTCCCTCGGTACTAATTATCGGCCAATCGCACCTCTCCAGCTCACTTTTCTACACGTAAGCAACCCCAAAAGGAACCCGCTTCACCCACACCTGGGAAAGTAATATCGTATAATCTGAAGTACTACAAGACATTGATTTGGCTCTAGGTTAATTAGTTTCATATAATCATCCCCCTTTTTTTTTTTTTTTTGGAGACAGATGTGATGGCAATTTCCATCTAATTTGAAGATTCCTACTTGAAACTAGAATTCATAGTTCCTAGCGAGAGACTGAACGAACCCGAGAAAGCAGGAAAGCTAGGTTAACTCCATAACCCAAACACCCCGATGCCATTCAACAAGGGAACCCCCAAACAGAAACAAGAGCTAAAACCTTTGATCCCTTCTCTCCTTTGTTGGAGCTCATGTTTTTTTTTCCCTGTTTAACTTGGCCCAAACCTTTCAAGAATTGGCTTTCGGAAGCGTTGAATATGTTCATCTCATAATGCGCGGCCAGTGGTTGTTTTCTCCTTCAAACAAGTGAACTGCACCAAATGGTTGTGCTGAATGCTCAACTACCAGATACTGGGAACGAGTCACCGGACTGATTTCTTTTTTTCTTCCTTTCTTTGATCTAGAACTAATCTTTTCCTTGCTGAGGAGAAAGAACAACGGTGTTACCTCTGTATCATTGAGAAATATTGTTTCCGTCTAGGGGTGTAAACGAGCCGAGTTTCGGCGAGCTCGAGTCTTAACGAGCCGAGCTTAGTCATTTACTAAACGAGCCTCTTTAATCGAGCCGAGCCTCCCTTAACGAGCTGAGCTTTTGTCGAACGAGCCGAGCTCCACTCGGCTCGTTTAGTTAACGAGCCGAATACTCGAGCTCGAGCTCGCAAGTAGCTCGGCTCACTTACAGCCCTAATTTCAGCCCAAGCAAGCTTTCCTAATTTGGTTACGGAAGGTTTTGCCATTGAACTTGCCTACAAGGCTACAAGCAAGGGAATCAACAAACACAATCTCTGATCAATCTGAGATTGTTGAATTTTTTTTTTTTTAACAAATTGTAAAAAATGAGTAGCTTCAATCATTAAAAGAAATTTGAAAAGACTTACAAAAGACCACAATACCAAAGTTTATAAAGACCATTGCATCAATTGAAGCTAATTTCTTTTTGATAACTTAGGTCTTCGGTTTAGTTTGTGCACATATCGACTAATTTTAAGATTAATCTCACCGTCCGCATGGAGAGGCTCAATTGAAACCGAAGCAAAGTTCCGTATAATTTGGTGTCATTAGAGTTGATAGCACCTAGAGGTATCGAACTTAGGACATTTAGGCAGAGCAAACCCGAAGTCCCAAAGTAACCGCCAACTATCTCATCATATACCCGTTCTTATAAAGGTAGGTGCTAGGTAAGAAACTTCAATGACATGTTACTCTTCCGTAATGATTTTTGCATTCCACTTTCTTATAAATGCACTCCCAAAATTGTCTTAGCGATAGGGCTTAAAATTACATAACACAAGTACTAAAAAGACAAAAAAGGTCTGATAAAAAAAAAGTACTAAATGACAAAATTTAGAGGGCAAAATATTTTGGCACTCCACTTTTTTTTAAGATGGCACTCCAAAAATTGTCTTTTAGTGTAAAAATTATACTTAACAAGGCACACTAAAAGATAAATTTTAAAGTGTCATAATAATAATAATAATAATAAGTGGAGTGCCAAAATCATTTTCCAATTTAGAGTGCATTTATAAAAAAGCAAAAATCATATTTCATTACAATGCTGGTATCACCTTTCAGTTTCAAAAATGCTAGGGGTACATATGAAATGTACATAAGAGTTTTGTGAGGCCCACCTCGGGTCCCACAAAGGTGATTCAAATTGCCCATTATTTTTCAAACATTTTTTTATGGAGCCCTGTAAAAAATCAGCACAACCCGATATCAGTAATGATTTTTTCTGAATTTGTAGGGGCAAAACTACTTAACTGCTTAGTTTCTCCCCTACAAATTCAGAAAAAATCCTTACCGATATCGGGTTGAGCTAATTTTTTACAGGACTCCATAAAAAGGTGTTTTAAAAATAATGGACGGTTCGGATCATTTTTGTGTGACCCGATTTGGGCCCCACAAAATTTATATGTACATTGTATGTACATTTCATATGTACCAATAGGAGCACTCTTTGAGTTTACATGAAGAGCAATCGTACAATCGCATGCTTCTTGTTCAATACCTTCACGTTAAGAAGAGGAACTGTAATAACAATGAACCAAATGATTGGTATAGTTTGCATGGAAATTAAAGGCATATGGAAGGATGGAACCAGGAGGTCTAGTGACGACGGCCGTCACGATAAGAATTTTAGAAAATGTAATTATTATATGTGGAAAAAAAATTATCCCCAACTTATTTAGTCTCGCCATTGCTAAGCTTTTTTCCTTATTTTTTATTATATGCTAGTCATAAATCTTTTATTATTTTTTTTAAGAAAGGAGACCAAAAAAAGTATTCTATATCTAAATTCAATGGACCAAAAGTGAAATAATATAAATGATGATGTATAATTAAGAAAAAAAAAAAACTCCACATTCTAACCCTAAAATAACTTAACCTAAAAAATTAAAGGAATTTAATTATAATGTCACTCTCTAAATTTATAATGTCACACCCAAAAGGGAGTGCGATTATCAATTTGGAAAATCTATATAGGGATCTGGGGAGTGACATTATCTTTGTGCATACTGATGCTTAGACTATCAATGAAGAAAACATGATAATGTGCACATGGTAATGTTTTCTGAGCCAAATTTTTATTTAATACGGCTTGTCTTGACGGGGAAAAATAGAAAAATAATAAATAATGAATTTTACGCAAATACTTTTTGAAATATCAAGAAAAATTTCGGATTTTTTCCACAAAGGACCCATAAAAATAAAATGCATGTGAACTCGTTGACGAAGAAACCGCGCAAGTCAATGGGGGAACAGTAAGTCTACTGGTAAAGCAATACTGTACAGATTTTGCGTACAGACTTTTTCCACAAAGGGCTATGAACCTTGTTACTGGCACAGCAGATCCTATACAAATAATCCAATTCGTTAATTGTGTTTAAAACAATTTTTCAAGAGCCTCCACGAAAAATTAGCTCAATCCGATACCTAAAAGTGCTTGATCTAATTATCTAACTTTTCATTCGGGTTTTTAGAGAATGAAAAGTTAGACGATTAGATCAATTACTTATAGGTGTCGGATTGAGCTAATTTTTTGCAGGAGCACTTGAAAAAATATTTTAAACATCATGAACGGCTCGGATTATTTGCATGGGACCATTAATAGACCCCACAACACGATCTGTGCACAGATCTGCTGTGCCAGTAGACTTTATGTGGGGGAAAAGCGATGAAGCTACTGATTCCACCACCAGCTTGGTTGACATCAAATCAAATGATCAGCCGATAAAACTGAAAACCCTCCTCCTGTAATCATTTCCATTCATTGATTCCATGGATGCTCTGTTGGACCTTCCACCCGCGGCGGAAGTAATCGCCAATAACGTTGATCTCCTCACTCAAATCCTTCTATTTTTGCCGGCGAAATCCCTTATCCGATTCAAGTCCGTGTCTAAGCAATGGCTCTCTCTCATATCCGACACCCAATTCGCCGCCGAACACCACTGCCGAAACCCTCGGCCCTCGATTTCGGGCTTTTTCTTGGGCTGGAAATATGCGAATCAAAGCTGCAATTGTGTCTCCCTTCAGGGCGACCCAACTGGGCCCTCACTCGATTACCTCCACAGCATTGGATTTGTATACCGAGCAAAGATCGTTCACTCTTCCAACGGATTGCTGTTATGTGAGTATAGTCAAGTTCTTTGTAATGTATACATCGATCGTTACCTTGTTTGCAATCCAACTACGCAGAAGTATACAGTAATTCCTGAGCCCGGACCCGGCGTGTTCTCATCTGGGTGTATCGCTTTATTGGCCTTTGATCCTTCGAAATCGCCTCGCTATAAAGTTGTGCTTCTGGGTCTTTATCCCTATGTTGAAAATCCTTATGTTCAAATTGATATCTATTGTCCGGAGAGTGCATCTTGGAAACAGATTCGTGCACCCTGTAGAAGGCTTACACACCCGGTGTTTTGTAGCGGAGTAATCTATTGGGTAGGTTATGAGAATGTTGTATCGGGGTTTGATGTTGATTCAGAGAAGATGATAGAAATGAAGAAACCCCTGAAAATTCGTTCGGTGGACAGGATTAAGTATTTCGGGGAATGTGGCGGCCGTTTGATTCTTTTTCAGACTCGAAACGGGTCTGCTATGGCATTCGATATCCTTGAGATGGGTAACGACTATTGTTGTTGGATTGTGAAGTGTCGGGTCAATCTTGGACCCTTACGATCTGTATCCCCTCAGTTGGAAAGCGAATACCGCAAGTATTCCGTTCTGTATGTCACGGAAAAAGATTTCGCACTCGTGCTAGCTTTTCCAGAGAAGACAATATACTATAATCTGAAGTGCAATTCATGGAATGTGCTTCATGATGTGCCTCGAGGTCAATCGATTGCTCATTTTGATCCTTGTGATACTGCTTTTCCCTATGTTGAATCCCTATACCCTCTTTGAGAAATGTCATTCAGATTACATGTTGGAACTCGTGTTATTTTCTTTCCCCTGTTTTTTTGATTTTGTGCTTATTCACAAAAAATTTCACGTATGCTAGTTTTGCGTCAAGTTTGACCATCCCAACGAAAAGAATAAAAGAAATAAAAAAACTATGAATTTTACATGAATATTCTTAAGAATATTCAAGAAAAATAGAACAAGTCAGACTTTTTCCATAGAGCCATAAAATGCATATAAACTCGTTGACGAAGAAACCGATACCACCAGCTTACGTTGACATCAAATCAAATGAACCCCAAAATGATCAACCGATCAAACTGAAAACGCTCCTCCTGTAGTCACTTCCATTCATCGATTCCATGGATGCTTTGTCGGACCTTCCACCCCCGGCGGAAGTAATCGCCAATAACGTTGATCTCCTTACTCAGATCCTTCTGTTTTTGCCGGCGAAATCCCTGATCCGATTCAAGTCCGTGTCCAAGCAATGGCTATCTCTCATATCCGACTCCCGATTCGCCGCCAAACACCACTGCCGAAACCCTCAGCCCTCGATTTCGGGCTTTTTCTTGGACTGGAAATATTCGAGTCAAAGCTGGAAGTGTGTCTCCCTTCAGGGCGACCCAACTGGGCCCTCACTCGATTACCTCCACCGCAATGGAGTTGTACACCGAATAAAGATCGTTTGCTCTTCCAACGGACTGCTGTTATGTTCTGTTGCTTGTAACGTATACATTGATCATTACCTTGTTTGCAATCCAACTACACAGAAGTATACAGCAATTCATGAACCCAGACCCGGCGTGTTTTCATCTGGGGTATATGCTTTATTGGCTTTTGATCCTTCAAAGTCGCCCTGCTATAAAGTTGTGTTTCTGGGTTATTGTATACATGTTGGAACTTCCTATTCTCAAATCGATACCTATTGTTCGGAGAGTGCATCTTGGAAACAGATTCGTGCACCCTGTAGAAGCCTTATACACCCGGTGTTTTGTCGCGGAGTAATCTATTGGTTCGGTTATGAGAATGTTGTATCGGGGTTTGATGTTGATTCAGAGAAGATGATAGAAATGAAGAAACCTCTGAAAATTCATTCGGTGGACAGGATTAAGTATTTCGGAGAATGTGGCGGCCGTTTGATTCTTATTCAGACTCCAAACCGGTGGGCTGTGGCATTCGAAATCCTTGAGATGGACGAGGACGATTGTCGCTGGATTGTGAAGTGTTTTGTCCGTCTTGGACCCTTAAAATCCGTATCCCCTCAGTTGCAAAGCGAATGCCGCAGGTATTACGTTCTGTGTGTTTTGAAGGGCGAGACGGAAAATGATTTCGAACTCGTGTTAACTTTTCCAGAGAAGACAATCTACTATAATCTGAAGTGCAATTCATGGAATGTGCTTCATGTGCCTGGAGGTCAACGAATTTCTCCTTCAGATTCTTGTTATGATGCTTTTCCCTCTGTTGAATCCCTATACCCTCTCTGAGAAGGTCACTGATTTTCGCGCTCCAAAGTTTACTGCAGGCGTTCCACTTTTTTGTTTTTACACTGTGATGTTGCCTGTAAAAACAAAATACACTGTGAGTATAAAAACAAAAAGGTGGAGCGCCTGCAGTAAATCTTGGAGCGTGAAAATCAGTATCCCTTTGAAAAATGTCATTCAGAATACATGTTGGAGCTCGTGTTTTTTTTTTTCCCCTGTTTAACACGAGCGTAAGGAATATATTTGCTGTTAGATCTTTCATTTCTGAACTGATGGACGTCCCATCTTCATTTGCCTCCCCCACCCGTACCCCTTCTTTCCTTCCCCCTCCTCCTCCATCGTTTTCCCATCTCAAACCCCCATCCCCGCTTCCTTCTTCTCCTCTGTGGCTCAGTTTGGGGTCAGATCGGGTGTTGTGGTGTAGCTAGGGTGGCTAGGCTTCTCCTCCGGCAAATAAATTGCAGGTTCCGTGGCGGCGGCTCCGGCTGCATTTTCGGGCACCGGATGTGTTTTTTTCTCTTTTTTAATTTTTGTTTTGTCTTCTCACTCCCCGGTTTCGAAGAGGTTTGTTCCCTGCGTGGAACTTTTGCTACCCTTTGTGGGTGTTTCTGTTTCCGTTGAGAGTTGATCGGAGAAGAGGACGGTGAGGCGCTTCAATTTACAACTGCTGTCTTCTTCTCCGTTCGCGTCCGCTCCCTGCGTGGAACTTTTTCTACCACTTTTGGGTAATGTTTTCTGTACTAAGAGTTCTTTCTATCCAAACCATTTGGATAACCTTATCGTGGGTTTGTTCCCATCGAGGGGCTTCGGTTTGGGATTTGTAACCCTTTGGGTAGATTTTGAGTAATCAAAATCTTCTGAGTTTGTCAAAAAAAAAAAAAAAAGGTATATTATATTTTGTTCAGAAAGAAATCTCCTGGTTACACCAGTATCTTGTGTAACAAAGATCACTAATTTGATTTATGACCAAAACTCCTTAACTTCATGGCATTTGCATACAGTACACATTCTTTGACGGAACGTGTGATATAGAATTTCCGTTCTTTCATGCATTGCATTTGCCAAAATATCTCTCGGTTAAAATTTCTTGAGAGAGTTTATGGCAAACACGGAAGGATGCCTGAGGACCATTAATTCAGATTAGATTAAAGTTGCTGAAAATTTGGGTTTCATGGGTATGTTGGGAGAGGTTTGGTGTCTTTTCCTCGAAGTCGAAGAACAGCTGCAATGGTTCGTACAATCGCGATCCTAGGTGGCGCGCAGCTCATGGCAAGAAAGATTGTTTCCAATTGGTAATGCGATTAGGAGGAAAAGCCCTATATTCGCTTTTGTGTTAGTTTTACAGGCTTCTTCATAGTTTTGTACTGAGTGGATCTTTCATCTTTGTAAGGAAAGTGCCCGCCAGCTTCTTCGATGGCGTGAGAATCCATTTAAAGCTGTGACATACATACCGCAAGAAGACAGCAGTCAAATGATACATCTAAAGAACGAGCAATTAAATTGAGATACATGCTGCAAGAAAACAGCAGTCAGCAGTACAATTTAATCGTATAAAGACTTACAATGCCTAAAGAGAGGATGCAACCAAATTTATTCAACACAGACAACTGCTTACACGCATAAAGAAACAAAGGCAATTTCGAACGTCCATCACTCAAGTATTGCCAAAGCCAGTAATGCGGCACATTGCCAACCACTTTAAACAGGATCTCTTCTCTGAACTCTTTTCTTCATCATCTCACCCCACCTGGAGAAGACATTGGAGGCCTCGAATTTTCCTGAAAACTTCATCTTTATGGCCAACTCCCCTAATATATCAGGTTTTCCAGCTCTAGAGAAATCAGCAGCAAACTTGTTGTAATCAAGTTGAGGAGCTTTCATTCCTTTCTCTATCATTTCCTCTAGATATCGACAAGCCTCTTGTGATCTTCCCTGCCTTATAAGCCCTCCAATTAAAACAATGTAAGAGTTATCATCGGGGCAACAACCCTTCCGATTCATCTCGTCCCAAACTGCATAACCCATCTCATAATTTCTCGTCTCCAAATAGGACCTCATCATCATATTGTAAGTGTGAATTGTTGGTTCCAAACCACATTTAATCATCTTCTTGTAAATCCTCACTGCATCGTCAGGCATTCGCTTATTCGTCATCAATTTTATCAACGCATTGTAAGTCTGCACATCTGGTGGGAGCCCCTTTTCTTTCATCTCTGTCAAAAGCCCATAAACTTTGTCCATCTCTTTTTTATTCCCAAACCCTGTAATCAAACAAGTGTAAACTGCAGCATCCGGATCACAGCCAGATTTAGCCATCTCCTCGAAATAATCAACAGCTTCTCTCATCTTCATTTGCTTACACAAGTCCCGAATCAAGATTGTATAGCTTCGAACATTAGGATTTGGACCTTTGGCCTTCATGACCTCAAACAGCTTGATAGCATCAGACCTTTTTCTACACCTCAACAAACCTTCAAGCATTGTATGATGGGCAATAATATCCGGCTTAAAACCTTTATCAATCATCTCGTTCCACACCCTCACTGCCTCCAATAAATTCTTCACTCTACACCACCCATTTAGCAAAACCGTATACGTCCTCAAATTTGGAGTAAACCTCTCTTTTAACTTGTCAAACATAAGTTGAGCTTCCTTGCCAAGTTTCGCTCTCCCAAGAGAATCAAGCAAACAGTTGATGGTATCAACTCCAACTTTAAACTTATATTTCTTCATCAACTCGAAAATCCCGACTGCTTTCCTCCTCTCTTTCGCTTCACAAAAGGCCTTGATAGCAATCTCAAATGTTTCAATTGTGAGTAACCCTCTGTCACCTATTTCTTCAAGCATTGTCACCATAGTCTCAAATTGCCTAGTCTTCCCGAGTATAAACATCATCTTGTTGTAAGACCTCGAATCGTGAGAATATTCCGCCCTCTGCCCCGCCCAGCAGAAGAACCGAAATGCCGGCCGCCTCGCGTGGCGGAACCGCTCCAAAACCTCCACCACCAAATCATGGGTAAGTTTGACCCCACACGAGTCCAAAACTGCCTCCATGTTCCGATCCAAAGCAAACAATTCGTCGATCACCTTGCATACCCTCTCCACCTCTTTCAAATCTGCCTTAGATTCAACATTTCCTGCCTCAATTTTCTCAACATTCTCAGTATCCGATTCAGAATCGGCCTCGAAACCTGAACACCCATTTGAAACAATGCAAAAACCTCTCCTAGTTCTAAAGTTAGAGGCTACGGGTTCAAACTTGGAATACCGATTTGAAATGCAAAAATCTCTTCTAGTAGTAAAGTTTGGGGCGACGGATCGCAATGATGAATTTGCATCAGAATACAAATACACATTTGAAATGCCACCAAAACCACTACTAGTACCGGGGTTTGGGGTTCGGGCTTCAAACGTCAAAAACCTATCAGAATTCGAATACCCATTTGAAACACTAGAAACATCTCTGTTACTAATAAAGTTTGGGGTTAGGGGTTCCATTGATGAATTTCCATCAGAATCAAAATACCCCTTCGAAATGCTGCCAAAACCACTCCTCGTACCAGGGTTCAGGGCTTGGGCTTGAAATGTCGAATACCCATCGGAATTTGAAAACCCATTTGAACCCCTAGAAACATCTCTCTTACTAGTAAAGTTTGGGGCTAGGGGTTCCAATAATGAACTTCCATCAGAATCAAAATACCCATTTGAAATGAATCCAAAACCACTACTAGTACCAGGGTATGGTGCTAGGGTTCGAAACGTTGAATAACCATCAGAATTTGAATACTCCTTTGAAACCCTAGAATAATCTCTGATAGCAGTGAAGTTTGGGGCTAGGGTTTGCAGTGTTTCTTGTCGAGGAGGGAGGAGAGAGGGTGGAGATGGGTGTGGCAAAAGATGTGGAATTTGAATACCAGTAACATGGACACTATAATCATGAGTAAAATGAAGCAGACGAGGCAAGGGCAGAGGGATACCGTAAAGCAAGCGGCGCACTTGCTGTCCTCCTCCGGCGGTGGTTTGTCCGTGATAGATAGGGCGTAGAACGGCGGCGGAGGCGGCGTAGAAGTGGAGGAGTTGGCCATTGAGGTTCGGTTTTCTCAGATTGCTAAGACCCATTTGAAGTGAACTCCATTAATTGGGGAAGGAGAAGAATCAAAATGTGAAGTAATTGGGCAACTAGAAAGTGGTTTGGACTTCGGAGAGATCTTGGAGAGAAATAGGCAAAAGAGCCGTGCTATCCACACAGATTTCTGTGCACAGATTGTGCACAGATTTCAATGTGTCGTCCACTACGGATTCCACACAAATAATCCGAGCAGTTCATTAAATGTAAAATATTTTTTCGAGTGTACACGCGAAAAATCAACTAAATCCGATACATATAGAGGCTCGATCCAATAACCTAACTTTTCATTCAGATTTCAGGATAATGAAAAGTTAAATGATTGGATCGAGAGCCTATAGGTATCGGATTGAGCTAATTTTTTGCGTGGACCATTGAAAAAATATTTTACATATAATGAGTGGCTCGGATCATTCGTGTGGGACCAATAGTGGACCCCACATAATGATCTGTGCATAATATGTGTATGAAAAGTCTGTGTCAATCTGGGGATACGTTGACGCAACACTTTAATTTTTCGGATTTTACACAACACATTTTCTATGTCAACGAGGAAAATTATTCGAGCGGTAACCCGTCACATGATACTACAAACCTCTTCTCCATCAAACATTGTTATGAAATTCAAAGAAAGTGTGTGGATTCCAAAAAAATGTGTGATGGAGAAGGAGCCTCAAACCCCTTCTTATCTTTGTTTTACTGAAAAATAAATTTGCGTAAAGAACTCTTATCTTGACTCTGATCTAAACAATGAGTTTTACTCAATTTGTTATGTAGTGTGTGGATGGTGAAGTGATGGTGTGCAGATGGTGGTAGTGGTAATCGTAAAGAGATGGCGATGGCGGTCAAATGACGACGATAGTAGAGGAGTAGTGTTGAAATGATGGTGCGTAAGTAGTGGTAGTGGTGGGAGGTTGTGGCAATAGAATTTTGGTGGAGGTGATGCGGTGGTAGAGGGTGGTTAGGAGGTGGCGATGGTGTTAGTGGTGGGGGTTTTGGTGGTAAATGGATGATAGTCGTCGTGATAAAGTGATGGTGGTGTGTGTGAAATGATTCCTTTGGAGGTAGTGGTAGTGGTGGAGATGTTGTGGTAGTAGTGGTAAAGCGATATGTGGTGGTGGTTAAATGATGGTGGGAGTGTGGAATGCGCTTTAGGAACGATTGGAGTGTGCCTTGAGCGTTTCGAAATGTATCTACTTGTGAAGTTGGTCAATCAAGTGCGCCTCAGGCGTACTCCGAGTGCTCGTTGGGCGTATCCTCCAAATATCAAGTGTGCCTCACCTCCGCCTCGATCAACATTCTTTTACCACCCATAACCTCTATCGCTCCATGATCAACTTAATACTACTACAATTGCTACACCATCACCACCACTGCTCTCACTTCACCACCACTAGCACCACCCCTCGACCCCCCACCTCTGGTCCATCACTAGCATTTCAACATCGCCATCACCTCTCCACCCCATCACTTTACCACCACATCTTCACCACCATCCTCTCTCTCTCTCTCTCTCTCCACCCTTCTGTCCAAAGAAATGGGAGGCAAATCACAGCTGGCGGATGGAGAAATGTCTTCAGTCGCATTAACTATAGTCGCCTAGAGCTACAAATAAACTAAGCTATCATAAGCTGTTTATGAGTGCTCTACTCAGCTCGATATGGGCTCGGTTCAAATAGCTCAATACGAAACGAGATGAATTCGAGCTCTAGTTTTACGCTCATTCAATAAAAGAATCAAGCTCGGATGCCTTGATACTAAGCGAGTTGAGCTCAAGCTCAATTATTCGGTCTCAACTCAAGCTCAAGCAAAACTCGAGCTTTAGAATGAGCGGAACTCGAACACTTTAAAACTCGGCTCGGCTCGGCTCATTTGCAACTCTAACTTTGACGGGTCAACCCAGAACCAGTCTTTTTTTTTTTTTACAAAGAGAAAAAATAGACAATGAACATGGAATAACATGCCGCATGAGTATGAGACTTTCCTTCCCATAAACATGGTTCAGACCTAGTAGTGGTGAAGCAATTTGTGCTGGTGGTTTAATGATGGTGGAAACGTGGTGGTTGAGATGTAATGTGCTTCAGGCAGGATTGGATTGTGCCCCAAGTGCATGCGTTGAAATGTATTTACTGATACAATGCGCCTCAGGCGCAGTTAAAAAGCGCCTCGGGCGCATCCTCCACAGGCCAAATGCACCTCACCCGCAATCCAAGTTCACCCCGGCGTATCCTCTACAGACCCAAAGAGGTGCAATTCAAGTGCGCCCAGACGCATCCAATGAGCCTCAGGCGCAATCCAAGTGCGCCCGGGCGCATCCTCTATAGACCAAATGAGGCACAATTCAAGTGCGCTCCAAGCATATCCTCCACAGATCAAATGCACCTCAAGCGCAATCCAAGTGTGCCCGGGCGCATTCTCCACAGATCAAGTGCGCCTTAGGGGCAATTCAAGTGTGCCACAGGCGCCACAAGTGTGCATCACCTCCGCCTCCACCACCATTCTTTTACCACCCCATAAACACTATCCCAGTACAATCAACTCAACAATACCATCTCCACCACCGCTCTCACTTCACCACCTCTAGCACCACCCCTCCACCCCCACCCCCACCTCGCTCCATCACTAGCACTTCACCATCGCTGTCACCACCTACCTCATCACCTTACCACCGCATCCCCACCACTACCATCATCTCTCTCTCTCTCTCTGGTTTGATCACCACCCTTTTGTCAACAGAAATGGGAGACATATCACAGCCTGCGCGCGGTTGGAGAAACGTCTCCAGTCTTTACTGTTTTCAGCAATGTCGTATTATCTATAGTCGCCTTGAGCTACAAACAAACTGAGCTATTATAAGCTGTTTGTGAGCAGCTTGGCTCGGCTTGTTATGGGCTTGGTTCAACTCAGCTTGATACGAAACGAGACGAATCTGAGCTCTAGTTTTAAGCTCGTTCAGTAAATGAACCAAGCTCGAACGCCTCAATACTAATTAGTGAGCCAATCTCAAGCTCAATTATTTGGACTCAACTCAAGCTCAAGCCGAACTCAGGCTTTTGAACAAGCTGAGCTTGAAAACTTTAAAGCTCGGCTCGTGCCGTTTGCAACCCTAGTTTTGACGGGTCAAACGCAGAACTAGTTTTTTTCTTTTTTTCTTTTTAAACAAACAAAAAATAGAAAATGAAGATGGAAGAACATACACCAAGAGTATGTGACTTTCTTTCCCATAAACAAGGTTCAGACCTACTTTTCTGCAAGTTTTAAAACTAAAATCTATCTTTGTCACATCAAATAATCTCTCTCTGATACAAGAAAAACCTGTACTCATCATTTTTTCCTAAACAGATTCCTAAGCCTATTTTTGTTTTCTGTTTCTCCACTAACTATAGAGTATGCTGGTCATAGTATTAAAGTTCTATGCAAGAAAAGTGGAACAAAACGAATTGCCAACTAAAATAAAGTTCCCAACATTGTTTGGCAACGCATGGCTAATCTTTCCCACGGGCTAATTGCCTTTTCTAGCATCAGCATGCCCTTCACTATTTTAAGATTGCCATTTTCACAAGGAACTTCAGAAATCTCTTATTACTTCAGAAATGAACTACAAAATACATTCACAGTTTCAGAGGTGAACTTCAAACCTACTCTATGATTTACAGAAGAAAATTCACTCTAGACAAAAACCCTACAGTATGATTCTGATTCTTTTTGTATCCCAAAGAATTTGCTTTCTTGTCTCTGTGATTACTATTGACAGTGCCAACTGCCAAGAACTTCCTACAAGTACGCAGAGGAAACAACTCCACCTTTCTTGTTTTATCCCTCAAAAGCAGAAGTTTTGGCTAGTAGAGTTGCAAGTCATCGAGTAGGAAACTCGGAGAGCAGTTGTCAACTTTACCGAGACTCAGGAGTAGTTGTTGGAGCAAACTTTCAATCAGAGGGAACTCCTGTAAAGTGCCAACAGAGTGATGCAGAAAATTTTTCTTTTCAGAAAAAAAAAAAAAAAGTGATGCAGAAAATAGATAGAACAGGTAAACCAGTTTCCTTTTGATAGATGGAGTTATGTTGATAATAGAGCAGGCGAAGAAAGATGAAAATTTTGATGGCAGATACCTTAGTGAGATCAACAAAAGAACCATCAGTTAAGCTATCTGGTAGATTCTCCCTTACCGTATTGAAACCTCTGCAAAACGTCAGAACATAAGATACAATCTTTCCGGCAATGACATCAATCTCAATTGCAGGCATAATCTAAGTTATGGTTGTCAAGTGTGGGTGCATATGTATTTTGAAGGGTAAAATGGTCATATAACTGAATGTAAGAATTAAAGCACTCCTCGAACTGTTTAAAATTAATGCAAAAACACATATTACATTAGACACAAACATGAAACAAGTGTCCATGGAAAGTATCAAAATCAAACACTTATCTCATACCCTTATCCAAGTGTCTAAGAGTTCATGTAACATAGGCATAATATTGAATCAGAAGTGCCCAAAAACTAACAAATAAAAACTCAGCAATCTAGATGACGGTATTATAAAATGAGCAAGATCACGGTCTAAGAGCATCTTAACACTCATTATAACAGCTTACCGAGTGTGAGTGCAGAGCAGTACGTAGCAGCGAAGAATATGAAATAGGAGGCGGGGAGAGAAATCTTGGTCCAAAGCCAAACAAGTAACTGGTGCGACTCTTGGGAACAGAGTCGCACCACTTTAGACAGCTCACTTCCAATCTCCATGCTGATCCAACAGCTTTCCACCATGTTGCTATTGAGAGCCCATTGAATGACCTCGGGTTCTCTAGCCTTCAAAACAAATGGAAGGAAAACAAAAGTCCCAAAAGATCAACTTCCAACATATAATAGCTGATTAATGCATTCAAAAGGGAAGTACCTGGCATAGAATGCCAATCACAGAGAGGGCCACAGCTCGAACATCTTCGTAATTCTCCAAGGGGATTTCAAACCGTATCAGTGGTACCACGAAATTGGGGATAAAAGCTATATTGCACAGAAAAACCAAAGATCACAGAATCTAAATGAAGACTAGCTGTAAAATATACCTAGGAATTTGCTCATATTGACAGCTTTAAGGGACCTTACACTTCACAAACTTATATCTCGTTTGTTTGCTTGACGCAATACACTGCAAAAGGAACAAGCTATTGAGCCTAAAACAAATTCAAAGAAAATGCCCTATAGGCTGGAAAATAAGAATAGAATAGAAGTCACAAGTGATGAGATGTTGCTGACAACCTGAAATAGGGTGAGAACATTCACAAAACGCTTAGAGGCTCTCACAGCCGGAGTTCCATCTACCGACAATTGGGAAAAAGGCTAAAACTTCCTGTTTCAAAGAAACCGACAGCTATGCTTAGAGTCTTACATGGACCCTCTCTTTATAAGATGACAATGAGAAGGAATAACGTGTAGCGAGAAAATGCTTTCTGTTCTTTCGATTTAAGAAACTGAAATGATGTGAAATTTGTGGAGAAGGAAAACAGCCTAAATCTTGAACATAATGCTTTCTGTTCTTCTAGTTTAAGAAAATGAAAGAGTGAACATAATGCTTTTGATTCTTTTGATTTAAGAAAATGCAACAGTGAATTGAGTTGTCCAAATAATAGAACTCCAAAAGAAGTTTCTGTTTTCACAAGTTGTCTCAATTTCTTATGATCACGAATAAGGAAAATTAAACCACGAACTGAAAATAGAAAAGAAATGGCAGAGGCGGAGGGGGAGGGGGAAACCAAAAGGTAAAACAAACAAGAAAAACCCATTTTATTTTGAACCTGAAGTAGAACAGCCATAGTGCTGCAAGAATTAAACAACAAGAATGCCGTCCTATCGTAATTTTCACGGTCTTCTTCTCTTTTCTGCCAACAAGAAAAGGGAAAACAACCATAAACCAAATGCCTGAACCCATTCAGCATATATTCAATAGGCATCGGGAAAAATATACAGTTTAAAATAATTCTATAGCCTATAATAATTAACCAATTCAGAAGAAAATACCCAACTGACCAAACTCAGATCTTAGAAAAATCTGACCTTTCATCATTAATCAAGTACCTCATGATATAACACAGTAAGAAGAAGTGCCCCCTTAAGTAAAATGATACCGTTGGAGGTGGTGGTAGTGGTAGTGATGGAGATGTTGCGGTAATAGTGATGAAGCGATATGTCGTGGTGGTTAAATGATAGTCGTGGTTGTGCACTTGTAATGTGCTTTAAGCACGATTGGAGTGTGCCTCGGGAGCATCGAAATGTATAATACTTAAGCAATGCACCTCAGGCGCAGTTAAAAAGCGCCCCGGGCGCATCCTCCCCAGACCAAATGCGCCTCAGGCGCACCAAAATGCGTCCCGGGCGCATCCTCCATCAACCATAAACCAAATGCCTGAACCCATTCAGCATATATTCAATAGGCATCAGGAAAAATATACAGTTTAAAATAATTCTATAGCCTATCATAATTAACCAATTCAGAAGAAAATACCAAACTGAACAAACTCAGATCTTAGAAAAATCTGACCTTTCATCATTCAATTACCTCATGATATAACACAGTAAGAAGAAGTGCCCACTTAAGTAAAATGATACCGTTGGAGGTGGTGGTAGTGGTGGAGATGATGGGGTAATAGTGATGAAGCGATATGTCGTGGTGTTTAAATGATAGTCATGGTTGTGCACATGTAATGTGCTTTAGGCACGATTGGAGTGTGCCTCGGGAGCATCGAAATGTATAATACTGAAGCAATGCGCCTCAAGCCATGCGCCTCAGGCGCAGTTAAAATGCGCCCTAGGTGCATCCTTCCGCAGACCCAATGCGCCTCAGGAGCACAAAATGCGTCCCGGGCGCATCCTCTACTGACCAAATGCGCCTCAGGCGCAGCAGTTCAAGCGCGCCCCTCCACAAATCAAATGCGCGCCTCATCCACAAATCAAATGCGCCTCAGGCGCTCAAAGTGCATCCCGGGCGCATGCTGCACAGATCATGTACGCCTCAGGCGCGTCCTCCACAGATCAAGTGCAACTCAGGTGCAATCCAAGTGCTCCCTGGGCGGATCCTCCACATATCAAGTGCGCCTCAGGCGCAATCCAAGTGCACCACAAGTGCGCCTCGGCCACGATTCCTTTACCACCCATAACCACTATCCCACCATGCGTGAACACACCCTTAATAGAAATTCTATCGAGTTATGGGAATATTATGAAGAAACCATATGAGGGGGAAAAAAGATTGTGAAGAGCTCAAATGCAAAGATAAGCATAGAAAAAATTGACGATTAAAAAAGTCTATAACTTTTGTAGGAAACCAATTCAGGAAATTCCCTAATTAAGCAAAGTCAAATGTTTCATTCATTCAAGTAAAAGAAATACCCCAGTTCAGCATGTCTCTAAACTACAGAAGATTCGATAGCTTCAAGAATTTATTATTTGTTCAATTGATAATCGAGAAACCCAGATGAGAAAAGAAGATGTGACAACCCAGAGAGAAAAAGAAAGACTGAAAAACCCAGATGAGAAAAAGAAAGATAGTGCAAAACCCAGATGAGAAAATCGCTGAGGCAGTGGAGAGCAGATTCTCTCATGGATGGGTGTTGAAGCTCAAGAATCGCTTGAGGAATCGCCATTGGATTCTCCACCATCCATCGCACCTTGTGCTTCTTTCTTTGTGTTCTTTTTTTAGCTCTCACATAATCTGAAGAAGAAATTAAGGAAATTTGTCATGCTAAATTCATCAATCGAAACTTGGTCACCTTTCTCTGCACTTCTCTGAGTATCATATTGCTGTCACTTTCTTGAATAGGGATCAGTTCATCCCAAGTCTCCTTTTCTTTCTTTCTTGAAGATTGGACATTTCTCCAATCTTCTTGAACATGGAGAAAGACTCTTTGTAGCCATCAAGTCCACCAAAAATGATGAAACCCTGAGCCCTTTTTTCTTGCACCCATCTGACAATCCAGGTACCATGTTAGTGTCATCACCATTGACTGGTGAAAACTATACTACATGGAGCCGAGCAATGATGAAAGCTTTAAGTGCAAAAAATAAATCTGGTCTTGTGGATGGAACCATTCCTCAACCTCCGAAGACTGATCCCACTTATTTCTTATGGAAGTGATGGGATGACATGGTTTCGTCTTGGGTCATGAATGCCCTCTCAAAAGAGCTGGCAAGTGGTGCCATTTATGCTGAATCTGCAAGAGAACTTTGGGTTGATTTGAGAGACCGTTTCTCTCACATTAACGGGCCAAGCATCTTCCAAATCCAGAGGGATATTAGCTCCATTTCTCAAGGGCAAGATACAATCTCCAGTTACTTTACAAGGCTGAAGACATTATGGGATGAATTGAATCTCTACAATCCTCTCCCAACGTGTTCTTGCGGAGCAATGAGGATCATAGATGAATACCAACAAAGAGCTCGTACCATACAGTTTTTGAAGGGTCTGGATAATACGTACATTCCTGTTCATGGCCAAATCCTTCTCATGGATCCCATACCAACTGTTAGCAAGGTCTTTTCTCTTGTCTTGCAAGAAGAAAGGCAAAGATCTATTGTTTCCCAACCACCCTTGTCAAATGCTGCAGCCCTTATGGCATGTGGGGGAGCAAACTTCTATCGTGACACTCAACTCAAAAAGCCCCACAATTCCAAACGACCAACCTGTGAACATTGTAATTGGGTTGGACATGTGAAAGACAAGTGCTATAAACTCCATGGGTATCCACCAGGCCATCGACTCCATAAGAATGGACCCAATCCACCATCTCCAGCCAATGCCAATCAAGTTTCCTCCATTGCACAGCCGGGCTCTTTCCCATTTACACCAGCTCAATGCCAACAACTTCTCCAATTGCTTCCTCCTTCACAGAACACAAATAATTCAGTAGGTAACACTTCAGCAAATTGCAATCTCTCAGGTATCGCCCTCAATGCAACTTCTTCTTTTCCTCCCACTCCTTGGATTATTGACACGGTTGCTACTGACCATATGGTCAGCTCCACTTCATTTCTTACTCACATCACCACTTTAGGATCCACTAGTGTGAAGCTACCGAATGGCCATCACGCATCTGTTTCACATGTTGGCAATGTAGTTTTGTCACCTACTTTAACACTATGCAACGTGTTTTGTGTTCCCACTTTTCAATTCAATCTCATTTCTGTAAGTAAAATAACTCGCGATTCCAAATGCTCAATTCTCTTTTCCTCTGATTCTTGTTCTATTCAGGACCCGTCTTCGAAGATGATGATTAGAATGGGTAGAATTTGTGATGGGCTTTATCTTTTCAATAACCCCAGCACTTCTATTCCACATGTTGCTGCCACATCTACCTATCAGTTATGGCACCGTCGGCTAGGGCATCCTAGTCTTGATCGTCTTAAATTGTTGAATATTCATGTTTCTGGTATTCAAGTTCCTGTGTCTGACCATTGTGGAGTCTGTCCACTTGCTAAGTAAACTCGTATTCCTTTTCCTTTAAGTAATAAAAGTTCTCTTGCGCCTTTTGAATTGATCCATTGTGACATTTGGGGGCCTTATCGTTTTGCTTCACTCACAAGAGCACATTACTTCTTATCCATTGTCGATGACTATATTACTCGATGCACTTGGGTTTTCCTCATGCGTACTAAGGCTGAGACTCGAGGTCTTTTATGCAATTTTTATGCTTTGATTGAAGTTCAATTTAATCAAAGAATAAAGATTATCAGATTTGATAATGGATTGGAGTTTGACATGAGTCCTTTTTACCAAGAAAAAGGGATTATACACCAGCGCAGCTGTGTGGACACTCCCTAGCAAAATGGTGTCGTGGAGCGTAAACACCGCCATTTACTTAATATTGCTCGTGCTTTGCGTTTTCAAGCACATTTACCGATTCAGTTTTGGGGGGAGTGTGTTTTAACAGCTGCTTATCTCATAAATCGCACTTGTTGAAATAACTGCTGTAAAAACAAGAACGGATTACCTCGAGATGATGCTATTGAAATACGGAATACCAGATTGTAGAACTACTGCTGGGTTGAGTCGCGGACTAGGTCGCTCTCTTTAAGACGTTTCGCGGCTCTGCCCAAATTGTGCAAGCAGTTCGTGAATGCCTCGCCGTCTCCAGGATAAAACAGCCCAGAATTCTGTACCTCTGCTCGGCTTTCTCTGCACGGAAGAAAAACCGAAAACAAGAACACAATCGACCTACTGCTCGAACTCAGAAAACGTTTTTAGGGGAGGAAGAGAGAGTTGGTTTTTGGTGTGTTAAAACTGATTCTGAAGTGCTCAATTTATAGGTGCGGACTGGGCTGAATTCGGAAACGTAAATCAAATCAAAGCATTGATTTAGCACATGTTTTATAATCAATCCGAAATCATCCCTTAATCAGCAGCTGATCAGATCCCGCTGATTATGCACATGTTTTAAAAACGTTTTTTTCTTAATCAGCTGAAATCAAATCAAATCTCGTTCCTTTGATTTAGCACACGTTTTAATCACGTTCTTCACCAGCAAGAATTTCCATTTCGAAAAGATTTGATTGACTGAAAAAAACGTTTCAGAAATTTGGCAAAACGTGGGCTTAACCGTGTGTGTGCGCGAGGCTCAAATCCCGGATTTGCACCCCCCCTGCGCGAATAACTCGTGACGCACACCCGGTTAACTGGTTTCCGAATCAGTTTTCCAAATTGCCGCCCATTTTCCTGAGCGCGCGAGACCTCTCCTTGAGTCCTCTTTTACAAACTCATTAGTGTGCAATATCATTTAAAGTAGAAAGAAGTTTTGTAACTTCCCAATGTGGGACTAGAGAAAATACACTTAAGTTCCAACAATCCCCCACTTGTATTTTAAAAAACAAAATATTCGAGCAAAGGTATAAAGCTGTGCATAAGTAAAGGTGTCTTTCGACTTGAACCATTACATAGTAATAATGCTTCAGATAGTAACTAGAGTGACTTGTGATCTTGAACTCTAAGTCTGAGAGCACTACACACACAACTCTACTAATGTGTAATGTTTAAAGCCAGCACTTTATGGCCATGTGCTTATATCCCAGTTTCATGAATGACCTAGAGAATTTGCCCAATTCTCCCAAGAAGCGGCCACACTTCAACATTCATATAGGTGAGTCTATCAAGAGTACTCCTGTAGTCTAGGTACTCCACTCCACATAGAGCTATAGAACTCATTAAGTGTTAAAAGTAACACAACCTCTTTCGCTACAGGATGTCATGCTTCTTAGAGATGGACTTGGAGTGTAACTTCTTATAGCATGATTCTTACCATATCACCATGTGACTCGTTTTTCCCTTTGAACCTATTTTTTGGGATCTCCAGTCTATAGGTTGGGTATCCATCACAAGTGACTCATTTCTCAATGGGCTTTAGCCCCATCCCTTTCGAGGTGTTCCACACCTTCTCCCGAGCTAATCCTTTCGTCAAAGGATCAGCCAGGTTCTCAGCTGACCGTACATAATCCACTCTAACAGCCCCTTTTGTTAGCAAATCTCTAACTGTGCTGTGCTTACGACGTATTTGTCGTTTCTTATCGTTGTAAAAACGATTCTGAACTTTTGCAATAGCCGCAGTACTATCGCAATGGATTAGTATGGCCGGTATCGATTTTTCCCATAGGGGAATCTCTGACAAAAGGTTTCTCAACCAAGCTGCCTCTTCACTAGCCACAGCTAGCGCTATCATCTCAGACTCCATAGTGGATTGTGCCAAAATGGTTTGTTTCTTGGACTTCCAAGAGACTGCACCTCCTGCTATGTTGAACACATACCCACTGGTTGCTTTGGAGTCATCCGAAAGGGTGTTCCAATCGGCATCACTGTATCCCTCTAAAACAGCGGGAAACTTCTGATAGTGTAATCCAAGGTTCATGGTTCTTTTCAGATACCGCATGAGCCTCTCAATAGCAAACCAATGCTCCATTCCTGGCCTGCTAGTAAACCTGCATAATACCCCCACTGCATAAGCAATATCTGGTCTCGTGCAATCTCAAGCATAACGAAGACTACCAATTATACTAGCATACTCAGATTGTCTAACACTGTCTCCAGTGTTCTTAAACAATTTAATACTAGGATCAAAAGGAGTGCAAGCAGGTTTACAGTCAAAGTAATTATATTTCTTCAAGATCTTTTCAATATAATGTGATTGATCAAGAGAAATTTCATTTGCAGATTTAGTAACTTTAACTCCGAGGATTACACTAGCCTCACCCAAATCCTTCATGTCAAAATTTTGGCTAAGCAATAATTTGGTTTCATTCACAACAGATAAGCTTGAGCCAAATATCAGAAGGTCATCCACATACAAACAGATAATAGTGCATGCATGATTATCAGACTTGTAATATATGCATTTATCACTCTCATTGACTTTGAAACCATTTGAAACAACTAGACTGTCAAACTTTTCATGCCACCGCTTTGGAGCTTGTTTAAGGCCATAAAGAGATTTAATTAATCTACACACTTTGTGTTCTTGACCATGGACAACAAATCCCTCGGGTTGATCCATATAAATCTCTTCTTCTAAGTCTCCATTAAAAAAGCAGTTTTAACGTCCATTTGATGTACAACTAAGTTATGAACAGCAGCTATGGCAATCAAAACTCGGATAGAAGTAATCCTTGTCACAGGAGAGTAGGTATCGAAAAAATCTATGTTCTCCCTTTGTCTATATCCCTTAGCTACGAGTCTAGCTTTATATTTATCCACAGAACCATCAGGTTTCAATTTCTTTTTAAGCACCCATTTGCAACCTATAGCTTTGCAGCCTTGTGGTAGGTCTACTAATTCCCAAGTTCTATTAGTATCCAAAGAGTCCATTTCGTCATTTATGGCTTCTTGCCAAAAATCAGCGTCTGGGGAAGTCAAAGCCTCATTAACAGTAGTGGGGTCCTCTTCTATAGAGAATGCAAAGTCAGGACCAAAGTCCTTAGCGATTCGAGCTCTCTTGCTCCTCCTCGGTTCAATCTCAGTGTCGCTAGAGTTCTCGTTTCTAGGTTCTTCTAATCTAGGCACGCTACTACTAGATTCAGCGCCCCCACTATTTCTAGATTTAAAGGGGAATTTTTCTTCGTAAAAATCTGCATCTATAGATTCTACGATCACCCTATTGTTAATATCGAAGAATTTATATGCTTTACTGTTCACAGCATAACCAATAAAGGCGCATTCATAAGCTCTACTCGCAAGTTTTGACCTTTTCGGGTCAGGAATACGAACATATGCTAAACAGCCCCAAACTTTAAAATATGACACATTGGGCTTCTTGTTTTTCCACAATTCATAAGGTGAAATTAAAGATTTAGAATTAGGAATTCTATTCAGCACATAACAAACAGTCAACAGAATTTCACCCCACCAATGTGAAGCTGCACCCGAACTAAGCATAATCGCAACTACAAGTTCACATAAGGTTCAATTCTTGCGTTCTGCTTTTCCATTCATTTCGGGTGAGTATGGAGCAGTTTTCTCATGTATTATACCAGTAGAGTTATAAAATGCAATGAACTCATTCGAATCATACTCAGTGCCTCTATCACTACGGAGTCTCTTAATCTTTCTATTAAACTGGTTCTCAACCTCATTAAGAAAGATCTTAAACATATCAAATGCTTCACTCTTATGTTTCATCAAATAAACTGAGGTATAATTTGAATGATCATCAATAAACGTGATAAAATATCGATGTGCATTGCTCATATTCTTAATCAATTTCTTGTTAACATGACAAAGTCTAGCATGCCACATATTAACAGAACAAACAATGTAAGAAGAAGATGCATTTTTATTCATATCAATAGTAAGCTTAAACATGCCATCAGATGCATAACCCTTTCCAACAAACATGCCATTTTTAGTAAGAGTATACTGATCTGCTCCTATAGTCTGGGTAAATCCGGCCTTATTGAGGAGGTAGCCGGATACAAGATTCTTCCTCATTTCTGGAGTGTGCAGGACTTCCTTCAGAGTGACAGTCCTTCCAGAAGTGAATTTGAGATCCACCTCACCAGTACCAAGAACCTTAGTGGTGTGGGAGTCTCCCAACAGCACTTTCTTATCATCAGCCTCAGAATACTTCTTGAACAAGGAGCGATCATAACAGACATGGCGAGAGGCGCCAGTGTCTATCCACCACCCTTCTGAACCACTTATCAGATTGATCTCTGATATCATAGCCACTAGTGGTTCTCCATCCACCAGGTTCGCCTGTGGAGCGCGACGCCTGGGGTTCTTGCAATTTCTTGCCATATGGCCAGGCTTGTTACAATTGTAACACAAAAATTGGACAGAGTCCGTGTTTCGAGCCTGGCCTCCAGAAGGGGGTAACTTCTTGTTCTGATTCAGTCTTCTGTTCTGGTTCTGATTTGGCTTCGCAATCCCTCCTCTCGGCTTGAGCACCGCCGAGCTATGGTTCCTTTTGTTTACAACAAAGAGAACCTCATCCTTCTGATCCTGTTTCCGAGCCTCCTCCTCAACACGGAGCCTAATAATCAAACTTTCCATAGAAAAATCTTTTGACTTATGACGGAGATCCTTTTTAAAATCTTTCCAAGTAGGAGGCAATTTATCAATAAGAACAACAACCTGAAATTGTTCACAAATAGACATGCCCTCAGAAACTATTTCATGCGCAATTTTCTGTAAATCGTGTGCCTGGGAAACCACGGATTTTTCATCAATCATAGAAAACTTCAAGTAACGACTAACATCATATTTCTTAGTCCCAGCCTCTTCGGTATCATACTTTTTCTGGAGGGCATCCCAAAGTTCTTTAGCAGTATCAAAAGTGGAATAGTAATCGTAAAGCTCATCAGTCAAAGCATTCATAATGTAGTTCTTGCACAAAAAATCCTCGTTGGTCCATTTTGAAATCTCTTTAGTGTTTTCAGTAGTAGGGGGATTCGCAGCAACAGGTTTAGTTGAATCACAATATGCAGCAAGTTTTTGGGTCGTAAGAAAGAAAAACATCTTAGCCTTCCAACGTTTAAAGTGCATCCCCTCAAAGCGAAAAGGTTTGTTGATATCAGTGGTGGTAACCGAAATCTTGTTTTGAGAATCCATGGCAGATCGTAACGTCTTAAAATTGTTGAAATAACTGCTGTAAAAACAAGAACGGATTACCTCGAGATGATGCTATTGAAATACGGAATACCAGATTGTAGAACTACTGCTGGGTTGAGTCGCGGACTAGGTCGCTCTCTTTAAGACGTTTCGCGGCTCTGCCCAGATTGTGCAAGCAGTTCGTGAATGCCTCGCCGTCTCCAGGATAAAACAGCCCAGAATTCTGTACCTCTGCTCGGCTTTCTCTGCACGGAAGAAAAACCGAAAACAAGAACACAATCGACCTACTGCTCGAACTCAGAAAACGTTTTTAGGGGAGGAAGAGAGAGTTGGTTTTTGGTGTGTTAAAACTGATTCTGAAGTGCTCAATTTATAGGTGCGGACTGGGCTGAATTCGGAAACATAAATCAAATCAAAGCATTGATTTAGCACATGTTTTATAATCAATCCGAAATCATCCCTTAATCAGCAGCTGATCAGATCCCGCTGATTATGCACATGTTTTAAAAAATGTTTTTTCCTTAATCAGCTGAAATCAAATCAAACAAAACGTGGGCTTAACCGTGTGTGTGCGCGAGGCTCAAATCCCGGATTTGCACCCCCCCCCTGCGCGAATAACTCGTGACGCACACCCGGTTAACTGGTTTCCGAATCAGTTTTCCAAATTGCCGCCCATTTTCCTGAGCGCGCGAGACCTCTCCTTGAGTCCTCTTTTACAAACTCATTAGTGTGCAATATCATTTGAAGTAGAAAGAAGTTTTGTAACTTCCCAATGTGGGACTAGAGAAAATACACTTAAGTTCCAACAATACTCCCATGCCACTTCTTTCAGGAAAGACACCTTATGAGATGATGTTTCAATCTCCACCTTCATTTTCCCATTTAAGGATCTTCAGATGTTTATGTTATGCCACTAATACAAGCGCTTCCAAATCAAAATTTGACGCAAGGGCCACTCGTTGTGTTTTTCTTGGTTATCCATATGCTCAAAAAGGGTACAAACTCTATGATTTGAATACCAAACAACTTTTCGTTTCAAGGGATGTACAATTCCATGAAAACATTTTTCCTTTTGCTACTGTCATGCATCCTTCTTTGGAACCTGTGGATATTCCGAATCCCATCTCTGATATGTCATTCCCTATTGATTGTGAGGATATCAGTCCACCTACCACAAATTCAGATGCATCGCCATTGCCGATGCCATCACCACCTGAACCACCCCCAGTGCCACGCCGCTCTTTGCGTACATCTCATGCCCCAACCTATCTCAAAGATTATCATTGCGAGATAGCCAATCACACTCTACCAGGACCAGCATCATCTTCTTCTCATGCATCCTCTGTAAGCACTTCTCATCCGCTTTCTTTTTTTTTTTGTCCTATGATAAATTGTCTAGTTCACACCGTGCTTTTCTAGCATCCATTTCCTTGTCTACAGAACCGAAATTCTTATTGATTCTAATTGGCGAAATGCCAAGGCTGAGGAGATTAAAGCACTAGAAGCCAATAAGACTTGGACCATCACTACTCTTCCTGCTAACAAGGAAGCAATTGGATGCAAATGGGTGTACAAGATTAAACACAAACCTGATGGAAGTATTGAGCGCTATAAAGCTAGATTGGTCGCCAAAGGGTACAACCAGAGGAAAGGGCTTGACTACACTGAGACCTTTGCTCCAGTAGCAAAACTTGCTACAGTTCGATGTCTCCTTGCAGTTGCTGCAATCCAGAATTGGCATTTACACCAACTAGATGTCCATAATGCTTTTCTCCATGGCGATTTAAACGAGGAGGTCTATATGCAACTTCCCCCTGGTTTTTCAGGTCAAGGTGAGAAAAACCTTGTTTGTAGGCTTCGTAAGTCTTTGTACGGCCTCAAGCAAGCCTCTCGCCAATGGTTTGCTAAGCTTTCTTCTGCATTGCTTGCTGCTGGATTCTCTCAATCAAAGGCAGATTACTCCTTGTTCACAAAATCTATGGGGCATTCTTTCACTGCAATTCTAGTTTACGTTGATGACATTATAGTAGCTGGGAATGATCTTGATCAAATTAAGGCCGTCAAAGAATTTCTTCAGAGCCATTTCAAAATTAAAGACCTTGGCCTTCTCAAATACTTTCTTGGCATTGAAGTGGCTCGCTCCAAACAGGGTATTTATTTATGCCAGCAAAAATATGCTCTTGAGATCCTTGAGGAATCCGGTCTTCTTGGATCCCGGCCCTCTCCATTCCCAATGGAACAACATTTAAAATTGAATAAGCCAGATGGTGAACTTCTCACTGATCCAGCTAGCTATCGCAGATTGGTTGGGCGTCTAATCTATCTCACAATCACTCGCCCTGACCTTGTCTACTCCGTTAATATGCTCAGTCAATTTCTTGACAAACCCCGTAAGCCCCATCACGATGCAGCTGTTCTTATACTTCGATCCCTCAAGCAAACAGCGGGTCAAGGGATCCTTCTTTCTTCTTCAAGCTCTCTACAAATCCATGCCTTTTGTGATGCTGATTGGGCAAGCTGCATTGATTCACGCAAATCCACCACTGGATATTGCATTCTTCTTGGAGCATCCCCAATTTTGTGGAAATCCAAGAAACAATCCACTATTTCTCGCTCTTCTGCCGAAGCCGAATATCGTGCCATGGATAGTACTTGTTGCGAGATTACGTGGATATCATCTTTGCTCAAAGACTTCGGCATTCAACAAAAACAGCCAGCCACCCTTTATTGGGAAATCAGGCAGCCCTCCATATCGCTGCTAATCCCGTTTTTCACGAACGAACCAAACATATTGAGATTGATTGCCACCTTGTTCGTGAGAAACTTCAAGCTGGTCTTATTCGCACTGCCTTTTTGCCTTCACAACAACAGCTGGCTGATGTTTTCACTAAGCCTCTTGGGGCATCTCAGTTTAAGACTTTGATTTTCAAGTTGGGTGTTCATAATATTCACACACCAACTTGAGGGGGAGTATTAGCTACAGAGATTCTTCCATGATCAATATGCTGCAATCAAGGGATTACATTGTCATGGAATCAAGAGATTATGATCCCTATAATCTCTCCACAATCACTAGCCACCAGTCAATATGCCTTAATCATAGGGATTTGTAGATTCTTTGTAATGTATATATAGCTGTATAAAGGACACAATCAATATATTATCATTCTCTCTTCTTTTCCTTTATCAAAATTATCATGGTATCAGAGCTAGGATTTCAGAGGCTTATCCCCTTTGTCTGTGCCATAGTTGCATTTTCTTTCATTGTGATCCGTGTGTTCCGGATCCTTTGTTTACCTCTCCACATGCGAGTCAGGGGTCGCACATGCGGGGGAGTGTTGGAATTTGTCCCACATTGGTTAATTAACTCCTCCAAAACTAGTATATGAGCCTGGGCGGCCTCTCCACTCTTTGCCAATTTGTTTGGAGTTGGAGGTTGAGGGTTCTTTCCTCCCATCGGTCGTCTTGTCGTGGGTTCTGAATATCTTGATTTTCTTCTTCCGCCATTACTGTTTTCGTCCGAAGTTCGTGTCTTGATCTTGAGAGAGAGAGAGAGAGGTTTTGGAGGGAAGGCAAACGACTTTAATTAACTGGGTTATTTATGTTATCGTTGAATTTTTATTGGTTCGAGTCAATTATTTTTTATTGTCGGATTCATCTTGATCAAAGCAAAGGAATAACAAATATGACCAGACTAAAATTAATTTATTACACATAAAATACATCAAAGTAGACAAATTATTTTGCTTAAAGTGGCGTAGTTATATTAAAGTGGAACTACTGTGGAAGTAGTAGTACTTATTCTTCATTTTTCATCTCTTTTCTTGATATATAATCATTTCTGACAAGGAAATTGATTTTCGTGTTCTTTTTTTTGATGCAGACGTTCTATTTTGTTCATAAAGTTACTAGTAACTTCACGTTGAAAGTAGAGCACCTGCATCAAAAAAGGGAGCGCAAACATTAATTCCCTTCTGATAATTCCTTACTAGTTTATATTTGAGGGGGATATTGCAAATCGTGTCTAAAACGTGAGTCAGTGAGCTAATCTAATGATTTGAAATCAAAATTATAGAGCCTAACTGAAAAGGGTTTGAGTGTGACATATCACTTGACGTGGATCGATTGAATTACAATACAATGGCAGGTTAGTCTGTCACTCTATCGAGTAAAAACTAATATTTGTTTTTATATTTCTGTTTGATCAAAAAAAAATTAATATTTTTTTTTTTTTAAGGATACTCCTTGAAATCTGGACCATGAGAAAGACTCTTGCACGGCTTGGAATGTCCACTACAACAGTGCACTTATGAACGAAATCCTATTTCTTTCACTTCATTTATTCAAGTGGACCGAGAAGTTTTTCAGTGCCGAGCGGGTATTGCCGACGTGGCACCCGCTCGGCGCATCTATGCCGTCCGATTTACTTTTGGATGGCTCGAATTGAAACCCTCTTTCTCCTCTCACCCCAACACTTTCTCTCTCTAAATCTGAGCCGTTCAAACACGAAATGGACGGCTCAGATGCACGAGCGGACACCACGTGGTACCCACTCGGCACTGAAAAATTTTCCATTCAAGTGGCTTCTATGGTTCGAATAGCAGTGGGGCCTCTGGTCCATCACTAGCACCACCCCTCGACCCCCCACCTCTGGTCCATCACTAGCATTTCAACATCGCCATCACCTCTCCACCCCATCACTTTACCACCACCATCTTCTCTCTCTCTCTCTCCCTCCTTCTGTCCAAAGAAATAGGAGGCAAATCACAGCAGACGGTTGGAGAAATGTCTTCAGTCGTATAAACTATAGTCGCCTAGAGCTACAAATAAACTAAGCTATCATAAGCTGTTTATGAGTGCTCTACTCGGCTCGATCTGGACTCGGTTCAACTTAGCTCGATACGAAATGAGATGAATTCGAGCTCTAGTTTTACGCTCATTCAATAAAAGAATCAAGCTCGGATGCCTTGATACTAAGCGAGCTGAGCTCAAGCTCAACTATTCGGTCTCAACTCAAGCTCAAGCAAAACTCGAGCTTTAGAATGAGCGGAGCTCGAACACTTTAAAACTCGGCTCGGCTCATTTACAACTCTAACTTTGACGGGTCAACCCAGAACCAGTCTTTTTGTTTTTTACGAAAAGAAAAAATAGACAATGAACATGGAATAACATGCTGCATGAGTATCAGACCTAGTAGTGGTGAAGCAATTTGTGCTGGTGGTTTAATGATGGTGGAAACGTAGTGGTTGTGGTTGAGATGTAATGTGCTTCAGGCAGGATTGGATTGTGCCCCAAGTGCATGCATCGAAATGTATTTACTGATACAATGCGCCTCAGGCGCAGTTAAAAAGCGCCTCGGGCGCATCCTCCACAGGCCAAAAGCTCCTCACCCGCAATCCAAGTTCACCCCGGTGTATCCTCTACAGACCCAAAGAGGTGCAATTCAAGTGCGCCCCAGACGCATCCAATGAGCCTCAGGCGCAATCCAAGTGCGCCCGGGTGCATCCTCTATAGACCAAATGAGGCGCAATTCAAGTGCGCTCCAGGCGTATCCTCCACAGATCAAATGCACCTCAAGCGCAATTCAAGTGTGCCCGGGCGCATTCTCCACAGATCAAGTGCGCCTTAGGGGCAACTCAAGTGTGCCCCAGGCGCCACAAGTGTGCATCACCTCCGCCTCCACCACCATTCTTTTACCACCCCATAAACACTATCCCAGTACATTCAACTCAACAATACCATCTCCACCACCGCTCTCACTTCACCACCACTAGCACCACCCCTCCACCCCCACCCCCACCTCCACCTCCGCTCCATCACTAGCACTTCACCATCGCTGTCACCACCTACCTCATCACCTTACCACCGCATCCCCACCACTACCATCATCTCTCTCTCTGGTTTGATCACCACCCTTTTGTCAACAGAAATGGGAGACAAATCACAGCCTGCGCGCGGTTGGAGAAACGTCTCCAGTCTTTACTGTTTTCAGCAATGTCGTATTATCTATAGTCGCCTTGAGCTACAAACAAACTGAGCTATTATAAGTTGTTTGTGAGCAGCTTGGCTCGGCTTGTTATGGGCTTGGTTCAACTCAGCTTGATACGAAACGAGACGAATATGAACTCTAGTTTTTAAGCTCGTTCAGTAAATGAACCAAGCTCGAACGCCTCAATACTAATTAGTGAGCCAAGCTCAAGCTCAATTATTTGGACTCAACTCAAGCTCAAGCCGAACTCAGGCTTTTGAACAATCTGAGCTCTAGTTTTAAGCTCGTTCAGTAAATGAACCAAGCTCGAACGCCTCAATACTAATTAGTGAGCCAAGCTCAAGCTCAATTATTTGGACTCAACTCAAGCTCAAGCCGAACTCAGGCTTTTGAACAATCTGAGCTCTAGTTTTAAGCTCGTTCAGTAAATGAACCAAGCTCGAACGCCTCAATACTAATTAGTGAGCCAAGCTCAAGCTCAATTATTTGGACTCAACTCAAGCTCAAGCCGAACTCAGACTTTTGAACAGGTTGAGCTTGAAAACTTTAAAGCTCGGCTCGCGCCGTTTGCAACCCTAGTTTTGATGGGTCAAATGCAGAACTAGTTTTTTTTTTCTTTTTCTTTTTTAAACAAACAAAAAATAGAAAATGAAGATGGAAGAACATACACCATGAGTATGTGACTTTCTTTCCCATAAACAAGGTTCAGACCTACTTTTCTGCAAGTTTTAAAACTAAAATCTATCTTTGTCACATCAAATAATCTCTCTCTGATACAAGAAAAACCTGTACCCATCATTTTTTCCTAAACAGATTCCTAAGCCTATTGTTGTTTTCTGTTTCTCCACTAACTATAGAGTATGCTGGTCATAGTATTAAAGTTTTATGCAAGAAAAGTGGAACAAAACAAATTGCCAATTAACTAAAATAAAGTTCCCAACATTGTTTGGCAATGCATGGCTAATCTTTCGCACAGGCTAATTGCCTTTTTAGCATCAGCATGCCCTTCACCATTTTAAGATTGCCATTTTCACAAGGAACTTCAGAAATCTCTTATTACTTCAGAAATGAACTACAAAATACATTCACAGTTTCAGAGGTGAACTTCAAAGCTACTCTATGATTTACAGAAGAAAATTCACTCTAGACAAAAACCCTACAGTATGATTCTGATTCTTTTTGTATCCCAAAGAATTTGCTTTCTTGTCTCTGTGATTACTATTGACAGTGCCAACTGCCAAGAACTTCCTACAAGTACGGCAGAGGAAACAACTCCACCTTTCTTGTTTTATCCCTCAAAAGCAGAAGTTTTGGCTAGTAGAGTTGCAAGTCATCGGGTAGGAAACTCGGAGAGCAGTTGTCAACTTTACCGAGACTCAGGAGTAGTTGTTGGAGCAAACTTTCAATCAGAGGGAACTCCTGTAAAGTGCCAACAAAGTGATGCAGAAAATTTTACTTTTCAGAAAAAAAAAAAAAAAGTGATGCAGAAAATAGATAGAACAGGTAAACCAGTTTCCTTTTGATAGATGGAGTTATGTTGATAATAGAGCAGGCAAAGAAAGATGAAAGTTTTGATGGCAGATACCTTAGTGAGATCAACAAAAGAACCATCAGTTAAGCTATCTGGTAGATTCTCCCTTACCATATTGAAACCTCTGCAAAACGTCAGAACATAAGATACAATCTTTCCGGCAATGACATCAATCTCAATTGCAGGCATAATCTAAGTTATGGTTGTCAAGTGTGGGTGCATATGTATTTTGAAGGGTAAAATGGTCATATAACTTAAATGAATGTAAGAATTAAAGCACTCCTCGAACTGTTTAAAATTAATGCAAAAACACATATGACATTAGACACAAACATGAAACAAGTGTCCATGGAAAGTATCAAAATCAAACACTTATCTCATACCCTTATCCAAGTGTCTAAGAGTTCATGTAACATAGGCATAATATTGAATCAGAAGTGCCCAAAAACTAACAAATAAAAACTCAGCAATCTAGATTACGGTATTATAAAATGAGCAAGATCACGGTCTAAGAGCATCTTCACACTCATTATAACAGCTTACCGAGCGTGAGTGCAGAGCAGTACGTAGCAGCGAAGAATATGAAATAGGAGGCGGGGAGAGAAATCTTGGTCCAAAGCCAAACAAGTAACCTTGGAATCAAAGTTAAGAAAGACTACATTTGTCAGGCAGGAATGCTTATACAGAAAAATATTGAATCATAGTTTCAACAATGAACCAGGGCAGACTAGGTATATGCCTACCAGATGCTTCCATGTCCTCATCAAATTTTTCAGTAGTAGGTCACAAGTTGGACTGCAAATATAAGACATCCCTGAGTCATCTTGCAAAATTGCTTCCAGAATGTGCATTCCAATCTGCAAACATGTTACCGCGAACTATTAGCAGATCGCTATTAAACATTGAACAAGAAGAAACTAAAATCATGTTTCTTGATTCAAAAGTCCCATGATATAGTTGCTTAGGTACAGGATTATCATTTATAGATGATAGCTTTTGAGGCACAATAACCAAAGCCTCGAGGCTTGAGAGTTGGAGGTTTCTTACGTCCAGTATCATGCCTTTTGTCTCTTTAAAAACTGAATTTTATGTAGCATAACAGCCAGCCGGTGCCATGCATATGAAAATAAAAGGCTTGAGCCCAATTTGGGAACAGAGTCGCACCACTTTAGAGAGCTCACTTCCAATCTCCATGCTGATCCGACAGATTTCTACCATGTTGCTATTGAGAGCCCATTGAATGACCTCGGGTTCTCTAGCCTTCAAAACAAATGGAAGGAAAACAAATTTCCCAAAAGATCAACTTCCAACATATAATAGCTGATTAATGCATTCAAAAGGGAAGTACCTGGCATAGAATGCCAATCACAGAGAGGGCCACAGCTCGAACATCTTCGTAATTCTCCAAGGGGATTTCAAACCGTATCAGTGGTACCACGAAATTGGGGATAAAAGCTATATTGCACAGAAAAACCAAAGATCACAGAATCTAAATGAAGACTAGCTGTAAAATATACCTAGGAATTTACTCATATTGACAGCGTTAAGGGACCTTACACTTCACAAACTTATATCTCGTTTGTTTGCTTGACGCAATACACTGCAAAAGGAACAAGCTATTGAGCCCAGAACAAATTCAAAGAAAATGCCCTATAGGCTGGAAAATAAGAACAGAATAGAAGTCACAAGTGATGAAATGTTGCAGACAACCTGAAACAGGGTGAGAACATTCACAACACGCTTAGAGGCTCTCACAGTCGGAGTTCCATCTACCGACAATTGAGAAAAGGCTAAAACTTCCTGTTTCAAAGAAACCGACAACTATGCTTAGAGTGTTACATGGACCCTCTCTTTATAAGATGACAATGAGAGGGAATAACGTGTAGCAAGAAAATGCTTTCTGTTCTTACGATTTAAGAAACTGAAATGATGTGAAATTTGTGGAGAAGGAAAACAGCCTAAATCTTGAACATAATGCTTTCTGTTCTTCTGGTTTAAGAAAATGAAAGAGTGAACATAATTGCTTTTGATTCTTTTGATTTAAGAAAATGCAACAGTGAATTGAGTTGTCCAAATAATAGAACTCCAAAAGAAGTTTCTGTTTTCACATGTTGTCTCAATTTCTTATGATCACAAATAAGGAAAACCACGAACTGAAAATAGAAAAGAAATGGCAGAGGCGGAGGGGGAAAACCAAAAGGTAAAACAAACAAGAAAAACCCATTTTATTTTGAACCTGAAGTAGAACGGCCATAGTGCTGCAGGAATTAAACAACAAGAACGCCGTCCGATCGTAATTTTCACGGTCTTCTTCTCTTTTCTGCCAATAAGAAAAGGGAAAACAACCATAAACCAAATGCCTGAACCCATTCAGCATATATTCAATAGGCATCAGGAAAAATATACAGTTTAAAATAATTCTATAGGCTATCATAATTAACCAATTCAGAAGAAAATACCCAACTGAACAAACTCAGATCTTAGAAAAATCTGACCTTTCATAATTCAAGTACTTCATGATATAACACAGTAAGAAGAAGTGCCCACTTAAGTAAAATGATACTGTTGGAGGTGGTGGTAGTGGTGGAGATGTTGCGGTAATAGTGATGATATGTAGTGATGGTTAAATGATAGTCGTGGTTGTGCACATGTAATGTGCTTTAGGCAAGATTGGAGTGTGCCTCGGGAGCATCGAAATGTATAATACTGAAGCAATGCGCCTCAGGCGCAGTTAAAAAGCGCCCCGGGCGCATCCTTCGCAGACCAAATGCGCCTCAGGCGCACAAAATGCGTCCCGGGCGCATCCTCTACTGACCAAATGCGCCTCAGGCACAGTTCAAGCGCGCCCCGGGCGCATCCTCCGCAGACCAAATGCGCCTCAGGCGCACAAAATGCGTCCCGGGCGCATCCTCTACTGACCAAATGCGCCTCAGGCACAGTTCAAGCGCGCCCCCTGGGCGCATCCTCCACAAATCAAATGCGCCTCAGGCGCTCAAAGTGCGTCACGGGCGCATGCTGCACAGATCATGTGCGCCTCAGGCGCGTCCTCCACAGATCAAGTGCAACTCAGGTGCAATCCAAGTGCTCCCCGGGCGGATCCTCCACATATCAAGTGCGCCTCAGGCGCAATCCAAGTGCACCACAAGTGCGCCTTGACCCTGATTCCTTTACCACCCATAACCACTATCCCACCATGCGTGAACACACACCCTTAATAGAAATTTTATCGAGTTATGTGAATATTATGAAGAAACCACATGAGGGCCGGGGGAAAAAAGATGATGAAGAACTCAAATGCAAAGATAAGCATAGAAAAAATTGGCGATTAAAAAAGTCTATAACTTTTGTAGGTAACCAATTCAGGAAATTTCCCAATTCAGCAAAGTCAAATGTTTCAGAAAAACCTGACCTTTCATTCATTCATGTAAAAGAAATAGCCCAGTTCAGCATGTCCCTAAACTACTTAAGATTCGATAGCTTCAAGAATTTATTATTTGTTCAATTGATAATCGAGAAACCCAGATGAGAAAAGAAGATTGTGACAACCCAGAGAGAAAAAGAAAGACTGTGAAAAACCCAGATGAGAAAATCGCTGAGGCAGCGGAGAGCAGATTCTCTCATGGATGGGTGTTGAAGCTCAAGAATCGCTTGAGGAATCGCCATTGGATTCTCCACCATCCGTCGCACCTTGTGCTTCTTTCTTTGTGTTCTTTTCTTAGCTCTCACGAAATCTGAAGAAGAAATTAAGGAAATTTGTCATTCTAAATTCATCAATCGAAACTTGGTCAGAGAGAGAGAGAGAGAGACGTTGGTCGATCTTGGAGTGGTGGAGGAGGTTGAGGGTTCTTTCCTCCCATCGGTCGTCTTGTCGTGGGTTCTGAATATCTTGATTTTCTTCTTCCGCCATTACTGTTTTCATCCGAAGTTCGTGTCTTGATCTTTTGAGAGAGAGAGAGAGAGAGAGAGAGAGAGGGGTTTTGGAGGGAAGGCAAACGACTTTAATTAACTGGGTTATTTATATGCTGCTAATTTTGTCGCTCCTTTTTTTTTGTCAATGTCACCCCCTGCAAGTGTATTTTTGGTATAAAAATATATTTGCAGGGGAGTGGCGTTAACAAAAAGGGAGTGGCAAAATCATTTCCCTTATATTATAGTTGAATTTTTATTGGTTCGAGTCAATTATTTTTTATCGTCGGATTCATCTTGATCAAAGCGAAGGAATAACAAATATGACCAGACTAAAATTAATTTATTACACATAAAATACATCAAAGTAGACAAATTCTTTTTGCTTAAAGTGGAGTAGTTATATTTTTTTTTTTGGGTAAACCAGGAACATAACAAAAACTAATTAAGAGTCATACAATAGTCTAGGGTACTCGACCCCATTTCGGTCATCACAAAGATGCGAAATAATACAATCTGGAGCAACATCAAAAATATGAAAGTCTAAGCCATCATTGAAATCCATATTAGCTAATAAGTCCGCACACTTGTTTCCTTCGCGGTAAACATGATCGATCTTTTCCACTCCCAGCTGCCTCATCAAATACCTGCAATCATGGATAATATTACTCAGGCTGTGTCGCGGTTGAGTTGATCCCATAATGAGTTGGATGGCTGCCAAAGCATCCATCTCCACGCAAATTGGAGCAAACTGATTGTTGATGGCCAATTGCAAGCCATCCCTAACAGCCCATAGCTCTGCCTCCAAGCTATGCATTGGCCTCAAAGAGCGGTGGAAGCCGATAACCCAGGTCCCATAAGAGTCACGGATAAGACCTCCTCCCGTAGCTTGATTGAGGTTTGTCTTACAAGCACCATCAGTGTTCAATTTAAAATAGCCTGTGTGAGGCGGACACCATTTAACAAGAATAGTACGTCCACTCCGGGGTGACAAAAACAGGATAGCGATGTGTTTCCATTCAACCGCTTGGGCAATGGAAGATTTGATGGTGGCATCTAGGTCTCTAGATCGATTTGAGTCCCTCTGGAAAAGAGTTCTATTCCTAAGGAGCCAGATATTCCAACAAGTAAAAGGGAACACAACTTTCCACGGAATGCCAGACCTATGGCTAACTGAGGATTTGCAGTTGGTTTTGAGCCAAAAAGAAGGCAAAGAAGAGAAAGAAGTAAGAACCCTTGAGGGAATTCCCACACCCTCCCAGACAAGAGCAGCCACACGACAATCTCTAAGAACATGACCCAAATTCTCGCAACCGGAATTACAAACCTCACAAATTTTTGGGTGATTTTTCGGAAAAAAAGAAAATCCTTTGTTTTGAGTCTGCTTTGAGCCGCAAGCCAAAGAAAATTTCGAATTCTGGGGTTTGTGTGGGCTTTCCAAATCCAGTTCCAATCATCAAAAGGTTGGGTGCAGGAGAAATCCTTAGTGAGACTCCAAGCGGTCTTGGTCGAAAAAATACCATTGGTGGTAAGGTTCCAAGCAATCCCATCCGGTTGGGGATCCAACCTTTGAAGTTGGTTACGGAAAAAACACATGAGAACATCATCAGGAAAAATGAAAGAAATTCTACTCAAATCCCAATCGTTATCACCCCAAACGTCCCGAACACAAAAGTTAGTCTCATCCCTACGCAAAGGGCCCGCAATGAGGGATCTCAAAGTGCCAAGACCCGTCCAATTTTGGTGCCAGAAGGAAGTGTTAAGCCCACTCTTCACCGCAACCCTTAACCCCAAATTAAACACTTGCTTTCCTTTTTTCAAACTTCTCCAGGTAGGAGAGGGCCAATTATAGGCCACCGATCTGTTAGTGTACTTAGAAGTCAAAACGTGGGACCAAGCTTTATCCTCCACACTGACTCTCCAATTAAGTTTAGCCATGGCTATGATATTGGCATCCCGAGATTGCCTAACACCAAGACCCCCTAACTCAGTAGGTTTGGTGACTTTCTCCCAACCCACAACATGAATTTTCCTCTCCTCCACTGAAGACCCCCAAAGAAAATCCCTGTTAGTTATATTAAAGTGGAAGTAGTAGTACTTATTCTACATTTTTCATCTCTTTTCTTGATATATAATCATTTCTGATAAAGGAAATTGATTTTCGCGCTCTCTATTTTGATACAGGCGCTCTACTTTGTTCATGAAGTTACTAGTAACTTCACGTTGAAAGTGGAGCGCGCATAAAAAAGGGAGCGCGAATATCAATTCCCTTCTGATAATTCCTTACTAGTTTATATTTGAGGGGGATATTGCAAATCGCGTCTAAAACGTGAGTCAGTGAGCTAATCTAATGATTTGAAATCAAAATTATAGAGCCTAACTGAAAAGGGATTGAGTGTGACATATCACTTGACGTGGATGATGGAATTACAATACAATGGTTGGCTAGTCCATCACTCTATCGAGTAAAAACTACTAATATTTGTTTTTATTTGAAGGATACTCCTTGAAATCTGGACCCTGAGAAAGACTCTTGCACGGCTTGGAATGTGCACTACAACAGTGCACTTATGAACGAAATCCTATTTCTTCACTTCATTTATTCAAGTGGCTTCTATGGTTCGAACAGCAGTGGGGCCTCGGAACAATGGATTTTCAGGGGACTCGTTAGTGAGTACAACAGTCTCCTCAACAACTGTACAAGAGTTCATGTCGATTCGCGATGGGGTTGAAGCTGGCCAAGCTCTGCACTGTTAGTATTATGCAGGTTTTATTGATGGTGCTCGGATTCCGGAGGGGCTTAAACCGGGTGCAGCGTGGATAGTCAAGGATGCCGCAGGGGTTAACGTCCATGAAGGCACATGTGGTTTCGCTGCTCACTCAGCTCTTCAAGCGGAGTACAGGGCGTGTAAACTCTTTCTTGGTGTTTTCACAGCAGTCTTCTCCAAGTCGAGATTTACACGGACTCCTGGCTCTTGGTCCGTGATCTTGTGAAGGGTTGTGAATTCGAATGGCTTTTGGATGCTTTGCTAGAAGATATCAGAGCTTTATGTTATTTGCTTATCGATGTTTGTGTTTGAAAGGTTAATAGGGTTACCGTTCGCAAAGCCCAAGTACTAGCAGGTATATAGCAAGGGATTCGTCTATCCCCTAGCTATAACTCTGCTCATTGTATTTGTCTACCCTTTTTCTGTTTGGTTATACTTATACATATGATTCTGGTGTTTCCTCAAACAAACATAAATCAGAGAAACGACGATGATAATAGATTGAATAAATTAACATATGATTACCAGGTCTACATAAGGAATGACTTTTACATTAACAATATCAAAGCTACAAGTTACAAATCTATGTAACATGGCATGGTTGATGCAAACAGGCAGTGCCCTCAACCAGCTTGTTCAATTTCTTGTTCCTCAATCTCTCAGCAAACACTTCACTCCCTTGGCACTCATACCTGTACATAAACCAAAACCAAGATTCAGCCCAAATGCAGATTCTAGGAGCGGATTTGAAGTTCTCGCTTTGAAAAAGAAAATCGGTAGAGTTTTGTGAAATTTTGTTTTCCCACAGCTATCGCAAAACACTAACCAACATCCTTCCCTTTTGTTCAACTTGAAACCGATTTCGTTGGGCACTATTTTGTGCAACATATTACAGATTTCCTGTCAACATTGAGATTATGATATTGTCTAATCATTAGTTCATCAGTCAAAATGCATGCCATCCATTTTTCATAGAGTGGCATGGATTCGAGTCAAGAAAACCAGACTCTGTAGAAAAAGTGGGGGCATCGAGGTTTACCCATTACTCTCCCAGACTTTAATTTGCTCTAATGCCTTCAGTAATTAATGGTACGCCGTTTCATACATTTATAGCCAACATAATAGTTACTAAATCTGGCCTCAATATTGGTGGCAAAGAGATTTTCCCTCGTTTGCCAACTTTGATATATAAACTCAGTGCTTAGTCTGTATTTGGGACGAGGATTTTAATGGAAAGAAAATTGGAAGGGAAAACTTAGATTTTTAACTTGGCATCTTCTTGTCTTCCCTTGACATTTTCATTTTCTCTCCTTAAATGTTTTATTCAAATACAGCCTTAGAGAACTTGGTGACTAGGTCTTACCTAGGTGGTAAGGAGATCAGAGGACTCAAGCTTTCCGCGAGTTTGACAGTTTCTTGTTCAGTATTCACAATTTGATTGAAGCAGAAGTATCGCCCACACGTTGACTGATCCTCAAAAGCTCGAATATTAACATCAGCTAGGAAGTTCACGTCAACTATTGCCAGAACTCCATTTTCGTACATCTGAGCCGCCCCTGCTCACGGTTTTAATTATTAGGATCAGAAGACCAATTGATTCAACTCCAGTGAAGCAAATAATAAAAGTGGAAATCAGTTGTGCTCTGTATTCTCACCTTGAAGATATGACATCGTAATTTGGGGATTCTTTTTGGCAACAGAAGGTCCAAGAACCAGACCGGAGTTTACAGACACCATGTTCACCATCCGGTCCATGGCTAGAGCCCAAGCAGCCTGTTCTGAGAGAGTCTTTGCCAATGCATACCACAACTGAAACGCAGACAATAGACGTTTAATTGAGATGTTGAATTGAATGTAAGAGAACAGTTTGGAAAAGGTCTAAAGCCTAACTAGACAAGCCTATTGGTTTCTTGAAGGAGATACGGTAGAAGCTTTTCCCAACGAATTTCAGTGTATTCTCATCACCATCGAGTTCGGCATACTTTTAAGGGATTTCATTTCACTTAATCAGCCTTGTGAAAATATATAATGAACAGTAGCTAGCATACTTAAAATGCCATGCTTTTGAAATTAAGAAAGGAAATCCAAGTGAGTGATTTGCTACTGGAAGATGACTAGCACCTAAAATTTTGAAACACCCAAAAATATTTGAAGATAACATTCAGGGAAAACAGTAACTTTCTTTCTGGGGGGCAAAAGTCCTGCGTTCTAACTTGTATTACAAACAGCACACTATCACAACCTTTACGTGCATCTGAAATTCAATGAATATCTAAATTCTAAAGCAAATAGAGCAACCGTCAAACCATAAATCAGTTGCATGATCCCTAGGATATCTAGCGCCTCTAGCATCCACCTCAATGAGGTGTTTGATAAATTTCAGGCAAGAAATAAACAGCAATAACAGCACCCATGTAATCCTCAATCGATCAATGGGGGTAGAAAAAGCTATCTACAGAACAGCACTTTGTCAAGCTATATGCACACCCATTAGCCCTCTCTCAAACGCGAGAGTTTGGTGTGGCACTGTGGCTCCTCGTATGTATTGAAGTGCTGTGCTTATAGCTAGGCTCTCTGGCATTGAAATAACAGCCTGAGCATCAGTTTCTTCTTCTAACTGGTTATCACCTAAAGGGGTTGAGGTTAAGATTATGCCATCAACGCCCAAAGTCTGCTGCTATACCAAGCTTTAGTGAATTACCGTTTCACATTTCGAAGTGTGCATTCGAAGTACTAAGCAAACCATAACCATTCCATGTCTTGAACGTCAAAAATTACCATATCCAACTATAGTGAAGTAAATTACTTGTTAAACAGAATGGGCCTCCATAATGTAAGCTATATAACATTCTCTCCACTAATAAATAAATCTGACCGGAAAAGCTCAGAACAAACAAGAAGGCAGAAGATGAAGATTTCGCCCCATCTGTCTATTTCTTAAGAAGGGAAAAAGATTTTGCCACATCTGTCTATCAGGGCCGGCCCTGGGCTAAAGCCCGGGGTGCGGCCGCTTTAGGCCCAAAAATTTTAAGCAAAAACTTGGGCCTCATTTTCCATAGAAGACATCTTTATATTATATATAAATCGTTCCTTGTTTTGGCACAACATGATAACTTGCGCTAGTGGTTCGTGTAAGTATATTGGAGCTGGGCGTCCATAGTTCGAAACCTAGGACGGCTCTTTTGGGCAATTGATTTTTTGCCTTATTTTTTCTGCTGGATCTAGTGTAGATAAAACAAAACGCACCACTTGTATCAAAAGTTTGTTTGCTTAGTGGCAGAAGGTGTTACTCAAGTTCAAGGTTCAAGCCTTTTGCACAACATAAATATTTGGATAAGTTTTTTTAATTTCTTTTTAATCATACTTTGAATATCAGCTTAACAATTAAATCACTGTTGACAATAAATGAACCAACATACTTTATTTTTACTCAACAAACAATGATAAAAAAAGGTTAAGAATAAATAAATTTGTACTTGCTAAACATAGAATTCTTACAAGAGTAAGTTAATTACATGATTAGTTAGTGAAAATATATAGTATGAGCAGTATTACGAAACTAAAAAAATCATGTTTCTTTTTATCTTGTATTAGCCCCTTTTATTTTATTCTATTTAAATCCTAAGGCCTCAATTTTTATATCGCTTTAGGCCTCCAAAATATCAGGGCCGGCCCTGTGTCTATTTCTTTTTTCAATATCATCTCTGTCCTACCAGTTGATTCTTTTTTCACAAACCAAATAGTGAAATCGGTTAAAAAGTTCTTCCGTCCTCCTAGCCAACCAAATGAGTGTCGAGGAAACTATTGCAAGAGTTAAGTACTCATGCTGGAAAGATAATGGATTATAATTGCAGGAAAAAAAAAACTACCACAATTGATTAGCATAATGAGGAAGCATATGAACTCAATCTAAGAAAAGATCTCTAATTAGAATTAGATCATTGCTGGCTAATTTTGAAATTTCTCAATCTTATTGGAACATTCCCGGTGAGATAATATGGCTCGAGGCTGGAAAATTCGAATAAATTCTATTTGGCGAAACAAAACAATAAGACACCACTAATTTTATCAAAAAAGAAAAAATGGTTTTAACTGGATCCACATGTACCTTCTTTTTCCTGCAGAAATCTTGATTACTCCATGACTTTTCATCTACATCCTTCTCTGAGCAAATATTCTCTCTCCATATGGCTGCAGTTAGAGAAGAATTGTACACAATCTTCTGTATGCTATCTGTCTGTGCACACGCCTCTACCACATTGATTGCTCCTCTAACCTCTAAATCCACCATTTTATCCTATCCATTCCAACCCAAAAATTAGCAACAACTCAAACACAAACTACAACCTTTCAAATTAAGAACACCCCATCAGCAGCAATTTGTCCTTGGGGCCACCTTGCCACGCAAACGCATGGAAAGGGCCGGAGAGATTAGTCTGGTTCATCGGGACACTCTTCATTACCGAAAATAAGTAAATTAAGAACACCCAATTCCTATTATGCTGGAAACAAGACTTACATCATATCCTTCTTGGCTATCCAAACAGCAGAACAAAGCACAACATCCCTTGAGTGCTTCAAGAATGCTATGATAGTCCAACACATCAACAGAATACACCACTAATCCCTCCTCTATCCCCTCCATATCCCTTATTTTCTTCACTATTTCTGTTTCTCCTGCATCACACCAAAAAAAAACCCACATAAAAAAAAAATTCAATTCCAAACAACAATTCAGTGTCACAAAACTGCCCTCTGAAAACACACACTGTACAGAGAGAGAGAGAGAGAGGGGAAATCTTGCCATCTGTTTGGACTGCCGCATGAACAGTGTACCCTTTAGAAAGCAATCCTCTGAGAACCCAGAAACCCACGTAGGTTGAGGAATCGAGAACACAAACCGTGGGTTTTTCTGGGTCTGTGCCAATTGCCCGTTCAGATTCCAATTCCTTCATTTTCAATTGTTTTCCCCGTTCGAGCTTCTTCTTGAAGTTCTTCTGTACCTTGTTATTTATATGTCTGTGGCATAGAATATTGGGGAGAATATGCAGGTAGATGGGGGGGCACTGATAAGTGGAAGGAATAGTTGGTGAACTATGCAAGTTCACGTTCTCATCTACTACTCATCATCTTGTGCCTTTTTGCCAACGGAGAGAGGCGTATATTTCTTGAATTCCTCACGCAGGTGCCAAGAATATGGTCTCATCTAATCACTGCGTGTGCATTATTTTGCGGCAGTTATTTTGCGGTGCTAACGACAAGTGGTGGAATTTTCCTCTCTTTATAGGGTAGATTTTAAAAGGATAGAAAGAGAGTGAATAGCGTGACGGTTTTGATAACTCAGCTGTTCGGGTGTCTCTCAATTATAATTTTGAGTGTCAATCCTAACTTTTGACTGAGGTCGAATTCTTAGAGAACAATCATTTATAGGAAGAAATTTTTTTTTTAAATGGTCGTAAATTGCTAACGTACAAAACTATGTGAGAGTCCGAAAAAATAAAATCGAGCTGAACAATCAACTAATTAAAGAAATAGATTTAGAATAGGAAAAAATAGAAACCAATTCAGAAAGCCTTTCTATAATAAAAGTCTTCCGTATAGATTAATCTAATGGGCTTCTTCCGGGCCAGTCCTATGTAGGTAGATTATATCCCATCAAGTCCTTTCTCTAATGGCCATGAGCTAACAATTTTAAAGGGTAATCCCAAGTTCATTTTTTCCTGTGGCTGAAGATAAATGATAGGTCTCAGAGCTTTATTGATGGGCCCGTTCTGTTAAGGTTCGTATTTTTTTAACTATTCTCGTTTTACGAGACAATCATTCTCTTATAATACATCACCTTTAATTCAACAATAAATACTTATTTTTCTTAACGGAACTAAAATATAAATATTTCCTTTTTTTCCGGCTAAAAGGAACTAAAATTTGAGGATGCATTAACATAAGGTATTTATGCGGTTTTACTAACGCCCACTAGACAATGGATAATCCACAAGTAATGCTAAAAAGTTAGAGTTTCAATGTACTTTTGCACATTAACCATTTTTCCCTGTACTACTCCCTCCGTCCCTTTATTACAGTCCAGTATTCCATTTTGGGCTGTCCCTTAATAAGTGTCCATTTTGTAAAGTTAGTGGGTAAAAGTTGGTGAATTGTCTATTTTGTCCCTAAAAGTAGATTCCATTTTGAAAAGTTAGTGAGTAAAAGTGTAATGATGATGGGTAAGTAGGGAAAGTGGAGTAAAAAGTTGATGTGAAAGGTATAATGATGATGTCTTTTTAATAAGTTGGAGTTACGAAGCAAGACATTTAAAAAGGGACGGAGGGAGTAGTATTTTCCGGACTTCAGATTGGTGCTGGGCAGTGAGGAGCATAGCACCATGTTGCGCATTTTCGAGCCGTTGGATCGTGCATCCGACGGCTCGGATCTCATCTCGACAACCAACGATCAAGAGCCGTTTATTGCCGAGATGAGATCCGAGCCGTCGGATGCACGATCCGACGGCTCAGAGGTGCGCAGTATGGTGTTGCGCACGTCACTGCACAACACCATCCCCTAATTCGTATTTTCCATATGCTAATTTGCTAAGTAGGTAGAGAACGTGCCCTGGTGGGCAAGGGAAAACTAGTAGGTTTAGGCAATAATGCCAATAAAGCATGTGCCACAGATTTCTTTCGGTATCTACTTATTCCTAGATAGGACTGGGTCGCTGTCACATGGTGAAAACCAAAGTCTCTAGATCTACGTGCATAAGCGTGAGCGATAATGCGAGTGGGGCGTAAAAATGTCTTTTGAAAAAAATATTTTTAACTAATAAAATCTTGCAAAAGTAGAGCAAGAAGGTAGAGCGATGATTAAGAATGAAAACGAAGAATTATGTGACCAAGGTGAAGGTGAGCTTGCCCTTTCACATAATAGAACTAGCTTTCTCTATAGTTTGTCATAAACAATACCACGTGTCAATTTTTGAGCATCTCGACTGGTCTTGGTTCCTCTAGACCCTTGCGTTTTGCTTCACTGATGACATGCCAATATGGTCCTCGACCATAACTTCTTCCATCAATATTTCCTCTTTCTTTTGGAAGTCATTTTTCGGGACCTAAAGCAAAGATTAACGATGCAGCATTTTTAGTGGACTATAATAAAGGGTACCAATGTAGGAGGGGGCCTAAACTTTGTAAATTTTCGAGGCCTAAAACGGCCGCACCTGGAGTTTTAACTCAGAACCGACTCTCTACCCCTGACGAAATCCGAGAAAAGATAGTATATGGTTTCGTGCAAGAACAATTAATAAGTGTGGATCTTTTCTATTATAGCGTGAAGCAAAGGTTTGAGTAGATAGTTGGAAAACCCAGAAGAAGGAAGCTTTAATACTTTGTGTGAAAATGAGAGAGAGAATCAATACGAAAGTTCACCTCAAAATGTCCAACAAGAAAATGGTGTGTTTTGGTTACCAAGAAGCAAACTGTTCTGGGACCTTCTGTGTGGTGGTTTATTGTGCTCATCTTACTATTAGGTAGGCAATCTAACTATTGCATGACCCATGGTTTGACTTCTCTCTCTCTCTCTCTCTCTCTCTCTCTCCAATTACAATTGAATGATTGATAATAGGTGAACAGATACTGTAAGCTACCAAATTAATGGCCACGAACCAATCGGATTAAATAATCAATAAGTCTAGGTACACTACATCCAATAATTACACCATCCACTACATGTTTTGTAGGGTCCACTCTGCGTTCCAAAAAAATATAGAAAAATGTTCATAAATTTTAAAATAATATATTATGGGGTCCTGTAAAAAAACCAGCTCAAACAAATATTGGTAAGTATTATTTCTTGATTCGTAGAAGCGAAACTGTGCCGTTGAACAGTTTCGTCCTTACAAATCAAGAAATAATACTTACCGATATCCGTTGGAGCTGATTTTTTACAGGGCCATATAAAATATTATTCTAAAATTTATGGACATTTTTCTGTATTTTTTTGGGACCCGGGGTGAGCCCCACAAAAAATGTAGTAGATGATGTAGTGGATGGATGGTAGTGTATGTAGCATCCCTATTAAATAATTCAGGACCAATTATTGAGCATTCCCGAACTATCACGGAACGTTGCTTACATGGCATTCTCAACCATTTATGTAGTGACAATTTATGCGGCAAAGACATCATTCACTTTTGTTGGGTGAAATTGGAAGACAAAATATTAGTATGTGATGACGATCTTTTATTTACAAAAATACCACATGACAATGCCACACAAACCTTTAAGGGCTCCATTGATGCTAACCTCAATCGTACCCAATAATTGGCCTAGTTTAAGGGCTCCACTTGATGGTAACTTCATTCACATTCCATTTTTCTTGGTACGAAAGAGACATTCCTTTTAACTTGGTACGAAACACAAAACTGGGGGAAAATGATACAGTAAGTACTTACCATCATCTTTTTTCCTTACAGCCCCACCCATAGCCATTTCGCATGCTTACGTGTGGGGATGAGGTGGCCCCAAGAGTTGTTGACAAGGTGAATCGAACCTGAGACCTTAGGATGGAGCAAACACCTAAGTCCCAGACCAAGAACACTTTAGTCAACCCCTTGGGTTACTTACCATCATCTTCTCATTATATAAACCACAACCAAAACAATAGATAAGCATGGTTTTTTTTCCCCCTCAAAATTTTGCCACGGGAATTCATGAAAAAATATATTCTACGAAAGCTTCCTTGATGGACGTAAAGCTCCGACCGAATAAGAAAGATATTCAAGTGAAGGCACCAATAATGAAGTAAATAACTTAAACTGAGAACAGATTCTGTTTACAAATTAGGGTGCAAAGAACTTAAACATAGAACACCCATTTGTTCCCTTGAGAATTACTATATCTGGTAACTTATTTCTCTTTGTTAGCTCCCACGAATCCTCAGGCATGCAATCCAGCTCGTCGAAGAAAGTTTAGTACAGTCTGCGAAGCACAGAATTTGACATGTTAGGTGATAAACTGATAGGAATCTCTTGCTATGGTCATCGTGTCAAACTGACCGGTATTAGCCCCATTTATGAAGTCAAACATTGAAAACAAATTCCAATTCCTTTTCGGGCTCGTTTGATAACAGGGATAGATGGTTGGGATTCGTAAGGAGATGGGATTAGGATTGGGATTGGTAATGAGAAGGGATTGATAAGGAGATGGGATTGGTGATGAGTATGTTTGTTTGAGATGGGATTAGGTGATGGAATTGATAGTATATATACATTTCCATTTTTGCTTGAGACCTCTACTAATACCCCCTAATACCATGTGCTAGAGGCCTCTACAAATACCCCCTAAGGCCATCCAGAGTGGTATAATCAAAAAAGGATAACCAAAAGTTGACACATCAGCTTTTGATTATTCACTTAAGAGGTTGCTAAGCTTAACAATGTTAAGCTTCACAATGGTCACTTTTAATTCATAACCAAAATAAGTGGTCCACTACAATTTCTCTCTCTCTCTCTCTCTCTCTCTCGCGCGCGCGCGCCATTCACTTCCCTTCATTTACGTTTTTTTGGGCAAAATATATCGATTTCCTTTTTTAATTTTGGGGAAAAATCGGTGACTTTCTTCCCTTATATTATGAATTAAATTTTTTTTTTTTGGGGGGGGTGGAAATAAAAACGGGAAAGAAGAGTGAAATACCTTAATCCGGCGACGATGGGTTGGATTGTAGATGATCAAGAGATATGAGTTTCACTTTTGGAGGGAAAGAAAGAGAAATAATTTGTCGATGAAGTGAAGAAGATATAGAGTAAATGAAGAAGAGAAAAAGAAAATACCAATTGAAATACGCGTGTATACAAATTTTGGAACTAGTTAACTTATGTAGTGTGAAGTCCACAAATTTTGATTATTGAAAAATGTTGCTAGTTTTGGTTATCCAAAGCCCAAAATTTGATTATTTCTAAGGATGTTGCTAAGTTTGATTATACCATTGTGAGACATTTTTTGCACCAACATTGTTAACTTTAAAAACAATTGGCTTTTGATTATACCACTGTGGATGGCCTAATGCCAAGCTCTCAAGCCCATGGGATTGTTAATCCACACCCCTTTTTGGTTACCAAACATGTTATTATGAAACCCATGGAATTGGTAGTCCAATCCAATCCCAAGGCCTAGTATGGTTATCAAACGGGGCCTTCGATAACAAGTAACCTCAACAAGTCTCGGGCCGTTTCAATAGACCTGACAAATAAACACTGAACATATGCAATCACCCACAAACCAAGTGTATCGGTTAAGCACATGAGACACGAAGTAGCAGGTATGAAGGCCACTGGTACCACTACACTAACAACTCTTACCCAAACTACTAGTATGGAAAGATTTGACACAACCTATGCTGTCATCATTTCACTACAAAATACCCATCATTCTACCTCATAATACAAAAACGGTTTCCATCTCATTCCGCAACAACAACAAAAAAAACCCATCACTGTGTGTTGTCCTCTGATGCCAAGTTGTTCTATATAGCAGTTGTAAATGCACCCCATGGCCCTACACCTATGCTGTCAATTACACCCATGCAGTGTGATGATTTTTCCAGAGCCGATTTCGAACTGATGGCAGCTTAAGATAACAAGAAGGCAAGTTTAGAAAGTTCACAACATGGCTGAGAAACATACCCCTTAATATCTACAACTAACAACTCCAACATCCAAGAAGGAGCCTCCAAAAACAGCATGGTACTGTGTAGGGTGATAACATGTTTAGATGCATAAACTTATAAGTTAAAAGCCAACAAACAATGTGAGAAAACAACGTCATAGCTACGTACATAGGAAACAATCAAAGGCTGACGTTGAAATGCTGGTGAAGAGGAAGAAAAGAAAGAAAGTTCGCCAGAATCAATACTAGTCCAGAAAATCTTGGCAGATGTGATTTGTGCTAGAGAGTGTATGGGAAATAAATTAGAAGTTTGCTGTAGAGGATGTTAAAGCATAGGGAGAAAATAATTCTGTGTAATCATCCAGTTTTTTAAACTGCCAGCAATTTTTAGTTACAAATGGAGGGATCAGGAGCATTGCAACTGCCCAGTGACATTAGAATGCCCAACACGATGAAGCATTTTCTAGTGGCTAGTGACAAGTCTATTTGCATTGAATACAAAATCCAGTAAAAAAGACCAGACGGCAAGTATTCACCGGAAAGTGGTGTTGCAATTTTCAGGTAGAATTAACTCTGAGTTCTTCTTGATGCAATTTCAGAGGCCCAAGCCTTGCCCAGTTCAGTCTGAAACTTCCCTGCAGAAAGTCAACCAAATAATTTGTGAGAGGAACCACATACGACGCTTTTGTTTCGAGTAGATATTTCATTTAGCACAAACATAATCCTGTAACAATTAACATGATAAAAAATAGCAAAGACAACATCAAACAAACTTACCCTTCAACTCTGGCGACATGACAAAAGATAGTAGAAGTGGTGAGAAAAACAAGTGTAAAGTTGCCTCTTAAAAATGCCTCCTTAAGAAATGGCATTTAACTTGGATTTGGAACTTCAATAGAGAGACGCACCACATCATAGAGATCAAACCCAAAATGCACCAGTTTATAACAGTAGGCCCTTTATTTTTTTTGTATACCAAGACTAATGGCCTTATAGCAATGCCTTGCTTTTCAACTAAACCAAAACGCACAAAGTGGCACTAGTTCAAACGCTGTATCTAAACCAAACCGAGCCTTATGTCCCAATCACTTGGGGTCAGCTACATGAATTCTTTTCCTCCATTGAGCTCTGTCAAGGGCCACTTGTTCACACAAACCCATTATACTCATATCTTTGCGCACAACAGCATCTAATGTCAATTTAGGTCTATCCTTCCCTGTAGCATTGGTACCCAAAGCTATCATATCCGCTCTCTTAACTACTGCATCTCCTGGTTTACGGTAGACATGCCCAAACCACCTTAGCCTATTTTCCCTCAACTTCTCCTCTATAGGTGCTACACCTACCATCTCACGAACCGTTTCAGTTCTAATCCTGTCTCGTCTAGTCTTACCACATCCACCTCAACATTCTCATTTCCGCTACACTCATCTTGCTCACCTGTTGTTTCTTAATAGGCCAACATTCTGTCCCGTAAAACATCGCTGGTCTTATGGCAGTTCCATAGAATTTTCCCTTCAATTTTGTGGGTACCCTCTTGTGGGAAAAAGTTATTGAGCATCGCTTGAGGATGGTAACTACGGTGTCAGATAAACAGTTTGGGTTCATACCTGGAAAATCAACCATGGAAGCTATCTACCTATTAAAGAGATAACACAGAGCAAAGAAGAAAGATCTCCAGATGATTTTCATAGACTTAGAAAAGGCTTATGATAGGGTGCCTAGAGACATCAAATGGTGAGTTCTGGAGAGAAAGAGAGTGACCAAAGGGTATATTGAAATGATTAGAGACATGTATGAAGGTGCCGTCACTACCATTAGATCACCAGTAGGGGAAACGAGTGAATTTCCAATCATTGTAGGATTGCATCAAAGGTCAGCCTTGAGCCCGTACCTCTTTGCCTTAGTTATGGATAAAGCACACCCCTTGTTGACCAATGGCCTACAATTTTGAAATTTCATAGATAAGATATCCATTTGACTGTTACCGTTTCCAGAATCCTTTCATGAAGTTTGTTAATGGGTAAACATACACTCTTCTCCGCAACTAAATGCTGCAGAGGATGTAGTTATGATGCATTACAATTTGAACCATTGCAATTCTTATTTGTGCCCAACCAACTTGAGTAAAGTGATCTCGCAAATGTGAGGCTCCTAGACCTCTATGACACCAAAATTTACCCCTTCCAACATCACCAACACTCAATATGACATGATCAACAAAATCACCCCAACACCTTCTGTGAGAGCATCTAGCATTATACATTGTAGTTGGTAGCAACTTTTCATGGAAAACATTCTTTCTTTTCATAACTGCCTTATTTTTATGTACCAAATAAAGCTTAGTAGCAGGATCCTTCTAAAATGGGTACGCTCCCAAGACAAGAGCTCGAATCGGCGCTCCCAAGATGGGAGCTCGACGGGAGCTCGCTCCCAACTAAGATGGGAGCTTATTGGACGGTTAAGGCAACTATTCTCTTACTCTTAAGGGAGTTATGCCATTGTAAAAATAAAAAGATGAAAATCATAACACTCAAAGTTTTGCGAATTGAAAATATCTTTCTATAAGTACCCTTTAAGATCGTGAAAATTTTCACAAGTAATCATTTTTCCTTCAATGGTTAAGTATTTAAAGATACTTTATATATGTATTTATATGTAATCTTATATACGCTCCTTAGGCGCTCCCAACCTAAGGAGCTTCTAGGTGCCTCCGCTCCCACGCACCCGCTCCCTCTTCGTGCTACTAAGGAATAAAGTATTGTTAGATTTTTACGAACTGAATAAAGTATTGTTAGATAACTAACCAAGCATATCCATATTCAATTTGCTTCATCTAGTGTTACACAGCAGGTACTACGCAATAAAATCACTTACATGTTTGGCACAAGTGTGTGGTGGTTTTGGGTGTGTGTGTGTGTGTGTGTTGGCTAGGTGGGGGTTCTTCAAAGAAATCACATGGTGAGCAATATAGTTGTCAAGGGCGAAAGGTGCATCGAGGCACAAAGTTCAGTTGGGCTTAAGGCGAGAGGCGCAAGGCGAGGCGCGCGCCTTTTTGAGAGGCGCACCTATACGGGAAAATATTTATTTCTGAAATAATTGTGTTATGTGCGCTTTTTTGTGCGCGCTTTTTTGCGCCTTGTCGCTTTTTTGCGCTTTTTGCTCACCTTTTTCAAGTTGCCTCGCCTTGACTTGCGCCCAGGCACGCCTTTGACAACTAAATTATTTTGAATTATGTAGATGGGTCAAAAATTGTACCAGCAGTTGACTGAAAAAACTCTTCCAGATTTTTGCCTTGCTCTGCGTAAAGCAAAGATACATTGATAAGTTTCTGTAACTGAATGAAAGTTTTCCTTGATAATTTTTGGTATAAACAGCAAAATAAAAGTTGCTTGCTCTTTTAAGTTACGGAGTATCATTTTCTAAAGAACACATATAATGACATTCTAGACTTCAAAAATAAAGATCATGCAATAAAGAAGCCCTACCAGTTTCATATTCCAAGGCTTGAAGTATCATTTCCACCTGAAAAGGATAAGGTATCACCAGATTTAGCTTGTCAGCCTTGTCCACGACAAAATGAACTGATATACATAACATGCCACAAACCTTGTCAAAGTCCTTCACAACCTTAGCTTCTAGGGACAAATTTTCTTCATACTCCGTCCACAACTGACCTATTTCCTCCGCTGTAACATACCCACAGTTGGAGGATGACATTTGAAGTCCGAATTAAACAACTAGCAGCATGAGTGCAAACAGATGCAAGTGCACATGCATAAGTGTACCTCTCTGACCTCCACCAAGTAATTTACTCATGTAATCTATTGCTTCCCGCTCAAGGCGACTCTTCTCTTGTTTTGGTACCCCATCTGAAGGGGTAATGTCTCCGACAATGGCTGTTCAAACAACTATATAAGGAAGACAACAAACCATAGTAAAGGATGAAAAAAAATTAATGGAAAAACTGCACAAGAAATATGAATCTTGACGAGGAGGAGGAAGTAAGTGGCAAAGGGGACAGATGTCTCAAGTACGCAGAACCGAAGAATAAAAATGAAGAATCGGTTGAAGCAGATTTTCAATATTTGGAAATTAGAGGAAACCAATACAGATATTTGACATTCTCCCCGTCTCTGATTTTCTTCAGTAGATTCTCAACTAAACGATGATAATATCAACCCAATAAAACATCAAACGAAAAGCTTTACCTTCGGCAATATCATGGACAATGGCCATTTTTATGCACCTGGAATTTTGAAACAACCCAAATAAGAGAAAAAATGAAGTCAAAACAGACAAAGCCAACCTCAACAATATGCAACATTAAGAAACAATCCACATAAAGAAGAAATAACAGAAGTAACAGAAAGCCTAACTTGTCACGATCGACCCCCGGAAGGTCAGAAGCAATGAGAGCCATCAACCCCATACGGTACATGTGATCAGCTATGGACTCAGGATTCCGAACTTCCCTTAACACCCATCCCGCTCTCTTTGTTGTCTGCCCATAACCCATAACCCCAAATCAACTAAAAGAACTCGAGACAATGGTTTGAAAAATAGTAACTAGGTTTTGTTTGGATCGATGTGAACTTCAAATCAACAGACGGTGACAAATTGTTAGAAAAGAAATGGGAATCTTATTATATGAATTGGCGAATAAAAGACTTGTGAAGTGGAGAGATATGAAAAGTAATGCCACCTATATACAATGCCACTTTGTGAGATTTGATAAGAAAGCAAAAAGTAATGGTACATAAATGCAATGTCATTTCGTTTCTCACCAATTGCCACCAAATATGGTGAGATTTGACGAGAAACCATAATCCTTTCTTTCCTCACTTTTCTCACACAGCAAACGAGTTGTCAATGTTCAATTTCAACAATAGGATAAGAGGTTTAGTTTAGGTAGTGAAACTAGAGTAGGGTATGAATTAGATGAAGAAAACATGTATTCTACAAGAATCCGTTGATAACTAAAACCCTCACGTAGGATTTCAAACAACTTATGTTAATCATTAGCTTCAAAAAGATCACATAAACCTCTCAAACTCAATGTCAAAATCCATATGGGAACTATATTTTTTTTAATAACTCAAGATATTCGAGCCAGTAACAACTAATCCCTAAGAACCAATCCAAGTTATCCAACCATCCACCAGCAAGGTGCCCAATTAAAACTGGGAAAAGACCACAAGAATTTGATAGCACCTAAGAGGTATCGAACCTCGGAGGAAGCAAACTCCTAAGTCTCAAACCTTAACTACAAGGGCAACCCTTGTTCTTATGCAAACTACCAACCCTAAGGTATCGCTACTATCAACGAAAGAGAATGGAAACTCCTTCATTTTAAAGGTTGGCCTTTTCTTTATCCTCGATTTCTTTTGCCTTTCCCATACAATTTATCACTTGATTTTAAATCCATCCAAACGGAAAAAGGTTTAGGCAGGAATTGTCCCTTCCTTGTGTCCTCGTAATGTTCGTTCTTCGATAAAACTCAGTGACCCAAAATTCAAAAACAACAGTGTGTGCAACGAATAGGAATGCAAAAAACTTGGACAATGAAAACGAGTAGTAAACGAATACAAACCTTGAGACGGTGGCAGAGGGAGAGGAAATCGATGGCGGAAGAAGCCGGCACGGAGGACGCATCGCCGCCATCAGCGGGGGCTGAGGGCGGCGGTGGTGACGACGGCGGCGGAGGGTCCGAGGCCATTCCGGAAACCCGAGCTGTTGTAGTGGAAGAAGAAGTGCGAGATTTGAAAAAACTGAATGGGAAGAGACGAGTGGAAGAAGAGGAAGAAGCGAGTGAGGGCACAAATGATTTGCACAGGAGCGCTCGACTCCCGCTGCCCATCTTCCCCTTTTCTACTTCTCTTTCCCGAGAAAATCGTCTTCAAAGTCTACCATTAGATAGGACCAGGATTTTCAGTGGACTGGACCAGGCTGAGTGTGTAAACTGGGCCGTCTTGTTCGGCCCACTAGGGCCTAAATCACTACTGCTATTTTTGATTGGGAAAATGACGGTCAATCACGTGCTTTGATAATTAATACCCGCCAAGGACATGCTATGAACATTTGTTAATGTTGATAATGTCCCTGGCGGGCATTAATCATCAAAACACGTCATGGGCCGTCATATTCCCTTTTCGATTTCCATATCGGTTTTGAAGTAATACTATGTGGTCGAAATGAAAGGTCGGTCCCCGGCACAACGGTAAAATTGCTCCATTGTAACCTGAAGGTTACGGATTTGAGTCACAAAAATAACCATTATGCTTGCAGGGGTAAGGCTACGTACATCAACCCTTTCCCAAATTCCTCAATGGCGAAAGCCTCGTGTTCACTGGGTTGGATTCAGTGGCGGAGGCACCTTCTTTCATATATAGATTGCCTTTTGTGCATCATTTCGGAGTCAATTGTCAAACATGTTTGGTATATTCTATCCGTCGCCAATTAGGTGGTGGTTAGCAGGACCCTTTTCTTTTTAACTTTTTGGTCCGTTTATTTGCAATCTAAGGAGGGAAAAAAAGATCCCATCTTGTTAGTAGTAATCAACAACCAAGCCAATTTCCATGTTCGTCCCTAAAAAAATGAGAAAGAAACCCACAAAATCGGGCATGGGTCACGTTTAGTATGCTTTCCCAACTGGTCCGGTCCAATTTGAACTATTTGTGAGTCCTTTTCGGACCCATAATAATGATTGGAATCGTTCACAAAATCGTGTGGAAGAAACATCGCGTATAGATCCTACAATTCAAAGACACCAATAACTTAAAAAAAAAATAGAAAGGTAATTTTTCACTCGTAAGAAAGTGTAGTCATGAAAAGTTATTTTCACAGGAAAAATAAAAACTCAAAATACGCCACATTACTTCCTCTAGCTTTTTTCTAGGGTTTGTTTTTTATTTCTCTTCCAACCAAAACTGAAATCTCTATAAAATGCAGGTATGATATCTCGTCAACTTTATTTTATGTTATTATAAAAACAAAACCCCAGTAAAATTCCCACACTAGGGCGACGCGGGCCGGTTCGCGGCAACGTCCCGGCACCCGCTCCAAATCTTCCTAGAATTCTCCTTAATCGTCGCCGAATCCTGCCTGAAATCCGGAAACCTAACCAGCAACTTGACCAAATGCTTATCGCACTTCTTCCCCATCCTCACGAGCTGCCTGCAACAGTCGTCGCTTACCTCCGACTTCGTCAGCATCCCCGAGACCAAGTCGTCGCCGCACTTCCGGGTCATGCGGTTCGAGCAGTCGTCGAGGAGCTTTCGCTCCGCCGGAGGGATGCTGCTTATGTAGTTGAGGTCTTCGGCAGCGGCCGGCGACAGGTCGTAGGAGGGGGAAGGCGCGTGCGCGGGGTTGTCCCCTCCGTCGTTGCCGAAGGAGGGTTGTTTTGCTAGGGCGGTGGTTATGATCAGTAGGGAGAAGGCGGCGAGCAGGATGGTGTTGAAATGTGCCATGGCGTTTTGGACAGTACTGGAATGGAAGTTGATGGGTAGGAGAGATGTTTTTATGGGGTACGTAGGAGAGATGTTTTTATGGGGTACGTAGGAGAGATGTTTTTATAGGGTACGTAGGAGAGAGAGAGAGAGAGAGAGAGAGGAGTTATTTTCGCAGTTTCATTTGCAATGTTTTTTTTGGTATTCAAAGAATTCGGTTTTGCTAAGAATTAAGTTCGTTGTAAGTTTCGTAATCAATATTTTCTGCATTAACGGGTCAAAACTTGGTTAAATAAAACCAGGCCAGACATAAGTCACATAATGTTCATGGACGTGTGTAAGGGTGACCGGGAAAAAAAATACGAGTGTAAAAACTTGTTTTAAAAATACGTCAAGTTATTAAAACCGCACAAGGAAGAATTGAGAATGCAAGCATAGACGACAGAGGATTGAGCGAGACGAAGACTATTACCAGGAGATTACGTGACTGAAAGTAGAATGAAAATTTGGAAAAAATGATTACATGAGGCAGGGGCGGACCCACCTTGGGGCATGTGGGGTCACGTGCCCCATGCTCTTTAAAAAAAAAAAATTGTTGGTTTTGTGTATATATATTATTTATGTCTGAATGTATGCAAGTAGGCATTTGTTGGTGTAGTGTTAGGGTGTTGAGTCTTTAAGAAGAGTGGGTGGGTTCAAGTCACCACTTGTGCCACTCCCCCAACATCTCTCATTTGTGTAGTACAGAATATGAACCCGCATATTGCATTTGTGTACTTTTGGTCCCTAAAACTTGTACTCATAGGATTAATAATAGGAAAATAGATGATGAAGATGTGATAATTTTGTTTTAACGCATATAGTCGAGGTGCGCAAGTTTGCCCAAGTAGCTGGTTATTAAAATACATATATATTTTAAAATTGTTAATTTATCATAAATACTAAAATTATTTTGGAGTAAATGTGCTTAACTGTATATTATGGTTACAAAAAAAATTGGTGCCCCCACTATGTCAAATTTCTGGGTCCGCCACTGACATGAGGTGAGTTCCATCTATGTGTAGATTCCACTTCACATAAGAGCGTTATGAATAACCGTTGCACTTCAATCATTCTCGGGAGCACGAGCATTGAAATGTCTTTCGAAATATCCTAAACTACATAATCCGTGAGAACGAGAACTGAAAACGTTAGTGTAGAGCGATAATAGAGAGCGAGAACGAATGATACTACTAAAGAATTGGACTTCGAATTGGTGTTGTGCAATGAGGTGCACACCTCCGAGCCGTCGGATCGTGCATCCGACGGCTTGGATCTCATCTCGGCAACCAACGATCGAAAGCCGTTCATTGCCAAGATGAGATCCGAGCTATCGGATGTACGATCTGACGGCTCGGAAGTACGTAGCACGGTGCTGCACACACCACTGCACAGCACCATCCCCCAATTGTAAAGAATTATGACCTCAAAAACCTCTTTCCACTTATTAGTCTCAAAAACCTCTCTCAAAACCCAAACCGAATAGGGCCCATTTGGACAATGCTGCTACTTGTGGCGGCGGTTGTTTTTGGGTGGTGGTGGTGATTTGGGCAGCAATGTTTAGGGTTTTGGTTCTTGGTTCTTGGGCTGGGCTCAAGACTTGGCCCATTTGGCTTTGCCTATTTTAGGTTTTTTTGGATTTGCCCATTGGGTGTTTTGGAGTTTGGTTGGATTTTCCTCCTCTATCTCCAATTTGATGTACCCTTTTCAAATTTTCATAATAAAATGATACTATTGCCTATAAAAAAAAAATTATCTCACATAAGGTCAGATCCATTAGGGAGCTCAAGAGCAGGATTCGCATCAATCTCTCAAAATACCCATGGTGATACTCCTTCTATCCCAAATTACTTACACACTATAAAAGTCATGCGATTTTTGGCTCATAACGTAAATTATTTTTGTTCGTATTTTTTTTGAAAAAAAATTGTACTAAATCAAAATACTTCATGAGTTCTTTAATTTGGAGTAAAAAAGTCCCAAAAAAATTATGCACGAAATTATTTTGTGTTTGATTTCAAAATTGTAAGACTTTTTTTAGGGGCCAGCAATTTGGTAGGGGGGTATATCTTTGAAATTATATTGGTGTCTCATAGAATTACATTAAATTTTCTGTTTTGTGAATGTTTATTACTACTACATCCGTTCCACAATGACAGTCCCACTTTCTCTCTTTTACCTCTTTTCAAATAAAAAAATTAACTACTTCCGTGCATAATTTTTCAAATATTTTTGCACCGTATTAAAGATCTCGATTAGTACTTTAATTTGGTGCGAAAAAATTCAAAAAATTATACACGTAAGTAGTTGATTTTTTGATATAAAAAATAACACGACTTTTCATGGTGAACTTTCAATATGAAATGGAGGGTAATATTTTTTCTAGAGTGATCAATTTCATTCCCTTAATAGTTTCTGTAGGCATACTTATAGGTTGCATTTTCAAGCCCAACAAAACATCTGTAGGCATGGTATCTCAATTCTCAAACTCTCTTTTTTTGTTTTTGAAAGTAGTAACATCTCAATTGATATATATCCAACTATCCCCAACATTTAGACTACGGAGACCAAGATCTGAGATTCTAGATCTGGGTTGCGGCTCCTGATTCCGATCGACAAGGACGGCGATTTCGTGAGCTGTCCAATGACAAGTACCGCAATCCAAACGATATTCCAGTGACGATCCTGCAACAGGAAGCAAATCCCGTGGCAATCATCCGCTCGCCTCTGCGAGTGGGGCGACGGGTCTGACAACGGAGCTGAGCGACTTTCCTTGTATTTTGTTATTATTTTATATGTATTAGAGTATCCACAATGCCATAATCAAAAGTAAAAGATTTTTAAAGTTAACAACGTTAGTGCAAAATATGGTTCACAATGCTATAATCAAATCATGTCCAAAAAAAAAATGTTATAATCAAACTTAACAACCTCCTTAAAAATAATCAATTTTTGGGTTTTGGATAACCAAAACTAGCAACTTTTTGACAATAACCAAATTTAATAGACCCACATATTCTCAATCAAATACACTAATTATTATACAAAAAATGTTCTATCTGTCATCCTTTTTCCTCTCTCTTTCTTTACGAATAACATCTTCGAAAAAGAATATTTTACTAAAAAATAGTTTTTTAGAAAATTATTTTTTTCCAATAAAAAGTTTCAAAAACTATTTCCTATATCTAGTAAATGGTCCAGTTCTTATTAGTTTCAAAACTATTTCTACTGTTTGCAGTTTTTAGTTTTTTATAATTTGAAAATATGATGTGACAAGTTTTGGTTATCTAATTTTGATTTTGCCATTGTAGACATCCACATTGCTAACCTTAACAATCTCTTAAATGAATAATCAAATGCTGATGTGGCAACTTTTGGTTATCAATTTTTTATTATAACATTGTGGATACCCTTATCATTGATCGAGGATCTTGTTTTATATGTATGGAATGATCCTTTTGTTGAGTTGACAGTCTTAAAAATAATAAATAAATAAAGGGAAATGAGAACGGTGAGACTATGGGAGACCCTACACCAACTACGATTCTCGATCGTGGGATTGATTTATTTGCTCGTGCTCCAATCCTCAATGATAATATTGGATGAACCACCAAACCCACGTCCAAGTGGGGATCTAGTTTTCCCAAATATATCCAGAGCTGAACCAGTACGGATCGGCCGCTCTGCACCGTTTTGCAGGGTACTGCTAGACAGCATCTCCCATTCCAGACCAGTAACCACGTACTTCAGTGACTTCACGGAACAAACTATAACAAAAATAAATTTAAGGTTTTTAAAACATCTTGTAGGAAAATTTCGATGTTTCACATGAGGTTGCTACAAGCCTTCAACGACATAATTGAAAAAGTACCTAGTTTTGATAACTCAGGTATGCGGGTCATCTTATGCATACATCGAGTAGTTTTGATGGACCAATCCCACTGTCCACAAACGGAGATCCTAATTAAAGTCAATGTGCTTTCGGTTGAGACATCGAGACAAGGATTGCATATATAGTTGAAAAAGTACTTAGTTAAACCAAAATAATTTCTTGATGAAAATGCAAATATAATTATAAAAAAATCAGTAGCTAACATCATAATGAGAACATCAAGAAATAAAATTATAGTTAGCATTGGTAAAATAAGAACATGTAAACTTGCGATCGGGTTCAAACATTCGAGAATCAGATTGTATAGCTTATACATGTCCCATATTCAACTTCTCATTCAACTAAAGAATTTCTCCGCCGACTATACTATACCCGCCTTTTACTGGGGGAAAATCTGTGAGGACGAACTCGGGCGCATTCATATGAGCAGGTTGGAGTACTAGAAGATATCTATGGCGTAGATTGGGACAGATTCACATCCGTAGTAAAAGTTTTCCTATGAGTACTATTTTTGCGTTTGAGAGAGTACAGTTTATGACAATTTTTCCATTTCATAGGTATCTATGGGGTATTAATTGGCATGAATATTTTAATTAAGTTTTCTCATTACTAAATTTGTTTTAATTAAAGATACTAGTTAAACTGTTAGTTGATGCTTGCAAAATAAAATAAGATGGGAAGAAACATGTGAGCCCTAAATGTGCACTCCACATTCCACTAGGACCACTAGAATGAAAGGAAATTACTACTAGCTAATTCTACATTTTAAATTGAGACGCCAGGTTGGCAAAATACTCTCTGCAAAGCAAAGGTATTGCTACACTATTTTGGCGTAACGTTAGATGAATGATTTTCGACTTGACAATAAATCAATATTCAAAGAAAAATAGTTAGTTAAATGTTGCAGATAAAAGAAATAACTTGAAAATTGCCATGGGTAATCAAATTCTATATTCAGTATAAAATTTTGCTCCTTCCCTTGAAAAGGCTCCATCAATGTTCATCAATTTTTCTTTTCACATACTTTGGGCATTTTCAAAGTTGTACCATACTTTGGGCCTGTTTGATAAAACTGAATCTGAATGCTGAAAAATTAAGTACTGAAAGCTGAATGCTCAATTTTTTAAGCTGAAAAACTGTTTGGTAAACATATTAAGTACTGAATTAAAAAAAATAATAAAATCATTTTAGTTCCGATTAATCTCTCTTAATTTACTAATGGTCAAAATGTACTTATAGTAAAGGTGGAATGGTGAATTGTGGTGGTGGTGGTGGTGGTGTTGGAGTGGTGGCGATAGTGGTGGTGGTGGAGTGATGGTGGTGTAATGGTGGCAATGAGTGGTGGTGGTGGTTGTAACGCCCCAAGCAGACTACTAGCCCAATACCTTGATTTTGATCCACAAGCCACATCACATGGCCCAAAAGCTTAAGCCCAAAGTACTAGTAGTAGCCCACAAGGTTTGTTATATGTCCAAGATCATCCATGTAGACTTCCGATGTGGGACGGGGTGTTACAATCTCCCCAACTTTATAGTCTCGCGCCCTCGCGAGGGGTTGAGCACTATAATCACCAATACTAATCAAACCAACAACCAAATCAAACCAAACTCCAAAGGCCCACATGGTCGTGTACATGGATTGCTCTTAGACATATAACAAACCTTGTGGGCTACTACTAGTACCTTGGGCTTAAGCTTTTGGGCCATGTGGTGTGGTTTGTGGATCAAAATCAAGGTATTGGGCCAGTAGTCTGCTTGGGGCGTTACAGGTGGTATTAGAGCCATCCATGTACACGACCATGTTGGCCTTTGGAGTTTGGTTGGATTTGGTTTTTGGTTTGATTAGTATTGGTGATTATAGTGCTCAACCCCTCGCGAGGGCGCGAGGCTATAAAGTTGGAGAGATTGTAACACCCCGTCCCACATCGGAAGTCTACATGGATGATCTTGGGTATATAACAAACCTTGTGGGCTACTAGTACCTTGTGCTTAAGCTTTTGGGCCATGTGGTGTGGCTTGTGGATCAAAATCAAGGTATTAGGCCAGTAGTCTGCTTGGGGCGTTACAGTGGTGGAGTGATGATGGTATAATGGTGGCAATAAGTGGTGTCGATGGAGTGATAGTTGTGCAATGGTGACATTATGGTTGCGGCGCCGCCGGCGGTGTGGTAGTGGTGGCGGCAGTGTGGTAATGGTGGTGGTGGTGGTGGTGGTGATGGAGTGATAGGAGAGTGGTGGTGGAATGGTAGAGGTGGTGGTTGGAGTTGTGGAGTGGTGGTGGTGGAGTGATGATGGTGGAATGGTAGTGTGGGCACACGCCCCAAAAATCCCGTGTTTTAATGCATGAAATCCTGGGTGCGCCCTTATCCTGCGGAAAGCGCGGCGAAGTGCTTCGCAGATCAGAGAGTCGCCACTCGGGTTTTGCGGTTAGTACCCAAGAAACCGTTCTTTTGAAAATGTTTGGACCACGTCCGTTTGATTTTGAAAAAGGCTTTTGTAGACTAGGCCGTCGTCACCTTCGATCTTGAGGTTCGGGAACCAGATTACGAGAAGGGAAGGGTTTTATGGCACCCCCCTCGCCCAGTCCGGAGACCGGTCTCTACTCAGGCGTTTTGTAAAACATTTGCATTTCTCTCTTTATTTGATCATTCTTTTAACCAGTTATGGCGGGGGAACAGTTAATAGGGATTAAAACTGTAAACAAGTTGCATTTATATACAAAAGATGTAACAAAATGTTTATGGATGATGATGTTTGATCTAAGCAAATATAATAGATTGAGAACAAGCTTCTGTGGTTGTTTTAGACAAGCTAGTGCACGCTGTTTGTGCGGTAGTGCACACAGAAGCAAGCCTGCTTGCACTGGCTAAGCCACTGCATGTAGCCATGATCTGCGTGCGCCACCCCACAATTGGCGTGCGCCGGTGAGCCTAAGACCACAGCTTCTGTTCTCAACCCTCTGGGCTCTGGAAAGGACCAGTGCACACCCAGGACAAACCACGCAGTTAAATATGGATTACTAAGCTATTACAGACAATGTAAAGGGCTTAAAAGCCACCAAATAGACAGAAAATCCCTTAAACAGTGAGGGGAGGATGATCAGAGGCCTGGAGCCTAGTCATGCAAGGGCCAGCCACTGGCCAAGGGGCGACGGGCGCACGCAGGTATATGGTACCGTACGCCAGTTGACTCTGCTCAGTCAGTGCTTGGCTTTGCACCATCTGGGCTCTGAAACATGACCAGAAGACCCCCAGAGGCATTCCAAAGAAACAGAAAGGAAAAACTAAGTACAATGCTTAAACAGTTCTACAATACAGAAAGCTGTAAACTTGTTTTAGCATGCATCAGGGTGATCAGAATGTAAATAAGACAAAATAAGGATGATCGGTGATCCCCACACCAGTTTCACCATACAGCCATGACTGGCGTACGGTACAAGTAACTGGCGTGCGCCACCTGATCATACCAAACGGCTTTGAAGCCTTGCCAGCTTTAGGGCCAGGACTGGTATAGATTACCAGCCTTGACCCTGCCAGCCCCCCTCAGGGGTCTGAACAGAAAACAGGAGCAAAAGATGTTATACCTTTGCTTGAGAGTTTGATGGATGGTTTGAACTTTGAGCTTGAAAGAAGATGGATGGAGGGTGGATGTAGTGAGGTTTGAGGACTGTGGAGAGTATGTTCCCTTGCTTGCTCTTTCTATGGAAGAGAAAGGAAGCAAAGGAGAATGATGAAGAAGAGGACAAAGGGGCTTGAACTCTTTAATGGTGCTAACCCTTTTGAACTTGGTAACCCTTTGCAAGAGTGAGAGAGGGGAGTATATATAGGCAAAAGGGGCTGAGATCAGTTTGGCCTTTAGGGACTGTTTGGATGATCAAGTATTGGAGGAAGCTCCCATGCATTAAATGCATGGGACTTGGCTTGATGGAAGGGAAAGGAACAGTTCTGGCCGGAGTAATGATCAGGGGGGCTGCCAGCTGACGTCAGGCGGCTGCAGAGGCTCCCGCCAAGCTGGCTGAAAAGGTTGATTTGACTGGTGCTGACTGGCGTGCGCCACTTGTTGAGTGGCGTGCGCCATAGAGTGGTAGTGACTGACACGTGTCAGTGGTTCCTGCGCACGCTAGTCCACCACCAGCGTACTCCAGCAGGGTTTTGTTGAGGCCATTTGGTTCTGGCTTGAGGGTTCGACAAGGGTTTGAAATGGGTTTGGGACGAGGTTCGGGACGCTCAAAGCTCAAACTCATCAAACAACTCGGTATGTTCTCGACCTTAATCATCATTGGGGAATCAAAGACCGTAAATAAACTATTCGGAAAGTCCAAAATAGGGTGTCTACAGTAGCCCCCCTTTGACGGCACTTGGAGCACCATTGTTTTGGTACAAGTAACGTCGAAGGTTTCTAGACACCCTCTCAAGGCTATCCAGAAGAAATAGAAAAATGCGGACATGTATTTAAATGTACCATCCATTGAGAGATTGAAGACGGGCGGACCATCTGAAGATTGTTGGGAAAAGAGTTTGAACTCTGTTGGAAAATAGGGATGGGTGGACCATCATTGAATGGTGAGGTGGACTCTCTGGGAATAGTTAGTTGTGGATGGATCAATGCCACTAGGGATCAAACCTTCTTTGGCATAAGCCAACGGTTGAGTCGGACGGACAGACCGTCATTGATTTGATTTTGGATGTACAGACCGTCGTTGATTTGGGGTCGGACAGACCGTCGTTGAATTGAGGTTGGGCGGACAGACCGTCGTTGATTTGAGGTTGGACGGACAGACCGTCGTTGATATGAGGTTGGACGGACAGACCGTCGTTGATTTGGACAGGACGGGCTGTCATTGCTGGGGATCGAACTATCTTTGGCACAAAGAATCCCAACAATCACGGGTAGGTCGCGTCGGGTAGGTTAAATTCCATCTGTTGGGAATCAGAGCCAATCTCCTTATCATGGAGACAGAGCAATAAGACTGCTGGAAGATGTGTTACTTGTAGACCAATGTGGACTAGGATAGGCGAACGGTGTTGTAGACTGATTGGCCGGGCAGACCGTCGTCGTGGATCGATCGGACGATATTCTGATCGCCGTTGAGAGGGTGAACGCGGGCAATATTACGATCGCCGTTGATCGGGGTGAACGCGGGCAATATTACGATCGCCGTTGGTCGGGGTGAACGCGGCAATATTCCGATCGCCGTTGGTCGGTGGTGAACGCGGGCAATATTACGATCGCCGTTGGTCGGGGTGAAGGCGGGCAATATTCCGATCGCCGTTGGTCGGGGTGAACGCGGGCAATATTACGATCGCCGTTGGTCGGTGGTGAACGCGGGCAATATTCGATCGCCGTTGGTCGGGGTGAACGCGGGCAATATTCGGATCGCCGTTGGTCGGGGAACGCGGGCAATATTCCGATCGCCGTTGGTCGGGGTGAACGCGGGCAATATTACGATCGCCGTTGGTCGGGGTGAACGCGGGCAATATTACGATCGCCGTTGGTCGGGGTGAACGCGGGCAATATTATGATCGCCGTTGATCGGTGGTGATGACATGGTGATCATCGTTGAGAGGGACGACATGGTGATCGTCGGTGATGACATGGCGGATCATCGTTGAGGACGACATGGGTGATCGTCGGTGATGACATGGTTGATCATCGTTGAGTGGACGACATGGGTGATCGTCGGTGATGACATGGCGGATCATCGTTGAGATGGCTGATCGTCGATCGGTGATGACATGGCGATCATCGTTGAGGTGGACGACATGGCCGATCGTCGGTGATGACATGGTTGGTCATCGTTGAATGGACGACATGGGTGATCGTCGGTGATGACATGGTTGGTCATCGTTGAGTGGACGACATGGCCGATCGTCGGTGATGACATGGTTGATCATCGTTGAGTGGACGACATGGGTGATCGTCGGTGATGACATGGTGATCATCGTTGAATTTGAAAAGGTTGTTGTTGAGGATAAAGCTAACCATGGCACGGATAGTTCCAACAAATCACGGGTAGGTCGCGTCGGTAGGTTAAATTCCATCCGTTGGGAATCGAGCCAATCTCCTTATCATGGACCATCCGAGACAGAGCAAACTGTTGGAAGATATGCTAACGGTTTGAATTGGAAGTTGGACAGACGAACCGTCGTTGATTTGAAGTAGGACGGATGGATAAATGCGTTGATTGGAATAGGCGGATAGATAAATCGTTGATTTGAAAGCAGGGCGGATGGATAAATCGTTGATTTGAAAATGGGGCGGATGGATCGTTGATTGGGGCGGATAGAGTGGGGCGGATAGATAAATGCGTTGATTTGGAATTGACGGATAGATAAATGCGTTGTTGATTGGATGCGTTGATTGGGACGGATAGATAAATCGTTGATTTGGAATTGGGACGGATAGATAAATCGTTGATTTGACGGATAGATAGTCGTTGATTTAGAATTAGGACGGATAGATCGTCGTTGATTTGGAATTGGGACGGATAGATCGCCGTTGATTGAAATAGGGCGGATAGATCGTCGTTGATTGTGAATTGGGCGGATAGATCGTCGTTGATTGGAATTGGGCGGATAGATCGCGTTGATTGGAATTGGGCGGATAGATCGTTCGTTGATTGGAATTGGGCGGATAGATCCATCGTTGATTGGAATTGGACGGATAGATAAATCGTTGATTGGAATTGGACGGATAGATCGTCGTTGATTGAGAATAGGACGGATAGTAGATCGTCGTTGATGTGAATTGGACGGATAGATCGTCGTTGATTGGAATTGGACGGATAGATCGTCGTTGATTGGAATTGGGCGGATAGATCGTTCGTTGATTGGAATTGGGCGGATAGATCGTTCGTTGATTTGGAATTGGGACGGATAGATCGGTCGTTGATTGAAATAGGACGGATAGATCGTCGTTGATGTTCGGACGGGCTCTGCTTGGGAAATAGCGAACCGGGATGGAAGCATGGATCAGGGCAACATGGGCTACCTGTTGGGAATGGGCCTCAATGCCGATTTGATTTGATTTGCCAATGCCACAACACGATGATAGAAATGCCTCAACGCTGGTTTGATTTGACTTGCCAATGCCACAACATTGACCGTAGAAAAGCCACGACACGTTGGTTTGGATTGATTTGATTTGAGGTACTTTCCTGCTTTTGACATTTGATATACAATATGCAATGATAACGCATGCTAAACACATATGTACAAATTGAAAATGCAAGGGCAGACTAGGGCAGCTTCTAGAGAAAGGGACGACACAAACGACGACCAGGGCAATTTTGACGATTGGGGGCTACCACTGAGCCACACTTTTGCTTTACTGCTTTGATTTGAGTTGCGGGCCTGCAGGTCCGGAGGACTACCACTGAGCCACACTTTTGCTTTACTGCTTTGATTTGAGTTGCGGGCCTGCAGGTCCGGTAGGTAACTTTCGAGTGGGTTAGAGGTTTGCTGCTTTGATTTGATTTTGCGTTGGGCCAATGTATCCCTCTGTTCTTGACGATTTGCCGCTTGCTTGGACCATGGACGCCGTAGTGGCGTTGTAAAAGTTGCATCATTCTTGGTTCATTGGAGGTAGAGTATAAACCAATTGCTAATATCCAACTTGCATTGACGAGCGAATCGAGTTGACACACAGACGTACGCACACGTATAGACTGCCTAGCTCGGAAGAATGGGGAAGAAGAGTCCTAGGATACAATGCAGACTCTTCGACACATGGGCAATAATGAAATTTTGGGCATTAACAGGCCAAAATCCAAAATATCCCTAGATAGGTGAAACTGACACTCACACACAGTCAAATATGTACAAAGGCCTGTGTGAATAACAAAACAGAGAAGAAAGCCCCGGAATGGGCAATAGACCGGAAAACTAGAAAAACGTCGCAAAGATGGACAAAAGACGCAAATGGAACGACTCATATAGGCCCGGACTGAAACCGACACCTCCGCACAGTCACATTAGGCACATATGACCTGCACGGCATAGAAAACTTGGCAAGAGCCCTTAAAACCAATTTCGAGGCACGAAACCTTGGTTTTAACTTGAAATTCACCGGGGTTCAAAATCGTTGTTAGGCGTGATGGTTGCTATCTGCGGCAAGAATTGAAGAAGCGCGCGAGTTTGAGACCAACGCGTGTCACTTTGAGAAAACGTTCGTGAGTCTCAAACTAGCGCGCGTGATGAAAAGCTGCGTAAATTAGACTTCGCTGAAAATAAACTGTGAGCCCGTTGGGGCCTCGTAAGCATTTCGTTCTGTTTTTGATGCTTTTCTTTTCCTTTTCTTCTCTTTTTTTTAAGGCTTTGCTCAGCTTTGAAATTGAAGTAGTAGTTTGAAATAAGATTGAAAGACAAAGGGTTCCCCATTCTGTTTCTGATGAAGCTTGTTCTGTTCTTGACCCTTCTCGACCCTTGATGTGTACCAAAACGTCAACCATGGATTCAATTGATAGAATATGACCGAGTCCTGAAGAGAGACTGCCTACGTATCCCACATTTTGGGGAATCAGGTCAAAACGTAGTTCAGGCCAAGGTTCACTCGTGTGTTTTACCTCTCCTTTTACGCTCTAACTTTTGCCTAGTGCCGCCTTCTCAGGTTTTCGGCCTAGCGAGCTTTCGACTTTTGCCTATTTATTTTTGCCTAGACCGCCTCCTTAGGTTTTCGGTCTAGCAGGCTGCTCTAACTTTTGCTTGGCACCGCCCACCCTTGTGGTTTTCGGCCCAACGAGCTTCTCTCAGGGAAAAGTGGCTCTTGAATTGATCCAGGTTGACTAGAGTGTTGAATTTGTTGTCGTCGAGATCGATGATCTTTGGCTGCAGCCCCAGATAAGATGGCTTTTGATAATGCAGGGTCCTGACTGCTTCAGTTGAAAATGCCTCGCTCCAGGCCACTTTTGCGCCTTTTTAATGTGTGCTTGATGGAATGCTGTTAACGCTGTCTTGGACACAGTGCAAGGCCTGGAGCCTTCTGAGTTTCTGCTTTCTGGCTTGACATCCGTTAGCAGGGGTTTTGATGTTTCCTTATCTCATGATCAACGCCAGGTGCGTCTTTGTGAGACCATGCCAAAACGTCGATGGATTCTTTGACCCTGTCTGATCGGGCACGGTGCTCCTTTGGGGGACAGCGTTGAGCCAATTTTGAACCATCCGGGGCACAATGCTCCTTTGGGGGACATCGTTAAGCCAATTTTGAATCATCCGGGGGTCTATCTTATCTTTCAAGTTTATTGAAACTACTTCTTCTTTTAATAGGCCGAGCATGCCTTTCGTCTTCCCTTTCGGCGAGGGAACACATTTCCTTGGGGATGACCCCATCGAAATCTATCCCTTCGTTGTCAGGGTCGACACAGTTTATTCAAAAGCCAGCAAAGTACTTAGAAGCAAGATAGTGCATATCATAAAGAAAGCCCCACGGGGTTGCCAAGTACAGCAAAAGACTCGAATTTGAGAATAGAAGCTACGACATGGAGGGCCAAGAGGCACAAACTCCGACTCAGAGTTAGACTAAGACGACTTGACAGATACTGTGTCAGACTCAGACTCAAAAGTGTGCAATGCAAGCTAAACGCGATTTGAAAATGCAACTTTTATTGTTACCCTTTGCTTCCTCACAGAGAGGTAGGACTTGGAGGACATGGGGCCCAAGCAACAGCACTTCGGCTTCCTCAGCTTCTTTGACCAAACCTACTCAGTGCTCCCATGAACAAGGATCCCCAAATTGTCAGTCCGCTCATTTGCTTGATCGATCCGGTCCTCAACCAGTGCTTTCCAGTTTTCAGCCCCGTCTTCTATTCCGCACCCTGCAGCCTCGGATTCAGAAGGGATAAACACAGTTGGTTTGGGTTGAGTTTCTGGGACAATGCAGAGGGTTGGATTGAGTATGGTGGAGCTCGGGTTGATTTGAGTGGAGGTGGGGTTGATTTGAGTGGAGGTGATAGATATCTGACCAACCAGAGGGTCAGAATTGAGTTGGAGCAAGGAGCTGGGACTGTCGTCAGGTTTTGATGGGAGTGGGGGTGGAATAGTGCCATTATCGATGAGATCTTGAACGGCATGTCTGAGGCGATAACATGCATTGGTGGGATGGCCAGGCGCTTGATGGAAAGCACAATAGGCATTTGGATTGTGAGACGCCGGGAGTGCCCGAGGTGGAGGAGTCGGACGGAGTGGCCTGAGGATACTAGCTTCAAGGAGCTTCTCATAGACTGAGGACAAAGGTGCAGAGAAGCACGAGAAGACCCTTGGTGGGTTCCGGCGACTGGATTGAGGGTTGGCAGAACTTTTACTCACTCCGCCGCTGTATAGCATTGTGCTGTCAAGGGAATGCACTCTTTCGGAGGGATGGCTTCTTTGTTGCGCATATCCTCCTTTTCGGCACTGGCTTTGAACAAGGAACCAGCGGTTTTCGGGCGAGTTCTAGCTTCATGACACTCAGCTAGGTCTTTGAACATATCTTTTGAGCACAACTCAGTTCCGCTCGCAGGAGTGTGACAGGCCTGAAGAGGTTCTTTGACTAGCCCCGGATCCGGTTTAGACATGACGGAGGTGAAAAGGTCAAACAGCCCCTGGACCATAACCATTTGCTTGTCCATTTTCTGGTTCATTTCTTGTACAGCCCTCTTCAGCTCAGCCAGTTCTGCTTGTGCTGCCATTTTGGATTGATGATCGAGGAAGGTGATATGGCGGTGAAATAGCCCCGGTAGATGCTCCCAAGCAAGTTTGGCTCTTCTTTTTGGTACTTTCTTTGACGGTGTGGCGCCCAAAGCTAGACAGGTAAAGCAATCGAAGGCTCGGGAAGTGTCCCTGCAATAGTTTTATTTGAAATGATGCAATGTACATGTTGTCGTTGGTGTCCTCCTAGACTCTACAACTACAGACAAAACCGTTTTATGACAATCGGACGTCCAGGTCCTCGGATTTCTTTTCGGCAGTGTACCTTGAAGGGATCGACTAATACTAAGGGATGTCGAAACGACCTAAGTCTTTGACTATTCCGCTTTCGAAGTTTCAATGTTGGAATGGAACAACTCGGTGTCGACGACATGATACCGTAACCAGGGGGCGTAGGCAGCACTGTGCCGGAGCCTTGAATGGTGTAAGTGTTTAGCACTTTTAACCTGGGTGGTATGTGCATCATGTCACGTCTCCCGTCGTTCCTAGTTTTTTGCTTGAAACCTCGATCGGGTTTAGGCAAGGGCTTAGAAAGTCTCGATTTCCCAAAGTCTCGTTGACCCAAGGAATTTGGAAAGTTGATAACGTGCACCATCACGATGCACGACTCGTCATCGGTCAAAGCAGCGCCCTAGCAGGCATAAAACGGGTTTTGAAAGAGAGACAACCCCAAAAGCCGCCCTAGCATGCTCCTACGCGAGCGGTATGAATGTATGTACAGGCATGCGATATGGAAAGCATTAACACATAGGCAGTTTATGGGGGTTAGATGCAAGTAATCCTACCTTGTGGTTCCTGTCTTAGTTTGAAAGGTTCTATTGCTTTGTACGCATGGCGAGGCTGGTTTTGGCTTAGAGGGGTTCCTCAGGCTAGAGATGTTTTATACCTCCCATCGCAATGCGTGCAGCAGAGCAATGGTCAAGCGGAAATACGTCTCATCATCGTCCAAGGTTGTTGGGCATTCGAGGACCCCGGGCTCCAGTAAACTGTGCCGGTTACCCAAAACGCCTCAACGGGGCTGATAGAACACCGATGCAAATGAGCGTGTGTCGAAAGAATGATCGAGAGAGAGAAACGCACATGTTTGTTTCGAAAAAATGCCTTTTGAAGCTTGGCTCACTTCATTAATCGACACTTGGAGAAAACTACATAAGTGAACAATAGCAAAGCCCCAGTGCGGAGTGGTCGGATGTAGAATCCTGTTACGTTACCATTCCAGCGCGGAGCGTACTGTTTTGACAGACTTTTGAAAATTGTTCATTCATGTATTAATTTCCAAATGTTGATTAATGTAATGTCCCCAGCAGAGTCGCCACTGTGGGCACACGCCCCAAAAATCCCGTGTTTTAATGCATGAAATCCTGGGTGCGCCCTTATCCTGCGGAAAGCGCGGCGAAGTGCTTCGCAGATCAGAGAGTCGCCACTCGGGTTTTGCGGTTAGTACCCAAGAAACCGTTCTTTTGAAAATGTTTGGACCACGTCCGTTTGATTTTGAAAAAGGCTTTTGTAGACTAGGCCGTCGTCACCTTCGATCTTGAGGTTCGGGAACCAGATTACGAGAAGGGAAGGGTTTTATGGCACCCCCCTCGCCCAGTCCGGAGACCGGTCTCTACTCAGGCGTTTTGTAAAACATTTGCATTTCTCTCTTTATTTGATCATTCTTTTAACCAGTTAGGGCGGGGAACAGTTAATAGGGATTAAAACTGTAAACAAGTTGCATTTATATACAAAAGATGTAACAAAATGTTTATGGATGATGATGTTTGATCTAAGCAAATATAATAGATTGAGAACAAGCTTCTGTGGTTGTTTTAGACAAGCTAGTGCACGCTGTTTGTGCGGTAGTGCACACAGAAGCAAGCCTGCTTGCACTGGCTAAGCCACTGCATGTAGCCATGATCTGCGTGCGCCACCCCACAATTGGCGTGCGCCGGTGAGCCTAAGACCACAGCTTCTGTTCTCAACCCTCTGGGCTCTGGAAAGGACCAGTGCACACCCAGGACAAACCACGCAATTAAATATGGATTACTAAGCTATTACAGACAATGTAAAGGGCTTAAAAGCCACCAAATAGGCAGAAAATCCCTTAAACAGTGAGGCGGATGATCCAGAGGCTGAGAGCCGAGATTGACAATGTCAAGAAACAGGTAGAAGGCGTGACTGGCGCACGCAGGTATATGGTACCGTACGCCAGTTGACTCTGCTCAGTCAGTGCTTGGCTTTGCACCATCTGGGCTCTGGAACATGACCAGAAGACCCCCAGAGGCATTCCAAAGAAACAGAAAGGAAAAACTAAGTACAATGCTTAAACAGTTCTACAATACAGAAAGCTGTAAACTTGTTTTAGCATGCATCAGGGTGATCAGAATGTAAATAAGACAAAATAAGGATGATCGGTGATCCCCACACCAGTTTCACCATACAGCCATGACTGGCGTACGGTACAAGTAACTGGCGTGCGCCACCTGATCATACCAAACGGCTTTGAAGCCTTGCCAGCTTTAGGGCACTGGTATAGATTACCAGCCTTGACCCTGCCAGCCCCCTCAGGGGTCAGAACAGAAAACAGGAGCAAAAGATGTTATACCTTTGCTTGAGAGTTTGATGGATGGTTTGAACTTTGAGCTTGAAAGAAGATGGATGGAGGGTGGATGTAGTGAGGTTTGAGGACTGTGGAGAGTATGTTCCCTTGCTTGCTCTTTCTATGGAAGAGAAAGGAAGCAAAGGAGAATGATGAAGAAGAGGACAAAGGGGCTTGAACTCTTTAATGGTGCTAACCCTTTTGAACTTGGTAACCCTTTGCAAGAGTGAGAGAGGGAGTATATATAGGCAAAAGGGGCTGAGTTTGGCCTTTAGGGGCTGTTTGGATGATCAAGTATTGGAGGAAGCTCCCATGCATTAAATGCATGGGACTTGGCTTGATGGAAGGAGTAGGAGAGAGAAGGGAACAGTTTCTGGCCAAAGTAATGATCAGGGGGCTGCCAGCTGACGTCAGGCGGCTACAAAACTCCCGCCCAGCTGGCTGAAAAAGGTTGATTGTAATGACTGACACGTGGCAGTGGTTCCTGCGCACGCTAGTCCATCTCCTGCGTACTCCAGCAGGGTTTTGTTGAGGCCATGTGGCTCCGGCTTGAGGGTTCGACAAGGGTTTGAAATGGGTTTGGACGAGGTTCGGGACGCTCAAAGCTCAAACTCATCAAACAACTCGGTATGTTCTCGACCTTAATCATCATTGGGGAATCAAAGACCGTAAATAAACTATTCTGGAAAGTCCAAAATAGGGTGTCTACAGTAGCCCCCCTTTGACGGCACTTGGAGCACCATTGTTTTGGTACAAGTAACGTCGAAGGTTTCTAGACACCCTCTCAAGGCTATCCAGAAGAAATAGAAAAATGCGGACATGTATTTAAATGTACCATCCATTGAGAGATTGAAGACGGGCGGACCATCTGAAGATTGTTGGGAAAAGAGTTTGAACTCTGTTGGAAAATAGGGATGGGTGGACCATCATTGAATGGTGAGGTGGACTCTCCTGGGGAATAGTTAGTTGTGGATGGATCAATGCCACTAGGGATCAAACCTTCTTTGGCATAAGCCAACGGTTGAGTCGGACGGACAGACCGTCATTGATTTGATTTTGGATGTACAGACCGTCGTTGATTTTAGAGTAGACCGTCGTTGATTTGAGGCTGGACGGACAGACCGTCGTTGATTTGAGGCTGGACGGACAGACCGTCGTTGATTTGAGGCTGGACGGACAGACCGTCGTTGATTTGAGGTTGGACGGACAGACCGTCGTTGATATGAGGTTGGACGGACAGACCGTCGTTGATTTGGACAGGACGGGCTGTCATTGCTGGGGATCGAACTATCTTTGGCACAAAGAATCCCAACAATCACGGGTAGGTCGCGTCAGGTAGGTTAAATTCCATCTGTTGGGAATCAGAGCCAATCTCCTTATCATGGACCATCCGAGGCAGAGCAATAAGACTGCTGGAAGATGTGTTACTTGTAGACCAATGTGGACTAGGATAGGCGAACGGTGTTGTAGACTGATTGGACGGGCAGACCGTCGTCGTGGATCGATCGGACGATATTCTGATCGCCGTTGAGAGGGTGAACGCGGGCAATATTCTGATCGCCGTTGATCGGGGTGAACGCGGGCAATATTCTGATCGCCGTTGGTCGGGGTGAACGCGGGCAATATTCTGATCGCCGTTGGTCGGTGGTGAACGCGGGCAATATTCTGATCGCCGTTGGTCGGGGTGAACGCGGGCAATATTCTGATCGCCGTTGGTCGGGGGTGAACGCGGGCAATATTCTGATCGCCGTTGGTCGGTGGTGAACGCGGGCAATATTCTGATCCCGTTGGTCGGGGTGAACGCGGGCAATATTCCGATCGCCGTTGGTCGGTGTTTACGCGGGGCAATATTCGGTTCGCCTTTGGGGGGGGTGAACGCGGGCAATATTCTGATCGCCGTTGGTCGGGGTGAACGCGGGCAATATTCTGATCGCCGTTGTTCGGTGTGAACGCGGGCAATATTCTGATCGCCGTTGATCGGTGGTGATGACATGGCTGATCATCGTTGAGAGGGCGACATGGCCGATCGTCGGTGATGACATGGTGATCATCGTTGAGAGGGCGACATGCTGATCGCCGGTGATGACATGGCGATCATCGTTGAGATGGACGATATGGCCGATCGTCGGTGATGACATGGCGGATCATCGTTGAGTGGACGACATGGGTGATCGTCGGTGATGACATGGCTGATCATCGTTGAGATGGACGACATGGCTGATCGTCGGTGATGACATGGCTGGTCATCGTTGAGATGGACGAAATGGCTGATCGTCGGTGATGACATGGCTGGTCATCGTTGAGATGGACGACATGGCTGATCGTCGGTGATGACATGGCTGATCATCGTTGAGATGGACGATATGGCTGATCGTCGGTGATGACATGGCTGATCATCGTTGAATTTGAACAGGACTGGCTGTTGTTGAGGATAAAGCTAACCATGGCACGGATAGTTCCAACAAATCACGGGTAGGTCGCGTCAGGTAGGTTAAATTCCATCCGTTGGGAATCGAGCCAATCTCCTTATCATGGACCATCCGAGACAGAGCAATAAGGCGCTGGAAGATACGCTAACGGTTTGAATTGGAAGTTGGACGGACAGACCGTCGTTGATTTGAAGTAGGACGGATGGATCGTCGTTGATTGGAATAGGACGGATAGATCGTCGTTGATTTGAAAACGGGACGGATGGATCGTCGTTGATTTGAAAATGGGACGGATGGATCGTCGCTGATTTAGAATTGGGACGGATAGATCGTCGTTGATTTGAATTGGACGGATAGATCGTCGTTGATTGGAATTGGACGGATAGATCGTCGTTGATTGGAATTGGACGGATAGATCGTCGTTGATTTGGAATTGGACGGATAGATCGTCGTTGATTGGAATTGGACGGATAGATCGTCGTTGATTGGAATTGGACGGATAGATCGTCGTTGATTTGGAATTGGACGGATAGATCGTCGTTGATTTGGAATTAGATCGTCGTTGATTGAGAATAGGACGGATAGATCGTCGTTGATTTGGAATTGGACAGATAGATCGTCGTTGATTGAGAATAGGACGGATAGATCGTCGTTGATGTGAATTGGACGGATAGATAAATCGTTGATTGGAATTGACGGATAGATAAATCGTTGATTGGAATTGGGACGGATAGATCGATCGTTGATTGGAATTGGGCGGATAGATCGTCGTTTTGGAAATTGACGGATAGATCGTCGTTGATTGGAATTGAACGGATGGATAAATCGTCGTTGATTGGAATTGGACGGATAGATAATCGTTGATTTGAAATAGGGCGGATAGATCCGTCGTTTATGTGAATTGGACGGATAGATCGTCGTTGATTGGAATTGGACGGATAGATCGTCGTTGATTGGAATTGGACGGATAGATCGTCGTTGATTGGAATTGGACGGATAGATCGTCGTTGATTGGAATTGGACGGATAGATAGTCGTTGATTGGAATTGGACGGATGGATCGTCGTTGATTTGAATTGGACGGGCTCCGCTTGGGGAAATAGCGAACCGGGATGGAAGCATGGATCAGGGCAACATGGGCTACCTGCCGGGAATGGGCCTCAATGCTGATTTGATTTGATTTGCCAATGCCACAACACTGATGATAGAAATGCCTCAACGCTGGTTTGATTTGACTTGCCAATGCCACAACATTGACTGTAGAAAATGCCTCACTGCTGGTTTGGCTTGATTTGATTTGAAGCGATCTCCTGCTTTTGACATTTGATATACAATATGCAACGATAATATATGCTAAACACATATGTACAAATTGAAAATGCAAGGGCAGACTAGGGCGGCTTCTAGAGAACGGGACGACACAAACGACGACCAAGACAATTTTGACGATCGAGGGCTACCACTGAGCCACACTTTTGCTTTACTGCTTTGATTTGAGTTGCGGGCCTGCAGGTCCAGTAGGTAACTTTCGAGTGGGTTAGAGGTTTGCTGCTTTGATTTGAGGTGCGGGCCTGCGTGCCCAAGTAGATAACTTTTGAGCGGGTTAGAGGTTTGCTGCTTTGATTTGATTTTGCGCTGGGCCAATGTATCCCTCTGTTCTTGACGATTTGCCGCTTGCTTGGACCACGGACGCCGTAGTGGCGTTGTAAAAGTTGCATCATTCTTGGTTCATTGGAGGTAGAGTATAAACCAATTGCTAATATCCAACTTGCATTGACGAGCGAATCGAGTTGACACACAGACGTACGCACACGTATAGACTGCCTAGCTCGGAAGAATGGGGAAGAAGAGTCCTAGGATACAATGCATCTTCGACACATGGGCAATAATGAAATTTTGGGCATTAACGGGCCAAAATCCAAAATATCCCTAGATAGGTGAAATCGACACTCACACACAGTCAAATATGTACAAAGGCCTGTGTGAATAACAAAACAGAGAAGAAAGCCCCGGAATGGGCAATAGACCGGAAAACTAGAAAAACGTCGCAAAGATGGACAAAGTACGCAAATGGAACGACTCATATAGGCCCGGACTGAAACCGACACCTCCGCACAGTCACATTAGGCACATATGACCTGCACGGCATAGAAAACTTGGCAAGAGCCCTTAAAACCAATTTCGAGTCACCGAAAACTTGGTTTTAACTTGAAATTACCTCCGGGGGTTCAAAATCGTTGTTAGGCGTGATGGCTGCCTACCGCTGTATTGAAGAAGCGCGCGCAGGTTTGAGACCAACGCGTGTCACTTTGAGAAAACGTGCGTGAGTCTCAAACTAGCGCGCGTGACTGAAAAGCTGCGTAAATTAGACTTCGCTGAACTTAGAATAAACTGTGAGCCCGTTGGGGCCTCGTAAGCATTTCGTTCTGTTTTTGATGCTTTTCTTTTCCTTTTCTTCTCTTTTTTTTAAGGCTTTTGCTCAGCTTTGAAATTGAAGTAGTAGTTTGAAATAAGATTGAAAGACAAAGGGTTCCCCCTTCTGTTTCTGATGAAGCTTGTTCTGTTCTTGACCCTTCTCGACCCTTGATGTGTACCAAAACGCCAATCCATGGATCCAATTGATAGAATATGACCGAGTCTTAAAAAGAGACTGCCTACGTATCCCACATTTGGGGAAATCAGGTCAAAACGTAGTTCAAGCCAAGGTTCACTCGTGTGTTTTACCTCTCCTTTTTACGCTCTAACTTTTGCCTAGTGCCGCCTTCTCAGGTTTCCGGCCTAGCGAGCTTTCGACTTTTGCCTATTTATTTTTGCCTAGACCGCCTCCTTAGGTTTTCGGTCTAGCAGGCTGCTCTAACTTTTGCTTGGCACCGCCCACCCTTGTGGTTTTCGGCCCAACGAGCTTCTCTCAGGGAAAAGTGGCTCTTGAATTGATCCAGGTTGACTAGAGTGTTGAATTTGTTGTCGTCGAGATCGATGATCTTTGGCTGCAGCCCCAGATAAGATGGCTTTTGATAATGCAGGGTCCTGACTGCTTCAGTTGAAAATGCCTCGCTCCAGGCCACTTTTGCGCCTTTTTAATGTGTGCTTGATGGAATGCTGTTAACGCTGTCTTGGACACAGTGCAAGGCCTGGAGCCTTCTGAGTTTCTGCTTTCTGGCTTGACATCCGTTAGCAGGGGTTTTGATGTTTCCTTATCTCATGATCAACGCCAGGTGCGTCTTTGTGAGACCATGCCAAAACGTCGATGGATTCTTTGACCCTGTCTGATCGGGCACGGTGCTCCTTTGGGGGACAGCGTTGAGCCAATTTTGAACCATCCGGGGCACAATGCTCCTTTGGGGGACATCGTTAAGCCAATTTTGAATCATCCGGGGGTCTATCTTATCTTTCAAGTTTATTGAAACTACTTCTTCTTTTAATAGGCCGAGCATGCCTTTCGTCTTCCCTTTCGGCGAGGTAACATTTTTCTTTGGGGATGACCCCATCGAAATCTATCCCTTCGTCGTCAGGGTCGACACAGTTTATTCAAAAGCCAGCAAAGTACTTAGAAGCAAGATAGTGCATATCATAAAGAAAGCCCCACGGGGTTGCCAAGTATAGCAAAAGACTCGAATTTGAGAATAGAAGCTACGACATGGAGGGCCAAGAGGCACAAACTCCGACTCAGAGTTAGACTAAGACGACTTGACAGATACTGTGTAAGACTCGGACTCAAAAGTGTGCAATGCAAGCTAAACGCGATTTGAAAATGCAACTTTTATTGTTACCCTTTGCTTCCTCACAGAGAGGTAGGACTTGGAGGACATGGGGCCCAAGCAACAGCACTTCGGCTTCCTCAGCTTCTTTGACCAAACCTACTCAGTGCTCCCATGAACAAGGATCCCCAAATTGTCAGTCCGCTCATTTGCTTGATCGATCCGGTCCTCAACCAGTGCTTTCCAGTTTTCAGCCCCGTCTTCTATTCCGCACCCTGCAGCCTCGGATTCAGAAGGGATAAACACAGTTGGTTTGGGTTGAGTTTCTGGGACAATGCAGAGGGTTGGATTGAGTATGGTGGAGCTCGGGTTGATTTGAGTGGAGGTGGGGTTGATTTGAGTGGAGGTGATAGATATCTGACCAACCAGAGGGTCAGAATTGAGTTGGAGCAAGGAGCTGGGACTGTCGTCAGGTTTTGATGGGAGTGGGGGTGGAATAGTGCCATTATCGATGAGATCTTGAACGGCATGTCTGAGGCGATAACATGCATTGGTGGGATGGCCAGGCGCTTGATGGTAGGTGCAGAAGTGATTAGGGTTGTGAGACGCCGGGAGTGCCCGAGGTGGAGGAGTCGGACGGAGTGGCCTGAGGATACTAGCTTCAAGGAGCTTCTCATAGACTGAGGACAAAGGTGCAGAGAAGCACGAGAAGACCCTTGGTGGGTTCCGGCGACTGGATTGAGGGTTGGCAGAACTTTTACTCACTCCGCCGCTGTATAGCATTGTGCTGTCAAGGGAATGCACTCTTTCGGCACTGGGGATGGCTTCTTTGTTGCGCATATCCTCCTTTTCGGCACTGGCTTTGAACAAGGAACCAGCGGTTTTCGGGCGAGTTCTAGCTTCATGACACTCAGCTAGGTCTTTGAACATATCTTTTGAGCACAACTCAGTTCCGCTCGCAGGAGTGTGACAGGCCTGAAGAGGTTCTTTGACTAGCCCCGGATCCGGTTTAGACATGATGGAGGTGAAAAGGTCAAATAGCCCCTGGACCATAACCATTTGCTTGTCCATTTTCTGGTTCATCTCTTGTACAGCCCTTTTCAGCTCAGCCAGCTCTGCTTGCGCTGCCATTTTGGATCGAGGACGGTGATATGGCGGTGAAATAGCCCCGGTAGATGCTCCCAAGCAGGTTTGGCTCTTCTTTTTGGTACTTTCTTTGACGGTGTGGCGCCCAAAGCTAGACAGTAAAGCAATCGAAGGCTCAGGAAGTGTCCCTGCAATAGTTTTATTTGAAATGATGCAATGTACATGTTGCCGTTGGTGTCCTCCTAGACTCTACAACTAACAGACAAAACCGTTTTATGACAGCGGGACGCTGCCCAGGTCCTCGGATTTCTTTTCGACAGTGTACCTTGAAGGGATCGTCTAATACTAGGAGATGTCGAAACAGCCTAAGTCTTTGACTATTCCGCTTTCGAAGTTTCAATGTTGGAATGGAACAACTCGGTGTCGACGACATGATACCGTAACCAGGGGGCGTAGGCAGCACTGTGCCGGAGCCTGGAATGGTGTAAGTGTTTAGCACTTTTAACCTGGGTGGTATGTGCATCATGTCACGTCTCCCGTCGTTCCTAGTTTTTTGCTTGAAACCTCGATCGGGTTTAGGCAAGGGCTTAGAAAGTCTCGATTTCCCAAAGTCTCGTTGACCCAAGGAATTTGGAAAGTTGATAACGTGCACCATCACGATGCACGACTCGTCATCGGTCCAGGCAGTGCCCTAGCAGGCATAAAACGGGTTTTGAAAGAGAGACAACCCCAAAAGCCGCCCTAGCATGCTCCTACGCAGAGCGGTATGAATGTATGTACAGGCATGCGATATGGAAAGCAGTAACACATAGACAGTTTATGGGGGTTAGATGCAAGTAATCCGGTGGGTTCCTGTCTTAGTTTGGAAGGTTCTATTGCTCTGTACGCATGGCGAGGTGGTTTTGGCTTAAGGGGTTCCTCGGCTAGAGATGTTTTATACCTCCCATCGCAATGCGTGCAGCAGAGCAATGGTCAAGCGGAAATACGTCTCATCATCGTCCAAGGTTGTTGGGCATTCGAGGACCCCGGGCTCCAGTAAACTGTGCCGGTTACCCAAAACGCCTCAACGGGGCTGATAGAACACCGATGCAAATGAGCGTGTGTCGAAAGAATGATCGAGAGAGAGAAACGCACATGCTTTTTGAAAAACACCTTTTGAAGCTTGGCTCACTTCATTAATCGACACTTGGAGAAAACTACATAAGTGAACAATAGCAAAGCCCCAGTGCGGAGTGGTCGGATGTAGAATCCTGTTACGTTACCATTCCGTTCTTCAGCAGCGCGGAGCGTACTGTTTTGACAGACTTTTGAAAATTGTTCATTCATGTATTAATTTCCAAATGTTGATTAATGTAATGTCCCAAGCAGAGTCGCCAGCACACGCCCCAAAAATCCCGTGTTTTAATGCATGAAATCATGGGTGCGCCCTTATCCTGCGGAAAGCGCGGCGAAGTGCTTCGCATCAGAGAGTCGCCACTCGGGTTTTGCGGTTAGTACCCAAGAAACCGTTCTTTTGAAAATGTTTGGACCACGTCCGTTTGATTTTGAAAAAGGCTTTTGTAGACTAGGCCGTCGTCACCTTCGATCTTGAGGTTCGGGAACCAGATTACGAGAAGGGAAGGGTTTTATGGCACCCCCCTCGCCCAGTCCGGAGACCGGTCTCTACTCAGGCGTTTTGTAAAACATTTGCATTTCTCTCTTTATTTGATCATTCTTTTAACCAGTTAGGGCGGGGAACAGTTAATAGGGATTAAAACTGTAAACAAGTTGCATTTATATACAAAAGATGTAACAAAATGTTTATGGATGATGATGTTTGATCTAAGCAAATATAATAGATTGAGAACAAGCTTCTGTGGTTGTTTTAGACAAGCTAGTGCACGCTGTTTGTGCAGTAGTGCACACAGAAGCAAGCCTGCTTGCACTGGCTAAGCCACTGCATGTAGCCATGATCTGCGTGCGCCACCCCACAATTGGCGTGCGCCGGTGAGCCTAAGACCACAGCTTCTGTTCTCGACCCTCTGGGCTCTGGAAAGGACCAGTGCACACCCAGACAAACCACGCAATTAAATATGGATTACTAAGCTATTACAGACAATGTAAAGGGCTTAAAAGCCACCAAATAGGCAGAAAACCCCTTAAACAGTGAGGAGGAGAAACAGAGGCCGGAGCCTAGTTGCCATGCAAGGGCCAGCCAGCCAAGCGGCGCGCGCACGCAGTAATGTATGGCCGTACGCCCGTTGTGCCTTTGCTCCAATGCTTTGACTTTGCATCATTCGGGCTCTGGAACATGACCAGAAGACCCCAGAGGCATTCCAAAGAAACCAGAAAGGAAAAACTAAGTACAATGCTTAAACAGTTCTAAATACAGAAAGCAGTAAACTTGTTTTAGCATGCATCAGAGGTGATCAGAATGTAAATAAGACAAAATAAGGATGATCGGTGATCCCAACACCAGTTTCACCATACAGCCATGACTGGCGTACTACAAATGCGGCGTGCGCCACGATCATACCAAACGGCTTTGAAGCCTTGCCCGCTTTAGGGCCAGGACTGGTATAGATTACCAGCCTTGACCCTGCCAGCCCCCCTCAGGGGTCAGAACAGACAACAGGAGCAAAAGATGTTATACCTTTGCTTGAGAGTTTGATGGATGGTTTGAACTTTGAGCTTGAAAGAAGATGGATGGAGGGTGGATGTAGTGAGGTTTGAGGACTGTGGAGAGTATGTTCCCTTGCTTGCTCTTTCTATGGAAGAGAAAGGAAGCAAAGGAGAATGATGAAGAAGAGGACAAAGGGGCTTGAACTCTTTAATGGTGCTAACCCTTTTGAACTTGGTAACCCTTTGCAAGAGTGAGAGAGGGGAGTATATATAGGCAAAAGGGGCTGAGATCAGTTTGGCCTTTAGGGGCTGTTTGGATGATCAAGTATTGGAGGAAGCTCCCATGCATTAAATGCATGGGACTTGGCTTGATGGAAGGAGTAGGAGAGAGAAGGGAACAGTTTCTGGCCAAAGTAATGATCAGGGGGCTGCCAGCACTGAAAAAGGTTGATTTGATTGGTATTTACTGGCGTGCGCCACTTGTTGAGTGGCGTGCGCCATAGAGTGGTAGTGACTGACACGTGTCAGTGGTTCCTGCGCACGCTAGTCCACCACCAGCGTACTCCAGCAGGGTTTTGTTGAGGCCATTTGGTTCTGGCTTGAGGGTTCGACAAGGGTTTGAAATGGGTTTGGACGAGGTTCGGGACGCTCAAAGCTCAAACTCATCAAACAACTCGGTATGTTCTCGACCTTAATCATCATTGGGGAATCAAAGACCGTAAATAAACTATTCTGGAAAGTCCAAAATAGGGTGTCTACAGGTAGAAGTGGTGGTGGGAGTGGGAGTGGTGGTGATGGTGGTGGTGGTGGTGGTGGTGGTAGAGTGGTAGTGATGGTGGCAAAGTGGTGGTGGCGGCGGCGGCGGCGAAGTGGTGGTGGTGATGGTGGCGGATTGGTTGTAGGAGTGGTGGTGGTATGGTGATTAAATGCAAGTACATAAAAATTCAGCCAGAATTAAGTAGCTCAAAGCTACTTATTTTTTTTCAACTTTTTAGCCTACATTTTAAGTAACACTTAATTTGTTAAGTAATGTAAAATGTCGTTATCAAACCCACTAAATCACTTATTACTTAATTGATTCAGTTTTAAGTGCTGAATTTAGGTTATCAAACAAGCCCTTTGCATTATACTTATTAGGACCTTTCATTTCCGTTTTGAATTCTTGCTCAGACAAATATTAATTGGATATTGTTAAAAGACACTTTTATCTTTGTGCTCCCGCTTGCGCAGCCACACGCATAATGTGAGTTAGCTTATTTCATCTCATATTTTTGAATTCATTAAATCCTGTTCATTAATTCCAGAAAGTTTTACAAAGAAAAATAGCAATATTGTGCCCACTTTAAAAGAGCAGGCCTAAATTCCAAAGCACCCAACGGGAAAAAAAATAAAAAAAAGAGCAGGGCCAAATGTAAAGCAAAAATGAGGCGCCTACGCCCCGATTGGATGCAGGTAAAGGAGAGTGGATGAGGGTTGCGCCCGGGTGAGAGAAGCAGAGCCCACCCTTTACCTTGGTTTGGAACTCACAAAACTCACCCTGATGAAGTCATCCCCCTTCCATTTTATCTGAGCAAAGCTGGGCGGAGGCGGATTAAATATGGATGGCTTTCGACCGGTCCATAAATCATCCAGGCTAATCCGACTGATTTTTTGACGATCTCACCCCAATACCCCAAATCTCTCGTCGCTCCTTTTTTCTGGTTTTGTTCGCAAGAGAGAAGGGGTTGCTTTGGCGATTTGGAGATAGAGGGTTGCTGTGGTGATTTTCGGCTGGTTTTTTGCTAAATAGATCTTCGTTAATTCAGGAAAGTGAGACCGTGAAGTATGTATGACCAGTTCCTATGAAACCTATTTTTGGTGTAGTGTATCTATGTACTAAGAGCATCCACAGTGGTATAATCAAAATTAAAATGTTGCTAAGGTTAGCAACATTTGCTCAAAAAAGAGCTCACAGTGGAATAATCAAACTTAACAACCTCTTAGCAACTCATCAAATTTTGACCCTTGGATAATCAAAATTAGCAACTTTTTGCCAATAATCAAATTTAGTTGTCCCCACATTTCCTTAATCAAGTATACCATCATAACACAAAAACCTTCTCTCTCTTCCATTTTCAACATATTTCTAAGAAAAATACTTTTAAAAAAAGTTTCTATTTTTTTGCAAAAACTGTTTTTTTTTTGTGAAAACTTTTTTTTATTATTAAAACTGTTTTTTTTTTTTTGCAAAAACAGTTTCTTTATTAATTTTTTTCTTCAAAAACTGTTCTTTTAAAAAAAATTCAAAAAATATTTTTTTATTCGAAAACTGTTTTATTTATTTTTTTATCTTTTTCCCGAAAACTTTTTTTTTAAATCAAAGTTTTCAAAAAACTATTTTCTCTTTTTCTAATAACCTATTTTTATTAGCTTGAAACCTATTTTAAAAAAATTGTTTTCTATGTTCACAATTTTTATATAGATTTTTATAAATTGAAAATGTGATGTGGCAAGTTTTGGTTATTCAAATTTGATTGTACCATTGTGGACCTCTACATTGCTAACATTAGCAACCCCTTAAATGCATAACCAAAAGATGATGTGGCAACTTTTGATTATTAATTTTTGATTATTCCACTGTGGATGCTCTAAGTAATTTTCAGTCACAGAGAATCATGTGAGATTCTACTAATCACTGAACATGATTCTGCAATTAAAAGTCATTATCACTTCGTACATGAATGCGCAAAAGACTACGTACAGAGGATCTTCAGCCTTAGGGACGCGTGTATGTTGTTAATTGGTTTCCACAAAAACTAATATCTCTATTATAAAACATAAGGGTATGGGGACAAGTTGTTGGAACGGTTTAGATTAATTTGATCCAAAGGCTGTAGTGCATCCTCTCACTTCCCGGTTAAGTGCCTATGGTTTTCACCTAATTCACACAATTGCCATCCCCTTTCAACCGAGATACGTAGTGCCGTAGGCACGGGCTAGCACTCTATTATAAAACAGAAGGGTGTGGGGACAAGTTGTTGGAACGGCTTAGATTCATTTGATCCAAAGGCTGTAGTGCATCCTCCCACTTTCCGGTTAAGTGCCCATGATTTTCACCTAAATCACACAACTGCCATCCCCTTCCAACCGGGATGCGTAGTGCCGTAGGCACGGGCTAGCACTAGTATATATATATAAAGGAAATGAGAACGGTGAGACTATGGGAGACCCTACACCAACTACGATTATTTGCTCGTGCTCCAATCCTCAATGATAGTATTGGATGAACCACCAAAACCCATGTCCAAGTGGGGATATAGTTTTACCAAATATATATACCCAGAGCCGAATCAGTACGGATTGGCTGCTCTGCACCGTTTTGCAGGGTACTGCTAGACAGCATCTCCTATTCTAGACCACTAACCACGCACTTCAGTGACTTCACGGAGCAAACTATAACAAAAATAAATTTAAGGTTTTTAAAAAATCTTGCAAGAAAATTTCGATGTTTCACATGAAGTTGCTACAAGCCTTCAACAACATAGTTGAAAAAGTATCTAGTTTTGATAACTCATGTATTCGGGTCATCTTATGCACATATCGAGTAGTTTTGATGGACCGATCCCACTGTCCACGAACGGAGATCCTAATTAAAGTCACAGCAAAGTTCTCTATAGATTGTGAAAAAAGTACTCAATCATGCCAAAATAACTCTTGATACATAAAAAAGTCAAACTAAAAAAAAAGTAGCTAACAACATTATAGCGACAACAAAATATAAATATAAAAACTAGAGGTCATATTCGTAGATAAAGATATGTAAACTTAATGTGCATTCGGTTGAGACATCGAGACTAGGATTGCATATATAGTTGAAAAAGTACTTAGTTAAACCAAAATAATATCTTGATGAAAATGCAAACATATAATTATAAAAAATCAGTTGCTAACATAATAATGACAACATCAAGACATAAATTTATAGGTCTAACATTTGTTAATTAGAAGGACATGTAAACTTGCGATTGGGTTCGGACATTCGAGAATCAGATTGCATAGCTAATACATACCCCATATTCAATTTCTCATTCAACTGAAGAATTTCTCCGCCAACTATACCATACCTGCCTTTTACTAGGGAAAAATCTGTGAGGATCGACTCATGCGCATTCATATGAACAGGTTGGAGCAGATATCTATGGCGCCGTAGATTGGGACAGATTCACATCCGTAGTAAAAGTTTTCCTATGAGTATTATTTTTGCGTTTGAGAGAGTATATACATTTTATGACAATTTCTCCATTTCATAGGTATCTATGGGGTATTAATTGGCTTGAATATTTTAATTAAGTTTTCTCATTACTAAATTTGTATTTGTGGGTGAAGCGGGTTCCTGTGGGGATGCTTACGTGTAGAAAAGTGAGCTGGAGAGGTGTGATTGGCCGATAATTAGTACCGATGGGAAAAGAGGAATGATTTCATGGGTGAGGGATGGAGCAAGAAGTACGGAAAGGACAAAGGCAATGTGTCTCCTTTGTTCTCCGCGGGGGGATGACGTCTGCCTTCTCTGGAATCAAACGAGTTAGGTCACCTTCTCTCCGGGCAAGAATGTTCTCCTTCCTCAGAATCAGTGCTCACACTCTCCTTTTCCAGAAAAGTCAGCCTCTGGCAATCATTGGGAATGTCAGGGGTATTTATAGGGCACCTGGGCCTAGGTCAGGCCCAAAGCGGCGCTCCTATAAGACTCCAACACGTGTCCCTCTCGTACCTCCAGGTCGCGGAAGACTCGTCCTCCCGCGGAGGACTTTCCGCAGGGGGACTCGCGCTTCTGCGACGCTACCTCCATCCCAAGCCACCAAGCCACAAGAGTTTCCCCAATTCCCGCAAGAGCAAGGTCGCGACCCGCGGCGATCGTTTTCCTCCCGCGGGGTCCCTTCCGGGCCCTGCCTTTTAGGCCCGAATAGGACCCCGGGGTCTTCCTGTAGTTTTCTGTACCGATCCTGGCACGCCTTTAGTTCCTCCCCGCGGGGGTCCCGCGGGGTCTTCCCCTTCCTCGGGGTAATTTCCGCGGGCATCGATCTTATGGGCTACACGTGTTTCCCTTCTATTGGTCAGTCAAACGCCTTCTTAGAATAGAATTTTGGTTAAAACTGACTTTCCGCGGGATCCCATCCACCACGTGTCTGCGATCAATTGGCTAGTCAAAAAGTCTTCTCTGATGACATGTCAACAATCTTAACCGCGCCTACAGTATTAATAAAAGATACTAGTTAAACTGTACGTTGAAGCTTGCAAAATAAAATAAGATGGGAAGAAACATATGAGCCCTAAATGTGCACTCCACATTCCACTAGGACCACTACAATGAAAGGAAATTACTACTAGCTAATTCTACATTTTAAATTGAGACGCCAGGTTGGCAAAATACTCTCTGCAAAGCAAAGGTATTGCTACACTATTTTGGCGTAACGTTAGATGAATGATTTTTGACTTGACAATAAATCAATATCCAAGAAAAATATATGTTAAATGTTGCAGATAAAAGAAACAACTTGAAAATTGCCATCAGTAATCAAATTCTGTATTCAGTATAAAATTTTGCTCCTTCCCTTGAAATGGCTCCATCAATGTTCATCCATTTTTCTTTTCACATGGGTAATCACAATCACCTACCCATCCAAAAGGGACATTTTCTAAATTGTACCATACTTTTCATTACTATTATTACCGTAGTCACTTATTCTTTAGGACCTTTCACTCCCGTTTTCAATTTTTGCCTACGCAAATTTTAATTGGATATTGTTAAAAGACACTTTTATCTTTGTGCTCCCGCTTGCGCAGCCATGCACAAAATGTGAGTTAGCTTATTTCATCTCATATTTTTGAATTCATTACATCCTGTTCATTAATTCAAGAAAGTTTTACAAAGAAAAATAGCAATATTGTGCCCACTTTAAAAGAGCAGGCTTGAATTCCAAAGCACCCAAAAGAAAAAAAAAAAAAGAGCAGGCCCAAATGTAAAGCAAAAATGAGGCGCCTAAGGCCCTGATTGGATGCAGGTAAAGGAGGGTGGATGAGGGTTGCGCCCGGGTGAGAGAAGCGGGGACACCCTTTACCTTGGTTTGGACGATCTCTCAAAACTCACCCTGATGAAGTCATCCCCCCTTCCATTTTATCTGGGCGAAGTTGAGCGGAGGCAGATTAAATATGGATGGAAGAGAGAGGGGGTTGCACTGTCGATTTGGAGAGAGAGGGTTGTTGTGGTGATTTTCAGCTGGTTTTTTTGCTCAATCGATTTTTCGTTAACTCAGGAAAGTGTGACCGTGAAGTATGTATGACCAGTTCCTATGAAACCTATTTTTGGTGTAGTGTATCTCTATGTACTAAGTAATTTTCAGTCACAGAATCATGTGAGATTCTACTAATCGTTGAAGCGGGGCCCACCCTTTACCTTGGTTTGGAACTCACAAAACTCACCCTGATGAAGTCATCCCCCTTCCATTTTATTTGGGCGAAATTGGGGGGAGGTGTTGGAAATAAGTGAATTGGAAATTGACTCCAGAATAAACCATTTGATTTGGTTGTTATTTCTTTGTCCTGTGATGGATAAATAAATATGGAGTGATTAAAATTGTTTGATTTGCCGCCGAACCGGGCCGTGCGTGGCCAGGTTCATTAGATTCTAAGGCTTAAAGTTTGTTGGGTACTTGTAGTAATTAATTAAATTAGTTACTTCATTTATTAAAGCTTTTGAATCAAATTTAGTGTTGGTTATAAACCAACATGTGGCAAATTAAACCAATGGGTGCAATGCTTCATTTACCTTGGCATTATACATTTTGTAACGTGAGCCCAAGGAAATGGAAGTAATGTGCTGGTTCGGTAAGAACAAGTTCGAACAGTGGTGTCTCTCCGGCAGAGACACCACCGAACAGTTGTGTCTTTTTCCTAACACCATTTCGAACAGTCACCGTTCCTTTTCGTTGGGGTGCCTACTTCTCTATAAATAGGACCCATCTCCTCCCATTTCAGGGACGGAAAATCCTTGCATTCATAACATACATATTCTAAGATAGTTCTGCACAGTTTCCTGGTTCGTCCGTTGAACAGATTGTAGTGCTACTTCCGTTCTTCGAAAATCGGGTAATCCTGGGAGGCAAACGTTCAAGAGACCCAAAGGCATCGGTGTGGGGGACGAATTTGCTTTAAGGATATAGTATTCTCTATAAAATACTAGCCTCGATTGCCAATTTCCGGACGCCCGAAATTGGTCCAGTAAGTTTTCTAATATTGTTTCTTTTTGGTGTGTAGCGAATTTCCAGTGATAAACGAATCCCGGTTCCAACAGTCTTAAAGCAAATTCGGTTTTGTTATTTGTTTGTTTACTGGAAAGTTTGCAGTCTTTATCTAATCTGTTAATAGAGTCATTCGGTTTCAAACTTTGTTACGGGTTTGGGCTCTGGTTCATTGGTTTGAAAAAATCAAAGTTTGATTTCTGGAATTATTTGGTATTTAACAGATTTTTGTTCGAATCAGTGGCCATAAGAACTTGCGGCGTAATCAATTCGTTAATTGTTTACGTTTATATAGAGCTTTGGTTTGGTAGGATAGTCAAACAGATTTCTTTTGAATTGTGGTCTGACTTTGAGTTATATGCTTGATTGCTTAGTAATCTAAGGCAAATTCATTTTTATATAACTACTGGGTTTTGGTTTTCCATCACAGTTTGTAGTAAATAGTATTTTGAATAAATTGTGTGGTGCTTTTATTATCACAGTTTTGTGCATTATCCAGAATTGACAGTAGTGCGTGTTTGTACTTTAGTGATCAGTACGTGTTCAATAAGGTACTGGATTTATTATTGTTTCATAAGTTCGGTAATTTATTTTGTGTCGATCTTCTGTTTGTGGAACAGAAATGACTACCGAAATTGTGAAAGAAAGTGGGAAAACCTCTAGGTCTAACCCTCTCGTAACCCCTGCTGCTGTTGTGGCTCCGGTTCCCTTCATGGTGCCTGTGAACCATGCTAAGAAGCCCAGGTTTGATGGGAAATGCTTTGTGTGTGACAAGCAAGGACATAAGGTTGCTGATTGCCAAAGCAAACTAGGTAATCAGAACAAGAAACCAGCGCAGGCCAATATGACTGAGATGGAGATTGAGACTCTCTCTGATGGGGTTGATGACTTGAACCTATCGGCTGTGGTTTCAGAAGTTAACTTGGTGGGTTCTAATCCCAAGGAGTGGTGGCTGGATACTGGCGCTACTCGCCATGTGTGTGCGGACAAGAAAATGTTCACCACCTATCAATCGGTGGAATCTGGCGAACAACTCTTTATGGGAAATTCGTCCAGTTCCAAGGTTGAAGGACAAGGGAAAGTGCTGCTCAAGATGACTTCTGAAAGGGTGCTCACTCTAAATGATGTGATGCATGTGCCAGAAATTCGGAAGAATTTGATATCTGGCTCGCTCTTGGTCAAGAACGGCTTTCGTATGGTTTTCGAAGCTGATAAGGTTGTGCTGACTAAAAATGGGGTTTATGTTGGTAGGGGCTACATGTGTAATGGGCTATTCAAAATGAATGTACTGACTAAGGTTCCGGCCTCTCCGGGTATCAATGAGATAAACACATCTTCTGCTTATATCCTTGAGTTTTCTGAATTGTGGCATGGTAGATTAGGTCATGTGAATTATGGCACTCTGCGCCATTTAATTAACTTGGACTGTCTGCCTAAATTTGATATAAAGTCGGATCATAAATGTGAAATATGTGTGGAGGCTAAAATGACAAGGAATTCTTTTCACAAAGTTGAAAGAAGTACAGAACCTCTTGCTTTAATCCATTCGGGTTTGTGCGATTTGAAAGTTGTTCAAACTAGAGGAGGTCATAAGTACTTTGTTACTTTTATTGACGATTGCACAAGATATTGTTATGTGTACTTGCTTAAGAGCAAGGACGAAGCCTTAGAAAAGTTTATCCACTACAAAAGTGAAGTGGAGAATCAACTTGGCAAAACGATCAAAGCAATAAGAAGTGATCGAGGAGGTGAATATGAAGCACCTTATGGTGAATTTTGTGCCCAACACGGGATCATTCACCAGACGACTGCACCTTACTCACCGCAATCTAACGGAGTTGCTGAACGAAAGAACAGAACTTTGAAAGAGATGATGAATGCCATGTTGATAAGTTCAGGATTACCAAGGAACATGTGGGGAGATGCCATTCTCTCTGCTAACTATATTCTGAACAGGATTCCTCACAAGAAATCCAATGTGATACCGTATGAATTATGGAAGGGTCATAAGCCTACCTATAAATTCTTACGAATGTGGGGGTGTTTGGCTAAAGTAGCGGTTCCTGATCCTAAGAGAGTTAAGATAGGACCAAAAACCGTTGATTGTGCATTCATTGGTTATGCTGACAATAGCAGTGCATATCGGTTCCTTGTGTATAAGTCAGCAAATCCAGAAATCCATGCTAATACAACCATGGAATCCAGGAATGCTACATTCTTTGAACATGTATTTCCATGGAGAAATACACAAGTGCCCAGGTCAGTTCAAGAAACTGAAAATATGGAAATTGAGGAGGACTCAATTCAAGAGGAGAAGGATGAGGATGAAGAGCCTCGACGTAGTAAGAGGGCTCGGACATCAAAATCTTTTGGTCCAGATTTTCAGACATACATGTTAGAAGCTGAACCTCAAAGCTTTAAGGAAGCAATGTCATCTCCTGAGGCTCCTTTATGGAAAGAAGCCATTAACAGTGAGATAGAATCCATTCTGCAAAATCACACGTGGGAACTTGTAGATCTCCCACGAGGTTGCAAACCTTTAGGGTACAAGTGGATATTCAAAAGGAAGATGAAAGCAGATGGATCAATTGACAAGTACAATGCGAGACTTTTGGTCAAAGGATACAGACAAAAGGAAGGTCTTGATTACTTTGACACTTACTCACCTGTTACGCGTATAACATCCATACGAATGTTAATTGCCTTTGCAGCTCTAAACAATCTCGAGATACATCAAATGGATGTTAAAACGGCTTTCTTAAATGGTGATCTCAATGAAGAGATCTACATGAAACAACCAGAAGGGTTTAAGGTTCCAGGACAAGAGAAGAAAGTGTGCAAGCTTGTAAAATCTTTGTACGGTTTAAAGCAAGCACCCAAACAATGGCATGAGAAGTTTGACAATGTCATGATTTCAAACGGTTTCAAAATCAATGAATGTGACAAATGTGTGTATGTCAAGAGTATTGACAAAGGTTATGTCATTGTTTGTCTTTATGTAGATGATATGCTCATTATTGGGAGTAGTAATTATATCATTAAATCTACAAAGAGAATGTTGAACTCTAAGTTTGATATGAAAGATTTGGGTATAGCAGACGTGATTCTAGGAATCAAGATTACTAGAACGTCCGAGGGAATTGTCTTGTCTCAAAAGCATTATATTGAGAACATACTTGAGAGGTTCAACAAGTATGACGATTTTATATCCAAAACACCAGTAGACTTAACATTGCATTTGTACAAGTATACTGGTGAGAGTGTACACCAATTGGAATATTCGCGGATTATAGGCAGTCTAATGTACTTAATGAATTGTACAAGACCGGACATAGCCTATTCAGTTAGCAAACTGAGTAGGTATACCAGTAATCCAGGGAAGGATCATTGGACGGCAATAATCAGGGTACTTAGATATTTAAGGTTTACCAAAGATTATGGATTGCACTATACTCGGTATCCAGCGGTACTAGAAGGATATAGTGATGCGAACTGGATATCCGACACCAATGACTCAAAATCCACAAGTGGATATGTGTTTACATTAGGTGGTGCAGCTGTGGCTTGGAAGTCCTCCAAACAGACGTGCATCGCTCGGTCCACGATGGAATCAGAGTTCATAGCTTTGGATAAAGCTAGTGAAGAAGCTGAGTGGCTTCGTAATTTTTTGGAAGATATTCCGAATTGGTCTAAACCTGTGCCAGCTGTCTGCATACATTGTGATAGTCAATCAGCAATTGGCAGGGCACAGAATAATATGTATAACGGTAAGTCTCGACATATACGTCGTAGACATAATACCGTTAGACAGCTACTCTCGAATGGAGTTATCACTATTGACTATGTAAAGTCAAAGGATAATATCGCGGATCCGCTAACCAAAGGGTTATCAAGAGAGTCAGTTGTTCGTTCGTCGAGGGGAATGGGGCTAAAGCCTACCAATCAAAAGTCTGTATAACGGCAACCCAATCTAGCTGACTGGAGATCCCAAGATCTAGGTTCAACGGGACAACCGAGTTGTATGAGACTTAGGAGTATCACTGAGGAGATACCTCTCCAACTCATTCCTATGGTGAAACAGTGATGCCTGTAGCGTTTTAGGTTAAGCTTTGCTTTTAATGGTTCTTATACTGTGGAAATTCCAAGTGGGGTATAACAGGATACTCCTAATAAGAATCACCTATGCGAGTGCGAAGTGGGCCGCTTCTATGAGAATTTTAAGGTTGAATTCTCTAAAGCACTCTCTGAAACCAGGCGATGTTCCAGGGCCAAAATGGACAAAACCGTAAGAACCAAACTGTGTTTGGAAAGATCCTGTGTGACTACTGTTGTCTTGGTTTACACAAACGGCTGAACAATTCAAGACATCATGTTCACTGGATAGCTAGTAAATCCGATAGTAACTCACAAGGGGAGGTTCAAAGCCAAAAGCTACCTTACTCTATACAGGTGATTTCCTATTGAACTCTCGTCATTTGCATATTGCTGCACATCGTGTTCATCAATTTCATTCATGTGGGGGATTGTTGGAAATAAGTGAATTGGAAATTGACTCCAGAATAAACCATTTGATTTGGTTGTTATTTCTTTGTCCTGTGATGGATAAATAAATATGGAGTGATTAAAATTGTTTGATTTGCCGCCGAACCGGGCCGCGCGTGGCCAAGTTCATTAGATTCTAAGGCTTAAAGTTTGTTGGGTACTTGTAGTAATTAATTAAATTAGTTACTTCATTTATTAAAGCTTTTGAATCAAATTTAGTGTTGGTTATAAACCAACATGTGGCAAATTAAACCAATGGGTGCAATGCTTCATTTACCTTGGCATTATACATTTTGTAACGTGAGCCCAAGGAAATGGAAGTAATGTGCTGGTTCGGTAAGAACAAGTTCGAACAGTGGTGTCTCTCCGGCAGAGACACCACCGAACAGTTGTGTCTTTTTCCTAACACCATTTCGAACAGTCACCGTTCCTTTTCGTTGGGGTGCCTACTTCTCTATAAATAGGACCCATCTCCTCCCATTTCAGGGACGGAAAATCCTTGCATTCATAACATACATATTCTAAGATAGTTCTGCACAGTTTCCTGGTTCGTCCGTTGAACAGATTGTAGTGCTACTTCTGTTCTTCGAAAATCGGGTAATCCTGGGAGGCAAACGTTCAAGAGACCCAAAGGCATCGGTGTGGGGGACGAATTTGCTTTAAGGATATAGTATTCTCTATAAAATACTAGCCTCGATTGCCAATTTCCGGACGCCCGAAATTGGTCCAGTAAGCTTTCTAATATTGTTTCTTTTTGGTGTGTAGCGAATTTCCAGTGATAAACGAATCCCGGTTCCAACAGGAGGCAGATTAAATATGGATGACTTTCGACCAGTCCATAAATCATCCGGGCTAATCCGACTGATTTTTTTACGATTTCACCCCAATACCCCAAATCTGTCGTTGCTCCCTTTTTCTTGTTTTGTTCGAAAGAGAGAGGGGGTTGCTCTGGCGATTTGGAGAGAGAGGGTTGCTGTGGTGATTTTTGGCTGGTTTTTTGCTCAATCGATCTTCGTTAAATCAGGAAAGTGTGACCGTGAAGTATGTATGACCAGTTCCTATGAAGCCTATTTTTGGCGTAGTGCCGTAGTGTGTATATATGTAGTATGTACTACTCCCTCCGTCCCTAAATAAGTGTCCGGCGCGCAAAACTAGGCCTTACAAAAGATGCATGTTTTTCGTTAAAAAATCTATTTTTTTCCCACAATCTAATAGAACCCATTACTATCTATTGATTTGTGAAAAAAAATAAATTTTTTTAACAAAACAAATGCATATTTTTAACGGCCTAGGTTTGCGCGCCGGACACTTATTTAGGGACGGAGGTAGTAAGTAATTTTCAGCCATTCTACTAATCACTGAACATGATTCTGTAATTAAAAGTCATTATCACTTCGTAGATGAATACGCAAAAGACTACGTACAGAGGATCTTGAGCCTTTTAGGGACGGGAATACAACATTCCATATATGTTGTTAATTGGTTTCAACAAAAACTTTAATCAGAGAGTCGCACCACGTTTAGTTAGAGTCAAACCACGGTTCGTCAAAGTCGCACTACTAGAGATAGCGATGGGATGGATTTGAGGCGGATTTCAATCATTCCTTGTCACGTGTAACCGCATTTTATCCCCAACCCGATCTCCAATGAGAAATGCTTAACGGTTGTAGCCCTCCATTCCCATACCAGATGGGAATGGGTATTCCCACCAAACTCTATATTGTTATTTTTATGCATTTTATTCCCAACCCGATCTCCAATGAGAAATGCTTAGCAGTTGTAGCCCTCCATTCCCGTACCAGATGGGAATGGGTATTCCCACCAAAATTTGTATTGTTATTTTTATATTTATTTTTGTTTGCTTCTCAAAGAGCAAAAAATTAAAAAAAAAAAAAACTACTAATCAATGACTTTAAAAAATTAATCTTGTTCAAAATCTTCGGATTATACAATATCACCTTTGGAGCTAGAGATGTTTTCCTATTGACATAATAAGTTCCCTAATAGATAACCTATTTACCTAAAAATGAAGGGGTGAATTTTACTTTTGAAGGGGCACACAAAAAATAACCACAATTTAAGTTAACCAACTCCTTTGGTGTTATCGACTATTTTAAGGCCAGTCCATACATACAGAGCTTTTTTTTTTTTTTTATCTTTAATTGGGACCCCCGCGAGTGGACTTCAAGATTGATTCTTTATATAAGATAGTCGAGGTACGCGTAAGCTGGCGGACACCTGAGTTTTCAAAACAAGATTTAAGTTAACCAAGTTGTGCCAATTCTTCTACCATTTAAACTAGCTGAAAAGTCGATTTCATGGGAGAAAAAAAACAAACAAAATTTTTGAATAGAAAATATATTCAATCTCTTTCCCATTGCCTATTCGAATTCCCTGTCAAAATCAAAACAAATGATTTCGGTGCCCTATACAACTAGAATGCTAATAAACAATAAAGAATATTGGAGGAATCAAGTGTGACACGTGGTAGTAATCGCTATTCCAATGATTTTAAAAAATATATATGTTCGTCATCTCTAGGTTTTTATTAGTAATACCAGACAGAAATCAATAGTAAATCTCCAAATTGGTGAATTATGAGCAATAAATTACAAGTGCTCTATAATTTTTTTTTTCGGAAATTGCGACTTCAAATGTATTTTTTGGTATAAAAAACGCTTATCAAAATAACTAATCGGACTTATTTTTGTAAAACTTACTCCAGAGGTGAAAAAGATGATAAACTTCACAATTTGAAAGCTTAATATAATATAATATTGCTATAGCGTTCCTAGAATAAGGCTAAGGTTATTATTTTTTAGGTATTTATTTTTCGCTTTACGAGACAGATCGATCATTCTTTAACAATACATCATCTAAGGCTCCGTTCAGTTGTCAGGAATGTTATACCGGAAAATTATTCTCAGGAAAAGTTAAGTAAAGTGAAGTAAAGGAAAAAGAAATCTATTTTCTTGTGAGTGTTCATTTGACAATTTTTTTTGGCAGGAAAACTAAAGTTTAGTGGTTCATTTGCCGGGAAAAGACACTTATGAGAAACTTCTTTATTTTTATTCCCATGGCTAATTTTAAATAAAAGTAACTTTGAGAGCTAAATAATAGACTATCATATTTTAAAAATTAACACATACGAAAAATGTATTTTATCTAATGCAAAGCCTTAACATGAAATGAAAAAATCGACTTGCAATTTCCTACTCAATTTGCTATATTTTGAATGGTCATGCAAATCCCCTATTTAAATTAACATTCTCTGATAATCAACCATACTAATAAAGTTTAAAAAATAAGTAGATGGTAACTAAATAAATAAATATTAAACAACCGTGCTTGATTAGTTGCCGATGCAAAAACTTATTGAAAATTAGTTAGTACAAATCAAAATTGAAGACTAATGACAAGATAAATAAATACTTCCAAAAAAAATAAACTACCAATCTTTTTCCACAACAATTATCTTAGAAAACACAATAGTAGTCGAAATTGTTGTTGCTCACGTAAATCTCAAAGTGTCTTTCAAAGAACCTAATTTGTATTTTTTTTGTTATTGGAGCCATTCACTTTTTTTCTTACCTACCAATTATTTTGGCCCTACAATGGATAAAACTTTTCCCGTGACGCAAAATCCTATGCTTTTGGCCGGATCACTTTTGCAAAAAAGTAAATCTTGCTGGAAAACTTAAAAACATGTTTCCCACTACTTTCCTGCCGGCTGAACACTACAAAAGTTATGGGAAAGTTGATTTTCCCATCATTTCCTGTACTTTCCTGGCAACTGAACAGGACCTTAGTTCAAAAAATAAGTATTTATTTTTCTTAGCGGAACGGGGTCTAAATTTGAATGCCGTAGCATCTTAAGCTCAAATAGAAGGTCAAATTGCCGGAAGATTTCAACATAAAGAATTCAAAAAAAAAAAGTGTTTAGCAATTCGGATTAAAAAACGAACTCTTTGAGGGAAGAGTTTAACTCTTCTCAAATTCTTCCTTGGAAGAGTTTGTTTTCAATCCAGACCATTGATGGCCGAGATAGATGGCCCGGATGCGCGTGGCAGGGTCCTCGGGTCCAAAAATAAATAAAAAGGGCTAGTTGAAAAATTATCAAAGAAGCATGAAAAACTTTAGCAATAGACAAAGTGGATAAACAGAGTCGATAAACACAAGTTGTTTGGGATTGTTTTTGAAGTTTTGAAAAAGATAAACACAAGCAGTAAGCGTCAATCTAAAGAATATATATTTTTTGTTTGGGGGGTTGTTTTCTGGTAAGATTTTCTTTCCCATTCCCGGGAAAAAAATCCCGGAAAATCTGAAACAACAAAATTAAAGGATCCGTATGATTAGCGAGAAAAAAATTATGAAAAGTGAAAATGAGAGAAAGTGAAGTAAAAGAAAAAAAAAGAATATTTTTTCTCACATCCGTTTGATTAGGATGAATATTTTGCAAGGAAATTAGGCAATTAGAGTAATTGTTGTTGATTCTCACAAGAAAATAAAATTTTCCTGCACTTTTTGTAAGAAAAAGCAAGGCATGCTCTCTAGCTTCAGAGGGTTGTACATAAAAGTTTGCTTTCTACCACTTTCTTGCTAAGTGAACATCAAAAAAGTACTATATATTTTCACTTTTTTACATTTTTACCATTGTTTTGCTAATCAAACAGACCCAAAAGGATCCAACTCTTGTATTCCCCTTCTTCTTCTTCTTCTTCTTGAAAATGGCTTCCAACTGAGAGAGTGTGCAGGTTTAACTAATAAGGCCTCGTTCCGTTAAGGTTCTTATTTTTCGCTTTACGAGACATATCGATCATTCTTTAACAATACATCATCTTTAGTTCAAAAAATAAGTACTTATTTTTCTTAGTGGAACGGGGTCTAAATTTTGGATGCCGTAGCATCTTAAGCTCAAATTGCCGGAAGATTTCAACATAAAGAATTCAAAAAAAATTAAGTGTTTAGCAATTCGGATTAAAAAACGAACTCTTTGAGGGAAGAGTTTAACTCTTCTCAAATTCTTCCTTCGAAGAGTTCGTTTTCAATTCGGACCATTGATGGCCGAGATGGATGGTCCGGATGCGCGTGGCAGGGTCCTCGGGTCCAAAAAAAAAAAGAAGGGCTAGTTGAAAAATTATCAAAGAAGCATGAAAAACTTTAGCAATAGACAAAGTGGATAAACAGAGTCGATAAACACAAGATGTTTGGGATTGCTTTTGAAGTTTTACGAGGGTAACGCTTCGGTGTCTCCCTCTGATTTGGAGACACCGTAAGAAATGGTATGACGAAAACCACTGGAAGCATAACGTTAACCACTGAAAGCATAACCAAATCCAGTGAATGTGTAACTTGAGGTATAACAAAACAAACTTGTTACCTAAACAACCGGTAAAAAAAAAAAAACCCTTATTACTCCCACTCCAACCCCCACTACCTTAACCACGGTTAAGAATATTATTCTCTACATCTCCTCCATGTTTACAAGTCCATCTACTCCTTTATCCCACACACATACGAGCATTAAATCATCTCTATCTCGCATCCCACTCCTCTTCTGTCCCTCCTCTTCTCTTGCTTCGTCGGACCTTACGTCGACCGTGTACGTCCGCGCCGCCCTCACCAGCAACACCAACGACGGCGACCCCATCAGCAACGCCTTAGATCCGCAGCCCAGGTTCGACGACAAGAAGAAGGGCGACACATCTCGCGGACCTGAAACCGAAACCGAATATTTGAGTTTGGGTAAATATTTATTCGTTGAAATGTTATAATGTGTGTTAGATCTGGTAGGTGTATTTGTTGGAATGAATTTATTTTAGTCGCGATTTTTGTTGTTTGAGTGCGCATATATTTTCCCGCTAGATCTTCTTGTTCGTATTTGTTGAAAAACAACATTCACGTCTGATCTTTTATTTTGTACTGCCCATGCTGGAACGTTGTCGCCATTGAGTTAGGAAGGAAGTTAGGGTTTTGTTGTTGTTGTTGTGGTATTGTGTTTTGCATGTGCTGGATTCATGTTTTGAGAGGTATATTTGTCAGCATCTGTGGTTTGTGGGTCAGTGAATGGATACAAATATTTGGTGTATGTTGGAAGAATTGTGTGGTTGGTAGATAAGATATTGAGAATCTGTGGGTTGTGGTAAAAGTTTTTGTAATAGGTAGTACTTTGGTTTAAACATTTGATTACTGTGTTTATGTGATTCAAAGGTATGTAGTAGTAGTAGTATGGAGTTTTAATTTTTTCGTCCAGAACAGCCATAGCTTAGCCGTAGTACATGGTGTGGGGCTAAGTTATTTGGTTGTGGTGTGTACCACCTACTTGGCATATTTACGGTTTTAGGTTCATGGGATGGTGTTTTGCGTACGATTCCTGAAATACATTCAATGTATGTCATAACTGATAAATGATTTTGTTGTGATTGTATCCAATTCTTTGGACTGGAGCTTGCGTCCATACAAGTATGTTGATCACTTTAGTTACAGGTCATGTGAATGCAACGTATTTAACCCCAACAAGTGGAGTAAAACTTGTGGCAATGTGGTTTATTATTTAGGTGTGATGGACACTCCCAATAGGAGTACCAACAGCAATGATGTGTCGTATGATTGGGAATCCAATTCTGAGTCAGACTCTGGGCCTAGTACGCAAGATTCGCACAGTAATAACTTTGGAGGTAATGATGTTGAAGGGGAAGGGGAAGGGGAAGGGTCAGTTTCTAGTGTAGATGATAGTCTTCGTTTGTTGAATGATATAGAGATTGTGCAAATGAAATTTGTTTCTGAGGAAGAGGCTGGTCTATTCTACAATGCGTATGCCAAGGCAATGGGTTTTAGTGTACGCAAACATAAAAGTAAACCACATAGAGGCAATGAAGGGTATGTAAAGTGGAGGGCTTGGGTTTGTTCCAGGGAAGGTAAAAGAAACAAGAAGCACTTAGAACGCACTGATCGGAAACGACGTCATAGAGCTGAAACAAGAACTGGTTGTGGTGCTAAATTCCGGGTTTGTTGTATGAGCAATACCATCGAAAATTATGTTGTTGTCGAGTTTGTGAGTACCCACAACCATCCCTTAGCAGCACAGCAATGTGTTCCCTTTCTTCGATCTCACAGACACGTGGGTGATGCAGATGTAGCTCAGTTAATGGCCATGCGGAATGTAGGCATGAAGCCATCCCAAATTATGGACTATATGACAAGTCAGTCTGGGGGATTCCAAAATGTTGGGTTCACTTTTTCAGATTTGCGCAACAAATTGCAGAGGCAGCGTACACAAGAAATAAGAAACGGGGATGCTGAGGGTGCACTGGGATACTTGTCTGCACAGGTAAGTAATGATCCGCAATTTTTCTTCAAGTATAGTGTTGATGAGGAGGACCGGTTGGAAACACTCTTCTGGGCAGATGGGAGGTCTCAGATGGATTATGCTGCATTCGGAGATGTTTTAGTTTTTGACACGACATATCGGACCAATGCTTACAAGAAGCCATTTGTCATATTGGCGGGAGTCAGTAATAACTTTATGACGACCATATTTGGGTGTGCGTTGTTGTCGAAGGAGACAGAGGAGTCGTACAATTGGGTGCTTGCAACATTTTTGGAGGCCATGAATGGTAAACGGCCGATCTCTGTGGTAACAGATGGTGATTTGGCGATGCGCAATGCAATTAGGGAAATTTTCCCAGATGCAAGGCATCGATTATGTTCGTGGCATTTGGAGCGAAATGCAGCAAAAAATGTTCATATGCCGGGATTTGTATCTGACTTTACCAAGTTGATGCAAATGGAATGTGAGGTTGAAGAATTTGAGAGTCTTTGGGCTGACATGGTTTCACACTATGGACTAGAGACAAATGCTTAGGTGGTAGAGATGTATAGGGACCGGAAAAGATGGGCCGAGGCATATCTCCTCGGCCATTTGTTTGCCGGGATGAGGACAACTCAGCGATGTGAAGGTATGAACTCTTATATGAATCAGTTCTTAAAAGTAAGGTTACGACTTTTTGAATTTGTCCAACAGTACCATCGAGGTCTGGCTAGGATGCGAATTGCCGATGCAGGGGCAGAGACATCAACGGAGCACAGTACCCCTATATTGATAACGCAATTGAAAACCTTAGAGAAGAACGGAACTGAGGTGTACACACAATACATATTCAGATTGTTTCAGGATGAAATACAGCGCACGTCTGCATTGATTGTGGCGCGTCGTGTTGATGAGGTGGAGCGTCGATTGTACTTCATTGAAATGTACTCCCATCCAGAGTCCAATTGGATGGTTGAGTATTATGCAATTGAAAGCAGAATGAATTGTTCTTGCATGATGTTTGAGTCATTTGGTCTGCCTTGTTGCCACATGATTGTGGTCATGAAATATGAACACCTACGGACCATTCCCCCGAGTTTAGTCATGCGAAGATGGACAAGGTGTGTTCGGCCTGTGGCCCAACAACGACAGCCTGGCCAAATGTGTCGCACTGCAGCCCAGACGGCTAGGTATGGGATATTGAGTTCGGGTTACAATTTGATGTCATTTTATGCGTCACACGGGCAGGACTCTTTTGAAGATGCTAGGGAAGCGGAGTACGAAATGACATCCTGGATGAGGAAGCGTTGGGAGAGGGAAAACAATAAGGACAACAAGACTGACATTGGTGAAGCAAGCAATGGCCAATTATTATTTGGTGTGGGTGATCCACTTGTGGTGAAGACCAAAGGCAACCCAGGGAAGAACTCATCTGCCCAACATTATCCAAATCCTAGGAAATGTAACAAGTGCAGGTGCCGAGGTCACGATAAGAGGACATGTCCGAAGTTGTCATCCAGGCATCCAATTGACGACCTTCCTATGTAGTGAAATTTTTTTTATTTCGAAGAAGTTAATGTAAAAGTGTACTGTTTGTGTAACATGTAAATGTAAGGCCTCATTGTACCCTCATTGTAATAATGTCAAGTATCCTGAATGTTTTTACATTTGTGTTGTAGTAGTGGTACTTAGTAAGTTGAATTAGTAAGTTTTGTTCTGTTTGAATATTGGTATATCATATGTTCAGATTTTCAAACAACTCATATTTGGCCATCCGTTTCCTATAAAATATAACTTGCATGTCATACGATACCTTTACGTGTATTTACATATGAAATATCATGTTTCATTTGTTTGGAATATGAACTGTTATACTAGTTTTCGATAGCCAAAAGTTCACATACATATTATTTGGACTGATTAAATTTGTATGATGTGCTTGTTTTGCAGCATATTGCAATTATGTCTACGAAAAGGAAAAATCTTGATTCGGCTTCGTCTCCTTCTTTACGAAGATCTAAACGACTTGCAGCACTATCAGTGGACCAATCCAGTGATGGTCGGGATGACGACGAATTGAATGTCCCCTCTGGTGGTGACAATGAGGATATGAGTACTAGTATCTCCCATGCTGACAATGACAGTGATGGTGACAGTGATGGTGAGAATGATGGTGACAATGATGGTCAGAGTGAGAGTGATGATGAGAGTGATGGTGAGAGTGAGAGTGAGGGTGCAATCAAGCTGCCAAACCTGTCGAACTTTGTATCACGCCCAGTAATTGAGGAGAGGAGTGTGGCGATTGGGAAGTTGAAGAAAATAACGTGCATTCCTGACCTGTTGAAAGATTTGGGATTAAATCCTATTTGCACGTATAGAGGGAAGGCGAATTGGACCCTGGTCCGGGAGTTCTTTGTCGGAATAGATCCCTTCAACATTGACAAGGAGAAAAGGGTATTGGTGTCCAAAGTACGGGGCCATATTATTAAAGTAACTCCGGACAGGCTTGCCCAATATAAAAACATAAAGCGACCTCTTGAGACAGAAAAACAATACCCATATCTTCCTGGGGTTGAAATCCCAAGTGTGCATGACATCTGGAACACCTTGTGCCATGGTAGTTGGCCAGCCGACGACAATCCCATCATCCTTTTGAATGGCTTGAAGAAAGACTTTGTGCTCCTCCACCATATATTTTGGTGGAATGTGAAGCCTAAGTCCCCACGCCGGGAGCTTAATGCTAACCAGGCGATGTTGCTCCATGCGGTTTACAATGGGTTCAAGCCCGATATTGCAAGTATATGGTGGGACACAATATATGAAGCATGGTCCAACAACCATCCGAAAGCATCCCTTCCTCTTGGCCACTTGCTGACTGGTTTTGTGCATAAGGGACGTAAAATACCTGACCTAATGCAGGACAAGTTTGGAAAAGAAGTTACAGTTATAGGTCGTGGTACGATTGGGAAATCCGAAGGGCAGAGTAAGTTGCATCGGAAGGTTAAGAACCCTGCAACTCTGGAAGGCATTCAAGATTTGTTGGAATCTATTCTTGAAAATCAATACGAGTTCAATGCAATGTTGAAAAACGTCCAGCGTGTTGTGTGCCCTCCTCCTCCTTATTCTGATGAATGATGCAGACGGGCCTAATAACTTTTGTGACTGAACTAAACTTAATCGTAAGTGAGAACTTTTGTTGTTTCGTTCTTTGGACTATGTTGGGTACTTCGTATTCTGTACTATATCTATGTCGTGCATGGATGGTGGTAAGGTTGAACTAAACAAATCTGCAGGATAGGTGATTATGACTTAATGTTCATTTATGATCTCGTTTTGTTATGGTTTTCGGATGTTATCGTAAACTTCCTGCGTAGTTTGGTGATAATGTAATGACTAACTTTTGTTGACATGGTGCACGTGTACTCGTGCACCTTTATTGGTTGTTCAGAACGCTGTGATTGTTGTGTGTGGTTATTTACGTATATGTACATGCCACTGTCAGTATATAGAATGTGATTGATTGGGTGATCGATTGTGGTAGGTCGCATATTGTTGAATGGTGTTAGTATAGCCCCCATGCTTATTGCAGTGTTACTGTGATAGCCCTAAAATGGATATAGTACAAACCACATCTGGGTTGTCTGGCAATTTTATAATGCAGTTTCAATTGTGTTATAACAGGTACAAGTCCATTTGTGTTCATCCCTAGGTTTGTCCGTAATTGTGCTTGGAAACTCCCCGGTCCGGTCCAGTTCTTGGCCATTTATAATTACCTTTATAATATCGTGTTTGACTGTAATTTTCAGAAATCATGAAAACTGAGTACATACAAAAAAGCATGTAAGGCAATCACAGATTTTGGCTTTTCGGATATTTTCATTTACAGTTCAACAGAGGATAAATTAGAGGCAAGGATTTTGTTGTACCCAAAAATAGCAACGAGGATATTTTTTTAAGTTTTGTAATACCAAGTACGTCCATAACGACGATAAAGGTATATAACGACAGATTCTGCATATCATAGAAATAACATACCATATGCCGTAAGCAATTTTTATTATTTACTTCCCAATCTTCGTTTGACCTTATATATGACTGATTGGGTTATCGGTTGTCGTTGTAGGTCCTAAGTTCTATGTCTGTCAACGTATTTTCCGTACACATCGATAGGACTTACAGGTTCATGCGAAGTAGTTGGAAAATCCTTAAGTCAAATGTTGCGAATTAGAATAAATATGTGTACCGCTTCATAATTGCAGTCATATGATTGTCAAATGACATATTTCAACAATATCCTTCAATTTGGATAAATACAGCGTCATGCGAACCCGTTCGTAAATCCTGAACTCACATATAAGTTATTAAATAAAGGGATTTCAAAGTTTTCACGCCTATATCGAAAACTTTGTGTTCGAAATTGTGAGATATGCTCCAAATGGGGGGTCTTCGGGAGGACCTCAGCAGTAATCCCATGATGGAGCAAATCACCACGTATACCATCCCTTCTCTACTAGTATGTCACGTGCCACAATTAACCAAACCCTGCATTATAGTATAATGTTACGAAATCAACATACAGAGATACAAAGCAAATTTACAACAATGAATGTATATATACGAAAACAAAATGGACCATGCAAATGGAGTAAGGGGGTTAGAAATCAGTCGGGAATTTGGATGGATAAGGACAGCCTAAGGACATAGTTAGGGGTGCCTTTGTTTTGACAGTGATTTGGTTGGATTTGGTTTAGTTAGTGGTTGGGGAGACGGTTTCCACATGAAGTGTGTGTGGTCGTCCTTTACTCTGAAATATTCTACCTGTCCACAGTTCTGAGTACTGTGCTTCTGACCAAGCCACGTTCGTCATAAGGGGTAAGGCCTAAGACCGATTGAACGACCGATGGGTTGGGGGTTGACCGATGGGTATCCAACTGTTTGTACACTAACCTGACATAATATGACCCTCTATTGGGAAGGTAAATTCACCTGAGTGGCTTTTTCGATTTTCAGGTGAGTTGGAACGAGTACTATGAGTTCAATAAAAATACCAAAATAAACTAAACCTTGTTATTTACTTCCTTCATTGCATAAGTTGGGAACAGCAAAATGAAAATAAGTATGGGATGGAGAGTTTACTTTACCTTATGGTTATGATTGAACATGGCACGTGACATGACAACTACGATGGTCCAAGTGATATGACATGAGAACTACGATGGTCCAACTACGGATCACCACCCCTGAACCATATCAAACTTACTTATTATACTATAATGGCCTCCTATGGATGGATATGTATGGGGTTGTGTGTGGTTTCAGTGACAAATGGTAAAGCCTTTGATGGGCCGTAATAGTATGGTCTTGTAGACAAAGAGAGAGCGTCAGAGAGGGAGGGAGATAGAGAGGCGTTGTAGTGTACAAACTCCAAACTTCCCAATGGTATTAATAGGCAGGATTGTGGTCATACTTTCTATCCTTTAGACGGTACCGACGTGACTGAATGGGCCCAACCCACATGCATTTTTACAGCATGCCTCCCTCCACATGCAGCTTTGTTGAATTGCAGGCCTAAAATCACTATTTACCCTATGACCGAATGACCGATCGATTAAGACATCGTCGTCTAGTTATGTCATGTAGTTCACGTGACCCAAAAATTCCACCTGTACTCAATTATTCGCGGGTGAACTGAGCGTCACTCAATAATTCGCAGTTTCAGATATAGGGGCCGTTCGGCTAACATTGGCAAAGTGGCTTGTTTTTGGTCCTTATTAAAATATTTTTTCGTATTACTTGGCTTATCAAATGTCGTACTTATTAGATTCCTCTTGAAATGATGATGCAATCATCCCCCAATAAAATGCTGATAAGCCAAGTGATACGGAAACAATTTTAATAAGGACAACAAATGAGCCAGTTTGCCTTATTTACCCGAACGCCCCCTTACTCCCTCTATCCATATGCCACTCACTATAAGTATGGGATGAGGGTTGTTTCTCATGACCGAACCCCATACAACCATGGCCTCGTATCCTTCTCTTCATCTCCCCTTACTGAAGTTGTTTTATTGGCTTGTGTGGGTTGGGACAACATTCATTTACTTTGGAGCAAGGGTTGCTATTGTCGAAATGGGAGGTTTTCGGGAATACAACAACATATCTACCAGGCTTGTCATCAGTCAAATAAGGTGATTGCTGCCAGCTAGTCAAGGTAGATGATGGGAAACCATCTATTCCGGTGTTGGAATTATAGTGACGTCGTCACTAGTGAAACTGTGAAAGGATCATCACTTCCATCACAATTAATTGCCTATTTACTTTAGTATTTGCGTTTGACATTGACAATATTACCATAAGTGGTGATATTGAATTGTTATTAATGAAATCTTGGTTAGTCATTTTTGTAGGTGACTTTGCCCAAGCCTGCTATTCATTTACTCATCGTGCATTACATATTTCAATTACATTACGTATTGCAATCCCATTACATGAAAAATATTGACGAACATGGGAATATTATAAATTAGAAATTCTATACGGACGGTCCATGTATAATAAAATGCGCGCCAAGCCTGTATGGATACTGAGAGGTAACTAAAAGCATTGTGTTCCAAACATTATGCATATAAAATAAGGGATAGTACAAAATACAGTTGAACGGGCATACATAACGTGACAATGGAACTTGGGTTACGAACTACACAGTAGTTATACTTTGTCAACCGATCATAATAACAACAGATATCACCACGATTGCAGCAAGTAAACACCAAACCAATCCACGATTTATAGTTCTCATGACCCAAGCGTGGTCTTCTAGCATCTGAACCTTTGTTTCAAGAACAGCAACATGGCTCCCGTCTGTCGTACTAACTTCAGCGTTTTGGGATATGGGCAAACACCACCTAAAGAATAAACACCTTCCATTTCTTTTTGAACATGTATAGTACAAGCTCCCCGGGTGTTTTGAGTTTGGCCCTGCAATCCTCAAGTTTGCCCACATCCCACAATCACAGTTGGGTGTCGTTGGGTCATAACGAGGACCGAAAGGATCGTCACCATCACCACCCCTCTGATTACTGCTCGAACAGGACATTTGGGGATCTTTTCTTCAAGACGCGGAGAGAGAGAGAGAGTAAAACGAGAGAGAGAGAGAGAGAGGGAGACTAAAACGAGAGAGAGAGAGAGAGAAAGAGAGGTACAAAACAGGTATTTATTGGGTGGGGGATAGAATTCAAAATTTCATTTTCGGTTTCTCCGGCGGGAAACTGTTCACTGATCTAGTAGGGGTACAGTTGGTGGATGTGGGAGTAGTACGAGCGAAGTTTCCCCATTCCACAAACACAATGGTACACATATTTCATACAGGAGTACGTGGCCAATTTTTGTGGGGCCCATTACGGGTCCCATACAAATGTTTCGAGCCGTTGACTAAATGTGAAACATTTTCCCAACGGCCCTCGCAAACATTCAGCTGCGTCCACTACGTACAGATATTCGATCCAATCAAGTGTTTCATATCCTGAAATCTAAATGAGAAATTAAATTACATGCTTGGATTGAACACCCAACAGTATCGGATTGAGCTGTATTTTTGTAGGAGACCTAGAAATAATATTTTACATTTCATGGTCGGATGGGATCATTTGTGCGGGGGGGTCCGTAGTGGGCCCCGAAAATAAATCTATGTAGAAAATGTGTAACGACTCTCTGTACCCATACACACTTTTTGTTAAGGGAGTTTGACAATGTTCAAATCAAAACATCAACCATCGACCTATCTTCAGTTCAAACGATTGTCATTCTTACAACGCAACAATTTGTACGTGAATGGAATGTAAATTAAAACGAAACCAAACAACTAGTTCATAATACCTCCGAATACATCCACATTGTTACAAAACCTTCAACATAGTCGGACGGTCGGACTACTCTGTCCATTAAATCAAAACAAAACGGGGAAAACAAAACAGGGGAAAAAACAGGGGAAAAATCAGGGGAAAACAAAACAGGGGAAAACAACTACCAAACTGACATTAAACATCAACAAAACAACAGCCACACATTCGTACACACACACCCAAACAAACCAACCATAACCCTTAATAACCAAACATTGTCCACATCAAAACAAAACAAATGTTTTTGGTACCCAAAACAGAAACATACCTACACAGCCAAACAAACCATACGAACCTAAGTAGTACGTACAAGAACCCACATCAAACCTCGTAATCTGTTACCCCTCTGCCTCGTTTGCTAGGTCAGATGTCAGGTAATCGGCCAAAGCAAGGTGTTGGGCCTTCAGTTTTGGCTTTCTCCACACCGCACCTGCACCCACACCAGCAGCATGTTGCAAAAGATCCCTGTACTTGAACTGTTGTTTCTTCTTTCCAGGACAGAACGGACACCTGAGTGAACCATCTCGATTTTTGACCGTGTATTTCCCTGTCTTCAAATCCTCATACGGCTTCTTTTTGTAGTCGTTGGTCTCTGAGTCACTAATATCTGTGGAGGACTCTGATATGTTTCCTGTTTTGTTATCCATGGGACAGCACGACAAAGAAATCTTGAAAAAATATAAGGACGGATACAGGAGTTGAGAGAGAGGAGTTGAGGAAGAGGAGTAAAGGGAGCGAGGGGGGAGGAGTATTATTTATATATGACATGCACCACCCCATATGGCAGGTGGAAAGATGGGGGGGGTGTTTGGGAACTGGAAAGGTGGGAAGCAGTTACGAAATATTTCTCTTCCAATCGGTGGTGACAACTGAAACGATCTCGTTCCCTTTCGTAAGTCGTGTCCCTCTGTAAGAGTATACCTACAGTCATGTCCCTCTATAGCATTCCTTCCCCTCCGTAAGTGATGTCCCCCTATATACGTTCCTGGTTCCAATGATGTATGGTTTTAGACGAACAAAACCAAACCGAATGCCCTGCTCGCCCCTGCATTGCTAAATTCGTAATTACAAATAAACTAACCGAAATCCCTATACGCCGGATCGGGCCCGTTCATTCTCGGCAATGGACGGATCGGAATGTAATCCGAAAAATGGAACGGATCGGATGAATACGAGTTAAGATTAAATCGTAGCCCTAAGTGCGACAATAGACGGCTGGAATACCCGCCTTACACGGCCTCAGGTGGGTTGGTTCAAGGTATTCAGAATTAACTATATAAAAAGCTACCTAAAAAGCATGCATGATGTACCATTCAGTTAGGTGTTTACGTTATACCAAGTTGGTACAAAAGCCAATCACAAAAAAATATGTAGACTTCCCAGGAAATGTACAAAGTAAAACCATGTTTTACTTCGTAGTATTGCTCTTGAATACTCCTAACTTTATTGTATACGTTAATTATTGAGGCGAAACGGATTCAATATGGGTCAATATGTATCATTAAAATGTTTGTCTTCATTCGTTTCCGTCAATGCCATTGTATAGCATTCCGGCAAAATGAAAGACACGGATTTTGAAATGTGTGACAAATTCCCACAAGTGGATGGAATTTACAGTACAAGTTGGACAATGTTAACAATACAAGGCATCGAAAAAATTTACGAAATATTCATATCATGAACAAATTATCATGGTACTTACAACCCCACAATCAGTAGGTGAATACTTAGTATTACAATACTTACAAGCGGACAATCAATAGAGAAATCGATTCTAAGTCAAACCAAGTCATGACAATGAAAACCACATTTTGGTTAAATCCAGGCGAACTACTTCCAGTCAAACTAGTCCGACAAATGACAGGTCAGTCCAGTTGCAAATCCAACCAAAAGTCATACACTACAGTATGTACACATTCGTACCCTTTACCCTCCCATGGACTGGGCAAGTTCCTGTCTTGTTTGTACTTACAGTATTTCCAATATTGGGTACGTGCAAAACGTTAGAACAATCTAGCCCAACTACTTCCAGGCAAACAAAAATGACAAATTCCCACTCCACTTGACTACCCAAACACCAAAGTAATGGACGTTCATGGTCACACTGTTGTTTAATATTAGCCTCCCACATAATATGAAAGTTCCTGTCTTGTTTGTACACAACGAATTTCAAACACCTTTACGTGGATAACATTGTCACAACTCTGAAAACCCCCAGAGGACTCAAAAATAGATTGAAAGGTAGCCATTTGTCTGTTTCGCAGTTGGATACCATGTAATGCATGGCTGTACAAATGGAGGACGCACCCCATCCCTGTAAACTGTACAACATAGTATACGTTACGTAATTGGTACTTGAATGAATTGCATAAAACAAATGTTGGTAATAATTGCTGGTTGAAATGATACCTCTTTATTGGACATATTGGCCACTTCCAGATTCTATTGCAACAGTAGCTCCCATACCACCTCCTCTTCCTGTACCACCAACTCGTCCCCTACCACGTCCTCTTCCTCTGGCAGTTGTGTTTTGTCCACCCCGTCGCCTTCCTTGACCAGTTGTGTGTTGTGCACTTATGTTTGGTATCCCCCGTTCACTTTCACTGTCATCTGACCATAAAGGGTCATCCAAATAAATATGTATTTGAGCCTCTCGCCCATACAGGGCAAACATTTCAGCCAAAGCCACATCTCCGTCAATCCGAAGTAACCTTATCTCTCCATCAGTTGATGTGACTTGGTAAACTAACCTTACTAGATTGGAACACCCAATTTCATTGATTACAGCCCGGAGTTCATAATAGGACATTCTACCACTAATAGGCATACATTGTCCTACCTGGCCACCAATATAACTGAAAGGTGTTTCCACTAGTTTTCCCCCAAAATGAATAAGCAAGGTTACTTTGCAATTGCGTTGCACAATTAACTCTGACATAATAATGCATCAATAAACAAAGCTGTATCAGGACACTTGAACAATAAATAACTATAGAGCACAGAGTACTACACTAAATTCGTAGTTACGTTCGCGAATGACGCACCTATGACCTATGTTTGGCTGTTCACATGGTCTGTACGATTTATAGTTATAGAAAAGTCAAGTTACGTTCTTGTGGTATGACAGACGCCGTGTTTTTTTTCAAACTACTCCAAACAATGAGCAATGGGAGGTGTCGTGCAGAGGATAATTGTTACATAAACACAGTTGTACCTCTTCCTGCCTTACATGCCTCAAATTTGTTCATAACCTCCAACGCATCCCGGTTATTTTCGTCACCACACAATTCCAGCATCAACCTTGGCCTTTCAGTATCGTCCATCTACAAAACCAAAACGTAGCTTACGTTTACTACACTAACACAACCAGAGAAGCACAACATTACGATGGTTGCCAAAGTACAAGTACTAACCGTGTGTACACCTGATGAGTAATTAAACCCTTGCATGAATTTTATCACAAACAGGCCACAATCATACCTACAAATGTGCAGACACGATTGAATTAAACGACTACAAAGCCAACTACCACATTGTAGACAATCATATATGTTTCAAAAATTACCCGTCCGTATCTTGCTGCATGGGTTGCCTTTGAACATTTGCAATGTTAAACTTTGTCACATCAAACTGATAGAGGTCTCCATATTGGAAGACCAACGCGCGATGTAATCCCTCCAGCTAATCGAAAAAACAAGTTGTTAGAATACAAATCAGGCATACCATAAAACATGGTCTATGCGAGGTGCGCCATACCAGTGCCCTTGTCAGTTTCTTACGGTAGCTATTGGATCGACTTGCGGGCTTAGAATCAAAAATATAGGCCATCCGAATACCAATGTCTATTTTAATGCAAAACCAATGGCTCCCACGATCATTAGTTGGTATGTATATCTGCGACCAAAGGCAAACAATCATCATTCCCCTTCAATTGAAAGCATAACATATAATTTATGTACTACTAACTTATTGGAACTTGTATTTGTTTACCATCGAGCATGAGCGAATGTCACCAGTAAAATTTGTATCTCCGAAGTAACAATCGCATAACTTCTTGACATCACAATCTGTCATGTTCGGATTGTCTAATATATGCCTCTGCAAATGAACGACGCTATTAGCTTGAAAACTAGTAGTACAAGTACAACTAAGAAATGGGAAATTTATTAAACTCACCGATACAGTCACCGGCAAATACCACATCAAGTGCCGCTTGTCCGGATATTGCAACCTTTCGGCATTTGTCATTTGCACGGCAACCAAATTTAGAATCTACCAACCATACATCATACGGTACATCATATTCTAAGACCACATTTGACAAATTTGCAAAACATCATAACAAAATAATAAGTTCAACTTTAAGCAAATGAGAAAATCATATGACACACACCGTGTCTAGTATCCAAATTCGGGGTTTCAAACTGCACAATTCAAATTGGGTTGCGAATAATCTTTCGGTGCCAAACAATTTGAGGTGCACATAAGATTCCCTACAAGTAGGATTTCGATTAAACGACCATCGTACTTGAGTTGACATCAGAAAACAACATATACAGGCATGGTAAAAAAAATGTACCCATTAGCTGGATCACGATTATCAAAAATGAACTCCGTGAACAAGGCCTCATGGTCAGTTAAAGGTTCATAGGTTGGGTTCATTGCATCATCCGCCATTTCTTCAATATATGCCTTAACAATATACGAACGGGAAGGAAGTAAAGGTTAGCATCAGTACAATAGTGTAGAGAATATTTGGGAATGACTACTAACCATGGTTTTTGGAGGAAACTGTTCAACACCAACAGATTGCAAACCCTTCTTCGAAGCAAACCGTCCACGGAACTGTTACATTGGACAGCAAAAACTATGTAAGAGACCTCAGGTGGTAAATAGAAAATATATGTAAATGGGGAAAATATACACACAGTGGGAACATTCACATCCACGTTGTCCAATTTCTCCTTGACTGGTTGTTTCTTTGGAGGGTTCCTCTTCTTCACACCATCCTTGGTAAAGGGGGAACGCTGGAAGTGGCTTTTCTTCAACTGATCAGCCTGGCGCAACCGCGGTTCTTCCTTATGCACTTCCACATTTTCATAACCACCAACAGACGGGGCAGGGTTCCCATTTTGCAACTTCCTTTTCCGACCTCTACTCAATCCTCCAAGCGACCTAAACCCCTTCACCGGTGAAGGTGAACATACATCCTCGTCCCCGTCCACTTGTATCCTCCTTTTTGCAGCACTTCGAGTGGAAGGGCCCTTCGATTCTTGAACCACTCATTGGGGGGTATTGAACAAATTGGTTGTTGGGGTTTTACTTAGATTTTGTGCCGTTACTTGGGGAGAGGAATTCGCAAAAGGGTGGACAGGGTCCAAGTTAATTTCTTCGCCCATATCTTCTTCCAGCTTAGACCGCGCCGGCATTTCTAAGCCAATGTCCCTACCAAGGCTAGGATTCGTTGACAAGCCCTTCGATTCATTCATCGCAAGATCAGGGATTTCAAATACGGTGGGTGGTGAACTTTGAGAACTATGTAATCCCTTGAGGAGGGTTGCCGCTTGTCCCATAAGTTGGACATTGTTTACGTCCACTCCTTCACCCTTTTCTCCGTGCGGATTACTCTGAAATTCAGTCCCAAGAACCTTTGCCATGAACATATTTTGCCTCAGCAAAAGACCTGCCACAGTTACAAGTGTACTTGTCATGGTCTTTACATCGGTACTTGAAATATGGGACACACCACCACCTTGATTGCCACGTCCTTCCCCAACCTCTGTGAAATGCACCACCACCCCCTCCATATCATAACCTCCTATTTTGTCAAAATGGTGCAACACGGTTTTCATTTCAGCATCAAACCAAATAACCAATGAGGGGAATTTCCGAATGGAAGGCTTCACAATTGGAGAGACACGTTCCAAGTAGAAAACCTACATTGTGCGATGATCAATTGAATAATGCATAACCAAAACATAACCACAGTCAAATAAAACTTATACTGCATATAAACACCATAAATGCATAATCACACATACGTACCACCAAAAGGAATAGGCAACCAGTTGGTTGTACATGATGCTTATGACGTTGTTCTTGTATACCCTTACATAAGAAATGTAGGGTTAGGTTCGCCCAATTAGAATTGCCCATTGCCTCAACATCAGTAACAGCATTGACAAGGGATCGACTAACACCCGCTTTTGTGTTTGGGCATAAAAAGCAGCCCAATATATACAACGCAAATTTCCTCTTGAACCCATCATTTACTTCCTCAGTTTTGTCCAAATACTCTCTTAGCTCTTTTAGTTGGACCACCCCATTCCTCATTCCTAGGTTTTCACATACTTCTTCACATGCTTCCGACGTAATCCCCTCCAAGTCAATAACGTTGCCTTGGGCATTAATGCCCAAGCAGTCATGAACATCGGACTCATTGACAACAAAAGTACGTCCATGAACAGTTAGTTCTCGAGAAACAGGATCAAATTTTCCAACCAACCATTTACATATCACATGGTTCATCAACGTACACCTCAATTGTAAGATTCCACCCAACCCAATTTCCTCAACTGCGCGGCGTTGATCTGCACTTAACTTTTTCACTATTCCAACAATGGACTTCAAGGAGATACGGTTTTGTGGCTTTCTCTACAATGTTAAAACATAGGCACATAATTACAAGGGCACTCCAATATCAGGTCAAATAATGTTCACCTACTTATACAAGTTAGAACAATTTGTACTCACTTTTACTTCCTTCGTTTCGGTCGGGAATAAATCTTTATGCTTCGCAACTTCCTCTTTCGCCACCTCAACCAAATCTTTGTACTTTTGTCTCTCCTCATTGGACAGGCTTTTCCATTGCTCACCAATGTCCCTCTTCGTCTGCAATACATACCAAATCATGCAACTTTTGTCATTCGTCACCAACAACATTACACCAAGTAGATGGAACTACATCAGAATTTGTTTAGATGAAACAAATCAAAGAAGGTCAAACAAACAAACATAACACAACGGTTAATCGATTATTATTTCACCTGATTTGTTATTATGGTCCCTGCGTCTTTTAGCTTTGCTATGACTTCATTGCTACTTGCACAAGCAAAAAGTAGTAGTCACACATTGGCATCGAAAAAATTCATAAGTAGTCTTAAATCAGCATTAAATAAATTTAATTTCCATGAACAAAGAATACTTATATAGAATGAAGGCCGATGGCACCCTCCCTTTGAAAGCAGGGGTCTCAACGATCTGGTCTGTCATCGTGACTCGTCTGCGTGGTGATGTCGGTGGGGGCTGCGGACAGTTCAAAGTCGTCAATGGTGTGGAGAGTTGAGGTTTTGGGGAATTTTTGGCCTGATCGTCAGTTTAGGTACTTAGTTTCTGAATGGGTTCAGTGGTGAGGGGATGGAAATAGAGTTAGGTCACAATAGCTTCTGCGAAATCACTTCGTCTGGAGATGATCCTCACGGCGGATGGTCGCGGCGTCGGCGTGGATGGTGATGGCGGTGAGGCGTCGGCGTCGGCGTGGATGGTGATGGCGGTGAAGGACCCAATCGCTCCTGTGCTGGGGAAGATTGAGGGGTTGAGGAGGGAGTCGGTGGTGTGCTGGGGAAGATTGACGGGTTTGAGGCGGTTAGAGGAGTAGAGGACAGACCAGGTGGTGTGCTGGGGAAGATTGGGGTTGAGAAGTTCGAGAAATTTTTTTGGGGGGAACGACAACCTTTTTCTCCCTCAAGTTCGGCGGGGATAGTTAGTCCACGTGGTCCAAATTTTTTTTTTTAATAGGTCATTTCAATTTTTTTGGAGAGATGCTACATACACTACCATCCATCCACTACATCATCCACTACATTTTTTATGGGGCTCACCCCGGGTCCCAAAAAATTACAGAAAAATATCCATAAATTTTAGAATAATATTTTATGTGACCCTGTAAAAAATTAGCTCCAACGGATATCGGTAAGTATTATTTCTTGATTTGTAGGGGCGAAACTGCTCAACTGCACAGTTTTGCCCCAACGAATCAAGAAATAATGCTTACCGATATTTGTTGGAGCTGATTTTTTACAGGGCCCCATAATATATTATTTTAAAATTTATGAACATTTTTCTGTATTTTTTGGGATCCGGAGTGGGCCCTACAAAACATGTAGTGGATGGTGTAGTGGTTGGATGTAGTGTACCTAGACTTATTGATTTTTTTGGGATTCTCCTACAGCAACATACATGGGACGAAAAAAAAATATTACTTAACTCTTGTCAATACATACTTCATCAAATGTAAAATGTCATTCTAATAATTAATCTACGTCCGAATAATGGTGCATTCTAAACCAAGTAGACCATAAAATTTGAGAGAACAATTACAAGACCAACTAAAACCGAACAATATGGACGGTATCGATCGTTGTCATTGTGTTTCGATCATACGAGTACTAAAGCAAAATACCTTAGTTCATGAACTATAAGGTTGGACATATAAATGTTCAAGGAAAGTCTTCAATATTTTTTCCTGATGACCGATCAAATCGTTCAGATTGCACATCTTATCAATTAAGTGTTTGTCACCAACTTCTATGATAATCGGATGTCAGCAACCACATGATCATAACACATTATATGCTTACGTAGGTATTATAGTCCTATAGTTCAAAACTCAATGACCACTTTTTCTATTCCTTCAAAATCAAAACCGTCTATCTTGTGCGTACAAGAGATTACATCATTCCTGCCAAAATTAAAGTGAATGGCTTTTCGTTACAAGCTTTATCGAACATAAGTTATCATTCTTATGTTCAATTTCTGTACAAATCGATGAGCTTCATCAACCAAAATAAACTGGATGTGAGCCCAGAATTTCAAATAACAACCAAATAACCAATACCAACCGAATCTACGGACTTGATTATTAAAATTAATGATTTATTGAGGTCCGTTACATTTTACTGGTCAACATATTCGCAAAACACATATACATTTTAACATTTTTTCCCACTTAACCGGGGTTAACCCGAGGTTCAAAATCTGAGAATTAAAATTAAACAATTACCAAAAGCTGACTGGCGGTGCAGGCGGTCAGGCGGAACCGACAGGTGGGACCAGGGGCGGGGCTGGTGGTCAGGTCGTACTGTTACGCTCACATGTCGTTTTGGTCATGCCCTTCAGTGGTTTCCGTTATACTATTCTGTGGTTCTGTTATTCGTTATGCCTTGTATGGTTTTAGTTACGCTAACCGTGGTTATTTGGTATGCTTTTCACTGGTTTCTGTTACTCCAATGTTGGCATAACTCAACAGTTACGCCATTTCATGGTTTTGTTATGACCACATGGGGTTTGTGTTATGCCCTTTCTGGAAACTGTTATGCCAATCAATTCCTGCATTATGCCTTCCCGGGTTTCTTGTTATGCCCTTCAATGGTTTTCGTTATACATCCACTTTTTACCGGCTGGAGTTACCGCTTTGACCGGTCACTTTTGGTCAAACTTCTGGCGTGGCAAAATCTGGTCCGTCGGTTTGGTTATGCAACTTACTGGTTTTGTTATGCCTCATTATGGTTTGGTCATGCTCCTAATGGGTTTCGGTTATGCTAACAATGGTTTTGTTATGCCATAATTACGGTGTCTCCAAATCCGAGGGAGACACCGAAGTCATTACCTTGATAAAATAAAAGAAAAACAAGAAACAGATAAACACAAGCAGTAAAGCGTCAATCTAAAGAATCTTTTTATGATCAAAAAAAAAATCTAAAGAATCTTTTTTGTTTGGGGGTGGTTTTCTGGTAAGATTTTCTTTCCCATTCCCGGGAAAAAAATCCCGGAAAATCTGAAACAACAAAACTAAAGGGTCAGTTTGATTAGCGAGAAAAAAATTATGAAAAGTGAAAATGAGAGAAAGTGAAGTAAAAGAAAAGAAAAAGTATATTTTTTCTCACATCCGTTTGATTAGGATGAATATTTTGCAAGGAAATTAGGCAATTAGAGTAATTGTTGTTGATTCTCACAAGAAAATAAAATTTCTCTGCATTTTTTTTTTTGAGAAAAAGCAAGGCATTCTCTCTAGCTCTAGAGGGTTGTATATGAAAGTTTGCTTTCTACTATTTTCTTGCTAACTGAACATAAAAAAAGTATATATATTTACACTTTTTTACACTTTCTACCATTGTTTCGCTAATCGAACAAACCCAAAAGGATCCAAATCATCCAACTCTTATTCCCCTTCTTCTTTTTGTAAACTTGAACTTGCATTAATTAAAACTAAGATAGTACATCCGTGGGTTATTGATTCCAAATAGCATGAAACAAATTAACAATACATTAAGGAATTGAAAGATAGATATGCATCTCTCCTATGGATATTGGAATATCCTTCGCAAGGGCGGGGCATAGTGATGGGCTTCACGGTAGATGTCCTATTCAAATGTAGTTGGATTGGTGCTCTGTAATCTGAATGAACAATGAAAAGATTTGATCGAGTGCCCACACATATCAGATTGAGCTGATTTTTTATGAGTCCAAACACATATATCTTGATGCAAATGGCTTCCAAGTTAGAGAGTGAGCGGGTTTAATTTTTCCCGATGTACCTGCCGTTGCGCTCCAAAATTAATCAGTGGTCCAACCATCATGATTTTTGAGGAGATCGATGTTCTCGACGAGCCCGAGGTGTAACATATGAAACAAGTGTGTTTGAAAAAACAGGACACAAATGGCCCAACAAGTATCTTTACCCTTTCCAAAGCTAGAAAACTAAAGAGAAACGCTACAAATTTATCATAGAAGTTTGCCTTGATTGTAGCCGTAATAAGACAGATACCAACTAACAAACTTCTTCAACCCGGTTTCCAAATCGGTTGTCGGTTTATACCCGATCTCTCTCCGGGCCAAGCTTATATTCGCGTGGGTAAACGGAACGTCGCCGTTTCCGGGCATCTCCACAACATTCTGCTTCGCCTTGGCCTTCAAGTGCTTCTCCAAAATGCTCACGAGCGTGGGCACGGTCACGGGGGACGTGTTACCCAAATTAAAGATCCGATACGGGGCGGGTCCCCGCTTCTTCCCGCCCGACCCGGTACTCTTTCCCGACGTGTCCAACGACCCGAGACACCCCTTCACAATGTCGTCAATGTAGGTGAAATCCCGGGCCAAGTCGACCCCGTTCTTGCCCCGGTAAACCGTTATCGGCTTCCCCTGGAGTATGTTCCTAGTAAACGAGAAATACGCCATGTCGGGTCTCCCCCACGGGCCGTAGACCGTGAAAAACCGCAACCCGGTTATCGACAACCCGTAGATATGATTATAAGTGTGGGTGATCCCTTCGCCCGCCTTTTTAGTCGCTGCATATAGGGAAGCGGGTCGGTCGGTCCGGTCCGATTCGGAAAAGGGCACCTTGGTATTTAACCCGTAAACCGAGCTTGAGGAGGCCCACACAAAAGCGGGTTGCGGGTTAGCTGACTTGGACGCCTCGAGAAGCGTGACTAACCCGGCAACGTTGCTGTGGACGTACGAGTGGGGGTTCTCGATCGCGTATCGAACCCCCGCCTGCGCCGCCAGGTGCATCACGTGCGTGAACGCCACGATGTCAAACACCTTCGCTAAAATGCGCGCGTCGTTGATATCGCCCTCCGCGATAAAAATACCGTTGGAATTGAGAAGGTTCTTCCGGGCCTTCTTCAACGACGGGTCGTAGTAGTCGTTGAAATTGTCGAGCCCGACGACGCCGTCGCCGCGCTTCTTCAGGGCGAGGGAGACGTGGGTGCCGACGAAGCCGGCGGCGCCGGTGACGAGGACGGAGAGGCCGTTGGAGCGGCGGATCTGGGCGGAGTCGCGGACCTGCTTCTGCCACTCGACGCTGTCGTACAAAGAGGGGCTGGAGGAGAGGCAGCGGTTGCCGGAGGTGAACAAGCTGATGTACATCGCCGTCAGGACTATCAGGAAGAGGGCCCACAAGAACAGCGTGCTCGTGCATCGGTGGAATTGGCGATTGATCGCATGGGTCCTCTCGATTTTGAACTTGCCCGGGGTTAATGGGAACACGTATTCATCCTCGGAAGATCGCATCCTCTTTCAACAATATATTGGTATGCGTTTGTGTATGGAGAGAGAGAAATTTGGGAATTTTTTTATCAAGGTTTGAGATGGTTGATGTGGGTTTGTTTTGTTTCTGAATTTTGGAGAGAGAGAGAGAGACAGATGCAGAAAAAATCAATGGGGGAGGTATTTGAGTTTTTCTGCACCTGCTTGGGGAGGGAAGGAGGCGAAGGATTATATAGGGATACGCGTGAATGTATTCAAGGACGGCCGGATTGGAGGGGAGAGAGAGAGAGAGAAGAAGATGATTTTGCAAATCATTTTCAAAAGTGCTATGTATAAAAAAAAAAAAAATGTTACCCAAAAGACTGGTCATAAAAGACCGATGTATTTATGATCGGTCATAAATAATGTATTTCGGGTAAAAAAAATTTGTACTTATGTAATATGCCCCAATCTTTTTTCCAAAATAAATATAGCCCTTTATTTCGGTGAGTAATATTTACAATTCCATTTTTCCTATCAATATTTATTTTTATTCTTATTCTTATTCTTATTCTTATGCGTGTATATTTGTTACATTATCATTTTTTGCCATATAGTATTGTATATCTTGATATGTAAGGAAGTGATTAATTATGGAATGGTAAGATGGTAAATTTACCTGAATTAGGGAAAAAAAATTGAAAGCTCTGTTTGGAATTAGAAAGTGATATGTAAGGAAGTGATTAATTATGGAATGGTAAGATGGTAAATTTACCTGAATTAGGGAAAAAAAATTGAAAGCTCTGTTTGGAATTAGAAAGTGATATGTAAGGAAGTGATTAATTATGGAATGGTAAGATGGTAAATTTACCTGAATTAGGGAAAAAAAATTGAAAGCTCTGTTTGGAATTAGAAAGTGAGGAAAAAGAAAGGAAAGGTAGAAATTTTATTTATCATTGTTTGATTATAAGAGAAAGAGAAGAGAAAACAATAAATTTTAAAATTGTGGAAAATTTTCCCTCATTTTCTTTTTCTTTTATTTTTCCTCACTTTTTAAAAGTTTCGAACATAACATAAATGAAAGAAAGTGAGTGAGAAAATGACAAATTGACACTTTTTCAATCAACTTTCTCTTATCGGTTGTTGGCTCTTCTCTTTCTTGTAAACACATTATTATTGAGTTTGAAATTACCTTCTTAAAAAATAAGTACTTATTTTGGATTCTGGAACGGGCTTACTTTTCTTGCTTGGTTGTTGTGGAGCTGTTGTACTTTTTATCTCGATGTATGTGTGTTTTGAGTTAATAAATTTTGTTTTGTTGATCAAATAAAAAAAATTACTCCCACCGTCCTTTTATTACAGTCCAGTATTCCATTTTGGGCTGTCCCTTAATAAGTGTCCATTTTGTAAAGTTAGTGGGTAAAAGTTGATGAATTGTCTATTTTGTCCCTAAAAGTAGATTCTATTTTGAAAAGTTAGTGAGTAAAAATGTAATGATGATGGGTAAGTAGGGAAAGTGGAGGAAAAAGTTTTTTTTTTTTTTGGTAATTAGTGGAGGAAAAAGTTGATGTGAAAGGTATAATGATGATATCTTTTTAATAAGTTGAAATTACGAAACAGTACATTTAAAAAGAGACGGAGGGAGTAGCTATTTTCCCTATCACTTTTACGAATAAAAGCAAGGAGAAAACAGTGCCATGGGGAAATTCTGTTGAGAGAATCTTATTTTGACCACTTTTTTTTTTTACTTAGTCAACTGCTGCCTTTACTATTTTTATAGTACCTTATAAAAGTATATGTGAGATTAAAGCGGCCATAAATATTTAAAGGCCCGGGTCAAAGTGTGGTTAAACTAGAAAAATCATGGAAACGAAAGGAAAAATGACGGTCAATGACGTGTTTTAATAATTAATATCTGTTAAGGACATTTTTAGCACTAATAAGTGTTCTTAGCTTGTCTTTGGTGGGTGGAGTATTAATTATCAAAACATGTCATGGGCCGTCATTTTCCCGAAACGAAAATCCTAGGAATTTACTACTTCCCCGTCCCTATTTAATTGTCCACTACGATTTTCTGTGCATTTTCAACGGCTTATATCTTTGACATATATATATATTATGTTTTATGATTTCGAAATCATTGTCTTGTAGAAAAAATTGATATCTATCAAACAAGATACATATTGCATATTTTTAGCAATATACGTAGAGAGATATAAGTATTTGAAAATGCACGCAAAATCGTAGTGAACAATTAAATAGGGACGGAGGGAGTAACATCTTTGTAGATGAGATGAAAATATACAACTAAATGATGTGATATTTTCTTAAAATTATAGTATTTCTTTCTAATTCAATTCGGAAACAATGAATGTTCACGGATTTTTTTTCCTCACTGTAATTCTGAGAGATTGACGTCGGTCAAAAAGAGTTTAATATGATCGGTATGTTATTCCATTTTGATCTTTGCCCTTGTTTGGAAAAATTGGGTCCAAGAATTTTCCTCAAGGTATGGTAAAAGTTTCCTCAAACTGTGATAAAAATCAAGTTTCAGTTTCACTAAGAGAAATGATTTTGTCACTTTCTTTTTTGTTAACGTCACTCTCTTTGATTTTATCACTCCCTTTTTTGTTAACGCCACTCCCCTGTAAGTATATTTTTGCACCAAAAATACACTTGTAAGGGAATGACGTTAACAATAAAAGAGAGTGACAAAATCAGCAGCTTTCACTAATCCTATAAAATCAATCTTTGTTTATTTCAACAAGACCAGAGGAATTCAAAAATGTCAAAAAACACGGACCGCAAGTCAGCAAGGTCCCCTAGTCGGATTGTATACGTAGACCAAAAAAATGATGATATGGCCCGATGTCAGGGCTAGCCGCTAGGGATTTTTAGATACTTTAGAATTATAATTGTGTGTGAGCGTGCTAAAAAAAATTTGTAATTATTCTTTTCAAAGTGAATTTATAGAAAGCCAAACTTAATCAGGCGAATGTGTTATCGGTTCAATTATCTTAATGAAAAGGATTTTTTCTTTGAAGTATTGAAACGACACAACGATTCACTAGAAATTCAACAATCAAAGAGAAACTAGATACCTTGATAAACTCAAAATAATTTGCTTTCCAAATAATTCTCCAACTTCGAAAGAACAAGAACAGATTACAATGTGACTACTACAAACTACTTCGAACTAAGTCTAAGTCATATTTTACTGTCTAAAAACAAACCAAGCATAGCATAGCTGTTTGTTGATGATTTGTCTGGGGGCTTTTTCCTTCTACAATTTCTTCTATTTATAGGCAAGCTCTTGGGCCTTCTTAACTGCTTTCAATCTCTCACCAAGCTGTCTTCGAAATCACTCTTGTTTTGAATTCAAACTTTCCCTCCAAAGTTCTTCAGCGTTTACTTGAACAGACCAGCTTCTCCATGATCTCCACTCTTTTTAAAAACCCCATCGTGGTTGGTTCAGGCATTTTTCATGCTCATATCTCAACTCCCTTAATCGTGTCCATTAAAACATAACCGTTCATTCATGTTTCTTAAAACGACAACGTTTGTCTCTTCTACTTTGAATTGGGCATTTACTCCTTTCCTTTATTCTCCGCGTGACACCTGGTCATAACTGGCTTGCTTCTATTATTCACTTAAAACGACATTGAATTAGCCAAAACATCATCGTTCTTTTAAATGGATGATTCCATGTATTTAAATCTATACATGCTCTATTTGTTCAATACAAATGGCTACTTGTCACTTTCTGATTGGACCAATGAATTTCTCATGCAAACAGCTGCATGCACCTTGATTATTCTGAGGCACTGAAGGTAACGACCATGCATAACCCCTAGTGGCCCCAAGGTTTGGAATGATTGGCCTCCGTGGGATTCAAATTAAACATACAACCCTCATATTCAAGCACTTATTGTTTTCTCATGCCCACTTTGCCAACCCATGGGATTTACCGTGAATAAGAAAACTATTTGGCCATAAATACATAGACAAGTGATGTGTAAAGCCCGCCACACCCCACCCTATTTCCATCCCAAAGCAATATCTTACAAAAACGTAGTATAGTCCTAAATGAAATGATAAATGCCAGAATTGTATTTGATTATGCCAAGACTCTAATGCATAAAAGTGTTGTACCTTACACATGGTCCAAATGTTTTATACATTATCGTTTTTTGACTGTCAAAACTCTAGTACATAAAAACATTGTACCTTGCACATGGTCCAAAGATTTTATACACTATAGTTTTTCGGCACAAACAAAAATAGTTTTGAATCCCAAGGGGTCTAGCCAAGTGATTGTGAGAAAGTAATAATTGCTCTTCTATGAGGTCAGGTTCCATTTCCACGCCAAACATTCCAAACCTTGAGGCTACTGGGGGTTACGTTCGATCATTACATTCGAGACCCCGAAATTAGTCGAGGTGGACGCAAGTTGGTCCGGACATCCGGTTATAAAAAAAAATAGTTTTAGCATTAGCCTCACCCTAGTACTAAAAATACGTGGATAATAAGAATTGAGGGCCTATTTGATAACAGTGATAGATAGATGGGATTCGCAAGGAGATTTGATTAGAATTGAGATTGATAATAAGTAGGGATTGGTAATAGGTATGTTTGTTTGAGATGGAATTAAATGATGTGATTATTAATATCATACCTCACATAGGATAAGATTGGATTGATAGTATATATTTCCATTTTTGCCTTTAAACCAAATTGAAGGATAACATAATTAAAAAATTAAGTGCTTTAATTTTCAATCTATTTTAATTAGGTGCGAAGATCTTATTTTTTTATTATATTATTCTAAAGGTTCATAATTAATTTTTGTCTCTAAGGCTGTCATAATTAAGTTTTTGTTCTTTATTTAGGATCCTATTGAGCAGAAACTTAATTATGAAAGCCCTAAAAACAAAATTTAACTATGACCCTTGAGAATAATACGATCAGAATAGCAATATCTCCGCACCAGTTCGAACGAATTGAAAATTGGAGCACTTGATTTTCTAATCATAATTTTTAATATATAAACAGTCTAAAAAAATTAAGTGCTCTAATTTTCAATCCGTTTGAACCGGTGCGAAGATATTTTTATTCTGATCATATTATTTTAAAGAGTCATAATTAAATTTTATCTCTAGAACTTTCATAATTAAGTTTCTGTTCCGTATGATTTCAAAATAACCAACTCGCGGAGGGTAATAGGATCAGTAATCCCTTGAGATTATCAGTCGAATCCCGAGGCAGGAAAAAGTTAACAAAAGGGCCGAATGATCATGGCAAATTCTAGGATATCCAAATGAAACCTCCCACGTGATAAGTGGGTATTCGTATTTGCGTCAGCGAGGACATCACTTGCCACAAGTGCTCGATAAAGCTGACTCCCTCAACCAATTGGAACAGGCCGGGGAAAGGTACTCGATTACATTCTTAAAAGATACTCCCTCCGTCCCATAAAGTTTGGCATTTTCAGGAATGCGTGTCATTTTTAAATTGCTTATATCTTTTAATCTATAATGTTTTAGGTGATTTTTTTAACTTTGTTTAATAGAACAAATTAAAATCTATCAAACAAGATCCATATTGCTTATAAAAAACATTACGGATTAAAAGATATAGTGGAAAGGTACTCGATTACATTCTTAAAAGATACTGTATTAAAAAGTCAACTACGTACAACAATAACAACAGTGGTGCTACAGTTCCGACGGGAAGGGATCCTGATCGGAATCTCGACGCCACGCTGGTTTCACTCTGGCCACCGGACGGCCGATTCGAGCCGTCCAAAAATTCTTTAAAAAAAACCGAGTGGGCCCTCGCGATAATCAATGGCATCCGAAGTGTGTAGGTGCTCGGATCAAGCACTCCATGTTTTTGTATCTCTATTATAAAACAGAAGGGTGTGGGGACAAGTTGTTGGAACGGCTTAGATTCATTTGATCCAAAGGCTGTAATGCATCCTCCCACTTCCCGATTAAGTGCCCATAGTTTTCACCTAAATCACACAACTGCCATCCCCTTTCAATCGGGATGCGTAATGCCGTATGTACGGGCTAACACTAGTGTGTGTATATATATATACAAAAAAACATGGAGTGCTTGACACAAAAAACATGGAGTGCTTGATACTGTATTAAAAAGTCAACTATGTACAACAATAACAACAGTGGTGCTACAGTTCTCGACGGGAAGGGATCCCGATCGGAATCCCGACGCCGCGCCGGGCTCACTCCGGCCACTGGACGGCCGATCTGAGCTGTCCAAAAATTCTATAAAAAAAAATTGAGTGGGGCCGCGTGAGAATCAATGGCATCCGATGTGTGTAGGTGCTCGGATCAAGCACTCCATGTTTTTGACCTCGGATCGGCCGTCCGGTGGCCCGAGTGAGCCCGGCGCGGCGTTGGGATTCCGATCGGGATCCCTTGGTCGGGAACCGTAGACTTTTCGCAATAACAATAACCATGTAATTACCAATCAATGGGGACAGGGATATGAGTGGGATAAATAAAGAAAATTTAAACTCCGTACCGAAACGATCAATTCAACATATATTTGGCTGAGTCAATAGACCCTTCTTTCTCTTAATTTGACGGCATGTGGTGTAATTTCCGGTTCTTCGAGAACCTAGACCATTTCTATTGGGAAATGATATTGGCACTCCAAAAATTGATGCAGGCACTCCAAAATCAATGTAATTCCAAAGCCACTTTCATTTGTTTTTTGGAGTGCCTGCATCAATTTTTGGAGTGCCAATATCATTTTCCTTTCTATTTCCTTCGTGTTTCTTGGTTTTTCATGTATTTTTATTGAATTTATTTAATTGAGTGAAAAGAGTTTTGTTGATGAAACATGGTGTATTTTTGACTATTTTCTTTAATTTTTGGTTCTTTTTTCTACTCCCTCCATCCCAATTTGATTGTCCAATTGTCGAAATTCATGTCTTTCAAAAATATACTTATATCTTACATTTTATAATATTTTTTTTATGATTTTGAAGACTTTGTATAATAAAAGTAATTGAGATCTACCAAACAAGATCCATATTGCATATTAAAACATTATGAATTGAAAATTATAGACAATTTTTTAGAGGTTAAACGCTTTTAAAAAGTCAAAAAATGGGACAAACAAATCGGGACGGAGGGAGTAATAATTAGTGATCTATCTATACTACTACTTTTAAATGTATGAAGATGTTTCCTACTTTTTGCTTTCCACAAATACCCCTAGCACTTTCAATTAATTCCTATCCCACCCTACGCCTCTTCCCCAAACGACACAATACAACGACTCCAACGGATCCCCTAGCTTCCCAAAGGACGCACCTCACCGGAGATACTATGGGAAAAGGAACAAAGAAAAAGGTTTGGACCTGTTAAGTTTAACTACTTTTAAATGTATGAAGATGTTTCCTACTTTTTGCTTTCCACAAATACCCCTAGCACTTTCAATTAATTCCTATCCCACCCTACGCCTCTTCCCCAAACGACACAATACAACGACTCCAACGGATCCCCTAGCTTCCCAAAGGACGCACCCCACCGGAGATACTATGGGAAAAGGAACAAAGAAAAAGGTTTGGACCTGTTAAGTTAAATTTCATTTTGTTTCCAACGGTAAAGATGTTATGCAATTAGTTGTGTCTGTTCCAATGGCATCAGTTCGCCATTAACTATCGGGCCGTTCCGTACAGTTGCTTCCTTATGTATAATGTATGGTCACTTTCTTACCTACAAAAAGGCTCTGCCTTACCTTTTCATTCACATTTTTTTCTCACAACCGCATACCACATTTCAGATTCCTGACAGTAAAAACGCTCGAATAGATTGGCGTGCTACTTCTGATCGTTGATAATTGAGTAACCCGGGGAGGCAATCATTCAAGTATTCCAAGAGCACCAGTTTTGGGGACGAAATTGCTTTAAAGATATATAAATGCCTGAAATTGGCCAAGTACGTTTCTATTTTTCTAACTTGTTTTCATATAGTTTGATAGTTTGAAAACGGTTTCTAACCACTACTGTACAGTTTTATTTCTCATATTAAAAACCCGAACAAAAAAGAAGCGAGAGATCATTTTTTACAATTTCATTTTCCCATTGTCTTGGACATGCATTGCAATAAGCCCAAAAACTTATTAATGAAAAACGGCTTTTTGACTTTTTTGGTCCCCAAAGTATTTCCGCCGTGCCATTTTGGTCTCCAATATTCCAATTGCTAATATTGCATCCCCAAAGTATCAATTTTGTCTTTAAATGGTCCATGCGGCTGACGCCGTTCGTTCCCTCCGTCAAAACCAAGGGCAAGCTTGGTATTTTACCCCTCTCTCCCTCAAAACGGTGTCGTTTGGTTGGAATTTGGAAATATTGATTTTTTTTCTTCCATGGTTCTCTTAGGGTTCTCATTGGAAGCCTTAAAGTCAAAAAAATAATTATGACTCTTTAGGATAAAATGACCAAAAAATTAAGATCTTCGCACCGGTTCAAACGGGTTGAAAATTGAAACACTTGATTTTTTTAGACTATTTATATATTAAAAAATATGGTGAAAAAATTAAGTGTTCAAATTTTCAATTTGTTTGAATCTGTGCAAAGATCTTAATTTTTTGATATATAAACAGCCTAAAAATATGAAAGAGTGATTTTTCTATTCCATGGTTCTCTTAGGGTTCTCATTGAAAGCCTTAAAATCAAAAAATTAATTATGACTCTTTAGGATAAAATGATCAGAAAATTAAGATCTTCGCACCGGTTCAAACGGGTTGAAAATTGAAACACTTGATTTTTTAGGCTTTGTATATATATTAAAAAATATGGTGAAAAAATTAAGTGTTCAAATTTTCAATTTGTTTGAACCTGTGCGAAGATCTTAATTATTTTCTATCATTTTATCCTAAAGAGTCATAATTATTTTTTTGACTTTAAGGCTTTCAATGAGAACTCTAAGAGAACCATGAAGAAAAAAAATCAATCTTTCCAAATTCCAACCAAACGACACTGTTTTGAGGGAGAGAGGGGTGAAATACCAAGCTTGCCCTTGGTTTTGACGGAGGGAACGAACGGCGTCAGCCGCAGGGACCATTTAAAGACAAAATTGATACTTTGGGGATGCAATGTTAGCAATTGAAATATTGGGGACCAAAATGGCACGGCGGAAATACTTTGGGGACCAAAAAAGTCAAAAAGCCAATGAAAAACTAAGCCTATGAAGAAATAGAATACTCAAACGATTTCCTCCTCCTCATTTCTCTTTCAAAACCGAATTAACCAGTGCATGATTTTTCGGAAGCAAACGGAACCAATGCGAATTTTGAACCATTGCAACAGTTAGTTTCCGCATGGTTTTTCAGAAGCAAACCGAACCAATGCGAGTTTTGAACCATTACAACAGTCGGTTTCCGAACCAGTGTAACCGTTCAAGCGTGACCCTTTGTGAACCAAGTCGTACCTGTACAGATAGTCACTTGTCTGCCTATTTAAATAGATTGTATCTAGCCATTTCATGCATCCAAAATTCAGAGAGCACACATACACTTTGCATATGTGTGCATGTGTGTGTGTTTTTGTGTCTGTCACCCTTTACCTATACCCCATATACCCATCATCTCGTTTTCTCTCCTTGTTTTCCTTAAGCTGAGAAGGTAGAAGAAGAAGCCATTACTCTTTTCTACCGAGTGAGTTTTGCGTGCAAGTCTCTGCTTTAAGGACAATGTGATTCATCGCTGGACTCGATCTACTTCGTATTTTTGATGTCGGCATTTGTGAGTTATATTTTCCGTTTACTACTCATGTTCTAATCTGCTCCCACGTTTCTTAAATTAGTTGTTTAAGTAGTTTGCCTATCTACTTACTTTCTCCAGAATGTGTTTTTACATTAGGTTAATTAATTAGTTTCTTACACGCAATTTGTTACTTGTGTAGATTTCCGAATCTGACTAATAGCTCAAAAGTTTTTCCATTAGCATCTTATTTAATTGGAGCAGACAATTGTTTGTTAGATGAAAAGGTTAATTGGATAGGAAACAGAGAATTATTAGATTAGAAAAATATGAAAACCTCAACACCGTTGCACCTGTGGCACTATATATCAAAGAGGTGTCTTCTCACACCAAGGTTGAATGAGAAATTTTTTATTGTCTAGACTAAAAGGTAATAGGAAAACAATAATACTGAGATTCTATGATATTACTTGACCAAGCTTTCACGTGCATCGCACGTGCTTTTTTACTAGTAATAATAAACGTGGGAAGAAAAAATTCAGTGGGAGAAAACTTTCAGTAGAATTTTTTCAATTTATTATTGTTAGGAGATATGTTAAAAAAGAAGAACTGAAGAAGAGATCATTGTTGAAGTACTTTGAGCGGGGTTTGATCCGGTTTCGCTTCGATGATCGGAAATGTTCACTTTGTAGAGGTCGTCGAGTAGAACAACTAATCAAAAAATCAACTCGATCGGATATGATTAAGTGCTCCTTTTACTTGATCCTCTGTCTGTCTCCTCACTCACCCTTCGACCCTTGCTCCTAAAAAGTGTACCCTAGATTGACATCGACCATGACCATTAATCCAAATGGCCAGCTGATCTTGGCGATGACCATGACTTCGAAATTTGCTCCCATCTAATGTCTCAGGTTCAATTTTTCCTACCAGCAACTGATCTTGGGGCCACTTCATCTCCAAGTGCAAGCATGTGAAAAAGGTTGTGAGAGGAACTGTATCGATGATTAGACTGATTAATTAGTCCAAGGTGCAAAGGATTAAGGTTTAAAGGATACCCTTAATTAATTAATGGTTGGAACTTGGATCTCTCACTCCTCACAAACAAGCATTCATATTTTTATATAAATACACAAATAGTATGATTATCCAGATTCCAAACTCATACAAAAATATATTTTAGGGAATTTCAACAATCGCACATCATTTTCCTTTCTCTTCCCAAATTTTTTAATTTGCAGGCCATGTTAAGGTGAGAGGGTGATGATTTTCCCTCCTTTCTTTTTCTTATCGTTCGAAGTGTCCGAATAACCTTACGCGCTCTTAAATAATTCTTGTATGAACGGATCCCATAAAAAATTTATTGCACTTAATTATAAGGTTTTTAATATGATGAAACATAGATGGGAACAAATTACTAAGTCCAAAGCCTTGAGATTAAGCACAGTGGTTATCACACGCTGCTTTAATTTTCTTTTCTTTTAATCTTTATTCACACTTAGCTTATGATTTCACACGAATTCAAAGCGACAAGAAGTAGTAAGAATCCGTTCACGCCACCTGTTTTTGCGACATCAAATTTTTTTTTTTTTACGATTGGATGTGCAGGCCAGCTTGCAGCCACGTCAACAAATTTTGGAGTCCGTTAACGACCGGTAAACCTCTTAATGGTTCCAAGGTTTGGAATGTTTGACTTTCGTGAATTTCGAACTTGCGATCTCTTGAGAGATAAGCCTGTAAGTTGCTTTCTCATACCCAATCAGCCACTTGCGACTTTAGTTTAGGCCTTGTTTGTTTTCATACTTTATTATGTTTTAACTTTGTTTTTCAATCATTATCCTATATCTTTTTTCAATTATTACCCTATTTATCCAATTATTAAATTTATTTCTCTTTATCTCTCTCCACTCATTACCCATTTCTCCAATCACTACCCTATTTCTCTCTCCACCTACTACCAAAACTAAAAGGTTTTTTTTTCTTCTTCTTAGGGTGCTCGGGGAGGATCCCGTCCAATTCCTTCTTCCATCCAGTCCAGTCCAGTTTGAACCATTTTGAGGGCCCTTTCCAGGCTCACAACAATGATCGAAACCGTTTACTTTTAGAGCTCATCTTAAACATTGACCACGCCAAAAATTACGTGAATCGGATATGATTTGATACGATTTCAAAATGCATCAAGTTTGCAAGAAAAAAAGTGTGCAACACTGAATTACAAACTATTTGACACAATTATCTGAACATCAAAACTGGACCGGACTGAATGGAGGTTGAGGCTGGATGGGATCGTCTCCCGGTGCTCGGGGGAAATCAAAAGTTCACAACGAAAGACAGAAATTAACCAAAAATTAAGCATCCTCAAGAACAAAGTGTCGCACAGAGGGTGGAGACTCGTAAAACATCACAAGCGCATCCTATTCATTGCCCGACTCTTGCCAAATGATCCGCGCATTGATTGGCTTGTCTACGAAGTACAAGCGTATGCATCAAGGTAATTGAGCTGGCCCGCCCGGTGGGGAAGAACTCGAGATTCTTCAACTTACGCTCGGTGTGGGAAGGTTGGATCTGCTCCCTAGCTTGTTGATTAGTTCCACTGCCTCCAAACCGTTAGTCTCAATTCTTGTGTGTACGACTACTCTGCGGGTCCGACGAAATGACTGGTTCAGATTAGTATAAGTGGAGAATTTAAACTTCCCAGAGAGAGAGAGAGAGTTGATTACGAAATCCATACGATTAACTTCCTGGGTTGGGTTATGAGCCCACAAGTAGGGCCACACGAGGATTATATGGCTAATATCGTGGACGCAAATATGAAGCCCATTATTCGGACATGTGGAGCTTTTCTTCTCCTTTTGGGGAAAATGACGGCCCAGGACGTGTTTTGATAATTAATACCCGTCAAGGACAAACTAAGAACATTTGTTAATGCTGAAAATGTCATTGGCGGGTATTAATTATTGAAACACGTCCTTGGCCGTTATTTTCCCCTTTCTTTTGTTTATTTGTCCGGTAGGACTATTCGCACGGAATACAAGGCATAGATTGTGCACAAAACGCTTTGTACTTCGGAGTTCCATTTGAATCGTTCATTAAGTTTAAGCCAAGAATTAATTCATCTTTGTAGGATATGAAGTGGTAGGGCTGCTCGCGGTTAGGTTCGATTTCGATTCCTAGGAATTCGAGAATCAAACCGCTAGTCACGGTTTTTACAAAATGAAATCCGTGTCCGGACCAAAAGTCCTACGGTCCGGTTCCAATCCAATTCGTGACTCGCGGATCGGTTACGGTTTTGTCCACGGATTTTAGCAAAAATAAAACTCAAGCAAATATCCTACACTAAAAGGGAAGAATGTTACACTCAGAATTAAGTTTAATACCACCAGAAAGTATTTGTTACATAAACTACCAAAAGACCTACTTCAGAAATCAGATTCAAAAGAATCTAAACACTAGTAGATTGTATCATTACAATACATAACATAAAACCAAACCAAAAAAAAACATCTAAGGGGGACAACTATAACACCAAACAGTTGGAATTGTATATTCCATCCAAATGCAATGCACGGCAACAGTTTAACATTAAAATACTAAAATTGGTGGAAAAAAGTTTTAACATTCCTAACTATTAATTTTATATATATATATATATATATATATTTGTGTATATATATAATTTATATAAAATAAATATCTCACGGTCCGGTTCGGTTAATCCACGGTTTCATAATGAAAATCTGTGGATTGAATCGTGAGTCACGGTTTTCTAATTTTTCAATTCATGTCCGGACCATTAATCTACGGACAAAATCCAAAATGTATGAATCGATTCGGTCTAGACCGGTTTCGCGATTCATCGGATTTTTTTAGCAGCCCTAGAAGTAACAATCCACTTGTAAAAATGTGCGGCATAGGCGCAATAGCTCACTTATCAATTTCAACTGACATACTGGGTAGTGGGGCATCGTCCCTATGTTCACCTCTTCTTTTTCCCGACTCCATGTTCACCTTTTTGTTTCTTAGGGTTTAGGATAGGCATATAATTTTCGGGTGCATGAATGCTGACCCTGTTGAGATGCTTGTGTCCCGTTGTGATGTCGGCATGATCTTTTTCCTTTATCTTTATAATCCTTATTTCCAAAAAGGAAAACCACATGTCATCTTTCCGGTAGAAGCTGGAGTTTTGGTGTGGAAAAAAAATAAAATCCCAACCTTGAGTTCCACGAATTGGGAGATGGTGCTGTACAGTGGTGTGCACAGCACAGTGCTGCGACATCCGAACAGTCGGATTGTGCATCCGACGGCTCGGATCTCATATCGACAATGAACGGCTCTCAATCGTTGATTGCCTAAATAAGATCCAAGCCGTCGGATGCACGATCCGACGGCTCGGAGGTGCACCAGACCAACCCGAAGTCCGAGTTCCACATTCAACTTGTCATCATTCTTCCGTTTGTTTTGTTACTTAAGATGGAAATCCAACTCACATATCCGCTCTGGAATATTGCTTTTTTTAACATTACCCAATCATTTCTAAGAGACTTTACTGCACATATGTCAAGATAATGATATTGGCACTCCAAAAATTGATGCAGGCACTCCAAAAAACAAAGGAAAGTGACTTTGGAGTTACAATGATTTTGGAGTGCCTGTATCAATTTTTGGAGTGCCAATATCATTTTCCCTAATTTAAGGGCCCATGGCCATCACTTGCTATGAGTGTTAAATGGTATATGTAGCACTACGAGGGAAAATTACCCTTTCTCTTATTGGTTAAAATGGTATGGATTCGACCACAAAATAATATTATGCTTATCCTGTAATACATTTTTTCGTAAGTATGATATCATTTTGTGGTGAGATCCACACAATTTCAACCAATAAGAAAGAGGGTAATGCTCACCCTCTTAAGTGGATGGTGAACAAAACTCAACTCGTAGCACTACCAAGCAACAATAGAGACTTGAAACTAAGTATTGATGAGCAAGTCCACTCGTTTTGTTGGAATGCTATTCTCTCCGTCTCTTTTTGAGTGTCTAGCTGCGTAACTTCTATTTATTAAGGAGACATAATCATTCCACTTTTTTATTTACTCTTTATGGAGACATCATCATTACACTTTTTCTCATTAACTTTTCAAAATGGAATATAATTTTAGTGGCAAAATGAAAAATTCACCAACTTTTACCTACTAACTTTACAAAATGAACACTTGTTAAGGGACAGCCCAAAATAAAATGCTGGACTCTAAAAAAAGGGAAGGAAGGAGTACATTTTTATTATTAAAGAAAAAACCCAATGTTGCTGCACCCGTTTGGTACGAGTTTGGCAAAATCTCAAATCGAAGACAATTGAATTAAGGGTAAATTACATTAAACCCCCTTCAACTAACACCCATTTCCGAGTTGCCCCCCTAAAGTATAAACTCAGACACTTAACCTCCTCAAAGTATATAGATCCAAAATAGAGTGAAAGTTGTTAACAGAAATTGTGGATTTACCATTTTACCCTTCAACCATCCCCAACACAATCATCTTCCTTGAAACCCATTGCCGTCATCCTCTGATTACCTGGTTCATGAATTGAAATCCCATATCAAATTCCCATCAACTCTGAAAATCAAACAATGAATTGTTAACCCTAAAACCCTAACCCTAGCTCAAATCACTCAAACTTACATATTAGAGAGATAATTTTAGAGAGACAAATCTCGCTAATGAGCTGCCGGAATCTTCAATCCGAACAAGTTTTCGACTAGATCTCAACAAACCGATGGACTTTTGTAGTTCTTTCCTCCTCTTCATCTTCTCGATCTCTGGTTGCAGCGCCTCCTACTACAACTCCCACGTCGCCTTATCCTCCTCCGCGGCCCGAGTTACCTACCGGATTACCCATTGCAATGGGGGTTTGATTGAGTCCACGAGCTTGAGGCGGCGGCAGTCGGTGTAGACGATGGACATGGGCCTTCAGTTGAGGCTTTCAATTGGAAGAGTTTCCTGGTGGGGTTTGTAGTAGTGGTGGTGGTGGGCCGCCATAGTGGCGAGATCAGACCACTGGGATTAGAACTCCGATCTAGGAGATGCAAAATGGAATCATCAATTGATTTTATATGTTAGTTGTTTTCTAAGTGGGATGATTTTCAAGTATACAAAAGCACTTTTTTTTATGTTTCCCAGGAAAGGGTTTTTGATCCGCAAAATTTCTTAGACAAGAAGTTTTGGAACCTCTCAATTGAGGCTGGTGCCATTTCGATGTGTTTCGATTCTTGGAAACAAAAGATGTTGGTTGCTTCATGATCCGTCATATTAATTCCAATTCTTATCTACGGTACGCTCTTCATGATCTCGGCTCATCCATGTAATAAGCTAGTGGGTCTCCACAGAAGCATAGTTTCTTAATGCAATATTTCTGGAACAATCCACAAATATTCTGAACGAGTTCATGAATGCAGGTTTTGAATGTGTTGCTGAGATTTGTTTGGCTTGCAAAAGGTGTTGAACTTTAGCGTTCCTTTCTTTACATATCCAAATGCTAAGAAAACTTGTTGCAGTTCTAGAGATAATTCGTTGTGGCATTTGGAATTTTTTTCGTTGCCAACTGTGAGAGAGAGAGAGAGAGAGAGAGGAGAAGGGTGTGAGGGTGATCATGTACCACTATAGGGGTATTTTTGTCTCAAAATACAAGTTTGTTGGTCATGTGCTGATCAGCTGACCATTTTCCATCCAAGGCCCTAACAGATTCTTGACGGAAGGTGCTAATTGCCATAACTCACATACTTTGAGGAGGTTAAGTGCCTGAGTTTATACTTTAGGGGGGCAACTCGGAATTGGGTGTTAGTTGAAGGGGGTTTAATGTAATTTACCCTTGAATTAAACTTTTTTGTTTTGTTTAAGCAAATCAAAAGGCTTGAGAATGACGGTCTATCAAAAGTGGGAAATGCAATCGCAATCATGCCATACTACTCTGGGATTGGTGTGGAGAAATTTGAGCCTCTCTAAAGTGGAAATTTTCTCATGGATGGCCATTCAGAATAGAATTGCAACACGGTCTATTCTTCTTGATAGGAATCTAATCCTCGAGGTTCACATGGCTGCATGCCCCTTGTGTGCCCTTCATGTGGAAACTCCTCAACACTTGCTATTACATTGTCGATTTTCGTGGGTGGTATGGTCTGAAATTCTGAGTTGGTGGCACATCCAGTGGGTTTGTCCGGTCTCATTAGCAGAGTTAGCAAGTTGGTGGTTTGGGAATAGATTTCGAAACTTGGAGAAAAATATTTGGGAAGTGTGTTTTTTTGCAACGTTATGGTCAATTTGGTTAACGAGAAATGGGTATATCTTTAACGGGGTAACAACTGAGGCTCTGGAGGTGGCGGACCTAATTAAAACCAAGGTAGCCATGTGGATGAAGACCAAGTTTGACATCAAGCTCTACACGGTGGAGGACTTCAAAGGGTATTTGGATGGGATCCGAAAAGTGAAAATGTAGGGTGTGGTAGACAATGAGGATAGTCGGTGAGGTGTTCTTATCCAATCTTGGTTGGATATAGCTCTGTAGTTTCATGTAATAGTAACTGTTTTTTATCGATGTACCCCGCCGAATTTAATAAAAAGTTCTGTTTGCTGAGAAAAAAAAAAAGGCTTGAGAATGACGTGGGAGAAATGAAAATAGCGGAATAGCCATAGCATTGGCATTTTCTTACATCAACAAATGACAAATGATGGGCTTGAATTTTGCAAATTTTTTTTTTTGGGGTCAGTTATGGTTTCAGCACCCTAAGTGATTATGGATAGACTTGCTAGCTCTTAGTTATATTGCCCTAACCCCTTGGATGGTAAAAGCTCCCTTGGAATTTATTGAAGAACTGTAAAACTGTACCACTAAGAATAGTTACAGATGACCTAAACAATTTTGAAGAACAACTGATAATAAGGCCATATAGAACAAAATGAGCTAAACAATTTATTGCGACATTCATAAGATCGAGATGGTTACAAATGATAAAATAACAGAAAGGCACACGACATAAACCCACGATCATACGATTAGCCTAAAACCCAAAAGTAATCCCAATAGGGCACATAGTAAGAACTAGTAGATAGATAGTCTAGGACCCATGATCATGTTTTATTCTTTTATGTTCTTGGAACACGGTATTTCCTTATTTTGCATGTCCACCGCCACTGCCTGACCCGTACCCTCCGCCCTCACCATACCCTGAGCCAGATCCAGATCCAGATCCAGAGCCTGAACCTTCTCCACGACCTTGACCCGATCCGGAGCCGGATCCTCCTCCTTGGTTGCCACTTGATCCTGACCCGGTCCTAGACCCAGCATAGGAGCCAGCATGAGAACCCGCCTCTGAGCCTGCTCCTGAGCCCGAACTAGACCCAGAGGATGAAGATGAGCTAGAGCTCGAACTAGAACTAGATCCAGAACCGGAGCTAGAGCCAGAGCCTGCTCCAGCACCGCTCCCACCTCCTAACCCAATGCCTAACCCAATGCCCAACCCTGGCAACCCAACACCACCAAGATCCAAGCCTAGATCCTTTCTCGCGACTCGGCTTTCGGACACCCCAGTTAACATCAAAACAAGCAAGAAAACAAGTGTTAGTGACTTCAGAAAAGTCATGTTTTGAAAACCGAATATGATCCAGAGAAACCAAACCAATATTAATTACTGGAAGTTACTTACTAGCTACTAGTGCTTGGGGTGTTTTTTGGTAATGATATTGGAGGGATACAGAGCTATTTATAGGCTGCAGTTGTGGACGCCAAGGCTGGTACATAAAATATGCCATAGACACCCAAGGGCTTGGCCTGGTGGCCGAACGCCTGGTACTGAAGAACTTTCGAAACCAAGTTCGAAAGTTTCAGGTTCTATCAATTTCTTTGGGGCCAGTTTATACGGAGCTTTGCTTCAGCTTTAATTTGACTCCTCGTAAGTGAGCGATGATGGCATTTGGCCTTTCGAATTAGTCGAGGTGCCCATATTGGCCCGAATATCTGAGTTATGAAAGACACTATGTTATAGACTTAAAGTAGTGGCGTTTATATTTAATTTATTATGTGGTTGTACGTTGAAATTAGAGGGCGAACCAAACTTTGTGGTGCAGAGAAAGCTGAAGCTTCTGAAGTGGCGATTCCATTGAAGTTCTCATATGGTAGCCACGTAATTAATAAAGATGGCGCCTACCCACAATCCCACTTACTTCAGTTGAGTATTATTTTGAAATTTTCCAAACAGCTGTCTGGCTAGGTTCACATGTACCTCGACTGTTTATGGACCTCAAAAATGACAATCGGGCGAATTTTCAGTGACCCCATGAGATTTTACGCTGGTAATAAAAATTAACTTTCATGAATATTTTTATATTTTTGACTTTTTGGGTCTTTTTCGTCGTTGTATGCTCCATAGGCGGTAATCCTAGGGTTTTTCAATCATCTTAAATGAAATTATTTTATTTTTGGTTTATGTTTTTATTATTTTATACTTTTCGGTTCCTTTTGCCGAGGCAAAACATATGATGTAAGATTTCGACCAAAATCTTGTAAAGATTAATTAAGATAAAACATCAAAAAGACCGTACCAAAAAGTTTATCCAAAGAGACCCAAAATCCCACTATATTCACCGATCAATACACTTGAATTTTTCGGATCAAAAAAAAAAAAAAAATACACTTGAATTTGTAATCATCCGCAAAGGTAAAAGTACTCGATCTAGGTGGATGGGGATCCGGGGAGGTTGCAAACAGCCCTCCGTAGAGTGCTGCAGGGTGTGCAATTGGACTATCCAAAAGTGTTTTCAGCAGTCCGAATTAAAAATGAACTCTTCTAGAAAAATGTTAACTCTTCCTTAGAATAGTATATTTTTAATCTGGACCATTGATTGTCGAGATGGACGGTCTGGTTGGACTTTGCAAGGCACTCTACAGAAAACTGCTTTGCAGCATCCCCGGGTCCGATTGATTGTTGCTATAGAAGGCTACATAAATACTTTACTAAGAAAAGTAGAGTTACCTTAATGACAATAGATTCAACATACATGACTAAAAATTAATGAAGATGAAAGGGGAAATTATCTGAGTGGAATACGCTGGACATAATTGGGAATGTCGAAGGAGCATCGAAGTTGGATGGGGAAAACTGCTGTATATATATACTAGTGTTTGTCTATGCCTACGGCACTACGCACCTCGGTAGTGCCGGTGCGTAGTGCCGTAGGCATGGACATTTTTGTAATACATTTTTGTTTTTTTATGCCAATGCCAGAAGTCGAGCAGTGGGTAAAAAGAACCGATGGCATTTTTGTAATATATTTATAAGAGTGTAGGTGTTTTCTTAAGAGAGTTGGAGTACACACATCAGCCTTTAGATCAAATAAATCTCAGCCCTTCTTTCAACTTTTATTTGTGTGGTCTCCACACCCTTGTGTTTTATTACGTAGATTCAGAATGCTTTCTTCCTAACTAAGAAAAAAGCAACAATTTTCTGGATTTAGAAGTAACGACATACAAAATTAGGATGGTATGATGGAAAATTTTTGGGCTTATTTGGTAGAAAAGGTCAAGGTTGTGCAAGGAACAAAGGCTTCTTTTTGTTTTTTTCCTGACATGTTTAAGACTGATAAATGAGTCAAATAAGGTGAGCAGTGAATTATTCAAGCTTGATTTGGAAATTTTAACGAGTTTCAAAAATATGATGGAACTTGATTTGTTTATTAGACGAGCTAATCTCAAATGAGGTTTAGCTTGGAAACTGAAGGACCTGAATAGTGCTAGCTAGTTTAAGATTACTTTGACAGCTTAATGAGCTTATGATTCATTTTCTTCTTTATTCTTCTACTAGTGCATTGTCCGTGCCCGAAGGCACGGCTCGAACAATCAGCTCAGGAAAATATGCTATTGGATTTACGTGCAAATATCAACCCATTGCCCAATGATTCCAACTATGCAAAAACAATAATCCAAGCATATTCATTGACCTAGCTAGTTAACTTGTATCAGGAAATAAAGAAGAAAAACAACTTAAAAGATTTAACAAAGTATATAAGATAAACCGATTGATATCTATATAAAGCTCAAACTCCAACACAAATTAGGAGTGCTTACCAGTTGTGCAGTTCACATGTACATTTGACACTTCAATTACGCTTTTTGCATCCCTTTGCTATTGGACTACTTTACCTATGTGCAAAGCAATTTCTTTTGATTATTTTGGTTGGCTAAGTATATTTCAAGATTTTTAAAAATAAAAGCTACTACATGCATACCATTAGGTAGGTCGAATTCAACATTTGTCTCTCTTCATTTGCTTCTTGAGCATTGTCATGCAAGCCAACCATTTCAGACATGTGTGACACATTTATTGTTTCATCTATATCTCTATATAAATAAGAAACTCCTTTATGTTAGCACCATTTTGTTTCAATCTAACTTCTCGAAGCTCTGATTTTTTATCTTCTTACTTTCTAACCGGTATACGGTATGAGAATACCATTTTTTTTTTCTATAAATGAATATCATGCCTTCACTATTACTATAAATGCTTACCATTTTTTTCTCTATCTACTTCGTGAGCACTCTCATGCCAGCAAACTCTTGTTAGTATACTAAAAAGCGGAGTTTAGAAGTCTTACCAATTGGTGGGTCAATTTGCATGTTTTGCTCTTCAACTGGAGCATCCTCATGTGTCTTCTGGCTGATCACTGGAAGCATATTAATTTCGTTCGCATTATTCATCTTGTAAATGGGACACCAAAAAAACGAAAATGGGTAACTACGTTAGTAAATTTGTTGATTCTAACACATTTACATTCGTAACTGCATGAGTGTGAGGACGCTTGCTCGGATAAAAAATACTATCCAACAACATTTTTTCGGATAAAAAATGGTAGTTTTAATGTTGGATAGTATTCTTTTCGGATTCCGAGGGCCTGCTAAATATATGCTTAATTATCCCATCATTTTTACCAGGGATGTGTTTTAGAATTAGACAGAGATGGTACTATGTGCATGGATCCAATCCATCCTCCTTACCAATTGTCCCATTATACTTCTGCTCAGTCTGCGAATCCTCCTTCTATGTTATTAAAAAAAAAAAAATAGTTTCAAACATTTTTCTCTTATAGGCCTGAAAAAAAAAAGAACGGCATAGGCTAGAAAAGGGAGAAAAAATTACGTCCGTTCAAAGCACGGTATTGTAAAGAAAAGAACGGTATAGTTCAGGAAAAATCTACTCCCTAATAATATAGATAGTCCATATTTTTCTAACCGTTTGGCACAGTATTTTTCTAACCGTTCGGCACAGTATTTTTCGTTTTACTTAATCAAACTATCACAAATCCAAATGCCCATTTTTAGGAGATCCATTGACCGTTTGACTTTCTTTAAAACACATTCAGAAAGCCATGAACGGAAATCGAGACAAAAAAAGAACGGTATAGGCTAGAAAAGGGAGAAAAAATTATGTCCGTTCAAAGCACGGTATTGTAAAAAAAAAAAAACTCACCTCAAACTATAGTTTCAAAGAAGAGGTAGGACGTAATGTGAAGAACATAGGATTTTAGAGGTAGGGAACGTAGGATTTTTTGCTACTTCAAAAAAAATTAGCCATCGGTTTTGATTTATTATGGGGAAATAACGTGTTCTGAAGAGAGGGGGGGGAGCTGATTATAGCATTAGGTTTATAGATTACCATAAATAGGATTCACAAATTTCCGTGACTACCATGATTGATTAGGATAACTCCTAAGAGTATCCATAATGTAATAATCAAAATCATAAGATTGCTAAAGTTAAACCAATAATTAAATTTGGGCATTTGAATAATCAAAAGTAACAATGTGAGACTTCACATTGCTAAGTTTTGATTATTCACTTTTGATTATTACATTGCGGATGCTCTAATAGGATTCAAATTCCCGGAATATTAGTCACAAATTACCATGAATTATTAGGATAACTCCTAATAGGATTCAAATTTTGGTAATATTAGATTACCATAATTGATTAGGATATTTCAATTCAAATGAGCTCCTTTTGTGGTCTTGAAGATTTCAATATTTACCAAAATGCCATGTTGTAGAAGGAAGGATGAAGATAAATCTGGATTGTCGGATTTGTTTATATGGGTAGATAAATTTTGGACAGGAATAAATCTGAACCGTTGAGAAAGAATATTTGTGGGGCTCCTTTTGAGATGGCTCGGGTGTCTTTGCTCCGGGGTCTGAATCTCGTCCTTGATCCTCTTTAGTCCTGCAAAACAGAGCACGACTAAAGATCACGCCGGAGGTTCTCCGGGGCGATCCTCCGGTGTGAGAATCAGTTCTCTTGCCAAAGGGGAAGGAGAAAAGTGTTTAGGGTTCCCTCTCCAACATACCTCTTTCAGGAGGCATCACTGTATATTTATAGGGATCGCTCAGCTCGAACCAAGATCATATACATGCTCGCCACGTGTCGGCCGACGTATCTCCTACGTCACCAACTAGGGTTTCGTAACCGATTGGTGAGTGAGCGGGCCCCCTTTCACGTGGTACCATCAGCCTGATCACCGCTCGGCTGACGTCACTATCGTCATCACAGCCAGAGTGGCATTCCCACGTGAAGGGGGATGGAACATGGCCCCCACATCTGTTCAAGACCGAATATGAGCCGACAGTCAAGGAGTCGGCTAGCCGAGAGGCTTTGGCCGAAGAATGCGTCGGGAGGAAAATGTTCATCCGTGGGGAAGCCGAGGGAATGAGACACAGCCGAGGATGTGAAAACATTCCTGGATCAATATTGAACCTGTCGGTTGCCGAAGCTATGCCAGATCGCTTCCAGGTTGAACGTGGGCAGTCGGTCCCTCGGCTCGGGATTATGGTCGGTGCAGCCCGAGCCAGTTGACTCGGCCTGCTACAATAGCCCCTCAATTCCTGCCGAGGCTCCTCAGTTGGTAGGGATTGATTTCAATTAGGCCGAGCCCCAGCCCCAGCCGAGGGTCTTCCTTTGGTGCCTGCAACGGTGAGACCCGAGCCCCAATGGCTGCTTGACAGATGTCAAACGACAAAGGGCGGTGTCAGTTGAAAGGACGCTTTGGCAGACGAAGGGACGCTTCCAGTACGCACGACGGACGGCGATGTCCACGTGGCGAGGTTTCACTGGTCAATGGTTCGGCGTGATCATCATTGCGCGGGAAATTCGAAACGGCCTCCTCCGTTATAAATAGAGGAGGGGGAGGAGAGAGAAAGGCTTCTCACACTCTCTCTCTCTACAAATCCAGAGCTTCTCACTCCTCAGACCCGTTCCAGACTTCGATCCAGATCTTGATCTTCCAATCCCAGTCCAGTTCTTGCAAATCTTCAGGTAAGCAATCGATTTTTCTTTCCCCGCTGTCTCTCTCAGCTTTTTATGCATTTTTTCTGGGTTTTTTGGGGTGGTTTCATGGATTTTAGTTCTGAATGAATAGTAAAAACCCTGGGGATGAACAGCGTGTTCATCCCCAAACTCAACCTGTTCTTCCGAGCCTCCAAGGGGATGCTTGAAGACTCGCCGAGGCTTTTGTCTCAGCAACTTTTGGTGGTCGAACGTTGAATATCTCGACGCTTGTAGCCGAATGCGGCCTTCTCTTTGAAGGACGCCGAATCACACCAAGGACTCCTAAAAAACTGACTCGTGAGCCTGTAGCGTAATCCGAACCTTCTCATCTTTTCTTTTTGCCGACGCGGATGCTTGGCGATCTTATTTTTCTTTGTTTTCCCTTCTTTCTTAGGTCTGGCTCACGAGGTCATCAACATCTCTTCAGGCTCGGACGATTCTCTCACCGAATCCGAACGCCGAGTCATCGATACTCTGGTAGAACGCCGTAGGAACCTCGGCCGAGACGCACCATCCGCGCCTACGAGGATGTCTGCTACTACTCCAGCATCCGGTGATTCAAACGCCGAGATGGACTTTGAATACGCCGCCGAGGACTGCGCCTCGGTACCAGAGATCGTCTCCACTCCTGGAACCGTGTCTGAGGCCGAGCCCAGGATGGGTGAGGAGGCCAGGTTACGCTTTGAGTCTGGCGAACAGGCTTCCACCTCGGCAGCAGCGAGTGACGACGACTTCTTCGACAAAGGGATCCTATGCCCTTATGCCCATTACTTCTCGGGGGAGGCCGGAGAGTATGAAGCCTTCTGCGTGAAGTATCATATTCCGAACGATGTTTACATCCACCGAGTGAGGAGCGATGCCATTAGGGCAAAGAGGGAAGACAGGCCGGAGCACATCACCGTGCCTCTCATGGCAATTACCGAGGCTGGCCTGAGGTTCCCTTTCCATCCCTTCCTCAGGGAAATTCTGTATAAGTTCGGCTTGTGCCCGCACCAGTTGGCGATCAACAGCTACAGGATTATCATGTCCTTAGCCGCCATGGTCGAACTTCATGGTATCGACTTCAAGCCGACCGACCTCTTTCATACTTACACCATGTCTCGGCACGGGAAGTCCAAACGCCGGTTTCTCACTACTAGGCCGAGGAAAGACTCTCTGATAGAGGGTCTTTCTGATTCAGATAAGTGGGCTAACCTGTTCCTCGAGGTCCGAGGGAACTTCGAGTTCGGCGAGGCTAACCGTCGGAATCCCATTCCGAGGTTTGTCGACAACCGAGGTTCGGAGATCTGTTATTTGTCTTTCACCTTGCTTTAACTTTTCCCTTCTCTACCGAGGCTAATAATTTTCTTTTTGTTTATTGTCTTCTTTATTTTTGCAGAGCTCGGCCCAATATCCAAGACTCAGAACTCGCAGGCACGGGAGAAAGCTTGCGAGGAGATTCTAGCTCAAGCCTGCCGACACGCTCCGACGCTATTGGATTACGAGCCGTCGTACAAAGGCATTTTGAAGAAGAAGAAGGACAAGAAGAAGGACGGTGAGCCGAGCGACTTATCAAAGGGCAAGAAGCCGGTCCAGCCGAGTCAGGGGACGAAGAAGAAGAGGGCGCCGACCTACACTGAGGGTCCAAGCGAGAAGCGCCAAAAGGGAGTTCGATTGCCGAAGATCGGATTTTCTGCCGAGGAGTGGCTCTCTCCGCTCGGACAAGATTTTATCTTTGAGCCGACAGGACCAGGTTTGAACGCTCCTCTTCAGATTCGCGAGCCGACTGAAGCAGAAATGTCGAGGAGGAATATTCCGAGGCCGAGCATTCCGACGAAGAATGCGAACCCTGCTCGGGGCCGAGGCACGGACCAGCAGCAGCAGCAGCAGCAGAAGAAGCAAAAGCTCTCCGATGAGGTCCAGCCTCCGAGTGCTTCCAAGACCGCTCCCTCCGAGACCCGCCGACCACCTCCTCAGAAGGATCAGGGTCGTCAGACCGAGGGCCCCGTCGATTTGGAAGGCGGTCCTTCCGAGGCGGAGGTTCTGCGCCCTTTCAGCCCGACCTACACAACGGCTGACGGGAGGGTGCTAATGCTGAAGGATTCGGTGAAAGAAGAACCGAACCTTGCAGTTACCCTGCTAAGGGGTTTGGCCCTTCCGAGGGATTGCGATCAGCTTCCCACCGAGCTGATTCCGGGACTCGGGGATATGTGCTCTCACCTCGTCCAGGTATGTCTTTAACTTTCGAATTTTAAGATTCAGCACTTCAATTTCCACCTTGTGTTTCTGACTTGTTTTCTTCTCAGGCTGGCCAGGCTGCTCTGAAGGCCGCCGAGCGTGAGAGGTACCGGACTGACCGAGACAACTTCCGAGCGAAGTTCAAGATCTCGAAGTCTCAGCTCCAAGAGACCGACGCTGAAGTTGAGAGACTGAAGAAGGAGTTGGCCGAAGCTAAAGCTGCTGCTGCGACCGCCGAAGCTGACATGGAGAAGATGAGGGGGGAGGAGAAGAAGAAACTGGATGAAGCCGACGCCAAAGGCTATGAAGCTGGGATAAAGAGGGCTGCTCTGGAGTATACTCAGACGGCCCATCAGATGGTGAATGACGCGCTGGAGGAAAGGCTCCCAGAGTTCTTCGAGCTTGGTTATGCTGCTGGTGCCGAAGCCATGGCTGATGTCTTGGTTGTCGAGACTGACAACAAATTTCGCCAACAGCTTCCTCCGCCGGTGATTCCTGACCTTCGGCTGCCTTACACCGAGGAAGAGTGTGCTCCTCTCCCACCCGAGGAAGATGAGGGTGATGAAATGGCTGAAGCCTCTGTGCGGGAGAAGCCATCCGAGGGAGGAGAGAAGCAAGATCAGGCGGCTCCTGCCGAAGGCAAGGATGGAGCTGCTGCCACCCTAGATCTCTTAACTTAGCCTTTTCCTCGCTTTTTCCAAGTACTTTAAATCTTAAGTCTGTAATAGTTTTTGTGGAGGGACGGCGCCAAACGTTGCACTATGCCGTGCCTTCCAGTTAAGTTTTTATAAGACATGTCAAGTTTTTCCAATGCCTTAGAATTGTTTTCCAATGGTCTGAATGTTTGAATATTTCCTCATGCCTTAGAAATATTTTTTGTGTTGATGTTGCCGAGGGTTTCGAATCCCTTGTTTATTTACTTGTTTATCAGCCCCTATTTTGGTGTAAGGCTCGGCTCCAATGCCAGCCTTATGCCAAAAGTTGAAGAGACGTAAGTAAATGATTGAGTGTGGCTTTAATTGTTCAAGTCAAAAATGAACGAAGCCGAGCATAAATAAACCATGAGGTTTAATGATCTGTACTTAGCCGAACGTCAAATCGCCCGAGGCAAGTAAGTGTTTCTGGATACTAAATCCGGTGGCTCAGAAGCCGAACTGTGTGACCGAGGTCGAACAAAACATGGTGGAGAGAACAATAAAGATAAGATCAAAGCGTTTGGAAAATAACCACTCAATTTCAAGTAAAATTGGTCTCAACACGTGTTACAAGTTTTTGGAATTAAAAGACAGATAAAGGCCGAGGCGAGCTTCGGCCGAGTAATTTCCTCAGAGGTAAGCTTTTCTGAGGTTGAGAGCGTTCCAAGGATTTTGAATCTCTTTTCCATTTTTGTCTTCCAATTTGTAGGATCCGTTGCCGACTTCTTTAACGATTCGGTATGGACCCTCCCAGTTGGGTTTGAATTTTGTCTTTTGGCTTGCCCGAACGACCTTCCTCCAGACCCAGTCATCTGGTTTGAACTTTTTCAGCCGAACGCTTCTATCGTAGCCCCTAGCGACCTCTTGTTGGTAGCTTGCCAGCTTGAGTTGGGCTTCATCTCTCTTCTCCTCGGCCAAAATTAGCTCTGTAGCGACAGCCTCGTCGTTTGTCTGAGGGTCGAAGGTCTCAGTTCTGAGTGTTGGAAATCTTGATTCTAGTGGGATGACTGCCTCCATGCCGAAGGCCATTGCAAATGGAGTTTGGCCTGTGGAGCGTCTTGGGGTGGATCGGTAGGCCCAGAGTACCCTCGGTAGTTCCTCGGCCCATAGCCCTCGCTTTGAGTCCAGCCGTCTTTTAATGCCAGCGCATACGGTTTTATTGGTGGCCTCGGCTTGACCGTTGCCTTGGGGGTACGAGGGAGTTGAATTAAAGAATCGTATCCCAAATTCCTCGCAGAGTCCTGTCAGCTCTTTGCCGACGAACTGAGATCCATTGTCCGAGACAATTGCGTACGGTACCCCAAATCTTGTAACGATGTTTCTCCAAACGAATCGCCGAACGTCGGCCTCGGTCGTTGTGACGAGAGGTTCTGCTTCAACCCATTTAGAGAAGTAATCGGTCGCTGTGATAAGAAACTTGAATCCGCCAGGGGCCGTAGGGAGTTTCCCAACTATGTCCAAGCCCCACTGAGCGAAGGGCCATGGGCTGGTAATGGGTTTGAGAGTCTGGGCTGGCTTCCGAGGGATAGGAGAGAATAACTGGCACGGCTTACATTTCTTGACAATTTCTTCGCAGTCCTTTTTCATTCCCTTCCAAAAGTATCCCTGACTGAGGGCCCGTTGACAGAGAGAACGTCCACCAGAGTGGCACCCGCAGCTCCCAGAATGTAGCTCGGTTAGGATTGCTGGAACCTCGGTAGGATGGACGACGCGAAGGTACGGCCCAGTGAAACTCCGTCTGTAGAGTTGGCCGGTTTCGGAGATCCAATAATGAGCCGACTTGCTTTTGACCCTGTGTGCTTCCTTCTTGTCCGAGGGGAGAGTGTCGTTTTTGAGGAAGGCTACGATTTCATCCATCCAACTAGGACCAAGTGAGATGTTGAGGACTTCTGCTGGGGCCTCGAAACTCGGTGCATCAATTTCGCCGAGGCTGATGCTCCTGTACTCCGAGGCTTTTGCGGCCGAAGCCAAGCTTGCGAGAGCGTCGGCATGGGCGTTGTACTCCCTGTTGATCTGCTCAATATGAAACCCCTTAAATTGCCGAATGAGCTCCAGAGCCGTAGCTTGGTATTTGAGCATCCTGGGATCACGAGCCTCGTAATCTCCTGTCACTTGATTGACGATTAACTGAGAGTCGCAGTAGACGTGTAGGTCTTCCACTTGAAGTTTTGCTGCCGCTCGTAAACCAGCTAATAGAGCCTCATACTCGGCCTCGTTGTTGGTTGCCTGGAAGTTGATCGTAATGGCACTTTCGTGTATCACGCCGCAGGGTGTAACAAGAACAACTCCGGCCCCGAGCCGTTGCTGTTTGAAGCTCCATCAACGTGCAGCCTCCAGACATCGCCGCTAAATAAGTTCCAAGTCTTCCGCGCTTCATGTTGCTCAAGCATTCCATATTCTGGTTGGATAAGGGCTTCCTCGTCTGGACTTCCTGGAGTGAACTCGGCTATAAAGTCGGCCAAGACCTGAGCTTTTATCGCTGTCCGAGGCTCAAAATGGATATCAAAGTTGGCCAACTCGACCGCCCACTGTGAGACTCGGCTTGAAAGGTCGGCCTTCCGAAGAAGGTTTTTCAACGGGAACTCCGTGAGGACGATAATGGGGTGCTCCTGGAAGTAAGGAAGAAGTTTCCGAGCCGAAGTCACCAGTGCAAGCAGGAGCTTCTCCAAAGGTAGATACCTAGTCTGAGCTGGCAGCAGCGTCCGGCTAGCAAAGTAAATTGGCTGATCTTCGGCGCCTTCGCGTCGGACAAGCGCCGAGCTGACGGCGTGAGGGGAGACAGCAAGGTACAAGTAAAGAGTTTCGAAGGGCGATGGTTTGACCAGGAGTGGGACCGAACCGAGATAAGTCTTTAGTTTGGCGAGTGCCGTATCACAGTCCTCTGTCCACTTGAAGCTCCTTCGGCTTTGCTTTTTCAGAGTTTGAAAAAACACATGGCATTTGTCGGATGACCGACTGATGAATCTGTTGAGTGCCGCGGCCATTCCAGTCAGCTTCTGTATCTCCCGAGGGGTTGATGGAGTCTTCAGTTGCTGCACTGCCGTGATTTGGTTTGGATCGGCTTCGATACCTCTTCGCGTCACCAAGTATCCGAGGAATTTTCCGGAGCCGACGCCGAAAGCGCATTTCTCGGCGTTGAGGCGTAACTTAAATTTCTTTAATATTGTAAACACCTCGGCGAGATGTGACAAATGGTTTTCAGCCTTGAGACTTTTCACGACCATATCATCAATGTAAGCCTCCATTATTTCACCGATAAGTATGCCGAACAGCAGATAGACCATCCTCTGAAAAGTTGAGCCGGCATTCTTTAAGCCGAAAGGCATTACGAGATAGCAAAAGAGGCCCCTCGGAGTAATGAAGGCTGTCTTCTCCATATCGTCCGGGTCCATTGCGATCTGATGATAGCCTCGGTATGCATCCATAAAGCTCAGCCGAGCGTGTCCTGCTGTAGAATCTACCAACTGATCAATTTTTGGGAGAGGGAGGCAGTCTTTTGGACAGGCGTCGTTTAAGTTAGTGTAGTCCACGCAGACCCTCCACTTGCCATTCTTCTTCTTTACCACCACTGGGTTGGCGAGCCAGGTGGGGTACTGAACTTCCCTGATGGCTCCTGCTGCGAGGAGTTTGTCGACCTCTTCATTAACCGCTTCGGCATGGATGGCGGCCGAGCGTCTGGGTTTCTGTATCACCGGTTTGGCGGATTTGGAGACGTTGAGACAGTGCCGAATGACCTGTGGGTCGATGCCTGGCATCTCGTAAGGAGTCCAGGCGAAGACCTCGATGTTGTCTTTAAGAAATTGGACCAATTCCTCACGCTCGGCATCCGTCAAGCTGGATCCGAGCATGAAGAAGCGTGACCCGTCTTCATTGATTGGTACTCTCACGAGATCTTCAATTGATTTTTGCTCAGCTGGAGCTCCGACATCTTCCAGGACCGGCTTGTCTGGAACCTCTACCCAATGAACACGGTTAGGGCTCGGCGCCTTTCCAACGGCCGAGACGTAGCACTGCTTCGCTTGAACTTGGTCGCCGTGCAGGTCCTCCTGTCGGCCTGTGGACCCAATGTACCGTACCAGTTGGTGGTAGGTTGAAGCAATGGCCTTCAGGGAGTGGAGCCAGTTTCGGCCGAGGATGGCATTATAAGGACTTGGAGCGTCCACGACAATAAACTCTATATTGACAGCAACCGAACCAGTGACGACGGGAAGAATCAGTTTGCCTAGGGGCCAGACTGGCGTGCCGCTGAATCCGACGAGAGGAACGGTGCTTGGGATCAAAGATGATTCTGGGATCTTGAGTTCTGTAAAGAGAGACAAGTACATGATTTCTGCCGAACTTCCCTGATCCACAAGGACCCGTTTAACCGAGTGAGTGGAGATTTGCACTGTCACCACCAAAGCGTCGTTGTGAGGAGTCTGCACTCGCTCGAGATCTCTGTCGGTAAAGGTAATAGACCACGGTCTCCCAGTTGGCCGAGGTCTTTTGAGAGTGGATGAGACAGAAAAAATTTCTGCAGATTTTTTGGCCTTGTCCAAATCAGACCGAAGCTTCTGTGCTCCTTCCTTGGTTACTGGCCCGTGGATTACGTTGATGACGCCGACTGGACGTGGGATTTGATGCTGGCCCCCAGCATTCGGCTGGCGCCTCGGCGTTTTGGTCCAATCGATGTGATCATCCAAGAGTCCTTGACCTGCCAGATTCTCCAAGAGTGCCTTGTATGGGGCGCAAGCCGTTGTGTAATGTCCGAGCTCGTTATGGTAGGAACATCTCTTCCGAGTGTTGTCGTTCCCCGCTTCGGTGTTGAGCTTGGGTGGGTTCGGCCAAACGAAGAACGGCTCGCGCTCCAAGGTTCGTAAGAGAAAGTAGATTGGTTCCTTGAAAACCGTCGTCTCGGCTACATAGTCATGGTCCTTGGGAGCTTTCTTATTTGCAACTTTTACCGTATTGACCTGTTTCTTCGGTTGTGTGACGGCTATTGGCTTTGGTGCCGAGATCTGAGGGGTAGGAACGTGGAGCTGGTGCGGGATGGCTGAGTTCTGTCCTCCTTGAAGTTCTCGCTCAGTGAGGAACTCTTCGTAAGAGCAGAACTGCTCAACCGTCCTCATTAGTTCATTCATTCCATGGGGCGCCCGAATTGCCAATTCGTCTAGGATTTTACTTCCAGTTTCTAATCCATTCTTGAAGTTTCTTGCTGCCCAGTACTGATCAACACCAGGTATCTCATTGAATAACTGCCAGTAGCGCTCGGCATACTTCCGAAGCGTTTCGCCAGGCCTCTTCTTCATCTGAGCCAAGGCATCTTCTTCCTTGGCTTGCTTGTTGCTTGTGATGAACCTGTAGTTGAAGGCCCTCTCTAGCTCTTTGAAACTATGGATTGATCCTGCCTCCAGCTGGTTGAACCATAACAGACCGAGGCGTCCGAGACTTGAGGGGAATGCCTTGCACATGATAGCGTCGTCGTCGGTGACGCAAGCAATGGTGCTTCGGTAACTGATGAGGTGGGTGTAAGCCTCGGACGTGCTTGGGTCAAACTTCTGGAACTTTGGCAGGTGGAGCCCGGGCTTCGGCAGAGTTGCTTGAATTTTTGCCGAGAAAGGAGACTCGGTTAATTTCTTTAGCTGATACTCGTGTGTCGGCCGGGGCGGGCGTCCGTTTCTGTCTCTCCGAGATTTTTTGTAGGCCTGGTACTCCCTATCCCTGTCGGCAGATTCGTCTTGCCGACGCTGATATGCCCTTTCCTTCTTGTCGATGGGGACCTTTAGCCGATCCGGGTCTGGGAGATTTTCCGTGCGATAAACCTTGCGTCGACTCGGTTGTTCGTCGTGCCGAATGACAACACTCACACTCTTTTCCCGAGGGAAAGATCTTGGGTTTCTTGAGTTCACCGTGCGTCCGGCTTGTGTATTTTCCCGAAGGAAATCTTCTTGTTCTGGAGGGAAAATTTCAGGATCCTTGCCGTCTCTCCTCGACGTTCGGCTCTTTCGCCGTCCGTCATGTGGAATTAAGGCCAGATTGTTCTCATTGTCCAGAATTTCAACCGTGTCATAACTTTGGGATTGGGAGTATTCGTCACCAGCCGACGAGCTTGAGTAGTTGGTGTAAGGGCTTCCCTCCCTCCTTGTCTTTCCACCTCTGTGTCCCGCACCACTACCGAGACGCTTATGGACCGGGGAACGTTGCTGCCCGAAGCGAGCGCTGTTCCCGGCCCGATTGTCCGTTAGTGGTGGGTCCAGGCGGTCGTATACCGAGACTCGATGAGGATCTCCTTCACCCACCAAGTGAGGCGGTGGTGGTGGTAAGTTACCACGCCGGCGCCTTCCCTGAGAGCCTGAATGGGAGCCCGCCGGACGCTCGTTAGCCCTGATTCTAGCCATCTCCATTTTGAGCATGGCTACATCAGAGTTGGTTTGTTCCTGCTGCTGTTCCAGCATCTGGACGTACGCCAAGGCTTCGTCGCTTAGCCCCACCGGACGCTGAACCGATGTGCTAACGCCCGGAGGGGTAAAGCCAGGAGGGTGAGAAGGGGAAGCGGTGTGGACGCCTGTGTCCGAAAGGATCTGAGAAGGATTGAGGGGTTGGAAGGGAGGTGGTGGTCCGCCCATTTTCTGAGTGTAAAGTGGTGGAGATGTGGTGAGAGTGGTTTCTTTTGTCAAGGAATTGGGGAATGGCTAAGGAGGAGCCGCCGTGGATCAGAAAGAAAAAGTTTCACGTCGGGTTCACCAAATTGTGGGGCTCCTTTTGAGATGGCTCGGGTGTCTTTGCTCCGGGGTCTGAATCTCGTCCTTGATCCTCTTTAGTCCTGCAAAACAGAGCACGACTAAAGATCACGCCGGAGGTTCTCCGGGGCGATCCTCCGGTGTGAGAATCAGTTCTCTTGCCAAAGGGGAAGGAGAAAAGTGTTTAGGGTTCCCTCTCCAACATACCTCTTTCAGGAGGCATCACTGTATATTTATAGGGATCGCTCAGCTCGAACCAAGATCATATACATGCTCGCCACGTGTCGGCCGACGTATCTCCTACGTCACCAACTAGGGTTTCGTAACCGATTGGTGAGTGAGCGGGCCCCCTTTCACGTGGTACCATCAGCCTGATCACCGCTCGGCTGACGTCACTATCGTCATCACAGCCAGAGTGGCATTCCCACGTGAAGGGGGATGGAACATGGCCCCCACATCTGTTCAAGACCGAATATGAGCCGACAGTCAAGGAGTCGGCTAGCCGAGAGGCTTTGGCCGAAGAATGCGTCGGGAGGAAAATGTTCATCCGTGGGGAAGCCGAGGGAATGAGACACAGCCGAGGATGTGAAAACATTCCTGGATCAATATTGAACCTGTCGGTTGCCGAAGCTATGCCAGATCGCTTCCAGGTTGAACGTGGGCAGTCGGTCCCTCGGCTCGGGATTATGGTCGGTGCAGCCCGAGCCAGTTGACTCGGCCTGCTACAATATTCTCTCTTTATATATAGATGGTATCATATATAAAAAGGGAGAAAAACTTTATTACAGAGCTTTCCGTGAATAAACGTTTACGAAGCTAAATTGAGTGCGTCCAGAGTGTATTGGACGGTCCAGATTTTAAAAAACTATTCGCACAAAGAGTAAAACTCTTCCAGCTAATAGTTTTTTTTTAAAAATCCGGACCGTCCAATGCCGAAACGGATGGCTGAAATCGTGCAACGCAAATGAGTTATTCACAGCTCCTCCATTAATAAGCCAACCTCATATATAAAAGCACTAGTGCTAACCCGTGCCTACGGCACTACACATTCCGGTTGGAAGGGGATGACAGTTGTGTGATTTAGGTGAAAACCATGGGCACTTAACCGGAAAGTGGGAGGATGTACTACAGCCTTTGGATCAAATGAATCTAAGCCGTTCTAACAACTTGTCCCCACACCCTTCTGTTTTATAATAGAGATTTACATATTGCTTCCAGCGAAAGGATCGATGCAGAGCAATTTGGTTGGCTTTTGGAAGCGATGGAGTTCATTTGAAGGAACTTTTGACGCGTGCATGGACCATGCAATACATGCCAAGAAAGTGATGCAACAAAGTGAAAATACATACCAATGATTGATTGCTTTGCTAGCTTTTGTTAAATGTCTTGAGATCCATTATACGTTTTTCGAACAATTGATAGTATCAGAGCTCTGGTTGGAAGAGGTTTTGGGATGGGATCACTCAAGTCTTTCCCTTTGCCTTTGTTCCGGGTTGCATTCCGTTTCTCCCCTTTGATTTATGTTTTGCTTTATTTACGAAAATATACACCTCGATGTGTAAGATGATGGGTTTGGTTCAAATTCCTTAGTACTTGCACGGGAATTTTTGAATGGGAAGCTTAGTTAATTGGTTTGGTTAATTGACAGGTTAGTGGATGGCTATTAACGGCTAATGGTCATTAGTATGTTTGTTTTTCCTATGCATGGGTATATCAAAGGTCTGCCGTATTTATCAAGCTTCTGGAATTTTCTTTTATGCTCTATTTAAATCCGAGAGTTCTCTGTTTGGGATTATCAATATACGGCAGTGTATATTGGAGTTGTGTGAGTGCAAGTGTCAAGTCTTAGTGCTTGGTGTGAGAGCGTGTTTTTGTATGAGTGAGGGTATAAGGGTTGGCTGTGGTTCTTTCATACTCAAGTGTACTTGTACTAAATATTCTCATAGTGAAAAGAACGAGATTCTCTCCGTGGAGTAGGCAGATTTTTGCCGAACCACGTAATTCTTGCGTGTCTCTCACTATTTTATTTTTCATCGTACTTCCATTGGTTGTGATTGTGGTTGTGTTTCGAATCTCGGTTCTTGGGTGCTTCCGCGTTTAATCCCAACATAAGACGGGATTGCACGTGAGGGAGAGCACTAAATTAGCTTGATATATATTGTTGGACCCGTTTCCTATTACCAAAAGCTTTTGAGATAGTTAGTACGTAACTAAACAACTTTGATCTCAATTGGAGAGAGAGAGAATCTTATATATCAATGGATTTACCAGTACCCAGTTCAGCAATATTTCTCTCAAGTTACAATTTTCACTGAGGTGCTCTCCAATATGTCAAAAATACAATTGGACCCATTATTGCATACGTATCAATGGCATTGTAAAAAATACAGTACTTACCGTCAAGAACTACGGAAGAAACAAAAGGGAAAGGTTAGATAAGGCAGCATAAAGACTTTTACGTTAATCTTCATAAGACCTGGAATTTTATGCTAACAAGAGAAACCTACAAGACTCATAATGGTCACCATCCACTTATTTATACACAAAATGGTGACAACTTATATTTTTAATTTACAAGGATACCATGACATGTTCTCAGTTGCCACCTTCGCCATGGCCTTCACCGTAGCCTGATCCAGATCCTCCTCCACGTCCTTGGTTACTTCCAGATCGGGCACTAGAACCAGCACGAGACCCTGCAGATGAACCTGCCTCAGACCCAGAACCTGAGCCATCCTTAGAACTAGCATAGGACCCGGCAGATGAACCTGCTTCAGAACTTGCTTCAGAACCTGACCCTGAGCCAGACCTGGAACCAGCATAGGATCCGGCAGATGAACCTGCTTCAGAACCTGACCCTGTGCCACCTGTGCCAGACCTAGAACCAGCATAGGACCCGGCAGATGAACCTGAACCAGCATAGGACCCGGCAGATGAACCTGCATCAGAACTTGACCCTGTGCCACCTGTGCCAGACCTAGAACCAGCATAGGACCCGGCAGATGAACCTGCTTCAGATCGAGAACCTGATCCAGATCCTGATGAAGAAGCCGAACCCGACCCAGAACTAGAACTAGAACCAGAACTTGAGCCGGACCCGGATCCAGCTCCAGCTCCAGACCCACTTCCACCACCTCCTAAGCCCAAACCCAACCCTGCACCTACCCCAACTCCTACCCCACCAAGATCCACACCCAAGTCTTTTCTTGCCACCCTACTTTCAGATATAATAGCAGAAGTAGCAAGCATTAGCAAGGCAATAAACGCCAGGGACTTCGTGACAGCCATTGTTGTGATGTTATGTAAAATGTATGTATCTTGATGTAGCAGGGAAGTATGGTAAAGAGTTATTGGAAACAAATTAAGAAACCCAAATAGGGGCTTATGAATGCAAGTAGTTAATTTTGAGGACAGAGCTTTCTATGAGAAATTATGGATCGAGATTGAGCTATTTATACATGCTGATGCTAAATTTAGTGCGTAAAACGTGTACACCCGTGACTGAAGTGGAAGCAAGTTGGAATATCTTAATTCATAGTGGAATTGTTGATTTGGGCATTTTATCAACTTTGGTGGATAATTGTTGCTGATAATATAGGAGAGCTAGCCAAAATTACTGTACTCTTGACACGTGTCCACACATTTCAGAGTACTAAAGAATCTCCTGCTAAAGTGTGGCCTGATCGATAATCCATATACCCAGAGCGCAAGAAGCACTCGCATCTTGATCGTCTATCTCGGCAATCGTTTAAGTCAGATTTCTTAAAACCCTCTTGCGTTACTACGGATAAGAGTCTTGTAACAAATCTGAACCAACGGAAACACTACTCAGAGATCGAGAATACTTAAACTGCTTTCTGCAATCGAAGATCAGACTGCAGAGAAGCTAAATTCTACTGGTATTAGTGGGAGCATATTGAAAAGTGGAAGTGGTGATTTGGCAATTAGGGAGTTTGCCTGTACAAAACCTTGTGGCTGGGAGAGCTAGCTAGACTCTCCAGGATTACTGGGATTTCGACACATGTCTGGACGTGGCCGCCCCACTTGATCTCCACTCACCTTCAGTGGATAATGATTTTCTCTATTCAACTAATTTGACTCTGCATGTTGTTTAAAATATTTGTGGGTCAGCTCTGTTCTGTTTGTCAACTTAAAAGATGTAGCTTTGTTTATTAACGTGGATCATTTACTGTTGGGTTTTGCCCATGTGGTGTTAATGCTGTTTGGAAAAAGAAAAAGAGATTTTAAGGAAATTAGTTGGCTGGAGAAGTAAATGTGTTTCTTGAATTAATGGTTTGGTGGCAGTGCATTAAGAGCATTTTGTTGAGCTTGGCTCAAGATAATTCTCGGCAGTGGAAGAGTCACCAGTGCTAGTGGCATTTCAAGGTGTATTTAAAGAAGTGCACAGTGTGTGCCGTGTGTGCAGAAGAAGAGAAAAAGGAGAAGGCAGAAAACAAAGAAAAGTCAATACTTTCTTTGTGCATGTGTGAGTTATAGTAGAGAGAAAATTGAGAGAGAGAATATTGTGTGAGTTTGAGGGAGATAAAAATACCGAGAGCTTGAAAGTTAGAGTAGGGTATTTTGTATCTCATTGTACTCATTCAATATTAGTGGAAGTTGTTCTCTCTCCGTGGACGTACCCGAGTTTGGAGAACCACGTAATCTTGTGTCTCTTTTGTGTATTTTGTTTTTCGTTACGTTTCCGTTGTGCGGGTATTTTACCCAACATTTACATCATATATGAATTACAAAGTACAAATCACGGGACATTACATCAACTTTGTGAGAGTCGACGAGATTACTAAGCTCAACAACTCAACCAACAAAAAAATAAGCTCATTATACCACAAAAAGTTTGGACCTCAATGAAAGTACAAAAATTAAATAAAATTAGAATTTTGTTTGAAACATAAAATAAAATGGGATCAACTAGAACTCTTAACTGTCCATACTGGTCCCACATTGAAGCCACAAACAAAATTAGATGTGAGATAATGAGTAAGAGCGCCATTGCTACAAGGAAGTTTCCAATTTTCCGCCATTTTCCGCGTAATATATGTTCTTAGAAATCCTTCTTTATAAGCATTGCAATTGCTACACAATCTGTTCTCTTCATTCCTTCACATATCACAATCTCTGTTGTTCGGAGTAGACTGTAGAGTTGTCAATTTCTTGTTCTTCCTCCTCTGTCCAAAATGTCACGGTGACGTACTCCATGCCACAACTTCTAGGTGGTTTGCAGCATCCGGGCTTAGCATATTTCCAACACAAAAACAGGGCAACAACAAATAATTTGTTATTTTGCTCAATGTTGCAAGCGTTAGCACTTAGCCTTTTTAATTTTTTTCAAAAATTAGAAGGATAATATCTGCAAAATCAAAGTGGTAACAGTATATTTAAGGTAATTGTGATGGTGATAGGTCCTTCATACAGTTGTAGATTAGTCATCAAAAGTCATTATACAAAATAACAATCAAGGGTGCACAAATGAACTAAAACCATTAAACAAGAATTGTACGAAAATTAATGGTAGAATTTAACCCCAAAGTGATTTTGGGAAGCGTATTGATATTCGGGAAAGTACATTGATATCTGTGAAAATTACTAAAAAAAACTCCAACTTTTATGGCATTAAGTGTGGATTATCCACTGGGTTGAAGTGTCACAACCGATAAAAGACAAATGAAACAAAGCATGGAGAAAAAGAAGACATTTGCTATGCCAAAAATGGAATTTGTGCTACCTTAATGGAAGACAATTTCCTCCTAGTGAAGTCGTAGGCCGTGAGCATAGACGAACTTGACACCAAATCACCACAAGTTCTTGTTTCATAAATGCAAGATTTGATATTGTTCCAATTGTTCTCACTATCCACTTTCGTTTCGATCCAGATTGGCGAACCGGGTATGGTTTGGATCTCCTTTTTGTAAGCTCCAACCAGGCCAAGACCGACGATAAGCATCAAAATCAGTAGCACCATAACAGAGAGAAGTCCCGGCACCGGAAATCGAGCCCTCAGGTATACAATCCATGCCAAGAAAGTGATGCAACAAAGTGAAAATACTGACCAAAGATTGATTGCTTTGCTAGCTTTTGTTAAATGTCTTGAGATACATTATTGGGCCAATTTCCTAGCTAATAGCTTATGTTTTTCAAACAATTGATAGTATCAGAGCTCTGGTTGGAAGAGGTCTTGGGATGGGATCATGCAACTCTCTCCCTTTGCATTTGTTCCGGGTTGCATTCCGTTTCTCCCCTTTGTTTTACGTTTTGCTTTATCTATGAAAATTTACACCTCGATGTGTAACAATGTAAGACAGGACCGCACGTGAGGGAGAGCATTAAAAATATAGCTTGATATACATTGTTGGACCCGTTTCCTATTACCTAAAGCTTTTGAGACAGTTAGTTCGTAGCTAAACAGCTTTGATCTCAATTGGAGATCGATCTAGAGAGAGAATTTTATGTATCAATGGATTTACTATTTTCCAGTTCAGCAATATTTCTCTCAAGTTACAATTTTCACTGAGGTGCTCTCTAATATGTCATAGAAGTGGTAATCAAGTTAATGAAACCAATTCAATAGGAACCATTATTGCATACGTATCAATGGCATTGTAAAAAATACGGTACTTATTGACGAGAACTACGGAAGAAACACATGGGAAAGGTTAGATAAGGCAGCATAAAGACTTTTACGTTAATATTCAGAAGACCTGGAATTTTATGCTAACAAGAGAAACCTACAAGACTCATAATGGTCACCATCCACTTATTTATACACAAAATGGTGACAACTTATAATTTTAATTTACAAGGATATCATGACATGTTCTAAGTTGCCACCTTCGCCATGGCCTTCACCGTAGCCTGATCCAGATCCTCATCCACGTCCTTGGTTACTTCCAGATCGGGCACTAGAACCAGCATGAGACCCTGCAGATGAACCTGCTTCAGACCCAGAACCTGAGCTGTCCCTAGAACCAGCATAGGACCCGGCAGATGAACCTGCTTCAGAACTTGCTTCAGAACCTGACCCTGAGCCAGACCTGGAACCAGCATAGGACCCGGCAGATGAACCTGCTTCAGAACCTGACCCTGTGCCACCTGTGCCAGACCTAGAACCAGCATAGGACCCGGCAGATGAACCTGCTTCAGATCGAGAACCTGACCCTGTGCCAGACCTAGAACCAGCATAGGACCCGGCAGATGAACCTGCTTCAGATCGAGAACCTGATCCAGATCCTGATGAAGAAGCCGAACCCGACCCAGAACTAGATTTTGAACCAGAACCCGAGCCAGACCCGGATCCAGCTCCAGACCCACTTACACCACCTCCTAAGCCCAAACCCAACCCCCCTGCACCAACCCATCACAACAAAAGATTGATATAGATTATCGATAAGGCCACACTTTAGCGGGAGATTATTTAGCAGTCAGAAATGTCCGGACACGTGTGGAGAGTACAGTAATTTTAGCCACAATTAGCATCCATGCACCGAAGTAGATAAAATGCCCAAATCAACAATTCCACTATGAATTAAGATATACCAACTTTCTTCCACTTCAGTCACTTGTGTAACTCCTCCCCCACCAAGATCCACACCCAAGTCTTTTCTTGCCACCCTACTTTCTGATATAATACTAGAAGTAGTAAGCATTAGGAAGGCAATAGACGCCAGGGACTTCGTGACAGCCATTGTTGCGATGTTATGTAAAATGTATGTATCTTGATGTAGTAGGGGAGTAATTGACTTATTGGAAACAAATTAAGAAACCCAAAGAGGGGTGCTTATGTATGCAAGTAGTTAATTTTTAGAACAGAGCTTTCTATGAGAAATTCTGTATCGGGATGAAGCTCTTTATACTAGCTGATGCTAAATGTAGTGCGTAAAACGTGTACCAATAGAATTTAGCTTCTCTGCAGTCTGATCTTCGATTGCAGAAAGCAGTTTAAGTATTCTCGATCTCTGAGTAGTGTTTCCGTTGGTTCAGATCTGTTACAAGACTCTTATCCGTAGTAACGCAAGAGGGTTTTAAGAAATCTGACTTAAACGATTGCCGAGATAGACGATCAAGATCACTCCCAGCCACAAGGTTTTGTACAGGCAAACTCCCTAATTGCCAAATCACCACTTCCACTTTTCAATATGCAAACTTTTCCCGGGGTTTTCATAAACGCTGGGAATTCCCTTGCCGGCGGTGGTATCGATTCTCACCGGAAAACTTTTCCCGGGGTTTCATAAACACTGGAAAAAACGCGGGGATTATTCCCGGCGTTTATTAAACGCCGGGAAGTATTCCCGAGCCCGGCAGTCGCGGCGTTCACGGAAAACGCTGGGATAAACGCCGGGAAGACTTTTACCGGCGTTTATTTCACTTTTGCCGGCGTTTAAAAAACGCCGGGAAAGCTGTGATTTCTTGTAGTGTCAACAACTCAATCAACAAAAGAAATAAGCTCATTATACCAAAAAAAGTTTGGACCTCAATGAAAGTTCAAAAATTAGATAAAACTAGAATTTTGTTTGAAACATAAAATAAAATGGGATCAACAAGAATTCTTAACTATCCATACTGGTCCCACATTGTAGCCACAAACAAAATTAGATGTGAGATAATGAGTAAGAGCGCCATTGCTACAAGGAAATTCCCAATTTTCCGCCATTTTCCTCGTAATGTTCTCAGAAATCCTTCTTTACAAGCATTGCAATCGTAATGTAACACAATCTATTCTCTTCGTTCCTCCACATATCACAATCTCTGTCGTTCGGAGTAGAGTTGTCAATTTCTTGTTCTTCTTCCTTTGCCCAAAATGTCGCGTTGACGTACTCCACGCCACAACTTGTCGGTGGTTTGCAACATCCGGACTAGCATATTTCCAACACAAAAACAGGGCTATAACAGATAATTTGTTATTTTGCTCAATGTTGCATGCGTTAGCACTTAGCCTTTTTAATTTTTTTCCAAAAATTAGAAGGGTAATATCTGCAAAATCAAAGTGGTAACAGTATATTCAAGGTTGTGATGGTGATAGGTCCTTCATACAGTTGTAGATTAGTCATCAAAAGTCATTTTACAAAATAACATTCAAGGGTGCAAAAATGAATTCGGGAAAGTACATATCTGTGAAAAGTACAAAAAAACTCCTACATTTATGGCATTAAGTGTGGATTATCCACTCGCTGAGAGTGTCACAACCGATAAAAGACAAATGAAACAAAGCTATTGCTTTAGCCGGAAAAAGACCTTTAATTGCCTTTGATACAAGGTTTGAAAACCCCAAGCGTAGGGCTAAATCGTCGATAGCATATTTTTCGGAAGTCCGGGATCATACCCACAGAGAATCGAATATAACTTAATTGGATTGTAGGTTTTATAAGGTGGATTTCGGTGTTTAAGACAGCTAACTTGGTTTTGCTTTAAAAGGTGGAAATGCTAAGTAAAAAAACTAGAAATGAGCTTTATGAACTAAAAGAGGCAAGTCTAGGAATCGTCTAACCCTTGACAAAAGCCGTTACCGGTTCTCAATTATAACTCAAGCGAGAGTCACGACCGCGTGCTCACGCCCGAAGGATTTAGCTTTAAAGACTACGTTTGTCAAAGAAGTGATTAAACGGAACTAAACCAACCTATTTTTGCTAATATATCTAACACGTAGGAGGCCACGAGCCCTCGGTATGTCGCGTGCCAAGACCGCTTGACTAAACGACATACCAAGGAGTTAACACCCCTTGTTTAGACCAAAATGGCTAGGTTAGTTCAATTCCGAAAACCATAATTTTAATCCCGAAGGTTTGAGAATCAAATAACCACCTAAGTCATTGGAAAAGAGTAGCCCAAGAATTAGCCAAGTAAACTACTCACACATGGCTAAAAGACTAGAAAGCATGCTTGAGAAAGAAAACATGATTAACCAATAGAAATGAAAATAAACTTGATATTACCATGGATCTAGTCCTTACAAACGACTTTAATAAACGAGAAATGAACAAACGAGAAGTACATACTAGTGTTCTTCAAGAAATGAACTTAAAAAGCTTGAAAGCCATTAATGGAGTTCTAAAACTAAAAAGACTTAAAGTGATATAATGTACTAGATACAAAAGGGATGAGAGGAGAGTCCTATTTTTTTTGAATGGCGAAACAAAAGATTTTATTGATGAAACATGATAAGCCCTCAATAGTGTAAATAAAAGGGCTTATCTCTCTCATTTTTGTCACACTCACGTGCGTAACTTACTTGATTTGAATGATATTGCACGAAAGGTGTGTTTTTGGCATTTCCAAGTGAATCGCATGAATAAGGCGTGTTTTGACGCCATGGATCAACTCTAAGGGTAGCCGTACCCCCGAGGCCACGTGGCACCCTGCCATCGAGTCCCAAGAATGATGGAAAGTAGCATTGGAAGGTGTGCCGGACATCGGAAGGCCAAGGGACGTGCATAGGGTGAAGCAACAAAGAAAGATCAAAATTGTCCAGGTGGTACCTGTACTTGAAAATCTCAGTACATGTACCCAGAGATCAGTAGCGGTGCAAAAAGCTCCAAATTGAACTGGTACCGGTACCACAAAAATGCAGTACCTGTACCCGCTGGGATTTTCTGCAGAATTTTGTACCCGACTAAGCAACAACTTAGGGGTATTTAGGACTTTTGTAACTCGTTTTTAAGGGGCTATAAATACCCCCAGACCTGATTTCATTAGGTTATCTTTTATTTTTCTCCCCCTTCCCTTTTTCTCTCTACCTCCCTCCTTAGGTTTTACTCTCATTCCTCCATGGATTGAGCTTAGATTTCCATTTCCCATGTAATTTCTTCAAGAATCATGTAAGTACTCTTAATTTCAATATATGTTTTAGTTGTTAATCTCGTTTTTCACCATGTTTCTTGCATTTCCTTCATCTTTCTTGCTTAGTTCATCTCTAATGGAGGGGTAGCCTCCTTGGCTTGGTCTTGGGGTGATTTCTACCCCATGACTTGGGTAGTTTAATGACTTCTCTTATTTCTTGTGCTTAATGTGGTTTGTGAATGGATTAAGTTCATTTTTATGTAACAAAACCTAGGGTTGTTAACCTTTTTGATTATGTGTAGGTAAGGACTTGATCTCTTGCCACACATAATGCTTGGAGCTATGTCACTCTAGGTGTTTGCCAAAATGCCTCAAAGAACTTGTTGAACTCTAATCTTTGGTCTAAACTTAGGGTTGTTAACTTCTTTGATTGGGTGTAGACAAGTCTCCTTGGCACACCCAATGCTTAGAACCATGGCACTCTATGTGTTTGATAAAATGCCTAAATGAGTTCCTTTCCATTTCCAAACCCCGTTGTATGAGTTAAACTTGATTTTCATGGTTAAATCTTCCGAATGAGATCAAATGACAATGACTCTCACTTGAGTTATCAAAGAGAAGCATTGAACGGCCCTAAGTTATGGGCGGAATGAACCCCTAGACCTTGCCGCTTTTAATTTCTAGTCAATCTTTGTTTTCAATTAAAGTTAGGAGGTAGAGAGAATTTCCATCACTCAAAAGTTGGCCGTCTCAAAGCCGAACTAAAGGTTGGCGGTCCTAACGCTAAAAACCCTTTGTAAATCAAACCTCCGGCCTAGCTCCATTGGCTCCCTGTGGATTCGACCTCGGACTTCCGAGTTTATTATGCTACAACCGACCTAGCCCTACGCTTGGGGCACTCTTTACTACGACACACATTAAGGTCGCAAGCAAAACACGCCCTTGTTGGCAAGAAACCAACAAAGACAACACCCAATGGGTCTAGCCCAGATCACCTAAAGGGTCTATACAGGTAAAGATAAAACATAAAGCTCATAAATAACCTGAACCCAAATACAACAATGAAGCCCAAATACAACAATGAAGCCCAAAACGAGACCCAGCCCAAACCCAACAAAGACCAGGCTAGCCCAACAAACCCAAGCCCAATCAAACCCTAAACATCCACAGGGTACCCTCACTGCCGCCGCCCACCACCCAAGGCAGACCACCAACACCAATCAGAGCAGTAGCCGGCCAACCCCACCGTTGCCAATTCCAACACTCCACAGCCACCTGAAGAAAGACGAGCCGCTGCCATGCCGCCGCCGGAGACCCGGGGAACAAGCCCCTGTTGCTGTCCCGGAGAAACAGCTCGACCGCCCCTCCTCAAACACCTGCAACCGCCGATCCACCATCCCCACCGCTGCACAAACACCTGCAAAACAGAACCCCAATCCTCCTCCCCAACCACCCGCCACCACCAATAAACCCAAACGCCAACCGCCGCAGCCCCACTTGCCGTTAAGCACAAACCCAGCACCATCCAACAATGAGGACTGGAGGAAGCACGAGCGGATGGAAAACTGAACGCCAAGCCGTTAGGCCAAAGGAAACCGACGCACCCAGCGGAATCGCCGGCGGCAAAACCAAGCAGATCGGAAGCAGTAGCGGAAAGGGCGGAAAAAGGAGAAGAAAAGGGGAAGATGAGGAGAAAGAGAGAGGGAGGAAGAGAGTGCCCGGGGGGAGGAGGAAAAGGGCATCTACCCCCCGAGCGGAAGTGAGCCGCCGATGACGCCTGGGCTTTTCAAATTCTTTGAGAGAGAGAGACAAATTTGCAATAGTTGAAGACGTAAATAGTTGAAAAAGAGGAGAGTCCTATTTATACAAAGTGGATTCCACTCTTCTCAAAAGTCAGCAAAAATCCCAAAAAGCTACCCATTAAAAGAAAGTTTTCATAAGTGGAAAGTCTGAAAAAGTAACAAAAATATCTACAGGAGACGATTGTTATCGATACCTATCAAGAAAGGTATCGATAACCTCAGATTGAGTTTCCCCGTAGCTGACTGGTATCGATACCATTGGCAAAAGGTATCGATACCCTTGCATTTGGACAACTTCTGGACCAAAATGGGTCAAATGGTATCGATACCATTGAGGATGTTATCGATAACACTCTTCAAAAACTGCAGATTCCAGGTTGAGGCTTCAACTTCAGCAAACAGCTCCCAGCAACTTCACAGCTCCTCAGCATCTTATTTTCATTCTCTAAACTCAAGTAAAAATTACATTTTAAACCTTTCTTTTACCTTTTCTTTACTTTAATTTATTTAATGAAAATAAGAATGTACCCTCCATTTGAAAACAATGGCATTACCAGAATTTTAAGATTCCAATTATATCAAAATGTCAACCCTCCACTTTTAGTGTAAAATGGAAAACTGCACATTTTTCTCTAGAGGAAAAGGCTCAAAACATGACCTTGCTCTTCAAATAAAACCTTGCAACTTTGTAGTTACTCTTAGAAAAATTCAAGGATCAATTACCGCCATTTTTTATCTTGAAAATTGATACTTTTCCCGGAAAGTCATTTTTTCATATTGAGACAGATTTTAAGGGGCCGACAAGGTCTTTGGGTACTTGGAAGCACTTGGGCAATGCATGATGTTGAAATGCGCCTTATTTGCACGTTTTACCTGAAAACACAAAAAACACACCATACGTGTAATATCACTATAAAAACTAAATAAACGCAAGATAAAACAACATAAAATGGGACTAGTCGCACCAAATATCTACAATATTGGGTGCTCATCAGCTATGCATGGAAAAAAACAAGAAGACATTTGCTATGCTAAAAATGGAATTTGTGCTACCTCAATGGAAGACAATTTCGTCCTAGTGAAGTCGTAGGCCGTGAGCATAGACGAACTTGACGCCAAATCACCACAAGTTCTTGTTTCATAAATGCAAGATTTGATATTTTTCTAATTGTTCTCGTTATCCACTTTCGTTTCAACCCAGATTGGCGAACCAGGTATGGTTCGGATCTCCTTTTTGTAAGCTCCAACCAGGCCAAGACCGACGATAAGCATCAAAATCAGTAGCACTATAACAGAGAGAAGTCCCGGCACCAGAAATCGAGCCCTCAGGTATACAATCCATGCCAAGTAAATGATGCAACAAAGTGAAAATAGACCAAAGATTGATTGCTTTGCTAGCTTTTGTTAAATGTCTTGAGATACATTATTGGGCCAATTTCCTAGCTAATAGCTTAAGTTTTTCAAACAATTGATAGAATCAGAGCTCTGGTTGGAAGAGGTCTTGGGATGGGATCATGCAAGTCTCTCCATTTGCATTTGTTACGGGTTGCATTCTGTTTCTCCCCTTTGTTTGTAAGGTGGGACTGCACGTGAGGGAGAGCATTAAAAATATAGCTTGATATACATTGTTGAACCCGTTTCCTATTACCTAAAGCTTTTGAGACAGTTAGTACGTAACTAAACAGCATTGATCTCAATTGGAGATACAGAGAGAGAATTTTATGTATTAATGGATTTACTATTTTCCAGTTCAGCAATATTTCTCTCAAGTTACAATTTTCACTGAGGTGCTCTCCAATAATTCATAGAAGTGGTAATCAAGTTAATGAAACCAATTCAATTGGAACCATTATTGCATACGTATCAATGGCATTGTCAAAAATACAGTACTTATTGACAAGAACTACGGAAGAAACACAAGGGAAAGGTTAGATAAGGCAGCATAAAGACTTTTACGTTAATATTCATAAGACCTGGAATTTTATGCTAACCAGAGAAACCTACAAGACTCATAATGGTCACCATCCATTTATTTATACACAAAATGGTGACAACTTATAATTTTAATTTACAAGGATACCATGACATGTTCTAAGTTGCCACCTTCGCCATGGCCTTCACCGTAGCCTGATCCAGATCCTCATCCACGTCCTTGGTTACTTCCAGATCGGGCACTAGAACCAGCATGAGACCCTGCAGATGAACCTGCTTCAGACCCAGAACTTGAGCCATCCTTAGAACCAGCATAGGACCCGGCAGATGAACCTGCTTCAGAACTTGCTTCAGAACCTGATCCTGAGCCAGACCTGGAACCAGCATAGGACCCGGCAGATGAACCTGCTTCAGAACCTGACCTTGTGCCACCTACGCCAGACCTAGAACCAGCATAGGACCCGGAAGATGAACCTGATCTAGATCCTGATGAAGAAGCCGAACCCGACCCAGAACTAGAACTTGAACCAGAACCCGAGCCAGACCCAGATCCAGCTCCAGACCCACTTACACCACCTCCAGAGCCACTTACACCACCTCCTAAGCCCAAACCCATCCCCCCTGCACCAACCCCAACTCCTCCCCCACCAAGATCCACACCCAAGTCTTTTCTTGCCACCCTACTTTCAGATATAATAGCAGAAGTAGCAAGCATTAGGAAGGCAATACACGCCAGGGACTTCGTGACAGCCATTGTTGCGATGTTATGTAAAATGTATGTATCTTGATGTAGTAGGGGAGTATGGTAATTGACTTATTGGAAACAAATTAAGAAACCCAAAGAGGGGTGCTTATGTATGCAAGTAGTTAATTTTTAGAACAGAGCTTTCTATGAGAAATTCTGGATCGGGATTGAGCTATTTATACTAGCTGATGCTAAATTTAGTGCGTAAAACGTGTACACAAGTGACTGAAGTGGAAGAAAGTTGGTATATCTTAATTCATAGTGGAATTGTTGATTTGGGCATTTTATCTACTTTGGTGCATGGATGTTAATTGTGGCCAAAATTACTGTACTCTCCACACGTGTCCAGACATTTCTGACTGCTAAAGAATCTCCTGCTAAAGTGTGGCCTTATCGATAATTCATATACACGGAGAGCAAGAAGCACTCGCATCTTGCTCGCCTATCTCGGCAATCGTTCAAGTCAGATTTCTTAAAACCCTCTTGCGTTGCTACGGATAAGAGTTTTGTAACAAATCTGAACCAACGGAAACACTATCGAGAGATTGAGATTATATAAACTGCTTTCTGCAATCGAAATTTAGACCGCAGAGAAGCTAGATTCTATTGGTACTAGTGAGAGCATATTGAAAAGTGGAAGTGGTGATTTGGCAATTAGGGAGTTTGCCTGTACAAAACCTTGTGGCTGGGAGAGCTGTCTAGATTCTCCAGGATTAGTGGGATTTGGACACATGTCTAGACGTGGCCCCCCCACTTGATCTCCACTCACCTTCAGTGGATAATGATTTTCTCTATTCAACTAATTTGACATTGCATGTTGTTGTTTAAAATATTTGTGGGTCTGCTCTGTTTTTTCTTCTTCTTCGAATGGATTAAGAGAGATCATTTATATCATGTATGAATTATAAAGTACAAATCACAAGACATTACATAAACTGTGTGAGAGTCGACGAGATTACTAATAAGGATTATCTTGTCGATCGAGCAGTGATTTGTCAGTGCAAAATCTTATTAAACCATATGTCCAGGACACGGCTGCACGCAAAAATTATTTGTATACCACAAAAAGTTTGGACCTCAACAAAAGTACAAAAATCGGCTACAAAAATTAAACAAAACAAGAAATTTCTTTTAAAACATAAAATAAAACGAGATCAACAAGAATTCTTAACTATCCATACTGGTCCCACATTGTAGCCACAAACAAAATTAGATGTGCGATAATGAGTAAGAGCGCCATGGCTACAAGGAAGTTCCCAATTTTCCGCCATTTTCCGCGTAATGTTCTCAGAAATCCTTCTTTACAAGCATTGCAATTGTAACACAATCTATTCTCTTGGTTCCTCCACAGATCACAATCTCTGTCGTTCAGGGTAGAGTTGTCAATTTCTTGTTCTTCCTCCTCCGTCCAAAATGTCGCGTTGACGTACTCCATGCCACAACTTGTCGGTGGTTTGCAACATCCGGACTAGCATATTTTTTCAACACAAAAACAGGGCAACAACAAATAATTTGTTATTTTGCTCAATGTTGCATGCGTTAGCACTTAGCAGTTGTAAATATTTGCAAAATCAAAGTGGTAACAGCATATGTATTCAAGGTTGTGATGGTGATAAGTCCTTCACATTGTTGTAGATTAGTCATCAAAAGTCATTATACAAAATAACAATTAAGGGTGCACAAAAAAAGGCGAATTTTTTTTTTCAAAATATCAAGTAGCTATTTTGTATTGTTCTCTGCCTCTTATAATACTATAATTATGAACAAAGATATTGCTAAAAATGAGAAAATGCAAAGCATAATCTTTCGACTGCCTAATGGGCTACGAGTATAGATAAAAATGTGAAAAAAGTGCATTGATATTTGCGAAAGGTGTATAGATAATCGGAAAAGTACATTGATATATGTGAAAAGTGCATAAAAACTCTAATTTCTGTGATATTAATTGTGCATTATCCACTACCTAATGGGCTGAGAGTATCACAACCGATAAAAAATAATAATCTTAAACTTGCAAGGAAACAAAAGAAACAGAGTTATAGAGGAAACAGAGTTAAACCTCCGTCGTTACACATGAGAAAAGACAAATGAAACAAAGATAAATATGCATGAAAAAAAGAAAAGAAAAGAAAAGACATTTGCCATGGTAAAAATGGAATTTGTGCTACCTCAATGGAAGACAATTTCCTCCTAGTGAAGTCGTAGGCCGTGAGCATAGACGAACTTGACGCCAAATCACCACAAGTTCTTGTTTCATAAATGCATGATTTGATATTGTTCCAATTGTTCTCATTAGCCACTTTCGTTCTGATCCAGATTGGCGAACCGGGTATGGTTCGGATCTCCTTTTTGTAAGCTCCAACGAGGCCAAGACCGACGATAAGCATCAAAATCAGTAGCACCATAACAGAGACAAGTCCCGGCACTGGAAATCGAGCCCTCAGGTATACAACAAGGTTGCTAACAATGAAGACAATGATCAAGCCAATGACAATGGCTATTTATAACTTTGGCAGGCTGAGGAGGTCTTCGCACTTGTATTGTCGCGTGTATATCAGCCATATGATGGAGAAAAGAATTGGAAGCGAGAGAAGGAAAGAGAACATGGTTAATGGAAGCATCACATGTTTGATCTGAATGGATTTTCTTCGTTTAGGTTCTTGATCGGAGGTCGTGGGCTTCTCTTCTGTGATTGTCAAGGCAACTGAACCTACAGGATCTGGATTTTCTGCTATAGTGGTGGTGGATGAAACAACTGATGATAAAAATGAAACTATTTTTGGTTCATGGTATTCTTGTAGTTTGGAAAATATGTCAATTTTAACTGATTTGATACGTTTTTTTTTTTTTTTGTAATCAGATGTCCGGGCCAGTGAATTTTCTGACATGTGTACTTTAGTAGTTAGCGCAGTGTGATTTTACTGGGTCAAAAACATGTGTAAAATGAGATGATTTTGGTGCTATAATTTCTCTTGTGGAGAGATTCTAGTGTTAGATGCGTGAAAGGTGAATGAGATATTGTAGGGGGAGAAAAACTTATTTATGGTGCAATCCGTAGATAAAGTTTACGGCGCTCAATTGCCCGTGTCTAAAAATGTAGTGGACAGTCCAGATTTAAAAAATAAACTATTCTCGTGATTAGTTTTTTTAAAATTCGGACCATTGATTGTCCAAACGGAAGGCTGAGATTGCGCGGAGCCGTGAATAATGAATAAGTTTCTCTCATTGTAGGGAGCTATAATTACAAGTGAGTCAAACCAAAAGTGCTAGGAACAAAGAAAAAGTACCTGAAATATACCCAGAATACACTTGTAGAGGTATATATGACCGATAATAAACGTTAATTACCGGACATAATACTTTATTTCGGATGATTTACAGGTATTTTTTCTTTGTACCTAGCATTGCCCGAGTCAAACTTAAGCTTCCGTCATTGAGGGAGGTCCTTTGTACCAAAATTTACATGTACCCCTACAATATCACAACAGAACGTTTTGAGTTTGCTATGGAGACAAAGCAATTTCAATCCTTGCCTAAACCAGCCCTTTAGGTCAAATGGCGCAGCAAACGAGCCGGCTAAGCCAAGCTGAGTTTTAGAACGTTAAGTTTTTTTTTTTGGTTAAGCTTTTATGGAATTCGAGCTTGAGGCCAACAAAAACTTGACGAGCCGTGCTTGATCTAGTTGAGGTCGCCTAGTTTTGAGTCGAGCTTGAACTTGTTCACGAGTCTTAACGATGCATCGAATTGCACTTGGCCGTTACAAATTATTCTTGGCCGCATCGAATTGCACTTGGCCGCTACGAATTACTCTTGGCCGCATTGAGTTGCACTTGGCCATTACGAATTACTCTTGGCCGCATCGAATTGCACTTGGCCGCTACAAATTACTCTTGGCAGCATCAAATTGCTTTTGGCTGCATCGAATTGCACTTGGCTGCTTCGAATTGCTCTTGATCGCTTCGAATTGCACTTGGCCGCATCGAATTGCACTTGGCCGCTTCGAATTGCTCTTAGCTGCATCGAATTGCACTTGGCTGCATCGAATTGCTCTTGGCCGTATCGAATTGCACTTGGCCACTACGAATTGCTTTTTGTCGCATCGAACTGCACTTGGCCGCTACGAATTACTCTCGACCGCATCGAATTGCACTTGGCTGTTACGAATTACTCCATGAATTTAGAGCTACATATAAAAATTTTGTTACGTACTAAATAAGTTCATCCATATTCGAAATTATAAAAAAAGAAGAAGATATATAAGTGTACATTATTTGTATAAGTTTACACTCGTGCCAATTATAAAATTTTCACCATATTGATACAGATGTTTATAAATATTCAAGTTTATATATAAAACTCTCATGACATAGTTATGCTTTAGGTTTGCAAGCTTAATCGAGACGAATACGGTTAGATTTATGCTCGCTTCATTCATTAAACGAACATAAAATCGAAGCGCTCATATTTGGTACGTTTAATAGACGAATCAAACTCGAACGAGCTTTGATTGAATCGAGTCTCGAATAATTTACAAACGAATCGGTTCATTTCTTGCTGTGCCTGAGTTCTTGGGGGCCCACACTAGTTTGATGTCAACAAGTGGGTGAGAACCAACGGCACGGACTGGCTTGGGTTACGTAAAGACGAAAAATAAGCTCAAAAATAGGTTTTAATATATGTTTTTGAACTTTTCTAATTTTTTGTGTCCTTCTTTCCCTAATCGGGAAAATGCCGGTCAAGGACGTGTTTTGATAATTAATACCCGCCAATGACATTTTCAACATTAACAAATGTTCTTAGCTTGTCTTTGGCAGGTATAAATTATTAAAACACGTCCTGGGCCGTCATTTTCCCTTTCTAATCTTAGCAACATAAAGCCCATCAAGGCCGGAAGGCCCATAACCAGATCAAAACAATCTATGGATTATTATTTAAAGTCTTAGTCAGCTAAACGAATTCCTTAAACTCCTATTAGGTCTAACTCTAACCCTTCTTCCCGTCCTTGTACCCTGTTCCGGGAAAAATGACCAGGAAAACATCAAACAAGAGAAGAAAGGCGGTTCTCAACGTTACTCCGTCGGACATCTCACCGGCGGCAGAATTGATTGCAGCAAACGTCGATCTCCTGACGGAAATCCTTCTCTGGTTGCCTGCGAAATCCACGATCCGATTCAAGTGCATGTCCAAGCATTGGCTCTCCCTCCTCTCCGACTCCCAATTTGCCACCAACCACTCCACCCGAAACCCTAGAACTTCCTCCATCTCAGGTTTGTATTTCAACAGGAAAGAAACACTCGACTTCGTCTCCCTTCACGGCGGCCGCCATAATCTCCCCTCTCTCTCCTTCCTCGATGGTCTCAGAGAGGGATTCAGGACAATTAAGGTGGCACACTCCCGCAACGGTTTGCTGTTGTGCTATTCCAATATTAGTAGAATGATGAGTATGGACCATTGTCATGTTTGGCAAGACAACATTGTTTTTATTGTTTGTAACCCCACCACGAAGAAATACACGTTACTTCCTAAACGTGATGGAGTAGTTATTGGTTGGAGTGCTTACTTGGTTTTTGATCCTTCAAAATCACCTCGCCATTACAAAGTAGTATTGGTCAGTTACAACCCGGGCCGCCCTTATGGCCCTCATGAAATTGATGTCTACAGTTCACAGAGTTTATGTTGGAGAAAGGCTATCACACACCAAAGACTTTTTGGTCGTGGTGCCTTTTGGAATGGAGCAATCCATTGGCTAATGGATGAAGATTTTATGAAGAGATTTGACGTTGATGTCGAGGAGATAATAGCAATGCCAAACCCTCAGTCACCCATAATTTTACCTCGAAACAAAATTATGTATTTTGGAGAATGTGGTGGCGGTTTGATACTTATTCAGTCTCGTTTGTACTGCCCTAGCAGATTAAGTATCTTTGAGCTGGAAAGGGATTACAGCAGTTGGGTTTTCAAGTGTCAGGTCAATCTTAGGGCCTTAATATCCGCATTCCCTGCGATGGAAAGCGGGAGAAATGACTATTTGGTCCATGGATATAATGTGTTGTGTGCTGTGAAGGGAGAGAGTGAAAGAGGTTTGGTACTCTTTTTAGCTATTCCTGGGAGAATTGTTTCCTGTAACCTGAAGAAAAAGACATGGGATGTGCTTCGTGATCTAGTGCCGCGTGAATCAGAGGCATTGGATTTCAACGTTAGTTATGCGAAAAAGACATGGGATGTGCTTCGTGATCTAGTTCCGCGTGAATCAGAGGCATTGGATTTGAACGTTAGTTATGCGAAAAAGACATGGGATGTGCTTCGTGATCTAGTGCCGCGTGAATCAGAGGCATTGGATTTGAACGTTAGTTATGCCGTTCCTTTTATTGAAACCATTTTTCCAGTTTGAATAGAATCCTAAGTGTTCAAGCACGTATGGATTGATTTTTGTGTTAATTATCAATGATGGTAGTAGTATATCTTAGTGCTGAAAAGTTGAATATTTTGTAGAAGTAGGTGGTTGGTGCATATTTTCATATTTTGCTTTTGTTAGCTCCTTTTTTTTTTTTTTGAACGGCTTTGCTCTTGTTAGCTCTTATCTTGAGCTGATATCATTGTCTATCTATGATTATAGTTGTGCTTAGATTTCTATCGATCATGATTTTGCTCTGCTTCTTGTTTTATTTTTCAACTCAATAGATGGTTTGTTTGTTAGTAAACATCATACAAGCTAAGGGTGACATGAAAAATAATGGAAGGAGATTGGATGAGATAGAGAAAGTTGGGTATCAAGTCACAACTTACAACAAGTTGTTCAATTTGTTAAATTTAATTTAAGGACCTCATGATCAAGTTGTTCACAAGTAACTATCCTCAACGAAAAGGGAATTGTTATCTATAATCCGAATTGTCCTCTTGATCTTGAAGATGAAGGATTATGTGAATCAAACGTTTATAGACGTTTGTGTCTTAGGATTAATTTGTGTCATGGATCTCTGAATGCATCACCATTTAAATGGTGAATTTGTTGATGCTATTTGATTCTTAAATTCAAAAATGGATCTTGCAATGGTGCTCTAGCCATAGGGTTAGGTAGATCCATCATCGTAATACATGACATTATGAACCTTTTTGGTGTCTTTCCTTCTTTCGCGCTCTTGGTACAGTTAAGCGATCATCTTTGTATAATTTGTCAATCACTATAATAGAGACTGTGTCCTGAAGTTCATGAATACGCATATAATGTCAAATATGGGGTGTTTTTTTTTTTTTTTTTCATGATGGGAAAGATGATAGCTTCATGAATCCTAAACTGCATAATTGCAGTTTTGTAGTAAGTTTAGGATGATTCATGAGTAGAATGCTTTTACAACTGTCCCATGATATATGGTTTTTTCCTCCAAAGATGAAGCACACTTTTCGTGATAATTTCTGTTATATGATACACGTTCCAGCAAAGGCAACTGCTGCCATGATAATTAACAGCTTGCCCATCACCATATCTTTCACCAAAGAAGCCCCAGACCCCGAATTCGACGAAACCGGCCAGTCAATCCCCCTGTTGTTGTTGCCATCGTACCACAAGAGGGTCTGAAAAGCAGGGTCAAAGAAGTCCTCCACCCCATGAACGATCACACGCCCATCATTTTAAATATCCCACTCCGTGACCTTGACTTCATTGATCCAAGCACGCCCTCTGTGGGGTCTAGTGGTAACTGTTGGGAAAATTTCGGCAGTCACAAGACATTCCAGAGAACAGTTTCTTTATCAAAGATAAAATTACAAGAACAAACCAAATTACAAGATACAAACCAGTTTACAGAAAACCGAAGAACGAGATACAAACAGAATCTTGGATTGAAACCGAGTCCTGTGTTGAACCACAGTCTCCTTAAGAAAGATTCGCCCCTACCGTGGGTGTTGTAGGTTGCTTCGGTGACTTTCTCCCAGGGTTAGCTCGGTTGGACCGCTAGCCGTCGGAACACCACCGATGACCGCCTTGGCGAACTGACTACCGCCTGCCTCTCTCTCTCAAGAACGAAAATCAGAATATGATAGATGGTTGCGAATTTGCTTGTGATTTCTCCAAGAACGTGAGCCTCCTTTTATAGGGGAAGGAGGCAGAAAAGATGAAATGCTGCCATTATTCTGCCAATGAATTCTGTCAATGAATTCAGCCATTGAAGAGGGAGGTTACGGGAATAAATTCACAATCATGGAGGGGTTACAGAATCCACACATCAATACGTCTATTGATTGTGGTGCGTCCAGATACAACGAACCCGGTTCATGCTCGGTTGCCTCGAGAGACCCTCCGGTAGCCCCGATTTCATTCATCTGAAATTCCGTAAAATTTCCAACAATCCCCCCCATTAATGGAATTGGCAGGCATACTGATGCAGAGTACAAAGCTGATCCGAGAGAGCGGCAACGGATAATTCCTGCATAGGATAGGTGGCTTTTGGCCTGGAACCTTCCCTTGTGATAGCCTATCGGGTTTACTGGCAGACTAGTGTGCGGTCCCGCTTTGAACTATTCCGCCGCCGATGTAAACCGAGACAACAGACGTCACACAGGACTTTTCCTGACGTAGTTCAGTTCTCACTGTTGGGTTCATTTTGGCCATGACACCCACTTCCTGGTTCTGCGAGTATTTTCTCGAGAATTTTGCCACAATTCTCAAAGAAGCGGCCCCACTTCATACTAACATAGGTGACCTTCCTGTAAGGGTATCCTGTTATACCCTGCCTGGCAACCCAGCGCATAGGAGTCATTAAAAGCAATGCTTAACCTCTTTCATTCGCAGGTATCACTGTTCTACACCATAGGAATGGGCAGGAGACCGAATCTCCTCAGTGATCGTTTTCGGCTATTCGCGAAAGATAGTCTCATTGAACCTAGATCTTGGGATCTCCAGTCAACTAGGTTGGCTACCTCCACGGTAACTATGAGCGTAGTGGCTTTAGCCCCATTCCTTTCGATGCTTGCTCAACTAACTCTCGGTTTAACCCTTTGGTTAACGGATCCGCAATATTGTCCTTTGACCTCACATAGTCAATAGCGACAACCCCACTAGAGAGTAGTTGTCTAATGGTATTATGTCTACGTCGTATATGTCTAGACTTACCATTATACATATTACTCTGTGCCCTACCAATTGCAGATTGACTATCGCAATGGATACTAATCGGTGGCACAGGTTTCGGCCATCTTGGAATATCCTCCAAAAACTGACGGAGCCACTCGGCCTCCTCCGCCGCTTTATCCAGAGCGATGAACTCTGATTCCATTGTTGAACGTGCTATACACGTCTGTTTGGAGGATTTCCAAGAAATAGCTGCACCACCAAGTATAAAGACATATCCACTTGTGGATTTAGAGTCCTTCATATCTGATATCCAGTTCGCATCAAAATACCCTTCTAGTACTGCTGGATATCTGGTGTAGTGCAACCCCAAATCACGAGTATACCTTAAATAGTGCAGAACCCTGACTATTGCTTTCCACTGATCACGGCCTGGATTACTCGTGTATCTACTCAGTCTGCTGACTGAGTAAGCTATATCGGGCCTTGTACAACTCATTAAGTACATCAGGCTCCCAATTATCTGAGAATACTCTAATTGAGATATGCCTTCCCCCCCATTCTTGGATAAATGCAGACTTAAATCCACAGGGGTTCTAGCGATGCTTGAATCAGACGTGTTGAACTTCTCAAGAATCTTGTCAACATAGTGTGTCTGAGACAACGCAAATCCAACAGAAGTTCTGGTGATCTTGACACCCAGAATGACATCTGCAAGGCCCATATCCTTCATGTCAAACTTCGAGTTTAACATATTTTTGGTAGACTGAATGACCCTTTCATTGCTACCAACAATGAGCATGTCATCAACGTAAAGACACAAAATGACATACCCTTCGTCTGTGTCTTTGACATAAACACACTTGTCACATTCGTTGATCTTGAAACCACTTGACAACACAGCATTGTCAAATTTCTCATGCCATTGTTTTGGTGCTTGTTTGAGCCCATACAAAGACCTAACAAGCCTACATACTTTCCTTTCTTGGCCCGGCGCGGAAAAACCCTCGGGTTGTTCCATGTAGATCTCTTCATCTAAATCGCCGTTCAGGAAAGCTGTTTTGACATCCATTTGATGTATCTCAAGGTTACGCAAAGCTGCGATCGCGATGATCATCCGAATGGAAGTAATCCTTGAGACTGGTGAGTAAGTATCAAAGTAATCTAGGCCTTCTTTTTGTCTGTATCCTTTGATAACAAGCCTAGCTTTGTACTTATCAATTGACCCATCTGCTTTCATCTTCCTTTTGAAGATCCATTTGTAGCCGAGAGGCTTACTGCCTGGTGGCAAATCCACCAGTTCCCACGTATGGTTTTGCAGTATGGAGTCAATCTCACTCTTAATGGCCTCTTTCCACAAAGGACCCTCAGGGCAGCTTACAGCTTCCTGGTATGTCCGAGGCTCATTTTCTACAAGATAAGTCAGAAAATCTGGACCAAAAGATGTTGATGTTCTAGCTCGCTTGCTACGTCTTGGTTCAACATCAACTTCCTCTTCTTGGCGTTGCCTGCTTTCATTAGCCGGATGCAAAGTCCGTTTAGCAGAACTTGACTCTCCAATGGATCTATAAGGAAATATGTGTTCAAAGAACACTGCATTCCTAGACTCCATGAGAGTATTCTTGTGAATATCTTGTATATCTGACTCATACACAAGAAAACGATAGGCACTACTATCGTCTGCATAACCGATGAATACACAATCAACGGTTTTAGGGCCTATCTTCTCCTTCTTAGGAGGAGGTACAGCCACCTTCGCTAGGCATCCCCATGTTCGTAAGAATGCATAATTAGGCTTCCTACCTTTAAACAATTCATACGGGGTTTTACCAACGTCTTTGCGAGGTATTTTATTGAGGATGTAATTAGCAGTGAGAACAGCATCTCCCCACATGTTCTGAGGCAACCCAGAACTGATCAACATAGCGTTCATCATATCCTTCAATGTACGATTCTTGCGCTCAGCAATTCCATTAGTCTGAGGCGAATAAGGTGTTGTGGTTTCATAGATTATTCCGTGTTGGGCACAGAATTCTCCAAACGGTGACTGAAATTCACCACCACGATCACTTCTGACCACCTTAATTTTTCTGCTCAGTTGATTCTCAACCTGAGTCTTATAGTGAACAAACTTTTCCAGGGCTTCATCCTTGCTTTTCAGCAAATACACATAGCAAAACCGAGTGCTATCATCGATAAAAGTAATGAAATACTTGTTACCGGCCCGAGTTTGGACATATTTCAGATCACACACATCAGTGTGGATTAAACCCAAAGGTTCTGTGCTTCTTTCTACTGCTTTGAAAGATGCTCTGGGCATTTTAGCCTCTACACAGGTCTCACACTTGTGTTTTTTTTATCAATTTGGAAAGCTGGAATATGGTCCAAGTTAATTAATCTACGCATAGAATCATAATTAACATGACATAGTCTACCATGCCACAGAAAGGAAGACTCAAGCACATAAGCAATAGGGGATTTCTTTTTATTGATAGTAGGGATAACAGTTATTACATTCATTTTAAAAAGACCATCGGTCATGTAACCTTTCCCTACATACATTCCAGCTTTAGTCAGAGTGACCCTATCAGCCTCGAAAACCAGGCGGAAGCCGTGCTTGCTCAACAGCGAACCAGAAACCAAATTCTTGCGAATATCTGGCACGAACAGCACATTATTCAGAGTCAACTCTTTTCCCGAAGTCATCTTCAGGACCACTTTCCCCTGCCCCGCAACATCCGAGGTAGCTGAATTCCCCATAAACAGTTTCTCACCGTTAGCAACTGGCTCGAAAGTAGTGAACAACTGCCTGTCACAACAGATATGACGTGTAGCCCCAGTGTCTACCCACCATTCCTGCGGGTTTGAACCCACCAAGTTCACTTCAGATACCATAGCCGAGAGGTTGATATCAGACACTGCTGCCTCCACCTGAGCCAAATGTGCCTGAGCGCGAGGGTTGAGCGGCTTCTTACACTCCGAAGCTTTATGCCCGAACTTGTTGCAGTTGAAGCATGCACCCTGAAACTTTTCTATCTGTTTCTTGGCAACCCCACCTCTCGGTCCCAGATTGACCCTTTTGTCCTTCTGTTTGCCAGCTTGCTTGTCAGACCGCTTGTCAGAACGCCTGTCATACTGGTTTTTCCTCACACCGGAAGATTGACCATGCTCCATCATATTTGCCTTGGCCATGTAGGAGGTCTTCGCACTCCTATCCATACCCCGATTCTCCTCTTCAATACGGAGTTTGATGAAAAGAGCCTCCAAGGTCATCTCCTTATTCTTGAACATGAGATAGCTCTTGAACTCTTTCCATGCTGGGGGTAGCTTGTGGATGACTGCAGCCACCCGGAATGCTTCACCCAGAATCATCCCCTCAGTCCTGATCTCATTGAGCAGGAGCTGCAGCTCTTGGACTTGGACTGCCACAGACTTGGAGTCCACCATCATGTAATCAAGGAACCGGCCCACAACAAATTTCTTGGACCCGGCACCCTCGATCTTGTATTTCCTGTCTAAGGATTCCCATAATTCCTTAGCCGACGGAGCCTCGCCATACACAGAATACAGCGAATCATCCAGAGCATTCAGAATGTAATTCTTGCACATATAGTCATGCTCTTTCCATCTGGCCACATTAACCCGCTTCTGAGTGTTAGGATCATCCTCAGCAATAACAGGTGCTTCCTCGACAAGCCACTTTGCCAAGTTCAAGGTGGTGAGGTAGAACAACATCTTCTGTTGCCACCTTTTGAAGTCCACCCCACCAAATTTGCTCGGCCTCTCCACGTGAGATATTGGAACCGAGGGAATCCCAGGAATAGGAGCATGAGTTGGAATAGCACCACGGCCATTTCCATTGCCATTGACACCACCAGCCTCTTTGTCTTTGCCAGCGACGGTAGTTTTCTCTTGCACAGTTGTCATGTTTTCCTGAAATTAGGAACAACCACACATAAGAGAACAAATCTCAATATCAAAATGACAAGCTATAAATGCATAGATTAACAATCTATCAAACAAGCTAAGTCTGACACCCCCACAATACCATGTAACCTGGGGGTCCCAGGGCGCGCCCCCTTACGGGCCGAGCCCCCTGACGGGGGTCCTGGGGGCAGCGCCCCCGGGCGGGAGTCTGAGGGCTGGCCCTCAGCAAGGTAAACGGTATACACAATCTGCTACTTGCAAAAATGTGGCCATCCACCTTCCCCTTCTGTTTTTAGAGTCCAATCCATGTACTGATGTATCCCACTTGCCGTGCACAAGGGCTGAGCACTCACACCGTCCACTGGTTGAGTACTTCAGGCCGAGAGCAACCCAGGCGTCAAGCACATGAACTGCACACCGGGCAGATCATAAACACTAGATCAAGGCCAGGTGATGTCAAGGCAGAAGCCAAGTAGATCACCCCAGAGGCCAACAAAATTGATCCAAGGCCAAGCCGCGCACGACTGCCTTAGGCCGTAGCCTTTCTGTTTGCAACATGATCGAGTCACGCAGGACTGATCTTGGCCGAAGCCAAACAGGTCTGATTATTCTCGTATCAATCTCCAAACAATCTGCTGAACAGATTGATAACTCGTCTTACACCAATGATTCTCCATCATGAAAACTAATCTGTTTCGAATCTGTTCTTGCAACTCAAACGTTAGTCCAAAACAGAAATTGTTTTCTGGAATCCGATGCCGATCAGAGATCAAAAAATCTTTCTTAAGCTTGTTGGGAAAATTTCGGCAGTCACAAGACATTCCAGAGAACAGTTTCTTTATCAAAGATAAAATTACAAGAACAAACCAAATTACAAGATACAAACCAGTTTACAGAAAACCGAAGAACGAGATACAAACAGAATCTTGGATTGAAACCGAGTCCTGTGTTGAACCACAGTCTCCTTAAGAAAGATTCGCCCCTACCATGGGTGTTGTAGGTTGCTTCGGTGACTTTCTCCCAGGGTTAGCTCGGTTGGACCGCTAGCCGTCGGAACACCACCGATGACCGCCTTGGCGAACTGACTACCGCCTGCCTTTCTCTCTCAAGAACGAAAATCAGAATATGATAGATGGTTGCGAATTTGCTTGTGATTTCTCCAAGAACGTGAGCCTCCTTTTATAGGGGAAGGAGGCAGAAAAGATGAAATGCTGCCATTATTCTGCCAATGAATTCTGTCAATGAATTCAGCCATTGAAGAGGGAGGTTACGGGAATGAATTCACAATCATGGAGGGGTTACAGAATCCACACATCAATACGTCTATTGATTGTGGTGCGTCCAGATACAACGAACCCGGTTTATGCTCGGTTGCCTCGAGAGACCCTCCGGTAGCCCAGATTTCATTCATCTGAAATTCCGTAAAATTTCCAACAGTAACCACAAGAGGGTGGCCAGGAAGTAGAGTATCGATCTTGGACTCGTACGGAAGAGACGATTCGAGTGATTCTCAATCTAGATTCGAGGGGACTACGTGGTATTGAATGAGAGTGAGTGGGGGCTGTGGGTATTTGGGAGTGAAGAAAGCCTTATCAGGAGGGCAGAAGATGGTGAATGTGGTGGTGTTGAGGGTGCTTTCGAAAGGGAGTAGAGAAGAGAGGGTGCCTTGTAAAATTATGGACATGGCTATGTAGCCTTTGTGGGACAGAGCAGTGGAGATCTTGTCTATTTCCAACCCATGAAGTTGATGATGGCTAGTGATGGTTTCTTGGGAGGATGTTGAAACAGAGAGCTGTGGGAGAAGAACTGAGAAACAAACAAGAAGGAGAAAGGGTTTGAGTGGAAGATTGGAAGCCATGAGAGAGAAAACAAACAAAACTGGGTAATTTGCAACAAAAACAATTTGGAAGAAGAAAGATTATGCCAAGGTTTGTGAACCCCAAAGCACTGCTGCTGCTTCCTTTATATAGTATGTATACTCTGTGCAGACACGTTTTCTACGTGTTTTGAGAGAAGTTTTTGGGTGATGGGCGGGTACCTGTCGGCGATCCCAGTGGTCCAAACATGTTTTGGACGGTCCGGATTTTAGAGAGAGAAAAAGAGGAGAGATAGTGGTTGGGTGAGGGGAGCGAGAGGGAATAAATTTGGACCGTCCAAAACACGTATGGACAGCTGGGATCACAACGGCTGAAATCTTGGAAGGAGTGTGCACTACAATGGATCCAAAATTACGCCCACCTATGTGACACTGCAACAAAAAACGGTGACCTCTCGAGGATGACATTATGACAACGGTTTGGTTCAGGTTTTTCTCAAACCCAAGTCGAACACAAGTTTTGCAACCAAAATCAAACTCGAACTGCGGCCCGACGGATTCTTTTATCACCTAAACCACAGCCCCAACTCAACGATTATCTAAACTAGGCCATAAAATAGGACTATGAAATGAAATGCTAATATTGACACACAGCTTATGCAATCTCTGCTCATTGCCATACAAAATAATTTTTCTGTTTTCATTTTGTGCCTGAATCGCAAATTCGAAAACATAAAAGAGGAGCTTGAGGTTACACAACATCTCCATCCCACTCTTTAGCACCGCATCACGAAGAACATTTCATGACTTCAACGGTAGATTATAGGAAATAACTTTCCGCAAAAGAGCTAATATGAGTACATTGTTCCTCTTTCTTGACAACAGACAGCACAGAAAAAATTACGATACCAATCGGGTGTGGGTCGATGGAGGGCAGCTATTAAGTGCCAAAGATCGACCTCACACTCTACCATCCAACGGCCATCGGCCTTGTCCATTTCTATGATTTCGAATCCAATATAAGGCGGATTTTGAGCCAGAATAGGAATCAAACGGCCACCACATCCTCCGAATTCCGAAATACCTATATTTGCATGTACCCCTACAATATCACAACAGAACGTTTTGAGTTTGCTACGGAGACAAAGCAATTTCAATCCTTGCCTAAACCAGTAAACCAGCCCTCTAGGTCAAATGGCGCAGCAAATGAGCCGGCTAAGCCGAGCTGAGTTTTAGAACGTTAAGTTTTTTTTTTTTTTGGTTAAGCTTTTACGGAATTCGAGCTTGAGGCCAATGAAAACTTGACGAGCCGTGCTTGATCGAGTTGAGGTTGCCTAGTTTTGAGTCGAGCTTGAACTTGTTCACGAGCCTTAACGATGCATCGAATTGCACTTGGCCGCTACAAATTACTCTTAGCCGCATCGAGTACTTTTGGCAGCATCGAATTACACTTGGCCGCTACGAATTACTCTTGACCGCATTGAGTTGCACTTGGCCACTACGAATTAATCTTGGCCACATCGAATTGCACTTGGCCGCATTGAATTGCTCTCTTGAACACTTCGAATTGCACTTGGCTGCTACGAATTACTCTTGGCCGCATCAAATTACTTTTGGCTGCATCGAACTGCACTTGGCCGCTTCGAATTGCTTTTGACCACTTTGAATTGCATTTGGTCGCATAGAATTACTTTTGGCCGCGTCGAATTGCACTTGGCCACTTAGAATTGCTCTTGGCCGCATCGAATTGCACTTGGCTGCGTCGAATTGCTCTTGGCCGCATCGAATTGCACTTGGCCACTATGAATTGTTTTTGGTTGCATCGAACGAATTACTCTAGACTGCATCGAATTGCACTTGGCCACATTGAATTGCTCTCTTGGCCACTTTGAATTGCACTTGGCCGCTACAAATTACTCTTGGCCGCATCAAATTACTTTTGGTTGCATCGAACTGCACTTGGTCGCTTTGAATTGCTCTTGACCGCTTTGAATTGCACTTGGCCGCATCGAATTACTTTTGGCCGCATCGAATTGCACTTGGCTGCTTCGAATTGCACTTGGCTGCATCGAATTGCTCTTGGCCGCATCAAATTGCTCTTGGCCGCATCAAATTGCACTTGGCCACTACGAATTGCTTTTGGTCGCATTGAACTGCACTTGGCCGCTACGAATTACTCTCGACCGCATCAAATTGCACTTGACCGTTACGAATTATGAGTTTAGAGCTACATATAAAAATTTTGTTACTTACTAAATAAGTTCATCCATATTCAAAATTATAATAAAAAAAAAAGATATATAAGTGTACATTATTTGTATAAGTTTACACTTGTGCCAGTTATAAAATTTTCACTATATTGATACAGATGTTTATACATATTCATGTATATATATAAAACTCTCATGACATATTTATGCTTTAGGTTTGCGAGCTTAATCGAGGCAAATACGGTTAGATTTATGCTCGCTTCATTCATTAAACGAACATAAAATCGAAGCGCTCATATTTGATACGATTAATGGACAAATCAACTCGAGTGAGCTTTGACTGAATCGAGTCTCGAATGATTTATAAACGATTCGGTTTATTTCTTGCTGTGCCTATGTTCTTGGGGCCCCACACGAGTTTGAGGTCAACAAGTGGGTGAGAACCAACGGCACGGACTGGCTTGGGTTCTGTAAAGACGAAAAATAAGCTCAAAAATAGGTTTTAATATATGTTTTTGATCTTTTCTAATTTTTTGTGTCCTTTTCGAGATAAATAAAGTTATAAATTTGTTATGACCAAAAAAATAAATGACGGCTAGTCAAAACTTAATGGGAAAATGACGGCTAAGGACGTGTTTGATAATTAATACCCGCCAAGGACATTTTCAGCATTAACAAATCTTCTCAGCATGTCATTGTCGAGTATTAATTATCAAAACACGTCCTGGGTCGTAATTTTCCCAAACTTTTAATCTTAGCAACATAAAGCCCATCAAGGCCGGAAGGCCCATAACCGGATCAAAACAGTCTATGGATTATTATTTAAAGTCAGCTAAACGAATTCCTTAAAATCTTATTAGGTCTAACTCTAACCCTTCTTTATCGCAGAGGTCACGGCGGTTCATCATGGAGTCCAATTGGGGCTTCAACTAGGACTAAATGCGGTCATGGTGGAAAGTGATTCTAAGGCAGTCATTGACATGATAAATGGGCATACAGTAGTCAGCCAAAGCGTGAATTCTATCATCCATGATGTTAAGGTTTTGAGCAATGATTTTCAAAGTTGTATGTTTTTGTTTGCTCGCCGATCTTCTAATTCGGTTGCGCATTCTTTGGCTAGTAAAGGTTTAGGTGGGTTAGATTGTAGTCTTTGGACTGAATCCCCTCCTGTTTGGCTTCTTGATCCCTTGTCTAGGGATGGAGATTCCTCATGATGTATTTGGTTTGCGATTTATAATACCATCTGTTATCGTCTTGACAAAAAAAAAAACTCTAACCCTTCTTCCCGTCCTTGTACCCTGTTCTGGGAAAAATGACCAGGAAAGCATCAAACAAGAGAAGAAAGGCGGTTCTCAACGTTACTCCGTCGGACATTTCCCCGGTGGCGGAATTGATTGCAGCAAACGTCGATCTTCTGACGGAAATCCTTCTCTGGTTGCCTGTGAAATCCACGATCCGATTCAAGTGTGTGTCCAAGCATTGGCTCTCCCTCCTCTCCGACTCCCAATTTGCCACCAACCACTCCACCCGAAACCCCAGACCTTCCTCCATCTCAGGTTTGTATTTCAACAGGAAAGTGATGCAGCGCAGCCTCCTTTTACGAAATTATGTGCAAGAAGAGATCACGAACTTGCTTATGTTAAAGGTTCTCCCTTTGAAACACAAACACATATAGAGATAAATTCTCAATTTTCATTAATTCATAATACAACTCCCCTAGCCCGAAGGCTTACAACTTATTATATAGGAAAAAACCCTAACTCTAATTGATTCGTCCGAAAAGGAAGCAGAATCAATTAATTAACAAAAATTACCAAAAACTAAAAATTCTACTTTGAATAGGAAATCAAATACTAGAAAGAAATATAAGGTTGCCAAAACAAGAGGCAACTAAAATGGAATTTCCTAACAAAATAATAAACTCAAAATAATGCGTAATTAATTTATATTCTTCATATTTCTGTTCTGCATCATTAATGATGCAGGCGTGAATTCATGAAGAATATAATAATTATTTAAATAGCGCTTGATTCGGAAATTTTGTGATTTCATATTCTTAGTCTAGAATTATTTATTTCCGTACTTAGGTAGGTTGATATGATTTTCCTTTTATTTAGTATCTTGGTTAACAAGGTAGTAGTTTCTTAATTTCAATTTACCTTTTTAGTATTACTAGGATTGATTATAAGTAGAGTTGTAAGTCTTAGGGTTATTCCTTTTACGAAATTATGTGCAAGAAGAGATCACGAACTTGCTTATGTTAAAGGTTCTCCCTTTGAAACACAAACACATATAGAGATAAATTCTCAATTTTCATTAATTCATAATACAACTCCCCTAGCCCGAAGGCTTACAACTTATTATATAGGAAAAAACCCTAACTCTAATTGATTCGTCCGAAAAGGAAGCAGAATCAATTAATTAACAAAAATTACCAAAAACTAAAAATTCTACTTTGAATAGGAAATCAAATACTAGAAAGAAATATAAGGTTGCCAAAACAAGAGGCAACTAAAATGGAATTTCCTAACAAAATAATAAACTCAAAATAATGCGTAATTAATTTATATTCTTCATATTTCTGTTCTGCATCATTCTCCCCGTCTTGAAGAAACTCGTCCTCGAGTTTATATAGTTGAGTACGCCGAACCTTGTCTGCATCAAGTTTGTTCTTCAAATTAATCTTCTCGAACCTGAATTTGAACGAGCAATCTTCAAAAATCACTAGGACAATGTCCTTAGATAACTCTAATATGTGGTCTTCACTGAAAGACAAAATCATCCTGCCGTGCTCATGAATTTTGCAAAATAACTTTGCATTTATTTCAATTGTGGTGTCTAGGATGAGAGCTTCCATATATGATGGATTTATATTCTCACCAACCAAATTAGATGATAGTTCTTTATTGCACCAAAAACTTGCACTAGCCCAACTGGGTACGAGACCAACCATTGGTTCCGCTCGGGCAATCTTTCCAGCCACTGGGACAATAGTTTCTTCGGCAATAATTTCTTTCATCGGTTCATCCTTCACATTCTCTTCCACTTCATGAATGACAACTTCCTCCTCATCCGGATACTCATCGAATTTTGGAGGTGACTCCCAATCAATTTCTAACTGAAACGGCGACAGATTAGTGTCCAAAAATATTTTATCGGACTCTTCCTCTAACATATCGTCGAGAAAGTCTCCTACGTCTCCCTCAACTAGAATTTCTTCTATGACTTTTTTTTCTCCTGCACTAACCTTTAAGATTTTTTCTGGTGTCATACCTCCCTGAAACTCAGAAAAGTTGATCTTCAAACCAGATTCCCAAAGTCGCGAATCATGATTAACAACCTTGACCGCCCTTGTCCTCCCCGTTGACTGATGGCTACCCGGCAACGGTTTGGTGATAGAAACACCATCCGAAAAATTTACCTCCGTTGGAAGGCTAGGTTTAAACGGTTGGCGGCGAGGCAATCTCCCAACTTCTAAAGCCTCGAGGCGTTGCATAACTGATGCAACCCTCCGCTTTAGTCGTTGAAATCTTTCCTCCGCTCGAGCATCCCGAGCAGCATCATCTCGCTCATAGACTTCATCAGCATAAGCTGTACAACCTCCTCTTCCACCTCGACCTCCAGCACGTCCTTCGGCCATAGTCAGGATTGGAATGAGAGCTCTGATACCAACTGATGCAGCGCAGCCTCCTTTTACGAAATTATGTGCAAGAAGAGATCACGAACTTGCTTATGTTAAAGGTTCTCCCTTTGAAACACAAACACATATAGAGATAAATTCTCAATTTTCATTAATTCATAATACAACTCCCCTAGCCCGAAGGCTTACAACTTATTATATAGGAAAAAACCCTAACTCTAATTGATTCGTCCGAAAAGGAAGCAGAATCAATTAATTAACAAAAATTACCAAAAACTAAAAATTCTACTTTGAATAGGAAATCAAATACTAGAAAGAAATATAAGGTTGCCAAAACAAGAGGCAACTAAAATGGAATTTCCTAACAAATTAATAAACTCAAAATAATGCGTAATTAATTTATATTCTTCATATTTCTGTTCTGCATCAGAAAGAAACACTCGACTTCGTCTCCCTTCACGGCCCCCGCCATAATCTCCCCTCTCTCTCCTTCCTCGATGGTTTCAGATAGAGGTGGCAATTCTAACCCATATTTCTTAACCCGCCCAAATCCGCCCACTTATAACCCAACCCAATCCGCCCATATTGTGTGATGGGTTAATATGGGTTCAACCCATATCAACCCATATTTATATGGGTTTAAATGGGTTGAGAGTGGGTTCAATATGGGTTAGAGTTAAAAATGGCCCAACACCTCTTTCTCTCTCTCAGCCCGCACTTTCTCCCCCGTCTCTCTGATTCATCTCTCTCTCTCTCTAACTGTGTTTGCAACGACACTCCCCAAGCTCACCGACAAAACCCTCTCCGGTCACTCCGACGTCGTCTCGAGTTCCATCATCGTTAAATCGATTGAAGCAAACCCTCCTCTTACAACGTGGTCGTTGTCGCCGATTGAATAAGCCTCGATTAACAAAGAGTCCAGAGACGTACAATTCTCCACTTCCTTGGGGCCCTTCAAGCAATTATCAAACGACGAATCCATCACAGGTGCTGTATTTCTGTTCCATCTCTCTCTACACCGGACCTAGCGATTCGAGAAGAGCCACTTCGATTTAACGGTGAACAACAAACAACAGTCCGAACTCTACCACTGTCTTTTGTCGGGTTTAGACCACCATCACCGAAACAACACACTTTGGCATGTGATTTTACACAAACAAAATCAAAAGATTCTGGAAGACAAAATTTGGCATATGATCAAAATTCACATGTATGTGTCGCGGGGATTGGGAAAAAAGAAACAAAGAATAGCACACAAAATTCCATCGTTCAACAGGTGGAATGTCTGTTCAAAAAAAAAACAGGTGGAATGTATTTGAAAGGGAAAAATGGCGTGACGACATCGTACATGGTGCAGGTTAGGGAATTGAGTTGATTTTGAGTAGTATTTGAAAGGATGGGAAACGGGGACGGGGGAGAAGGGAAAAAAAAAAAAGAAAAAAAAGAGGGAAAACGGATCGGGTTGGGCGGGTTTGGGTTTGTCTTGACCCATATTTGACCCGACCCATTTCAACACGTTTACGATTTGACCCATATTTGACCCGCCCATATTTGACCCACGACCCATTTCAACCCGCCCAGACCCGCCCATTTGCCACCTCTAGTTTCAGAGAGGGATTCAGGACAATTAAGGTGGAACACTCCAGCAACGGTTTGCTGTTGTGCTATTCCTATAATAGTAGAATGATGAGTGTCCATCGTTATGATTGGCAATACAACATTGTTTTTATTGTTTGTAACCCCACCACAAAGAAATACACGTTACTTCCTAAACGTGATGGAGTAGTTATTGGTTGGAGTGCTTACTTGGCTTTTGATCCTTCAAAATCACCTCGCCATTACAAAGTAGTATTGGTCAGTTACAACCCGGGCCGCCCTTATGGCCCTCATGAAATTGATGTCTACAGTTCACAGAGTTTATGTTGGAGAAAGGCTATCACACACCAAAGATTTTTCGGTCGTGGTGTCTTTTGGAATGGAGCAATCCATTGGCTAATCGGTGATGGTTTTCTGAAGAGATTTGACGTTGATGTCGAGGAGATAATAGCAATGCCAAACTCTCAGCCACCCAAAATTCTACCTCAGAAACAAAATTATGTATTTTGGAGAATGTGGTGGCGGTTTGATACTTATTCAGTCTCGTTCGTACTGCCCTAGCGGATTAAGAATCTTTGAGCTGAAAAGGGATTACAGCGGTTGGGTTGTCAAGTGTCGGGTCAATCTTAGGGCCTTAATATCTGCATTCCCTGAGATGGAAAGCAGGAGAAATGACTATTGCCTCCATGGATTTAATGTGTTGTGTGCTGTGGAGGGAGAGAGTGAAAGAGGTTTGTTACTCTTGTTAACTATTCCTGGGAGAATTGTTTCCTATAACCCGAAGGAAAAGACGTGGGATGTGCTTCGTGATCTAGTGCCGTGTGAATCAGAGGCATTGGATTTGAGCATTAATTATGCCTTTCCTTTTATTGAAACAATTTTTCCAGTTTGAATAGAATCCTAAGTGTTCGTGCAAGTATGGATTGATTTTTGTGTTAATTATCAATGATGGTAGCAGTATATCTTAGTGCTGAAAAGTTGAATATATTGTAGAAGTAGGTGGTTGGTGCATATTTTGCTTTTGTTAGCTCTTTTTTTTGTGAACGGCTTTGCTCTTGTTAGCTCTTATCATGAGTCGATATCATTGTCTCTGTTATCTATGATTATAGTTGTGCTTAGATTTCTATCGATCATGATTTTGCTTTGCTTCTTGTTTTATTTTTCAAGTCAATAGATGGTTTGTTTGTTAGTAAACATCATACAAGCTAAGGGTGACATGAAAAATAAAGGAAGGAGATTGGACGAGATAGAGAAAGTTGGGTATCAAAAGCTGTGAAATTTGTTATATTAAGTAACAACTTACAACAAGTTCAATTTGTTAAATTTAATTTAAGGACCTCATGATCAAGTTGTTCACAAGTAACTATGCTCAACGAAAAGGGAATTGTTATGGAACTAATATAGATCGAATTTGCTGATGCTATTTGATTCTTAAATTGAAAAATGGATCTTGCGAATGGTGCTATAGCCATAGGGTTAGGTAGATCCATCATCGTAATACATGACATTATGAACCTTTTTGGTGTCTTTCCTTCTTTCCTTCTTTCGCGCTCTTGGTACAGTTAAGCGATCCTCTTCGTATAATTCGTCCAACCGCTATAATAGAGACTGCGTCCTGAAGTTCTTTGAAACCTGACGATTGTTTGTCTAGTTTTTTTTTTTTCCCATGATGGGAAAGATGATCAGCTTCATGAATCCTAAACTGCATAATTGCAGTGAGTTTAGGATGATTCATGGGTAGAATGCTTTTACAACTGTCCCATGATATATGGTTTTTTCCTCCAAAGATGAAGCACACTTTTCGTGATAAAAAACCCAACTAAATGGTGCAATATACGTGTCGTTGAATTACTGCCTTTCATAGAAAAAAAGTTTTTTTTTTATATTTTAATAAGTACTACTAATTTGCTTAAACAACATATGCTAATCAAGAACGTAGAAAACTAAAAATGCACATATAAGTTGTGTGTGTATCACTAATTTCAGGTAATTATTTTCTTTGGAAGAATCTGCCTTACCCTGTAGCACCATCTGAGAGCTCCATTTTCGAATATACCTGGATATTCTAGCATCAATAAGCTTCAATGGTGAAGCATTCCTCGAATTATATGAGCAATCATACTTGAGAGGTACACTTCTTATGTTCTCATCTTAAGTTTTGTCAAGAGGCTAGTAAGTAGTAATGTAGTATTCTAAGCATCTTTGGTTATTTTCTCGTTAGAACAAAGCTGTTGGAGAACATAATGCTGGTCGCGGGCCAGCATCCTGTCTACGCGGGTCGAACCGTGGCGTTTGGGGCCTGCTATGCTTTGGTACAAGGAAATAGAGTTGCGCATTTACCACTATCTGCGGATTTTGGTAATATGGTAAGTGTTTGATCTTACAAATGGTATCAGAGCCAAGGTCACAGGTTCGACTCCCCTAGAAGGCATGCTGCTAGCGGGCAAGTGCTGGGGGGATTGTTGGTCGTGGGCCAGCATCCTGCCCACGCGGGTCGAATCGTGACGCTTGGGGCCTGCTATGCTTTGGTATAAGGAAATAGAGGTGCGCCTTTACCACTACCTGCGAATTTTGATAAGATGATAAACGCTTGATCCTACACATAATTTTAACAATATTAGCTATCTCAAAATCATTCCTGTCTCACCTCCTTTACTAGTTACTATATGGGCTAGCACTCCATTCACATCAAGCACAACGAGCTCCTTTCCCACAATTGTTTGAGAATATCTTTGTTTTAGATAAATCTATTCTGGACATTCAAGTACAAAGTGTGCACGAATTAACACAACCACCAAACGTAACATAGCTAGACCTCCTTAGCCCTCTATCAGCATTAGCATCTTCATTAAGACAAGACGAGATATTAAGAACTACTTAAGGATCCCCTAAAGTAGGCAATCTCCCATTGTGGCCTGAATCTTCCATGTCGCTTTCTTTCACTCTCTTTTTGCTTGCATTCATTCTCTTCCTTCGGTATTTTGCATCCAGGAATCCTTCCATTTGCCCTTCTGGATCAGTTTGTTGTGCTTCTTCATGAGTTACTCTTTGGGCTTCCATCTCTTCAAGAACTACTGAAGGATCCCCTGAAGTAGGCAATCTCCCATCGTGGCCTGAATCTTCTATGTCGCTTTCTTTCACTCTCTTCTTGCTCGCATTCGTTCTCTTCCTTAGGTATTTTTGTAATTTTTTTTTTGATATTTTGCATCCGGGATCCTTCCATCTGCCCTTTCGGATCAGTTTGGTGTGCTTCTTCGACAACTTTGCCTTGCTTCGACAGTTTGTAGGTAATAAGTGTAAAGAGAAATAGATTAATGATTGAAAATAAGGATAATGATTAAAAAGAGAATGTGTTTGTGTGTGTGGAGAGAGAGAGAGAGAGAGAGAGAGAGAGAGAGAGAGATTTGCAGGAGTAGGGGGGAGTTGCCGCGGAGAACCAGAGCAATGAGTGTTCTCTTACACACCTACAAAGACCGATGTATCTACATGCATGCATATATATTGATAAATCCCTCCTCGTGCATGCCCTCCGCATGCAGCTTATATCGATCTCCACCTCACACTGCACATATCTCCCTAAGGTGACACGCGCCTTACATGCAGTTTTCATTCATTCCAACCCAATTACTGTACTACTTAGTTTAACATTATCTCATTTTACTCTTTTGCCACTACAATTGGGCAATTTTGTTAATATTTAGTATGTTGGGGTTAGCGTTGGGATTTGGTCCATTGTTCATGTTAAATACGAGAGAAGAGATTTTATTGAATTCGATTCATAACTTGCAAAATAGGGTCTTGTATTTATACAAGAATGGAATGCTAAACTATAGAAAAAAAAAATCAAATCCTATACTATGGAAAGATAATCAGATTCTTGATCCTAATCACTTATAGTAATCAACTATAATCAATCAAACTATTTTCATTATTCAAACAGTTCAGATCGTTGTTGTTCTAGTCGATGTTCCCGATTTAGGATCCACATCTAAAATAGGAGTAAATAATTTTGAGCTAGGGGGTTTTCTATTTTTGTAATTAGATTTCATGTTTGTTTTCTAAAGTGATGCATGTCATAACACTGATGTGACAACAAAAAAAAAAATCATTTTTCGTAGGTATTCATAAAAGTGATTACAGCAATAGTTCTACATCTACTACTACGCCGGATTAGATGATCAAAAAGTACAATTGGAGAAAGTCTTACAGCTCACAACAGGGCGTACAAATGTCAAATCTAACACAAAAGTACTGGAGAAATTTTTTGGTGCCAGGCGGGTATCACCTGGTGTTCGTTCCGTACATCCAGACCATCCATTTCGGTTTTGAATGACTCAAATTTGGAGAGAGAAAAAGGAAAAAGAAAGAGGAGAGAGAGTGGTGAGATAAGAGGAGAGAGGTGGTTTCAATCTAAGCTGTCAAATATACTTTCAGACTTGCTACGTGGTGGCTCATTTTCGCAAGGAATTGACTCCATCCATCGGATAGACAATTAAGGGTCCATCGAGGTATAAGCTCACGATCAGCACGAGTCCCTCCCTCCCAAGTATTAGGTGCTGACTCCAAATAAAGCTCTCTCTGGTTAATGGCGGACCTAGGAATTCACAATACTGGGGTACCTATTGGTTATTATTCATAATGTTAAAAAAAATAAGCAATTCAAACATGATTAACACTAGGCTCAAACATTGATTGTTATGCAAAAAAATCTATAACACATAGGCTTCCATTATAAACATGATATATATAAGCTTTCAAAAGTTCATAAACATGTATGCTTCCAAAAAGTTACTCCATCCGTTCCAAAATGAGTGACCTTTTTAGAATTTCGTGTCATTTCAAAATGCTTATATCTTCCGATTTATGAAGTTCTATGTTATTTTGAAAACTTTGTTTAATAGAACTAATTAAAATCTATCAAACGAGACCCATATTGCATATTTTTTAACACTCACATTAAATGATGTAGGACAAGATTGGAGGATTTTTGTATTTTATTTTTATTATTTTAGAATAAGATTTTGACTAGGAATATTTTCATTTAGGTTAGAATTATTATCTTTCCATATTCGGTTTGATTTTGATTTCCACCTTTATTAGGATTTTTGGTCTACAAGAATTAGGATTTTATTTTAATTAATTAGAAAATATCTTTTATTTAATGCCGCTTGTTTTGGCATAATTTATTATTTCTTTTTCAGTAGGATTTCTAGGGTTATGGTCTTATAAAATGGGCTGTAACCTATTCAATTATTCAACTTTTCATTAATAAAATCTCTGAGTTTATCTCTTTTTCTTGTGGATTCAAGAACTGCTCGTGGCTACGAGTACCTATCATTCGTTTGATTAGTACGCAACTAGTCTCTCGTGAATTCCGCTGCGTCAAGTGGTATCAGAGCAGGTTTTTTCCTGGTTCGATGGCATTCGTCCGTGGAAGATACACAAACCCTATTGACGATGATCGTAGGGAAGGATTTAACAGGACTCGCGCCAAGGGATTTGCCCATGGTCAATCTGTTAATCACAAAGTTGATAGGAACCGCGTTGAGGGATTTGCCCGCAACCAACCTATTAATCAAAACGTCTCTGGAGTATATTCTTATTATCAACTTGATAGTGAGGATGAATCTGAAGACAATTTACCTGAGGATTATTATGGATATCTGTCGAAGAAGCGACATTCAAGGTCTGGAGGATTTTATCGCACAGATGATGACTTTTCAATTTTTCAGGTAGAACCAATAATTCCTACTTTTCATGGGTATTGTCATCCTGAGAATTTTATTTATTGGTTTCGTAAAGTAGATAAATTCTTTGAGTTCTACGCGGATATTCCTGAAGAGAAGGAGGTCAAATATGCGGCTCATAAATTATATGGCTATGTTTCTACATGGTGGGAACGATTGCAGTCCAATAGATTGCGACAGTATAAACAACCCATTAGAACATGGCCCAGGATGAGACGATTGATAAGTGATAGATTTCTTCAATCAAATCGTGGACAGGAGTTGTATCAAGAATACCGGAGAAAACTTAAGTCAAAACAAATGTTCCGAGATAATTTTGATGTGCAATATAGCCATGTTACTGCTGATACAAATTATTCAAGAAACATGCCAATGAGTTTGACTCAGTTAAGCTTCGGAAGTCAAAAAAAGAATCAAGTTCCTTCAAGTTCCAGTCAATCGTTTCACAATTATTATGACGGATATGAGGTCGCAGAAGAAGAAGGAGATCGGGTTGAATTCAGCGACAAAGATGAAGTTGGAGATGAAGAAGAAATTGGCAGCGCAGAGGATTGTTTGAGTGTCCCTACAGTCGAACAACAGTTTGATCTAGATAAAGGTGCAACCAAGGAGGTAATTGTACGCGAGGATGAAAATATCTCAATATCGTACCAAGTACAAGAATTGAGGGGAGAGGAAAGTCATGAATTGGTGCATATAATTTCTCAGCACGTTAATACCATCAGCAATATTGAGCTTTGTGAACCACATGGAGGTATTACTTGTCCTAGTGATGAAGATAATACCAATGCTCTTCATGCGACATCATGTATACTTGATCTACCAACCAATTTTAAAATGGATCAAAGTCAAGAGAAACTGCAATTTCAGAATGAAGTTCAAATTGTTGATTTTCTTGGGTTGGAGCAGTTTGAGTTTTCACTCAATTCTCATACCGTGGATATTGTCATTCAATTGAATTGCGCAAAAAAATCACCTTGGCGAGTGTACTTCTTTCTAAATTATTTTTGGAAGACAAGCGAGAGGTTGAAGTATTCCAAATATTTATTTCTTTGGAATGGCAGATGGCAAATTTCTAATGAGAACTCGAGGGCGAGTTCTTTTGAAGAAAAGGAGACTGATGTAGGACAAGATTGGAGGATTTTTGTATTTTATTTTTATTATTTTAGAATAAGATTTTGACTAGGAATATTTTCATTTAGGTTAGAATTATTATCTTTCCATATTCGGTTTGATTTTGATTTCCACCTTTATTAGGATTTTTGGTCTACAAGAATTAGGATTTTATTTTAATTAATTAGGAAATATCTTTTATTTAATGCCGCTTGTTTTGGCATAATTTATTATTTCTTTTTCAGTAGGATTTCTAGGGTTATGGTCTTATAAAATGGGCTGTAACCTATTCAATTATTCAACTTTTCATTAATAAAATCTCTGAGTTTATCTCTTTTTTTTGTGGATTCAAGAACTGCTCGTGGCTACGAGTACCTATCATTCGTTTGATTAGTACGCAACTAGTCTCTCGTGAATTCTGCTGCGTCATTAAAAGATATAAGCAATTGAAAATGATACGCTTTCCCAAAAAGATCCCTCATTTTGGAACGGAGGGAGTATCAAACATGTATGCTTCCAAAAGTTATCAAAATGGCATAAAAATTCAAGTCTTCATCTCCAAATTTTGCCAAGCGTCCTCTCATGGTAGACCCCGCCGAGTTTTTATCTTTTGAAAGTGTTGCATGATGGTCTCATTCGTAACTCCAAGAAAAATCTCTCTCTACATAGACCACTAAACTGTCATTCAACCATTGATCACTCATTCTATTCCGCAACCAATCTTTCACAATGTTCAAGGCTGAAAATACCCTTTCAACTATTGCAGTGGCAATCGGTAAAATTAATGCCAAAGTCAAGAGCAAGTAAACAAAATGATATACTTCATCTCTTCCGGTATCCACCATTTTTCTAGAAAGATCAGCAATTCCATTTAAGCTTGAGAACTCATCACAATGTACACAATTTATATTAATCCAATAGCATCTATTAATGTATTCCTTTTCCTTTACACAGTTACACGCAGCACTTACACTGTACACAAATGACAAACCCCAATTTTTTTCCTCGGCAATACACAGACCACAGTGCACAACTTACACTGCATAGAGAGAGACCTTGGTTTAATCACTGATTCAAGTTTCTTCGAGAAATCTCGGCAGATCGCAGGTTAGGGCAGATCGGTTGCTGGTTCGGTTGGTGATTGCCGATTGGTGAGGGGACCGGCGAGGCGAGATACACCGGAGACCGGCGACGGTAAGGCGAGTGTTCTCCGTCGCTCAAGACTCGTGAGCGAAAGGAGGGAGCGAGCAGCAAGAGTAGGTAAGGCGCTTGGGTTTTTCTGATTTGGGGGAATAGGACCAGGAGAAGGGTAGGGTTAGCATTCTTTTCGTCTAAAATCAATTTTTTTTTTTAGAGGGGTGGGGCACGTGACCCCACATGCCCTATGGTCTGTCCGTCCCTGTCTGTATTGTAACTGCCGCCTGATAAGTCAAATGACTTATTTTTTTGTTCTTATTTAATTTTTTTTGCATTTATTAGTTTCTCGTCAATTTTTTGTGGATTATTGCTTTGTCATCATGAGAGAAATCTAAAAATACAAATTTCTCGTCAATTTATCACTGCTGCTGCTGCTTTTTAATTACATAGTGTATACTCTGTGTAGACACGTTTTCTATTAAATTTGGGATTAGGAAAACCCAATCGGATCAGGATTTCACGAAGCCCAAACCCAAAAGATTTAGAATCCGTGTAGATAAACATACACAACCAACAATAAGCTAGACGGTATAGGATATCGATAATACTAGGGACACAACACTCAACCTCTCGAGGATGACATTATGACAACGGTGTGGTTCGGGTTTTTGTCAAACCCAAGTCGAACCAGAGTCTTGCAACCAGATTCAAACTCGAAATCAGCCTGACGAATTCTTTTATCACCTAAACCATAGCCCAACCCGATGATGATCCAAACTTTTAGGCTTAAAATTCGTAAGCCTGTTTGTACTTAATTAGAGATGACATAATTTTTGTTAATTTTGGGAAACTAATGCACACTCGTACAAAGGCGAGATTAGCAAACACAATTTAGCGTAGTTCGAAATACAGTTTCAAGGGCACAATTTGATTAACTTAGTAAGCGTATATCAGTTGATTCAAAAAGCCTTTTCATCTTTTAACATGGAGAAGTATTTGTTTTCATACTATTTATAACTAAACCCTGTTAGGTTGCACGTCGTCCGAATAATTACAAGATCTTGAATTAATGACACGATAAAGTTATAAATACACAATTCACATAGTCGACTCCACCCCTCCTTCTCCTCTTTCAATTCACGATAAACCTGAACTGAAAGAGGAGAAGCAAGAGGAAAAGAAATCCCTAGAACCAGGAACTGATTAAAGGAAAGAAACAAAGAAGTTCTTTGGTGATTTATTAGTTACTCGATCAGTAATGGCGAAGAGAACGACGGCCGTAGCGCTGTTGCTATTGTTGATGATGATGATGATAACTTGCCGGAGGTTTTGATGGCGAGATGGAGTCGACGAGGCGGAACAGTCTTGGGATGGTCCGGAATAAAAAGGGCAAAAAAGTCATGACATAATGTATCCGAGCCTATGTAGTTTCGGTAAAAAATATTAGGATTAGGATGAAACCGAACCTAAAAAGGACAACTAAAGTCAGCATTGATCTTAGCATCATCAAGCACATCAAGGCCCATAACCAGATCATTTAAGAACAAGTAAAGTCAGGTAAACGAATTCCTTAAAATCCAATTAGGTCTAACACTTTCTTCCCCTGTTCTGGGAAAAATGACCAGGAAAGCATCAAACAAGAGAAGAAAGGCGGTTCTCAACGTTACTCCGTCGGACATCTCACCGGCGGCGGAATTGATTGCAGCAAACGTCGATCTCCTGACGGAAATCCTTCTCTGGTTGCCTGTGAAATCCACGATCCGATTCAAGTGCGTGTCCAACCATTGGCTCTCCCTCCTCTCCGACTCCCAATTTGCCGCCAACCACTCCACCAGATCATTCTTTCTTGTGAAATCTTCCTCTCTGTCCACCATCCGTTTTATCCCCGGTGACGGCGACCCGTGACTGTAGCCAGTGATCGGAGCTATGAACGGCAACAGAGGGGCTGGAATTTCCTGGATTTGACTATGAAGGAGAACTCTAAGCGGCTTTGGAGATCCGGCTGAACGACGGAGAACCGACGACAATAGAATAAGATCGGCGGCTATGGATGAACGACGGTAGGGAGGGAAATGGGGGTGGGGAGGAAACGGCGGTAGGTCATATTCTCGAATTAATACAGAGAGATAGGAGAGAGGGTGTAGGTTTATGAGTGTGATTAACTAGGTTAGGGGATTGTATTTGATCCAGAGGGAGGAGAGGAGTTGGATTGGGTTTTGGTTTAAAAGGAGTGTGGGTCTGGGTGGTGGTTCTTGGTGGTTGTTATGGCTGTGGTGGTGGCATTGGTTGGATCCCTGTAATTGTGGGATTGAAATCCTACGTATATCCGATATATAGATGTGCATGTATATATATATACTCCCCTTCAGGTGAGGTCGACCTTACCTGGAGAAAATGCGGACGCCCATCCAACGGCTGGGATTAGAAGAAGCAAACTCGGGCTCAACGGCTGTGATTTGAAGTTCGGCTCAAACAAAAACACCCCCTTTTTTCTCATTTCCACTGTACGCCCCCTTCTCATTTCAAACAAACGAAGATAGAGAAAGAGAGAGAAGCAGCAACCGATCGACGACGAACAGCAACCCGCAAGAGAGAAACAGAGAATAGCAACGAGGAAAGGGGAACGTTGGAACGATGAAGGCAGGTGGAGATCGAAGAAGCAAACTCGGGCTCTCGTTAGGGTTTGTATCTGTAAAAAAAGGGTTTTTTCGAGTTAGGGTTTGAAATTGAAAACAAATCTGTGTATTTTTTTTTCGATTGTGGCTTCGTTTCACCAGAAAATGGCACAGAAACTAGTTCGAGTTAGACAAAATGTATAGTTAGGGTTTGTTCGAGTTAGGACTTGTTCTGTATCTGTAAAAAAAAGGGTTTTTTTTTAGAGTTAGATTTTCCAAAAAGTGATATTTTAAAGATCTAGAAAATTGGTATTGATTGGGTTTTCGTAAAGAAATATCACCTCTTTCCTTCGGTTTTCGTTGTCCCCTATACTTGTTCAACTAAATGAACAAAGAAGAACTACTCTGATTATTAGGAAACAGAATTGTTCTAGGCTTTGCATGGAGATGAAGATCACGAGGAATATGTGGAGGAGATGAGTTGTATGCTTATATAGTGTGAACAAATAAACTTGGGTTCTTACTTGGTTTATTGATTAAGCTTCTCCTATCCAGATCAATTAGCTATATTGTAGTTTGGCAGATATGTGTAGATAGTCATGGAAATCAGTGATATTGTGGTCTTCAATCCAACCTTTTTCGTTCTGAAGTTTAATGGATCTTTCCGTGTTGATTTGTACAAAAACAAGTTTTGGATTGGCACTATATCTCTAATTTTACTTAGACGTGTACAGTTGGCATGGCTTCCGCTTCTTCAAATGCCACATTTGCATGGGTGAGGAGGCCTCGTGCTTGTGGATTTGGTGAATGCATCCCCACCAAGGCTGGTCACAGAACGCATGTTAACCATAGAAAATGCAGTCCGTGTTGTAATAGTTATTCCGATGCCAAGCAACATTGCAGAATGCAGCTGCAGAGCAATCCAGCCATCTTCGAAGTAATCTATGAAGGAACTAACAGAGGAATAGAACCAGAATTCTTCAGAAGTAGAGTTGATTCATTTGTACTTTGTAGTTTTTATTTGAAACCATTAAATTGGTAAAAACAGTTGAAAGTGAATCTCTCTTTTGTATTCTTTTCTTGTGTTTGTATTTTCCTTCCCATTTGGATGAGCAGAGTGTTGTATCTACTAGTTGTTTTTTTGAAAAACTTATCTACTAGTATAGACACATGTTTTTTAAAGCAGCAGATGCAAATGAGACAAAGGTGTTTGTGTAAATTTAGAGTGGCATCATGGTTCTTTTTTCGTACGAAATTTCACCTCCACCCCAGCCATTCTGTACTTAATGCTTTTCAAATTCCACTTAGGATTTACAAAACAAGCTTCTATTACACTCTCTTTATCACAAGTGAGTTCTGCGCGTGCATGAGGTGAAATCGATAGTAAATAAAAGTTTTTTTTTTTTTGATCCGCAATAGTAAATAAAAGTTAGTTTAGTTCATTTGGTGCAGAGTAAATTTGAAGGGCAAGGGTTTCCACTAACAAAACAATGCAAAACAGAAAACAAAGTGGCAAATAAATCAAAAGCCAACGTCATTAGAATCTGTTCCATCATCAACCAAAAAGAACTCATGCAAATCAGAAAAAGAGGCCATTACCAACCATTGAACACATGCATAATCTGTCATTAACCATTACTACCATTAACAAGAACCCATTGTCATGCCATTACATAGTCCAACTGCCATTAAAAACTGCCATATGTGCAATTCACTTCTAGTGACCAACCAAAACAAATTCCAACTACCAAATATAAGTCTTAAATTTTCACCAAATGTTTTCCAAATAGGAGCATTAAGAACACAGATTACTACATCAACATTTGGACCACTTCAGCTTTACAAAAAAAAAAAACTGTCTTTGCTTGATGTTCACCCAAAAATTGCTCCCATAGCTGATTTTCACTTCCCCTGTGCACTGTTTGAAGAACCAAGTCTGCTTGCATAGTTTGAAAAAGGTCTGCTTGAACTTGCCAAATCAACAAACATAATACAACACCGAGGAAGAGCTATTATGATCCGCATCTTAAGACTTCATTATAGCTGCCATGGCCATTAGAAGAGTATCCCGTTGTGCTTGAAGACATTTTGAGAGCTTCCCGTTGTGCATTCTGTTTCGCAGCTTAAAGTTTCCACCTTAAATTACCAAAAAGATGCATTGTCACTAAAGCTCCCAAATTAAATCATTGCACCCAAACAGAATGGTCCTTCCACAAACCGCTGGAAATAATTCACAAAATGGTGCAGGACCCATGTTCCCTGAAAAATTGTTCACCATCAAATGACAAACATGTTTACTACTATGTTGGGGATACCTTGTTTACTTTACTACAGAACAAACCCTAACTCGAGAGAGAGAGAGAGAGAGAGAGATACAGATCTCGAGAAAGAAAGATACCTTGTTAGTGGGCTTCAATCTTCTTCTTCTTCGTCGATGTTCTTCGTCGATTTCTTCATTTCGTGGAACGAACGAAATCGTGGATCTGGAACGAACGAAATCGCGATCTGGAACGCGCGCGAGAGAAGGATCTGTTTTGGTTGGTGGTCGGTCCTGGTCGATCTCCACCTGCCTTCATCGTTCCAACGTTCCCCTTTCCTTGTTGCTATTCTCTATTTCTCTCTTGCGGGTTGCTGTTTGTCGTCGATCGGTTGCTGCTTCTCTCTCTTTCTCTATCTTCGTTTGTTTGAAATGAGAAGGGGGCGTACAGTGGAAATGAGAAAAAAGGGGGTGTTTTTGTTTGAGCCGAACTTCAAATCACAGCCGTTGAGCCCGAGTTTGCTTCTTCTAATCCCAGCCGTTGGATGGGCGTCTGCATTTTCTCCAGGTAAGGCCGACCTCACCTGAAGGGGAATATATATATATATATATATATATATATATATATATATATAGGAAAATGATAATGTCAAAACTCATTTTGTTGCTGCCAAAAGTGAAATTGAAATGTACCACTAAATGACTTATTTGTCCTCCCACCCATTCAATGCCAGCACCGTATCGATTTCTGTTGTTGCTTCGTCCTTTGTAGTTTGTTCCTCCATCCCCAATTCAAATCTCTGTTCATTTATCTACTTGCAACTGAACTCCAAAAACCCCTGATTTTATTCTCCTCATTTATGTACCAGCAAATCAATTCAAATTGCAAGTTCCTATCTTTACTTGCAAAACCCTGGTTCATGACCTTTTGTCTATTTGAATTTGAACGAAACCCACTCAAATCTGCAATGGAGAATGACATTCGTTCTCTTACATATTCCGGGTTCTTCAAATAACAACAAAGTTATTCGAGCTCCGAAAACAGCTTCAATTAGATAATTAGTAAATCCTACAATTTGTGATCTAACCATTGACAAAGTTGTTTCTTGAACGGGACTAAGATTCGAAATAAAGCTGGTCATCAACATTCGGATTAAGGGTAGTGCTCAAGCTTAAGAAGGGCTTCAATGGCGGAGGCCACTGGGGATTTTTTGAAGTGGGCCAACATCTAGATAGGGGTATTCCTAAATTAATATTGACGACTCGCTCAGGATTTCTCGGTCTCAAGCTCGAGGAGGGCTTTAATGGTATAGCACGAGTAGGGAATGGGTTGACACCGTGACAGAGCAACAAGGGAGGAAGAAGAGCAAAAAACAAAAAACGTAGATAGAAGAAACGTTAGAAAAGAAGGGGTGTTGGCTTTGAATGAGGGGTTAGGACATACAAGGACAAATAGGTCATTTAAAGGATATATTTAGTGTGAGTTTTGGCAGCAACAAATATGGTTTTGGCATTATCACCTCCCATATATATATATAGGGGTAATTTATTTAATTACGTTTTGTAGGAAATGAATACAAGGGTATTGTTGGGTTTTTTTAAATTTGAGGATGAGAACATAATGATTCAAATACGCTAGGATGATGACCTAAATAAGTCTCCCAAACGGGATGCCTATTTAATTTCTTCTAGACTATTCTATGAATTTGGTTAGATGGACCATGTTTGAAACTTATTCTTAAAATAGAAAATTTCGATAAGTACATTTTAATTGTTGGGAGAATAGAAAATTTTTCATTTAACAGTTATTTGTAACATCCTCTCACATGGATGGGATATACACAAACACGGAACTCGCCCCATGTGAGATGAAGTTAAAAACAACCGTTGCGCGTGTTTAGAACGCGTTGCACTGTGCCTTCAGGCATGGGCAAACCCTAGTAACATGTACATAGGGTCTTGTATTTATACAAGAGTGAAATGCTAAACTATGGAAACAAAATCAAATCCTTTATTATGGTTAGGTAATCAAATCTTTGATCCTAATCAATTATAATCAATCAAAATATTTTCATTATTCTAACAGTTCAGATCGTTGTTGTTCTAGTCGATGTTCCCGGTTTAGGATCCACACCTAAAATAGGAGTACATAATTTTGAGTTGGGGGGTTTTCTATTTTTGTAAGAGGGATGCTACAACCACATCCAAAATTGCACACTCAAATACACACCCTTTTACAAAACACAAGGGTCCCACCCACACTATGTAGGTAGGACCCTTGTGTTTTGTGAGAGAGTGTGTATTTGGGTGTGTGATTTTGGGTGTCATCGTAGAATATTTGTTTTTGTAATTAGATGTCATGTTTGTTTTCTAAAGTGATGCATGTCGTAACACTGATGTGACCAAAAAAAATCATTTTTCGTAGATATTCATAAAAGTGATTACAACACTAGTTCTACAACATCTACGTACTACGCCAGATTAGATAATCAAAAAGTACAATTGGAGAAAATCTCTTACAGCTCACAACAGGGCGTACAAATGTCAAATCTAACACAAAAGTACTGGAGAATTTTTTTTTGGTGTCGGGCGGGTACAACCTGGTGTCCGTTCTGTACATCCAGACTGTCCATTTCGGTTTTGGATGACTCGAATTTGGAGAGAGAAAAAGGAGAGATGAGAGAAAAGAGGTTATGTCAATCTAAGCCGTACAATATACTTTCAGACTTGCTACGTGGTGGCTCATTTTCGCAAGGAATTGACTCCATCCATCGGATAGACAATTAGAGGTCCATCGAGGTGTAAGCTCACGATCAGCACGAGTCCCTCCCTCCCAAGTACTAGGCGCTGACTCCAAATAAAACTCTCTGTAATGTAGCTGCGGCCTGATAAGCCAAATGACTTATTTTTTCGTTTTTATTTAATTTTATTTTGTATTTAATCGTTTCTTGTCAATTGTTTTTGGATTATTGCTTAATTATGATCAGAGAAATCTAAAAATAAAAAATTATAATCGAAATCTAAATGTTTTGAATAAAGCCAAAAATAAGCCATCAATTTTTTTTCATCTTTATTAAAAAATAAGCCAGTTTGTACTTAATTAGAGATGACATAATTTTTGTTAATTTCGGGAAACTAATGGCACACTTGTACAAAGGCGAGATTAGCAAACACAATTTAGCGTAGTTTTTTTTTTTTTTTTTGATCCGACAATTTAGCGTTGTTCGAAATACAGTTTCAAGGCACAATTTGATTTAGTAAGCGTATATCAGTTGATTCAAAAAGCCTTTTCATCTTTGAACATGGAGAAGTATTTGTTTTCATACTATTTATAACTAAACCCGGTTACCTTGCGCGTCGTCCGAATAATTACAAGATCTTGAATTAATGACACGATAAAGTTATAAATACACAATTCACATAGTCGACTCCACCCCTCCTTCTCCTCTTTTAGTTCAGGATAAACCTGAACTGAAAGAGGAGAAGCAAGAGGAAAAGAAATCCCTAGAACCAGGAACTGATTAAAGGAAAGAAACAAAGAAGTTCTTAGGTGATTTTAGTTACTCGATCAGTAATGGCAAAGAGAACGACAGCCGTTGCGCTGTTGCTGTTGTTGATGATGATGATAACTTGCCGGAGGTTTTGATGGTGAGATGGAGTCGACGAGGCGCAACAGTCTTGGGATGGTCCCTAATAAAAAGGGCAAAAAAGTCATGACATAACGTATCCGAACCTACGCAGGTTTGATAAAAAAAAATATTAGGGTTAGGATGAAACCGAACCTAAAAAGGACAATTAAAGTCAGCATATATAGATCTTAGCATCATCAAGCCCATCAAGGCCAGAAGGCCCATAACCAGATCATTTAAGAACAATTAAAGTCAGCTAAACGAATTCCTTAAAAAATCCAATTAGGTCTAACCCTTTCTTCCCCTGTTCTGGGAAAAATGACCAGGAAAGCATCAAACAAGAGAAGAAAGGCGGTTCTCAACCTTACTCCGTCGGACATCTCACCGGCGGCGGAATTGATTGCAGCAAACGTCGATCTCCTGACGGAAATCCTTCTCTGGTTGCCTGTGAAATCCACGATCCGATTCAAGTGCGTGTCCAACCATTGGCTCTCCCTCCTCTCCGACTCCCAATTTGCCGCCAACCACTCCACCCGAAACCCGAGACCTTCCTCCATCTCAGGTTTCTATTTCAACATCCAACAAACACTCAACTTCGTCTCCCTTCACCGCCATAATCTCCCCTCTTTCTCCTTCCTCAATGGTGTCAGAGAGGGATTCAGGACAATTAAGGTGGCACACTCCTGCAACGGTTTGCTGTTGTGCTATACTAGTAGGATAATGAGTTTCCATCGTCATGTTGGGCAATACAACATTGTTTTTATTGTTTGTAACCCCACCACAAAGAAATACACGTTACTTCCTAAGCGTGATGGAGTAGTTATTGGTTGGAGTGCTTACTTGGCTTTTGATCCTTCAAAATCACCTCGCCATTACAAAGTAGTATTTGTCAGTTACAACCGGGGCCGCCCTCATGGCCCTCATGAAATTGATGTCTACAGTTCACAGAGTTTATGTTGGAGAAAGTCTATCGCACACCAAAATTTTTTTGGTCGTGGTGTCTTTTGGAATGGAGCAATCCATTGGCTAACCAATGACGATTTTCTTATGAGATTCGACGTTGATGTCGAGGAGATAATAGCAATGCCAAACCCTCAGTCACCCAAAATTCTTCCTCGACGCAAAATTATGTATTTTGGAGAATGTGGTGGCGGTTTGATACTCATTCAGTCTCGTTCGTACTGTCCTAGCGGATTAAGAATCTTTGAGCTGGAAAGGGATTACAGCGGTTGGGTTGTCAAGTGTCGGGTCAATTTTAGGCCCTTAATATCTGCATTCCCTGAGATGGAAAGCAGGAGAAACGACTATTGCCGCCATGGATTTAAAGTGTTGTGTGCTATGAAGGGAGAGAGTGAAAGAGGTTTGGTACTCTTGTTAACTATTCCTGGGAGAATTGTTTCCTATAACCCGAAGAAAAAGACGTGGGATGTGCTTCGTGATCATCTAGTGCCGCGTGAATCAGAGGCATTGGATTCGAACATTAATTATGCCGTTCCTTTTATTGAAACCATTTTTCCAGTTTGAATAGAATCCTTAGTGTTCCAGCACATATGGATTGATTTTTGTGTTAGTTATCAATGATGGTAGTAGTATATCTTAGTGCTGAAAAGTTGAATATTTTTGTAGAAGTAGGTGGTTGGTGCATATTTTGCTTTTGTTAGCTCTTATCATGAGGTGATATCATTATCTCTGTTATCTATGATTATAGTTGTGCTTAGATTTCTATCGATCACGATTTTGCTTTGCTTCTTGTTTTATTCTTCAGCTCAATAAAGTAAGGAGATTGGATGAGATAGAGCAAAATGGGTATCAAAAGCTTTGAAATTTGTTATAGCAAGTCAAAACTTACAACAAGTTGTTCAAGTTGTTAAATTTAAATTTAAGGACCTCATGATCAAGTTGTTCACAAGTAACTATCCTCAACGAAAAGGGAATGGTTATGGAATAGATCGAAGAAGTGCTGGCCTCAAATAGCATATATAGGAATGTCTCTATAATCCGAATTGTTCTCTTATAATCTTGAAGATGAAGGATTATGTGAATCAAATGTTTATAGGCGTTTGTGTCTTAGGATTTGGGTCATGGATCTCGCGCGGAATGCATCACCATTTAAATGGTGAATTTGCTGATGCTATATATTTGATTCTTAAATTCAAAAATGGATCTTGCAAATGGTGCTACAGCCATAAGGTTAGGTAGATCCACCATCGTAATACATGACATTATGAACCTTTTTGGTGTCTTTCCTTCTTTGATTTTGAGTTTCCTCTATATATTCTAACAGGAAAGATGTTTAAGATCCTCACTCCCATTATCACACCGAGGACACAAGTCATTGTAGCGGGCCGAAATAACGGCTTGTCTCCATGCCGAGCAAATATCGACCCTCTCGCGAACGATCCAGGCATGTCGGAACCTTGTTGATGGTTCGGCTCGGCCTGTACCGACGATCGGCGGAACCTCCCCAAAAGTCAGGAGGAATCATCGGCCAAGCATGCCGATCCTCCGATGGTCGAACTCTACATTCAGCCTTGAACGGACGTGGGGGCCATGCTGCCAGCTCACCCACGTGGGAACGACCGCCTCAGCCATGATGATGACTCTGACGTCATTCGATCAGTTATGTGCTTAAAAAAGGATGAGGGCACGTGAAGGTGCCAGCTCACCCCATGAGCGGTTACAAAATCCTAACATGACGATGGGCTGACGTCAGCCGACGCATGAAGAGCACATGTATAGTCTTGAAGGCTAAGCTAAGGAGAGCCCTATAAATATCATATCCCATTATGCCAACCCTAAAGAGGTACATTCTCTTCCATACTAAAACCCTAGTTCTTGGCTTTCATCTCTTAACACTGTACTCATCCTTGCACCGGAGGGCCATTCCGAAGATCCTCCGGTGTGGTCTTTTAGTCGTGCTTCTTTGTGCAGGCTAGGTGGAAGCCAAGAGCCACTCTCAACCCAACCACGGTCTAGGAAGGAGTGAACCAGATTTATCGGAGCCCCAAAGTCATCACCAGCAAGGCCTCTAGCCATTGTATGATGATTAGTTAATAACTTACCATGCAAACAAATCCAAGATGAAACTTTTAAGCCTTTGAGGAATGCGTCGGTTTCAAACGAATCACAGGACTAGGACGTACTATCATGCATAATAAGATTGTAAGAAGATTTAACCAAGAACACACCCCTGGTAGTCTGAGTCCAAGAAGATTCAACAATAGAAGAAAACTTAGGAATAAGAACACTAGTGATGGTGCTCAACCCAGCTACTTTTGTTAGAGAATCCTGAGACCTAGGAGACCCTAGTTCAAGAGCGTCATTGTTTCAAACCTTTGTTGTTGATCAGCTCTTTGCATTCCTAACCAAACGAAACCAAGACTAAACTTCAACAAGAATTCCACTACTAGTGATAGAGCTCCAGGTTTTCGAGATTTTTCATTCCACCTCCTTGAGAGGGAAATAAAAGGCTCGTCTACCAACATAGGCAAAAATAAGAATTGACAAAGAGTCTTGAGTTTCACTATTGATTTAGCTAACTTGAGGGGGAAATTTGATTTCAATTGGATTAGAGATTCAAACCTTTGTTGTTGATCAGCTCTTTAGCTCTAGTGATAGTGTACCTCTCGCACCTTTCAAATGAGTATCTGTCAAGTAGGAAACTCTAATAGAGAATTTGGCTTGGTCCGACATTGGTGTGTGATTGGGAAACAAACTAGTGCTGCTATAACTTAACCAATGTATTGCTCCATTCCAATAGACACCACGACCAAGACCAGTTTCTTGCTTTTGAGAAACATTTCTCCAATTCGTACTCCCCGAATCTTAGACATCAATTTCAAACGTTGAAATTGAAGTAGTACTGACTGGCCACGATAACTTTGTAGTGAGGTGATTTCGAAGGATCAAAGGCCAAGTAAGCACCGCGAACACAAGTTAATCGAGACGGAAATCCAGTTTCACGTGGCTACTGATGTGCGATCAAACCAAAATTTGATGTGTACCGGTTCCTACTCGACAAGACAAAAGTAAAGAAACGGTTCAAATCAATGAAACAGACCCGGGACCGACCCAATAATTGGCTCACAACGCCAGTGTTGTGCATTCCTAACCAAACGAAACCAAGACTAAACTTCAACAAGAATTCCACTACTAGTGATAGAGCTCCAGGTTTTCGAGATTTTTCATTCCACCTCCTTGAGAGGGAAATAAAAGGCTCGTCTACCAACATAGGCAAAAATAAGAATTGACAAAGAGTCTTGAGTTTCACTATTGATTTAGCTAACTTGAGGGGGAAATTTGATTTCAATTGGATTAGAGATGAAACAATTCTAGTCAATATGGCAAGAATGCAATATCAACTTTTTCCAATCGTTCTTATGTTTTGCCCACTCCTTCATCAAGCATCTAAAGTCATTTCGCCGAACTTCTTCAAAACAAGGATATCAGAGCCAAGCAAGTGCAATTTTGTTCACCCTCCTTAAAAGAGGGTGAACGTTACCCTATTTTTCATTGGTTGAAATGGTGTGGACCCCATCACAAAGTGATGTCATGCTTACCATGCAATGCATTTTTTGATAAGCATGACATCACTTGCAAAGCCAATACGAGTGAATAACCTTTTTCTTCCTCTTCCTTGACAACAGACAGTATAGAAAAGTTTCTAGTCCAATAGGGTGCGGCCATTGGTGGGAACGCAGACATTAACAAAACTCAACTCGAGCCAAGCATGTTAATGAATCCCATAGAAGACGGTGAATGGGCTGGAATTAGAATCAACCTGCCACCACATTCTCCGAAATAACTGGCGTAGACAGAAGACGTAATTTTAGAACGCAATGTCAATGCTATCATCTTGTCGGCATTGACGTCAAATTTCAACAAACTAGTGCTGCTATAACTTAACCAATGTATTGCTCCATTCCAATAGACACCACGACCAAGACCAGTTTCTTGCTTTTGAGAAACATTTCTCCAATTCGTACTCCCCGAATCTTAGACATCAATTTCAAACGTTGAAATTGAAGTAGTACTGACTGGCCACGATAACTTTGTAGTGAGGTGATTTCGAAGGATCAAAGGCCAAGTAAGCACCGCGAACACAAGTTAATCGAGACGGAAATCCAGTTTCAGGAAGTATTGTGTATTTATTCGTGGTCGGATTACAAACAATGAATTGCGTTGATCTGTAACCATTGGGATCCAAGTAACGAGTTTGAAACAACAGTAAGCCATTGCAGGAGTATTGAATCGTAGTCGGGAAGTATTTAACATCAAGGCCATCGAGGAAGGAGAGAGACGGGAGGAGATTCCGGCGGCCCTGAAGCGAGACGGAGTCGAGTCGGGTGTCGGAGTAGAAATATAAGCCCGAGATTATAGGTCTAGGGTTTTGGGCGAAGTGGTTGGTGGCGAATTGGGAATCGGACAAGCTTAGCCTATGGAACACAAGAACAATAAAAAAGGAATTGGATCCTCTCCGATTTTCAATTTGGACTGGACGGGATAGTCCATGTCTAGATCGTTCATTGCTGCAATCGATGATTCAAATTTGTTTAAAGTCTCTGATCAAATCCAATAGAAATCTCTCAACAAATCTGAACCATTGATGTGGATGGATGATTGGAGGCTAGTTTGGCACAATGATATGCACACAAATCTACTTTTGATAGAGTATGTGAAGAAACTAAGGTCCATACAGTCTCATTTTCTTTTTTTCTTTTTTTCAATCGGCAGGAGAGATCGTTTTTTTTTCCCGGAGGAGGAGGAGAGATCATTACATCATGCATGAAGTATACAAAGTACAAGTTAATTTACAGGACACTACAACCATTGTATGAGAGTCCACGAGATAACAAAGCCCAACAACAGAACCAACACGATAAATAAGCCCACCACAGAGACCACATGTCACTTTAAACCCAACTCAATTACAAGCCATATTAAGAGGGAAAATAACCCCAACAAATACAAATGAAAGAATACCCACACGCAGGTAGGAAGGCTCGAACTCCTGATCTCCTAGTGAGATACAAGAGTACTGACCAACCGAGCTAGCCCAAATTGGTTCACTCTCAGATTCTATTGTACTACCGATAAAATGAACCTTAGGACTTTGAAATAGCAACCTGGTTTATAACTATGATGATCATAGAATACAACAATCGGATAAATAAAAATAGGAAAATTCTAAAATCAGCCCAATGGGCTGACAATAATAAGTGTGTGAATGTGTATTAAAGGGTGTAAAAAGTACACAGAAATATGTGTTTTTCTTGTCTTCTAGTGTATTTATCGTCAGCCCAGTGAGCTGACAATAGCAAGACCGATGAAAATATTCAATGTCTAAACAAGTCAAATCATTGAGAGGTTAAACAAGGAACGAGGAAAAAACCCGAGCTAGCTCCAGAAAACATTTGCTCCATATTATGCATGCCATCGCTCAAACAGGGGATAGGCTTTCAATATATGGATGAGCAGTTGCATAAGGATGTACACCGCAAATCAATTCACCTGGCGCCGCATCACGAAGCACATTCCATGTCTTCAACTGCAGATTATACGAAACAACTTTCCCAGGCAAAGCCAATACGAGTGAATAACCTTTTTCTTCCTCTTCCTTGACAACAGACAGTATAGAAAAGTTTCTAGTCCAATAGGGTGCGGCCATTGGTGGGAACGCAGACATTACATCCCTAAGATGGAACTCACACTCCATCGTCCAACTGCCATAGTCCTTGTCCATCTCTAGGATTTTGAATTCCACCTCATCCGGATTACGATCCAGAATAAGAATCAACCGGCCACCACATCCTCCGAAATACCTAATGTAGAACTCACAAAGAATTTTCCGTGCATTTGGCATTTTTATCATCTTCTCTGAATAAACATCAAACCCTACCACAATATTCTCATCGCTTAACCAATGGATAACACCACCACAAATCGCTGTGTGTCCAAGCCTTGCACCTGGTGGTGCAAGAATCTGTTTCCAAGATGCACTCTCTGAACAATATATATCAATATGAATATTTAAACGGATGGGATAAAAACCCACAAATGCAACTTTGTAGCGAGGCGATTTTGAAGGATCAAAAGCCAAATAAGAACCTAACCTTAGAGGCTTAGGTCCAGATGAAAATTCAATAGGTTTAGGGACAAGTGCATCTACAAGAAATTTGGGATCTCCCAACGGTTTTTTTAGTAACGGTTCAAAAAATCGTTGATATAGATTGTGTGTAGCAACGGTTTTCAAAACGTTACTAGAAACAGGACTATAGCAACGGTTTTCATGCAACCGTTACTAGATTATAAGACTATAGCAACGGTTTCCAATAACCGTTACTATAAATCGGCCTATAGCAACGGTTTTTAATAACCGTTACTATAACCGTTACTAGATTTTCACACCGCCCAAACCAATTTTCTTTCGTGCGATCGGTTTTCCAAATCCGAACTAACGATCGAGACGGTTGACTTTTTTTTCATGTTGATTAAATCGTTCTCGTACAAATTTGGCTCGATCGGATTTAGAAAATTTCTTTATCGATGGACAATTTCATTAATAAAATGAATTTTTTTGTCCGATAAGTATGTAGCGATACTCGATTAACTTCATTCTTGAACGTACTTTAGCCACTCAACCGTGACACAATCATGATGATCGAGACCGTTGCTTTTGTTAGGGCTATTTTTCCTAAATTTTTGTTGGTATTTTTTCCGGTATTGTTTATTTAACGTATTTTTTTAGCATTTTTTGGTAATTTTTGAAACTAATCATTCATTTTGGGATTAATCATTCATCTTCACGAGAATAAAAAAAAGTATAAAATTGTGGACCAAAGTTGATAAAAAAATCATATAAGATGACACTAAAGACAACAAATGTTAGTTGTTTGATATTTTTTTGCCCATATTGATTTTTTATGCTTTTAATTGCATTTTTTTTTTAGACTCATCTCATAGAAATAACTGACCAATCAAAAAAAATTATGTGAATCGAACAAAAATTTAGAAAAGGCAAAATTAATATTGAAAAAAAAAAAAGGAAAACAGAGAGGTTTTTTTTTTGTTGGTACAAGGTGCATGTCAATTTATACCAATTTTAAAAGGTAATTATTGAACCTAGCGTTAAATTCTATGTAATAATAATTTCATTCTTTGTAGAAATATTGTACTCCTTATTATGTAAAAAATAGAGGCTTCCGATCGAGAAAACAAAATGATATTAGAAGTGTTTGTATAGTATAAACCGGATTTTTAAAAAAAAAGGATTTAAAAAGTCCGGTTAGTATAGTATAAATATTAAAAGGCTTAGGTTTTTACACAAGTTATGGGCTAGCACAGTTGGTTCGCGCACGCGCGCGCACACGCGATGTCGGCGGTTCGATTCCCCGGAGAAGCAAGGTCGCCCGCCACGCGGGCACCACTCAAGCGCCACGTGGGCGCTTACGTCACACAGTGGTTGGTTTTAAAAAAAAAAGTAAATTGTCTTTAGCAACGGTTATAACCGTTAGTAAAAAAAAATCTGTACCAACACTCGTCAAAACCGTTGCTATACCCCTACAGCAACGGATATATTGCAACGGTTTGACCAACCGTTGGTATAGCCTAAATGGGTCTCTACCAACGGTTTTTCGGCTTTTTGGCAACGCTTTCGACCGTTGCTATAGAACGATTTTCTTGTAGTATATACTTCCCTGTAGTGGGATTACTAACCATGTAAACAGTAGGCGTTAAGTAGGCAAACTCGTATAACAGTAAGCCGTTGCAGGAGTGAGTGATTGTTTGTGGAATTGTGTGGTAAAGCGGGTTAGACTTCCAGGAAAAGAACCAACCCGAGATCAAGAGATTAGGGTTTCGGCGGGAGTGGGTGGTTGAGAATTGGGAACTGGATATGAGAGAGAACCAATGCTTGGACACAGACTTGAACCGGATAAGGGATTTCGCACGCACACGTAGCAGGATTTCCGAGAGGATATCGACGTTGTTGGCAATTACTTCCGCAGCCGGTGAGCTTTCCGAAGACGGGGCGCCGGTAATCTGCTTTGTTTTTTTACGGCATGCTTTCCCGATCATGGTGCGTTGTACTTTGGGGTTCAATTTGAGGGAGAAGGTGAAGGAGGCTGCACTAGGACTTGTATATATATATATATAGGTTGAAAGGCCAATATTTTAGGGGCTCAGACTGGCCGGCCCTATTTTGTCGCGTGTCAAGCCCATTCTGCATAAGCCTCATTTTAAGTAAACTATCAAAAATACCCTCATATATAGGCCCCGTTCAGTTGCCAGGAAAGTACAAGAAAGGATGGTAAAATCAACTTTCCCATAACTTTTGTAGTGTTCAGTTGGCAGGAAAGTAGTGAAAATATGTTTTTAAGTTTTCCTTCAAGATTTAGTTTCTTGCAAAAGTGATCCGACCAAAAGTATAGAATTTTGCTTCACGGAAAAAGTTTTATCCATTGTGGGGCCAAAATAATTGGCGGGTAAGAAAAAAAAAAGTGAATGACTCCAATACCAAAAAAATACAAATTAGGTTCTTAGAAAAACACTTTGAGATTTACGTGAGTAACAACAATTTCGACTACTATGATGTTTTCTGAGATAATTGTTGTGGAAAAATATTGGTAGTTTATTTTTTTTGGAAATATTTATTTTTCTTGTCATTAGTCTTCAATTTTGTTTTGCACTAACTAATTTTCAGTGAGTTTTTGCATCGGCAACTAATCAAGCACAGTTGTTTAATATTTATTTATTTAGTTATCATCTACTTATTTTTTAAATTTTATTTGTATGGTTGATTATCAGAGAATGTCAATTTGCATCACTATTCAAAATATAGCAAATTGAATAAGGAATTGCAAGTCGATTTTTTCATTTCATGTTAAGGCTTTGCATTAGATAAAATATATTTTCCGTATATGTTAATTTTTGAAATATGATAGCCTATTATTTAGCTCTCAAAGTTACTTTTATTTAAAATTAGCCATGGGAATAAAAATAAAGAAGTTTCTCATAAGTGTCTTTTCCCGACAAATGAACCACTAAACTTTAGTTTTTCTGCCAAAAAAAATTGTCAAATGAACACTCACAAGAAAATAGATTTCTTTTTCCTTTACTTAACTTTTCCTAAGAATAACTTTCTGGTACAACATTCCTGACAACTGAACGGAGCCATAGGGTTTAGATTGTTAGATTTTTAGATGGTTCCAACCTAAAACCAATTGGCAATAGATGAAATGAACCAAGCTTGGGTGACTTAGATAAGCAATGTGGGATTAAGTCTAACATTGGAATAAACATGCCGCATCTCATCTTTTTCTTCTAACCAGTTGTCACAACCCCCACAGCCCCACCTCCACCACGTTCACCCCCATAGCCCCACCTTTACCACCTCCTCCACTTCGTCGTGCTGCCTCCTGTTAGAACTATGGCTCATATGTAAGTATGTAGAGATACTAAGGAGTTCTAGAAAGAATGCCAGATGTCGGAGCGGAGCGGAACGAGTGGAGCGAAGCGCAACGAGTAGAGCGTAGCGGAAAAATTGGTTTTAGTTTCAGGGCTCTCTTAAGATGTATTGAAAGGCCTCAGAGCCAAAAATCCATTATGACCATCTAAGATAAAATTATTAGAAAAATAAGATCTTGGCACCGGTTCAAACAGATTGAAAATTTGAACACTTAATTTTTTTAACTATATTTTTCAATATATAAACAGTGTAAAAAATAAGTATTCCAATTTTCAATCCGTTTGAACCGGTGCCAAAATCTTATTTTTCTGATCATTTTATCTTACGGGACGGTTCAAGGGACACCTAAATAAACACCTAAAAAAACACCCCAAATCTCAATCTCATAGTTCCCGATCAAATTTTTATGATCCGAACCGTTCAATGTGTGCAGAATGTGATTTTAAGGATACCCGCGAGAGTCCTGAAATTAAATAAGAAGCCTTAGGATGCTAGTTGAAAGGCCTTTAAGCCAAAAATTCATTACGACCATCTAGGATAAAATGATCAAAAAAAAAGATCTTCGCACCGGTTCAACCAGATTGATAATTCGAGCACTTAATTTTTTAATCATATTTTTTAATATATAAACAGTCCGGAATGATGCCGTTTTGGGGTAGGCCGTGCCTGGAGAGGAGGGTAATTTAGTAACTTTGCTCTAATGGAGACAAAGAGAGAGGAGCGCCTCCGGAGAAAATTGGAGCGCGGAAATCATCCTCCTTCCATAGAAACTGGCAAGCGCTTGCGTTTTATCTTAAAATCCTCCTCCTCCTAATTTTCATCATCCTTCCATAAAATCATCCTCCTTTCAATTTTCAATCCATTTGAAATGGTGCAAAAATCTTATTTTTTTGATCATTTTATCTTAAATGGTCATAATGGATTTTTACACCATTTATATATTAAAATATACCAGCGCATGCCCGTGCCTAAAGGCACGGCTTCGATTCGATGGTCAAAAAATTGTTATTAAATATCCCTCTAACCTAAAAAAAAACTCAACATAGCATCCTCATTTACTCATCAATTTATTCAAAAAAACTCAAATAGTTCAGTTTTTATTCCCTCGAAGAAACACGTAGAAGAATTTTGTGTATTTTTATAAAAACGGTTGTTTTCTTTTCGCGTATGAATCCAAAAATGATTGTTTCTTTTTTTATTGTAGGAAAATCAACCTAAAAGAATCAACTTAAAAGTAAATATTGAATTGAAGGTAAAGAAATCTACTTTAGAGAAATGATCAGTTGAAAAAAGAAGGGTGTATATTTCTCTAGGAGGGAAATGTGTAACTTCTTTTTTTACATTAGTGTAGATTGATATAATAGGAAGTATTCATTCAATCCGATGGCTATAACTTTATCAGAAAATACGATCGAACGGCTATAGATGCTACTTTGTTTATATGCCTAGACATTTTTCAAGGAAACCGCTCTGTTTTATAATATAGATAGTTAAAAAATTAATTGTTTCAATTTTTAATCTGTTTGAACTGGTGTCAATATTTTATTTTTCTGATCATTTTTTTTTAAATTGTCATAATGGATTTTTGGCTCTAAGGCTTTTCAATGAGCACCCTAAGAGAGCCCTGAAACTAAAACCAATTTTTCCGTTAGTTTCATTAACGGTGTTAATGATTTTACCAATTTGGAACATAAAACAAACTATAGGGTTTATTTGGTTGCAATTGAAACTGGAGGGATGAAATTGAGACAACCGTAAAACTAGAGGGATGACTACGGAAATTTGCCCTTTATTTTATTCTTTTCTTTTCTTTTTTCCGTTAAACCTAATCAATGTTAATTTAAGAGACTTGGGGAGGGCAATGGGTTTAGTGGCTTACTGAAATCGAACCCTGCCCAAGTGCATTGAGGCATAAGACCTCACCACCGATGCAGCCAACCACTTGACGAAGCAAATTTCAAGACAAAAAGAAACCAAAAAGTACGTCTAGTTACACAACTTTAAAATATAACTCTGAAATGCACGTGGAGTGGAGTGCAGTTGGTCTCCCTTACATATTCTCATGCACATGGGCACGGTTTGATCCCCGTAAGCCCCCTCCCCCAAGTCTCGTAGGATAGTGTAGATTACGATTAACGAATATAAAAAAATCCGATCACAATTGTGTTCAGAGCCGTTCGATGCAGTTAATTTCGGGAAACTAATGGCACACTTGTACAAAGGCGAGATTAGCAAACACAATTTAGCGTAGTTCGAAATACAGTTTCAAGGGCACAATTTGATTAACTTCGTAAGCGTATATCAGTGGATTCAAAAAGCCTTTTCATCTTTTAACGTGGAGAAGTATTTGTTTTCATACTATTTATAACTAAACCCGGTTAGGTTGCGTGTCGTCCGAATAATTACAAGATCTTGAATTAATGACACGATAAAATTATAAAAACACAATTCACATAACCCACGGTACCCACCCCTCCTTCTCCTCTTTCAGTTCACGATAAACCTGAATTGAAAGAGGAGAAGCTAGAGGAAAAGATATCCCTAGAACCAGGAACTGATTAAAGGAAAGAAACAAAGAAGTTCTTTGGTGATTTGGTTACTCGATCAGTAATGGCGAAGAGAACGACGGCCGTAGTGCTATTGCTGTTGTTGATGATGATGATGATGACGACGACTTGCCGGAGGTTTTGATGGCGAGATGGAGTCGACGAGGCGGTACAGTCTTGGGATGGTCCGGAATAAAAAGGGCAAAAATGTCATGACATAATGTATCTGAGCCTATGTAGGTTCAGTAAAAAAATATTAGGGTTAGGATGAAACCGAACCTTAAAAGGACAACTAAAGTTTGCATTGATCTTAGCATCATCAAGCCCATCAAGGCCCATAACCAGATCATTTAAGAACAAGTAAAGTCAGGTAAACGAATTCCTTAAAATCCAATTAGGTCTAACACTTTCTTCCCCTGTTCTGGGAAGATGACCAGGAAAGCATCAAACAAGAGAAGAAAGGCGGTTCTCAACGTTACTCGGTCGGACATCTCACCGGCGGCGGAATTGATTGCAACAAACGTCGATCTCCTAACGGAAATCCTTCTATGGTTGCCTGCGTTATTCACAATCCGATTCAAGTGCGTGTCTAAGCATTGGCTCTCCCTCCTCTCCGACCCCCAATTTGCCGCCAACCACTCCACCCGAAACCCGAGACCTTCCTCCATCTCAGGTTTCTATTTCAACATCCAACAAACACTCAACTTCGTCTCCCTTCACCGCCATAATCTCCCATCTCTCTCCTTCCTCGAAGGGGGCAGAGAGGGATTCAGGACAATTAATGTGGCACACTCCTGCAACGGTTTGCTGTTGTGCTATTCCTATAATAGTAGAATGACGAGAATACGTCGTCATGTTTGGCAATACAGCATTGTTTTTATTGTTTGTAACCCCACCACGAAGAAATACACGTTACTTCCTAAACGTGATGGAGTAGTTATTGGTTGGAGTGCTTACTTGGCTTTTGATCCTTCAAAATCACCTCGCCATTACAAAGTAGTATTTGTCAGTTACAACCGGGGCCGCCCTCATGGCTCTCATGAAATTGATGTCTACAGTTCACAGAGTTTATGTTGGAGAAAGTCTATCGCACACCAAAGATTTTTTGGTCGTGGTGCCTTTTGGAATGGAGCAATCCATTGGCTAACCAATGACGATTTTCTTAAGAGATTCGACGTTGATGTCGAGGAGATAATAGCAATGCCAAACCCTCAGTCACCCAAAATTCTTCCTCGACGCAAAATTATGTATTTTGGAGAATGTGGTGGCGGTTTGATACTTATTCAGTCTCGTTCGTACTATCCTAGCGGATTAAGAATCCTTGAGCTGGAAAGGGATTACAGAGGTTGGGTTGTCAAGTGTCGGGTCAATTTTAGGCCCTTAATATCTGCATTCCCTGAGATGGAAAGCAGGAGAAACGACTATTGCCGCCATGGATTTAAAGTGTTGTGTGCTATGAAGGGAGAGAGTGAAAGAGGTTTGGTACTCTTGTTAACTATTCCTGGGAGAATTGTTTCCTATAACCCGAAGAAAAAGACATGGGATGTGCTTCGTGTTCTAGAGCCGTGTGAATCAAAGGCATTGGATTTGAACGATAATTATGCCGTTCCTTTTATTGAAACCGTTTTTCCGGTTTGAATATAATCCTAAGTGTTCGAGCACCTATGCATTGGTTTTTGTGTTAGTTATCAATGATGGTAGTAGTATATCTTAGTGCTGAAAAGTTGAATATTTTTGTAGAAGTAGGTGGTTGGTGCATATTTTGCTTTTGTTAGCTCTTATCATGAGGTGATATCATTATCTCTGTTATCTATGATTATAGTTGTGCTTAGATTTCTATCGATCACGATTTTGCTCTGCTTCTTGTTTTATTCTTCAGCTCAATAAAGTAAGGAGATTGGATGGTCTCAAATAGCATATATAGGAATGTCTCTACAATCCGAATTGTTCTCTTAATCTTGAAGATGAAAAGGGTAGGAAAGCTAAATTTTCTCTCTCTACCTTTTCTCTCCTCCTTCTCTCTACATTTCCCAAACCCAGTTTCCTCCGCCTCCCTCGGTTTCACTGGTCTTTGGCCGTCGACCCACCGCCGGTTCACACACTTGGTGGAATCGGTTAGGCCTAACGGCGAGGTGTGGTCCCGAGGCCTTGGGGGGTGTAGATCGCGTGGTCTCAAACTAGCTCATTCCTGGGTGAGTTCGGTTCGGCCTAACGGCGTTGGAGGCCCGCGTTTTCGGCGTTAGAGTGGCACAGATTTGGGTCTTCTGGTGATGGCGGGTTTTGTTCTTCGATGGCCCTGCTGTTGGCAGTTTTCGTCGGCGTTGGAGTGTCAGATCTGGTTTCCCGGTGATGGTGGTTTTCATCGGGCTTCCGGCGACTGGTTTGGGTGGGCCAGCCTAGGTTTGGGCCGGGTTTAGGTGTGCGGGCTTTTCATTGTTCATTTTGGGTATGGGTCGGGCTTTAGTTTTCTTATCATTGTGGACCCTGTAGACTCTCGGGTGCTTTGGGCTTTTGCTCTTTTGGTGTTCATTCAACTTTTTGTTGGATTCCCTTCCCCTTTTCCCCATTTTTAATAAAAATTTCATCTTTTGCCGATCAAAAAAAAAATCTTGAAGATGAAGGATTATGTGAATCATATGTTTATAGGCGTTTGTGTCTTAGGATTTTGGTCATGGATCTCGCGCGGAATGCATCACCATGGCGAATTTGCTGATGCTATATATTTGATTCTTAAATTCAAAAATGGATCTTGCAAATGGTGCTACAGCCATAAGGTTAGGTAGATCCACCATCGTAATACATGACATTATGAACCTTTTTGGTGTCTTTCCTTCTTTGATTTTGAGTTTCCTCGATATATTCTAACAGGAAAGATGTTTAAGATCCTCCTCCCATTATCACACCGAGGACACAAGTCATTGTAGCAGGCCGAAATAATGGCTCGTCTCCATGCCGAGCGAATATATATCGAATCTCCCGCGGACGATCCAGGCGTGTCTGAACCTTGTCCATGTTTTGGCTCGGCCTGTACCGACGATTGGCGGAACCTCCCCAAAAGTCAGGAAGAATCATCGGCCTAGCATGCCGATCCTCCGATGGTCGGACTCTACGTTCGGCCTTGAACGGACGTGGGGGCCATGCTGCCAGCTCACCCACGTGGGAATGACCGCCTCAACCATGATGACGACTCTGACGTCATCCAAGCGGTTACGTGCTTGGATAAGAATGAGGGCACGTGAAGGTGCTAGCTCACCCCATGAGCAGTTACAAAATCCTAACGTGACGATGGGCCAACGCGTGACAAGCACATGTACAGTCTTGAAGTCCAAGCTAAGGAGAGCCCTATAAATATCCCATTATGCCAACCCTAGATAGGTACATTCTCTTCCATACTAAAACCCTATATAGTTCTTGGCTTTCATCTCTGAACACTGTACTCATCCTTGCACTAGAGGGCCATTCCGGAGATTCTCCGGTGTGGTCTTTCAGTCGTGCTTCCTTGTGCAGGCTAGGTGGAAGCTAAGAGCCACTCTCAACCCAACCACGGTCCAGAAATGAATGAACCAGATTCATCGGAGCCCCACAGTCATCACCGCAAGGCCTCTAGCCATTGTATGATGATTAGTTAATAATTTGCCATGCAAACAAATCAAGATGAAACTTTTAAGCCTTTGAGGAATGTGTAGGTTTCAAATGAATCACAGGACTTGGAGTACTGTCATGCGTGATAAGATTGTAAGAAGATTTGACCAAGAACACACCACTGGTAGTCTGAGTCCAAGAAGATTCAACAATAGAAGAAAACTTAGGAATAAGAACACTAGTGATGGTGCTCAACCCAGCTACTTTTGTTAGAGAACCCTGAGACCTAGGAGACCCTAGTTCAAGAGCTTCATTGTTTCAAACCTTTGTTGTTGATCAGCTCTCTAGCTCTAGTGATAGTTGGGTTTTTCCCACATTAAATGCAGTTTCTAAAGAAAAAGAGATTTTAATGGAATTAGTTGGCTGAAGAAGTAAATGTTTTTGAATTGAGTTGGTGGCTGGCTGTACATTAAAGGAGCAACTGTGGCAATTGGGTTCTAGACTCTTCTTTGGTCAGTTGAAGAGTTTTTGTGTTAGCCACTCTCTTGTGCATATAAATTGGGCCTTGTGCTGTGAAGAGGAGAGTGTGGGAAGAAAGAAAGAGAGACTGAGCAGATAAGAGAGTCAGTCCGGGAACCCCTTTGGGGGGTCTCCCCCACCGTGAGGTTTTGTGTGAGAGAGAGAGAAAATATGTGAGGGAAAAATTGAGTTGTGGGGGTGAGTGTAAAACATTGTATAGAGCCGTGTGTTAGGAGCTCAGGAGGGTTTTACATCTCACATAGTAATCTTTATTTTTCATATGGTGGAAGATTTCGCTTTCTCCTGTAGATGTATCCGAGTTTGGGGAACCACGTATTTTGGTTGTGTTGTTCTCTTATGTGTGATTTCGTTTTTGTTGTTTGCGCTTCCGTTGTGGGTGGGATTACCGGGCTTAATCCAAGCAATAGTGTACCTCTCGCACCTTTCAAATGAGTTTCTGTCAAGCAGGAAACTCTAATAGAATTTAGCTTGATCCGACATTGGTGTGTGATTGGGAAACACTTTCGTTTTGAAAAAAAAAGAACAGGTGGAATGATTTTTGAAAACGAAAAACGAGAGATGTACCCCGTCACGTGGCTACTGATGTGCGATCAAACCAAAATTTTATGTGTACCGGTTCCTACTCGACAAGACAAAAGTAAAGAAACCGTTCAAATCAATGAAACAGACCCGGGACCGACCCAATAATTGGCTCACAACGCCAGTGTTGTGCATTCCTAACCAAACAAAACCGAGACTAAACTTCAACAAGAATTCCACTACTAGTGATAGAGCTCCAGGTTTTTGAGATTTTTCATTCCACCTCCTTGAGAGGGAAATAAAAGGCGCGTCTACCAACATAGGCAAAAATAAGAATTGACAGAGAGTCTGAGTTTCACTATTGATTTAGCTAACTTGATGGGGAAATTTGATTTCAATTGGATTAGAGATGAAACAATTCTATTCAATATGGCAAGAATGCAATATCAACTTTTTCCAATCATTCTTATGTTTTGCCCACTCCTTCATCAAGCATCTAAAGTCATTTCGCCGAACTTCTTCAAAACAAGGATATCAGAGCCAAGCATGTTAATGAATCCCATAGAAGACGGTGAATGGGCTGGAATTAGAATCAACCTGCGACCACATTCTCCGAAATAACTGGCGTAGACAGAAGACGTAATTTTAGACTGCAATGTCAATGCTATCATCTTGTCGGCATTGACCTCAAATTTCAACAAACTAGTGCTTTTATAACTTAACCAATGTATTGCCCCATTCCAATAGGCACCGCGACCAAGACCAGTTTCTTGCTTTTGAGAAACATTTCTCCAATTCCTACGTACTCTCCGAATCGTAGACATCAATTTTAACGTTGAAATTGAAGTAGTACTGACTGGCCACGATAACTTTGTAGTGAGGTGATTTCGAAGGATCAAAGGCCAAGTAAGCACCGCGAACACAAGTTAATCGAGATGGAAATCCAGTTTCAGGAAGTATTGTGTATTTATTCGTGGTCAGATTACAAACAATGAAGAGAAAATGACGGCACAGGACGTGTTTTAATAATTAATACCTGCCAAGGACATGCTAAGAACATTTGTTAATGTTGAAAATGTCCTTGGCGGGTATTAATTATCAAAATACGTCTATGGCCGTCATTTTCCCAACAATGAATTGAATTGGGTTGATCTGTAACCATTGGGATCCAAGTAACGAGTTTGAAACAACAGTAAGTCATTGCAGGAGTGTTGAATCGTAGTCGGGAAGTATTTAACATCGAGGAAGGAGAGAGACGGGAGGAGATTCCGGTGGCCGTGAAGCGAGACGGAGTCGAGTCGGCCATCGGATCGCGGTAGAAATTTAAGCCCGAGATTATAGGGCTAGGGTTTCCCGCGAAGTGGTTGGTGGCGAGTTGGGAATCAGACAAGCTTAGCCTATGGAACACAAGAACAATCAAAAAGGAATTGGAGCCTCTCTGATTTTCAATTTGGACTGGACGAGACATTCCATGTCTAGATCGTTCATTGCTGCAATCGATAATTCAAATTTGTTTAAAGTCTCTGATCAAATCCAATAGGAATCTCTCAAGAAATCCGAACCATTTATGTGGATGGATGATTGGAGGCTAGTTTGGCACAATGATATGCACACAATTCTACTTTTGATAGAGTATGTGAAGAAACTAAGGTCCATACAGTCTCAGATTCTTTTCTTTTTTTTCAATCGGTAGGAGAGATCATTTTTTTTTTCACGGAGGAGGAGAGATCATTACATCATGCATGAAGTATACAAAGTACAAATTAATTTAGAGGACACTACAACCATTGTATGAGAGTCCACGAGATAACAAGGTCCAACAACAGAACCAACACGATAAATAAGCCCATCACAGAGACCACACCTCACTTTAAACCCAACTCAATTACAATCCATATTAAGGGGGAAAATAACCCCAACAAATACAAATGAAAGAATACCCACACGCAGGTGAGAAGACTCGAACTCCTAATCTCTTAGTAAGATACAAGAGTACTGACTAACTGAGTTAGCCTCAATATATTGGTTCACTCTCAGATTCTATTGTACTACCAATAAAATGAACCTTAGGACTGTGAAATAGCAACCTGGTTTATAACCATGATGATCAAAGAATACAGCAATCTGATAAATAAAAAAATACTCAATGTCAAGAAGTCAAATCATTGAGAGGTTAAACAAGGAAAAAGTAAAAAACCCGAGCTAGCTCCAGAAAACATGTGCTCCATATTATGCATGCCATTTTTTTTTGGTTAAAAAGTACTTCAATAAAACGAGAAAGAAATTACATAAGCATATGTCTGGGATATGAGATCCCCAAATAGTCTGCATGAAGCAGATTAGAGATACAAATCGGAACACTAATGTAAAAATACAAGTTGCCTACTGATATTGGCTTATCAGCCGCAAGTGCATCTGCACACCTATTGGCTTTTCGGAAAATGTGTTTGATGTTGAAGTTGTCAAACCGTCGTATGAGGGACCTGCAATCGAAGATGATGTTACTGAGCGGGTGATTATCAATGTTCACTGCCGAAACAAGTTGGGTGGCAACTTGAGAGTCCGTTTCTACTTCCAGATTTTTGAAGTCTTCCATCAGCGTAATTAAGCCCGTCCCTAATAGCCCAAAGCTCTGCCATGGTACTAGAGGTGCGTCCCTAATTATGCATGCCATTGCTCAAACAGGGGATAGGCTTTCGATATATGGATGAGCAGTTGCATAAGGCTGTACATAGCAAATCAATTCACCTGGCACCGCATCACGAAGCACATTCCATGTCTTCAACTGCAGATTATACGAAATAATCTTCCCTGGCAAAGCCAATATGAGTGAATAACCTTTTTCTTCCTCTTCCTTGACAACAGACAATATAGAAAAGCTTCTAGTCCAATAGGGTGCGATTGGTGGGAGCGCATGGAACTCACACTCCATCGTCCAACTGCCATCATCCTTGTCCATCTCTAGGATTTTGAATTCCACCTCATCCGGATTATGATCCAGAATAAGAATCAAACGGCCACCACATTCTCCGAAATACCTAATGGACCACTCACAAAGAATTTTCGGTGCATTTGACATTTTTATCATCTTCTCTGAATAAACATCAAACCCTACCACAATATTCTCATCGCTTAACCAATGGATAACACCACCACAAATCGCTGTGTGTCCAAGCCTTGCACCTGGTGGTGCAAGAATCTGTTTCCAAGATGCACTCTCTGAACAATATATATCAATATGAATATTTAAACGGCTGGGATAAAAACCCACAAATGCAACTTTGTAGCGGGGCGATTTCGAAGGATCAAAAGCCAAATAAGAAGAACCCAACCTTAGAAGATTAGGTCCATATGAAAATTCAATAGGTGTAGGGACAAGTGCATACTTCCCTGTAGTGGGATTACTAACCATGTAAACAGTAGGCTTTAAGTCGGCAAACTCGTATAACAGTAAGCCGTTGCAGGAGTGAGTGATTGATTGTAGAATTGAGTGGTAAAGTGGGATAGACTTCCAGGAAAAGAACCAACCCAAGATCGAGGGATTAGGGTTTCGGCGGGAGAGGGTGGTTGAGAATTGGGAACTGGATAAGAGAGAGAACCAATGCTTAGACACGGACTTGAACCGGATAAGGGATTTCGCACGCACATGTAGCAGGATTTCCATGAGGATATCGACGTTGTTGGCAATTACTTCCGCGGCCGGTGAGCTTTCCGACGACAGGGCGCCGGTAATCTGCTCTGTACTTCTACGGCATGCTTTCTTCACGTTCATGGTGCCTTGTATTTTTAGGGCTTCAATTTGAGGGAGAAAGGTGAACGAGGCTGCGCTAGGTCTTGTATTAATAGGTTCAAAAGTCAATACATTCCTCATTGAATCCGGAGTGCATGATGTCTCCCGTGTTGTCCCCATCCAAGTCGACCATGCTTGGCAACGAACCATTCAGATTGCATCTTGGCCAAACAAATTTTGACCACCCATTGATGTTCATCTTAGATGCAATCTAAGTCATCCGTTGCCGAGCATGGACAGTCCGGATTGGCCCAACACACTTGTTGTGGGACAGCATGCACCAAGGCCAATATTTTATAGAAACGATATGGGCATAAACAGGGATGTGTACCCGCCGAGAAGATCTATTAAAAATCAGCTCAACTCGATATCGGTAATTGCGTTTAAAATACATCCAACTTTGATTCAGAATTTTAGGCATGAATTCTGGAACAAAGTTGCATGGTTTGTAAACACCCTTAACTATATCAAATTGAGCTCGTCTTTTTTACAATAACCCAAAATAAAATGTTTCGACAAAATGGACGGCACTGATCATTTTTATGGGCCGATCATTTTTATGGACCAGAGACAGCCCATAAAAATGATCAAGCAGTTCCAAGGCAAAAGGGAACACAATCGTGGCTCATTCGTTCACTTATTACTATTTGACTATTTGTAGTTGTCTCAATACTGAATATAGAAAAATGTCACTAACACAATAATACAAACATCATACAGATAACAATTTTTTTTTTAAATCGGCAAATGCAAGTATTGTTAGAATGATAATATTAACGCATTGAAATAGGAGTTTAACTCCTGATTTTATTTCTCCTAGCAACTAAGTGCACAATATAAATAACATGTTGATGCGACGCTGTATGATTAGCAATTGAGTTGATGACTGTCTTGATATTACTAATCATACTGTGACACATCGACATATTATACTTAAAGTTGTGTTAGCCGGATTATTTTAAAAAACAGATCGCCATCCACAGAATACTCAAACACAGCTAAAGAAAATTACGAAGGGGTAGACCCTAGAATTTGGTATATGTGGCTCTTGTTAGTCAGCTCAATCTGAAATTGTGCGTAAACCCTTCCCCCGAACATTCGTTCGGTGATCCATGCCATTACCCTTCAAATGGTATAACCCCAAGCCCGATTTGATTTCCAGGGGCAGGCCGGGCAGACAACTCACTACAAAAAAATGTATGTTCAGTGACGAAAAAGTGGCGACAAAATTTAATTTCGTCGCTAAATGATTATATTTGGCGACAAAAAAATAAATTCGTCATTGTTTTGACAACTTCTGCGATGAAATTATTTCGTCACCAATTTTAACTATTTACCAACGAAAAAGATATTTCCGTCACCAAAGATACCTATTTGGCGACGAAATAAAATCTTCGTCGCCAAATGAGTAAAAAAGGAGACGAAATTATATTTTGTTGCCAAAGATAACTATTCGGTGATGAAAAAAATATTTCGTCGCCAAATGGACCAATTTGGCGACGAAAAATATTTTCATCCTTTTTTTTTTTTACGTTTTCAGTGACGAAATTTATGAATTACGCTTTGTCACCAATTATATTTTGGGCATAACTCTTTGCTCAGAATTCCGATTGAGATAATTTAAATTGGGTTTGGACAATAACATAAAGAGTTACGACTTTCATATTTATCAAAATTGCTAATTTTAATGTTTAATGGTTCAAAATATATTTTAATGTTAAATGTATGTGTTATATATTAGATATTTCAAACATATGTTAAAAATTGTGTGTGGTGTAGTTGGTTAAAGCTTGCGTTCAAAACCTAGGAGACGCAGGTTTAAAACCCAGTAGGAGCAAGAAAGTGGAATTTTTTTCACATATGAGAATGTATTTTGTGACAAAAAATTTTGTCACCGATTTATTATATTGGCAGCAAAAAATTTCGTCACTAATGGGTCACCTTGACGAGCCAAAGGGAATAATTTGTGACGAAATTTTTTGTCATCAAAAAGCACAATAGGTGACGAAGAAAATTTCGTCACCAAGTCATTTTTCCATGACGAAATTTTTCATTACCAAAAGGCACTATAGGTGATGAAAAATAGATTTCGTCACCAGGTAGGAATCCTCGACAACCTTTAGTCGACAAATTTTTTTTCGTCACCTATATTATTTGTGATGAAAAACATGCAATTTGTGACGATTTTCATTCGTCATCCAATGCAATTTTTCTTAAAGTGACTCTACCTACCTAGCCTTGAGACATGTTATGAAATGTACGTTTCAATCCAGAAATAGCTGGCATTCAAGGAGCTAGCTATTCATATCCTCCTTAAAGTACAAAACACGAACACAGCTACAACCTCAGTACCCATGGTAGACGACACAGACCCATTCAGATAAATGTCAGGACACGCACAAATATATATGTGTCACAGACTCACCTACAAACCATGCTTCGTAGGCTCCAAGGATTTCTGGGAGAAAGAATGAGGCCAGTTGAAAGCAATACATGCACTATGGTAGCACAGGGTTCCGTGGCAGAACTCACAAACTTGTCACGCCCAACATTAGCTGAGACATGTTTTGATCGAAGACAAACTTGGGGACACTTAATTTTCTAACCAGGAGGCTGTGGCAACATTTGTCCTAGAAGGGAAAGCTAACCCTTGGACGCTGCTCTTACTAAGAAAAACGAATTGCACAAAGCACAACTACGACCTTACAGTGGATCATCTAATTTGTGTTTGTGTTTTATATGAACAGGTTGAGAGGGATCGAACTTTGAGAACTGTTTACAATAACATATATAGTCCATAGAGACACTACGGGCCGGACTAATGAAGCTAGAGCCACCAACAAGGTTTGCACAGGAGATCAACCTATTTGCATGCACGCGAAACCCTTCTTGTTGTAGCATGTATTCTTGATTCCTGATCAACAAGTTTTTCTCACCGATGAAAATACAAGAAGGCCGCGCTAGGAGCTGCTAAATAGGATGAAACTCTGATAAATATGGATGCTCACTATATAGTTTTTTGGTTTCGTTGATCTTACGTAAAACATCCATGGCAGTTCAGGTTTATTTTTTCATATGGGTATTCTTATATGCCAAAAAACATTTACCCACCACATAATACTTCTAAACATGAAAGACATGCAGTGAGACGAATAATGCTTTCTACAATAAGAACACCATGCCCAAATTATAACATGACAGAAAAATAGAAAACCAAACCGACAAACATAAAAGAGGAGCTTGAGGTTAAGCAACGTCTCCATCGCACTCTTTAGCGAGTGCGATTTGTTCAGCAATTACTTCACAAATTGTATCTCTCTCGGTTACTGACTTGAAAGATGTGCTCAAGAAGATAAATTACAGCAATCCAAGATAGAAACATATTCAATGTCTCAAGAAGTCAAATTCATTAAGAGATTAACGACCGATTAAACAAGAAAAAAGAACAAAAACACGAACTCCAGAAGGCACATACTCCATGTTATGCATGACATCAAACAGGGGATAGGCTTTCAATATACGGATGAACAATTGTATTTGGAGGTATATCACAAATCGATTCGCCCGGCACCACCTCACAAACGACACTCCATACCTTAAACTCCATAATATACCACAGATTATACGTAATAACTTTTCCAGGAAAAACTTCGCGCGGAAAAGCTACTATGAGTTCATAGCCTTTTCCTTCCTCTTTCTTGACAAGAGACAGAACAGAAGAATAATAATTCCAATAGGGTGTGGTTTGATGAAGAAATGCAGACATTAGACGCAAATCGACCTCACAATCTATCTTCCAACTGCCATCATTCTTGTCCATCTCTAGGATTTTGATGACCGTATGATTTAGAATAAGAATCAAACGGCCACCACATCCTCCGAAATACTGAATCTTGTCTGCTCGTTGAATCTTGGGTGCCTTTGGCATTTCTATCATCTTTTCTGAATCAGCGTCAAATCCCACCAACATATTCTCATCACTGAACCAATAGAAAACGCCACCAAAAAACGCCGCATGTTTAAGCTCATGCCCTTTTCCGGGTGCACGAATCTGTTTCCAAGACGTACTCCCCGAACAATATATATAAATTCCAACATTAAAATTGTCATAATAATAATAACAACTCAGCAATACAACTTTGTAGTGAGGCGATTTCGAAGGATCAAAATCCAAATAAGCACGTAACATACGAGGATTATACCAATCTGAATATACAATAGGTTCGGGGATTAATGCATATTTCTGTATAGTCGGATTATAAACCATGAAATAATGCTTACTAGTCAAAACATACTCAATTAACAGTAAGCCGTTGCAAGAGTGATTGATTTTTGGTCGAATTACGTGCTCATGAGGCATGGAGGAAAAGAACCAACTTGAGATCGAGGGATTAGGGTTTCGGCGAGAGTGGGTGATTGAGAATTGGGAATTGGTTATGAGAGAAAACCAATGCTTGGAAACGGACTTGAACCGGATTAGGGATTTCGCAGGCAAACATAGAAGGATTTCTTTGAGGAGATCGACGTTGTTGGCAATTACATCCGCTGCCGGTGAGATTTCCGACGAAGGTGCGCCGGTAATCGGCTTTGTTCTCTTTGTTCTTTTACTGGTTGCACTCCCGATCATGGTGCCTTGGATTATGGTATCAATTTGAGGTGAACGAGGCTGCGCTAGTACTTGTATATATAGGTCGAGAGGTCAATAGTAGTAGGGCTGCTGGTGGATCAGTTTTGGGCGAATCGGTTTCGATTCCCAATCCGATCCGCTCGCGCCATATTTCCATTTTCTCCATCCAATTAAGTTACCTTTGTCCATAAAAATTCTAAAAGTCCAAAATAACATCATAATGAAATTGCTAAATCACCAAAATAAGAATTTTAGATTAGGATTTTGAATATGCTTTTGCCTTTTAGTACTTTTATTTATTTACTCCCTCCGTCCCTTTTTAAGTGTCCTGCTTCGTAACTCTAACTTATTAAAAAGACATCATCATTATACATTTCACATCAACTTTTTCCTCCACTTTCCCTACTTACCCATCATCATTACACTTTTACTCACTAACTTTTCAAAATGGAATCTACTTTTAGGGACAAAATAGATAATTCACCAACTTTTACCCACTAACTTTACAAAATGGACACTTATTAAGGGACAGCCCAAAATAGAATACTGGTCCGTAATAAAGGGACGGAGGGAGTATTTTTTTTTTGGCCGGATGGTTCGGTTTGACTGCCAACTGAACCGATCCGCATCCGACTGAATTGTGATATTAGTATCTCTATCTGTCCGTAACCAACCTCAGTTTGGTTCATTGGCGGTTCGGTTTGGGCGGATTGGTCCATCTACTGGGCAAACTTAGTCAATACATTGCTTATTTAAACAAAGTTTGAGTTTCATTTAATATGTCATCACTTTTTAATTGAAACTCACATGATGAGCTTTCTCACATGCACAAATTCAAGCAAAAACGCCTTCCAAAAGCTTAGTTACTCAAATGAGCAAATTGGTTCTCAAATTGGAGTTTCGATGCTGTTCACATCAAAGGAAAAACCAATGTTCTTCCAGATTTTTTTTATCTTGCCTGAAAAAGGAGATAAACCAGCTTTCAAAAATCAAAACAAATTCTTTCAAACTAAAATCTCTTGTCCTTATCTGTTTTTCCATGATATCATGTTTTGAACCAGCCAACCTTCATTTTCACCTCCAGAGTCACATTTTAGAGTTTAACTCTTCTCTCACGATGTGTTCAAATGTGTCAAAACCTCCAGCACGTCCATTTACCGATATGAAGCAAATTCCAAGACAAAAAGAAAGCAAAAAGTCTAGTTACACTTAAAATATAACTCCAAACACAACTGTCTCCAGAGTCGTTCAATGCAGTTGAAGATCCACAAGCATCAAACAGCTCCGAACGCAGTTGTGCCGGAGTCGTGTTGGTAGCTTTGCTCAAAAGAAACAAAGTCGTGGCTCATTCGTTCTCTTGTAGTAAACAAGAAATTCAGCTTTTGAAAAACAGATAATTTTTCGACTCATCTTCAGGAAAAGTAAAAATATATACAAGATATTATATTGAGAATAAGTAATTTTGATTTATTTCTTAGCTTATTTTTGTCTTTGTCAATGTTTTTTTTTTTTTTTTGATAGGCGTCTTTATAAATGTTATGGAGATTTTATTAAGGTTTTAGTTAAGCTGCCCAGGTACTGCAAGCTCCATCACAGTTGAATTTTCAGCAGTCGCTATGAGGACATTGTCATTTCCGGTCACTACTATCCCCTAAAGAGTGAGCTGCGTTATTCCCCTGACTATCCCCTAAAGAGTGAGCTGCGTTATTCCCCTGTGCATAAGCCGCAGCCCTTTCAGAGCTTTCACCGAACTTAATTGGGGTACAATTGGAGAAGAACCAAAAACATTAATTGGGGTACAATTGGAGAAGAACCAAAAACATTCCACTGTTTCCAAATTGGTCCAACACACTTGAGCAGCCTACTCCACCATTTTTGAGTTACTACTTGTATTGAGTGAAACAACTCCCACCACCACTTTCATGGATGAAGCAACCTGGTTTATAGGAGATGAAAATTTCATAGGAGATGAAAATTTCACCCCACAATTCCTCAAGAAATACCTCACAAAGGAGACCCGCGAGCATTTCCTAGCAAACAAATTCTCACCAGTAGCAATCGCGTTTTGTTTAGAATTCACCACATAATATGTATAATCTTTTGGTGGACACTTGAGGCTCCACAGCTTCTTCCATCCCCTGGGCGGCGGGTTAAAAGACGGACCAGGGAAGTGGGCATTATTGCCCAAAAAGTAGATTCTGGGCAAAGTGATAACCTGACTTAAACATTATAAATCCCACTGGGAGGAATCTTTCCACACTAAATTATCAATTTCCCCAGTCCATGAGATAGGAATAGCCATAATAGAGGAGCAAACATCCATGGGGAAGGAAGTAAATTCTGATTCCATTCTCTCTTATCGTCAGATAATAATTCATGAACATGCCAGATGTACCTGGAATATTAACCGAACTATCATTCCAGATGTTAATTGAAAGTCCATTCCCCACCTTCCAAAAGGAACCAGCTTTGATGCCTTCAAAACCGGTGCCCAAAGATAATCAGGTTCTGTAATAAGCCTCCGAAATTGCTTCAGCAACAGGGCAATATTGAAAGCTCTCAGATCTCGGAAACCCATACCAGCACACCCTTGTGATTCTGTCATATCCCTCCATTTCTTCCAACGGATTTTACCACCCCTTTGGTTTTCGCCCCACCAAAAACGACTGATTGCAGAACTGACTTCCTTTCACAAAGTAATAGGAAACATAAAGCACATCATTGAATAAGAAGGAACAGCCTGGGCAATAGATTTGTTAAGGACTTCCCTTCCTGCCGGCGTTAAAGCAATATCTAAGGTGAGCTTCTTTAGAATGCTGAGATTAGTAAGATGAATTCTAATCTATCATTGATATGACAACATTTGTATGGTAAGGGGATAACATGGTTATACTGGTTTATTTGTTGCAGTTGGTTACAACAACACAGATTGAAGAAAGATAATTAGTTGACTGACGAGCAATTAGAATATAACGAGGAGGCATGGACTATTTGGCTTCCATTTTTTAGATTCTTTAGTTCGAATTCTTCTTGTATTGTTCGTTTACTGTCTTCTTCATACATTCGAATCATGTTTAAGGTGGAACGTAATGTAAGAACTAGATGAAGAACACAATCAAGCCCAAAACATAATATCAGAAAATATGGATTACTTAGGATTACGAAAGATGTTTTAGTATCACGTTCTTCATACTTATTGTACACCAATTACTAGCAAAATGTTCAACTTCTTCAACAATGGGAAGTTGATTAGTTGAAAACTTCTACAAAAAGAACATCTGGTCCCACATCTACGATTCGTTCAGATAGGAGATAGAGTTTCAAGAAAGGGATAAGCACAGCCATTCCCATTCACACCGTCATCAATCAATTTACCTGGCTCCAGATCAAGAAGCACATCCAATGTATAGCACTTCAGATTATAGGAAATCACTTTTCCCGGAATGGCCAATACCAGCGCGTAATCTCCATCCTTCTCACCCTTCACAACACACAGCACATAAAACTCAAAGAATTCTTCCATCCCAGGAAATGCGCGTGCTATGGTTCTACGATCGACCCCGTACTTCACAATCCGACTGCTAGTGTCACTTTCCAGCTCTAGGATTGCAAAAGCAGAGGTTGAACTAGTCTGAACAAGAATCAAACCGCCACCACATTCTCCGAAATACTTGATATTTCTATTAGCAAGAAGAATGCTTGGACTCGGAGGGAGTGGCACCGTAATCACCTCCTCGGCATCAACGTCCAATCTCAAGAGAACATTCGCATGAGTTTTACTCAACCAATGAATCGCTCCATTCCAAAAGACACCGCGACCCCAGCACGAATGCGGCGGAAGAATCTTTTTCCAATTCCCACCCTCCGAATCGTACATATCGATCTCGAAAGACCAGGGTTCCGACTTGCTACGATTGTAGTGACTGCCCACGGCCACTTTGTAGTGAGGTGATTTCGACGGATCGAAAGCCAAGTAAGCACTGCGATGAAGAGCCTTTCGAAATGAAAGTCCACTAGGTTTAGGAAGTACTTTGTGCTTCTGCGTGGTCACATTACAAACAATGTATATCGGTTTGCGCTTAAAACCAGTCTCGCACAGCAATAAGCCATTACAGGAGTTCAGAATCGTAGGTTTAGAGTCATTACCTTCGAGGCCATCGAGAAAGGAGAGAGACGGGATATTCTTGTGGTCGTGAAGCGAGACGGACTTGAGTCGGCTCTGTTTGTAGAAATAGATGCCTGAGATTGAAGGGCTAGGGTTTCTGGAGGAGTGGGTGGTGGAGAATTGGGAGTGGGAGATGAGGGAGAGCCAATCCCTGGACACGGACTTGAATCGGATTAGGGATTTCGCCGGCAAACGTAGTAGGATTTCGGTGAGGAGATCGACGTTGCTGGCAATTAATTCCGCCGCCGGTGACATTTCCGAAGGGGATCCTCCGCCGGTGGCCGCCGCCTTCGGTGTTTTGTTTGATGATTCCATGGCCATTGTGGTTGCAGCGAAGTGATTGCAGGGGAAATTTGGGGATTTAAAGGTAGTTCAGACCGGGTGGAGAGAAAGACCACTTTCTCCTTTGGGCACTCCATTTTTGTAATTATCCAAGCTCCTCCAAATCCGCTCGTGTGTACAGCTCAGTTTAAGTGTGTTTGAGATGAGTTTGTTTCATAAACAGGCTAGGGATGGCCATTTCGTCTAACCCGTCTGTATCTGATCCGATCCATTTCTCGTGCCCGAAAGGATGAACAATTTGGAGATCTGTTTTGGAGATCGGGTAGGATATGAGATTTTTTTAAAAAAAATTTCGGGGATTGGATAGGAGGCGGGACAGACGTGGGAAAGGGCTTCTGATATTGGCGGAAAAGAGTTATTTACGGAATTGAAAATCTTAAGAGAAGGCTTACAGCAAGAGATAACAAGCTAATTAAATTGCTCAAATATTGGAGATGGATGGAGAATTGTTCTCCAAATGCATCAACTGCGCTTGTAAAGTACAAGTATTTGACTATTCATGTTACAGTTGCTTCTAGAGAGACACGCTTTTCCAAGTTTTATTGAATCTTACATTCTTTTTTTGAACAGCAGTTGAATCTTACATTTGCTTGATTAAGTCACAAGAAAGGTTGAATGAAATATCCATCAAGGACAAACACATGATTTGTGTACAACGGGAGCTTGAATTACGTGTATTTCAATACTGACATAAATTATACATTCTAGTTTTAGATATAGCTACTTGGTAGGTCTAAGTTTTGTATTTATATACGAAGCCATCATTTTATTTTACACACGAGACCCAAAAATTGTTGATAACTCATAATTATAAGGAAGTTTTTTTTCTTCCAACCAACTACAATTAGTTCAACAATTTTTTTCATCCAATTAACTTGCAGGGCTAATCTTATTGAACTTTTTTAAATTAACAAGGAGTACAATTATAGAGAATTTTTGGAGGTGTGCAGGGGCACGGGCACCCCTTTCCGTCCGCCCCTACTCCCCCATCCGAGCTGGTGAATATTAGAAAGGGTGGGTAAATTATAGTTAACCCCCTCAAACTATGCCTCGGAGACACTTTACCCCTCAAACTTTTATTTTTAGCACTTAACCACCTCAAACTAACGGAAATGCAGAACCGGCTAACTTCCGTAATGGAGAGGATGTAAGTTACGGTTTTGCCCTCTATTGAAAAACGCTTACAAAAGGATCAAAACCCATTTTTTTGCCAAAGCATTCCTCTACCCTTTGAATTTCCTCCCCTTCCCCACATTTTCTGAGTGGCCAAAAAAGGACTGTTGTTGTAATGACCCGGATTTTCGCCATATTTTTTTTTAATACAAAATTTGAAATGTTAAATACTAATTCAATAATTAGTTATATTAATTAATTAAAATACATTATCATGTGTATAATTGATATTACTAACAAACTTGTACATGATATATATATATATATTATACTTTCGATATACATGGATCCATACCTATCCCTTATCCTTCCTAACTACACCCTAAAAACTCTAACTAAAGTTCTATCCAAACAAAACCCATACTTACTTTCCACGTTCCCACATTCCACCACCTCTACATCACCCCTATATTTCATCCCCTCTTTTTGTGCAAAAACCAAACCCACCTTCCAATCCCCATTTATATTCGGCTGAGATAGAGGAGAGAGAAACACAATTACTCCCCCATCCTTTTTATTTTCGAGAGAGAGAGAGAGAATATTAGCATCCAATTATACCTTTTTCTTCTCTTGTTTTCTTTTCTTTTGTTTTGCCGAGAGAGTACTGAAAAAGGAAGGAAAGAAAGGAGAAAAAGAAGGAAGAAAGAAGAAGATCGTCCATCGCGCCGGTGCTCACCTCTACTTTTTTTAAATCCTAGCTAGAACTCCAAGGACAAAGGTAGATTTTTCTTTACCCCTTAACCCTAAATATACTATGTGATTATTTTGTGTACAGTGGTTTTATACGAGCCTACCGACAAGATGAAGATTTTAGAAAAAGAACGACGAAACCCATACTCGATGTCCTGGCCAGCATGGCCGCCATAACAAAACTCGCTTCCGCTATATTGGACCTCGTGGCTGCTTTATGTTACGCCATGGTCGTGGACTCTGCTCTTGTATTTATTTATTTATGTTTCCTAGAAATTTACTTGGTGTTCGGATTAGATCTTGTTTGGAATGTATATCCTGTTTCGATGCGGTTTGACGCAATTTTAGTGTAAACACTATAATAGCATTTCGTATGGATAGCCATAAAATAAAACTAGTTATGTTATTAACTTAGGATTTTCTGAACTAAATACAAAATGAAATGAAAAGTGGCGGCCCTCCACCTAGCAGCCGTAAGACTCGATTTAGGACAAAAATAGATTTTTAATCATAGACTCAATGTTGATTGTAATGTTCCGTGATGGATTTGTATACTTATCTGTTAATGTCATTGTATTTTTATTTGAGTAGAAGAATAAAAAAATCTAATAAACTTCTTTTACAAGAAATATATAGAAATGTCCAGTTTAGTGATTTAAAAAAAAAAAGAAACTCTAAACTTAATAGTTATTAGTAAAGTAACCCAAGGTTTACGAAATAACTATTCCATCCCAAATAATAATAAAAATTACTAAAATGAGTCTATGTGCGAAATCCTAATGAAACCCAAAAGTCACAAGGACAAATTCTAATACTTTATGTGAAATCCTAATGAAACCCAAAAGTCACAAGGACAAATTCTAATACTTTATGTGAAATTCTTTTATCTTTTGAACTATCAAAAATGTTATGTTTCATTAATTCCGTATGAACTGTTGTTATTATTTATTCCCCTGCGATTACTCTGTTATGAAAATCTATCAAGATTTTTGTGAGGTTAGTTTGAACTTAAGCCCACTGGAGATGAGTGTGCGGCGGTTCAATTATCCTGTATAGGTGGTGATATTATGATATGTTTACTCGTCGTTTGAAATGATTGCTGGTTGATTGAACTGAGAACGTAGAAAGGATATTATGGGCATTGGATGAGTTGTGGACTTAGAGAAATTATGTAGATGTTGTCATGGTTAAAGGAAAAAGGAAATAGATGAAAGGTTGTGGGCTTAGCAGGACCTCGGGGGTAGCCTGACAGGACCTCGTGTGATCGGGGGTAGCCTGGTAGGACCTTGAGGACAGCCTGAAAGACCTGATATAGCTAGGGTGGCCAAGTAGGACCTCAGGGGTAGCCTGGCAGGACCTCAAGTATTGAGGGTAGCCTAGCAGGACCTTGAGGGCAGCCTGATGGACCTAGAATTGTGATGGTGGCCAAGCAAGACCTCAGGGGTAGCCTGGCAGGACCTCAGGTATTGAGGGTAGCCTAGCAAGACCTTGAGGGCAGGGCAGCCTGATGGACCTAGAATTGTGAGAGTAGCCTACTAGGACCTCGACATGTTGAGGGTAGCCTAGTAGGACCTGTAAAGTATGTCCAGTGAAATTCTGAGTTTGGAACGTGGTGAATACTGCGGTGTTAGAATGATTATAGGAGTTGAGATTCTGGAATTTACTTAAGTTGATGTTTATATAATAAAATAAATTTTGTGCTCTTCGATTATTACCTCCTTTTATATTAAATGTGATTGCTTGTAGAGTAAGGGTTAATAGGTAAGATTTATCTATTGAGTGTCAAAACTCATTTTAGTGCCGTTTGGCCTGGCGTTTCATGCCATGTATTCAAAAGATAGGAGGTGATCAGCATTTTCAGGAAGACAACCCGATTGTTGAGACTAAGCAAGAAGAAGTTTGGAACCCATATCAAAATTAGTGTTCTGGTCTTCTTTTTTTTTGTTAAATAAAGTTATCAGACTTCTGTACGCGTACCCTTTGAAGTTCTGATTTGTTTTTAGTATTGAATTTTCAGATTTCAAGAAATGTAATCTTAAATGATTATATTTATTTATTTATTTTTACTCAAATTATGTTTATCATTAATTTGGTATTTGAGATTTCCGCTGCTAAACTCTGTTTAATAAAATTTCATTTCTTAAATTAGTTTTATGGATTATTAAATCAATTAAAAAAGATTTAATTAACGTGTCCGAAAATCGGGGCGTTACAGTTGTTACAACTGAAGGTGAAGAGCTTGGAGGAAGAACGCGAATGGAGATTGAAGGAGAACGCAAACGGCAATGAAGAACCAGATCTGGAAAACAGAAAATGACAAAAACGATGACGCAAGCATGCCGGAGCTGACGTCTCCGACAAAGAAAACCAGTTGAGCTCGACGGCGAATCGCCCCGCTGGATTGGACGAACGTGCAGAGCCAGAGGACCAGTGGGTTCAAACCCGATCCGGTTCCAAGTGACTTGATCGAGTGGGACTCCAGGAAGGACTAGGCCGCACTCCGAGCACACGATGTCGCCGGTCAAGTGGTCGAACACCACCTCCGTTGCGCGCTTGCAGTCCGAGCAGTACACGCCAGCCATTGGTTTGTTGACAAATTGTTTATATGGCTGGGTCTTCATTTGTTCAGATGATCAGATTAGATGGTCAATTGAAATTCATGAGTTGTAGGTAATCGGAGGGGGTTGTGAACTTGTGATGGGTGTGACTTTACTGATTTTGGCTTTTTTTTTGTTTTTGTTTCTGGCTTTGGTTTGGTAATATACGTATATGTAGATGTATAGAGAATAGAAAGGGCAATAAGGTCTCATTTTTTCAAATAAGAGGGCATGTGCCATTTTCCATCCAATTGCTAACAGAATGGTAACAGAAGTTGCATTTCCGTTAGTTTGAGGTGGTTAAGTGCCAAAAATAAAAATTTAAGGGGGTGAAGTGCCTCCAAGGCATAGTTTGAGGGGGTTAGCTATAATTTACCCATTAGATAAAGGATAAGATTAAAATTGTTTGGTCATAATGATTACTTTGCAACTAAAAATACAAAAAAAAAAAAAAGTGATATTAAATGAATTTTTTTTTTTAAATCTTGTGCTTTATAGTTAGTACTTTTTTGGGATTAGTGATAGTATTTTAGAAATAATTTTAAAAATCTTGAAATGTTTGGTTACTATATTTTAGGATTATTCCTTAGTGATGAATATTTGAATTGGTTCTCAGAAATGAGTAATTTATATATGCATATTTTGCCCATAAAAATTCGTGAGAGGCCCCACCTTTAGTTTTCACTCCAGCCGCACTAAAAGGCAGGGCTGGTCTTGAGCAAACTAATACAAATTTTATTTTCCTTTTTTCGGGATTAGTGATAGTATTTGAAATGATTTTAAAAATCTTGAAATGTTTGGTTACTATATTTTCTAGTGATGAATATTTGAATTTGTTATTGGAAATGAGCAATTTATATACGTATATTTTGCTCATAAAAATTTGTGAGAGGCCCCACCTTTAGTTTTCACTCCAGACGCACTAAAAGACAGGGCTGGTTCTGAGCAAACTAGTACAAATTTTTCCTAAAGATGACCACAACAGCAAGGGGGGTTGATAAAATCTTGTTCTTTGAGAGGCTACTATTCAACGACACATCTATTGCACTATTTAGATGTGGTTTTTCTATCAAGAAAATTGGGCTTCGTCTTTGGGGGGGAAAAGTTACATATATAGCTTGGGACAGTTGTAAAATCATTCTACTAAATGAATCATCCTAAACAGATCACTACATAGCTGCGATTATGCGATTTAAGATTCATGAAGCCCGTCATCTTTCCCAGGATGGAAAACTAAGCAAACAATTGTCAAGTTACAAAGAATTTCGAAAAAGTCTCTATTGTAGCAACCGGACAAAGTATACGAAGAGGGTCACAAAACCGTAGCAAGAGCACGAAAATATGAAGGAAGGAAACTCAAAAATCAAAGAAGGAAAGACACACAAAAAAGGGCTCAAAATGTCGTGTATTTAGATGATCTACCTGACCCCAAGGCTGTAGCACCATTTGCAATAAGATCCATTTTTTTAATTCAAATTTCAGAAGCAAATAGCATCAGCAAAATCACCATTTAAATGGTGATGCACACGTCTGTAAGCATGTGATTAGAACAATCTTTCATCTTCAAGATGAAGAGGACAATTAGAGCTATAAAGACATTCCTATGCTATTTGAGAGGAGCACTTCTTCTATTCTCAGCATAACATATCCTCTTTGACGAGGGTGAAAGAACTCGATGAGGTCCTTAAATTTAACTGAGTTTACTTTTTTTCGTGTTTCCTAGCTAGGCAACGAATTTTACACACGCTCTTTTGAGATTCGACAATCGTGTTCGAGTTTATGCATGACAATAGGCAGACAATCGTATTCGAGTTGTGACTTGGTACAGCAAATTTCATAACTTTTGGATACTCAAATTTATGTACGTATCTCAAACCATCCAATAGAATTCCAAGCACAACGTTATGCCTCTTTGACGAGGGTGAAAGAACTCGATGAGGTCCTTAAATTTAACTGAGTTTACTTTTTTTCGTGTTTCCTAGCTAGGCAACGAATTTTACACAAGCTCTTTTGAGATTCGACAATCGTGTTCGAGTTTATGCATGACAATAGGCAGACAATCGTATTCGAGTTGTGACTTGGTACAGCAAATTTCATAACTTTTGGATACTCAAATTTATGTACGTATCTCAAATCATCCAATAGAATTCCAAGCACAACTAACTACTACAAGAAAACAGCACTAAAAAATACTACTATCATTCATAATTAACACAAAAATCGATCAATACGTGCTCCAAGCCTCCAACACATAAGATTCTCTTCAAACTGGAAATAAAGTTTCCATAAAGGGAAAAGCATAACTTTTCAAACAATTTTTTTTTGACTCAGGCGGCATTAGATCACGAAGCACATTCCATGTCTTGTACTTCGGGTTATAGGAAATAATTCTTCTAGGAGTAGCTAGCAAGAGAGCAAAACCTTTTTCCTTATCTCCCTTCACAGCACTCAGCACATCATATCCATCGAATTTATCGTAGCCTTTCCATTCCATCTCAGGGACTTCAGACATCAAGGGCCTAAGATTGACCCGACACTTGACAACCCAACCGGTGTAATCCATTTCCAGCTCAAGGATTCTGAATCCGCCAGGGCAGCGCGAACAAGACTGTATAAGAATCAAATCACCGCCACATTCTCCAAAATACATAATTTTGTGTCGAGGAAGAATTTTGGGCCGTTGAGGGTTCGGCATCACTAATATCTCCTCTGCATCAACATCAAATCTCTTTAGAACATTGTCATGATCGGTTAACCAATGGATTGCTCCATTCCAAAACGTACCATGACCATTAAAGTAGACTTGGTCTATAGCTGGGGAAACCCGTTTCCAACACAAACTCCGTGAACTGTAGATATCAATTTGACAAGGGTGGTAACCGAACAATACGACTTTGTAATGGTGAGGTGATTTTGAAGGATCAAAAGCCAAGTAACCACTGAAATGCCTAACTAATCCAACAGGTTTAGGAAGTAATGTGTATTTCTTTGTGGTGGGATTACAAACAATGTATTGATGAGAATAATCATGGGTACTACTAATATAGCACAATACCAAGCCGTTGCAGGAGTGCTTAACCCTAATTTTAGACTCAGGGAGGGAGACAGAAGGGAGATTACGGTGGCCGCCTTGAAGGGAGACGGAGCTGAGTGTGTTTTCAAAGTAGAAATACAAGCCTGAGATCGAGGGTGTGGGGTTGCGGGAGCAGTGGTCTCTGGCGAATTGGGTGTCGGAGAGGAGAGCGAGCCAATGCTTGGACACGATCTTGAATCTGATTGTGGATTTCGCAGGCAACCATAGAAGGATTTCCGTTAGGAGATCGACGTTGTTGACAATTAATTCCGCCGTCGGTGAGATTTCCGACGGAGCAACGTTGATAATCCCCGCCTTTCTTCTTGCTTGCTTATTCATTTTGCACTGGGTAAAGAGAACCGATTGGCTACTAGGGTAAAAGGGATTACAAGTAAAGTTGGGTTGGCTTAAACCTTAAGGTATGGTTATGGGCCTTACGGCCTTCACGGGTATGACTGATAAGGGTTTGTTTGGTACATATGAAAAAGAAAATGGAGGAAAGGAAATTTAAAAAGTTCTCCCTCCCTTTGTGCGATTGAGAAAAAAATTGGAAGGGAAACTAATACAAATAAGTTTTGAGAACAGTAAATTTCCCGGGAAATGATATTGACACTCCAAAAATTAATGCAGGCACTCCAAAAAATAAAAGAAAGTGGCTTTGGAGTTATACTGATTTTGGAGTGTCTGCATCAATTTTTGAAGTGCCAATATCATTTCCCAATTTTTGGAGTGCCAATATCATTTCCCAATTTTCCTCACACATTCCCCCTTACCCATTTTCCTGTCTTTTTATTTCCATTCCACAAGTTCCATACAGACCCTAAGTTTTCTATACAGATTTATTTTCCCTCTTAGTAAAAAGAAAATATTTTTGTTGGAAAAAAAATATTTTTTGACTCTTTATGAGGAATTTGTTTTTTAGATATTTACAAAATAAAATTTAAAAAAAAAACATAATTTGAAATATTTCTTACTCCTACCTTATTTTGTCTTTATCAATGTTGTAACAATTTAACTAAATTTTAAGTTTTTAGACTTCTCAAGAGAAAAATAAATTATGAAAGTTCCATTTAGGGTTTGGAGACCAAAATTACTGTGTATCACAATGGGAGATGCTTCAGTAGAATAGTTCTCGAGAGATTCTCATTTTATGAATTCGGAATTGAGGAGACTTCTTAGTTTGGATGATAGTAATCTTGAGGAGGAATGCAGGTTTGATTTCATACTTCCATAATTCCTACGTTTAGAACAGACTAGAATAGAACGTGATTCCTAATAGCATATTTATCTCACAATAATTTGAAAAAGGATAAATAATATTAAGATTTTGAGGAAAAGAATAAAAACTTTACAAAATAATATTAAGAATAAGTAATTTTGATTTATTTCCTAGCTTATTTTTTCTTTATCATTGTTATAAAGATTTTATTAAGGTTTTAGTTAAGCTGCCGACTCATCAGAGGTACTGCAAGCTCCATCACAGTTCAGCGGGTCGCTATGAGGACGTTGCCATTGCTGGTCACTACTATCCCCTAAAGGGCAAGCTGGGTTATTCCCGTGTGCATAAGCCGCAGCCAAATAATCTCCATGGGTCCCCAGAGCCAGCTTCAGAGCTTTCACCGAACTTAATTGGGGTACACTTGGAGATCGAAGACACAAGCGATCATCTGTTTCCAAATGGCCAAAAACACTTGAGCAGGTAACTCGATCATCTTTGAGTTATACTACTTGTATTGAGTGAAAGCAACTCCTCCCACCACTTCACGGATGAAGCAACCTGGTGAATCTGGTTAAAAGACGTACTAGCTAGGGAAGTGGGCATTATTGTCCAAAAAGTAGATTCTGGGCAAAGTGATAACCTGACTTAAACATTATAAATGCCACTGGCAGAATCTTTCCACACTAACTTATCAATTCCCCCAGTCCATGAGATAGGAATAGCCATAATAGAGGAGCAAATATCCATGGGGAAGAGACTATGAAGTAAATTCTGATTCCATTCTTTCTTATCGTCAGATAATAATAATTAATGAACATGCGAGAGGCCAGATATACCTGGAATATTAACTGAACGATCATTCCAGATGTTAATTGAAAGTCCATTCCCCACCTTCCAAAAGGAACCAGCTTTGATGCCTTCAAAACCTGTGCCCAAAGAGGATCAGGTTCTGTAATAAGCCTCCGAAATTGCTTCAGCAACAGGGCAATATTTAAAGCTCTCAGATCTCAGAAACCCATACCACCACACCCTTTTGATTCTGTCATATCCCTCCATTTCTCCGAAGGATTTTACCGTACCCCTTTCGTTATCGCCCCACCAACAGCGACTGATCGAACTGATTTTCTTGCACAAAGTAGTAGGAAACATAAAGCACATCATTGGATAAGAAGGAATAGCCTGGGCAATAGATTTGTTAAGGACTTCCCTTCCCGCTGGCATTAACACCTTTTGCTTCCATCCTTGAACTTTGGCCAATACTCTATCCCGCACAAAATCCTATGTTTGTTGCTTTGAGCTTCCCCAAGCAGTTGGGAGACGAGGTACTTTGCATTCTCATAACAAGGATACAAAAGACTGGTAGTATAGGAGTTCAAGGAACCCTATCTGGCAATCTCATAGTTATTACTCCCTCCGTCCCAAATTGAATAACGTTCGAATCATGTTTATAGTGGAACATAAAGTAAGAACTAGATGAAGAACACAATCAAGCCCAAAGCGTAATATCAGACAATATGGATTACTTAGGATTACAAAAGATGTTAAAGTATCACGTGCTTCATACACCAATTACTAGCAAAATGTTCAACTTTTCAGCTACGGGAAGTTGATTAGTTGAAAACTTCTATAAAAAGAAAATCTGGTCCCTCATTTACGACCTATTCAAATAGGAGATAGAGTTTCAAGAAAGGGATAAGCACAACCATTCACACCATCATCAATTAATTCACCTGGCTCCAGATCAAGAAGCACATCCAGTGTATTGCGCTTCAGATTATAGGAAATCACTTTTCCTGGAATGGCCAATACAAGTGCGTAATCTCCATTCTTCTTGCCCTTCACAACACACATCACACAAAACTTACAGAGTTATCTTAGGAAATGCAGCTGCTGCTATGGTTCTACGATTGACCAAGTACTTCACAATCCGACGGCTATTGTCACTTTACAGCTCTAGGATTAAGAATTGCGTAGTAGATGTATAACTAGTCTGAACAAGAATCCAATCGCCACCACATTCTCCAAAATACTTGATTCTTTTGTTAGAAAGAATTTTTGGATTTGAAGGGAGTGGCAATGTAATCATCTCCTCGGCATCAACATCGAACCTCAATAGAACATTCTCATTACTTTTACTTAACCAATGAATCGCTCCATTCCAAAAGGCACCACGACCCCAACACGTACCTGGTGGAAGAATCTTTTTCCAATTCCCACCCTCCGAATCGTACATAACGATTTCAAAAGACCAAGGTTCCGACTTACCACGACTGTAGTGACTACCCACAACAACTTTGTAGTGAGGTGATTTTTTCGGATCAAAAGCCAAGTAAGCACTGCGATGACTAGCCGATCGGGATGAAAGCCCACTAGGTTTAGGAAGTACCCTGTACTTCTGCAATAAATGAGAGTCAAAAGATAGCAAAACCAAAACTTACTTTATGATATTCATGGGAGCAATATATATACACCAGGAGGTCCATACTTGGATGGATAAGATTACAATCAACTTAACTGAATGAGAAAAGATAGGGAAAAGAAGATAAAGATAAACTACACTACAAGATGAACTACAACAACACAACATCTTAGCCTTAATAATTATCTTTTGGATTAGTTTGTTGTGTTGTTGTAGTTCATCTTGTAGTGTAGTTTATCTTTATCTTCTTTTCCCTATCTTTTCTCATTCAGTTAAGTTGATTGTAATCTTATCCATCCAAGTATGGACCTCCTAGTGTATATATATTGCTCCCATGAATATCATAAAGTAAGTTTTGGTTTTGCTATCTTTTGACTCTCATTTATTATGGTATCAGAGCCAAACTAAATTATCCATCTTCATTTTTTTTTCTTATGGAAGAAAAAACATCATCTCCGTCAAAGTCAATTAATGACTTTGATGATCCATACCTTATTCATCACTCTGATAGCCCTACCTCCATTCTTGTTTCACCCCTGTTAACACCAGATAATTATAGTACATGGGTTCGAGCAATGCGTATGGCACTTCATGCCAAAAATAAGTTAGGATTCGTCACTGGTGAAATTCCTAAACCCACCTCTCCTAATCAACTTCACCAATGGCAACGTTGCAATGATCTGGTTTCTTCTTGGATCCTTCACTCTATCTCACCAGAACTTCGGGGCAGTATCCTATACGACACGTCTTCTAAGGAAGTTTGGAATGATCTTCATGATCGTTTTTCTCAACCCAATGCATCAATGTTGTTCAAGCTAAAGAGAGAAATATCTCACCTTACTCAAGGAAACATGTCTGTGTCGCAGTATTTTACAAAGCTTAAAACTCTTTGGGATGAGCAATCTTCCTATATTGCACTTCCAGCTTGTACTTGTGGAGCCATCAAAGCAGTATCAGATGTATATCATCACGATGGTCGCATTACAAACAACAAGGTGTTTTAAACCGGTCCCGCACAACAATAAACCATTGCACGAGTTGAGAATCGTAGGTTTAGAGTCATTACCTTCAAGGCCAACGAGGAAGGAGAGAGACGGGAGACTCTTGTGGCCGTGAAGCGAGACGGACTCCAGTCGGCTCTGTTTGTAGAAATAGAGGCCCGAGATTGAAGGGCTAGGGTTTCGGGAGGAGCGGGTGGAGGAGAATTGGGAGTGGGAGATGAGAGAGAGCCAATGCCTGGACACGGACTTGAATCGGATTAGGGGTTTTGCCGGCGAACGTAGTAGGATTTCGGTAAGGAGATCGACGTTGCTGGCAATTAATTCCGCCGCCGGTGACATTTTCGACGGGGATCCTCCGCCGGTGGTCGCCTTCCGTCTTCTGTTTGATGATTTCCTGGCCATTGTTGCAGCGAAGTGATTGCAGGGGAAATTTGGGGATTTAAACGTAGTCACACCGAGTGGAGAGAAAGCCTTTTTTTTTTTTTCTTTGGGCAATCGATTTGTATTAAGGTGGAATCATACGAAGGAGAAGTTTTTCAGTGCCGAGCGGATATTGCCGACGTGGCACCCGCTCGGCGCATCTCAACCGTCCGATTCACTTTTGGACGGTTCGGATTGAAACCCTCTCTCTCCTCTTACCCCAACACTTTCTCTCTCCTTTTTCTCTCTCAAAATCTGAGGACGGCTCGGATGTACGAGCGGACACCACGTGGTACCCGCTTGGCACTGAAAATTTTTCCCATACGAAGACCTCTCAATTATTATTTTTTCTCATGGAAAATCTCTAATATTTAAAATTGTCCATACAGACTCCCTCAAATATAACAAATATAACCATTAATCAATCAATACCTTTTTGTCAAAAAGATTGTTAAGATGTGCAGGTCAGCGTGGGCAATTTTTATATATGAGGGGGTCAGTGTAGACAATTTGAGGGGTAAAATTGTCATTTTCCCTTATTCTATCAACAAAGTTAACTAATTTTTCATTTCATATAGTTGAGGAGGTCTGTATGGGCGATTTTAAATATTAGAGGGTCTACGTGAAAAAAAGTGATAGTTGAAAGTGTCTCCGCGTACTTTTACCTTGTAATAATGCTGCATATTATTATCGAAGCTAGCCGACCCCAAGTGATTGGGACATAAGGCTCGGTTTGATTTGGTTTGGTTTATTATTATCGAAGCTACTTAAAATCCACTCATGTACCGAGGGATCAAAGTTTGGTTGAGATCAGCTTATTTCATAACGGTCTTGCTATTGTCAGCCCACTAGGCTGACGATAAGCACATTTGAAGACAAAGAAAACACGTATTTCTGTGTACTTTTTATACCCTTTAATACACATTCACACACTTACTATTGTCAGTCCATTGGGCTGATTTTAGAATTTTCCATTTCATAAATTAAACACACTCAAATTGAACATATTTTTAAGTTCGTTTGGTTTTCAAAAAAGATACTAACATAAACGAGCCAGATGAAATGAGCAAATTACTGTTGAAATTTGATTTTCAAAACTTAACAAGATGAGGTTAGACCTTGTTCTCCTCAACTCTTTTGTTGGGGAGTTTTAGACTTTTGTCTTTATTAAAAAAAAATCGCGTTTGTTAATCTTGTGTAAAACTTTTGTAGATTATTACTTCATTTTGACATAGAAAAAGTAAAAAATTAAGTATGACTTTTACTCAAATATTTTTGGAAATATCCAAGATAAATCCAAAAGCTTATTTCAAAAACTATTTGGATAAAAGTAAAAAAATATATATATATTAACAAGACAAATCAATAATTTACAAAAGTTCGGCACCAAAGTGATAAATGCGATTTTTTTTAAAAAAGACAAAACATCCAAAAAAAAGTTTAAAAAGCAAAGAAGAATAAGGCCTTGAGCAGATTGTGTAAACAAAAAGAAGCTGCACACCCTCTTTTGGGATTGGAGCACTTCTTCTATTTCTCAGCGTAACATAACCCTTTTGTCAGAGGATTAAGATCTCGATGAGGTCCTTAAATTTAACTGATTTACTTTTTGTTTTCCAAAAATGTTACGCACACAACTGTTGTGTTGGTTGTGCACGTAATTCTAACCGTCCAGATGTATTTGGATGGTCTAGATTTTAAAATATATATCTTCCAAAGAAAAGTTTAACTTTTCCGGGAAAGAGTTTGAGCGAATTCTGGCCATTTATTACAGCAATAGACGGTTAGAGATTGGTTGTGTGTTGTGTTTTACACAACCGTTGTGTGTGTATCACTTTTGTTTTTTTTTTGACGTGTTTCCCAGACAACGGATTTTACACACCCTCTTTCATAACTTTTGGATACTCAACTTTATGTACGTATCTCAAATCAACCAATAATAGAATTCCAAGATAAGTAGGGATACGATCTCTGCCGTCATCCATATATATTCCATGGTGAGGGAAGTATTTGACTCTAGGAAATTTACAAAATAATCGGTTCGAATATATGATTAGTGAATTCGATTCTTAGTAATCAAATTTATGTTCGTACCAAAGATTACGGGGCCTTCCATTCCCATCCTGTCCATATTTCCAAGTTATATAACAAACATTGCTCTGAAGCCCTCCTGGCAGGAGATTTTCAGAAGCACGCACTTGCTCAACTAAGGACAGTGCACCATTAAGATTTGATTCGAATTGGACACACCATATAAACATTGGATTCAAATTATACTCCATCTTCTAGATTAAGAGGTCAAAAAGGGAATTGGTAATGCTCAAAACAGAAGAAGTGCTCCTCTTAAGCAATAGTTGCCGGTCAAGAGCAATAGTTTGTGGCCAAGTGCAATAGTTTGCGGCCAAGAGGAATAGTTTGAGGCCAAGAGGAATAGTTTGAGGCCAACTGCAATAATTTGCGGTCAAGAGCAATAGTTTGCGGCAAACAACGAATTGAACACACCGAGATTGGACAATCATGTTCGAGTTTATGAATGACAGTAGGCACATAGTTTGCGGCCAAGAGGAATAGTTTGAGGCCAACTGCAATAATTTGCGGTCAAGAGCAATAGTTTGCGGCAAACAACGAATTGAACACACCGAGATTGGACAATCATGTTCGAGTTTATGAATGACAGTAGGCACATAAATTGGCCAAAGATGAAGAAAAGCCATGGTCATTGACCTATGAAATATCAATGCCAATTTCATACTGAATGCACTATATATGTCAGAAGATGACATTAGAATTTGGGACAACCAACTTACCATATACGTAAGTGAAGTAAAAATCAGGATGTATTGTCATTGGACTCTTTCAACAGCAAAGAAAGAAGAAACCATATACAAATGAGCTTCTGAACATGAAATGGCATTAGGAAGATGAATCGAAACTTTTCTACAAAGGCAAAATATGCACCAACCACCTATTGATAATTAACACAAAAATCCATCCATACGTGCTCCAACACGTAGGATTCTGTTCAAACTGGAAAAAAAGTTTCACTAAAGGGAACGGCATAACTGTTCAAACCAACTGCTTTTGATTCACGCGGCACTAGATCACGAAGCACGTCCCATGTCTTTTTCTTCGGGTTATAGGAAACGATTCTCCCAGGAATAGCTAACAAGAGTACCAAACCTCTTTCATTCTCTCCCTTCACAGCACACAACACTTTGAATCCATGGGAGTAGTAGTTTCTCCAGGTTTCCATCTCAGGGAATGCAGCTATTAAGGGCCTGAGATTGACCCGACACTTGACAACACAACCGCTATAATCCCTTTTCAACTCAAGGATTCTTAATCCGTCGGGGCAGTACAAACGATACTGAATAAGTATCAAACCGCCACCACATTCTCCAAAATACATAATTTCGTGTCCAAAGAGAATTTTGGGCGACCAAGGGTTTGGCATTGCTATTATCTCCTCGCCATCAACGTCAAATCTCACCAGAAAATAGTCACCAGTTAACCAATGGATTGCTCCATTCCAAAAGACACCATGACCAAAAATATTTTGGCATGTGGAACACTTTTTTTCCCAACATAAACTCTGTGAGCTGTAGACATCAATTCGATAAGGGTCAAAAGGGCCCGGCCTGAAAGCGACGATTACTACTTTGTAATGGCGAGGTGATTTTGAAGGATCAAAAACCAAGCAACCACTCCAACCATTAACCAGTCCATCAGGTGTAGGAAGTAATGTGTATTTCTTTGTGGTGGGGTTACAAACAAGGTATTGTCGAAAATAACCATCGATGCTATTAATATAGCACAACAGCAAGCCGTTGCAGGAGTGTGCGACCTCAATTGTAGATCGCTCCCAGAGACTATCGAGGAAGGAGAGAGAGGGGAGATTATGACGGGGGCCGTGGAGGGAGACGAAGGTTAGTGTTTCTTGGTTGTTGAAATACAAACCTGAGATGGAGGAAGGTCTCGGGTTTCGGGTGGAGTGGTTGGTGGCAAACTGGGAGTCGGAGAGGAGGGAGAGCCAGTGCTTGGACACGCTCTTGAGTCGGATTGTGGATTTCGCAGGCAGCCGTAGAAGGATTTCCTTTAGGAGATCAACGTTGTTGGCAATTAATTCCGCCGCCGGTGAGATCTCCGACGGAGTAAGCTTGAGAACCGCCTTTCTTCTCTTGTTTGATGCTTTCCTGGTCATTTTTTTTTCCCAGAACAGGGTACAGGGAGGGGAAGAAAGGGTTAAGACCTAATTGTGGAGTAGTGAATAACAAATCAAATTTATAGGCCTACGATAAATCCGAGTTCTGCTTGGAATGGTTATGGGCCTTCTGGCCTTGATGGGCTTGATGATGCTAAGATTAAGGACTTCTTTCAAGCCAGCTTTGTTTTGTTACCCCGACCCACATAAGAGTATTATTCACAATGGCATAACCAACCAAAAGTTTTTAAAGTTAACAATATTGGTGCAAAATATAACTCACAATACTATAATAATCAAATGTTTTTTTTTTCAAAATCTTTTCTTATGTATAAAAACTACTTTCTTTTTTCTTTTTTAAAAAAATTCAAAAAAAAGTTCAAAAATTATTGTCTATTTCTAAATAGTTTTTATTAGTCTCAAAAGTATTTTTAGAAAAAACTATTTCTATGAACACATTTATTAGATTTTTGTAATTTAAAATGGTGATGTGACTTTTGGTTATTTAATTTTGATTATGCTATTGTGGACCTCTCTACCTTAGCAATCTCTTAAATGGATAATCAAAAGCTATTGTGGCAACTTTTGGTTATCATTTTTTGATTATAGCATTGTGGATACCCTAATAACTAGTCGTCTCTCCCTCTCCCCTCTCTATCTCTCGTGGCTTCCTCGGAGAAACCCCTGAAGAAGCGAAAACTCTCCGACCCACTTGTAGAACCGCCTCCGCCACCATCGCAAAGCCTCCAGTAGAGCTTCGCGGATCCGCCGCTACCACTTGACAAAGTCCTCAAGCGACGGAGAAACAAGGAGGAAATTCGAACCTTATACACAAGGATGGAGCCAGGGAGGAGCTAGTAGGGACGGTCGTCCCTGCAAGGAAAAAAAATACTACTATTATATGTAAAAATAAATAAATTCCTATGAAAGTATATAGGCTTGTCCCTGTGTAGAATTTTAAATATATATATATATATATATATATATATATAATAGTAACCTTTGAAATAAGAGGAAACCAACATTAATTACGGCTAAAGGTTAAAATATAACAAAACATAAAACTAGAGGGTTAATATTGTGAATATTCAAATAATAAACTTCCACCTTTCGTTAGATGAGTTTAGTATTTTATAGTTTTATTTATTTTTGCTCTAAACCTCAATGGCACACCAAAACCCCTCCCTATCTCTTGGCACAAACATTCCCAATTGTTAAGATTTCAAAGGCAATTTCGAGAAAATAGTAACGGATGAGAAGGGATTTTGGAAACCCTCATTAATTTTGGTGAAATCTAAGTTGTAGGATGTCTTTCTCCAATTGTTATTCTAGACTTTTAATTCTTTGTTTTTTGACTGGTTAAATCAAGTAACATGAAAGTCATTGGACCGAATTCGTCCAATTGTGATAAATGAAAAAAAAGATGAATAATAAAAAAAAAAAAACAAGACACATACATTAAGATCGATCCCATTAGTTAAACCGATTTATGTATTTACGTTAGGAAAAATTTCTTTTATATCCCTTCGACTTTTGCTTAAAATTCAATTTGGTCCTTCACCTTTCAATTTGGACAAACAAATACTTTGACTTTCCAATTGGTTCCAATGTCACCCTTTATTTGGATGCCGTTACATTTTTTGATGGAAAATCAACTTGGGAGGGGCAGAATTGTCCATTCCCCTCCTCCTTCAAAACCCAAGTTTCTCTCTCCTCCCTCACCCATCCTTTCCTCCTGGCCCTCTCCCTCTGCGTCCCTCCTCCTCCCCTTCCCTCCTCCAGTCCTTCCTTTCCGCCTCCATCTCCTCTGACCAATTCCATGTCACCTACCAACCACCACCCCTCTACCTCGACGTCTCTCTCGCCTCCCCTTCTCTTTCATCCCTCATCTCCCAAACCCTCGAATTCCAAATCTCCAACACGTCATTCCTCCCTGCGATCCCCCCCACAGAAATCCGTTCAATGGTTTTACATCTACATCCAAACAAAAAACCAGAAAAAAAAACTCTTTCTTGAAATTCTAAATCCAAGAAAGAGTAACTCTGTGTTTGCTAAAATCTCCCCAGTTTTGAGATAGAGTAGGTTTCGAGCTTGTAGCCACTTTTGAATCGAAATCCAATTTTTAGTCTGATCGGTAGATACGGTTACCAGATTGGTCATTAGCTTGAGGGAAATGGGCATTGAAAATCCTCTGAATTTAAGCATGAAAATGTTTTCAGATTACACCTACCATCTGTTTGATGCAATGTCCCATAGTCCCCTGTTTTGAACAGGAATCCTTGCAGTAGCACATAAACCCAACTAAACTACTCAACAAAGGAAAGGAAGCTCTCTCTCCCTCATTACCACGTACGCATTCTAAAATAATTTCCTTACCCAAAAATTTGATTTAACTTTGATACTTGTTCAATTGTTCCAGCTCTTTGATCCCAAGGTAATCGAGAACTCGCTTGGTGAAGCTCCGGTCGGGCTTGAATTGATTCATCATCAAAGTAACTCGATTCATCGTGGTTTTATTAACTGGGCCGAGTTTCCACTTCGCCTTCCTCACTTGCTTGGCAACCAATTCGATTAACTCCCTGATTTCACATGACACCTTGAATGCACGAAATGGAAGAACATCAAGAGCAGTGGAGAGAGAGAGAGGAATGGATGGCTGGGGGAGGAGAGAGACTTGGGTTTTGATGGAGGAGGGGAATGGACAATTCTACCCCTCAAAAACAATCACGTGCTGGGCATATGTCAATTTTACGTCCAAAAATGTAACAACATCCAACTAAGGGGTGACATTGGAATCAATTGGAAAGTCGAAGTATTTGTTTGTCCAAATTGAAAGATGAAGGACCAAATTGAATTTTAAGCAAAAGTCGAAGGGATATAAAAGAAATTTTCCCTTTACGTTATTATAAATGTGTATTTATATTTTTTCCTTTTATGTACGATCGCCCCTGCTTGGTGAAATTCCCGATTCCATCCCTGCTTATACATACGACTATTACAAGAAGATCAAGTACTGTCTCTCTCAGGAAGATGACGCAAGGCTTACGCCCAACCTCGAGCAAGCCTACCTCTCTCTCATCACTGCTTCCAGAGGTCGAAATTTTTCTTTATCACTCATGTTTTTTCTCGTGAAATTTCCAGAGGTGGAGCAAATCCGGTTGTATACAAGTGATGTGATTGTATATGTATAAGGTGTATGTATTCTTTGCTTCTTCTTTTTTTATATCTTTGATTTGTGATGTAGAACACGTGGAGGCCCAATTCCATGATCAGTTGGACCGAGCCAAGCCCCGGAAGACCAAACGGTGTTTAATTTCAGATTACCCAATTTGGCAAAATTCGGTAATCTGAAATTAAGGAAGAAGTATTGATCAAGACATTCAAGTTATGGGAACTTTTTATTCTCTAGTTTTATTTTTAATTTATGCCACTTGTTTTGGCAACTTTTGTTAGGGAATAATAATAGTAGGAGATCTTATTTAGTGCTGCCTATTTAGCACGATTCTAGTTTCCTATTTTCTAGTTTTCCTAGAGTTTTTATTTCCTTATTTTGTTTTGCTTGGTCCTTACTCCAAGTTGTATTCTTGGTAGCCAAGCATTACCTTATTAGCTAGGCCTACTACTAGTATAAATAAGGGTGCAACCCTCCTTGTTATTCATTGAATCATTCAATAATATTCAGACTTTTGTCTTTCTTTCTTGTGCGCAAGATTTGCTCGTTGCGACGAGTTGTTTATCTCGTCTGGACTAGTACGCTAACTAGTCTCTCGTGAATTCCGCTGCGTCAAGTGGTATCAGAGCCAGGCTTTTCCTGGTTCGATGGCACCAAACACAGATGAAGACACACCCATTGACGTTGGTCGTGGGCTTACTGACCTAAGGAGGATGGTAGAGGAGCAACAAACACAGTTGACCGAGATCCGTCAGGATACCCACACTCAGTTCGCTGAGATCCGTGAGATGCTGCAGGGGTTGACTCTACAAGTCCGACAAGGGCCAGATAGGGTTGCGGAGGATCGCGCGTTGGGATTTGCCCATCGCCAACCTCGTAACCAGGATCGGAATCGTGCCGGAGGATTTGCCCGAGGCGCAACCGGTCGTCGTCAGATGGTAATACATGCTGAGACTGAAGAATCCAAACCTGAGGATAATGAAGAACAAGAAGACCGTCCCGTCGGACGACAACAACATTGGTTCGATGATTACCGCATGAAGGTGGACCTTCCCATGTTCAACGGTAATTTGCAGATGGAGGAGTTTCTTGACTGGATTTCAGAGGTTGAGAGGTTCCTTACTATGATGGAGGTTCCTGAGTCGAAGTAGGTAAAGATGGTCGCTTATAAACTAAAGAGCGGCGCTGCAGTTTGGAGGGACCAATTACAGACGAAACGACGGAGGCAAGGAAAGGCGTCTGTGGCGACATGGCGCAGAATGAAACAGCTTATGATGGAGAGGTTTTTGCCGTCTGACTATGACCAACATCTGTTCCGGTCATACCAAAACTGTTCGCAGGGATCCAGGTCAGTTTTTGATTACACAACTGAATTCAATCGACTCTCAGATCGTAATAATCTGAGTGAGACTGAAGGTCAGCGGGTAGCAAGGTACATAAACGGGTTGAAGCCTTCGATTCAGGAGAGGATAGGATTGCAGACTGTTTGGGAAGTTGACGAGGCCCTTAACTTGGCAATTAAGGCCGAACAGATGGAGCGTAAACCAGCCAATTCAGGGTACCGTCGAGAGTCGTTTGTTCCTGCTGCGGATAAGGGGAAAGAGAAACAGCTAACAGTGCCTGCGTTTCAACCTAAGGGTGCAGTTGGTGGTGGTCCTAAATTTGGAGGAGCTAATCAGGCAGGTAGCTCCAATAACAGAAACGTGGCCAAAGCCCCTAATCCATATGCCAAGCCCTTTGGGGATAAGTGCTTCCGGTGTAGCAAGCCCGGACACCGCTCCAATGAATGTCCGGATCGGAAGGTGGGCCTGGTAGAAGAGGGTGGCGGAGAAGATGGGCTTGAAGAGGATTGGCCAGAAGAAAATTCTTATGATATAGATTATGCAGAGGAGGACGGGGAACGAGTGAATTGTGTGGTGCAACGGGTGTTGTTCGCGCCGAGAGCAGAAGATTCCAGTCAACGTCATAGCATCTTTCGGTCAAGTTGTTCCATCAATCAGAAAGTATGTGACTTGATCGTGGACAGTGGGAGTTGTGAGAATTTTGTGGCAAAAAGACTGGTGGACCATCTGAAGTTGCCAACCGAACCTCATCCTTCTCCCTACAGCATCGGTTGGATAAAGAAGGGCCCTATGGTGAAGGTAACTGAAATCTGTAAACTTCCTCTTTCAATTGGGAAAATTTATAGATCTGAAGTTATTTGTGATGTAATTGAGATGGATGCTAGTCATGTACTGTTAGGTAGACCCTGGCAGTTCGATGTTGATATTGTTTATAAGGGTCGTGACAATACTTATAGTTTTAATTGGGAGTCACGTAAGGTTGTTATGTCTCCTTCCAGTCATAAGGAGCCTGCCAAACCACTTAAAATAGAGGGGTCTTCGTTTCTAACAATTGCTAGTTCCGAAGCTGAGTTTGTGACATATTTCAAGGAGTCGGAACAGGTTTATGCTATGGTGGTGAAGTCTCTGGTAGTGGAGGAAATGGACAAAGCAAAGATTCTGATAGTTCCTATACCTAAAAAGATACAGCCATTATTGGAGGAATTTGAGGAGCTTGTTACTGATGATGTGCCTAATGAGCTCCCTCCAATGAGGGATATTCAACATGCTATTGATTTGGTGCCTGGGGCAAGTCTGCCCAATCTACCACATTATCGGATGAGTCCGAAGGAGAATGAGATTCTAAGGGAGAAAGTAGAGGAGTTGCTGCAGAAGGGGCACATTCGGGAGAGTCTGAGTCCATGTGGTGTTCCAGCCTTGTTGACGCCAAAGAAAGATGGGAGTTGGCGTATGTGCGTGGATAGTCGGGCCATCAACAAAATAACCATCAAGTATAGATTTCCAATTCCTCGCCTGGATGATATGCTTGATATGTTGGATGGGTCGAAGTGGTTTTCGAAGATTGATTTGCGGAGCGGGTACCATCAGATTCGCATCCGACCTGGGGACGAATGGAAGACAGCATTCAAAACTAAGGATGGCCTGTACGAATGGTTGGTTATGCCATTCGGCCTTTCTAATGCGCCGAGTACTTTTATGCGGGTGATGAATCAGGTTTTGCGGCCTTTCACTGGAAAGTTTGTCGTCGTTTATTTCGACGACATACTGTTCTATAGCAAGTCCGAGGAGGAGCATGTGGAGCATGTGCGCCAAGTGCTGATGGTGCTGCAAGAAAATAAGCTGTACATTCAACTCAAGAAGTGCAGTTTCTTGACTCGCAGCTTATTATTCTTGGGTTATGTGGTGAGTTCTGAGGGTATTCACGTAGATGAAGAGAAGGTTCGAGCTATTCGTGATTGGCCAACGCCTAAATCTGTTACGGAAGTGAGAAGTTTCCATGGATTGGCCACTTTCTATAGGCGATTCATTCGAAATTTCAGTACTATCGTAGCACCAATCACAGAGTGCTTGAAAAGGGGCAAGTTTCTATGGGGAGGTGAAGCGGAGCAAAGTTTCGCGCTGGTTAAAGAACGGCTTTGTACTGCACCAGTATTAGCTCTGCCTAGTTTTGAGAAGATTTTTGAGGTTGAGTGTGATGCTAGTGGAGTTGGTATTGGGGCTGTTTTGTCCCAAGAGAAAAGACCGGTTGCTTTCTTTAGTGAAAAACTGAGTGAAGCTAGACAAAAGTGGAGCACTTATGATCAGGAGTTCTATTCTGTGATTCGTGCTCTCAAACATTGGGAGCATTATCTGATTCAAAGAGAGTTTGTGTTGTACACTGATCATCAAGCGCTGAAGTTCATCAATAGTCAGAAGAAGTTGGACAGTATGCATGTGCGCTGGGCTACGTTCTTGCAGAAATTTCCGTTCACTATTCGACACAAGTCTGGGGTGTCAAATCGGGTGGCTGATGCGTTGAGTCGTCGAGCTAATTTATTGGTGACCTTGGCACATGAGGTTGTGGGTTTTGAGTTCTTAAAGGAGCTGTATCTAGAGGATGAGGACTTCAAAGAAATTTGGGCAGTATGCGTTCAGAACCGGCCTGTTAGTGACTTTCATGTTACTGATGGGTACTTGTTTCGAGGCAATCGTCTTTGTATTCCCCAAACTTCTTTAAGGGAAAGCTTAATCCGAGACCTTCATGGCGGAGGGTTAGGTGGACACTTAGGGAGGGACAAGACAATTGCGAGTTTGGAGGAGCGCTATTTCTGGCCACAACTGAAGAAGGATGCTGGGAATTTTGTGCGACGGTGCTACACTTGTCAGGTATCCAAGGGTCAGTCTCAAAATACTGGTCTATATACTCCTTTGCCTGTGCCTAATAATATTTGGGAGGATCTGTCTATGGATTTTGTGTTGGGACTGCCTCGTACCCAACGAGGTGTGGATTCTGTATTTGTGGTGGTTGACAGGTTTTCAAAGATGGTGCACTTTATTGCTTGTCGAAAGACATCGGATGCCTCACATGTGGCTCGGTTGTTCTTTCGAGAGGTAGTTCGGTTGCATGGGGTGCCACAGTCTATTACCTCTGATCGGGATGTGAAGTTCCTTAGCCATTTTTGGGTGACTCTGTGGAGGATGTTTGGAACTTCGCTGAAGAGGAGTTCTACCGCACATCCACAAACTGACGGACAGACTGCGGTGACTAATCGGAGTTTGGGAAATTTGATTCGCAGTATCTGTGGCGACAAGCAGAAGCAGTGGGATCACGCTTTACCGCAGGCTGAGTTTGCTTTCAATAGTGCAGTTCACAGTGCCACGGGAAAATCACCTTTTTCCTTGGTATATGTGACATCTCCAAAGCATACAGTGGATTTGGTTCATCTCTCGCGGGGTCCCGGGGTTAGTGTTGCAGCTGAGGCAATGGCTAAGCAGGCTCAAGAGGTACATGAGCAAGTAAAACAGAAGCTAGCTGAGACTAATGCGAAATACAAGAGGGCTGCAGACAAGCGCAGGCGTGAGAAATTGTTCAAGGAAGGGGATTTTGTGATGGTGTTCTTGCGCAGGGAACGGTTTCCAGTGGGGACCTATAACAAGCTGAAGCCCAGGAAGTATGGTCCATATGAAGTTCTGAAGAAGATTGGCGACAATGCTTATGTGATTGATCTTCCTGATTCTATGAAGATTTCAAAGGTTTTCAATGTTGCTGATTTATCTGAGTATCATGCTGAGGAGCCGTTGTATCCAGACTTGAACTCGAGGTCGAGTTCTTTCGAAGAAGAGGGGACTGATGTAGAACACGTGGAGGCCCAATTCCATGATCAGTTGGACCGAGCCAAGCCCCGGAAGACCAAACGGTGTTTAATTTCAGATTACCCAATTTGGCAAAATTCGGTAATCTGAAATTAAGGAAGAAGTATTGATCAAGACATTCAAGTTATGGGAACTTTTTATTCTCTAGTTTTATTTTTAATTTATGCCACTTGTTTTGGCAACTTTTGTTAGGGAATAATAATAGTAGGAGATCTTATTTAGTGCTGCCTATTTAGCACGATTCTAGTTTCCTATTTTCTAGTTTTCCTAGAGTTTTTATTTCCTTATTTTGTTTTGCTTGGTCCTTACTCCAAGTTGTATTCTTGGTAGCCAAGCATTACCTTATTAGCTAGGCCTACTACTAGTATAAATAAGGGTGCAACCCTCCTTGTTATTCATTGAATCATTCAATAATATTCAGACTTTTGTCTTTCTTTCTTGTGCGCAAGATTTGCTCGTTGCGACGAGTTGTTTATCTCGTCTGGACTAGTACGCTAACTAGTCTCTCGTGAATTCCGCTGCGTCAATTTGAAAAGCCGAGAGGGAAAAAAGAGGAAGAATATGATGGTAGTGCCTTTTTTTTTCCCTCATCTTGGGGTGTGAATTGTAGTACTTATGTTCCTCTTTTCTTTTTCTTTTTTCTTTTTCCCTACGGTGAATTTTGGGGGGAAAAAAAAGGGTTGATCTTAAGGTTTTGTCAAAACTTGTAAAAGAAGATCCAGCTTGTGAAATCTGTTTCCCCTTGTTAAGTTGGAGGTTGTAGTTTTGTCCGACAGCTCCAATTGTGTTTGTGTAAGGTTCTGGTTGCTGGCATGTACTCCGTAATTATCTTTCCGTTCGGATTTTCTTCGTCTCCTGTCTAGTTTTTATTTGGGTGTGAATTTTGTCTTTTTTGAAGTTGTGAATTTTTCATTTGGGGTGAATTTTCTATTTTTGAAAAGGTGTGAATTCTTCATTTGGGTGTGAATTCTGGGGGTGTGAATAGTGAAGATGGGGTATGAATTTTGCAAAAAGAGTGAATTTTGCAATACCCCCAAGAATTCACACTTCTAAGAAATTCACACCTCCAAGAATTCACACCCTCAAAAATTCTGCAAAAGAAAAAAAAAATCTACAAAAGGGCAAAATAGTAAAAGAGCATATTTAAAAAGGGATTGGATGGGATAACTCTATGTGTGGCCCGTGATCCTTGATCCCCGCTCCTCTGTCGATGGTTCGATGGTGGTTGAGCCTTCTTCTCCTAGCCTGCACAGGGAACGCACGACTAAGACCTGGCCGGGAGTTGTCCCGGCAAGACCCTCCGGCGAGAGGATGAGTATAGTGCAGAGAGAGGAAGCAAAAAGCTAGAGAGTATGTGTGACTATTGAGTAGCATGTACCTCTTTAGGGTTACTATCACTGGATATTTATAGGGCCTTCTGGCTTGCTCTCAAAGTACGATCGCGTGCCTTCTACGAGCCAAGTGACGTCACGGTGACATTAAGGAATAGATCTGGTAACCGTTTTCAGGGCTGAGCTGGCACACCCAAGTGCGCCCATGATCATCTTCTGTTATAACCGCCTTCGCACGTGGGGGGACGCGTGACTCAGCAGCCAGCCGTCGTCGGCAGCCAGCCGTGCTCCGCAGGTGGCCGAGCACGTGTCTTGACGGGTGGCCGAACCCAGCGTTCGGCTGAGACCCACATGTGGCCGAGCTTGACATGTGGCCGAACATGGCGGCGACCCGTGGGAAGGAGTCTGATGAATGAGCCGGCCTCCGGAGGGTGGCCGAGCTTGAGAAGTTCTTCGAAGGTGGCCGAACGTGGGCAACGGTGATCGTCCGTCGGTAAGACGAATCAGTGCCCGCTCCCGGACCTCGGTTGTAGCCGAACGTGGAATGACGTACGACCATCGTTTTCGGTCGCGGCCACATGCGGCCGAGCTTGACATGTGACCGAACATGGCGGCGACCCGTGGGAAGGAGTCTGATGAATGAGCCGGCCTCCGGAGGGTGGTCGAGCTTGAGAAGTTCTTCGAAGGTGGCCGAACGTGAGCAACGGTGATCATCCGTCGGTAAGACGAATCAGTGCCCGCTCCCGGACCTCGGTTGTAGCCGAACGTGGAATGACGTACGGCCATCGTCTTCGGTCGCGGCCGACTTTTCGGTGGGCTCAAGTCATTTGGTTTGGTCCGCTACACTCTACAAAAATGGGTCTTCACAGAACCCCAAACAAAATATGGGACCGGTCAGGAATTTCCCGTAAGATTAAGCTTTGACTAATCTCTGATTTATTTTTTTGATAATAACAAATTTATAACTTGATTTGTCTCAGAAAGGGGAAAAAAATAGAAAAGTTTAAAAAAATAAGTTAAAAAACTATTTTGAGCTTATTTTTCATCCTTACCGATAAATTTCTCTTGACTTTAGGTAAATGTTTTTTTTTTTGTTCTTATATTTTCAATTTTTTTCATTAAGATAACTTACTACAATGAAATTTTAATCTAAACACATACTTGAAAAAGATGGAATAGTACTTTTTTGAAAAGGAAAGTTATGCCAAATGGCCCTCTAAATTAAAGCTGAGTGTATAAACGAGGTCAAAAGCTAAATTTCTTCCATTTTGGAGGAGTAAATAGAGTACGAGTTGGAGCTTGATTTGACTCCAAAGTAGAGATATGGAGGAAAAATTGGAGAAATAAAGATGGTCTCTCAATATTTTTTGTCATTTTCAAAGCAAAAAGCGAGAGATACCGAGAGTGAGAGGAAGGGGCGGGCGGTACAAAACGACCAATTATTAGCATTTGGGACAACTAAAACTTACCATATGCGTAAGCGAAGCAAAAATCGGAATGCATCATCATCCGACTCTTCCCACCGGGAAAAAAGAAAAAGAAAAAAGGAAGAAATAAAAAACAAGTGAGGTTCCGAACATGCGGTGCCATTAGAAGATGAACTGGAACTCATCCTTCATGCGGCAACTTATATATGGTAAGATGATAAAATATACACACTAGATAGTCAAACAGCAGTTATTACACAAAGCAGAGACTGAAGAAAGTGCATTAGCTGAGTGGAAACAGAGACTGAAGATGATAAAATATACACACTAAGGCTCCGTTTGTTTCCATGTAAAACGTTTTACTAACGTAAAATGTTTTTCCAGAAAACAAACTTCAAACTTATAGTTTCCGGTGTTTGGTTGGCACTTGAAAATATTTTCGGAAATCAACAAAATAGTGTAGAGAGGGAGATGGAGAGTTTAAACGGTGGAGAGATATGAGATTATTGGAATTGAACGTGGGTCAAGACTGACGATCGAGAAAACTGGACAGTGAGAATTGTAGTAGAAAGCAACGGGTTCATTTCGGAAAATAACTTACGGAAGATTTAAGGGTAAGTCATTTTCATTCAATTGATAGAAAATGTTTTACATGTAAAATATTTTCCTTATTTTTTACACAACCAAACACCGGAAAATAGGTAAAACATTTTACCGGAAAATATTTTACGTCCAAACAAACGGAGCCTAAATGTAACAATGGGAGTTGGAGAAGTTTGTGGTGATTTGAGTTTCTTTAGTTAAAGTTCTTCTTATGTCGTGAGTAGTGATTTGTATAACAAATTTCAGAGCATTTGAATTTTGATACTCAACTCTCTCTCTCTCTCTCTCTCTCTATATATATATATTGCACACGGTAAAGACAGGGGAAAAGGGATTTAAAGGAAAGTTGGGTAGGCTTTTGTATCGTTATGGGCCTTGTTGGGCTTGATGATGCACGTTTATGAATCTCGTACCGTATCAGATAGAGTACCGATTTTTCTAAATTTAGGGGCATTGTGTTTTTAAATTTTGTTTGTCTTTATGGACTTTTTGACTTCGTATTTTTGGTTGCTTTCTTTAGTCTTTAAGATTCGGGTCAAATTTTCAAATCATATTTTTCGTCGCAATGACGGAAATCATAAAAGTACACCGATACAATCGGTTCGGTGCGAAATAATTTTAATAATTGACAAAACCGAACCGTTTACATGGCTTCTCCAACTTTCTCATATATATATTGTTGTTCCAAATATTAGAAACACCATCTTAGAAACTGAGATGCTTTATCCAAAATTCGGTAGCATCTATAACAATTTTTTTTTTTGACCAGCAAATTTTTTTTACAAATCTTTAAAAAAGATAACGAAAATTTAACGGATCACAGGCACACCGACAAAACACCACCCGAGAACCAAATCTAAAGGAAGGCAATGAGCCAACCATAACACCACAGAGAAAACCAAAACCGAAACAACATCTGAAACAACCCAAACAAAGCAAAAACCCTAAGCCCAAAGAACATAATCCGAAACTCAAGATAGCAAACCGATAGGACAAAGCCGAAATCAAGAAGCAATCCAAACCCGCCAAACCTCGACAGCATACCTATAGGACAAAGCCGAAACCAAGTAGCATCTATAAACATGGGAAAGTCTACAATACACACCCTTTAAAATGGTGTACCATATGCACCTATTTTATGGTTCATTCATAACATTTTAGTGTGTTTCGTAACTTTTGTTCTAGAATTCATAGCCTTTCAGCAGTACGATTCGTAACATTTTCATTATGATTCATAACGTTTTTTGGTGTATCTCGTAACCTTTATACGATTCGTAACTTTCTAGCAATACGATTCGTAACATTTTCTCTACAATTCATAACATTTTGGGGGGGATGCATATGATACACACCCAAATAAAAGGTGTATATTATAGTCTTTCCCAACCCTATAACATTTGCTTCGAATTTGGAGATATCAATTTTTTCTGAAGCTTGATGTGAGAATTTCACTCCTTTCATAACAAATTTCACAGCTTTTGATACTCAACTTTCTGTATCTCATCCAATCTGCTTCTTTTATTTATCATGTCTTCCTTAGCTCGTATGACGTTTACTAATGAACAAACCATCTATTGAGCTCAAGAATTTATCAAGTAACAGAACTAAATCATGAACAATAAATTTCTAAGCACAACTATAATCATATATAAAGAGACAATGATATGATCAGCCCAATAAGAGCTAACGAAAGAAAAACAAAGTCCACCCACCACCGACTTCTACAAAATATTCAACTTTTGAGCACTAAGAAATACTACTACCATCGATCATTGATAATAACACAAAAATCGATCCAAACGTCATGTAGGATTCTGTTCAAACTGGAAAAAAGGTTTCAATAAAGGGAACAGAACTACTGTTCCAAACAATTGCATTAGTTTTACCCGGCACTAGATCACGAACCACATCCCATGTCTTGGATTTCGTGTTATAGGAAATAATTCTCCCAGGAAGAGCTAACACGAGTACAAAACCTCTTTCATTCTCTCCCTTCATAGCACCCAACACTCTAAATCCATGGGAGTAATAGGAGTCTCTTCTGCTTTTCATCTCAGGGAATGCATATATTACGGGCCTAAGATCAACCCGACAATTAACAACCCAACCGCTGTAATCCCTTTTCATCCCAAGGATCCTTAATCTGCTGGGGCAGTACAAATGAGACTCATGAATAAGTATCAAACCACCACCGCATTCTCCGAAATACATAGTTTTGTCTCGAGAAATAATTTTGGGTGACTGAGGGTTCGGCATTGCTATTATCTCATCGACATCAAAGTCAAATCTGCTCAGAAAATCGTCATAGGTTAACCAATGGATTGCTCCATTCCAAAAGACCCCACTACCAAAAAAAGTATTTGGGGTGAGACAACCTTTCTCCAGCATAAACTCTGTGAACTGTACACATCAACTCCATAAGGTCTGCCGTAAGGGCCCGGGCTGTTATCAATCAATATTACTTTGTAATGGTGAGGCGATTTTGAAGGATCAAAAACCAAGCAACCACTCCAACCATTAACAAGTCCATCAGGTTTGGGAAGTAATGTGTATTTTTTTGTTGTGGGATTACAAACAATGTATTGCCAAATGAAATGATGACTAATATAGCACAACAGCAAGCCGTTGCAAGAGTGTGCAACCCTAATAGTAGATTGCTCTCCGAGACCATCGAGGAAGGAGAGAGAGGGGATATTATGGCAGCGGCCGTGAAGGGAGACGAAGTAGAGTGTTTCTTGGTTGTTGAAATACAAACCTGAGATGGTGGAAAGACTCGGGTTTCGGTTGTAGTGGTTGGTGGCAAATTGAGAGTCGGAGATGAGGGAGAGCCAATGCTTGGACACGCTCTGGAATTGGATTGTGGATTTCAGAGGCAACCGGAGAAGGATTTCCGTTAGGAGATCGACGTTGCTAGCAATTAATTCCGCCGCCGGTGAGATTTCCGACGGAGCAACGTAGGTAATCGCCGCCTTTCTTCTTGCTTGCTTATTCATTTTCTACTGGGTAAAGAGAAGCGATTGGCTACCAGGGTGTACCCCTATGTGAACATCGATGAAAAGTAAAGTTGGGTTGGCTTAGGTATGGTTACTACGGGCCTTCATGGGTTTGATTGAGAAAAATAAGTTTTGAGAACATTGGGCTTCCTCTGACTTTTGGGAAAATGACGGTCCAAGACGTGTTTTGATAATTAATATCTGCTAAGGACATGCTGAGAACATTTGTTAATGGTGAAAATGTCCTTAGCATGTATTAATTATCAAAACATGTCATTGGCCATCATTTTCCCTCACACTTACCCCCTTACGGATTTTCCCTTTCTTTTTTGATTTTCTTTCTACAAGTTTCAAACAGACCCTTGAGTTTTCGAAGGAGGCTCCCGTCCAATGAGCTTTTGGTCCAGTCTCGGTCAATTGTGGGTTCTTTTCGGATCCAAAATAATGATCGAAATTGTTCATGACACAACGAAATTAACAAGAGATTAGTTACATACTTAATCCAAACGAAGGTAGAAACTCGAATCCACGAGAAGATTATGATTAAAAGATGACTGCATAATAGATTACAACCCCTTTTATAGGAAAAGAGCCCTAACCCTTGCAAACCCTACCTTAAAAACGAAGTATCCCAAAATTTGGGGAAATTAATAATATTAAAAAATGAAATGCAAAACAAAACTTTTCCAAAAAGAACCAACTCAAACCAAGTTATACGCTTAGAGTTATTAACAAATTAGAACTTTTCTAAAATGGTAAAAATCTTCAATTGAAGGCCTAAATGAAGGAATCGGACCGAAAAACACCATCAGTCACGACCTTAGGGTAAATCAGGTAATCCACAATAACTTAGCCCGCCAAGTTTGGAACCCGATCCGAGCTCGTCTAAACTTTGCCAAATCGGATAATTCGCAATTAGACATTTTTTTTTTTTGGAACAAGATATTTTATTAACAAGCCAAAGAAAGGGGGGAGACCCCTGAATACAAAACCACCTCCTTCCTATCTAAACAGGAGGAAACAAGATATAAAACTCCAAACAACCTATACAAAATCAATCTACCAAAACCTGTGCAAAACTATCATTGCTGGAACATCCAGCGGAGAATACCCCAGGTAAGGCCCAATTCATGATTCTCCGCCGAAGCAGGTATTCTTCTCCAAGAACAGAGGCGGGCCGAGATGTCACCCACAATCCTATTTACCACACTAGTAGAATCCACCCCATGATTCCGAAAGATACGGCTATTTCTCTCTCACCATATATGGTAAACATTCGCCGCTAAGCACCATTTATACATAGACTGCTTGAGGGAGGTCCCTTGACAGTGTGAACCTCCCCAGGCAAGTTCAGAAGACAAGGAAGAAAAGATCTAAGTATAACCACATCGAGCTTTAACCTCCTTCCATACCAACAGAGCAAACGAACAACAGAAGAACAAATGGTCATGAGATTCCAACCCCCCCTTCACAAAGCACACAACCACTATCCAGTGTTACGCCCCAACTCCTGAGTCTATCCCTGGTGGTCAGTCTGCCCAAAATAGTAACCCATAGGATAAATGCCCACCGAGGAACTAGACCCTTATGCCACATCATAGCATGCCAGGGGGCTTCAGGAGCCTTAGTTCTGATTGCAGACCAAGCAGATTTAGAAGTGAAATTCTCAGAAGAAGAAAGTGTCCAAATCACTCTGTCCTCATTAGCTTCAGCAGGAATGGGAGAAGCTTCAGTGTTAGTGAATAATTTCAGCAATCACAGGGTTCCTTCTTCGGGGCCAATGCCACCCCCCATTATAGATAATGGAGCTGACTTCGGCAGTCAAGGATCTGCCCATATTGAAGGCCAATTAGACATTGTTTGGGCTTCCGAGGCTTGGACCGGTCCAATTCATTATGGAATTGGGCCTCCACATGTTCTACATTAGTTCATTTTTTCTTTCTCGTTGAAAACATTGACCACGTCAAAAATCACTTTTGTCGAATATCATTTGATAAAAAAAGATGTATTTTTTGGCTTAGTAAAGTTGGGTAAAGAGAACCGAATTTTTCAGCTTTTGATAAAAAAGAATTATTTTTTGACTCATTTTGAGGAATTGTTTTTATATATTTACAAAATAATATTAAGATGTTTTTTTTTGAAGTATTTCTTAGCCTTATTTTTGTCTGTATCCAGTAACAATTTAACTAAATTTTTAGTTCTTAGATTACTATCATCCAAACTGAGAAGTCTCATTTCATCAATTCGGAACTAAGGAGACTTCTTTGTTTGGATGATAGTAATCTTGAGAAGAAGGTTTGGAAGAAAGTTTGGGACCTTCCGGTTCCGAACAAGATCAAGCATTTTGTTTCAAAGTGCGGCCAAGGGATCTTACCGATTAAGGAGAACTTAATCAGGAGGAGGCTGACCTCGGACCTGTTGGGTCCAGTGTGTAGTGCTGATTGCGAAACATTCCAACATTTGTTTCTTGAATGCCGCTTCGCCCAGATTATGATGCAGTTGTCCCCACTGAGGTATGTGCCATTGCCAAACATGAATGGGCAAGCATCTATTCTAGCGTGGTTCGATATGGTTATTGATATATGGAAGGATACGGACGAGGTCCACGAGGAGGAACACAAATTAACTCTGTTGATGATGATTTTGTGGCTATCGAACATGGAAGTGTAGGAATGAAAAGGTATTTAATGGCAAAACCTATGAACCAGATTGTGCAGTGGTTCATAGGTTGGTACGGGAAGGCAACAGGGGAGCGTGGAACCAGGTGGAGAAAAGAGCGGGCGCTGGGATGGTGTTGAGGGATTCAGCGGGGGATTTTGTGGTAGCCAGAGCAGCGTTCATGGGTTCAGCGGCCAGGCGTAATTCTCCAGGACCAAAAGTAATGCTATGCGACCAAGACTAATTCTATGCGGCAATGCGTAATTCGTCGCGGATATTTTAAAATATTATTTTACACACACTTGAAAAGATGTAGTATTTTTTTGAAAAGGAAAGTTATGCCAAATGGCCCTCTAAAAGCTGAGTGTATAAACAAAGTCAAAAGCTAAATTTCTTCCATTTTGGAGGAGTAAATAGAGTATGGGCTGGAGCTTGAAATTCCTCCAAAGTAGAGATATGAAGGAAAAATTGGAGAAATATCAACGCCAATTTCATTCAGAAAGTATATGTTTGAAGATGACATAAGCATTTGGGACAACTCACTTACCATATGCATAAGCAAAGCTAATATCAACGCGAATTTCATCACTAGGAGGTCAGGAGTTCGAGTATTTCCACCTGCATGTAGGTGTTTTTCCTTAGAGAGTTTTTCCTTTCTTTCTTTATTTTTCTCTATCCTATAAGGGTTTTATTTCTTGTATTGGTTGAGTTGTTGGGCTTAGTTGTCTCGTAAACTTTCACAATTAATTTAGTGTCTCGGGTTTGTATTCCATACCTCATATCTGATGTAAAATGATATCTTCTATCGATTGACAAAAAAAAAACTCAACTTTCTGTATCTCATCCAATACTTTCTACGTGCTATTTTCCATAACTTATATCTCTTGATGTAAATTATATTTTAGAGAAAAGTCCATTTTCACCCCCTGTGGTTATCGCCATGTGTGGATACCCCCTCATAGTTTAAAACTGACTACATAACCTACCTGTGGTTTTGAAAATGTGCGGATAGACCCCTTGCCGTCGTATTTTCCATCCATATTAACGGACACAATATTAAAAGACCGATATACCCTCTTCATGTCTCTTGATTCTTCTTTGTTAAATCTAACCACACCATCTCCTATACCAAAAATTGAATCTAAACCGTTGATATTGTAAATTTTGACAAGTACTACGTCTATGCCAAAATTCAAGTCAATCAAAAAATGAAAAGCTCATGGTCGAATCGATTTTGTTATGAAATTAAAATTTCAGATTTGAATTTACTAAAAAGTAGATCACTGGGTTATTGATGCCTGATCGAGATGATTTTTTACAGAGATATTCGATTCTTTATTTAATACATTATGAACGACTCATATTACATTCTAGAGGTGTGTGAGATACACATCCGTTAATATGGATGGAAAACATGACTGCTGAGGGTCTATCTACACATTTTAAAAGCCACAGGTAGGTTATGTGGTCTGTTTTAAACCATGAGGGGGGTATCCGCACATGGCGATAACCACAGGGGGTGAAAGTGGACTTTTCTCTTTTTTAAATGTCAACTATGGTTCCGTGTGTCATTTTCAATTACTTATATCTTAATGTATATTGTTAAAAATTACTATTATGGATACTAATTGACCATAAGTGTTGTAATGACCCGGATTTTTGCCCTATTTTTTTTTAATACAAATTCGAAATGTTAATTTCTAATTCAATAATTAATTAGGTTCATTAATTAAGATACACGATTAAGTGTATAATTTATATTAGTCATAGATTATATACGAGATAATTACTAGATATTACATATATATATTTATACTTATCTTGTATTCCCTCCTAACCAAACTTCACCCTAACATATCCCATCCCATCCCATCCCATATTCTATGGGATTTGCTCTCACCCCTCTCGGCCCCTCCCTCCATATACGTACAAATGCATCCATTTCTACTGAATTTGGAAAACCCACAAAATCAGGCTCTTAATCTCTCCCACAAAATCAGGCTCTTAATCTCTCTCTCTCTCTCTCTCCTTTGGCCGAACCACCTCTATCTCTTACTCCTTGTTCTCAGCAGCCATCATCATCTCCTACCTTCCCCATTTACTCCAATATTTGCTCCCCACTCCACCCCATCTCCTGTAAAATACCCCTTCGTTCCCCATATGAAATGGAAGAACACGAACCCTCGCAAAACACACCACCACCTCCTCTTTCGGACAACTCCTCCGGCCTATCACCACCGAACCACCTCTCGGCCCCCACCTTCATTCGGTTAACCCACTCCGGCCACCACCTCTCTGCATCTCCACCGAGTCACCCCCATCTCCGCCACACCACCCCACCTTCGGTTCACCACCGAACTGCCACCACCTCTCACGGCAGCCACCTCCTCTCCTCACCACCGGACTCCTCCACCTCCTCCAGCCTGTACCCACCACCAGCCCGACTTCCGTGACCCGTCATTTCAGCCGTGGGTGTGTGCACAGTGGGCACGCCAGTTGTTTCGGTGTACGACGCCGCCGCGGGGCCCGACGGGGTGCTGCCGGATGCCGCCTCTAGATTTCAGAACCACCCGAGCTTAGAATCGCATTTGAGGTAGTTTTCCGGAAACCCGTAACTCAATCTGCGTTTTAATGGAGTTGGGACTAAAACTAAATTTTGGATGAAGATGATGACTTATTCTTAAATTTTTAATTATTGTTTAGTCCTGTTTTCTTTAATATTTAGTCATGTTGGTGTTTGGAAATCAGTGGTAAGTCTTGAATTATTATTAAGTAAATTTTCATGAAATACTTTTGTTATCCCGCGTGTTGGACTTTAGTTTGGAAAAGAAAAGAGGAAATAATAAGAACCACTTAGTTTGTTTTAATCGCATGATTAATTCTATGACATGATTAATTTTCTCGCATAATTAGTTTTATCGCATAATTAATTTTATCGCATGAATTTGTTTTGTTAGCATGTTGGTACTTTTAGTTGAAATGTTAAACCGTGTGATATTTTATTATGATTGTAGATTGGACAAATAGGTTCCCTGGGTGGTTACGAGTAGTGATTCACGTAGACGATGTTAAGTAAATGGAAATTGGTAAAGTGTTGAAAGTGTGAGTGTGTGGATTGTGATTTGAGCCATGGTGATGGCAAGGGTAACCAATGGGGCCCTGTGTTGAAAATGGTTACTTGCGGGGCCCAGTGTTGAGAAATGTTGTGACGCTAATGTATGATACGTCATGGGAAGTTTTCCTTCGAGGAAGGGAATGGGTCCCATGAGACGGTTATAGTTAGTGAGACGTTAACGTATGATACGTCATGGGAAGTTTCTCTTTGAGAAAGAGAATGGGTCCCATGAGACGATTATAGTTAGCGTGGGGTAGTGGATGTCCGACCCTAATGTACGATACGTCATGGGATGATTCGATCCTCCTGTTATGGTCTTAAGTGAGAACATGCTCGGTACATAACTTAGGTGCGCTCACCTAGGACCCTGGTACAGGATAAGCAAGAAGAAGGGTGGACCCATGAGACGGTTGTAGTTAGTGGATGTGGGAGGAAAGGATCTCGTGGAGAGAATCCTTAGATTTCATGTAAGTCGATGAATAGTAAAGAAAAAGACGATGTGCTGTTAATCTGTATTTTCTGTGTATTTATGAATTATTATATTATTGATTTGCATATTGTGGTATTGGGTTTTAGGATTTCTACTTTGTGAATTATCACACAGGATACATTTGTATCCTGGCAAATCGTTTGCTTCGGCGATCAATTTGTCAGAGTGTGCAGGATTCCATAGTGGAGCAGTTGATACAAGTGGAACCTCTGGAACGGAGTTTGGGCCAACGTTGCTTGGAATTCGTGTCAAAACCGAGTTGCTTTTGTTAAATAAATGTACATAGATTTTGTATTATTTTGAAATTGTAATTTTTGTATAAGGATAAATAGGGGCCTAGAAGTTTGTAAAATTCAGCATATTTTAATAGTAATGCGCCCGAAATTCCTTGGAAAATCGGGACGTTACAAGTGTAGTTGTCATAAATGATTGTTGTATCATTATTTTGGTCTCTTAATTTTTTCCTAATTTTCTCTGCAAAGAAATGAGGTAAACCGTCAACAAATTTTGACTTCCAATGCTCACTATTAGCATCATTTCTTTGCATAACCTTTGCTAGGAATACATCTTTGTACCAACGAAAATGAGTTAACGTTGGGCATTTCAGATTTTGAAGTAGTTCTCTACTTCTTTTTCGTTGGTTATCCCAGTGACCAACAAAGTGAAGGATTATTGCTTGTACTAAAGTATACACATCCTGTTTTTGCTCATTATTCTCTACTTTTATTGCATTTAGGCCCCGTTTGATAACCCTCCAAGGGGTTGGGATTGGATTGGTAGAGTGTTGGTATTATTAATACCTTGTTTGGTAACCAAAAATGGTTCGGACTAGTAGTCCGATGGGATTAAAAATCCGGGTAATAGGGGGTATTGTTAATACCCTGTGGGACTTGGTATTGAGGGGTATTAATAGTCCAATCCCAACTCCTTCACATTACCAATCCCTTTTCATTACCAATTTCTTCTATCAATCCAATCCCATCATCTAATCCCATCTCAAACAAACATGATATTAATAATCCCATCATTTAATTCCATCCCAAACAAACATACTCATTATCAATCCCTTCTCATTACCAATCCCATCTCCTTACGAATCCCAATCCTAATCCCATCTCCTTACGAATCCCATCCATCTATCACTGTTATCAAACGAGGCCTTAGTATTTCTGCTCTTTTGGTTGCATTGAGGATATTATCCCACCAACCTTTAATCATATCGGTAAAACCAGCAGTAATCCATCCAGCTATATCTCTATCACTATTTCTATTTTGGGCACAAATTGTGCTATACATCATCAATAGTCTTTTTTTTTAAACTTAAAAGTGATTATTTCCTAAAATATTTGGGTAAAAGTAAAAAAAAAAAAATTTCCGATTCATCTTGTTGAGACGAATCAATAAGTCACAAAAGGTTGGCGCAAAACTAACAAACACGAAAAAAAAAAACGAAAAGAAAAACTAAACTAAAAGTTATAGAAAAAGTAAAAATAGTTGTTATTGGAACTCCATAGCCCCACAGGTGGGTTTTGGCAGAAGAAATCAATAGAATAATGTGTTTTTCCCTCAAAATGCATATTGGTTTCCCTCCAAATGGCCATATGTAGGTCATTTTAACATTTCCGTCTATTTTTGGATGGAAAGTTAACGGCGGGTGAAAAATAGATGGGTTTTTAAATAGGTTAGGTGTTTTTTTGATAATATTAAAAAGCCAGGTGTCTATGCGTGATTTGTGTGACAGGTCAGGTGCTATTTTGAAATTTTCCCCATCAATAATGTAGACAACGATATTAGCGCAATAAGAGCTACCAAAAGCAAAATATGCACCAATCACCAATTGCTAAAAAAATATAACTTTTCAACACTAAGAAAGACGACTAGCATCATTGATAATCAATACACACTAAAAAAGCAATCCATATATGCTCCAGCATGTATGATTCTGTTCAAACAGAAAAGAGGGTTTCGACAAAGGGAAAAACAGAATCATAAAAACCAAAATTAAGTGATTCACAAGGCACTCGATAACGAAGCACATCCCATGTCTCGTACTGCAGGTTATAGGAAACAATTCTCTGAGGAATAGCTAACAAGAGGGCAAAACCACTTCCATTCTCTCCCTCCACAGCATATAGCACGCTATAACTATAGGAGTTCTTGTAGTTTCTCCTTTCCATCTCAGGAAATTCTGATATTAAGGGCTTAAGATTGACCTGGCACTTGACAACCCAACCACTGTAATCCTTTTCCAGCTCAAGGATACGGAATTCGCCAGGGCAGCATAAAGGAGGGCAGTATAAAGGAGACTGAATAAGAATTAAACCGCCACCACATACTCCAAAATACATATTTCTGTATCCAGGAAGAATTATGGGCAATTGAGGGTTTGGCATTGCTATTATCTCCTCGACATCAACATCAAATCTCTTCAGAAAATGGTCATCGGTTAGCCAATGGATTGCTCCATTCCAAAACACACCACGACCAAAACCGAAACATTTTTGGTCTGGGAAAACCATTCTCCAACATAAATTCTGTGAACTGTAGACATTAATTTGATAACGGTCCGGGGCCTCCGAGCAGTAATCGAACAATACTACTTTGTAATGGTAAGGTGATTTTGAAGGATCAAAAGCCAAGTAACCATGGCAAGCATTATCTAATCCATCATGTTTAGGAAGTACTGCGTATTTCTTTGTGGTTGGATTACAAACAAAGAATTGCGGTTTATAATCAATACCATGGGCACGACCATAATAATAGCACAACAGTAAGCCATAGCAGGAGTCTTTAACCAAAACCGTAGATAGCGCTTTAGAATCTTTGAGGAAGGAGAGAGACGGGAGATTACGGCCGCAGCCGTGAAGGGAGACGGATCCGAGTGTTTGTTTGATGTAGTAATACAAGCCTGAGATGGAGGAAGGTCTAGGGTTTCGGGTGGAGTGGTTGGTGGCAAATTGGGAGTCGGAGAGGAGACAGAGCCAATGCTTGGACACGCACCTGAATCGGAATGTGGATTTCACCGACAACCATAGAAGGATTTCTGTGAGGAGATCGACGTTGGCCGCAATTATTTCCGCCGCCGGTGAGATTTCGGACGGAGTAACGTTGAGAGTCGCCCTTCTTCTCTTCTTAGATGCTTTCTTGGTCATTTTTCCTGGAACAGGGTATAGGGGGCTGAATTTTATTTGACCTAAAAGGAATTTAAATAGTACAAATCTTCGAAAAATCCATAGGCTGTCTTGGTCCGGTTATGGGCTTCTGGCCTTGATGGGCTTGATTGATGATGCTAAGATTATGTTCGGGAAATGACAGGCCAGTCCCAATTTTTGGGTGGGGTTCTGTGTCAATCCGTTTTTGTTGCGTGGATAACATATAAACATTAGAAAATTAGTCTTAGATTTATTATGTGAACTTCATAAGCCTATAAGTATACCTATTAATTTTGGAGAAAATTTCAAAATACCCCACTACCTTTACTCCAAAATTCATTCCCAACCTTTTAAAAACTTCAATTTTACTCCCAACGTTATCTTCCGTTAATCAAAACGCTTCATTCCGTCTGAATGACTAACGGATTTCGTTAAAGGCTCCGTTAAATATCGTCCCGATCGAATTTGGATGATCCGAGCCGCTCAATGTGTTCAAAACGTGATTTTAAGGGTACTCGTGAGAAATCAGCAAAAAAAATGACCGGGAAGGGCTTCATCTGAACAGTTTTTTATTGAACTAATCTGAACAGTTTTTTATTGAATAGTTCAATAAAAAAACTGTTCAGATGAAGCCCTTCCTGATCATTTTTTTTTTGTTGATTTCTCGCGGGTACCCTTAAAATCATGTTCTAATCACATTGAGCGGCTCGGATCATCCAAATTCGATCGGACAAGGGGAGGTGCCAACTGAAGCAAAATCCAGATGTCCGGACTTGAACAAAATCCGGATTGATCCACACCTCCCCTTTCCCAATAGAATTTCGATGATCCAAGCCGCTCAATGTGATTAGAACGTGATTTTAAGGGTACCCTTTAGAAACCAACAAAAAAAATGATCGGGAAGGGCTTCATCTGAACAGTTTTTTATTGAATTCAATAAAAAACTGTCACGTCCTCCATTTTCAACATAAATTATAAGGAATTACCTAGGAAAAATACCATCTCAACAATTTGTACGATACCTAAAAGATCATTAACTTCCCATAACCATACTTCAATTCCACAGAGTTCAAAATAGTACATCTTTGGCACAACGGCCCCAAATCACGTTTTACGTCAATAATCCGGAGGTTTTAGAGTTTACAAACGTCGCATAATCAGATAAATCATTAATCAAGTTACAAATACATCTTCAAAAGAAATTTACAAAGATGCCTAAGTAACTCTACTGTGTTAGCTTTCAAAAAGTTGTGTCCAATGTCCAAGCACTCCAGTCATGGTTGCTACTGTCCAGAGTTAGTACCTGAAAGGAAATAAGGCTTGAGCTACACTAGTCCAGTAGAAATTCTACTCAAACGATATATGCAATAGAAATGCGAGAATGAAGATACGAAGTATCCAAAGGTAGCTCAAGCAATAGGCAATCGATAAGGTTCAACAATCCGACAAACGAGCCATGAGTTTAAACATACATCTCAACCTTTAACCATTTTCATATCTTGCGTGTCCCAACCATCTCGCGTTACGTGTCATGAGCCGAAGCTCCTGCCGGGCTATTCATAGGACCCCGATATCCCCTGCCAAGCACCCACCGTATAGGTTAGGTCTTGAATAATCAATATGAGCATTAGCTCCTGCCAGGCTATTTATGGGACCCTGATATCCCCTGCCAGGCACCCACCCGTCGATGGGCCCTGAATGTTCACGCGTTGTGTCAACAAGGTTTCACGTATCACGAATTCTCATATCAAGTCATTCCGTTTCTATAGTAACTTGAGAAATTTAAGTAAGGTTCACCGAACAAGAACAAGGAAGCATAGATATCTCTCGAACTCAACGGATACGATTAACCATGTTATAAGGTGATTTGGAAGTGTTTAGAACAAGTTAGAAGTGAACGGGGGTCTAAACGATGAAGTTTGGAACAAAGCAGTGAAAACTGCCCATAAGCAACTGGTATCGATACGGGCTATATCGATACAGGATGCTTATCAGCAAAGTCCATTCTGTTTTAATGATGTATCGATACGGCAAGAATCCCGTATCGATACGGAGTGGTTTCGAGCAGATTAACAGCAGATTTTCTGGGTTTCAATACCATCAACAACTACAACAACTACAAGCATGGATTCAAGGATAGAAGCACGCCTTTTACATATATTGAGAGGTAGAATCCCAACCTCGAGGCCGAGACACGAGACCCAAGAAGATACGAGCCCTAGCTCTCCGAAAACCTTGATTCGAACGGGATACGGCTTCCCCGAGCTCAAACTCACGGGATACGGATCACAATACTCGTAGAGTTGCAAGATTGAAGGTTGTTTTGGTGAGTTTTGGGTAGAATTTTGGAGAGAGAGCAAGAGAGATGAGGGGAGCCGAGAGAGAGAGTGAGAGCCGGTGGGGAGTGGAGAGGGGAAAAATGATCTCCTACTCCTCACCCTCCTATTTATACACTAAAATCCACATATTACACTTACACCCCTTCCACAATCAATTTCAACACTTAGGCCTCAAATCACATAAAATCAATATTTCATCTCCTTTTCCATTATTTCTCAATTAAAAACATTTAGAAATTAAAAGAATTTATTACGGGTCTCTACAAAAACTGTTCAGATGAAGCCCTTCCCGGTCATTTTTTTTGCCGATTTCTCATGGGTACCCTTAAAATCATGTTTTGAACACATTGAGCAGCTTGGATCATCGAAATTCGATTGGGATGCTATTTAACGGAGTTTTTAACGAAATCCATTAGTCATTCGGACGGAAGAGGACGTTTTGATTAACGGAAGATAACGTTGGGAGTAAAATTGAAGTTTTTAAAAGGTTGGAAGTCTAATTGAATTTTGGTATAAAGGTTGGGGGGTATTTTGAATTTTTCCCATTAATTTTGTGAGGTCTCAAGTCCATTTTAGAGTACCCTAAAGATCAGGCACTTTCACATTATTTTAGGATGCACTTTTTTTATTATAGGATAAAGTACCCTACGGTAGGGTAGATTACCCTAACATAGGGTATCCTAGGGTTTAGGCACTTTTTTCGTCACAATGACAGAAATCATAAAAGTACACCGATACAACCGGTTCAGTGCAAAATAATTTTAATAATTGATGAAACCGAACCGTTTACATGGCTTCTCCAACTTTCTCATATATATTGCAGTGGTGAATCTTATTTCACTTCTTCAGCTCCAACTAAAGTATATAGGAGATACGCTGGTAGGGTTGTTCCAAATATTAGAAACACCATCTTAGAAACATTTGCTTCGAATTTGGAGATGTCAAATTTTTCCGAAGCCGGATGTGAGAATTTCATTCCTTCATAACAAATTTCAGAGCTTTTGATACTCAACTTTCTGTATCTCATCCAATCTGCTTCCTTTATTTTTCATGTCTTCCTCAACTTTCTGTATCTTCCAATCCGCTTCCTTTAAGAAGTAATGTGTATTTCTTTGTGGTGGGATTACAAACAATGTATTGCCGAAAATTACTGTAGATATGACTAATATGCACAACAGCAAGTCGTTGCAAGAGTGGAGACCATCGAGGAAGGAGAGAGAGGGGAGATCCGTGAAGGGAGACGAAGTTTAGTGTTTCTTGGTTGTTTGTTTTTTGATAGGCAGTGTTTCTTGGTTGTGGAAATACAAACCTGAGAGGGAGGAAGGTCTCGGGTTTCGGGTGGAGTGGTTCATGGAAAATTGGGAGTCGGAGAGGAGGGAGAGCCAATGCTTGGACACGCTCTTGAATCGGATTGTGGATTACTAATGAACAAACAGTCTACTGAGCTGACAGTAGGCAGATAAAATTGACCTATGAAATATCAAACCCAATTTCGTACCATGAACATTACTAATGAACAAACCGTCTACTGAGCTGAAGCAAAGCAAAATCTTGAACGATAGAATTCTAAGCACAACCATAGTAATAGATAACAGGGACAATGATATCAGCTCGTGACAAGAGCTAACAAAAGAAAAATATGCACCAACCTCCTTCTACAAAATATTCAACTTTTCAGCACTAAGAAATACCACAACCATCATTGATAATTAACAAAAAAAAACTCAATCCATACATGCTCCTACACGTAGGATTCTGTTCAAATTGAAAAAAAAGTTTCAATAAAGGTAACAACATAACTGTTCAAAGTCAATATATTTGATTCATGTGGCTCTAAATCACGAAGCACGTCCCATGTCTTTTTCTTCAGATTATAGGAAATAATTATCCCAGGAATAGCTAACAAAAGTACAAAACCGCTTTCATTCTCTCCCTTCACAGCACACAACACCTTAAATCCATGGGGGCAATAGTAGTTTCTCTTGCTTTCCATCTCAGGGAATGCATATATTAAGGGCCTAAGATTGAGCCCACGCTTGACAACCCAACCGCTGTAATCCCTTTCCAGTTCAAGGATTCGTAATCCTCTAGGGCAGTACGAACGAGACTGAATAAGTATCAAACCGCCACCACATTCTCCAAAATACATAATTTGGCTTTTAGGAAGAATTTTGGGTGACTTAGGGTTTGGCATTGCTATTATCTCCTCGACATCAACGTCAAATCTCTTCAGAAAATCATCATCGGTAAACCAATGGATTGCTCCATTCCAAAAGACACCACGACCCCAAATATATTTTAGGTATGAGAAAACGTTTCTCCAACATAAACTCTGTGAACTGTAGACATCAATTTGACAATGGTCACAAGGGCCCGGGCAGGGGCAGTAAGCGACTAATACTACTTTGTAATGGCGAGGTGATTTTGAAGGATCAAAAACTAAGCAACCTGAACCACTCCAACCATTAACCAGTCCATCGGGTTTAGGAAGTAATGTGTATTTCTTTGTGGTGGGATTACAAACAATGAATTGCTGAAAATAACCATCTATACTATTAATATAGCACAACAGCAAGCCGTTGCAGGAGTGTGCGACCTTAATTGTGGATCCCTCTGTGAGGCCATCGAGGAAGGAGAGAGAAGGGAGATTATGGCGGGGGCCGTGGAGGGAGACCAAGGTTAGTGTTTCTTGGTTGTTGAAATACAAACCTGAGATGGAGGAAGGTCTCGGGTTTCGGGTGGAGTGGCTCGTGGAAAATTGGGTGTCGGAGAGGAGGGAGAGCCAATGCTTGGACACGCTTTTGAATCGGATTGTGGATCTCGCGGGCAACCTTAGAAGGATTTCCGTTAGGAGATCGACGTTGTTGGCAATTAATTCCGCCGCCGGTGAGATTTCTGACCGAATAACGTTGAGAACCGCCTTTCTTCTCTTGTTTGATGCTTTCCTGCTCATTTTTCCCAGAACAGAGTACGAGGAGGGGAAGAAGAGTTTGACCTAATCTATCTCTATACTATATATATATATATATATATATATATATATATATATTTATTAAGATATGTAACATCCCCATAATTAGTAACTCTCTTCCTGAAAGGAATTATTAAGATACATATCATCCCCATCAGTAAATATTCTTAATTTTATAATTGGTTAAACTTAAAGCAAGTGTTTCCTAGGAAAACAAAATATTCTTGGCTAATAAATTTTATACTACCAAATCTCTTGCACCCAAGAAACTTGCCTAATTAATCTCCTCGGCTCTGTTTTTACCCAAACGAGAACTGATCATCTCCCCTTCAGCAGCTTTGCTGACGTTGAACGTTCAGCGTCAAATAACAAATTTGCAGAGATTCTGATACTCGACTTTTCATATCTCATCCAGTCTCCTTCCTTTATTTTTCATGTCTTCCTTCCGGAACACTCACACAATCCTCACAGGCAAATCCTCACAGAGGATCCGGATCCCTTCCTTACCTCGTACGATGTTTACTAATCAACAAACCATCTATTGAGCTGAAGAATTTATCATGTAGCATAGCAAAATCATGAAAAATAGTATTCTGATCGACCGCAATTGCAATCATATACTATATTGTAGGCAATATGATATTAGCACAATAAGAGCTAACGAAAGCAAAATATACACCAACCACCTACTGCTACAAAATATAACTTTTCTGCACCAAGAAAGACTACTAGCATCACTGATAATTAACACAAAAAAGTCAACATGTATGATTCTATTCAGACAGGAAATAATGTTTCGATGAAGGGAAAAACAGAATTGTAAAAACCAAATTTAAGTGATTCACACGGCACTCGATAACGAAGCACATCCCATGTCTTGTATTGCAGATTATATGAAATAATTCTCCTGGGAATAGCTAACAAGAGAGCAAAACCTCTTCCATTCTCTCCCTCCACAGCATGCAGCACGCTATAACTATTGGAGTTCCTGTGGCTTCTACTTTCCATCTCAGGAAATTCTGATATTAAGGGCTTAAGATTGACCCGGCACTTGACAACCCAACCACTATAATCCTTTTTCAGCTCAAGGATACGGAATTCGCTAGAGCAGTATAAAGGAGACTGAATAAGAATCAAACCGCCACCACATTCTCCAAAATACATATTTCTGTATCGAGAAAGAATTTTGGGCGATTGAGGGTTTGGCATTGCTATTATCTCCTCGACATCAACATCAAATCTCTTCAGAAAATGGTCATCGGTTAGCCAATGGATTGCTCCATTCCAAAAGACACCACGACCAAAACCGAAACATTTTCGGTCTGGGAAAACCTTTCTCCAACATAAACTCTGTGAACTGTAGACATTAATTTGATAAGGGTCCGGGGCCTCCGAGCGGTAATCGACCAATACTACTTTGTAATGGTGAGGTGATTTTGAAGGATCAAAAGCCAAGTAACCATGGTAAGCATTAGCTAATCCATCAAGTTTAGGAAGTACTGCGTATTTCTTTGTGGTTGGATTACAAACAATGAATTGCGGTTTGTAATCAATACCACGGGCACGACCATAATAATAGCACAACAGTAAGCCATTGCAGGAGTCTCCAACGAAAACTGTGGATTGCGCTTTAGAATCTTTGAGGAAGGAGAGAGACGGGAGATTACGGCCGCAGCCGTGAAGGGAGACGGATCTGAGTGTTTGTTCGATGCAGTAATACAAGCCTGAGATGGAGGAGGGTCTAGGGTTTCGGGTGGAGTGGTTGGTGGCAAATTGGGAGTCGGAGAGGAGAGAGAGCCAATGTTTGGACACACACTTGAATCGGAATGTGGATTTCACCGGCAACCACAGAAGGATTTCTGTGACAAGATCGACGTTGTTGGCAACTGATTCCGGCACCGCAGAGATTCCAGACGGAGCACCGTTGATAGTCACCGCCTCTCTTCTTCTGGCTTGCTTATTCATTTTTGCTTTCGGTAAAGACAAGTGATGACAGGGGAAAAGGGATTATATTAAAGTCGGGTTGGCTTTGGTATGGTTATGGGTACGGGTGTAAACGAGCCGAATCGAGCCGAACCTTGTGATATTCGGATCAGTTCGAAAAGGTGTAGGTCAGGCTTGAGTTCGGCTCAGGCTCTAATGCTCGGGCTCGATTAGAGCCTGGACTATGTAGTTCGAGTTCGGCTCGTTAAAAATTTTCAAAGCTCGGGTTCGGCTCGCTAGGGCTCGTTATACTTAAACGAGCCGAACCGAGCCAAATTCAGGCTCGGATACAGTTCAGGCTCGAAGCTCAAATTCAGGCTCGTGAGAGTTTTTTACCTGTTCCAAATCACAAATCACGCATATATGAGAAAAAATTGGGAAAAAACAACAAAATTTCCCAGTTCCAAGTCACAAATCATGTATATATGACAAAAAAATTGAGAAAAAACAACAAAATCATGACTGTTACAGAATCACAGGTAAACTTTCTATCTCCAACGGTTACAGAATTCTCGGAGACCTTCGTAACCAACCGATCCCCTTCTCTTTCTTGACCATTAGCCAGTCTAATCCTCACCACAAACTAACCAACCCAACCCAACCAATTCAAAACATCAAATTCGAAATAATTTGAAGTAACCTTACCTTGAGAGGTGGATCTGCTGGAGTTGATACAACTTCTGTATGGGCAACAGATCTGGTGATTTCTTGAGAGAGAGAGAGAGAGAAAAGAGTGCTTGATTATTTTGGAGAGAGAGGGAGGTGGCGGAGAGAGGCTATGGAGGAGGCGGTGGTTGAGGAGCGGCTGAGAAGTAGATAAGAAACCCAATTTTTGAAGTGTCGTACTCGTATGTATCCAGTATCCACAATTCGACAGTACACTGGAGTAGTAAAAATAATACTTCAATTATATTTATACCCCTAAAATATAACATGTTAATAGATAGACCCCTCAAGTATTATTAATTATATGTTAACCCCAAATTCGCTAGCCCAACTGAGCCGAATACTATTAGGCTCAAGTTCGGCTCATTTATGGAACGAGCCTAAAATTGAGGTTTGGGTCCAGTTCATTTAGTAGACAAGTCGAATTCGAACGAGCCATTACCAAGCCAAGCTTCGAACAGTTCGCAAACGATTTAGTTCATTTACAGCCCTATCTTTTAGTAATTAAAGTTTAGCTTTTGACAAAAAAAAATATTTATTTTTGATTGTCTTGATGAAAAGAATAAAATATATTAAGAAATTAATACTAATTCATTGCTTTTCCTGCATGAAGTTTTCTTTTCTTTTATTTGATCGGCATGAAGTTTTCCTTTCACAAACAACAAAAATTATTTAGACTTTAAAAGGCAACAGTCACATATTTTCAGAGAAGAGTAAGAATTTCATTGATCAGAAGTACAATCTACCATTTGCATCTAATAGAACTGAAAAAGCCCCCTTTATCAAAACTTTTCCATTTCACGATAAAGAACAAGAGCAAAACCTTTCCATTTCAACTTTCAAAAGCTCTGAGGCACCACGGGTGGATCGTGCCAGCTTTCACCATGCCGACAGCCATTGTGGAGCACCTGAGTATTCTTCGAGTCGTGGTGAGGCAAGATTTGGGCCGAAACCTCGTTGAAAATTTTGGTTTCACACATCAAAGGCGCGGTGTTCGAGCTCGCGAATGCTCCATCAGGTATATATTAAACTTTCTCTATCTCATCCTATCTCCTTCCTTTATTTTTGATGTTTTCCTTAGCTCGTACGATGTTGAGTTGAAGAATAAAAGGGAAAATGAATTTGAGAAAATGACGGCCAAGGACTGACTTTGGTATGGTTATGGGCCTTCATGGGCTTGATGAGGTCAAGACTGATAACGTGATAATAATAAAAACAAAACCTCAGTTTTTGATCGTACGTATTGAGGAAAAGATTAAAATATGAATGAAAAATAAATATTAATTCATTGCTTTTCCTCAATGAAGTTCTCTTTTTCACACACAACAGAAATTATTTAGGCTTTATAAGATTCAGGTCAAATTTTTTCATAATATTTTTCGTTGCGATGAGATATATTAGAAAAGTATAAAAACATAGATCAAACAAGACGATGCCACGGGTTCAAATTGGGGGATGGTGTTGTTTAGTGGTATGCGTAGCACCCCCGAGCCGTCAGATCATGCATCCGACGGCTCGGATCTCATCTTGGCAATAAACGGCTCTCAATCGTTGGTTACCGAGATGAGATCCGAGCCGTCGGATGCACGATCCGACGGCTCGGAGATGCGCAGCATCCGTTCACTATCAATTTTTTTTCCCAATTTAGCTAGATACGACATCCAGACTACTTTGATGAGCATTTTACTGAGAGTTCGTCCTAGGATTACTGAATAGCTATGGCTATGTGGCTTGAGATTTTTCCTTTTCACAACATAGGAGGTAATCCCCACACTCAAACAGGATGAGGTTAATCAACCTAGGGCTGGCTGCAGGAAACCAACACACATAGAGTAGTTAGAAGCATCTACGACTACAAGGGGGACCACTGGACTCGCCCATGAGGCTACCCACATGGACTTTCACCTCCCAACTGATGGCTTACTCTCAAAATCGAACTCACACCTTCAAGGTGGGAGCAAACTCCTTGGCCAGTGGAGACAACCCTCGTTGGGTATGTGGCTTGAGATTGAAGTCCATTATTTCCAATTAAGGAAAACTACACCAAAAATAAATAAAGACAGCAAAATTCAGATAAGATTAGGTTGGCACAATTTTGGTATGGGAAAACCTTTGTCCAACATAAACTCTGTGAACTGTAGACATGAATTTGATAATGGTCCGGGCGGTAATCGAACAATACTACTTTGTAAGAGCATCTCCAATCCATACTCCATTTTTTCATTTTGGAGGAAAAACATTCTCCAACCCATCCTCTAAAACTCTCCTCCATTTGGGAGGATGAACTTTGATCCTCTAAATATAGAGGATGAAGGAAAAAATAGAGGATCTCCTCCAAATATGTGTTGGAATTGAGAAATAGAGTGTTGGGTTGGAGTTAAGATAAATAGTACAACCCTCTAAATCCACTTTTCAAATAAAATAGATTAATTTGATCCTCTCAAATAGAGATTTGGAGGGTGTTGGATTGGAGATGCTCTAACGGTAAGGTGATTTTGAAGGATCAAAAGCCCAGTAACCATGGCAAGCAGTAGCTAATCCATCAAGTTTAGGAAGTACTGCGTATTTCTTTGTGGTGGGATTACAAACAATGAATTGCTGAAAATAACCATCTTCTATACTATTAATATAGCACAACAGCAAGCCGTTGCAGGAGTGTGCGACCTTAATTGTAGATCCCTCTATGAGGCCATCGAGGAAGGAGAGAGAAGGGAGATTATGGCGGGGGCCGTGGAGGGAGACCAAGGTTAGTGTTTCTTGGTTGTTGAAATACAAACCTGAGATGGAGGAAGGTCTCGGGTTTCGGGTGGAGTGGCTCGTGGAAAATTGGGAGTCGGAGAGGAGGGAGAGCCAATGCTTGGACACGCTTTTGAATCGGATTGTGGATCTCGCGGGCAACCTCAGAAGGATTTCCGTTAGGAGATCGACGTTGTTGGCAATTAATTCCGCCGCCGGTGAGATTTCCGATCGAATAACGTTGAGAACCGCCTTTCTTCTCTTGTTTGATGCTTTCCTGCTCATTTTTTTCCAGAACAGGGTACGAGGAGGGGAAGAAGAGTTTGACCTAATTAGTAAGATATGTATCATCCCCATAATTAGTAACTCTCTTTCCAGAAAGGAATTATTAAGATACATATCATCCCCATTAGTAACTTTCTTAATTTTATATGGAAGACTCGGAAGAAAAAATAGTGGTTAACAAAATATTCTCGGCTAATAAATTTTATTAGGTATAAGGTTTTTGGATAGCGGCACAAATGGGCCAGCCTATTCTGGATCCGAAAAAGTGAGTCAAGTCATTTATTTTGTTTGGTTTGTCTTTTTCCTTCATAGAAAGAGAGAGATGCATACCGGGTTGTTTGGGGTGGATTGTGGATCCTGTATGAATCATTCACGTGTATAAGTTTTTTGGAAATCTCTGTTTCGTGAATTTTTTTCCCGGTACTGTTTGGCTTTGTTGGAGATTGGATTCCACCAAGCAGCTATGAACGACCGGAATCGATTCGAGAGTCAAGCAATGAATTATTGAATTAGGTTTTTGAGAGTGTTTTTTTTTAAAGGGAAAATTTCAAAAAAGCCCTTGAACTTTCTGACAACTCCCAAAAAACACATGGACTTTCACTATTAACAAAAAAACACCCAAACTTAGCATTCTGTTAACAATTAGGCCCCTGCCGTCCAATTCCTTCTAGTCCTAACGGATGGAGCTAACGGAAGGCGTTAACATTCCTTTTTTTCTTTTAACGTCCAAAAATTACTTTTGCCTCTTTTTTTTTATTAGTAAATAAATATGCAATAAATTTTTTGTTCTTATTATTTATCGAAAATTACTTTAACCCCAGTTTTTATTTTCAAATTTTACCTTTCCCCCCTCTCTCTCTCACCTTTTTTTTTCTTTTATTAGAATTGACTCCACACCACCAATTAACCCCACAACCAACCGCCAAAGCCTTAGCCACAATTTCAGAAATTTTAAAGTACTTTTAACCTCCTCTTAATTTGTAACCTTTTCTTTTTTTTACTACTTTTACTTCCAAAAATTACTTTTAACTCATTTTTTTAGTCATAAATAAATATGCAATAAAGTTTTTTTCCTTACTCTTTTCCAAAAAATATTCACCCCCGTTTTTTAACTATTTACGAAAATTATTTTAACACCCCCTGCTTCCCCGCACCCTACCCCTTTTTTTTTTTACTTTCAAATTTAACCTTTCCCCCACTCTATCTCCCTCTCTTTTTTTAGAAATTCGATCTCATACCACCAATTAACCCCAAAACCAACTGATAGAAGAATTTTGGGTTTCTCCAAATTGATCGGTGGAGAGAAAAGGGGGGAGGATTTTCATCAGTGGAGAGAGAGAGAGTAATTGAAAGTAAAAATGGGTCTTAAAGTTATTATTATAAATAGTAAAGATTAGAGTTAAAGTAAATTTTGATAAATAGTAAGAAAAAAACTTTATTTCATATTTATTTACTACTAAAAGTAAAGAGTTAAAAGTAATTTTGGAAGTAAAAAATATAAAAACAGGAACGCTAAAAAAAAGGAGGTTAAAAGTAATTTTGAAAATTTGAAATTAGAGCTAGAGCTTTGGCAATTGATTGTGGGATTGATTAGTGGTGTGGGGTTAAAATTCTAAAAGAGAGAGAGAGAGAGAGAGAAAGGGAAAGGTAAAATTTGAAACTAACAAAAAAGATGGTGGTTAAAGTTATTTTTGTAAATAGTAAAAAATAGAGTTAAAGTAATTTTTGATAAATAGTAAGAAAAAAAAAGAACTTTATTGCATATTTATTTACCAATAAAAAAAGAAAGAGTTAAAAGTAAATTTTGAATGTAAAAAGTATAAAATAAAATAAAAAGTTAACGCCTTCCGTTAGCTCCATCCGTTAGGACTAGACGGAATTGGACGTTAGAAGCCTAATTGTTAACAGAATGCAAAGTTTAGGTGTTTTTTTTGTTAATAGTGAAAGTCCAGATGTTTTTTTGCGAGCTGTCAGAAAGTTCAGGGACTTTTTTGAAATTTTCCCTTTTTTTAACGAAACTAAAAAGGTTTTTGTGAGTTGACCTGGGTCTTTTCTGAGTAGCAGAATAAATGGCCATCCTATTCTGGATCCGAAAAAGTGAGTCAAGTCGTTCATTTTGTTTGGTTTGTCGCGCAAGTGTGTAAAGTCACACTGATTAGACATCTATATAGGCATGAACGAACCATGTTTGTCTTTAAACATTTTTTAAAGACTATTATGCATGTGAGACAAAACTTCAAGATAATCAATCATGTGTCGTTCGTGTCCCTACCCTATCTCAGATCAGAGTGATTTTTGGCAAGGCTATTACGAATTCGAGATGGGGCTCATATGCATCACAGCAAGGTCCCCCAGTTAGAATTTACGTAGCTTGATTTTTTTTGGACACAAAAGTTGAACTACAATTGGGCCAGAGTAGGGTACAAAAAAAAAACCTCACTATAGTTGTCCCTAACCCAAGGAGAAAAGGCCTTTCCAACATCTAGATATATTGGCCCAAGTGAATTGTCCTTGCAAGACCATGAAAAGAGATGACGTGTACCTGAAAGGTCACACAACACTCCCTTGATGACAACTGCCATAGATCTCCATCATAGCTTCGCCCCATATATTTTAAGTTCATTTTACTTCGATACCCAATCCTCATGGCTTAGAAATTCCGAGAATATCTTGCGAGCAAAATCCCAAGCATACTCATTGAAAGAAACTTGCCTAATTAATTTTCTCGGCTCTGTTTTACCCAAACGAGAACTGATCCTCTCCCTTTCAGTAGCTTTGCCAATGTCGAACGTTCAGTGTCAAATAACAAATTTGCAGAGATTCTGATACTCGACTTTTCGTATCTCATCCAGTCTCCTTCCTTTATTTTTCATGTCTTCCTTCTGAAACACTCACACGATCTTCACAGGCAAATCCTCACAGAGGATCCAGATCCCTTCCTTACCTCGTACGATGTTTACTAATCAACAAACCATCTATTGAGCTGAAGAATTTATCATGTAGCATAGCAAAATCATGAAAAATAGTATTCTGATCGACCGCAATTGCAATCATATATATTGTAGGCAATATGATATTAGCACAATAAGAGCTAACAAAAGCAAAATATGCACCAACCACCTACTGCTACAAAATATAACTTTTCTGCACTAAGAAAGACTACTAGCATCACTGATAATTACCAAAAAAAAGTCAACATGTATGATTCTATTCAAACAGGAAACAAGGTTTCGATGAAGGGAAAAACAGAATTGTCAAAAAATTTAAGTGATTCACACGGCACTCGATAACGAAGCACATCCCATGTCTTGTATTGCGGGTTATATGAAATAATTCTCCCTGGAATAGCTAACAAGAGGGCAAAACCTCTTCCATTCTCTCCCCCCACAGCATGCAGCTGCACGCTATAACTATTGGAGTTCTTGTGGCTTCTACTTTCCATCTCAGGAAATTCTGCTATTAAGGGCTTAAGATTGACCCGGCACTCGACAACCCAACCACTGTAATCCTTTTTCAGCTCAAGGATACGGAATTCGCTAGGACAGTATAAAGGAGACTGAATAAGAATCAAACCACCACCACATTCTCCAAAATACATATTTCTGTATCAAGAAAGAATTTTGGGTGATTGAGGGTTTGGCATTGCTATTATCTCCTCGACATCAACATCAAATCTCTTCAGAAAATGGTCATCGGTTATCCAATGGATTGCTCCATTCCAAAAGACACCACGACCAAAACCGAAACATTTTTGGTCTGGGAAAACCTTTCTCCAACATAAACTCTGTGAACTGTAGACATTAATTTGATAACGGTCCGGGGCCTGCGAGCGGTAATCGAACAACACTACTTTGTAATGGTAAGGTGATTTTGAAGGATCAAAAGCCAAGTACCCATGGCAAGCAGTAGCTAATCCATCAAGTTTAGGAAGTACTGCATGCGTATTTCTTTGTGGTTGGATTACAAACAATGAATTGCGGTTTATAATCACTATCATGGGCACGACCATAATAATAGCACAACAGTAAGCCATTGCAGGAGTCTTCAACGAAAACTGTGGATTGCGCTTTAGAATCTTTGAGGAAGGAGAGAGACGGGAGATTACGGCCGCAGCCGTGAAGGGAGACGGATCTGAGTGTTTTTTTGATGTAGTAATACAAGCCTGATGAGATGGAGGAGGGTCTAGAGTTTCGGGTGGAGTGGTTGGTGGCAAATTGGGAGTCGGAGAGGAGAGAGAGCCAATGTTTGGACACGCACTTGAATCGGAATGTGGATTTCACCGGCAACCATAAAAGGATTTCTGTGAGGAAATCGACGTTGTTGGCAACTGATTCCGGCACTGCAGAGATTCCGGACGGAGCACCGTTGATAATCGCCGCCTCTCTTCTTCTGGCGGTAAAGACAAGTGATTATTACAGTCCAGTATTCCATTTTGGGCTGTCCCTTAATAAGTGTCCATTTTGTAAAGTTAGTGGGTAAAAATTGATGAATTGTCTATTTTGTCCCTAAAAGTAAATTTAATTTTGAAAAATTAGTGAGTAAAAGTGTAATGATGATGGGTAAGTAGGAAAAGTGGAGGAAAAAGTTGATATGAAAGGTATAATGATAATGTCTTTTTAATAAGTTAGAGTTACGAAGCAGGACATTTAAAAAGGGACGGAGGGAGTACAAGGGAAAAGGGATTATATTAAAGTTGGGTTGGCTTTGGTATGGTTATGGGCCTTCATGGGCTTGATGAGGTCAAGACCGATAATAATAGGGAATGTGACGGCTAAGGACATGTTTTATAATTAATACCCGTCAGTAACATGTTAAGAACATTTGTTAATTCTGAAAAATGTCCTTAACGGGTATTAATTATCAAAACACGTCTTAGATCGTCATTTTCCCCTGATAATAATAAAAACAAGGGAAAGTGACGGCCCAAGACGTGTTTTAATAAAAACAAGGGAAAATGACGGCTCATAACGTGTTTTGATAATTAATACCCGCCTAGGACATATTGAGAACATTTTTTAATGCTGAAAATGTCCTTGGCAGGTATTAATTATCAAAACACGTCATTGGCCGTCATTTTTCCTAAAAACAAAATCTCAATTTTTGATCGTCTTGAGGAAAAGATTAAAACATGAATGAAAATCAATATTACTAATTCATTGCTTTTCCTCAATGATGTTCTCTTTTTCACACACTAACAGAAATTATTTATGCTTTATAAGATTCGGGTCAAATTTTTTCATCATATTTTTTGTCACGATGAAATATATTAGAAAAGTATAAAAACATTGATCAAAACAAGACATGCCAAGGGTTCACTGTCATTTTTCACCCCAATTTAGCTAGATACGACATCCAGACGACTTTGATGAGCATTTTACTGAGAGTTCGTCCTAAGATTACTGAATAGCTATGGCTATGTGGCTTGAGATTTTTCCTTTTCACAACATAGGAGGTAATCCCCACACTCAAACATGATGAGGTTAATCAACCCAGAGCCGGCTGCAGGAGACCAACACACACATAAAGTAGTTAGAAGCATCTACGACTACAAGGGGGGACTACTGGACGCACCCATGAGGCTACCCACATACTTTCACCTCCCAACTGATTGTCCTACTCTCGAAACTCAAACTCACACCTCTAGAGTGGGAGCAAACTCCTTGGCCAGTGGAGACAACCCTTGTTTGGTATGTGGCTTGAGATTGAAGTCCATTATCTTTCCAATTAAGGAAATTCAGTGATGACCCTGAGATTCTCAGAGCCTAAGACGAACTTGTGAGGGAAAAAAAATTCTTATGGGGAATGAAAAGAAAGGCCCTAGGACTTAAACCATTTACCTATTTTTTTTTTTTTGAAAGAGTCATTCATTCAAGCCCATCGGGCAAAAATTTCAGAACAAATACAGGAGAGAACCAAAGCAACCTAAACGTCGATCTCAGGCACCTACTGCCGAAGCAGGCCCCGCGATAACGCCGGTACATAAGAACCAATCTCGGTCTAGATAACAGAGGATCAAAAAAAGATCCACAGCTCAAACCCGTAAACAATATTGGATAGCAAAATTAAGCTTTTCTGCTAGGCTTGCTAACTCATTGGTCATATAAATGCGAAATTAAATATATTTTACATAAATACCTATATCTATCTGGAGCCCTAGTTTTGAGCAAAAATTCGGGAGCTTAAGTCTGCTGCCATGTCCGCCTTAGCCCAGGGCCGGCCCTAAAGGAAAACTACACAAACAAAACCAAAGAAAATTCAGATCAAATAGGTTGGCTCAAGACCCAGTTTGTTAATCCTCAATTGTTGCATAAACTGGTAATCAAGGAGGAAGAGACACCACAAATTTCCCTAATGTCCTGTATTAAGAGAATATACCATACCCTGTAGCACCATTTGAGAGATACATTTTCAATGGTAAAAGATGTCAGATCCATGACTCTCATCCTAACTCCCAATCTATAATGGGAACTCGTCAAAATGTTTGTTCGAAATAATAATTCAAGTAGAGATGTGCACTTCGAATTGGGGGATGGTGCTGTACAGTAGTGTACGCAGTACCGTGTTGCGCACCTCCGAGCAGTCGGATCGTGTATCCGACGGCTCGGATCTCATCTCGGCAATGAACGGCTCTCGATCGTTGGTTGCCGACATGAGATCCAAGCCGTCGGATGCACGATCCGACGGCTCGGAGGTGCGCAGCACGGTGCTGTGCAGTGAGGTGCACAGCACCAACCCGAATTTCCGGTTCTCATCATACCCGAGGCTAGTTACTCATAATCTGAGCACCTTGGCGAGGTCCTTAAAAATCACTGCAGGTATTTTCTTCCATTCTTTATATACTAGCAAATTGGTACAACACGTGCATTTTATTACCGGCCAAAGTTTAAAACATATCTCAACCATTAATTGCCGAGATGGACGGGTGAGATTGTGCACTCCCGTAAATAACTTATTCACGGAGGAGCCCGTGAATAAGTTATTCTCATTCAAGGACACATCTATTGCACCATTAAGTTGTGGTTTTTTATCAGGCAAAACATGCTTCGTCTTTGGGGGAAAAAAGATACTCCATATATATGGCTTGGGACAGTTGTAAAAGCATTCTACTTATGAGTCGTCCTAAACTTCCTAAATAGCAGCGATCATGCAGTTTGAGATTCATGAAGTCAATCATCTTTTCAATGCAGAAAAACTAGACTAACAATTGTCTAAGTTACAAGAATTTCAGGGCACGGTCTCTATTATAGCAGTAATACAAATTATACGAAGTGGATTGCTTAACCGTAGCAACAGCGCGACAAAAAGGAAGGCAAAAAGAGATTCATAATGTCATGTATTGAGATGATCTACCTCACCCTAAGGCTGGAGCACCATTTGCAAGATCCATTTTTGAATAGAAGCAGCAAATCTAGCATCAGCAAACTCAACATTGAAATGGTGTTGCATTCTGAGATCCATGACCCACCCTCATCCTAAGAGGCAAACAACTATGAACATTTGATTCAAATTATACTTCATCTTTTCTAGATAAAGAGGACGAATCGGGTTATAAAGACATCCCTATGCCATTTGAGAGGAGCACTTCTTCTACTCTCAGCATAACAATTCCCTTTTTGTAGAGGCTAGTTATTTGTGAGCATCTTGATTCGATCCTTATATTTCGCTGCCTTAATATTTTTCGTGCTTCCACGACAACGAACTGCATACACACTCTTTTGGGATTGGACAATCGTGTTTAAATTTATGAGTGACACAATATGCAGATAAAATGCTCAAAGATGAAAAGAAGCTATGATCATTGAGTCATTGACATATGAAATATCAATGCCAATTTCATACCGAATGTAAATCAGGATATATGTCAGAAGAGCTAGATGACATTAACCTTTGGGACAACCAACTTAGAAAATACGTTAGTGAAGCAAAAATCGGATGTATTGTCATTAGACTCTTCCAACAGCGAAGAGAGAAGAAATCATATACAAGTGAGCTTCAGAACATGAGATGCCATTAGGAAGATGAATTAGAACTTATCATTCATGTGGCAACTTTTGTATGGTAAGATGATAAAATATATATACTAGTTCAATAGAAGTTAGACAGTCCGGTTCCTATCCACACCCTTCCCGTCCGCACCCGTCCGCACCTCCCTTTTTCCAATCGAATTTCGATGATCCGAGCCGCTCAATGTGTTCAGAACGTGATTTTAAGGGTACTCGCGAGAAATCGGCAAAAAAAAACACCGGGAAGGGCTTGATTGAGCAGCTTTTTATTGAACCGTTCAATAAAAAACTGTTCGGATGAAGCCCTTCCCGATCATTTTTTTTGCTGATTTCTCGCGGGTACCCTTAAAATCACATTATAATCACATTAAGCAGCTCGGATCATCAAACTTTGATCGGAAAAATGGAGATGCGGACGGATGCGAATCGTAAAGGTGTGGACTTGATCCGGACTGAGAAATTAGATACACAAAACAGAGACTGAAGAAAGAGCTCAAGCTGAATGGAAATCAATAAGAATCTAGATATAGTCTAACCATGGGAGGTAGAGATTTCGATACTCAACTTTCTATATCTCATCAAATCTCCATTCCTTTATTTTTCATGTCTTTCTTAGCTCGTATGTATGATGTTTACTAATGAACAAACCATCTATTGAGCTGAAGACTAAAAAGAGAAGCAGGGCAAAATCATGAAACATGGAGTCCAAGCACAACTATACTCATAGATAATGTAGACAATGATGTCAGCACAATAAGAGCTAACGAAAGCAAAATGTGCACCAACCACCAACTTCTCCAAAATAGTCAACTTTTCAGCACTAAGAAATACTACTTACCATCATTGATAATTAACACAAAAATCATCCATCAGTGCACTACCACATAGGATTCTGTTCAAACTGGAAAAATGGTTTCAATAAAGGGAATGATATAACTGCTCGAACCAAATTCATATGATTCACGCGAAACTAGATCACGAAGCACATCCCATGACTTGTACTTTGGGTTATAGGAAATAATTCTCCCACGAATAGCTAATAAGAGTACAAAACCTCTTTCATTCTCTTCCTTCACAGCAAACAACACTTTAAATCCATGGGTGCAAAAGTAGTTTCTTCTGATTTTCATCTCAGGGAATGCAGATATTAAGGGCTCAAGATTGACCCGACACTTGACAACCCAACCGCTGTAATCCCTTTTCAGCTCAAGGATTTTTAATCCTTTAGGGCAGAAGAGACGAGACTGGATAAGTATCAAACCGCCACCACATTCTCCAAAATACATATGTTTGTATCGAGAAAGAATTTTGGGCGACTGAGGGTTTGGCATTTCTATTATCTCCTCGACATCAAAGTCAAATCTCTTGAGAAAATTGTCATCGGTTAACCAATGGATTGCTCCATTCCAAAAGACACCACGAACACGACCAAAATATTTTAGGTCCGAGAAAACCTTTTTCTCCCAACACAAACTCTGTGAGCTGTAGACATCAATTCGATAAGGGCCATAAGGGCCCGGGCTGAAAGTGACGATTACTACTTTGTAATGGCGAGGTGATTTTGAAGGATCAAAAACCAAGCAACCACTACAACCCTTAACCAGTCCATCAGGTTTAGGAAGTAATGTGTATTTCTTTGTGGTGGGATTACAAACAATGAATTGACGAACATAACCATGGATACTATTAATATAGCACAACAGCAAGCCGTTGCAGGAGTGTGCGACCTTAATTGTAGATCCCTCTACGAGACCATCAAGGAAGGTGAGAGAAGGGAGATTATGGCGGGGGCCGTGGAGGGAGACGGAGTTGACTGTTTCTTCGATGTAGAAATACAAGCCTGAAGTGGAGGAGGGTCTAGGGTTTCTGGTGGAGTGGATGATGGAAAATTGGGATTCGGAGACAAGAGAGAGCCATTGCTTGGACACGCACTTGAATCGGATTGCGGATTTCGCCGGCAACCGTAGAAGGATTTCCGTTAGGAGATCGACGTTGCTGGCAATTAATTCCGCCGCCGGTGAGATTCCCGACGGAGTAACGTTGAGAACAGCCTTTCTTCTCTTGTTTGATGCTTTCTCGGTCATCTTTCCCAGAACAGGGAGGAAGGGCTTGACCTAATTGGAATTTATGAAAGGAATTTGTTTGGCTGACGTAATAATAGTGACTTTAGTGAATTGCAAACAAATCTACGAAAAATCCATAGACTGTGTTGGTCTTGTTATGGACCTTTGGGCCTTGATTAAGCTAAGATTAAGTTTTGACTAATCTCTGATTTATTTTTATTTTTTTTATCGGCAAAAGTAACATTTTATTAAGGGAAGGGGAAGAGCTTCCAATCAAAAAATTGGAAACAAACAATCAGAGGGACAAAGCCCAATACAACACTTGAGAGCCTAAAGTGCCCAAATTAAACAATAAACAACGCATACAAAACGTAGCCCTAAGATGCACCGACGTCGCCCACTGCATCAAACTGATCCACCACGGCCGCCGGTTACAACATCCCCGACATCTACCAAAACCACCACGGCCACCCCATGGAAATGGAAATCGGAACCTAGAAAAATCAATCAGCCGTGGATGCTACACTACCATGCTGTTAGGCACGGACCGGGCCATCCAACAACGGCCTCGACGGGAGCCAAAACGCCAACCACTCCATCAAAACCCAAGAGAACCCTTGCCGTTAAGTAAAATCGGAGAACCCGTAGTAACTCCAACCAAGAACCGATGGTAGACTAGCAACCGAGATAACGGGGACAAATGACGAGGGTAGGGGGTCGAAAAAAAAGAGGGTAGAAGGAGAGAGACAAAGGAACCAAGAAACCATACCGTTGCCGACCATCTCAAAAAGGACAAAAAAAAATAGTTTTTTAAAAAAAGTTAAAAATCTAATTTGAGCTTATTTTTCATTTTTACTGATAAATTTCTCTTAACTTTAGGTCAAAACAACCAATTATGACGCAGCGGAATTCACGAGAGACTAGTTAGCGTACTAGTCCAAACGAGATAAACAACCCGTCGCAACGAGCAAATCTTGCGCACAAGAAATTAAAGAAAGACAAAAGTCTGAATATTATTGATGAAAAAGCTTTAAAAGATGAATAATTGAATAGGTTACAGTCCTATTTATAAGACCCTAACCCTATAAATCCTACTATAAAAGAAATAATAAATCATGCCAAAACAAGCGGCATTAAATAAAAGATATTTCCTAATTAATTAAAATAAAATCCTAATTCTTGTAGACCAAGAATCCTAATAAAGGTAGAAATCAAAATCAAACTGAATACGGAAAGTTAATAATTCTAACCTAAACGAAAATATTCCTAGTCAAAATCTTATTCTAAAACAATAAAAATAAAATACAAAAACTCTCAATTTTTGTCCTACATCAGTCTCCTTTTCTTCAAAAGAACTCGACCTCGAGTTCTCGTTGGGAATCTGCCATCTTCCATGCCAAAGAAACAGATACTTAGAATACTTCAACTCCTTTCTTAACTTGAAATAAAACTTCAATGAAAAGTGTATTTGCAAAGATTGTTTCTCAGCATGCTTTAACTTGTTGACAAAATTCACTAGAGGAATATTGAGAACCCAATCAAATTGCTGCACTCCAAGAAAATCAACAACTAGAACCTTAGGCTGTAGTTGCTGGTTCTCTAGACTTTGATTTATTATAGAGTTGGTTGGCACTCCTTTGTCAGAAAATCGGATTTCAGCAACAACCATATTTTCTTGTAGTGTTGCAGTCAACTCCATTGTGGGTGATTCATCAAGCCCAAACGCACAAACCTCCAATGCAATATTCTTTTGTTCCTCCGCAACCGCATCTGAAACAATTTCAGTATCCTCTTGCACACAAGCATCGATGTCAATTTCGTCTTGATCTTCAACTTCAATTTTGACCTCCCTCACGACTTCTACAATAATTTGTTCTGCATGATACTGTTTTGGCCTATATTTTTCCTCCAACAATTGCTCATAATTCCATGGTAAAAATCTTTCTATCATACGTTTTTTAATTCTGTACCATGCATAAATTCGACGCTTGCCCAATTGATCTATTAGAAATTGCAGATCTAGCCACCATCGTAGCGCTGGACCTGTAAGCTTCACTAACAAATACCTCCACATTTGTTCTGTCGGAATTTTTGCATACTCAAAGGAATCTTCGATGTCTAGAATCCAATCCAAACGATCTTCAAAAAATTCAAGACCACTAAATTTTGGCAAATTATCATAATACCTGAAATTTGGTTGTTGCTTTGTCAACTGATAATCATCATGGTTTTTGAATAGTTTGCCTTCAAATTTATTCCTACCATCGTAATGATAATAAGAATATCCTCTGGAGACGTTTTGGTTAATAGGTTGGTTGTGGGCAAATCCCTCAACGCGGTTCCTATCAACTTTGTGTTTAACAGGTTGACCATGGGCAAATCCCTTGGTGCGAGTCCTGTTAAATCCTTCACCACGACCAACGTCAATGGGTGTGTCTTCAACTTTGTTTGGTGCCATCGAACCAGGAAAAGCGTGGCTCTGACACCACGAGAGACTAGTTAGCGTACTAGTCCAAACGAGATAAACAACCCGTCGCAACGAGCAAATCTTGCGCACAAGAAAGAAAGACAAAAGTCTGAATATTATTGATGAAAAAGCTTTAAAAGATGAATAATTGAATAGGTTACAGTCCTATTTATAAGACCCTAACCCTATAAATCCTACTATAAAAGAAATAATAAATCATGCCAAAACAAGCGGCATTAAATAAAAGATATTTCCTAATTAATTAAAATAAAATCCTAATTCTTGTAGACCAAGAATCCTAATAAAGGTAGAAATCAAAATCAAACTGAATACGGAAAGTTAATAATTCTAACCTAAACGAAAATATTCCTAATCAAAATCTTATTCTAAAACAATAAAAATAAAATACAAAAACTCTCAATTTTTGTCCTACATCAAATTATTAGCATCAAGTTTTTTTTTTTTTTTTTGCCATATATAAAATGCTCCAAGTTTAATGGCAGCCATGGTCATTGACCAAGGAAATATCAACGCCAATTTCATACAGAAAGTATATGTTTGAAGATGACATTAGCATTTGGGAGTCACAACCAACTTACCATATACGTAAGTGTACCAAAAATCAGAATGTATTATTATTTGACAAAAAAATGAACGGCTGTGGACAGTTTAACTTAAAAAATAGTTGACAGATCCAGACCGTCCATTTTTTCTTCTAGAAATCAACTCTTGACATACCTATCGATATCCGAATAGGCTGATTTTTTGCGTAGATAAATTATTTTACACATCTTACAAGATGCACGGTTTGGATTACCCAAAAAAATGCACGAAGGGAGCCCACAAAGGTGGCGGAAAACCCCCCTTTTCCAGCTCATCTGGACAGAATTTACACTCTTTATAAAGAAGTAAAGAACCAAAGCAAAACCATGAAAATAGAATTCTAAGCACAACTATAATAGTAGATAATATGTAGACAATGATATCAGCACAATAAGAGCTAACAAAAGAAAATTGTGCACCAACAGCCAACTGCTATAAAATATTAAACCTTTCGGCACTAATTAGAAATACTACTACTAGCATCATCGATAATCATCACAAAAAAGCGATACTTATGTGCTCCAACCTGTAGCATTCTGTTCAAACTGAAAATAAGGTTTCAACAAAGGGAAGAGCATAATTGTGCAAACCAAATGCTTTTGATTCACATGGCAATAGATCACGACGCACATTCCATGTCTTGTACTTCGGGTGCAAAACCTTCTTCATTCTCTCCCTCTACAGCATGCAAAACATTATATCCATTATTGGGGTTACCATAGCTTCTCCATTCCATCTCGGGGAATTCAGCTATTAAGGGCCTAAGATTGACCCGGCACTTGACAACCAAACCGGTGTAATCCCTTTGTAGCTCAAGGATACTGAATTCGCTAGGGCACCGGGAACAAGATTGTATAAGAATCAAACCACCACCACATTCTCCGAAATACATTATTCGGCTTGAAGGAAGAATTCGGGGGGACGGAGGGTTTGGCATTGCGATTATCTCCTCGACAGCAACATCAAATCTCATCAGAAAATTGTCAAGGGTTAACCAATGGATTGCTCCATTCCAAAAGACACTATGACCACTATATTCTTGGTCGGGGAAAACCTTTTTCCAACATAAACTCTGTGAACTGTAGATATAAATTTGCCAGGGCTCGTAACTGGCGAATACAACTTTGTAATGCTGAGATGATTTTGTAGGATCATAAGCCCAACGCCTTACTAATCCAGGAAGTAATGTGTATTTCTTTGTGGTAGGATTACATACAATGTATTTCTGCTGTACATAGCCATAACCGTAACCATAGATTTTTTTGTTAATATAGCACAACAGCAAGCCGTTGCTGGAGTGTGTAACCCTAATTCTAGATCCCTCTTCGAGTCCATCGAGGAAGGAGAGAGAAGGGAGATTACGGCGGCAACCGTGAAGGGAGACGGAGTTGAGTGTTTCTTCTAGGTAGAAATAGAAGCCTGAGATGGAGGAGGGTCTGGGGTTTCGGATGGAGTGGTTGGTGGCAAATTGGGAGTCGGAGAGGAGAGAGAGCCAGTGTTTGGACACACTCTTGAATCGGATTGCGGATTTCACCGGCAACAATAGAAGGATTTCTGTGAGGAGATCGACGTTGTTGGCAATTAATTCAGCCATTCCGGCCGCCTCTCTTCTTCTGGCTTGCTTATTCATCCTGCACTCGGTAAAGACAAGTTTATGGGCACGGAAGTGGAATTTTAAAGGGAGATTTTGTGTATTTTTTGGGATTTGGTCTCCAAATTTTTAGAGATTTTGTCTCTAAATCTAAATTTACTTTTGATTTCCAAATAAGAAATTGATTTTAGCACTCCAAAAGTTGATGGAGGGACTCCAAAACAACTTCGTTTTGTATATTAACACAGTTCAATTTTGAAGCCCCTCCATCAATTTTTGAAGTGCCAAAATCACAATCCTTCGGAGACTACACTTTCATTTTGGAGACCAAATCTCTAAAAAAGATGATGAGTCCCTCCAAGATTCTCCCAAAAAAATATAAAAGTGAAAAAAAGAAAAGAAAAATATGTTAAATTACAAAATCTTCCCTAATATGTCACATTTATTCTCTATTTTAAAGTTTTGGAGATAAGTTGGAGATGCTCTTATTGCCTTCACGGGCTTGATTTATTTTCTCTTTTGCTTTTGAGAAAAATAGAGATTTTTTTTTCACCTTCCTTAAAAGAATCTATATCTATAATACAATTCACGACGGTGTGGTGGCCCACACATTTTTTCCTGCATAAATCTTGGCCGTTCGATTTAGTACACATTTTTCTGCATAATTCCTACCCGTTGATCAGTTGCTCAATATGGTTTCAATCGAATTTTTGGTAATGAGATTCAGTCATTATAGTCTTGATTGCCGTTGCTATAATGACTATAATTGCCTTGCCTTCAGTTATCCCTCATGGACTATAATTGCTAATTCTTTTAGTCTAGGCAATTTTTGGTAATGAGATTCAGCACAATCGGAAAGGGTTTTGGTTTCCTTCGAAAAAGGAACTCTCGGCTGTGTAGGAAAAAAAATAAAACATTTCCCATATATAAGTTAAGCAAGATTTGCCATCTACATAACAATTGATTTTGGGAAATTGCCGATTTCCATTTCAAAATTTAAAATTGAAGGAAACACTTTCCATATATATTATTTTCTCCTATATATTACCTCTCGGAAGACATTCTTTTTTTCTTTTTTTTTGGCCGCCTAGCTATTGCTTTCTCTTCGACGATGGTTTCTCCTATTTTTCCCCCTGAAAATGTATAGGTAGGTTTGATACATTGATTCTCAATCTCTTGAATTTTGAATTATGCAGGAGTGGTTCAACTTTCTGATGAGCAATATTGAGACTGAATCTTTGAAAAACTACGATATTAATGTGAGTAGTTTGATCCTTGGTTTCGTTTCTATGTTTTATTTTAACATTTGTTTTGTAGATAGATTCGATTGGTTGGATTTTCTTTTTTACTATTTCTCTGATATTTTCTTTTTGCAAGAGAGATTATCATATCGATCAAGAGCAACCAGAGGGAAAATGTGAAAAACCATATCATACGTTATTTTCTTTTTGTTTTCTCTCTACCAATAATAGGTTAACAAATTCCTTCAATTTATCATTTTTTTTCTTCTGTGTAACTCTGTCCTTTTGAATTTAATCTAATTTTGGTCTGAGTTTTTGTAGTAACAGGAGTTGGTGAGTCATTTGTATTCATTAAATACATTTTCTATCTAATAAGTGTTTAATTTCTACATTTTTTAATATCAAATATCAGTGCGTGGTTTATTTCCTCATTTGAATCCGTATAAACTCATACACATACATGCAAGTAAGCATGTTGAAAGAAGTACATATACTCAGGGTTTTTTTTTTAATTTTTTATCTTTAAGGAAAGTGATGGTAGCTCATTTTTTAATATCAAATATCAGTGCATGGTTTATTGGTATTTCAGTGTTATCTGACAAATGTTTTTTTATAAACCTTAAGCCATTCGATAAAATTTTAGATATTGGTGATTTTAGTGGTTCTATATAACTTATTTTTCGTCTACCCAGCCACCTACATCTGATTTTCTTTTTTTTATTAGCGAATTACCCATGCCTACTTCACTCCAAACTACGTCAAATAATTTAAATTTAATGAGTACATGGGACGTGTAATTGAAAATTTGAGAACCGAAGTTGAAGATGCATGAGAATTTTGTGTCGTCCTTCCACACTAATTAAAAGTCCATAAATCACTGTACCTAGAGTTGTTCAGAAGCGAAAGAGTCACCATAGTGTTGAATTATTGAGAATAGGCCTATGTTCTATGTATCTCTGTTTTTTGTGTGTGTGTTTGTAATTCATTGTGTTTGTTAGGTTTTTGGTTTGTACTTTTTTGCCCAAATGTGAATGCTCTTTGAGCATATGGCATGGAACCAAGCTGATGTATGTCTTCTTTGGTATATGTGCAAGTTGTTTCATGTCTTATTGTGGTTACTATATGACGGTTTGAGTGTACTATTCTTTTGCGGGGTTAGATTGTCTTATCATGGCTTTCTTCAGAGTTTACGTGGGTGTTTGAGGTATAGTTTTTGGAAAAAGTATGGGACTACCTTTTGGCCCCCAATTCGTTATTGAAGTCATGAATTAGTTTGGATAGAACTAGAATTATCAAAAAGCAATTAAAAAACTTTGGGTGCATGAGTTTGGTTTATTCTTTGGAAACCAATTTTCTTTGATATAGTCTAGAAGAACTTGAAATTTATAGTAGCTATAACTAATTTTGCTACGAAGAGTTGAACCTAATTAAATGACAAGGTAGGACCCAAAAGTGGCCAAAAGCGGCTGCACGTGAGGGGTGATGTTAAGGAAATAGAGTCTCGTATTGCTTGGGAGTGGAATGGGTGATCACTTAATAACATTTGGGACCTCTCCACTCATTGCCAATTGGTTTTGAGATGGACATAAAGTTTCTACATAGTATCAGAGCGGGGCCTGTTCCACCCCACATTTTATAAAAATTCACAATCCACACCCCGCGATGACAGACTAGCGAAAAGGCTGCACGATGATAGGACCCAAAAAGTGGCCACACGTGACAAACCTCAAACGCGGCTGTACGTGAGGGAGGATGTTAAGGAAATGAATCCCACATTGCTTGGGAGTGGAATGGGTGATCACTTAATAACATCTGGGACCTCTCCACTCATTGCCAATTGGTTTTGAGATAGATATAAAATTTCTACAGTGGTATTATTTGATTTTTTAACTGGTTTAAATGAGATTGTTTCCTAGTGGCACATGTTGCTTTTCAATTAGCTTACTAAGAACGTGTTTGATTTCCACGTTGTAATTAAGCTTGATTTTCAGGAAGAGTTTATAACAATTCAATGAATTGCACGGGTAATTTTTTGGGGTGTGCCTTAGGCACAGGTCATTCGCTAGGGGGTTACGGTGTGCAACTTTTAAATCTAATTGAAAGAGAATTTAGGTCCAATATAATTGTAGGGAGGTATTCCCGAACAAGGCCAAACAGGGCCCGAACACGTGGTACGTGGGACCATGGTGTAAATATGATGGGGATAGTCGTCGTGCAAGCCGGTGGTCGGCAATATGGACCAACGATATGAAATGTCATTGGTCCAGGAAGTCTGTATGGGGTCAAGGTCCAGTAAACATGAGAAGTTATTGGACCAAGAGATTGATAAAGGACCAGTGACGTGAAGTTGTTGGTCCAAGAAGTTTGTTTCTGGTCCAAAAGGGCCGAACAGGAGGAGAGGTCCTGAGATGACGTTGGTCCAAGAGGACGTTGGTCCAAGTAGTTTGTTCCTGGTCCAAAAGGGCCGAACAGGAGGAGAGCTCCTGAGAGGACGTTGGTCCAAGTAGTTGTTCGGCGATGAGATAGCCGAACAAGGGAAGAACTCCAATCAAGTGCTGGAGCAGAGGGAATACTCTAGGAGGTTCCATTACAATTGGTTCCGTAAAGGAATGGGATCCCGAGAATATAGGATCCAGGAGAGATATCCAACGGGAATGGGATGTTCGGTCAGTTATGGAAAAGAGTCCTAAAAGGACTAAGGTAATGAACTGATAAGGGAACGAGAATCCAAGATATTATGGGTTTCCTGTATGAGATAGGAAACCTAGGGCAACACGGATACTTGGGCAACAAGCATCTGTGAATCTATAAATATGAGGTAAACCTAAAGGCTAAAGGTACGCAATACGTTGCATTATACGATACTTCCTACTGATAATTAGGGTTTTTCTGCTAGTACGTGATACTAACTTAGGCATCGGAGGGCCTTTGCCACGAAAGGCAAAGGTGCGCTCACCCTTGTCTGTTTTGCAGTTAGGGTTCCGGCGAAGGGCTAGGGTTCCGGCGAGGAGGCACGTGAAGCTGTTTACCAAAAAGCTAGAGTTAGCACTAAGCGGATTTTTTCCCCTTACAATTGGCGCCGTCTGTGGGAAACGATAGAATTCCCATTGAAACCATGATGGAAGAAGAGCCATACGACCCAAAGAACACGCATGGTCTTGAGGGGGTCGTGACAAAACGCCACTGCAGGCTCCGAAAAAGCCACTGGTGGAGTAAAGGAATGGCTTGGCGGGTACGAGTCACTCGCTGGTTCAGTCCTAGAGTTCTAAGGATAAAATGGTAGGATGAACTCAAGGGGTATGCACGCCTAATTAAAAAAGCATGAGAGAGAGAGATTCGAGAAATCTAATACAAAACGGAGTAATTCTTTGAGATCAACAATGTTTTCTAGAAGCGTAAAGACTCCGCGAATGGAGGATGATCCAAGAGGGAAATTGAGAGGACACCTTTTTTTGCCTGGTGCTCCTGAGAAGGCGTTGAGTAGGGCTATGAGCAAGTCCTTCAATATTGTATGCTCCTAGGATTGGGGGAGCTAATCAAGGTGCCGAGATGGAAGTCAAAGCAGTTCGAATCTGCTAGGCAATCTTACGGAGCAATCTGAATTTGCTCGGTAGCAGCAGTTCGAATCTGCTAGGCAATCTTAAGGAGCGATCTGAATTTGCTCGGAGCAGAGTAGTCAATCTGCTAGGTAATCTCAAGTGCGTCAAAATCGCTCCACACTGCAGCAGCCTCGAACTGCTAGCGATCGCGCAGAGCGCTTTGAATCATGCTAGCCAGAAAGCATCCAATCTGCTAGGCGATCTTAAGGAGCGGTCTAGACCTGCTCGGCAGAGCAGTCTGAATCTGCTAGGTGATCTTAAGGAGTAGTCTGAATCTGCTCGCCACAGAGCAGTTTGAATTTGCTTGGCAATCTTAAGGAGCAATCTGATCGGTAGCAGCGCAATATGAACTTGCTAGGCGATTGCAAAGAGCACGAATCTGCTAGGCAATCCTAAGGCGCAATCAAAATCTGCTCCACAGCCGCGCAGCGCAGTGCAGTCTGAACCTGCTAGGCGACCGCACAGAGCAGTTTGAATTTGTTAGGCAGTAGCGCAGAGTAGTCTGAATCTACTAGGCGATCTTAAGGAGCAGCCTGAATCTGCTCGGTAGCAGCACAGAACAGTTTGAATTTGCACAGTCTGAATCTGCTAGGCAATCCTAAGGAGCAGCCAAAATCGCACCACACAGCAGCAGTCTGAACTTGCTAGGCGACCGCGCAGAGCAATTTGAATCTGCTGGATAGCAGCGCAAAGCAGTCCCGAATCTGCTAGGCGATCTTAAGGAGCGGTCTGAACCTGCTAGGCGATTGCAATTAGCAGTCTATCTGCTAGGCAATCCTAAGGAGCATTCATCTGCTAGGCAACCATGCAGAGCAATTCAAAATTTCTATACAATTGCACGGAGTAGTCTAAATTGTTTAGGCAATCGTACAGAGCAGTACAAATTTGTTAGGCTCTCGCGAAGGCCAATCTGAATCTGTTAGATGATCATGAGGATCGGTCTAAATTTGTTAGGCGATCACAACGTACTCGAGACTACGAAAGGTCTCAAAGAGAAAGAATGTAGTATTGAAGAAATTGCTTAGCGTATGAAAAAACGTGAGCAAGAAATCAAAGACTGGTATAGATGCCTACGAAAGGTGGAGAATTCAGGTGGTGCTCGAATAGGCAACAAACCAAAGGGCCAAGCACCTTTATGGACAGAAACCTGGAAATTGTATAGTTATCGGACAACGATGCTCTCGTAATAAACCCACGCGGGAGTGATTACGATGAATGAAGGAATCTACCGAGCAGGATCAAGATTCAGGAGCACGAATTATGATATGCTCTCCTAAGGTTGTGATGCTAGAACTGGTTGTTTAGCTCAATGCTTCAAATAATGTGGTAGAATACAAAGCCTTGTTGGTTGGGTTACGAAGTGCCCAAAGTACTGAAGGCTAAGAAACTAAGGAAGTTTTTGCATGAGATCCCACGAATGGGAAGCTTGGTCCGAATTGGGAGAGACCATACAAGGTTACAGAGATAGCTGAGATTGAAGCTTATCGCCTCAAAGTCTTGGATGGAAATCCAATGCATATGCCATGGAATATACAGATAAGTAGTGGAATTACTTATTACAATTTATATTTTAGCTATGAGTTGCTATAAGAAAATTATGATCAGAATTCCATAGAAATTATTCAGCTATGAGCAGCTTTGTGACGGAATTAAGAAATTTTATTTGTGTTCGGTCCTAGCACGACTAAGCTAAGTATGGACCCAAAGACACTTAATTTGCCTCCATACTGGGGAGCAGGGAGAGTGTGCATCTAAGTACGAATAAACTTGGAATGAAGCAATAAAACGAAATTTGATTTGAAATATTGTTTTTCAAGTTAAAGTACGAATACGACTTAAGAAAAAAACTTGAGAACCGATTGAGTACGAAAAAACTCAAAATTTGGCTAAGTATGAATAAACTTAGGCCATGGCAATGAATAATGCTAAAAATCGATGGAGTCCGATCATACTCCGAATTTGGCTAAGTATGAATAAACTTATGCCATGGCAATGAATGATGCCAAAATTCAATGGAGCGAACATACTCCGAATTTGGCTAAGTATGAATAAACTTAGGCCATGGCAATGAGTAATGCCGAAATCCGATTGAGTATGATCATACTCTAAATTTGGCTAAGTATGAATAAACTTAGGCCATGGCAATGAGTAATGCCAAAATCCAATGGAGCGAACATACTCCGAATTTGGCTAAGTATGAATAAACTTAGGCCATGGCAATGAGTAATGCCGAAATCCGATTGAGTACGATCATACTCTAAATTTGGCTAAGTATGAATAAACTTAGGCCATGGCAATGAGTAATGCCAAAATCCGATGGAGTCCGATCATACTCCAAATTTGGCTAAGTATGAATAAACTTAGGCCATGGCAATGAATAATGCCAAAATCTGATGGAGTACGATTATACTCCAAATTTGGCTAAGTATGAATAAACTTAGGCCATGGCAATGAATAATGCCAAAATCCGATGGAGTACGATTATACTCCGAATTTGGCTTTGTATGAATAAACTTAGGCCATGGCAATGAGTGACGCCAAAATTCGATGAAGTGCGAACATACTCCGAATTTGGCTAAGTATGAATAAACTTAGACCATGGCAATGAGTAATGCCGAAATCCGATTGAGTACGATCATACTCTAAATTTGGCTAAGTATGAATAAACTTAGGTCATGGCAATGAGTAATGCCAAAATCCGATGGAGTATGATTATACTCCAAATTTGGCTAAGTATGAATAAACTTAGGCCATGGCAATGAATAATGCCAGAATTTGATTGAGTATGATCTAACTCAGAATATACCCAAGTACGAGACATTTGAGTTGCATACGTGAATATGCACATAATTCCAAGTACGAGGAACTTGGGGAGCATACGAGAATATGCAAATTTATCTAATGTATGAATACACTTAGGAGTCTGTCAAGTATGAAACACTTGGGTGAGGAAACACAGTACAAAAAGTGTGTATGAATGAACGCACGAAATTGGCCAGGCACGAAGGGTTTAGGTCTGTAAATAGATCCGGGAGGGATTGAGTACGATTGAGGTGTATGAAGGAACACACAAGCCCGACTACGTACGAATGCTTAGATGTGTATGAATAAACACACGAAACTAGGGTGTGTGCATGTAAGCACAACAATACTAAGTATAAGAAACTTAGGAACTTGCTAAGTATGAAACACTTAAAGTTTATGCTCGAATGCACAAAGGAAGGTTTATTCATAACACTTAATTATATGTGCATGAACAAGCACGAGATTGAGTCGTGCGCGAACGACGACTATGCTTGAGAGTTGCCAAGTATAGACACGGAAGTATCTAAGAATGAAAAACTTAAGCTTATGTATGAGATACATAAGGTCGATAGGTATGAAATACTTATGAAGCTCATACGAAATTTGGGCAGCTGCGATCGGCGTCCGAGCACGTTATATTCTAGCCACGAAGGGCCATCAGTCAAAATAACGTCAAGTAATGGGATTACTTAAAGAAGAGGTAGTGTTCAACATTTCTCTTAAGCTACGAGTTGCTTCGGTAGTATTATGAATAAAATTGCTCGAAAGAAATTGTTTCCAGCACGAATATTGTACTTGTTCGGTCCCGGCAAGAACAAGCTAAGGATACTTTTTCTCCATCCTGGGGAACAAAGAGCATTCATCAAAAATATTCGTTGGGTACGATCAAACTCTGAATTTGGCTAAAGTATGAATAAACTTAGGCCATGGCGATAAAAAAATGCCACAATCAGATTGAGTGTAATCAAACTCAAAAGTTTGGCTAAATATGAGTAAAGTTAGGCCATGACCATGAACGGTGCCGAAATTCGATTGAGTATGATCGAACACAGGAAATACCTCAGTACGAATAAACTTGGGCAGTCTGCCGAGGGTGATTAAGCTTGGGCAATACCTGAATACGGACAAAAGACAGTTCACCGAGTATGAACAAGTACGAGCGAAACCTAAGTATGCATATACTTAGGCATACCAAGTGCGAATAAGCTTGGATAATGATGCAAGAGCGATGAAGATTGCTAAGTATCTGTTGAGTGTGAAAGAGCTTGGCCACGAATAGGGCCAAAGAGGCGATTAAAAGAAATTTGCCTCACAAAAGGCAGTGAATAATGTTGAGATTTAGCTACGTATGAATACACTTAGTCTCACAGCAACGAATAATGCTGAGAAAAGCCCAAGTACGAATGCACTTGGGCTGCTACCTAAGTACGAATGAACTTAGATGATTCGCCGAGCATGCATAGGCTCAAACAATAATAGTTCAAAAAAACTATTTGGCTGTGTCAAGCATAAACAATGGCAGAAGTTAAGTGCCTAGAATTGGAAAAATAACCAAGCACGAAAATTTGGGTGACCATGAGCTAAATTGAACATAGGTATGAATAAACCTATGACAACGTAGAATGTCAAAAATAGACCCCAGTACGGAGAGGCTTGGGGCCCGAGCAGTGAACATTGCTTGAATCATGACAAAGGCCCAAGCACGAAAAGGTTTGGGGCCCAAGCAACGAACATTGCTCTCATGTGAGCAAAGCCTGAGATAAGCTAGGTACGACATAAACCTAGACATGACAGTGGATTGGCTAAGAATGAGTATGCTTAGGCCAAGGCAGTAAGGAATGCCAAAAATCGACAAAACTTAAAGCCTTGGCTACAAGCTGAGCCCGAGATAGGTTGGGTGCAAAGGAGACCTAGGTCTTGGCATCGAATGCCTGAAGCAACCATGTTCGGCCAAGAATTGGGACTAGTACGAGTACTCCTAGAGTATTGCTGGGAATTCGCTGAAGTACGAGAAAACTTTGGGCCAAAGCAAATACTGAATACCAAGAAACTGCGAAGATACGGAATGACCTAGGGTCAATGCTAAGTACGAACAAACTTAGCAAGAGTGCAAAAAGATTTGCTGAAAAATGAGTGAACTTAGCAAAACGAAATGTGGGTCTGCATTGGGGACGAGATTCCCTGAGTACCCAAGTTAGTAGGGTGACGTACGTGAAATGTCACCCCGGACGACGTTTGTGCGTCTCGTTTCACGGAAACATCTGTTTGCATCTAATATGGGAAGTAAGATATGTGCCACGAATAAAGGTACAGAAGCAGGACGAATCTGCTCGGTCCTTAAGAGCTTTGCTCGTCATTTGGGTAATAAATAACGAGTAAAGCTGGGGAGCAATTGTAGGGAGGTATTCCCGAACAAGGCCAAACAGGGCCCGAACACGTGGTACGTGGGACCATGGTGTAAATATGATGGGGATAGTCGTCGTGCAAGCCGGTGGTCGGCAATATGGACCAACGATATGAAATGTCATTGGTCCAGGAAGTCTGTATGGGGTCAAGGTCCAGTAAACATGAGAAGTTATTGGACCAAGAGATTGATAAAGGACCAGTGACGTGAAGTTGTTGGTCCAAGAAGTTTGTTTCTGGTCCAAAAGGGCCGAACAGGAGGAGAGGTCCTGAGATGACGTTGGTCCAAGAGGACGTTGGTCCAAGTAGTTTGTTCCTGGTCCAAAAGGGCCGAACAGGAGGAGAGCTCCTGAGAGGACGTTGGTCCAAGTAGTTGTTCGGCGATGAGATAGCCGAACAAGGGAAGAACTCCAATCAAGTGCTGGAGCAGAGGGAATACTCTAGGAGGTTCCATTACAATTGGTTCCGTAAAGGAATGGGATCCCGAGAATATAGGATCCAGGAGAGATATCCAACGGGAATGGGATGTTCGGTCAGTTATGGAAAAGAGTCCTAAAAGGACTAAGGTAATGAACTGATAAGGAAACGAGAATCCAAGATATTATGGGTTTCCTGTATGAGATAGGAAACCTAGGGCAACACGGATACTTGGGCAACAAGCATCTGTGAATCTATAAATACAAGGTAAACCTAAAGGTGAAAGGTACGCAGTCTACTGCAATCGAGTTATTTACCTACTGATAGTTAGGGTTTTTCTGCTAGTACGTGATACTAACTTAGGCATCGGAGGGCCTTTGCCACGAAAGGCAAAGGTGCGCTCACCCTTGTCTGTTTTGCAGTTAGGGTTCCGGCGAAGGGCTAGGGTTCCGGCGAGGAGGCACGTGAAGCTGTTTACCAAAAAGCTAGAGTTAGCACTAAGCGGATTTTTTCCCCTTACAATAATAGCTTCTACCTGAGCTCACATCATATGTAGCCAATTTTGCTGATCGTCAAACAATACGCTTATACCATTTAGTGTTTAGGGGAAGGGAATTAAAAGTTGCCTTAAAAGGTTGGACCTAAGAGGCTAGGAGGAAGACACTGAATTATTTGTTGATCGTTCGAGCCGTGCCTTCAGGCACGGGCAAACCCTAGTAGTAAAACATATCATAAAATTAATATTAATGCATTGCTTTTCATGCTAAAGTTTTCTTTTCACACACATTAAAAATTAGGGAAAATTTTACAAATGGTCCCTCTAGTTTGCATGAATTCTCATTTTCGTCCCTCTAGTATCAATTGTGTTACTTTTAGCCCTATAATTTGCATTCTGTCTCAATTTCGTCCCTCTCGCTTACGGCGTTAATGAAACAAACGGAATTGGAGGACAAAATTGACATTTCCCTCACAGAGGGACTAAATTGAGATTTCGTGCAAACTAGAGGGACTATTTCTACAATTTTATTTTTTACTTTTGTTTTTGTAAATAAATTTAAAATACATCATATGTAAAATATTATATATATCACAAAAAAATGAGAAAATTCGAAAAGCAACCCCTATGTTAAATGTCTTGGTATTGTATTTTTTTTTTCAATTGAATTTTCACTTTCGTTATTTTCTTTGTCACATGATTAAAAAGAAAAAAAAATTCAGTAGTATTTAGAAATCTAGTAATTGTGTTTAATTAAGCAATGAAACACTATTGAATATTAAGAGATCGAACAAATACATTAAAATATGGGTATAAGTGTATTTATTTTGGGCCTTACTCATAAGATCACTCATATAACAAATAAATACAGATTTTGAACATTTTTTTATCGGGTGAAAAATAAGGAGATTATAAGAACATGATACAAAGACTTTAGCTAAGGGGTTGATTTGTGCATTTTCTAATATTTTTGTAATTTGTAATGAAATATAAATTTTTTCAATATAGTTTGATTACCCAATAAACAATAATTCAGTTGTCCCTCTAGTTTATTGGGTAATCAAACTATATTGAAAAAATTGGGTAATCAAACCATATAGTTTGAATTATTATTTATTGGGTAATCAAACTTTATTGAAAAAATTTATATTTCATTACAAATTACAAAAATATTAGAAAATGCACAAATCAACCCCTTAGCTAATGTCTTTGTGTCATGTTATTATAATCTCCTTATCTTTCACCCGATAAAAAAATGTTCAAAATCCGTATTTATTTGTTATATGAGTGATCTTATGAGTAAGTCCCAACATAAATACACTTATACCCATATTTTAATGTATTTGATCTCTTAATATTCAATAGTGTTTCATTGCTTAATTAAACACAATTACTAGATTTCTAAATACTACTGAAATTTTTTTTCTTTTAAATTATGTGACAAAGAAAATAACGAAAGTGAAAATTCAATTGAAAAAAAAAATACAATACCAAGACATTTAACATAGGGGTTGCTTTTCGAATTTTCTCATTTTTTTGTGATATATATAATATATTACATATGATGTATTTTAAATTTATTTACAAAAACAAAAGTAAAAAATAAAATTGTAGAAATAGTCCCTCTAGTTTGCACGAAATCTCAATTTAGTCCCTCTGTGAGGGAAATGTCAATTTTGTCCTCCAATTCCGTTTGTTTCATTAACGCCGTAAGCTAGAGGGACGAAATTGAGACAGAATGCAAATTATAGGGCTAAAAGTAACACAATTGATACTAGAGGGACGAAAATGAGAATTCATGCAAACTAGAGGAACCATTTGTAAAATTTTCCCTAAAAATTATTCGACTTTTAAAAGCAACAGTCACATTTTTTTGGAGAAGAGTAAAAACTTCATTGATCACAAAATATTACAATCTACCATTTGCATCTAATAGAACCGAAAAAGACAAATTGAACATATAGGGACACAAAAACACAACCAAATCAAATGAACAACACATCCAACTATAAATTTATTCGGCGGTCAGCTATATCAGAGAACCGCAAGCATAATGTGGACAAGCAGCAAGCAACAGTCACATGTGTACCTAATAAGAACCCACGGTCAGGTGACTTTTCCATGCCAAGGTGGCATTAGAGATGTCCCTATCGACGTTGGTTAGCGGGGGTTTAAATAAGTCGGATGGTACCCTTAGTCACATAATCTTTTAAAATAGGTTTTACTTTCGCACTCATTCTTCAATTCTCGCACTCACGAATTCTAATTGATTGGGAGCTTTTTGAAAGACGCTTTCACACTCGTGCTAATGCTACCACACACGCATTATGTGACTTAATTAATAGTTAGTACCCCTATACAAAAAACAAAAATAGAAGGATGTCTCATATTACCCAAAAACGATTTTTGTGTCCACTATTAGATGAGTTATTTTTTTGAGTATACGGCAAAAGGGTAATTCCACTTAACTCACCCACCTAGGCAATTACCGCTTATTTAAACCGAGCACCATCTTTTGTAATCCGAAAATGCCACTTTTGCGCTTGACAGTTGATGTCAATTTTGAAGCAAGTTGGTTGTCTTGATCAAATCCATGTAGAATTTGACTGTCATTTGAAAGGTAAGGTTTGGAAAGGCCTATGATGTCAATTTTGATAAGTGGAGCTTCATATAAAATTTGACTCTTCCCATTGGAGAAGCTAGATGTTAGGAGGCAGAAAGGCAACTTACTGATTTCGGAAATGAGAATAGAGCCAGGCTGAAATGTTAAAGATGTTTTGAGGAGAGTCTCCTCAGATGGGTTGATGGGTGGTGAGGACCCATATTTACTACATCATGAGATTTTTTCTTGTAACTGGTGCGGTCATAGGGTTTTTTCGATCCTAATGAACGATAAGGACCATAATCTGGACTTACCGTTCCGACTCTCCATTTCTTACAGGACCAATTTGCTTCTCGTGGATGAACGATAAGCCCTAGCAAGTTTGGATCTTCAGTACATGTAAAAAGCTAGAAAACCTAAAAGCCATTTCCTCGAAATCAAGTGACTGGTCCTAAAGCAGCATATTCAAGAAATATTCCCAGATGGCAGAGGATCTCAAGAAGAACAAGTGATTTAGGGATATTCTTCTTCCTTCTGGCACAAACAACATCCTGAATCTGTAATTATGCTGCAATCAGCTTCCGTTTGCGTTTCTTTTGCCAGTTGGGTTGAGATATTTTGCTAGTAACATAATGTTATGTTAAAAGAACACTTAATCATCTAAGAAAGTCCAACAAAGCATGCCTACAAGCTCAACAAGAACCACCAACGACACGTACATCCCGCAATTCCAACAACCACAACATCACCACACCGAATATTTGCATGACAGAGGCGAAACAAACAACTAAAATGATACCATAACCAAAAAAGATAGCCAAATGTTAGGCTTTGACAGGGATTGACCGCCTAACCTTTGAACAAGTTGGTTAGCTAAGCTTGCCCGATTTGATCTCCATTTATCGTTCATCCACTGCAAAAAAAGCAGCTTTCAGTATTTTTAAAGGAAAAAAGCAAGATGATGCCACGGGTTCACTGTCATCTTTTTCCAGTCTAGCTAGAAACAATATTGAGACGGCTTTGATGAGCATTTTACTGAAAGTTCGTCCTAAGATTACTACATAGCTATGGTTATGTGCCTCGAGATTGAAGTCCATTATCTTTCAATGAACTACACAAACAAAACCGAGGAAAATTCAATTCAGATCAAGTTAGATCGGCACCAAACCAAGTTTGTTAATCCTCAACTGTTGCATAAACTTGCAATCAAGGAAGAAAAGACACCATTTGATTTGTGAGGAGGCGCTCGGGGAGCACTTGGATTGCGCCTGAGGCGCACTTGATATGTGAAGGATGCGCCCGGGGCGCACTTGGAGTGCGCCTGAGGCACACTTGATCTATGGAGCATGCGCCCGGGGAGCACTTGGAGTGTGCCTGAGGCGCACTTGATCTGTGGAGCATGCGCAGGCATCAAACCAAGTTTGTTAATCCTCAACTGTTGCATAAACTTGCAATCAAGGAAGAAAATACACCACTTGATAAGTGAAGAGGCACTCGGGGAGCACTTGGATTGCGCCTGAGGCGCACTTGATATGTGAAGGATGCGCCCGGGGCGCACCTGGAGTGCGCAGGTGCGCCTGAGGCACACTTGATCTATGGAGCATGCGCCCGGGGAGCACTTGGAGTGTACCTGAGGCACACTTGATCTGTGGAGCATGCGCCCGGGTGCCCTTGGAGTGCGCCTGAGGCGCATTTGGTCTGTTGGGCATGCGCCCGGGGCGCACTTTGATTGCGCCTGAGTCGCATTGGGTCTTTGGTCTCGAGAAGCCTATAGCTCCCCCTTTTTGTTTTTTTGATCATCGCCTATAGCTCCCCTGTAACCAAATTTTATGAAGAAGGAGATGAAGCTATCAGAGAGAGAGAGAGAGAACTTCAAAATCTCCCATCCTAAACATGAACCGGACAGGAGATGCCGTAAACCATGAATGGAACGTACAAAACCAAACGAGATGGAGAGAAGCCAGTAAATGACTAAACATCATCAGATGAGCCAACTAATGCAACCCCAGACCCATTCAATAAGATAGAATTTAACTACTAAGTTTTGAAGAGCAAAGTTAGGCCAATTGGCATTTGGGCCTTAATGCTCCTTTTATATTGAACTTAAGGAGGGTAAGTTCGAGTTTTGATTTAGCCATTCTAGAAATTTTCATTTATTTTGTCTTAGAATTCTGTAGATTTTTTGGAAGTAAATTTATAGTAAAGTTCAATTTGTTTCTAGGAGAGAAATACAGAATAGATGAAAATACATTTAATTTATAGTAAAGTTAAATTTATTTGGTAAAAGTACATAAACACCCCCTCAACTATTACTTTTTTTTAAGAAGATCCCCTCACATTTAAAAGCGCTCATACTGACCCCCTCAACTAATCTCCGTTACCCAAATGACACCCTTCCGTCTCTAAACTGTTTGTGATGAACCCTCTCATCCATAAATCGAACAAAAATACCCTTATTGCATTACATACATACACTCCCTCTAACCATTCTCTTTCTTCCCTCTACAAACAACCTCCAATCAAAATACAAAATCAGCAAACAGATCTGAAACTTTGGTTCATATATATATATATATAAGGGCCGGTTCCACCCACACAATTTTTTTTAAAAAAACACTCCATCTCAACCATTAAAATCAATGGTTGGATTAAAACTTAAAAGGACTGTATTCTCCTCCCCTCCTCTCAATCACAGGTAATCTCTCCCTCTCCATCTAAGCTATTCTCTCTCTATACCCTAACCGACTAACCACTGGTCCCGGTGACCTTTTTTCCTCTCTCCTCCAATACATATACACACTCTCTCTAAAGAGAAGTTAAAAAAATAGAGATGGAAAAAGCAACGCAGCAGCTGCTGTCGACTGCCACCACCATTCTCCTCCACTTCTCTTCTCCCACACCTCTCTCCTTTCTCTCGTCTTCTTCCCTTCTCATTTCTTATCAGCAAAAGAACCACCGCGGCACCTATTGCCGTCACGCCACGGTTTTCGCGCTATTTTTTATGGTTTATATACAAAAGGTTCTCTTTAAAATGATTGATGTAAGGAAAAAAGAAATTGTATAAAATGAAAAAAAATCGATCAGAACAACGACTGATAGAATAAGGATATAATATAAATGTTAGGGGGTCTCCGTGGAACAAAGTGATAGTTGAGAGAGTGTTTATGTACTTTCGCCTTATAAAGAAGGGTATCTTAGTCATTTCTTCCATTCCATTAACGGAGTTAGCATTTTTTTCGTTTTCAGTAGTTGAGGGGGTCTGTATGGCCACTTTTAAATGTGAGGGGGTCTCCATGGAAAAATTGATAATTGAGGGGGTGTTTATGTACTTTCGCCAATTTATTTTGTTTTTTTACTCTGTTTATTTTCACCTTTGCTGATTTTTAAGTACATTCGGTCACACTTTTTTTATATTTTGAATTCTCTCACTGAGTTAAATATCTTTATTATAAAACAGAAGGGTGTGGGGACAAGTTGTTGCAACGGCTCAGATTTGTTTGATCCAAGGGTTGAGATGCATTTTTTCACATTTTATGAAAGTATCCACATTTGCCCATCATATTACATAAATGCCATCTGTTGTCTAAAAAGAATCGGAATTCAAATTTCACAGCTCTGTGTGTGTGTGAAAATAAAGAAGGGGGAAAGCAATTCTCCTTACTTCCTTTCTATGAGACCTTTCCTCCCCTATGGGTTGACTGTCTTCGGGGAAGGGGCACTCCTCCTCGACAGTCAAACCCCTCGGGAGAAATCAAATCGGGAGATGTATTTTTTGTTGCCCACCATGTGTTTGTTAAAATGCTATCTTCTATTTTGTATACATTTCCTCCAAAATTTGAAGAGGTATTTTCTGTTGCCCACCATGTGTTTGTTAAATGCTCTCTTCTGTTTTGTAGAGTTGTAGAGATTTTGTGGGGGTTTTTTTTTTTCCCCTTTTTGAACGGCGTTCTGCATAATTTCGTGAGTTGCTAATTTCTTTACTACACTGCGTATTCACTTACTTCATATCAATAAAAAAATCTTCACGGTTCGAAAAAAGAGAGGTTAATTTCCAGCAATTTGTAGCTACCTAAAAATTGAAATAATGTTTTGAGCCAATATCATCAAGATTCAAAGGGTATTTCAATTCCAATCGGGGTGGGTAGTGCCATAGACACGGGCAAGCACTAGTGTCACGATAAAATTGGACTTTAACTTAGAAAAAAAGTTTAGTTAAAAAAATGGCGAAGAGCAAAGTTAGGCCAATTGGGGTCTAAGCAAACCGTATACAAACAGAACCCAGTTGGACCAATTCAACGAAAAAACCAAACCAATCCAATTTTTCCGAATGTTTATTTCCAGTCAGCCTGTTTGGAAGTTCATTTTTGGTCAATGATACAACATATCAGGATATGGAATGGCTAGCTTAGCTTTGTTTGCCCCGACACTTCGGTCTCCAGATGCCTGTAACCAAATTTTATGAAGGAGATAAAGCTATCAGAGAGAGAGAGAGAGAGTGGTGACGGCGATGCTGAAATGCTAGTGATGGACCAGAGGTGGGGGTGAAGTGAGAGCAGTGGTGGTGATGGTGTAGCAACTGTAGTAGTATTGAGTTGACCATGATGGGATAGTGGTTACGGGTGGTAAAGGAATGGAGGTCAAGGCGGAGGTGAGGTACACTTGCGGTGGCCGGAGAGCACTTCGAATGCGCCAGAAGCGCACTTGATATGTGGAGGATGCGCTCAAGGAGCACTTGGATTGCGCCTGAGGCCCACTAGATCTATGGAGCTAGCATGCGCCCGGGGAGCACTTGGATTGCGCCTGAGGCGCACTTGATCTGTGGAGGATGCTGGATGCACCCGGGGGCACGCTTGAACTGCGCCTGAGGCGCATTTGGTCAGTAGAGAATGCGCCCGGGGTGCACTTTGATTGCGCCTGAGGCGCATTTGGTCTGTGGTGCTCAGCTCGTTTGCCCCGACACTTTGGCCTCGAGAAGCCTCCAGCTCCCCTGTTACCAAATTTTATAGAGGAGATGAAGCTATCTGTGAGAGAGAGAGAGAGTGGAATATGGAGATAAATAAATAAATCTCCCATCCTGAACATGAACCGGGCAGGAGTAGCCTTAAACCGTGAATGGATCGTACAAAACCAAACTTGAAGGAGAGAAGCCAGTAAATGAAACATCAGATGAGCCAACTAAGTAAAACTCCATAAGTTCTGTTTGAGTTCAAAAGAAAAACATGTACGTCACAAGTCGATTAACTAACGGGGTCCCCAAAAAACGGGAGAGGACGCTATAGTCTTCCCCCCCAAGTAATACTGTACTAATATTAGATGGAAGCTGAGCCGAACTGCTCTTTGGCAACAACACCCTGCCTAGTTGCCGATCAAAAATAAACATCCTGCTCGGTTTCATTTTCCTGCTCATTCGCGTTCCCTAACCAAATCCTACCACCCAGACCCGCTACTGCACATGCACTTAGACCTACTGCTGCAAGCACCCTTGATTTCTTGGATACAGGCAATATCTTTTGAAGCAGTTTCATCCCAAGAGGATACCTCTTCTGAAGCTCTTTCATCCCATCACCCCATTCCATAAGCATTCTCTCCTTAGAGGGACGGTGCACATACCGTACATCAGGTTTCTGCAGAGTGAAATATCGATAATGGCATATTTGTATCATCAATAGGAGACAATGCTATGTAAAAAAAAACATATCCACACATAGAAACGGAAAGATACAGAAAACATTACAGGAAATACTAATAAGCTACACGGGAGGCTTGTCCAGTGAAAGGAAATTTAAATACCCTGTTCTATCATTTACATATTTGCTTACTAAACCAGTGAGAAAACAATCATGTAATGGAAGTGAACAGACCGATAAAGTTTACTAGGAAAACTGAGTAGCACAATGGAAAAAAGACGTGCAGAGATAACAAAGTTCCTTCATCGGCAACACACTGTAAAACACTCCCCTTGCCTTTTCTTTGTAGACCCATTGGCAAAATTGGCAAAACGGTATCGTGGATGAGATCTTTGAGGACTCCAAGTAGGAGTCTCTGAGAAGCGGTTTTTTCGCAGCTTTTCAGTGTACAGTGGCACTCAGATTAGGTCAGAAATTGTGTACATGTCCCTTCATAGCCATCGTTAAAACTAAGCCAGATCAATCATCCCTTCATAGCCATCGTTATGTTTTCATTCAAGTTCAATAAGTCCATATTCTTTATTAGCACACCATCCCCTATCAATTTAGGTATTTCCCTCCACCCTAGCATTTCAATCAATGGGGATCTTACCACATTTCCTGACAAAGCCACAATAGCATCTATCCATGCTTGTTCAACTTAAACAAATCACCTTTAGACTATTTTATATCAATTTATCTTCAATTGATGCAACCCCTATCTGTTCACCACTAGTTCATTTCTAATTCTGTCTCTTCTAGTTTTATCACACATCCACCTCAACATTCCCAATTTAATTCCCCTCATTTTATTAACTTATTGTCTCTTAGTGACAAAACATCTGAGCCTAGGTGCCAACTAGTCGGCCGCCTAGCACCTCGGCGGGGACTAGGCACCCAAAAAATCGGCTTCCTAATCTAGGCGTTGGACCACCGCCTAGCGCCTAGGCGGGGACTCTTAGGCCGACTTTTAGAACACTGCATATAGCACTGTCGGACTAATAGCTGTTGTTGCTTCCATAGTTGACCTACTTGGCATAAATCTAACGTGATTCTCTAACAATGCTGTTATCATTCCTCAGCGATGCTCAATCAGTCTCTCCCACAACTGTATGACAGATTAACTTTACCTCTATAGATCTCGTAACTGTAGATTTTTTTTGCTTGTTTCACACATGGATACTAAAATGCTCATCCTCCACTCATTAGGCATGTCCTAGTAATTATAATCTCATTAAATAACTTTGACAACCACATCACCCCGAGACACCAAAAGATTTTCACAACTCAAAGGTATACAATCTAGTCCTAATGCCTTGTCGGAATTTATTCTCTTCAGTACACTTTCCACCTAAAACATCCATATCCCTACACTAGAACAAGTGTTCTCTAATTTGAAGACTTGCACAGTTCTCTCATAAGTTCTCTTACTGTTTTTCTTTTAACAGTTAGTAGGATTTCCACGTTTCCTTGATATCCTCATCCATGACCTCACCCCCTCCAAAGCTCACTCTTGTTTCACTTGAGGTTAAGAGATCTAGACATAAAATCAAGATATATGAACCCACAAGCCTTGGAAGAAACAAATTTCTTCCAAACATGTAACCGACCAAGAAGATAAAATCTTGCGAGATCCCTTCACGAGTCTCCCAAGGTATGCATCACTTGCTTGACAAAAATGAGGGCCATAAATACAAACCTACATGCACCACAAGGTCATCGTCCAATCGACGTTTGTTCCTACAAACAGGAACCATCCCTTCCAATAGGACGGGAAAATGCCTACAAACTGGATCTAATAGGGCCTCACCTGTGTCCCCCCAAAGTATGAACCCTTATTTGACAAGAATTTGGCAAGCAACAGTGGAAACAAAAATTTAAAAAGGGACCCTTTCGAGGCCTTGTTTGACCACAACGAAGGCCACGTAGCTATGGGCAACAGGAAACGCCAAGCAAAAACCGAACCCCAAGCCCAAAACAAACCCAGTTTAAACGGTGCAAAGGATACTAGGCCAAACTGTCACTAGTAGTTAAAGGTTGGGTTGACCGTTTGGCAAAGCCACATGAACTAAAACTCCTTATACTAACATATTGCAAACATCACTTGAGAAGAAATCCCAGATCAGATGTTTCGAATATTTGGATGTTATTGTCTACAGAAAATTCGACTTCATAGATGTAAAACATTTTAAGTCAGCAGGCGGTAGATGTTTTTATGGCTTTCGATATCACATGTAGTTATGAAGATTCTTCATCCTACGTGCTGCTTGTAACTTGTGAATGACATTGATCCTAGAATTATTGGTTTATGTATATCGCACACGCATAAATATGTTCATATTTTCTAACCTCAATGTGCCTCTCCATCGACAATCAAGTCCGGGATTCCTAAAAGTTGACATTTAGTTGGTTTCTCTTCTCTCCAAATCTCTCCGATTTTCAGAGAGATTCCAAAATTGGTTCTCTCTCTCCATTTCTCACCTCCTTGAGAGATAAGGGTGACGTGAGTCATTTCCTTTTATTTTCCGACCACCCATTACCATTAACATTAGAATTCCCATATGAACCTTCCCAATCTAAACGCAAAGAAACTGCATACAGCATGGATTTAAAAACCAGCCGCTACGTAGCGGTTTTCCGGACCTTCGGTACCACCGTACCACTACACCGGTTCCACCCATAACTCACACCAGTATCAACCGTTTCCCGCTATGTATTGCTTTATCTGACTTTTTGCCCACTACACGACCACTATGGCCGCTACAGGTGCTTTGGCTTTGATTGTTATTAGGCTTTGTTTAGGGATGTGATGCCATTAATCCTTGTTCCTTTTAGTCTTTGTCTTTGTAATGCTTATTCAAAAGTTAATAAAACTTTCTTTGCCATTCAAATATATATATATTCACGATAGCTACACCCGATTCCCAGTACGTATCATTCAATACTCTCGCTACCGCTACAAGGTTCCCACAAGACCCAAACCCTTGTCTGCCTCATTCATTTATTGTTTTTTCTATTTCAGAAAGGATAAAGAGGAAAAAAAAAAAAATCTTTCTTTCAAAGTCATACAAATTAACGTAGAAAATTTACCCTCTGAGTCTGAGAGATGCGGCCAGTGACTCGATCGTCGATATTTCCGCAAGCTTGTCTGCGGAGTTCTTGGTAGGCTTGAAGAGCCTCTGGAGTGTGCAAGTCCTTCTTAATCATCTCCCAATCCACTTTATTCAACTCTTCACGACGCTTGCCGTGTGCAAGCCTCTCTCGCCGACTAAACTCCTTCATGTCCCACCGTATCAACTTCTCCATCGCCGCCTTTGTCGGCTTTCCCCTCCGCCACCACCACCGCATCTTCCTCCTCTCCATCTGATGCTTCTCCATCATCATCATCTTCTTACTTCTTTCCGAGCGAAAGGGTTTTATAGGAATTTGTCTTTCTAATTTCCCGGGCTTGAGTTCTTGCCTCTTAGCCTATATAGTATTTCTTTGGTTTTTTCGAGGTGTCCTCAAAGGGGTGTTCAACCGCAAAACCGGTCCGATCCGGACCGAACCGTTCTATTTGGTCTTGTTTTGCGGTTCTAAAGTCAAGTTTTGGTTCAAAAAAATAAGAATCGTTAATTTTGGTTTGGTTACTGATTCTCAATTAATGAACCGTGATTAAAACAGAACCGGACAGTTTAAAACTAAGATAAATATAGAAATTCATATGTGTGTGAACATAATTAAATATGTATTTGAATTTGGTAGATTAATCTTTTCCTTGCTAAACTTAATTTATTTAGAAATGAAATCTCATTTGTTAGTAAAACTTTTATTTTATTCCTTCCTTTCCTATTCCAACAGATTACCTTTTTATTTCTTTAATTTTATGATTTCATATTTTGTGAATAAGTGTTTAATTGGATACTTATTGGATAGAATCGGAACCGAACCAAAATCGGACCGGTCTTGCGTTTGGTTCTGGTTAGGTTCATGCATATATTGGTTAGGTTTTGGTTCCCAATTTTCTAAACCCTTTAAAATGGTCCGATTACTGATTTTCTAAAGAACCTAACCAATCCGGACCGTGTGCACCCCTACTCAAAAGGATGTAAATTCAGCCCGGCCCATAAATGATTGGGCTTGAACTGGCCCAAGCAAAAAAATGAGCCAGGCCGGATCTGCCTAATGTTAAAAAATCTAGGCCAAGCCCGTGGCCACTACATGTTCGGTTTTTTTTTTTTTTTTTTGTCAACGGAAGCCCTACATGTTCGTTGAGCAGCCCTTATAATTATTGGATTTTAGGCCCTATTCGGTTTGGGTTTTGAGGGAGGTTTTTAAGAGTAATGAGTGAAAAGACATAGAGAAAATTTATTGGAAAATGTGCGCAAGAATTTTGAGTACCCCAAACGAACAAGGTCAGTGACTTTTAGTGGACTTTCCAAAATATGTACCGATTGAACTTATTTGATGCCATTTTTTACTGTGATATAATTGGTTCATGAATGGCATATTTGAACATGAAGCAAACGTAGTAAAAGGATTTGAATTGATTCCGTTCCGTGAGTTACACGGACCGGTTTGATTTCCGGGATTGAAACAAAATTCTAAGCTTGAATGAGTACAAACTTGTTCACGAGTTTTAATGAGTTAGAAAGTATCATACATTAACATTCGCATACAAAAACTGGAAATAGCCCTTTGTACTCATCCGGTGACCGCAGCGTTTTCGTCCCCCTTAACAACATACCATACGTAATCGCACACTGGACGTTCAGGGAAGCATACCAAATGTACGGAAGTATGCCGGTGAATCCTCTTCATCGAAATTAAGGCATGGGTTGAAACTGAAAGTGAGTAAGCTCCGGGCAAATCGGGGTTCGGAGATGAAATCAAGATTCCTAGTGCTTGGACACGCAACGGAATCGAAGAAGTGAATCCGCGGGCAAACTAGCTAAGCTGCATCATAATTAGTCTTCATGAGTATCTTGACCTAATCCCTTTATGCTTCATTGAGTTGAATTAATACTGCTATGCAGTACATATAAGCACCTGCTGTCTTCCCAGATATCACGATCTCATCTCGACAACCGCGAGGTCATAAAATTTCTGGATGGGGAATAATTGAGGTTTCGCAAGCCAGTTCAAAAACGAGAGCCAAGGCAGAGGATTTAGGTGCAGGAAATCGCGAACTGCTAAAAGAAGACAAATTTTGTGAGAAGGTTTGTGTTTCGTTTTAATTTTTCATTATGCGCGCATTTCTGTTTTCATTAGGGGTTCAATATCTGATGTGAGGAATTTTTCCTGACATCTGTTGCTTATTTCGTTATGTTCCTTCTTGGTTCAGATTTATTGATTGCTTGGAAACTTTGATCAGAAATGTGAAGCATCAGATTTAGCTAGTGCTATTTTCACATCAAAGGGAGTTGCGATGAGAGGGGGAACCAAATGAATTACTAACTTTTTCTCATACGGAAGTATACTTAACACTCATCCATTTTAAGAACATATATCGCATTAAGGGCTAGCAAAGAAACCAGGCATTCGTTCGGGAAGGAGCCAAAGAAGGTGAGCACCATTTGAGTCATGGTTAAACCCTAGCAAAAAAATACCCACTCAATATAAATCTCTAATCCATGATGTCCAATGTCCATAAATACTACCGCCATTATGCCGAATTTAGGGTCGATATGTTTTAATTTGCAAAGAAGAACGAGAATCATCTGAAACCGTAGATACTGAAGTTTCGAGTTCAGAATGCAAAAATGGGAACATCCTTATTAAACTGACAAAATGAAAACAAGAGTAATGCTAAGAGCATACAGGTACATTTATCCATTGAAGAAACAGAAGAATCAACAGGGAAGTGAGATCCTACCATTTTATCTTCTTTCCTCTCATGGATAACAAGTTTTTTTTTTTGGCAACAGACTTCTTTTATTTTTTCCTCGAAATTCTACAGAAATTTAAAATTCAGATACACCAACCATGGTGATATTCCTTTAGCGGCTTATGTCTCCTTGAATAATTCAAACACTCTTGACGCCAAACTCTGCTTTGCTACAGGGGAAACGCCATGCTTCCCGACAATCGATTCCAACACCGCTTCCGACAATTGTTTGTTCTCAATTACCACTTTGCCCTTCTCAGGTAACAAGCCATCTTTTGAGAAGCCAATCTGTGGTCAAAAAAGAAAGAAAGAACCAACAAGAAGAATTCATAAATCATTCGTTTCCCTCAATTCTTAAAAGAAAAGTTTGAATAAGAGGCTAAAATGTTTCCGAATCAATTAAGTACATTATTTATTTTATAATCAACATGAAAGAAAGAGGGCCCAGGCTTGCAGTCCTCTGGGGCTAATGTTAAATGTGCCAAAGCCTGTGTCCCCAAGAAAGAGGGTGGTTTGGGTTTTAAAGTCCTTAGAGAATGGAATAAGGCTGCTATGGCTAGGCATCTCTTGGCTGTGTAAAAAGGATGACACTACGTGGGTAAAATGGATTCACACAGAGGCAGCTCCAGGATTTTCATCCAGTGGTGACAAAAATGTATAATGTGTTAGTTACGAAAGCTTTATGCAAAAAATAAACTTCAACTTCGAGATACAATTATAAGCAAAAGGAAAATTCACAAATGATACTCCAACGTAAAGCCAATATCTAACAATATCCCACGACGAGACTTCACATGTTAAAAGCAATAAATTATACTATTCGGTTCCAACATTTAATTGGACTTTCACTTATTTTAACTCTGCACGAGTGATTCAGTCCCGACAATACTAAATAAAATTTCATGCGTGTTATGAAAAAATACTTTTTACGAGTGCTTTTTTGAACCCAGAGGGTTTGAACCCCCTAAACTCTATCGGTAGAGCCACCCCTGGATTCACACCTATGAGATCAAGCATCATAGTTTTTGGCATATGAAAATTCCATCTGATTCTTATTGGACACTCGAGAAAAATTTCCAGTTGATGGACATTGCTCAAGGCTGGATAAAATATGTTATTGGTAATGGAAACTCTACATTTATGTGGCATGATAATTGGCATCCTTTGGGTCCATTGTCCAGGCATTATGGCAGAAGAGTAGTGTTCAAATTGAGGAGGTCTTTGGATGCACAGCTATGCTCCATCATTGATGAAGGGGGCCGGAAGTGCCCTGGGGCCAGGAATCCTTTAATTCAGGAGACCAGGGATAACACTCCAGTGGATTTTAAAACAGCTGTTCACAAAGTGGATGAAGTTAGGAGGTTGCTCACTGGGAATGGTGTATATTCCTCAAGGTCTGTATGGGAAGCTGTGAGAACTACAAGCTGCTTAGTCAGATGGTACAAGGTTACAGGGTTTCAACAATGTGTCCCAAGGTGGGTTGTGATCCTTTGGATGGCCTGTCATGTAAAATTAGGAACAAAAGATAAACTTGCTAATGGGGGAACTGTCAATAATACATTTTGTGTGCTCTATGATGGTGCTAACTAAAGACCCTGTCATCTATTTTTGGCATGCCCTTTTTCTGGATGGGTGTGGCAGAACCGGCTTGAGCAATGTGGGGTGATAAGGGGGCCTGTGGGCTTTGACCAGGAGCTGGAATGGATGATCCAAAGGGGCAGGCATGGTTCTGTTTTGAACTCTTTAATCAAACTGGTTTTTTCTGTATCTATCTTGGGGGGAAAAGGAATGCAAGGATTTTCTAGGTAAAAAGGGGGGGATCGGGCTGTTGTGTTGAGCTATATTAGAAGGGATATCAGGGCTTGTTTAATGGATACGTGTTAAAAATTTAGCTGAATGGCAAAGGATTAGGGAGGTGTGGCCTGTCTAGTTTCATGTGAGGACTGTTTTGGAGCTTTGGCTCTGTGGTGTGTTGGTTCAATGTTTTGATCTTACTTGCTTTTCTAGCTTGTCGTGCCTGATTATATGGGATTTAAGGCCACAGCCTTGCCTCCTCTTTTTTTTTTTTTTGGTGTGTTTCTATAAGAAATTACTTACCAAAAAAAACATGAAAGAAAGAACAAGAGGGTCAAGTAAAAGGCAGAACTAAACAGTTCTGGAAGGATGTACTAACCGTTAGCGACCCAAGAGGTGATTGGGTGAAAAGAATAGAAGCACCAGGGGGGAAAGTCTCATCCTTGAAGGCCTCAAGAAACTGTTCAATGGCTTTGGCCTCTGCATCAGTATAGGTTCCTACTCCTTTCCAGTATGCAACACAATTTTCCACCACTTTCTCTGAGTAATCCTTGCCCGTTAAAGGCAAGATCATTGTCACCCGTGTGAATTTCTCAAAGGGACCTATTCAGGAAATTACAAGTTAATCTCATGAATTGGAGATCGAAAAACAAAAAGCACAGACATCTTGGCTCGAATAATTAAACCAACCAAGTTAGTACATTTTCAAGTCGCGCTTGAATAAGTCATTTCTCGGCTGCATTTGTTCCTCTAGCGATCTTTTCTTAACCATTGTAGTCGATGAAACTAGCTTGATAGTGAATCTTCTGTCGCTCACTTACTTCCTTCGCATACTAAGTTAAAGGTTTTCAAGGGTTAATTGCACGACACTCCTCAATTTAGATGTTATCAAAATACATTTGTGTGTGTTATGAATTGAATAGGTGCTCTAATGGTATATGATTAAACTATATGCCAACTGGCAAGGTAAGTTAGATGTATCTTAATACACATAAGTCTATTCATATTTGTGAAATATAATTAAAAATAATGATGATCCTCTCTCTCTCTCCCCAAACTTAACATACATCCTATCACACACCTAAACTAGCACGCTCTGACACATAAGATGGCAATATCAACCATTTTCTTTTAGGGAGGGCATGAGGGTAACTTCACCTACCAACTCACCTAGGCAATATCAACCATTGGAGTACATAAAATACACATTTATTTGTCAATTCTTACCACACCCCTCTAATACACTAGATAGCACATTGGAGATGTTCTAAATAAACAATGGTTATTCTAACACCATCCAATTCATATAAGAATTTCAATAATCATATCACAAATTTCAATACACTCATTGCGGATATTAATAAGATTCATATTTTACACATAATCATTTTCCAATAAACAATAGTGAATTCACCAAAAGGTCCTTAAAGCCACCGACATATGGAGTAATACCGTAGACCTACTAGCTACAAATCAACAGTAATGATAAACATACCAGATACGATGTCCCTAAAGAACTCAACGGACTCCGTCAACTCCTCCGCACTCTTGCCCTTCCACTTAACGGCAAGTGAAGCTACGGCGCTCACTTCCAGGTACACTCCAATGGCGGTGAACTTTATGAACTTGCCTTGAATCTCCAAACCTCGCTCCCCTGCGCATGTTAATGTCAACCAACAAACATCCGATCCAAACGGCAGAGATTATTACAAGTGATTAAGGTGTAGCGAGAGGTAGAAATACCAACCTGCGCCACCGAGGAAGAAGGATTTGGTCGTGCCTGGTGGTTTGACAGCTGGAGGAAAGACATGGCCCTCGATTATTATTTCGGTGACAGACGGCGCCAGTGGTGAAGACATTGCTCTGACTGCTGTGTTTTTTTTAGCTCACTAGATTAGCAAAAATAATGCATGTCTTTCTATCTTTGAGAGAACTTTATAAGGGGGGAGGGGGTTTTGTAAACTACAGAAATCTGTCACACAAGGACCACAAGATGCATGGGGACGGTAAGGATCTCTTAGAGGATAACGAATTCTTCTGCCGGTAATGGTTCCGACGACATTTTTCTTCTTCTTGGGACAGTGACAACAAATAATATCATTTGAGGCCTAATATTGTGGATAATTCATTTATCACGCAGTTGCATGATCTCATGATATTTCTAGGCAATAAAGTTTTAACTTTCCCATGGTTTGTCCAAGATAATTCAATAGAATATGATTAACAACAACAAGAAGACAAGTCAGGCAAAGGCATCTGTAAGCTCAATTCAGCAACTCCATTCTATATGGAAGAGAGAAACTACTTTTCCAGCCGATACGTTCTTTAAAGTTGACCGAAAAAAAAGTATTGAACGATAACTATGATCAATAAGTTAGACAAGTGAGTGATGGATAAACTCTGCAGCAAGCCCTTAATTAGTAAAAGCATAGATCGAAATCACATAACAATGTGTGTAACTTGACTTGATTGTTTGCTGGACAATTAGGAAAAACGATATCTAAAGCTATAACTGCAACGTTTTTTAAGAACTACTACTACATTCGGCCAACCAAAAGAAAGCAATGTCTTAGCACTATCAAGAAAATTGCTGATAAATAGGTGACAAGTTAATCAATCAGAACCTCTGCTATATCAATCGGTGCTTTTCTCAAATAGGAGCTAGGCTTTCAACGAACTCTGATGAATTCGCACATAAAGGACAAGTGAAGCATTTTGTCAAACACGAAAAAGGCAGTCAATTGTTACTCTATGACCTACAATACGCAAAGAGGATAGGCATTTCTTTGTGAACCAAAAAAAAAAAAACAGAGACTTTGAATGGCAAAAAATGGAATCCAACTACTGCATTCGCCTCTGAACATTTGAAGTGTAAAAAAACACAGACTTTGAACGGAAAAAAATGGCATCAAGAGAAGAGGAGAGAAATAAAGCAAATGAAAATAATCAAAAAGCAAATGAAAATATCATTCTGTCTTTTGATTTCTTCCGTGGGTCATGTACGTTACAGTGAAAATGGGACAAGGCCAAGAACTAAAGACCAGAAGTAAACCCCAACTTCAGACTCAGGTATATTATTGCTCCGTCCCACATTTGAATGGCAAAAAATGGAATTCAACTTACTTGGTTAAATTGAAGAAACCCCAGAAGAATTTCAGATGGGAGAAGACGAAAAAGAGGGAGAAAAGAAGTGAAGGAGGAGTAGTAGTCATACCAGATGGAGAGAGCGGGGGTGGGGCGGTGGTTGGCGGCGAGAATTTTAAATGGGCGAAGTGCAGAGAGAGAGAGAGTGAGATATATATGGATGCCGGAGCAGGCTGAGCAGCCGAGCAGGTGTGTGAGCACGTGGGGGGTTGCTGAAATTGAATGAGTAGTGGGGTTGGGACCGTTGGGTGGGTAGAACACGTGGGGTGTGTTTGGTTGGAACCAGTATACCACTCAACGCTGCTACAGTACAGCAATCTGTGCACAGATTGTGCACAGATTTTGTTGTGGGACCCACCTCGGGTCCCACACAAATCATCCGAGCCGTTCATTAAATGTAAAACATTTTTTCAAGGGTATCCGTAAAAAATAAGCTCAATCCGATACCTATAGGTGCTTCATCCAACCATCTAACTTTTCATTCAGATTTCCGGATAATGAAAAGTTATATGGTTGGATCGAGCACTTATAGGTATCGGATTGAGCTTATTTTTTACAGGGACCCTTGAAAAAATATTTTACATTTAATGAACTGCTTGGATGATTTGTGTGGGACCCGTGGTGGCCCCACAACAAAATCTGTGCACAATCTGTGCACAGATTTGCTGTACCCTTAGACTTTCTGTATACCACTATACCCACGCAGACAAAAGTGTACAGATTATGTACAGATTTTTTTGTGAAGCCCACCATAGTCCCACAAAAATGATTCGAGTCGTTCATTAAATGTAAAACACTTTTTCAAAATCCCCTATGAAAAATCAGCTTAATCCGATACGTATAAGTTCTCGACTCAATTATCTAACTTTTCATGAGATTTCAAGAAAATGAAAAGTTAAATAATTGGATCGAGCACCTATAAATATCGTATTAAAATGATTTTTCTCAAAGACCCTTGAAAAAGTGTTTTACATTTAATGAACGGTTCGAATCATTAATATGAGACCTGTGGTGGACCCCACAAAAAATTTGTTCACAATCTGTGCATGTAATACCTGTGTGGACAGACTTTCTGGTTTGGTCGTCACATTTTCAATTTCTCATTTTTTGTTTTCAACCATTCTATAACCACACACATACACTCACAAACAATGTGTGTGGGACCCACCACCTTTGTAAGTGTTTGTATATGGTTATAAAATTATTGTTTTGTTTTTTACCTTTTGGATGTTTGGCAACCCATTTTGAAGATATATTTTGGAAAATGGGGTTTCCGTTTTTGGTTCTCATTATTGGCTTTTTACATTTTCCTTGTTTGGCACCAACTTTTGAAAATGAGTTTGGCCAAAATCAAGATTGTGAATATGTACCGGCCGAAACATACCAAATTGACAAGTAACTGGTACCATAACCCTTCAATACTGTCCCGGTCTCAATACCGAGCCTTACCGGTTGGTACGGGCTAATCCGAATGATTTCGACTGAGATGAACTTACCGGTATTTTGCAGAAAGTGGCCACCTCTCAATTTCCGACGAAGGGGACGAAAGGGACGTGGGGGAGGATTCAGGAGGGCCCAGCTATCGGATATGAAGGGACGAGCTCATTCCAGTTTCCATTTTAAGTACTTATTTTTTATAAAGGTAATTTCAAGCTCAAAAATTATTTGTTTATGCAAATAATTTTTTTAATAATATAGATCTTGTTTGATAGATCTCATTGAGATCTTTCATACGATGTAAAAAAAAATCAAAAAATTATTTTTATTTTCATTATATTTGAGTTTAAAAATTAAAAATAAATACTTATTTTTTTAAGAAGAAAAAGTGGAACGGAACGGAGCCTACGTTGAACCCACCATTTTGTTTTTTTCCTATCTCTGATTCTCAGGTGAGATGAATGGGATGCTAGAGAGAGAGTAAGATGACAGAGGGAGGCGATGGGAGGATAAGTGAAAGTGTGAAACCCTATGGAGTGTGGGATTTGTGATGTTACAAATTTAGCCCTGATGATTATGTGTAATGGCAGAATGTGTCTTTGGGCTAGGATTGAGCCTCTTATTCTTTTATGGGCCTCATTACTCATTAGGACTTTTCCCCCCATTTTGTTGTCCCACTTTCTTTTAGAGAAAATGACGGTTAATGACGTGTTTTGATAATTAATACCCATAAAGGATATACTTGTAGACACCCTATTTTGGACTTTCCAGGATAGTTTATTTATGGTATTTGATTCCCCGATGATGAAACGGGTCAAGAACATCTCGAGATTGTTAGCGTGTTTGAGCTTTGAGCATTCCAAAGCCCTTTCAGATCCCTTTCAAACCCTTTAAGCCAGAGCAAAAAAGCCTCAACAAAACCCTACTTGCATACGTTGGTACCAAACTGGCGTGCGCTGGTCATCTGCCACGTGTCAGTCATCGGTCAACTTTGACCGTTGACCAGGCAAGAACTGGCGTACTCCACTCAACAAGTGGCGTACCGCACTTGTGCCCTCCGGTCAAACTTGTGTTTTTCAGCATGCAGAAGCCATGGTTAGGGGTCTATAGCACATGGGAACCTTTTAATCCGCCGAAAAATCAATTTTCGCCGGGGGACATCTCTTACACACCCATCCCATCACCTTTTTCTCATCCAATGAGAGGCAAGCTTAAGGGCTAAGCAACCAGTCCCTAACCAGCTGGTTACTGCCCCCTCTCAGTCCTCTCTCCCCTATATATACCCCCTCTCTTCATCCTTGCAATGGGTTACAAAAAAAAGAAGAAAAAGAGTTCCCAAGTCTCTTTCTCTATCTCTTGGTTTCTTGCTTTCTCTTCTTCCACCACTTGAAAGAGTAAGCAAGCAGCCCTTCTCATACATCATCCACACTCAAACACTCATCATCCATCCCTCAAACCTCAAGCTCAAGCTCAAAACACACCATCAAACTCAAGAAACCAAAGGTATATCTTTGTACTGTTTTTCTGTTCTGATCCCTAAGGGGGCTGGCAGGGTCAAGGCTGGTAATCAATACCAGTCCTAGCCTTAAAGCTAGCAAGGTTTCAAAAAAAACGTTTTCTAACTATAATCGGCGTGCGCCGGTCATAACCATGCGTACGCCGGTCCTTGACAGTACGTACAGTTTTAAAATTTGGTCTGTCAAGAACTGGCGTACTCCACTCAACAAATGGCGTACCACACTTGTGAACCCTTCAGAACTGGCGTACTCCAGTTAACGATTGGCGTACTCCAGTTGTGAACTAGGGTCAGATCCTTGTTTATGCTTTATTTCTTGTCTATTCATCACTGTGAGCATGCCTAATAACAAGTTTACTGTTTTTCAAGTTAAAGTTTGCTAGCTTCACTTTCTTAAATACTAGTGTCGGTTGCTTTGGAATGCCTCTGGGAGCCTTCTGGTCATGTTCCAGAGCCCAGATGATGCAAAGCCAAGCATTGGATGAATGGGACCAAATGGCGCACGGTGTCACGTTACATGCGCACGCCAGTTGTCTCTCATCCAGTGGCTGGCCCTTGCATGGCAACTAGGCCCCTGGCCTCTGCTTTCCTCCCCTCACTGTTTAAGGGGTTTGCTTTTCATTTGGGGCTTTCAATCCCTTTACCTGTCTGTAATAACTTAGTAATCTCTATTGACTGCGTGGTTTGTCCTGGGTGTGCACTGGTCCCTTCCAGAGCCCAGAGGGTTGAGAACAGAAGCTGTGGTCTTAGGCTCACCGGCGCACGCCAGTTGTGGGGTGGCGTACGCAGATCATGGCTACATGCAGTGGCTTAGCCAGTGCATGCAGGCTTGCTTCTGTGTGCACTACTGCACAAACAGCGTGCACTAGCTTGTCTAAAACAACCACAGAAGCTTGTTCTCAATCTATTATATTTGTGTAGTTCGAACATCAAACATCCATAAATATTTTGCCATGTTCTTGTACATAAATGCAAATATGTTACAGTTTTAACCCCCATTAATTGTTCCCCCGCCCTAACTGGCTAAGAAAATGATCAAATAAAGAGAGAAATGCAAATGTTTTATAAAATGCCTGAGTAGAGACCGGTCTCCGGACTGGGCGAGGGGGGTGCCATAAAACCCTTCCCCTCTCGTAATCTGGCTCCCGAACCTCAAGATCGAAGGTGACGACGGTCCAGTCTACAAAAGCCTTTTTCAAAATCAAACAAACACATTCCAAATGTTTTCAAAAGCACGGTTTCTTGGGTACTCTCCGTAAAACCCGAGTGGCGACTCTCTGATCTGCGAAGCGTTTCGCCGCGCTTTCCGCGAGATTGGGCGCACCCGGAATTTTATGCTTAAAACGTGGGATTTTTTGGGGCGTGTGCCCACAGTGGCGACTCTGCTGGGGACATTACATTAATCAACATTTGAAAATTAATACATGAATGAACAATTTTCAAAAGTCTGTCAAAACAGTATGCTCCGCGTTGCTGAAGAACGGAATGGTAACGTAACAGGATTCTACATCCGACCACTCCGAACTGGGGCTTTTACTATTGTTCGCTTATTTAGTTTTTTCCAAGTGTCGATTAATGAAGTGAGCCAAGCTTCAAAGGGCGTTTTTCAAAAGCATTTGCGATTTTCTCTCTCTCGATCATTCTTTCGGCACGCGTACATTTGCATCGGTGTTCTATCAGCCCCATTGAGGCGTTTTGGGTAACCGGCACAGTTTACTGGAGCCCGGGGTCCTCGAATGCCCAACAACCTTGGACGATGATGAGACGTATTACCATTTGACCATTGCTTTGCTGCACGCAGGGCGATGGGAGGTATAAAACATCTCTAGCCTGAGGAACCCCCTTAAGCCAAAACCAGCCTCGTCACGCGTACAAAGCACTAGAACCTTTCAAACTAAGACAGGAACCCACAGGGTAGGATTACTTGCATCTAACCCCATAAACTGTCTATGTGTTACTGCTTTCCATATCGCATGCCTGTACATACATTCATACCGTTTTGCGTAGGAGCATGCTAGGGTGGCTTTTAGGGTTGTCTATCTTTCAAACCGATGAAGAGTCGTGCATCTCGATGGTGTACGTTATCATCTTTCAAATTCCTTGGGTCAACAAGACTTTGGGAAATCGAGACTTTCTAAGTCCTTGTCTAAAACCCAATCGAGGTTTCAAACAGAAAACTAGGAACAACGGGAAACATGACATGATGCTCATACCACCCAGGTTAAAAGTGCTAAACACTTACACCATTCAAGGCTCCGGCACAGTTCTGCTTACGCCCTCTTGGTTACAGTATCATGTCGTCAACACCGAGTTGTTCCATTCCAACATTGAAACTTCGAAAGCGGGGTAGTCAAAGACTTAGGCTGTTTTCGACATCTCTTAGTATTAGTCGATCCCTTCAAGGTACACTGTCGAAAAGAAATCCGAGGATCTTGGCAGCGTCCGAATGTCGTGAGACTATCTTGTCTGCTAGTTCTAGAGTCTAGGAGGACACCAACGACAACATGTACATTGCATTCCTTCAAAATAAAGCTGTTGCAGGGACACATTCTGAGCCTTCAATTGCTTTACTGTCTAGCTTTGGGCGCTGCACCGTCAAAGAAAGTACCAAAAAGAAGAGCCAAACCTGCTTGGGAGCATCTACCGCGGCTATTTCACCGCCATATCGCCTTCCTCGATCATCAATCCGGAATGGCAACACAAACAGAGCTGGCTGAGTTGAAGAAAGCTGTAGAGGAACTGGGTCTCAAAATGGACAGACAAATGGTTATGGTCCAGGGGCTGTTTGACCTTTTCACCTCCATCATGTCAAAGTCGGATCCGGGGCTAGTCAAAGAACCTCTTCAGGCCTGTCACACTCCCGCGATCGGAATCAAGCCGTGCTCAAGAGACATGTTCAAAAGTCTGGCCGAGTTCCATGAGGTTAGAGTTCACCCAAAAGAGGATGCTGAATCTCTGTTCAAAGTCACCCCCAAAGGCAGAAGAATGCACCCTGTCGAAGGCGCAGTGTTGTACAAAGCAAGCAAAGGCTCCACCTTGAGCCCTCAATCCCGTCGTCGGAGCCAGCCAAGGACCTTCTCATGCTTATCTGCACCTCTGGCCTCAGTTTACGAGAAGCTTCTCGATGCCGGTTCCATCAGGCCTCTAACCCCAACTCCACTGCCCAAGGTTTTCCCTGCTAGCCACAACCCTAATCACTTCTGCACCTACCATCAAACGCCTGGCCATCCCACCAATGCTTGTTATCGCCTCCGACATGCCGTTCAAGATCTCATCGATAATGGCATCATTCCAGTCTCACTCCCATCAAAACCTGACGGCATTCCCAGCTCATTGCTTCAACTCAAGTCTGACCCTCTGGTTGGTCAGATATCTATCACCTCCACTCAAATCAACCCAAACTCCACCATACTCAACCCAACCCTCTGCACTGTCCCAGAAACTCAACCCAAACCAACTGTGTTTATCCTTTCTGAATCCGAGGCTGCAGGATGCGGAATAGAAAATGGGGCTGAAAACTGGAAAGCACTGGTAGAGGGCCGGATCGATCAAGCAAAGGAGCGGACTAACAGTCTGAGGATCCTTGTTCAAGGGAGCACTGAGTAGGTTTGGTCGAAGAAGCTGAGGAAGCCGAAGTGCTGTTGCTTGGGCCTGACATCCTCTAAATCCTACCTCTCTGTGAGGAAGCCAAGGGTAACAATAAAAGTTGCATTTTCAAATCGCGTTTAGCTTGCATTGCACACTTTTGAGTCTGAGTCTGACACAGTGTCTATCAAGTCGTCTTAGTCTAGCTCTGAGTCGGAGTTTGTGCCTCTTGGCCCTCCATGTCGTAGCTTCTATTCTCAATTCGAGTCTTTTGCTATACTTGGCAACCCCGTGGGGCTTTCTTTATGATATGCACTATCTTGCTTCTAAGTACTTTGCTGGCTTTTGAATAAACTGTGTCGACCCTGACGACGAAGGGATAGATTTCAATGGGGTCATCCCCAAGGAAATGTGTTCCCTCGCCGAAAGGGAAGACGAAAGGCATGCTCGGCCTATTTAAAAGAAGTAGTAGTTTCAATAAACTTGAAAGATGAGGTAGACCCTCGGATGATTCAAAATTGGCTCAACGTTGTCCCCAAAGGAGCATTGTGCCTAGTCAGACAGGTTCAAAGAATTCAACGACGTTCTGGCATGGTCTCACAAAGACGCGCTTGGCGTCGATCGTGAGATAAAGAAGCTTTACAACCCCTGCCACCGGATGTCAAGCTAGAAAGCAGAAGCTCAGAAAGCTCCAGGCCTCGTGCCATGTTCAAAACAGTGTCAGCAGCATTCCATCGAGCACACATTCAAAAGGTGCAAAAGTGGCCTGGAGCGAGGCGTTTTCAACTGAAGCAGTCAGGACCCTGCATTATCAAAAGCCGTCTTATCTGGGGCTGCAGCCAAAGATCATCGATCTCGACGACAACAAATTCAACACTCTAGTCAACCTGGATCAATTCAAGAGCCACTTTTCCCTGAGAGAAGCTCGTTGGGCCGAAAACCACAAGGGTGGGCGGTGCCAAGCAAAAGTTAGAGCAGCCTGCTAGACCGAAAACCTAAGGAGGCGGTCTAGGCAAAAATAAATAGGCAAAAAGTCGAAAGCTCGCTAGGTCGGAAACCTGAGAAGGCGGCACTAGGCAAAAGTTAGAGCGTAAAATGAGAGGTAAAACACACGAGTGAACCTTGGCCTGAACTACGTTTTGACCTGATTCCCCAAATGTGGGATACGTAGGCAGTCTCTCTTCAAGACTCGGTCATATTCTATCAATTGGATCCATGGTTGACTTTTTGGTACACATCAAGGGCCGAGAAGGGTCAAGAACAGAACAAGCTTCATCAGAAACAGAAGGGGGAACCCTTTGTCTTTCAATCTTATTTCAAACTACTACTTCAATTTCAAAGCTGAGCAAAAGCCTTTACAAAAAAAAAAAGAAAAGAAAAGAAAAAGAGAAGCATCAAAAACAGAACGAAATGCTTACGAGGCCCCAACGGGCTCACAGTTTATTCTAAATTCAGCAAAGTTTAGTTCGAGCAGATTTTCAGTCACGCGCACTAGTTTGAAGCTCACGCATGTTTGCTCAAAGTGACACGCGTTGGTCTCAAACCTGCGCGCGCTTCTCCAATTCCCCGCAGCATACAGCAGTTGGGCAGCCATCATGCCTAACAACAATTTTTGAGCCCCCGGTGGGAATTTCAAGTTAGAACCAAGGTTTCGATGCCTCGAAATTGGTTTTAAGGGCTCTTGCCAAGTTTTCTATGCCGTGCAGGTCATATGTGCCTAGTGTGACTGTGCGGGGGTGTCGGTTTCAGTCCGGGCCTATATGAGTCATCCTTTTGCGTATTTTGTCCATCTTTGCGACATTTTTTTAGTTTCTCGGTCTACTGCCCGTTCCGAGGCTTTCTTCTCTGTTTTATTTATTCACACAGGTCTTTGTACATATTTGACTGTGTGTGAGTGTCAGTTTCACCTATCTAGGGATATTTTGGATTTTGGCTTGTTAATGCCCAGAATTTCATTATTGCCCATGTGTCGGAGAGTCTGCATTGTGTCCTAGGACTCTTCTTCCTCATTCTTCCGAGCTAGGCAGTCTATACGTGTGCGTAAGTCGGTGTGTCAACTCGACTCGCTTGTCAATGCAAGTTGGATATTAGCGATTGGTTTATACTCTATTTCCAATGAACCGAGAATAATGCAACTTTTACAGCGCCACTACGGCATCCATGGTCCGAGCAAGCAGCAAGTCATCAAGAACAGAGGGATACATTGGCCCAACCCAAGAGCAAATCAAGCAAGGTCACAGGGTGATCTAACCCGCTCGAAAGTTACCTACCTAGACCTGTAGGCCCACAACTCAAATCAAAGCAGTAAAGCAAAAGTGTGGCTCAGTGGTAGCCCTCAATCGTCAAAAATGTCCTGGTCGTTGTTTGTGTCGTCCCGTTCTCTAGAAGCCGCCCTAGTCTGCCCTTGCGTTTTCAATTTGTACATATGTATTTAGCATATATTGTCGTTGCATATTGTATATCAAATGTCAAAAGCAGGAAAGTGCATCGAATCAAAATCAATCCAAAGCACGTGGAGGCTTTCAAATCAAATCAAACCAGCATTGAGGCGTTTCTATCGTCAGTGTTGTGGCATTGGCAAACCAAATCAAATCAGCGTCGAGGCCCATTCCCAACAGGCAGCTCATGTTGCCCTGATCCATGTTTCCATCCCGGTTTGCTATTTCCCTAAGCAGATTCCGTCCTATTTCAAATCAACGACGATCTATCCGTCCAACTCCAAATCAAAGACGATCCATCCGTCCTATTTCAAATCAACGACGATCTATCCATCCAATTCCAATCAATGACGATCTATCCGTCCTATTTCAAGTCAACGACGATCTATCCGTCCAACTCCAAATCAAAGACGATCCATCCGTCCTATTTCAAATCAACGACGATCTATCCGTCCAATTCCAATCAACGACGATCTATCCGTCCTATTTCAAGTCAACGACGATCTATCCGTCCAACTCCAAATCAACGACGATCTATCCGTCCAATTCCAATCAACGACGATCTATCCGTCCTATTTCAAGTCAACGACGATCTATCCGTCCAACTCCAAATCAAAGACGATCCATCCGTCCTATTTCAAATCAACGACGATCTATCCGTCCAATTCAAATCAACGACGATCTATCCGTCCAATTCCAATCAACGACGATCTATCCGTCCTATTTCAAGTCAACGACGATCTATCCGTCCAACTCCAAATCAAAGACGATCCATCCGTCCTATTTCAAATCAACGACGATCTATCCGTCCAATTCCAATCAACGACGATCTATCCGTCCTATTTCAAGTCAACGACGATCCATCCGTCCTATTTCAAATCAACGACGATCCATCCGTCTTATTTCAAATCAACGACGATTCATCCGTCCTGTTCCAGTCAACGACGGTCTGTCCGTCCAATCTCATATCGACGACGGTCTGCCCGTCCAATCTCAAATCAACGACGGTCTGTCCGTCCGATTCAACCGTTAGCGCATCTTCCAGCAGTCTTATTGCTCTGTCTTGGATGGTCCCTGATAAGGAGATTGGCTCTGATTCCCAACAGATGGAATTTAACCTACCTGACGCGACCTACCCATGATTGTTGGAGTTCTTTGTGCCAAGGATGGCTCGATCCCAAGCAGTGACAGCCTGTCCTATCCCAATTCAACGACGATCAGCCATGTCGTCCTTTCAATCCATCAACGACGTTCAGCCAAGTCGTCCTTCCAATCCATCAACGACGATAAGCCATATCGTCCTTTCAATCCATCAACGACGATAAGCCATATCGTCCTTTTTAATCCATCAACAACGATCAGCCATGTCGTCCTTTCAATCCATCAACGACGTTAAGCCAAGTCGTCCTTTTTCAATCCATCAACGATGTTTAGCCAAGTCGTCCTTTTTCAATCCATCACCGACGTTCAGCCATGTTGTCCTTTTTCAATCCTTCAACGACGATCAGAATATCGTCCTTTTCACTCCCTCAACGATGGTTCCCGAGTCATCCTCAATGATGACCCACCGTCCAAACTCAACGATGGTTCCCGAGTCATCCTCAATGATGACCCACCGTCCCAACTCAACGATGGTTCCCCAGTCATCCTCAATGATGACCCACCGTCCAAACTCAACGATGGTTCCCGAGTCATCCTCAATGATGACCCACCGTCCCAACTCAACGATGGTTCCCGAGTCATCCTCAACGATGACCCACCGTCCAAACTCAACGATGGTTCCCGAGTCATCCTCAACGATGACCCACCGTCCCAACTCAACGATGGTTCCCGAGTCATCCTCAACGATGACCCACCGTCCCAACTCAACGATGGTTCCCGAGTCATCCTCAATGATGACCCACCGTCCAAACTCAACGATGGTTCCCGAGTCATCCTCAATGATGACCCACCGTCCCAACTCAACGATGGTTCCCGAGTCATCCTCAATGATGACCCACCGTCCCAACTCAACGATGGTTCCCGAGTCATCCTCAATGATGACCCACCGTCCGAACTCAACGATGGTTCCCGAGTCATCCTCAATGATGACCCACCGTCCAAAATCAACGACGGTCCTCCCGTCCAATTTCAAATCAACGACGGCCTGTCTGTCCAATTCAGCCATTAGCGCATCTTCCAGCAGCCTTATTGCTCTGTCTCGGATGGTCCCTGATAAGGAGATTGGCTCTGATTCCCAACGGATGGAATTTAACCTACCTGACGCGACTTACCCGCGACTGTTGGAAATTACTTATGCCGAAGAAGGTTTGATCGCTAGCGGCGTTAATCTATCCGCAACTGATTATTCCCCAGGAGAGTCCAGCCTCAGCATTCAATGATGGTCCGCCCATCCCCATTTCTCAACAGAGTTCAAACTCTCTTCCAACGATTTTGAGATGGTCCGCCCGTCTTCGATCTCTCAATGGACGGTACTTTTAAATACATGTCCGCATTTTCTATTTCTTCTGGATAGCCTTGAGAGGGTGTCTAGAAACCTTTGACGTTACTTGTACCAAGACAATGGTGCTCCAAGTGCCGTCAAAGGGGGGCTACTGTAGACACCCTATTTTGGACTTTCCAGGATAGTTTATTTATGGTATTTGATTCCCCGATGATGAAACGGGTCAAGAACATCTCGAGATTGTTAGCGTGTTTGAGCTTTGAGCATTCCAAAGCCCTTTCAGATCCCTTTCAAACCCTTTAAGCCAGAGCCAAAAAGCCTCAACAAAACCCTACTTGCATACGTTGGTACCAAACCGGCGTGAGCTGGTCATCTGCCACGTGTCAGTCATCGGTCAACTTTGACCGTTGACCAGGCAAGAATTGGCGTACTCCACTCAACAAGTGGCGTACCGCACTTGTGCCCTCCGGTCAAACTTGTGTTTTTCAGCATGCAGAAGCCATGGTTATGGGTCTATAGCACATGGGAACCTTTTAATCCGCCGAAAAATCAATTTTCGCCGGGGGACATCTCTTACACACCCATCCCATCACCTTTTTCTCATCCAATGAGAGGCAAGCTTAAGAGCTAAGCAACCAGTCCCTAACCAGCTGGTTACTGCCCCCTCTCAGTCCTCTCTCCCCCTATATATACCCCCTCTCTTCATCCTTGCAATGGGTTACAAAAAAAAAAGAAAAAGAGTTCCCAAGTCTCTTTCTCTATCTCTTGGTTTCTTGCTTTCTCTTCTTCCACCACTTGAAAACACACCATCAAACTCAAGAAACCAAAGGTATATCTTTGTACTGTTTTTCTGTTCTGATCCCTAAGGGGGCTGGCAGGGTCAAGACTGGTAATCAATACCAGTCCTAGCCTTAAAGCTAGCAAGGTTTCAAAAAAAACGTTTTCTAACTATAATCGGCGTGCGCCGGTCATAACCATGCGTACGCCGGTCCTTGACAGTACGTACAGTTTTAAAATTTGGTCTGTCAAGAACTGGCGTACTCCACTCAACAAGTGGCGTACCACACTTGTGAACCCTTCAGAACTGGCGTACTCCAGTTAACGATTGGCGTACTCCAGTTGTGAACTAGGGTCAGATCCTTGTTTATGCTTTATTTCTTGTCTATTCATCACTGTGAGCATGCCTAATAACAAGTTTACTGTTTTTCAAGTTAAAGTTTGCTAGCTTCACTTTCTTAAATACTAGTGTCTGTTGCTTTGGAATGCCTCTGGGAGCCTTCTGGTCATGTTCCAGAGCCCAGATGATGCAAAGCCAAGCATTGGATGAATGGGACCAAATGGCGCACGGTGTCACGTTACATGCGCACGCCAGTTGTCTCTCATCAGTGGCTGGCCCTTGCATGGCAACTAGGCCCCTGGCCTCTATTTTTCCTCCCTCACTGTTTAAGGGGTTTTCTGTTTATTTGGTGGCTCTTAAGCCCTTATCTGTCTGTAACTATATTACATTATCAATATAAATTGCGTGGTTTGTCCTGGGTGTGCACTGGTCCCTTCCAGAGCCCAGAGGGTTGAGAACAGAAGCTGTGGTCTTAGGCTCACCGGCGCACGCCAGTTGTGGGGTGGCGTACGCAGATCATGGCTACATGCAGTGGCTTAGCCAGTGCATGCAGGCTTGCTTCTGTGTGCACTACTGCACAAACAGCGTGCACTAGCTTGTCTAAAACAACCACAGAAGCTTGTTCTCAATCTATTATATTTGTGTAGTTCGAACATCAAACATCCATAAATATTTTGCCATGTTCTTGTACATAAATGCAAATATGTTACAGTTTTAACCCCCATTAACTGTTCCCCCGCCCTAACTGGCTAAGAAAATGATCAAATAAAGAGAGAAATGCAAATGTTTTATAAAATGCCTGAGTAGAGACCGGTCTCCGAACTGGGCGAGGGGGGTGCCATAAAACCCTTCCCCTCTCGTAATCTGGCTCCCGAACCTCAAGATCGAAGGTGACGACGGTCCAGTCTATAAAAGCCTTTTTCAAAATCAAACAAACACATTCCAAATGTTTTCAAAAGCACGGTTTCTTGGGTACTCTCCGCAAAACCCGAGTGGCGACTCTCTGATCTGCGAAGCGTTTCGCCGCGCTTTCCGCGAGATTGGGCGCACCCGGAATTTTATGCTTAAAACGTGGGATTTTTTGGGGCGTGTGCCCACAATACTGAAAATATTTTTTAATGCTGAAAATGTCCTTAACGGGTACTCCCTCCGTCCCTTTATTACAGTCCAGTATTCCATTTTGGGCTGTCCCTTAATAAATGTCCATTTTGTAAAGTTAGTGGGTAAAAGTTGGTGAATTGTCTATTTTGTCCCTAAAAGTAGATTCCATTTTGAAAAGTTAGTGAGTAAAAGTGTAATGATGATGGGTAAGTAGGAAAAGTGGAGGAAAAAGTTGATGTGAAAGGTATAATGATGATGTCTTTTTAATAAGTTGGAGTTACGAAGCAGGACATTTAAAAAGGGACGGAGAGAGTATTAATTATCAAAACACGTCATGAACCGTCATTTTCCCTTTCTTTTATGGGCCTTATTTTATGATGAGTATTGCATGGTATAAGGAAATTTTTTGAGCTGCAATAATATATTGATAGTTGCAGTAAATCTGAAATGGTATCCGGTATTTATTTAACACTAGTACATACCGTACCAATATAAAAATCGGTACCCTGACCGATATGGTATTCAGAACCTTGGCCAAAATGAATTCTCTTATTTTTCTTTAAGTGAGGGCAAAAGTATTGGGTATGCAGAGGCTATCACTTGACAGTGATTTTTCTTAAACACAAATGAAGTGCAAATATCAATCTTCTTTCAGGCTGAATTCTTCTAAGCTTAAATTACTCCTATTTCTTTGTTTTGTGTGTTTTTTTCGTCTTTTTTGAATTTTTATTAGATTTGCATGATTTTTAACGAGCCGAAACAAACCGAACCCGAGCTTTGAAAAGTTTTAACAAGTCGAACTTGAGCCAAGTTATTCAAGCTCGAATCGAACCCAAGCCGAACTTAAGCCAGACTAGTACTTTAACAAACCAGAGCCAAATTTAGCAGAGTTCGGCTTGATTCGACTTGTTTATGGCCCCTACCCAAACTATACTCGTGGAGAGAGAGGAGAAGTACTTTGAGGGGAGGGGCCTGGCCTGAGAACAAGAAACAAATGAGTTGGGTGGATGGGTGGGTGGGTCCCATGTGGGATGATGTCATCATTAAGGGTCTTTTAAGGGTATTTTTTCTATGCATCTAGCATTTTCCTTTTTTTTTTTTATATACCTCTGATGGGATGAGATGGCTAATGGTGATTATGAAATCAATTAATCTCTGATTACGATGAAATTATGATTTTGATCAGTTCTATATCGTGTTTAACAAACCATTAACCATGGCACGCCTAAACACGCATATACGTTACATTTTCCCAATCAGAAAGTCTAATGGTACAAATGAAAAATATGTACCAATGAGTACAAATCCCTTTCTAGGCCCATTTTAGGTCTCAAAAAAATGATCGGAGTCGCACATTTTGTTTAAAATACTTTGCTTATGGTCCTTACAAAAATAAGTTCAATCCAGTATCGGTAAGAGCATTTACGAAATATCCAAACTTTGCTCTAGAATTCAGGCTTAAATTCTGGGACAAAATTGGACGTTTTGTAGGTGTCTTAACCGATATGGGATTGAGCTTATTTTTCGCATGAGCCATAAATAAGGCATTTTAAACAAAATGAGCGGTTTCAATCATTTTTTAAGATCCAAAACAGGACAAAAATAGAATTTATACACACTGATACAGATTTTATATCTGTACAGCACCATTATTTCCCAATAGAAATAACTTAAGTAAACACGCTTACGATACGCGGTGGTGATGGTGCCCGATTTTGAGTCCACTCTATCTCGGTCAACTCGTTCACAATGTTAACGTAACCCACATTACACCATAACTTGCCCCCATATCGAAATATTCCGAAATCCACAAAGTCCAACACAATTACGTAAATTGTTTTTATATGGATTATTCTAACCTCCGTCCGAAGGAGATAAAAAGGATAATGTGCATTGATATCTGAGAAAAAAAGTACTGATATTTGCAAAAGCGTATTAATATCAGTGAAATACTCCCTCCGTCCCATAATATTTGTCCGATCCGCAAAACGAGGACTAAAAAATAATGCATTTCTTTCAATAAAAAATTCAAACTTTTTCATAAATTACAAAAACTCATCGATATCTAATGAATTGTTGAAAAAAATTTGAATTTTTCTTGCAAAAAACATATTATTTTTACGTCCTTGTTTTGCGGACCGGACAAATATTATGGGACGGAGGGAGTATGTATTAATATTTAAACTTGTTTGAAATTATGTGCATATTATCGATTAATAAAATTGTTTTTATATTTATCCCCTCCGTCGTTATCATCATACCCTCCATCAAGGAAAAAAAAATTATTACTTGTTATTAAAGCACCACCGCCACCAAGATTGGAGGTAGTTATTAGGTTGGGATGGCTCGGGCCTCCCAACCTTGCTAAAATCACTCTTTATATAGTATAAATGTAAATTAAATTTCTATAATGTACTACGTCAACCCCTTTAAACTTTACTATGAGAGAAAATAAAAAGTGGTATTGCAGTGAAAAATTATTAATCCTTTTTGTGTATATGCATGTTTTACATAGTATGGATAGAAGGTGATTATGTTTTTTCTTGTAGTTCCTTAGATTTCATGCTTGAATTTTAAGCTAGATGTTAGGAAAACTTTAAAATCCAACAAATATATGGATATGAGTAATTACAGGTTCTAAATTTCGGTCTCCTCTCCACATAAATTCTAGCTCCGTCTTTAACCGCCTCGTGTAGCTCTAAGGGTCTCTACCACCACACATTCTCACATGGTTCATGACTAAGTTTATAGGGTTCATGACTAAATATATGAACCCCACGTAATTAAATGTGTGGTGGTAGGCCCAATAAATAGTATGTGATGGTGCTTCAAGAATACTGATCATAATCATTCATTTGCTAAATTCACACAATATCATAATTTATTATTATCCTCAGAAGGCACATATTCATCCATTGATTTTAAACAGGTGCCACGCTATTACTGTCGACTTCTAAAATTAAATATCTCAAAACTAACAACCAAACAAAACGATGGAAAAGAAGTCATAGGCAAAGGCGTAGGACCATGAACCCCATCGTTGTCCCATGACACTACGCACACGTTATAACTCTTATGAATAGGCACGTGGACGAGTAGAAAACCAAGTAAAGATGATTTCCTAATCGTGGAAATTTGAAGTCAAGCCGCATTGGTTGTTGTAGTTTCAGGAAAAACTACTTTTTGGCGCACGTAGTTTTTAATTTCATCAATCTAACCCTTTGTTCTTTCATTTCCGATTTAAATTCTTTTTTGATCTAAAAAATTACTCCATAGGTATTCGATACAAATAAAATGGAACCCATTTGAAAGTGAAAAAAATAGGATCGATAAGGAAGTATTTTCCACTCTGAATTTACATGCGGTTATGATTTTTCGAATCGCGTTTCTTATAATAGCATTCTTAATTATTTCACTTTGAACGTAGGTTTACGAGATTATTCTTTCTCGTGTAAACTTTTTCATGTAAAAAAGGCATAAATACAAAACAACAATAAACAAGAGTGTAATACTAACAAATAGGATAAAAAAAAAACATGATAACCTTTGGATGCAGTTAGTAATATACTTAAAGAAGAAGATTGGGGATGAATCATGATTTTTGTTCCCTTCGCTTTAATTTATTATGACGACTCTTAGATACTAGATTTTATGTGAGATGAATGTTGTTTTTTTGGCCGAAGATGATGGAGGGAATACTATGGAAGAGAACTTGAAGTATATGGTTTAAGTTGATAAATTACGAGGACTAAAACTCGTAATTAATCGAACCATTGGGAATAAGAGTGTAATTTTGCCTTGTTTGCTTTAGGATTTGGAAAGCATTTTTCAAAATTTCCCCTACCTCCAATCATTTCTCTCTCTATCTCTCTCCACTTAAAGCATCCGCAATGTAATAATCAAAAGTGAATAATCAAAACTTACCATGTCAGCTTTTGATTTTTCATTTAGAGAGTTGTTAAAGTTAGCAATGTGGAGTCCCACATTGTTACTTTTGATTATTCAAATGCCCAAATTTAATTATTGGTTAGAAAGTTTGCCAACTTTGATTATTACAATATGAACACTTTTTTAAGCACACATTGTTAACTTTAGCAATCTTTTGATTTTAATTATTACATTGTGGATGCTCTTATTACCCCTACAACTTTTTCAAAAAAAATTCCAAAAAGCAATCCAAACACAACATTAGACAAACAAAAACACCATAGGCAAATTCCTATACTTGTGCAAATCCGAGTCAAACTAAACTCCTAGCGCGTCCTTAATTTCGAACTTTCCCAGAAGAAACTACACATCCAAGTAGAGATGCAAAAGAGCGATAAAAAATGTGAACTGTTTTTATCATTGTTATTGCTTGAAAAAAATCCACAATTATAAATGCAAAAGAGCCGACTTCAATCAAATTTTATGATGGGAAAATTTCAAAATAACCTCGGATCTTTCACTAAAATCACACGGAGGCACCAGACCTTCATTAGATAGTATAAGTGTTTTTGTGGTACTTTATAAAGATCAAGTAACTCCGTGTGATTTTGGTTAATCGTCTAAAATTATTCTAAAATTTTATATTCAAGTTTACGTTTACTAAACGAGTCTAAAAACTGGATGATTACAAACTCCCAGTTCCCACCTCGCCCAATCCCAATCCTCCTCCTCATCATCATCTCTCTCTCCTCTCATGCACACTCCCTATATATATGCCCCTGCCGATTAATTCATCAGTCTCTCTCTCCATCATTCCCCCCTCCCTCCCCCTCTCTCTCTCTCTCTCCAACCGACACTCCAAAACTCAGCCTACCCAATAACCCAAAAAAACAACACCCCACCGCACCGCACCGCACCAAACCAAAAAATGGTTCGATTCAGCAACAACCTAGTCGGCCTCCTAAACTTCATAACCTTCCTCCTCTCCATCCCCATACTCGGCGCCGGCATCTGGCTCTCCCGCCAGTCCTCCACCGAGTGCGAGAAATTCCTCCAGGGCCCCGCCATCGCCCTCGGCCTCTTCCTCATGGTCGTCTCCCTCGCCGGCCTCGTCGGCGCCTGTTGCCGCGTCTCCTGGCTCCTCTGGTTCTACCTCCTCGTCATGTTCCTCCTCATCGTGCTCTTGTTCTGCTTCACCATCTTCGCGTTCGCGGTCACCAACAAGGGGGCCGGGGAGGTGGTGTCGGGCAAAGGGTATAAGCAGTACAGGCTCGGGGATTACTCGAACTGGTTGCAGAAGAGGGTGAGTAGTACTAAGAACTGGAACAAGATAAGGAGTTGTTTGATTGATGGGAAGGTTTGTAAGAGCTTGGTTGATGATGGGGTAAGTAATAATATCACTGCGGAGCAGTTTTCTCAGGAGAAGCTTTCCCCCATTCAGGTATATATCAATCCCTTTACATATATATTTGTGGGTTTTAGGAAAAAAAATTTCAATTTGGGCAAATGGGTTTTCTGGGTTTGTTGGATCTGCTGTTGGGTCTGGGTCAATGGGTTTTCTGAGTTTTTCAGATCTGATTTCCGTAAAACTCTCTCTCTCTCTCTGATGGACACAAACACAGGGCCAAAAATTTGTTTATGCATTTGTTTTTCAATCAATTGAAGAAATCATTTTACATCACGTATCACGTACTCCCTCCGTTCCAAATTAATAGTCCGGTTCGGTCTTCAATGCATTTTTTAAAATGTTAATATCTTTCAATCTATAATAAATTTTATGTGCAATATGGATCTCATATGATAGATCCCAATTAGTTCTATTATACAAAGTTTTTAAAATCTTTTAAGACATTATAGATTGAAAGATATTAACAATTTAAAAGTTGCGTTGGAGACCGAACCGAACTATTAATTTGGAACGGATGGAGTATGGAGTACAAAGTACCGGACATTAAATCAATGGTTATGCATTTGATTTGACCTTATTCTGTATCTTTTCAATCCGATTTTGCAGATTAACCTAGGGAGAAGAAAAAGAATGAAGGGAAAATTAAAAAAAAACAAAAATTCTACTCGCACAACCGTTGTGTTAGTTGTGCGAGTAATTTTAACCGTCCAGATGTATTTAGACGGTCTAAATTTAAAAAAAACTTTCTATGAAAATTTTTAACTTTTATGGGAAAGAATTTGAGCGAATCCTGACCATTTATTACAGCAATGGACGGCTAGAGATTGGTTGTGTGTTGTGTTGTGTGCAGCACTTTTGTAAAAAAAATTACCTCCCCTTGTTTGGTTGAGAAAGGAAGAGTGAGAAAATAAGTAAACCATGTTTTGAGCTTTTCTTCTATATTTTCCTCATACTTTACTTCTTAATCATTTTTCTTTCTTTTCCTTTCCACAAGTTCCAAATGGATCCCAAATTTTGGGTTTTGGTGTTTCCATTGACCAAATCATTAATTAAGGATAGGCTTAATGAAATGGGAAATCTGGCTTATGTATGTGATTGAGTTATTGCTGTTATTTGTATCTTGAGTTTGAATTTCAAAGACTCTTGAGGCTAATCATACATCTGGGTTTCTTGTTTTATAATCAAGGAAATTGGAACTTCTCTATCATGAAGTTGGGGGTTTTACCTTTTCATGCGTTTATTAGGTCAATAAATTTTGTTTTCACAAGGGTTTTTGAATTCATTTTGAAAATTTAGAAGCCTTTTGAGGACAATTTCGACTTTTGAGAAAAGGTGGTTTTCTTTTTGGTGTCTTACCCTCTACTATAAAATTGCAATTATGATCGCTAGAGTCATCGTTGAGTATATGGTGTGCACTTTACGCTTTATGTTTGACAAACCATGGGTTGATTCAAAAGTAAGGAAAGTCTTTTGGCTATCCTCTAATTTTAGCATACAAATTGGCATGCTCCTTTTTCATTCAATTTTACTGCCCAATTGCCCATTAGTTCAATTCTAGGGTCAAAACCTAAGTCAAATATCCTGCGAGCGGGTGTGTGAGCGGAAGTACGAGCTGTGAAAACATCTTTGAATCACATCGAAACTGCTACAATCCGCGAGAGCGAGCATCGAGAGTGCAATGCATTTTTAAGAATTATGTGACTAAGGTCAAAACATTGCCTTGGATCTGGCCGTCTCTCTCTCTTAACTACATATCATAGAGGTGTAGCCCATGACCCAAGCTCTTATTTTTTGGGGGAGAATCACAGAACGAGAAAAGTCCACGTCTTTGATTCCTAGTGCTTCGCCTTAATCTTCTTCTCTCCAAATCCCCTAACATCGCATCGCGTGCATCGCACGAGGTGTCGCTACTTTCTTGTAATCTTCTGCAATTGTGTTTATGGTGCTTTAAAATGGTTGAAAATGAGCATATGTTTTTGGTTTCGGCATTTGAATACGTTTTTTGAGGAGAAAATTTGTTTTCTCCATCCTCAATCTGCTGCCAAACCTGTATGTTTGATCTCTGTCTATAGTACCGGCACCTGATTCAGTCTGAAGTTTGGGTTGAATATGGAACGAAAACTTTTGGACAGGATTATTCATAATCATCGATCTGAGATCGGTTCTGTGCTTCATGCAGTTGAGTTGTTTTCAGTATCGACATTAGAGTTCATGTAGATTTTAGCAGATATACAAATTTTGTGGAATGGTGTTCAACTATTAGGCATCTTCTAATATTTTTTCTGCTTCATTTTTTGTTTCTCCTTTTACTAATGTGTTTATACTCGTTCCATCAACAGTCTGGTTGCTGCATTCCCCCAGACGACTGCAGTTTCACCTATATTAGCCCTACCAACTGGACTACCCAAAGCAACTCTTCGTTTACTGATACAGATTGCAGCCAGTGGAACAACAATGCGTCTGTCCTCTGCTTCAACTGCGGATCATGCAAAGGCGGGGTTCTGGACAACATCAAGCACGACTGGAAGAAGGTGGCGATCGTCAACATCATTTTCTTGGTCTTCCTAGTCATCGTTTACTCGATCGGGTGCTGTGCCTTTAGGAACAACAGAGAAGACAATTCGTGGAACAAATACCCTCGTCGATACCCCTGAACTCATTCTGAGTTGATCTGAGCATATGTTTGTTTCGAATAGGGGGACGTGAGGGCTTATGAATTCAACTGGTTTCTTGTTACCATTTGCATTCTATACTCTATTTTTTGTGTGTATAGCTTCGTATATCCACTCATTCAGACCTGTTAGCTGATCGGCTATTCGGATATTCTATGGAGGTTTTGGGTATGATATGAAGGAGTCATTGTGTTGATTTTAGTTCCTTTCTTTTGCTGTTTTGTATATGACTCATGGTTTCAGTGTTTGTTCCTTTCAATTCACGGAAATTGGGTGATGTTTGTTTAATGGGTAGCCTTAGTCCTTGTTTGGTAACCAAATCCCGTTTTACCAGGTCAATATAAAGATTGGTACCATCTTCAACTTGTGAAATAATATCACAAATTGAATACCTAGGATGATGCTCAAAGTTCTGCTGTCAGGTCGCTTTCTGTTTCTGGTCAAAATATGAAATGAATGCGTTGATGTAGGATTGTGAGAGAGATATGAACTGCACCCACCTTTACATTTATTTGTGCATTCTATACATATACCAAAGGAATTGGATTTTCTCCGATTCTTCGCTGGATGGCATCATTTTGTTGGCTGTTGGTTCTTTTTGGGCTCACTTCATTGATGGATATGTTTATTTTTTAAAGCTCGTTGAAATACCAATGTGATTTTGTTTACTGATCGAGTTCAAGATTTGTAGAGTTTAAAGATTAGAACTGTCATTTGATTATACTACTTTGGTTATTATTGAAGGGTTAGTTTAGTGGTTGGAAACTCGTACTTGGTTAGACAATGGCTACATTTGAGTCTCTATCTATAGCCTCTTATTGGAGCTAAACATACTCCTAACATCATCCTCTTAGCTTTGATCCAGAAATAGGTGCGGGGTGGATTTCGATACAGATGGTGATGTGGTGGCGGAGATGATGCAGTACAACGTTTGCACTTCCATTCTTGTAACCCAAACAGATATGCTACAGTACTTTAGTTATTGGGTCCCACATACTTGAAACCACAAAAAATGCTTGTATGTGTGTGATGGAGTTTCATCACTTTTAAGGTTGGCTGTTGGGACAAAATGGACCCAAATTCGAAGGAATGGTTGAGTGAGGGGAAGAAAGAATCTGTGAAGCTTATCAATTTATCATCCAAGAGCCATGAATGAAACATATGTTGTCTGTTGTTTGTCTTGAGACTGTTAGATAGCACTTTTCTCTCTGGTGGCTCCACCTAACAATTTTTTTTTTTTTTTTTAATCTCGTGGAGTATCTATACGACGGATAGAAAACAAATTTTTTTTTTTAAACGATTACCGATAATATTATTACTCCAATCGAAAACCATCACGAGGGAGGCTCATCCCGAAGCACAGAAAACATTTGTTTAACTTTTCTCACCTTGACATTGTCAAACAATGTGAACAACAAATATAGTTTTGTACAACAACTTGACACAAGAGACTCCTTTTTATTAACAGAAAAAAAGACTTGCAAAACCACTCGGTTTTCTGGGGGAGGTATAGCCAGCAGCTCCTTGTGCTTTTTTATCATCTTCTTTGTGCTTACTCTACGAAGAACTCTAAAGACAGACAGGAGGAAACGAGGATCCTGTAGGGCACCATTGCACTATAGGTAGCGCATCATTTGGACAATCCGTTTTCGTTATCGATGGTTTAGATTCGTTAAAGTACTATTATCGGTCAGAGTTAACTTTTACCGGTAAAATTTAACAAAAATATTTGAACCCTTGATTACCAAGATGGACAGCTCGGATACGTACACATTGCAGGTTGAACTACAGGGTCTGCACTGTGTGGGCACACGCCCCAAAATCTTACATTTTTTATATAAAATCGGGTGCGCCCTTTTTGGAAAACGCGGCGAAATGCTTGCAATTCAGAGTCGCCACTCGGGTTTCGCGGAAAAATACCCAAGGAACCGAACTTTGAAAAACGTTTGCTACGTTGTTTGATTTTGAAAAGGCTTGTAGACTTGACCGTCGTCACCTTTGATATCTGAGGTTCAGGAGCCAGGTTACGAGAGGGGAAGGATTTTATGGCACCCCCCTTGCCCAATCCGGAGATCGGTCTCTACTCAGGCATTTTTATAAAATATTCGCGTTTTTCTCTCATTGATCATTTTTTATCCAGTTAGGGTGGGGGAACAGTTAATGGGGATTAAAACTGTAACAAGTTTGCATTATGTGATTAAATGTGATGTATGTTTTGGTTTGAGTGAAGCTATGAATAATAGATTGAGAACAAGCATCTGTGAGCATTTTAGACAAACTGGAACACACCGACCCATAGTGATGCGCGTAGGAGCAAGCCTGTATGCACTGGCCATGCCACTGCATACAGAGATGACCTGCGTGCACCACACCAGTACTGGCGTGCGCCGGTATATCTAAGCCCACAGCTTCTGCACTCAACCTTCTGGACTCTGGAAGGGACCAGTGCACACCCAGGACAAACCACACAGTTATATAGGGTATACTAAGCTATTACCGACAGATGAAATGGCTCTAAGCCCTGAAAGATAAACGGACTACCCCATAAACAGTGTGGGGGAAGAAAAGAGGCCAAGATCTAGCTAAGGTGCAAGGGCCAAGCCAATGGACCCTGACTCTACTACTGTACGCCAATGGTTTAAGGCCGTATGCCAGTCGATCATTTGTCCAATGCTTTGGCTTTGCACCATCTGGGCTCTGGAGCATGACCAGAAGGATCCCAGAGGCCTTCTAAAGCATATTTTAAACAAAAAAGCAGCTACACAATTCTAAGTACAGAAAGCAGTAAACTGGTTCTTAACATGCGATAAGGTGATCAAAGATAAAATAAAGCAGAAAAAGGATGATCGGTGATCCCCACGCCAATAGTACACATACTGCCATGACTGGCGTACGGCGTTGATTTACTGGCGTGCGCCACCTTTCATCACGACGATCTTTGAAGCTTTGCCAGCTTTAGGGCCATGACTGGTATAGATTACCAGTCTTGACCCTGCCAGCCCCCCTCAGGGGTCAGAACAGATAACAGGGACAAAGGTGGTATACATTTGCTTGTGAGTTTGGAAGTGAGCTTGAGCTTGAGGCTTGAAGGTTGAGTGGTGAGTATAAGGGTGTTATGGATTGTGAGTGTTACTCCCTTACTTACTCTTTCAATGGATGAAAGAATAGCAAGAGAAGCAAGAGAAGAAAAGAAGGACCAAAGCTTGGACCTCTTTAATGGTGCTCACCCCTTGCAAATAAATGCAAGGAGGGTATTTGTAAAGGAGAGAGGGGGGTTGAAACCAGTTAAAGAGGTTGGTTGGACTGATTTAGTTGGCTGGTTGGTTAAGGGAGGGAGCCTCCCATGCATTAAATGCATGGGACTTGGCTTGAAAGGCCTTGTAGGAGAGAAGGGAACAGCCCTGGACGATATAATCATCAGGAGACTGTGGCTGACGTCGGGTGGCCACAAAAGTTCTGCGTACGTGATCGTAAAAAGTTGATTTGACTGGGTTTGACCAGCGTGCGCCAGTTATGTACCTGCGTGCGCCAGTGGAAACTGAGTCAACGGTCGATAACTGACATGTGGCAGTTTACCAGCGCACGCTAGTAAAGATCCACCGTAAGCAGGTAGGGTTTTGCCGTGGCCATTTGGTTCTGGCTTGAAGGGTTTGAAAGAGGTTCGAAGAGGTCTTGGATGAGATTTGGAACGCTCAAAACTCAAACACACCAACGAACTTGGGTTGTTCTTGACCTTAATCATCACTGGGGAATCAAAAACCGTAAGTAAACTAATCTGGACAGTCCAAAATGAGGTGTCTACACACTGTAGGACCCCCGGTCTAGCAATATGATTAGTTACGAGGGTAAATTACACTGACCACCCCTAACAAATGCCCAAATTACAGCTCGCTCCAAAGTATTGAAGCAAACTTAGTTGATAAGCATATGAAATTACATGAATATCTTGATTATGTGTTTCGTATTGACATCTCTCTCTCTCTCTCTCTCTCTCAATTTGCTATGCGTACCCTAGCTTACTACACCATCGCACCAACTCTTTGACACTACTTAACATAGCTACTGTAGTATTTAGTGGCGGAGTCAGGATTTCAACCCGAGGGGCCCAAACAAAACGATACATTTTCATTAAAAAATATAATCTTTGTAATATATTTTCTATACTCTATAATTTCAAAGAATGCGGTTCGAGTTTTTTTCGTGAAGAATTTATGGAAGTGGAAATTAGTAGTGCACCACATGGTGGGACACTCAGCTAAGTGGAGGTCCCCGACCACACAATGCTCTTCTTTTATCTATTTCAATTTTCATAGTCCAATACTCTGTTTATTTTTATTTTTCACATATTTCAATAAATCCAACAAGTTCATAGTTGTAACTTTTTGTTTTCAGTAATGGAATCATTTGAAAAAATTGTGAAGTTCCTCTTTGTTGAAAAAAATAAAATAAAAATCCAACCATGAATTTCATCTACCGCATACAATTCGCCTATTTAGAATTCAGTCATTTCACACTCGCACCAAACAGTACCACAATTACCACCGGTATCTCCGCCACATTAGTGAGCCACTACCCAGTATCACCCGTACATTCTTCTTATTACTTTTTCATATAACTTCTTGTTCTTGTTCTTTCCCTTAAAGGGAAGAAGCTATGGTACACAGGGTATACCGTATGTCTAAATTATGATAATTTGTGATTTTCATTATGCCGATTTTTGGTTTTCTAATGCATATTTATGATTCTAGTTACGACTTGTACTTTAAAATTTACCTGTTGAACAAGTCATTAGCAGGTTACCCATAATTAAAAAATATTGTTATTATACAACCATAATTATTCGTACCGGAATTCATAATACTTGTACTCTAACCAAATACATGCGTACAATATCAAAAATTAAATAATGCTACCCACAAATATTATAACAACACCATAAATTGGCATTATCTTACCATAATGAGTCGTACTAAATTTTTTTTTGACTCATATGATATTCCGTAACAAAATCAAAATATGTTGTACCAGAATCAACAATTGTTATACCAAAGCCAAAAATATTTGTAAAATGCCACAAATTTTATAAAATAACCACAATTGTTATGACAACACCTAAAATTATCATTTTCTTAACACAACGTGTCATATCAAAAGAAAACATATTTAAATACCACAAATTATATAACAAACCACAATTGTTATGATAATACAATAAATTGACGTTTTCTTACTACAATATGTCGTACCAAAGGAAATTAATTAAAATATTCCATAATAACACATGTTTAAAATACCACAAATTCAGTAATATAACCAAATTTGTTATGACAATACCATAAATTGACGTTTTCATAACCACAACGTGTCATATAAAAAAAAATCAATCAGAATATTCAATTAACGATAGTTATAATGGTACTTCCTCCGTCTATTTTTAAGTGTCCTGATTTGTAATCCCAATTTATAAAAAAACATCATCATTATATTTTTTACATCAATTTTTACCTCTACTTTCCTTACTTATCCTCTATGGAGACATCATCATTACACTTTTATTCACTAACTTTTCAAAATGGAATCTGCTTTTAGGGGCAAAATGGAGAATGTATCAACTTTTACCCACTAGCTTTACAAAATGGACATATATTAAGGGACAGTCCAAAATGAAATACTAGACTTTAAAAAAGGGACGGAGGGAGTAGTGTTTTTTTGCACGCGCTCACTTGCACTTTGTTTTTGCTTTATAATGAAGATCGATGTACAAATCCAGACATAATGTAAATCCCTGAGATTGTAAGATTGAGTCCTTTACCGATAGAAAACGACTCAAACAAAATGCCGAAAGAAAAAGAGAGTCTTGTTTCTAAGGAAATATTAGTCGATAAGGATTGTTATCTGAATGAAAAGGGTTTTTGTTGATAAGTATTAATACTCCATCTGATTAGGTTTTCTATCTTGTGAGTAGTTATTTGCTTTTGGTAGAGATCTCGTGAGTAATCTTTTGCTCCGGGTGCACCAGATTATTATCTCCCTCCTGTCTGTTGCTAAATACGTGGCTACTCTTCGGGTTGATCTACCCTACAGATGTTTGACACTGATCACAACTGGAATTTCCCTGCTTCTCATATAAACTCATCGAATAGCCGCATGTTGTGTGCAGAATCTGCAGATATATATACCTACAAAATACTATATATGTTTTGAGAGAGAGAGAGAGAGAGAGAGAGAGAGAGAATGGCCGTTCCATCTTCCACAAGTAAACAAGTCAGTTTTTTCAAAACCTGCATGAATGGCATCAATGCTTTATCTGGTACATATATACTCTCTTCTCCATCTCCAATTTACCTTTACCTTTCCCTTTTCTTTTCTTTTTTTTTTTTTTTTTTTTCCTGAAATTGTTACCTTTCCCCATTATGTCTCTCGAATATGGTATTCGGACGAACACTACTGTCTCTTGAGCCGTCGTTTGATGCATGCGGACCCATGTGCATCGAACTGCTTCAGACGCAGTTGTCAGTTGTGATTGTTGTGCATGGAGTTGTGGTCGAGAGTTGTGTACATAACATTCCTCTAATCCGATTACGTGTTGATTTAGTTAAAACGTGACACTTACAACATTAGTTTGTGAAGCCTGATTTCGTTTTGATTTGTCTACGTAGGGTTCCACCGCCAAAGAGATATTACGGTACTTATAAAAAAAAATTGTAAACACTGTAAACCCTGGAATATAAATACTCTACTATGAGCAATCGATGTAATCGTACATTCTCATTTACCATATATACAGTGAAAATTAGTATGATCCATAGATGTATTCAATTACCCAATTGGAGAAGCACAACCTGTGTCGTTCTTTTCTGTTTAAGTTCTTTGCTTAGATTCATTCTTCATGCTATTTGTGTGCGTGTGCTTAGGCGATTTCATGGAAAAATCCTCCATTTTTTTATGGCTAATTTTTTCAATTATAATGAATAGTTTGTCGCAAGGCTAACCCGAAAATAATCCTCATTCGATAAAAGACATCATTTTACCACTAATAACATGCCCAAAACTTGAGTTTTGGTGTCAGGGTTTGGGCAGATTTCAGGCCTCTTGGCTGGGCATGGCCTATGTTGTCTATGGGCCTGCTTCTTTTGGGTTTGAAGTGAATTTTCATATTTGGGCTTTTTGTCTATGGGCATGGCTTATGTTGTCTATGGGCCTGCTTCTTTTTGTTCGAATTTTCATATTTGGGCCCTTTTTCCAACCTTTGGTTGGATCCCCTCCCCTCTCCCCCCCACTTGATGTACCCTATCAAGTTTCTTTAATAAATTTTTTGCCATTTCAAAAAAAACATGCCCAAAACTTGACTTGTGCTTACACAACTTTTGTATATGCAACTTTTTAAAAGAATTAGTTCCCTTGTAGTATCAACCATTACTTTTATCAAAATTTCAGACACCAAATAAGAATATTGAAGTATTCAGTCATCACATTTACCTGAATTATTGTATTGTGAGTCTGTGACTACAGCTTAAATTCTCACACAAGGCCATGATCAGTAAATGATGAAGTGACAATTACGAACGAATAAGTACACCATCAATGTCATTGCGTTGCCGTTTTGTGTAGAAATTAGCTACCGTGCGTGTATGATATGTACTACTTAAGTGGATCGCCTTGAATTCATAGCATTTTGCTAAAATATTCAAAATATCAATCTTGAATTCATAACTTTATATATATATCAATACATACTGCTTTGACATAAGTTCATAACATTAGTTTTCAATATAGAATATTTGGTGGTTATGAGTTTTTGTCTTGATGTTATGAACTGTAACTATTGTTGCGAAATTCTATGCAAATGTTATGAATATCTATAGTAATGATACGAATTTCATACAAAATGTTCTGAATTCGAAGGGATACTTTCAGAAGATAACATTTTCTTCATTGATACCATTGGTTAGGAATTGGAATACTATCAGTTCCATATGCACTCTCATCAGGAGGCTGGCTAAGCCTAATCCTCCTCCTCCTAATTGCAGCTCCCGCTTGCTTCACGGGCCTCCTTATCCGTCGCTGCATGGATTCGAATCCCTTGATCACAACCTACCCTGACATAGCCGCCACTGCCTTCGGCAAAAAAGGAAGAATCACAGCTTCAATTTTCATTATCTTAGAATTGTACCTTGTGGCCACAGGGCTTCTAATACTAGAAGGTGACAACTTGCACAAGTTGTCCCCGGATTTCGCACTAAAGCTTGGGAATCTTACGTTGGATGGGAGGCATTCTTTTGTTATGGTTGCAGGGGCTATGATTTTTCCATCGATATGGCTTAGCGATTTGGGCGTTTTATCGTATATTTCTTTTGGAGGGGTGATTTCATCGCTTATCATTGTTGCGGCGGTTTTCTGCGTTGGAACAACGAAAGATGTTGGATTTCATGGGAAAGGAACCCTTGTGAATTTCAAAGGGTTGCCCACTGCACTTAGTTTGTACACATTTTGTTATGGTGCTCATGCCATGTTCCCTACCATTTATAACTCCATGAGAAAGAAAAGCCAGTTTCCTAAGGTATGCTTGAAATGATCTTCAAATGTTTCTGCTGCTACTTCTATCGAAGATAGGATTTCTGTTGTTGGTACTCCATTACTGTTCTTCTATCAAATCTTATCATTGTTTGGTTGTATGAAACGCAACTAAACTAAGCCTTATTTTCCTACGAAACGCAACTAAACTAAGCTTTATTTTCCTACGAAACGCAACTAAACTAAGCCTTATTTTCCAATCAATTGGGATCGGTTCGTTTGCTACACTGTCAACGAACCAGTACATTGAATCAACTCAATCAGATTATCTTCGTTCTACCACCGGATCCATGTCAATTAAGATAGTCCCCTCCTGCTAGCAGTGTCATTAACATTGTTATTGTAGTGTTCACACTGTTGCATCTACTTCTCACATCTATTAGTCTTACACCCAAAGCAAAAATAGTACCAGCACCAGTACATTAGATTGGGTGGTTTGGGAAAAAAGGACAATGGAGTATCTCCTCCAAAACCACTTTTTCCAATAGAGAATATTGTAGGCATAGATGTTCGGCACAAATGTATCCATGACCGCCAAATAGTGTGCGTCTCACGTGCATTGTGTGGGGCCTATGTGAATTGAACATCTTGAACATTATCTTCTAGTCTCTCCAAAACTGGACTTGGGGACAAAGTAAATGAAGTTAATAGGTAGTAATAGGTTTTGCCCAGCTATAATTGCCCCCCCTCCCACACCCCCCCCCCCCAGCATACATACAGTGGTATTTGTCCCCCAAAGATAAGTTGAGGTGTATGCAGGCTTGCCCGGACATTCTGAGTTACGAAAAAGGAAAAAAAGTTAATAGGTTTGTCTTCCAATTTATTTGAAGTGGTTTTCCCTTCACTTCTCAAAAGCATTTTTTTCTACTGGCATTCCTCCATGAGGATAACACAATGTTTGTAGTTCAACTCTCTGCAATTACAAGTACATTGAAATCACTTATTACATTCTTAGTGTTTCTAAATTTCAGGTTTTGCTTCTGAGCTTTACAACCTGCACCATCACATATGTCACCATGGCTATTTTGGGCTACCTTATATATGGCCATAATGTTCAGTCTCAAGTAACACTGAATTTACCCAAGGAAAAAATCAGCTCAAAGGTAGCAATCTACACCATATTAGCTGGCCCAATCGCCAAATATGCGCTCACCATAATGCCCATATCCACTGCCATAGAAAGTTGCTTACCGACAAAGTACCAAGAAAATAAGCCTATCAGTATCCTAATCAAGATTCTTTTACTGATTAGTACGATGGTTTGGGCCATCCTGTTTCCGTCTTTCGAGTCTGTGACATCTCTGAGCGGGGCGGGTCTTATCATACTGGTTTCGTTCTTGCTCCCTTGTGTTTGTTACTTGAAGATTTTCGGGATTTACAGGCATTTTGGGTATGAGCTAGCTGGTATTTCGGGGATAATAGTGTTGGCAGTGTTGGTGGGAGTGGTGGGGACTTATTCGTCGATTGCTCATACTATCAAGGAAGCTTAGGGAAGCATGTTAGTAATTGACAGATGAAACCTTTGTTTTTGTTTTGATCACTGATCAGCATTGTTGATATATGAGAATATATATCATACGTCTTTGTTTAAATGACCTCTTGACATAGTTGATTACCATTTTATTGATGTCAGTTCACAGTATCTTAACTGTCATGTTTGGGGAAGTTTCATGTCTAAACACAGAGCCGTTTTTGAGTTAAAGCTTTTAGCTCAGGTGTGTCCGCTTTAGGCCCACAAAACAAATGTTAGGGACTCCTGTTTTGGTACCCCTTTCAATAGTCCCAATAAAAAAGGCCTCATCTTTAATCTTCACTTTAGTTAACCGAAAAGTCAGGACCGGCCTTGTATAAACACTACTTACAATTTTGCTACTGCTTTTGTTTGGTGCTGCTGGTTGCCGTTGAGATGCTTTCGTGTTAAGTTCTATTTGTATTGCCTTGAGGCAGTCGTATTAGCCTGCTTGTTTTGGCATTGGGTTTGTCATGCTCTTTCGTTTGCTGCTAGTTTTTCTTTTGGTTTTGGTTGATTGCTTGTCAACCATTTTGCTTTCCCGGGTCAAAGTGGCATATGATTGTCAAGGGTGTCAACTTCTTTGGGATGGTGCCCTCTCGTTGTGATGCATTTTGCTCTTGTTCCTTTAATCGTTTGTAATTCATACATTTGATTAATAAAATCTTTCTTCGCCATTCAAAAAATGTTATTGTACTAGTCTAGACCACCTCCTCAACATGCTCTGATATTTTTCTTATTAACAAGAGCAGAGGTTATAAATGCTTGGAAGCAAACTGTCTCAGATCGATCAGGTCAGAGAGAGACAAGGTCAGTCCAACCACACATCTACAATTTTTATTTTTTTTAACAACTGAATGTCCGAGTCAGCTTGCTCACACCTTTACTAAATCTGGGGCCTTGAAATTGACGACTGGATAAACTCTCCAGTGGCTCCAAGGATTGGAATGTTTGGCTTTTGTGGGAATCGAACATGCGATCTCAGGAAGGACAAACACTTATTTGCTTTCTCATCCCCACTCGGTCAAACCCAAACCCAGATCTACAATTTGTCTTTTGCTGTCGAATGACTCATCACTATGAAGGAACATGTGTTTCCTTAATGGAATACGTGAATAGTGCACTAAACAGAGTAGAAACCATTGGTTGATTGCACAAACCTTTGTTTGGATGCTGAGTCCCAACAATCCACAGGAAACAAAAACGGCCGCCAAAAAAAAAAGAAAAAGAAAAAGAAATTTCTTGTGAATCACATAGTTTCAGCTTGGATGTCTTGCATTTGACCAGACCAGAGAGAGGATTAATCGAGATGCGTGTAAGCTAACCCGGACATCCCTGACCGTCAAACCCTTTTATTTTTTGGAAGCTAACAATGAGCAAGTGCAAAATCAACATTTCAGCAATCACCAATTTTCTTATACTCCTAACTCAGGTATCCGAGCTAGTTTAATACTTATATCGCACCTTGAATAATCCCGGGGGCCCAATCCCGACATCCACTTGCAAGGAGGAGCCCAATTAAAGCCGTTCAGCCGTCATTGATTTGTTTGGTCCTCGTAAACTTTTGTCGATTTGTCAGCCAAAAGGGGTTCCTCCAAACCAATTAATGTGCAACTCGAAGCTTCATCTACCAAGATTTTCACTTCCTGTGTTTGATCCCTTTGCAGTTGAGGATCTGTTTCCACATTAACCTCTTTCTGAACGTCTTTGGCTTTACCCCATAACACAGCATATATTCCAACAATCACTCCAGCAGCACCTAGCATGCTGAATTAACAGGAAAACAAAAAAAACAAAAAAAAAACAGTTTCAGAATGGTCCCTATTGGAATTTGGAGCATCACCCTCAATTAAGTTGAAAGAAATGGTCAAAAGCGATTCATCGTTCGAGAGGTTGCGATAACGATACCTTCCGGTATAGATCTCCTCATGTATCAAAACAGCAGCAAAGACGGTCGTTATAACTGTGCCCAAAGGGTTGAACATGGCGGCAAAGAGTGGACCTCTGCGCGAAATGCACCATGCTTGGACAAAGAATGAAAATGCCGAGCCTACCATCCCCTGTTTATACGTTTCCATTTCAAATCCTGATTCAATAGTCTCCTCATTCACGAAGAAATATAGCTTGGAATTCAGATTAAGGTTGGACTAAATTTCAGCTCATAGTTTCTTATTTTTTTTCCTCTTATTGATGAGACGAATCCGACAAGTAACCTAGAGCCGAAATACTTACCGCATATAAACAACAGCCAAGTTGGAGAAAGGAATGCAATTTCCAAGCACTTGGGTCCTTCTCCAAGAAAAATGTGACCGATGCCGATTGCAATGCAGCCATGAAACACATCCAAGCGGATAAAGAGAGATGATCCGGGTAGCTCGCTATTACCGGAACCTGTTTAATCAAAATGCTAATTACAATCGCGGTATTAGATTTGGTCAATATTTTTTCAAGAAATGATTTATTGGTTTAGATTTGACAAAAAGCTCTATTGCATAATCGATATTTTCACATAAGTGCTTGTGACATTAGTAACTAACTAAGGAATAATTTGGATCAGAGAATTTCATGAATGCAAAAATGTTTTGATAGGATTACTTTTTTCTTAGATAATTATGTGAAAATGGTGGAGATTTTTTTTGGGGAGGTGAAATAATACCTGTAAAATAAGCCAAATTGACCAGCAACAACTGCTTGCGAAGAGAAGAAGGGAGCCGAGCAACCAGTCCTCATCACCTGCGGCGGAGCCTCCGCCGAGAAGAAGGGATCTTGGTGGTAGGAGTTGGGAGTTTAGTAGCTTTGGGCCTCTGTATAATGCCATTAAAACAGCTCCTCCGACGCAAACAAGAGTTCCTGCGATCTTCGCGTTACTTCTTAGGCTTCGGAGGCTTAAATTCTCCATTCTGTTGATCATTTAGGAAACATGTTATCATTTTCAGAGATTTATGACATTTTTCGCCCTTCAAAAAAAAAAAAGAAAAAAAAAGAGAGTTAAAAATCAGGAGGGATTGTAGTGCCTGTTGATGAAATAAATTTTTGATTTTTGGCCAACTGTTGGGTATGTAACGTGAATAAGATTTACAGGATAACTAAAACAGGTTATTTGCCACATGTATCACAGAATGTTTCACCAAAACTCTTATTCTGTTTGGAAGTAGTGGAATGGAAGAGAAGAGAGGAGGAAACAAGGGAGGAAACTAATAAGAATCTTTCTTTTGTTTGATTTTACCAAAAAAATAAATAGATAGAAAGAAATGGATGTGAAAAGAAAAGGAATTGAATGTTGGGATTAAGACGATTGAATTACGAGTTCAAATTCACCAACACCCAAAACTCTCAGAATCTTGGATGCTATCAATCACATAAAACAAACCAAAGAAAAGGAAATTTAAGAAAGAGCCAAACTCAATCCCGCCCGGGCTGCTTTCAATCCGCGACAAAACAGCCCGGGCTGCTTTCAATCCCATCCGGGCCGGATTTTCAGCAACCATGAAAAAACTTTCAGGCTTCACACTGCCTAACATTGAAGGAAAGTTAAGAAAGAGCCAAACTCAATCCCGCCCGGGCTGCTTTCAATCCGCAACAAAACAGCCCGGGCTGCTTTCAATCCCACCCGGGCCGGATTTTCAGCAACCATGAAAAAACTTTCAGGCTTCACACTGCCTAACATTGAAGGAAAGTTAAGAAAGAGCCAAACTCAATCCCGCTCGGGCTGCTTTCAATCCTCAACAAAACAGCCCGGGCTGCTTCCAATCCCATCCGGGCCGGATTTTCAGCAAACCATGAAAAAAACTTTCAGGCTTCACTTTGCCCAACATTGAAGGAAAGTTAAGAAAGAGCCAAACTCAATCCTGCCCGGGCAGCTTTCAATCCCACCCGCGCCGGATTTTCAACAACCATGAAAAAACTTTCAGGCTTCACACTGCCTAACATTGAAGGAAATTTGAGAAAGACGGTCCTTTTTACAACAATTTTTTCTTATGTTTTTTCATTGTCTCTCCCTAAACTAGGAATCGAATAAGGAGCATGTAAAAAATTATTTCTTCTTCTTTTCTCTTCCCTTTCCTAAGTAACCTACTATCTCTTAGGCCTACTTTGATACGTGTTATAGGCTAAAATCGATAGATAGTAAAGACGTAATTCCGATTTGAATTAGAATAGATAGTGAGGAAGGATTCAGAGACAGAGCAGAGTGTCAATTCCACACTAAAAAAAAATGCAACCGAACCGCTCGTATGGTGCCGTACATCTATGCACGTAATTAAAACAACAGCTTCAAACATAACTGTATCTAGAGCCGTTTGATGCATGTTAAAATGCTGAAGATAGTTGTAACCGGAGTTGTGTTGCAAAGGTGTGCGCGTATCATTTTGCTTGGGCATCAAAATCGGGACAGGTTTCATAAATGGTTAGATATGGTAGATGTGGGTGGAAAGCGGGTTCTGTGAGGTCGCTTACGTGTACAAAAGTGAGCTGGAGAGGTTCGATTGGTCGATAATCAGTACCAAGGGGAAAAGAGGAAAAAATCTCGTGGGGGTGAGGGCTAGAGCAAGAGGTAAGGAAAAGACAAAGGCAACGTGTCTCCTTTGTTCTCCGCGGGGATGAATGACGTCTGCCCTTTCTGGAATCAGATAAGTGAGGTCACCTTCTCTCCGGGGAAGAATGTTCTCCTTCCTCAGAATCAGTGCTCTCTCTCTATCTCCTTTTCCAGAAAAGTCAGTCCCTCCTAATCATTGGGAATGTCAGGGGTATTTATAGGGCACATGGGCCTAGGTCAGGCCCAGGACGGCGCTCCTATAGGACCCTAACACGTGTCCCTCCCGTACCTCCAGGTCGCGGAAGACTCGTCCTCCCGCGGAGGACTTCCGCGGGGGACCCGCACTTCCGCGACGATACCTCCATCCCAAGCCACCAAGCCACAAGAGCTTCCCCAATTCCCGCAAGAGCAAGGTCGCGACCCGAGACGATCGTTTGCCTCCCGCGGGATCCCTTTCGGGCCTGCCTTTTAGGCCCGAATATGATCCCGGGGTCCTCTTACAGCTTCTGTATCAATTCCAATTCCAGTATGCCTCTCAGTTCTCCCTGGCGAGGCCCGCGGGGGGGTCCCGCGGGATCTTCACTTCCGCGGATCGATTCCGCGGGGTCTTCAGTTCCGCGGGTCGGTTCCGTGGGCGCTCATCTGAATGTGCTACGTGCTTCCTTTCTATTGGTCAGTCAAACGTCTTCTTGGAATAGTGTTTTGACTAGGATTGACTTTCCGCGTGGACCTGGTCGCCACGTGTCCATGGCCGATAGGCTGGTCAAAAGGTCTTCCCAGATGACGTGTCAATAACTTTGACCGCGCCTACAGTAGACCCTACAAATTAATAGACATGGCGTTTGTTGGGTGGATACACTCAAGCTGCAAACGAGCCGAGCTTTGTCGAGTTCTAGCTCGGCTCGTTTACTAAACGTGCCAAAAACGAGCTCGAGCCGTAACGAGCCGAGCTTAGTCATTTACTAAACGAGCCTCTTTAATCAAGCCAAGTCTCCCTTAACGAGCTGAGCTCCACTCAGCTTGTTTACTAAACGAGCCGAAAACTTGAGCTCAAGCTCAGCTCGTTCACCAAACGAGCCGAGCCGAGCTCGCGAGTTGCTCGGGTCATTTGCAGCCCTAGATACACATACGCGGCAAAAAAAAAGAAGGTAAAAATCTGATGACATAAATCAACATTCTCCATAAAAATCTGGGAGCTTAGTATTGGAATTACCCCAAAAATGTTGCTATTATGAAAGTTATGGCCGGCACTAGATTGTTTATGGCACTTCCCATCGACGTTGAGGCCAAGTATAAACCCTCAAAGTACAAATTCTGGCTGATAGTTACTCTGCAAAAAATCCAAAAATCATAAACCACTATCAAGCTTCATATTATCTATTTAATTGAAGAATACGAAAACTCACCCAATAAGAGTAGTAAAAAATAGCAAACAAAAGCTCTTCAATCCCAAGCTTAATTTAGCTTTTCCTCTCCTGCAGCCACACACACACACAAAAAAAAGGTCAATTACTTCAGGTTCGATTCTCCCTCTCCTTTGAAATTGCTATTTACAGGTCTAGAAACAAGATCAATTGTGCCTAATCTCTTTGCTAGCTCCTCTATCTCAATGGAGTCATAGTTATTGGCTCATATGAAATACTAACATAGCGAAAATTTGGAAGATGATTCAACGACAGCGAACAAGCAGAATCGAAATAGAGATACATGTGGGTATTAATTAGGTGAAGTTGTGCCGAAACTTAGTCTCGTTAAGCACAGAGTAGAGCAAGTGCTACGAGCATAGATATATTCCGAATTGTCCGATGCACATGGATTCTCTACACGATGCATGCGCGTGTGCTGTCCACACATATTAGATGGCTTTGCACTAATTTGTACAAGAGATTAGTAAAACCAAGCCTCACACCTTGGTCAAAAAAACAAAAAACCAAAGAAAAAAACAAGAAATATGACCGACCTTGTGAAATAAGCTATAGGAGCAATGATCAAAGTTGCAATGGCCTGTCTATAGACAACAAAGACTCTGGGGCTCATCCCTTCCAAGAGAGCAGTTCTGGTCAGTAGGTAAAGCCCTGCATAAGTGAACTGCAATCCCACCATAGCCATTACTGGCTTGTAGTCATCTAGCTCTCCCATATTCTCAATTTTCTTTGCTAACAAAAATCAATGAGTTGTATCTCAAGGGACTATGGCTCACTACAAATGTATAAAAAGGAGGTTCATGGAAAGACTCTGGAAGGTACATTGATTGTGTGGGGCAGTTATGTTAATTTATAGAGAAAAATTTGGCTTGTTTGCAGTCCAAAACCAGAGGTGCGGTCCAAGTGATTGCAGCCGTCGGATGAAGTTTTTAAGGGTCCAGATTTATTTTCAATTTATAACCGGTAATAAACGATTATGACCGGTAATAAATTTAACAAATCTGAACCATTGATTGTCAAAATGAATGGTTCAAATAGAACCGCACGCCCTTCTCTGCAGTTAAGCCGGGAATCAGACAAGGGATTGGGGTCCCATGAGCTTGCTAATCCAATCATTTGGCTTAAGAGAATCATCAAACAAGGCATGGATTAGGTACATGTCAGTTGTCACTGACCTGGAGATCTGTTCTCTTCGGAAAACCATGTGATACACTCTTTCATCAACTATATTTAGTAATTAAATTATGATAACTTGTAGCAATAGTAACCATAGGTAATTAGACAATTAAATGATTCTTACAGATTTTTTTTGACGGCAAAAAGGAAATTTATTAAAAGGACCCTAAGCATGAGGCATCACTACGGAGCAAAAGCAACCCCGGCCACAAAGGAGGAACCCCTCACACCGACGATCATATGCCACTCTGGCCCAAAAGAAAATATAACAATAATCCGAGATAGACAAGACACCAAAAATACCCCAAATGAAACACTTCTCTCAAGAACCACATGACAGTAATTCTTAAATATACTGTGCATATTGCGCACTCTTATTCATAACTAGTCAGAAAATTTTTCAGTGCCGAGCGGGTATCACGTGGTGCCCGCTCGTGCATCCGAGCCGTTCATTTCGTGTTTGAAAGGCTCAGATTTAGAGAGAGAAAAAGGAGAGAGAAAGTGTTGGGGTGAGAGGAGAGAGAGGGTTTCAATCCGAGCCGTCCAAAAGTGAATCGGATGGCTCAGATGCGCCGAGCGGGTGCCACGTCGGCAATATCCGCTCGGCACTGAAAAACTCCTCTAACTAGTCAGACTAATACATAAAAAAAGTCATAATAAATGAGCTAAAAAACCAAAAAGAATCGAACCATAAAAATACGTAATACATGAACCTAGCCAAAAATTCGTTACTAATCATACATTTGTTTAGCTTCACTTTTTCTAACGGTACGCACTCATTGATAACCACAGTAAAAAAAAATTGTTTTTATTTTTTGAACAGCAAAGAGAAATATTTTATTAATCACATTAACGGATACATGCAATGATTGAAGGGAGCAAGAGAGAGACGGCATCACAACGGGAGAGAAACATCCTAACGAGGTTGGCACCCAACCCTCTCGACAATCATGTGTCACTCAAGCGCCAAGGGGAGATTACAAGGGTGATAAGGATTAGGGATCAACCTACGAATCAACAAGTAACAGACTAGGGGAAAGATAGAGTACTCGGATTTGAGGACCGAAAGAAGTGGTCCTTTTGTCTCATGAGAAGCAGCTACTACATATCAGTCTTGTGTCAAATTGAAGCTTGAATAGCAGCGGCAGCAAGTGTTGTTTTGAGCTTTTTGCGCCTCAGGTGCAATCAAAGTGTGCCCCGGGCACATTCTCTACTGACCAAATGCGCCTCAGCCCTCAGGCGCAGTTCAAGCGCTCCCCGGGCGCATCCTCTACTACCAAATGCGCCTATCTCAGGCACAATTCAAGCACGCCGGCCGGGCGCATCCTCCAAAGATCAAATGCGCCTCAGGCGCAATCCAAGTGCTCCTCGGGCGCATCCTCCACAGATCAAGGTGCGCGTGCTCCTCGGGCATCCTCCACAAATCAAATGCGCGTGCTCCTCGGGCGCATCCTTCACAAATCAAGTGCGCCATACATGTCCTCCCCGGGCGCATTCTCCACATATGATCATGTGCGCCTCAGGTGCAATCCAAGTGCTCCCGGGCGCATCCTCCACATATCAAGTGCGCCTCAGGCGCAATCCAAGTGCTCTCTGGGCACCACAAGCGTGCCTCACCTCCACCTCGACCACCATTCCTTTACCTTTTTTTGCTAAGCTAAAAAGGGTGGAGGAGGGGGCGACCAGATCACATAGCAACCCTCCCCTGGGCGTGACCATAGGAACTCCAGACTTCCGGTGGATCTCGGAAGGGACCAAAGAGCCATAGCAACTACTGCCTCACCAAGGGCTAGCGGGCCAAAGCCGGACAGAAAAGAAGAACCAAATTCGAGAGGGGCGCCACTAGCACAACTCGAACTTGGTACCTCCGGCCTCACCCAAACCCAAAGGGAGTAAGCCTTGACCAACTAGGCTATACCCATAACTAGGGGTGTAAACGAGCCGAGTCGAGCCGAGCTTCAGCGAGCTCGAGCTCGGCTCGAGCCTTAACGAGCCGAGCCCTTAACGAGCCGAGCTTAGTAATTTACTAAACGAGCCTCTTTTAATCGAGCCGAGCCTCCTTTAACGAGCCGAGTTTTTGTCAAACGAGCCGAGCTCGGCTCGGCTCGTTTAGTAAACGAGCTGGATACTCGAGCTCGGCTCGTTTACTAAACGAGCCGAGCCGAGCCTTAACGAGCCGAGCCGAGCTCGCGAGTAGCTCGGCTTACTTACAGCCCTAATGTTTTAAATCTCGGTATCGGTCGCGGTGTATCGGTATCGGGACGTATCGGTGATACGTCGCGGGAATCGGGTGTCGCGGTCGTGAATTTTTAAAAATCATCAGCAACATGTATAAAACTTGAAAAATATACTTTTGCCCCCAACATTGGCTTAAATTATCACATTTTAATTAATTTAAGACATGTAATAGCCCATTCTCTTCATGTGAAATATCCGATAATTTATCAAAACCCGCAAGTCAATAAGATTTTACAAATATGAGAAAAATGCAACATTATGAGTTTCGATATAATTGACATAAACTGTAAAAGTAAGATGATTTTAAGTCATAAAAAAATGTAACATAGAGGTTTTACATTACATAATCTCTGGGAAAAAGCCTGCTGGAAAAAAAAAAGAAGATGCTCTGTTTTTTTTTTTTTTGCCGAACCGGTACGGACCTATACGTATCGGCCCCGAATCGGTTACGGACCGATACGTATCGGGTATCAGCCGATACGGCTGTGAATTCCAATCTTTCCGATATATCGGCCCATATCCGAATCGGGGACCTCAAATCCCGGTACGTCTCGGCTGATACGGTACGTCTCGGCCGATTTTTAAAACTATGCCCATAACTCGAACTTGGTGCTGCTGGTTGGCGTTGAGATGCTTTCACTTTTGCTGCTATCTCTACTGCTGCTGATATGGTGTGCTCAGTTCTATTTCTTTGCTGCTGTTAGTTTTTCTTTTGGTTTTTGTTGATTGGTTGTCAACCATTTTGCTTTCCCGGGTCAAAGTGGCTTATGACTGTCGAGGGGCAAGGTGCCAACTTCTTTGGGACGTTGCCCTCTCGTTGTGATGCATTTTTCTCTTGTTCCTTTAATCGCTTGCAATTCTTACATTTGATTAATAAAATCTTTCTTCTCGGTTCAAACAAAAAATTACTGTACTAGTCTAGGCCACCTCCTCAACATGCTGACATTTTGCTTCTTGATAAGAGCAGAGGTTATAAATACGTGAAGGCGAACTGACTCAGATCGATTAGGTCACAGAGAGACAAGGTCGGTCCAACCCACATCTACAATTTGTTTTATAACTGAATGTCCGGGTCAACTTGTGCACAGATTCACTAAATCCGGGCCATTGAAACTGACCGGATAAACTCTCCAATGACCCAAGGTTTGGAATGTTTGGCTTCCGTGGAAATCGAGCATGTGTTTCCTTAATGAAATACTGTCTTCATGTTATTTTTTGATTATTATCTACTAGCTTTAAGAATTAATTGGTCTCTTTTGAAGGCTTAATCGCGACAAGATTTCGATTAAAGAAATGTATTAGGAGAATCCAACTTATTATGAGATGCATCAACAAAGCCATGTTGGATGATTGATTAACATGGTACACATTAATAATTGATTATAAAGTTTATATTGTTGTTTTGATAACTAGATGTCCAAGCCACCTCGTGCGTATCTCGACTAATTAATTTTGGGTTTCTGTAGTTAACAACCGAGCAAACCTTTAGTAAGCCAATGATTTGGAATGTTTGTTTTTCGTGGGATTTCAACATGCAACTCTTGGAAGGGCAAGCCATTTACTTATTTTCTCATGCCCATCTGGAGATGCTCAAAGTCATGTGCACACAACTCTTTCATTTCTTAGATTCCAAAACTATAGTCGAAAGGGGAAGAAAGTTTGAAATGATACAAAATTTGCAGACAGTTGCAACAAAACTGCAAGCAAAAATAACACAGCCTTTATAGTTGGAAGCTAATAAAAATCAACATTTCAGCAATCATTGATTTTTTTTTTTATAACTCAGGTGTCCGGGCCAGCTTACACACGCGCGCCCCAACTAGTCCCGGGGGCTCAATCCCACCATCCACTTACGGAGAGCTCAATAAAGCCGTTCAGCAAGGACTAGAGGAGTGTGTTGTGCAACCCCGTGCTGTGCACGGCAAATTGCCGTCGCTCCGGTCTCGCTCCGATGATCGAAATCGTTCACTTCGTAGAACTTGTCGTGTAGAATAAATGTGTCAAAAATTAGCTCGATTGAATATCATTAAGTATCTCATCCGAACATTATTATCTTGAAATTATTAAGTGTACCCAAAAAACAGTGGATTTTATCTAGTGTTTTGGATCCATTTGTTTCAAGATAATAATATTCGGATGAGGCACTTAATGATATCCGATCGAGCTGATTTTTGAAATACTTGTTCTACACGATGAGCTCTACGAAGTGAACGATTCTGATCATCGAAGTGAGATTGGAGCGGCGACAATTTGTCGTGCACAACACGCTCTTCCCGTCCGTTCAGCACTCATTGATTTGTCTGGTCATCATTTACTTTTGTTGATTTGTCAGCCAAAAGGGGTTCCACCAAATCAAATTTGCAACTCAAAGCTTCATGATCTACCAAGATTTTCACTTCTTGTGTTTGATCCCTCTGGGATTTTGGATCTGTTTCCACATTAATCTCTTTCTGAATGTCTTTGGCTTTACCCCATAACACAGCATATAGTCCAGCAATCACTCCAACAGCACCTAGCATGCTGAATTGACCGGAAAACAAATTACGTACAATTATTTGCCTTTACAATTCTAAATAATCATTTAGGATCTGTTTTATAAGGAAGTAAAAGATGAGAAAATTAAGATTGTAGATAGTCAAGTCCAAGCAAATCGAGAAACTTTTCCTAGTGAAGTTGGTTGTCTCACCCTCCTTTCACAGTGGAGGCAGAGGTTCGAGCCCCACGGGAGCAGGGACGGAGCCAGGAATTTTGTTATACAGGGGTGACTATGTATGCGAGTTAAAAAAAATAAAAATAACCATGCATAGCAATGTAAATGCATTAAAACTAAAAAAAAGTACAAAATAGTAACACTCCATACCTAATTATGATTTTCAAAAATTAACAAATTGCAAAAGTAGTAACGACTTACCTAGGGCTGCTAAACGAACCAAACAGCTCGAGCTCGGCTCGACTTTTAGCTTGTTTAAATTCATTTAAAAAAAATATAAGCAAAGTTCAATCACGTTTTTTTTGTTTGTTTATGAATTCAAGCCAAACTTGAGCATATGAGTGTTTGGCTTGATAAGCTCGTGAACAATGAGGTCATTCTATAAATCTATATTATAAAATAGAGTAGTTTTTTTTAAATGTCTAGGCATACAAATGAGAACAACATTTATATTAATTGGATTACTCTTCATTAAAATAGTAGGTATGTGGTTAAAAAATGAACAATAAAGGAAAACCTAATTATTGCTTTCCTTACCAAATATCTATGTCCTTTTTTTTGTAATATTTATTAATTTTCCCCTCTATCTCTATCTTTATCAAGTTGGATTACTCTTCTTTAAAATAGTAGTCATGTGATTAGAAAAGAAACAAAAAAGAAAAACCTAATTATTCGTTCCCAAGTTTTCTTACCAAACATGACAAATTGATTATAGGAATACATCAATTTGTCACACTTCAACCATACTCCTTCTCACTAATTAACATGTGGGCTCTACACATTTATTGTTGGATTCTCACACATGAATGTGAGAAGGGTGTGACAAATTGATGTGTCCCTAACATTATTATTCTTTTTTTTTTCTTCATAATATTTGCTTTCCCTCTCTCCAATTTAATAAAGATAGAGACAGAGAGGGAAAGCAAATATTATTGAGAGAGAGAGAGAGAGAGATTTAGTAAGGAAAGTAATAATTAGTTTTTTTTCTTTTCTAATCACATGGTTACTATTTTAACGAAAAATAACTTGATGGCGATAAATGTTGCTCTCATTTGTATGCGTACTAGAAATCGCCCGTGCCTGAAGGCACTGCGCAACGGATTCTGAGCGCAACATAAATGACTACCATTCTCTATTATTAACCATCTCTACCAATGATCCCGACTTCTCCGAAAGAAAAAAAAACTAAGACCGATTTTTTCTACCTGACTAAGGCCAAATTTCCCCTTTTAGCCCCGTGGGGAAACTCATCTTGATACTATATGATTAAGATAAAAATAATCATTCATGAAACAAATAACAAATACCACCAAATAATCAATCAAGCAGTTATTCATATCACACCTATGTACAATATAATTCGCCCAACATCCAAAGATAAGGAGAAAAAAGACAACTCGACCACATATTAGAAATAAAATACATATCATCGTTGTTCATTAACTCTACAGAAAACACACAGGTAAGAAAAACTATAAATGTCTATTGTATTTCAGTAATCTTGCCACTTGTACATTAAAAACTACCTGCAAACACTAAAAAACAAAAAAATTAAGCATCTTCCTTAAAACAAACATGAATCTTTTTTTATAAAATCAAGGGAAAATTTCTCTTATATCCCTTCGACTTTGACCAGAAATTCATTTTGGTCCTTCACCTTTCAATTTCGGCATAAAAATACTTCGACTTTCCAATTTTTTTCAATGTCATCCTTTAAAAGGAATCCATTTTCTTTGAGTCCTGCTATGGCCGCGCCGGGCAGTCTCCGGCCACCGGACGGCCGATCCTAGCCATCCAAAAATTCTAAAAAAAAAGAACGAGGGGGCCAACGCGGGAATCAACGACATCCGATGTGTGTAGGGTGCTTGATCCAAACACTCTATTTTTCGTGTATATATGTATATATCCCTAAAGGATGACATTGAAAAAAATTGAAAAGTCGAAGTATTTTTATGCTGAAATTGAAAGGTGAAGGACCGAAATGAATTTTCAGTCAAAGTCGAAGGGATATAAAAGAAATTTTCTCTAAAAGGAACAAAGCAGAAACCATTTTATCTAGCAAATTGTCTGTCCTAACCAATGACCTTGCCCTATTACGACTACCCCTTTAACCTAATTCGACTAAAATAATAATAAAAAACCCTTTAATTTACTCAGCCAAACAGATGCAGCAATGCTCAGCTAAGACTATATTACTTATTTCAAATTGTAATCCCTACAGCAGAAAGGAATAAAGAGAGTAAGAGTGACTTGAGCTATGCAATTTCAGAACTTATGTACATCTCTAACTGCATTTAACACAAATCAATAGTCACACTGGACCCCAAAAAATTGAAAGAAGTAATGGACAATCACTATTCATAAACCAATTCGCAAAAGTTAAAACACATAACATTTGAAATAAATAAACAGAATTCCAAGAAAAGCCTTTTGGTTTCGAAGATGGAATTTCCTGAAAAACTAAAAATCCAATTGAGGATGGAGCAGATGGTTCTAGAACAATCGAACTGCATGATATAAATCTACATTGGTAGTTAGAATGCTTACCAATTCCCAGGGTTTACACGGATCGAAAAATTTGTTAATCAATATAATTTCGAGTGACCTTAGTTAGTCGTAACAAACTGATGGTGCTTAACATTATATGAACACAGCAGCGTAGGTCAAAATCTCAACGAATATGTCATTATAGAGTATACAAACATAACATTATAGCTCGGTAACACCCTCAAATATGCATAGAGAAACTCTATAAATAGAAGAAGATACATGAATAAAAAAAATTAAGATCAATTACCAAATTATATATGTTTAGTGGCTATTGCTTCGTGGCATTACACTGATTGTACCCTTTGCACTTTCAAACCCTGGTTTTGATTTTGCTTTAGCCACCAACTGTCAAGAAGACAACCACCTATTTAGACTTCCCACCTAATCCACAATTAGCATGGTGCGTTCGCCATGGATTGCCAACTGCCAAAAAAGATGACATTTTTTGAAAGGAGGAATCCAACAAAATGAGATTGCGAAAACGGTGAAAAGAAATATTAAAAACCCAACATTAATACATTACACATAAAAAAGGAAACATTGGGGCGTGATAAACCCTTGCCAGAAAACAAACTGGAAAATAGACATAGAAGATTAAAGGATATTGGTAGAAGATTCCTGACTCTTTTGCTCCAACATCACAATTAACATCTACCCTAATCCTTGGAACATAAAGAAGCGACCAAACCGAGAATTGGTAGAATTATAATATGAACCCCAACTCAACGAATCCTAATCTAGCAAAGCAACAATCATAATCTGCAAGCTACTCACCCGTCTGCAAATTTTTAGGAAATTTTTTAACTGATTTTCCTGTCTAAAACCTTGTCAATTGCCATGATGGTGGTCAAATAGGATGAAGGGAAGGACATCGATGTGGCATTGAGACAGCTCCGCCGCGGTTCTGATGTCAATCCTAAACATCAAAAGGAGAAATAAGATCAAAGGTTTTATGGTTACACAGAAGAATCATTTGGAAGCTTAGCAATAATATTTTATGGTTGAAGTTTCTCACCGAATTCCCCCTGAAACTTAATTCAATGACATTCTGTAATCCATATATTTTATGATTTTAAGGAAAACCATACAGCTCTTTGTTCTTTGTGATAGCAGTACTCTACTGCATCCTAGATGATTTTCTTGATGGTCTGCCCATTAGACAAACGTGTATTGCTGACAGTCATCCTGAAGCTTAGCACTCACAGGTTGCCTGCTAATAGAAAGAATTCAAAAAAATTCACTTGGAAACATTCAGAATTAAGCTTTACAACTTCATGATGCATAAAACTTGAAATAACCACCCAAGTAAGCTATCAACAAATTTTTTTCCCTAGCATGCGGCAATCCCGAAAGTAACCACCACCCAAACTGTCCATACACCATACAGAAAAAAAAAATGGTGTCATTTACCAACCAACAAACCAAGAAAAAGAAAAAGAGGCACATAAAGAGAAAAAGAAGAGTCACCCAAAGCAATGGCAACAATTTCATTTCATTCCTATTTAAGATAAAGAATTCACCAATCAATCAAATAAGTACATGCACACTAAATAAGAATCACACAACTGGTGCTTCTCGGCATTATAGTAAGGAGACTAAAAATCCACATTTGTTCGAATCTTGGTATGACTGAAAAAAATAAGACGCCTTTAGTTCATAATATGGTATTCTAGTAGACTTTTCAGTTGTCGACCTTCACAATTAAAATCAGTCACTATAGTCCAAAATCAACAATCTATTAGTCCATTACCAAAAAATTGAAAAAAAAAACTAAGAAGTAAACAATGACTACAGAAAATAAAAATTGGTAATTGCATGTATTAGTTCACTACATAAATCAACGTAACCATTGGGGTATACTGAAAGAAAATAATGAAATACACTCACCTCAATTCTTTTGGAAGCAGAGTAAAAAATAGGTATTCGACAAAAAATCTGATACACAAAAATAGGAACCGTGAAATACAAAAAAATAATGAAATACACTCACCTCAAGTTATGGCGTTTCGGAAGCAGAGTGAGGGGGGATGGGGGAGGAGATCGAGAGCTAGGATTGTGTATATTGATTTTGTTTCTGTCCATTTTGCCGTGTATATTGACATTGAGATTCTAACTTTGAGTTTGAACATTCCATGAATAATATTTCCATGTAGGGCTGCAAACGAGCCGAGCCGAGCCGAGTTTTACCGTGTTCAAGCTTGTTTATTAAGTTTTTAACGAACCCGAGCTCGAGCTCGAGCTCAGTGAAAACTTAACGAGTCGAGCTCGAGCCGAGCAGGCCTTGGCTTGACTCGAGCTCGAGCTTGTTCACGAGCCTTAACGTACCAATGAAAAATGTATATATATCCTTGCATAGGCCTAATACAACCAAAATTATTTTGATTGTGAATGTATATATCTTTCATTTTCTTATACTCTATATGAAAATAATCTTAATTTTAGAATAATAATAACATGTAATATGTTTTTGTAAGAATTCTACATCAGGGTATTAAAATGCTAATGCTAATTGTAGTAATTAACGTAAAAAGTCTACTAACCCCGGTTCGCGAGCCAACTCGAGCCGAGCTTATCCTAGCTCGAGCTCGGCTCGTTTACAAAACGAGCTGAAAAAATCGGCTCGAGCTCGTTCATTTAACTTCTGAGCCGAGCTTGAACGAGCCGAGCTGTGAGCCGCTCGCGAGCGGCTCGGTTCGTTTGCAGCCCTATTTCCATGTATATTGACATTGAGATTCTAACTTTGAGTTTGAACATTCCATAAATAATGGGCATTTTATTGCCGTGGGATTAGGAATAGCAATAACAATAGCCGTTGATTTGCTTTTCCGTAAATTATTGTCGTGGGGAGCCAATTAATTACTGGGGTCTTAGAATGGAAATAAACTAGAAATTGCCCGTGCCTGAAGGCACGATGCAATTCGTTTTTGAACACGTCTAAAATGAATTATCGAGTGTTTAATTTTTTTTTCTTGGTCGAATAGTGTGTATTCAAATTATGAAAATTGTCCAACTTCAAAGGTCTGAAATTTAATGAGTGAGAAATCAATTTTCTCTTTCTCAGTTACAAAGAGAGAGAGAGAGAGAGAGCTACTGCTTTGGGATACACGTGAGTGAGAGAGAACGATTTGATATGAGAGTCTTGTGTTTCTCTACTTTGGAGAGCCTCCCCCAGCTTGTTGTTCTTTTACTTTCAGATGTGAGAGCCTTGTGTCTTTTTCTTTTAAGATTTAATGGCCTTTATATATCCAAGTGGGAGAAGGTGGCTAGTGTATGCCCGTGTCTGAAGGCACAGTTCGAACGATCAGCACACACAAATAAATTCTGGACTCATTGCCAATCGAAGAGGAAGACGAACAACTGGTTAACCAAAAGGACCTGCACAACAGAGACGAAACGACCATAACAATTAAATAGAAAAGATGCAGAAACCAAAACTGAAACTAAATCAAGTAGTATATAAACAAACCTAAATCAATCGTCAACAAATTAAACGGAACCAGACTTGATTAGTTTGAAGGCTGAATGGCGGCCAAACCGAGTTAAATCAAGCCCTAGTTTACTGCTCACAAACCTAAAGTTCATCAACACTAAAATGAGAACAGTTTACTGCTCACAAACCTAAAATGGAAGCATAAATGGTTGGGTGATGAGACTCTTCAAGCTATTTTTCCAGGGTTTTCTATTTTGTTGTATACCCAAAAAGAAGCAATGGTAGTTGTCATGGTGGATGATCAAAATCAAGATTTCTGGAAGGTCCAATTCAGGAGAGTTTTGTATGATTGGGAAAGAGAACAACTTCAGAATCTTGTGCAGTTGCTGAGTGGAATTGCCCTTCCACATTAAAGATACTGATGATCATAGTTTGTGGCTTGGCTAAGTGGAGGGCTAAGAGAGGTTTTCGGACTGATGATCATAGATTGTGGCTTTGCTGCTAGTTTTGAGACTCATAGATGAGTTTTCTGGTTTGGTACTTTGAGCCATTGTGATCTTGGGCTCATTCAATCTTCATTGAATGTAATTTTTTTCCTTTTTTCTTCGTAGGCCTCTTATGGTACCCCAATCTTTGTGGTCCATATTTGGTCTTGCCTCGATGTACCCTTTGTCGAGTTTCTAATAAAATTTTGTTGCCTATCAAAAAAAAATGAGAACAATTGAACCCTAAAGAATTTTTCGATTCACTCCAACTCCCAATTAGAGCCCATAAGTAAATTAAAATGAGAACAAAGAGAACTGGAAAAAAAAAAAAGTGTACAAAGAATGGAAGAGAACAAAGAACTAATTCACCATGGATAGAGAATTCTCTGTTTAAAAAAAAAACAGAAAGAGCCATACTTGTGGAGGGAGAACCGGAGAGAGGGCGAAAGTCAGAGAGGGGAAAGAGAACTGAAAAGAAAAAGTTTAGGGAGAGAGAGAGAGAGTAAGAAAATATTAGGAAACAAACAATGAGAATAATTTAAAAAGTCGACGTAACCAAAAATTCGGTCATTACCCCAAATCCATTACCGAGAATTCTAAATGAAGGCACGGCAAAATTCATTGGGTAGAATTCTAAATGAAGGCACGGTGTGAATTGTTAGCATTCACGTTTGAAAATGGTCCAACATTCATTACCAAATATGGTAATGAAAAAGCTAATAATACGGATTGGTTACCAGCATTCATTATCAAAAATTCTTAGCATTCGACGCCAATACTTACCAAAATTGCATTTAGAATTCATTATATTCAAGTTAAGCAATTGTTCAGAAAAAATCATTACCAAAACGGAAAAAATCATTGCCAAAACTGGAAAAATCATTACTCAACCATTTATTCAAGAAAATGCAAAGTAATTACCAAAATGCCAAGGTTTAATAGAGGGTGAAGATTTATGCAGAAAAATGTGTGTTAAATCAAACGGGCAAGATTTATGTAGGAAAAATATGTGGACCACCATACCGTCGCGATTTGTATTATAGATTGGGGATGTAGCTTGAAGAACCCCTAAATCTGAAATCACATTAAACTATTAAAGCAACCATATAAGCAGCAACTTAATTACCCAAAAAAAAAAAAATATTATAAGCATACGATTCGAGGAAGATTCACCTCATGTGCCTCTGTACGAAGGGGGTTTTGTAGCATCCCCCTCTGCAGTTAGTGAGCGAGAGAGAGAGAGAGATGGTTGTGTGTGTATGACCCGAGGTTGGCGCCGGCTCCGAAGGCAAAGACGTGGCTTTCTCTGTCTGAGGGAGAGACGGACACCTTCCTATCTTAAGATCAAGCTATTGAAGAGTGAAGACCAAATGGGAAAAAACCTAACCTTCCTACGGAGTAAGTATCTTTTAACATGAATGCCATTGCCAATTCTTACCTTACCGATTCATTACCAAGAATTCCTAGCATTCAAGGCCAATTCTTACCAAAACTGCATTTACCAATTATTCCGAAAAAATAATTACCAAAATCGAAAAAATAATTACCAAAACTAAAAAAAATCATTACCCAACCATTTATTCCAGAAAATACAAAGTATTTACCAAAATGCCAAGGGTTGAATGAAAGGTGGAGATTTGTGCTGGAAAATGTGTGTTAAGCCAACGGTTGAGATTTATGTAGGAAAAATGTGTGGGCCACCACACCGTCGCGATTTGTATTATTGATAAAGGTGCAGATTTATGCAGAAAATGTGTTACAAATCCAACGGTGTAGAAAAAATATGCGGGCCACCACACCGTCGCGATTTGTATTATAGATAAATAGAGCAGTTTTCTTTGAAAATGTCTAGACATATAAATGAGAGCAAATTTATCGTCATCGAATTATTTTTTTATTAAAATAGTAAATAGAGAAATTTTCTTTGAAAATGTCTTGGCAGATAAATGAAAGCAACATTTATTGCCATCGAATTATTTTTCGTTAAAATAGTAGCCATGTGATTAGAAAAGAAATAAAAAAAGAAAACCTAATTAGTGTTTTCCTTACCAAATCTCTCTCTTTTTTTAGTACTTCTTTCCTCTATGTCTCTATCTTTATAAAGTTGAATTATTTTTAGTTAAAATAGTAGTCACGTGATTAGAAAAGAAACAAAAAAAGAAAACCTAATTAGTATTTTCCTTACCAAATCTTTTTCTCTCTTTTTTAGTACCTCTTTCCTCTCTATCTCTATCTTTATAAAGTTGAATTGTTTTTAGTTAAAATAGTAGCCATGTGATTAGAAAAGAGACAATAAATGAAAACCTAATTATTGTTTTCCTTACCAAATTTCTCTCTCCTTTTTTTGTAACATTTTTCTTCCTCTCTATTTCTCTCAAACTTGATAAAGATAGAAAAAGAGAGGTAGAGTAAATATTACGAAAAAGGAAGGAGAGAGAGAGAGAGAGAGAAGCAATAATTAGACTTTTTTTTGTTTCTTTTTCTAATCACATGGCTATTATTTTAACAGAAAAAAATTCGATGGCGATAACTGTTGCTCTCATTTATATGTCTAGACATTTTTAAACAAAATCACTATATTTTATAATACAGATTTGAGATAGTATTTTAATATGTGCGGATATTAAAAAAATGAGATTATTATTAGGAGTGCCTTTAAGCATGAGTAATCCGCTAGTATTACAAATATAGGGGTAGATTTAATAAATTTTCAAAAATATGAGATATGTATCGGCATTTCGAATGAATATTTTCACCAGTTTTACAGTACCATTGCATTCAAATAGAAAATATCCTCTGTGAGATATCAAAATTTAAGAGTTTGAGAGTTTTTAATTTAATAAATGTAGCTAGTAATAGAATTTTATGTTTATGAGTTTTTTTTATCTAGATTAATGATGCTAATTCTTCTTTATAACAACACTCCATACCTAATTATGTTTTTCATAAATTAACATATTGCAAAAGCAGTAACGACTTACCTCAATCTATCTAGTAAAATGATTGGACAAAAATATATCTACACCTTAGATTTCACCAAGATTACTTAGGGTTCCCAAAAATCTCTTCTCTTTTGTTCTAATTTTCTCGAAACTGCCTTCAAAGTCTAAATGATGTGGGATTTTTATGGGTGAAAAATTGTGAATTTTATTAATTGAATATCACAATGTTACGTAACCCTCAAATTTTATGTTTTTCTATATTTTAATCAGTCCTTTAGAAATTAATGTTGGTATCATTGTATTTCAAAGGTTACCACTATTTGATTATTTTTTCCAAAATACTAGAGGGGGGTGAGCTTATATACTTTTATTGGAAATTTATTTATTTTAATATAATTGTAAAGTTTATTTTTTCTTCTTGTAGGGGCGACTGCCCCTATTGGCCCCTCTCTGGCTCCATCCCTGCACGGGAGGCGAATTTGGAGTTCAGAGCTATGGACAGCCTGTGACCCCCTGCTGACTAACATACTAATACCCTACTAACGCTGACCCCCTGTTGACTAACATACTAACACCCTACTAACCTGTAACGACCCGGATTTTCAACCCAATTTTTTTCGAATAAAGAATTTATTTTTAATCAAATAGTCTATAGTAGTGGATTAATTATAAAAGTATAATTCGATTAAACTAGAACCTAGAATAATTTTTGGTGATTAAAATTAGTTTAGCTTATATATTATTAATTAGCTTGTAATTATATTTGTGTATAACAATCCGTAATTTCTATCCTTAATAATATAATTAAAAAGTATAATTAGTTCTAATAATATTATTTTCCTTATTAGATAAATACTAGATAATTACAAAAAAATAATTATCCTATCTATTTATCTCCTTATTTTCTTTTAATTGCATGCATGCATACCAAACTCTTCCACCTCCCCATCTCCTACTCCTACTCAATCTCTACCACTCTCCTAGCCTTAATTTCGTCCATAATTCCCGTCCATATTAAGCCAATAATTAGAATCCCATTCCAATACGATTTCCTCATCCTTATCATCGAAATCCTCCTATATATACCGCATAGCCCCGACCCTAGAACTCACCACAAAATTATTCACACCTCACCAGTCCAGAAAAGAGAGAAAATTCAATAGAAGTCGGACTCTAATCCATGGAGTTCTAGAAAGAGAAAGTGAGAGAGAGAAAAGTGGGTTTGCGTTCTAGAAACCCCCGAGATCCGAATTACCCGTTCCAACCTTCTTCTACAATCCCAAGCATCCACAAGCATCGTCCAATTCGAGCCCAAGGTCCCCCGTTCGCTCCAACCGAAGTCATCTTCTTCAAAAAGTTCAAGATCCATTTTTTTTCAATTCAATCCGATTCGAGGTATTATAATCCTATCCAATCATCCCTCTAAGTATATTTAATGTTTCTAAGCATAACCCTATGCCCCTTATGGTCCCATGTATCGAGAACAGTAAGAAAAACCAAAAAAAAATCGAAGCTGCGTCGAACCTTGCGGCCGCAACCTGCGGGCCGCAAGAACCAGATCAGAGTTCGCGGCTGGAGGCTCCACCGCAAGGTCAACTGGTCAGACCTTGCGGTTTGGACTGTTTCGTTCCGAATCGACTTTTCGACATCCCGAACTCGATTTTCAACGCCCGATCTATTTTTCCTAGACTTCTAACACCTCAAGGATCATAACTTGTTAATATCATATTTTTTTTATTTTAATATCTATTTAATTAATTGTTTTGTCTATTTTCAATCAAAAGTTTCAAACGAAAAATCCTTACGACCTTATAAACCATTTTATAAATTCCCAAAATATTTTTTTTTTGATTCTTTACATCCTAAAGATGATATGTTGTTAATCTCGACATATTTTATTTATTAATTAATTTATTATCTATTTATGTTACTTTTGACAACTTTAAAAATCATTTTTATTTTAAAAAAATAAATTCCATAACTCTCCGGACCCACTTGTTGATACTTTAATAGATTACATAGGACCTTAGGACTCCTTTTAGAGCCATGCTACCTATTCTAGTGTTATTAATTACTTATTGTATTTATTATGATTATTTATCAATTTATTTTCTTAATTAAAAATTTATACAAGCCTAGATTATATTCTTTTTATTAAAACTTTTATTTAATAAAAGTTCCTACCTTATTAACAACTTGTTGATCATACAGAACTAAGGGCAACGGCCCATTCATAAAAGGTTATGTGATTTTATGCGTATTGTTTATTTCAATTTTTATTCTGATTGCCTGTTTATTATTTCAACTTCTGATTGATATGCTAGATTGGACCCTAGAGATATGGGGTGGTATGCGAAATAGAAATCACCTAAACGATGTTAGTTAATGGATGAATTGGAAAGTTTTTGTTTTAAATTGCCTGTAGGCGTGATTTTGAAATATGATGAGATTGTGATGAGAATTGAAACTGGTAAGAGTCCTGGCGAGAGTCCAGTGGTAATTTGAGAGTCCTGGCGAGAGTCCAGTGGAACATCGAGAGTCCTGGCGAGAGTCCAGTGGTAATTTGAGAGTCCTGGCGAGAGTCCAGTGGAACATCGGGAGTCCTGGCGAGAGTCCAGTGGTAAATTGAGAGTCCTGGTGTGTTCCAGTGATAAATTTTGATGATAAAACCTGGCGGTAGTCCAGAGATGTTTTCTGTTGATAAAATCTGGCGGTGGTCCAGTGATGTTTTGCGATGATAAAACCTAGCGGAGGCCTAGCGATATTTTGTGACAGCAAAACCTGGCGGGTAGTCCAGAGACGTTTTATGTTGATAAAACCTGGCGGTGGTCCAGCGATGTCTTGTGATGATAAAACCTGGCGGTGGTCCAGTGATGTTTTATGTTGATAAAACCTGGCGGGTGGTCCAGTGAAATTTTGTGATGACAGAACTAACGGGAGTCCAGTGGAAATTTTGATGTGGTGATTAATATAGGCAGACCCTAGTTAAGGTCTGGGCGTGAATAGTTTTCTCTTGTTGTTAGGCTATTGGACAGAAATGAATAAATTCATGTGTGATACTTCTATTTTACTTTCCTGCATTAATAATATACGGTTATCTGCTAGATGTAATGTAAGAGGGGTGGTTGGGTTGGATTATTCTACTGGGTGATTTATCACTCACGGATACGTCTGTATCCTGGTAAATCGAATGCTTCGGCGATCAATTTGCCAGAGGGCGCAGGATTCAATGGAGAGGATTCAACGATGGTGCAGTTCAACACAAGAAGAATATCAGGAATAGAGATCGAATATGCTTGGGATTCGTATCAAGCCTAGAGTCAGCTCTGAAGTTAATGTATTTTGAATCGGTAAATTTATTTTGAGATTGTAATAGACCTTTATTTTGGAAAATTATATTTATTTAGCAAAATTTTCTTAAGAAATTATTTTATTTTGCTTTCGAAAAATCGGGGCGTTACATAACCTCCGCTGATGTATACAGTATTGGCCAAAAAAAAGAAAAGTCCAAGCAAATCATTTTGTTGAGTGTACGTGGTTAGACAGAAACAAAAGTAGGAAATTCTGTAATTTTTTTTGTTGAGTTTAGATGCGGTGAAATTAAGTCACAAAAAGATATATGTATTTATCTAAATTAGCATTGATCTTAATTAGCATTGCGTATTTAAACTTTTTTTAGGAATGAGTTACTGGAAAATAGGAATACGTTTAAAATTCAAAATTGCTGGTAACTATTTCATAGTAGTGGGCTGTGCAAGATTGTTTTACTAGTACTTTCTTTCACTTTCAAGTGATCCCCTGAGTTCTAAAAATTCACTAAAAAGTTTCATTTATTATTGCATATAATTTGATTTTTATTCAATATTATCTGCACTGTATCACTCCTAAAAGTCCAGAGTAGATCAAATTTCATTTACATTAGTCAGAAAGTAGGTCATATAACTCGATAAATCTATGTAAACTAAACTAAAAGTAGTACTAATAGACTTACCTTCTCTAAAAAATTCTGACTGCTTCATCATTTGTGTTTTTTCTTCTTTAGTTATTTTTTATCAAATAATAATTTATTTTTTTACTTTTGATGTATGTAGCGCACCTCTATTCAAGAAGTAATTTTTTTTTTGTTAAAATGTTTTAAAAAAATTTGACTACTAGAGATGAAAAAGTACGTAGACCCATACAACTTTTTTTTTTTAATCTCAAAATCGACAACCAAACAAGGTACGTGTGGAGTACTACATTTTTGTTAATTACCACTGAGCGAAAATCCTGCAGCTGCCCCCGGAATCATCACCCACAATCTAGTTGTAAGAAATGGTAAAAAGCAATTAATCATTCAAGAGGTTGAGATGAGAATACCTTCCAGCATATATAGATCTCCTCATGCAACAAAATAGCAGCAAAAAAGGTGGTTATAACTGTCCCCAAAGGGTTGAACATAGCAGAAAAGAGTGGACCTCTGCGCGAAATGCACCATGCTTGGACAAAGAATGAAAATGCCGAACCTATCATCCCCTGATTCTCAAAAAATAAAAAATAAAAAATCATCCCCTGTTTATCAATTTACTATTCCGATTCAATAAAGAATTACAACCTAGAATTCAGATTAAATTTTGGACCAAATCAATTTTTTTGCTCTTAGTTTGTCTTTTCTGATCGATCTTGAGAGAAGAATTTGAAAGGTAAAAAGTTATGAACGAAATTACTACGGTAAATTTCCTTGACACCCCTTGAGGTTTGTCTTACGTACTGTTGAATACGTACCCCCTCCACGTATGAGAAATAACAATAAACCCCGTGTGATTCTATGTGCGTTCCACCGACATCCCCAATCGACAATTATCTGTCCAAACATGTAATGGAATGAACCAAAAGTGACGTCCAAATATTCACCCCTTCTCATTATGAAAAGTAGGAGTAATACAAAATCACTTTCTTTAGCCTTTGGAGGGGCACTTTGATCAAAATGGGTAAAATTTATTAATAACTATTACTATTTAACTACTAGAGAACTAAAAGTTGGGTAATTTTTGGATATTTTTTTTAAAAAAAATTTGAGCTCATATCTTCTTACTCCCTCCGTCCATTTTTAAATGTCCTGCTTCGTAACTCCAATCCAAGCTTTTAATGTTTTCTTAAGGCTTAAAGGCTTATTTGGTCCTTACAAATAAGGCTCGGTTTCAATTTCGTCCTCCTAAAATTTTTCGTTTCAATTTTACCCTCATAGTTTTAACACAATTTCAATGTTACCCTTCCCATTAAATTTGGATGGAAAATGCTTGTGTGGCAAATGGTTGGGTGATTGTGGGACATTCTTTTACATAGTCATCCTCCACCTATAAAAGAAAATACCCTAAAAACCAAAATCCATTCCCTATCTCTTCTTTCCCCCCCAATTTTCGTTCCCCTAGCGACTAAAAATCCTAAACCTAAATCCCCCAAATCATTTCCCTCCAAACCCAGCAAACAAACACATTCCTTAAATGTTTCTGCCAAAACCCACCCCTTAACTCGACAATCTTGGTGAAATCAAGAGAAGAAGATCAATGCGCAGGGGTCAACAACTCAAACAGGAGTGGTACACGCTAAAGCCAAGGTCAATGGTACTGAGGTTTTTGGTTTGTTGGCTAAATCTATCTTAAATAATACTTGGGCAACAAATATTAGTATTATAGGATTTTTATTTTTAAACACCATCTTTTTGTATTGTATTCGTTGAAAAAACGAAGGCCACAATAGAGATTGGTTGGAGGCAATAAAGACTTGCCCGGGCCTGGGGAATCTTCAAGTCAAGCAACACAGACACAGGTAACATGCAAGCGGTACCCCCCCTTTTCTAATGCTTAGCTGTATATTTAAGTCTTGACTGTACCTTTTTGTAATGGTTTATATATTGGTGCAGGGTACTAGAGAAGACACGAGTATTATTGGTCCAAGGTGAGGTCAAAAGCAGGCACCAAAAGGTGGTCCCAAAGCAGGCCCCAAAGAAAACTCCAAATGGTGGCCCTAAGAAGGCTAAAAAAGGTGGTTCCAGTGGCCCACAACAGAGGTCCATTCCGGCAAGTTTGACCCAACCATGTCCAATCATTGTGACTCCATCCCAATTCCAGCCACCAACCTCAATTCCAGACTCCAGTTCTGCTCCACCTGGCCCCAGCACAATGAGAAAAAAGCTCACCACCCAAGGCCCAAACAGAGGGTTGAAAAGATCAAGAGTTAGCAATGTCAGATTGAAGGACATTTATGACTGGACCTAAACGACAAGTTTGGGCTGTACAAACAGTTAAATATGTTGTCCCAGTCAATGTTTTTTGTTTATGCAATCCTAGTAGGTATTGTAATGGCCACAAACTTGAAGTTGGCTTCTAATAGTATTTGGTAATGTAATACTTTTGGAGCAGGCTTGGCTATGAAATGACTTTTCTTGGGTAATTATTGAAGTTGTGTCACCAATGTTTTAGTGTCTTTTTGGTATACTGTGATGATGCTGAATCTGATGAGAATCTGGTACCATTATGCTACAGCAACTTTGATTTGTGTGATGGCTTCTTTTGCTGAATTTGCTACCATTATGCTGAATTTTTTTTACTATGTTGTTGTTTGCTGTTGGTTCTGCTTTGGATTTGGCCCATGGGGTAAGCCATGTTAAAAGACATGGATTTGGTTCTGCTATGGTAACTAGCTCTGTCAATCACTATGGAGATTTGTGGTGCAAGCTGATTTTGGAATGTAATTCTGCTACTTTTTTCTGGTCCTTGATTGATCAATGTTTCATGGGGTTAGCAATGTAGTGCACTGCATTAGTTGTAACAAGACACAGGTTTTGGCATTAGTTGTAACGTGAAGTCGTCAACACTAGATTCTCGCCGCACTTGCAAACCCGATCCCTTCGGTAGAAATTACTGAGGTCAACGATGCATCTGCTTTGTGATGGTGAGGGTTTTTGGTAAGGTTCACGATGGTTTTTGGGGATCGCATTTAGTGGGAGAAGAGATTTGAGAGAAGAGTTTTTGGGTGCAGCTGGTTTAGGTTTAGGTTTTAGTCACTGGAGGAACGAGGATTGAGGGGAAACGAAGAGTAGGGAATGGATTTTGGTTTTTAGGATTTTTTTTCTTTTACAAGTGGAGGATGACTGTGTAAAAGAATGTCCCACAATCATCCAACCATTTGCCACACAAGCATTTTCCATCCAAATTTAACGGGAAGGGTAACATTGAAATCGTGTTAAAACTATGAGGGTAAAATTGAAACGAAAAATTTTTGAAGGGCAAAATTGAAACCAAGCCTTATTTGTAAGGACCAAATAAGTCTTTATAATTGTAGGAACAGACGCCGAATGCTGTTTTAATTACAAGTAATTCTTTTCTTAGATAACAATGGGGAAATGGTGGAGAATTTTGAGAGGTAAAATATACCTGTAGAATAAGCCACAATGACCAGCAACAATTGCTTCCAAAGAGGAGGGAACCAAGTAACCAGTAGTCCTCATCACCTGCGGCGGAGCCTCCGCCTCCGCCGAGAAGAAGGGATTTTGGTGGTAGAAATTGGGAGTTTAATAGCTTTGGGCCTCTGTAAAATGTCATTAAAACAGCTCCTCCGATGCAAATGAGAGTTCCTATGATCTTTGCATTACCTCTTAGGCTTCGGAGGTTTAAATTCTCCATTCTATTGATCATTAGGAGACATGTTAATTAGTTTTTCAGATTTGTCTTCAAGGAAAAATCAGGGGGATTAGTTGTAGTGCCTGTTGATGAAATAAATTTTTGCAGGATAACTAAAACAGATTATTGTCACTGTGAAAACAAAAAATGAATTGACGAAATAATTATAGAAACAAAATGTCCGGTGAGGGTGATTTGCAACGTACTACTCTGTTAGCCTTCCATTAGATTTGTGGATTACAAGTTACTTACCTTAAACCAAAAAAAAATTCGTAGCTCCCATTTTGCCTTTAAGTTTTCCTCGGGAAATCTATACTAAGGAATTAAGACTTTTTGGGAATAAATTGTTTGGAGGGTAAATCAAAATTGTTTTTTCAGGTCAGTAACTCGGAATCCACAAATCTAACGGAAGACTAGCAGAGTAAATCTAACTGAGTTGAGTTATTCTCATTCAAGACAGGCCAGTGTAATACTAAGTTATTACAAGGTTGGGGGCGGAGTGTGCTTGTCAAAAACTTGAGGGGAGGTTGCTGTAAATTACCCTTTTTTTTTGGAGGCTGCTACAGGCACATCGGTGTGGCACACTTGTGCCACACCCCTCTCATGTATAGGTGGGACCCGTTCCACTGGGACCCACCTGTATGTGAGAGGGGTGTGACACAAGTGTTCCACACCGATGTGCCTCTAGCATTTTCATTTTTTTATATCTGTTTTCCCTTTCTCTTCCTTTTCCTAAGTTCCAATCTTTTAGGCCTCATTCGACACGTGTTATAGGTCAAAAGGGATTGATTGTGAAGAGGTAAGTGAGATTTGGATTGCAATTGATAGTGAGGAGGGATTAGTAGTGAAATTAGTTGTTTGAGTGGAGGTGTGAATTGTGTAGAAATTGTTAGAACTATGTTTGTTTTGATTGAGGAGTTGGGTAAAAAAAAGATCTGGGGTTGCTGAAAAGCAACTCCCTGAAAAGCGTTGCAGAGCGCATTTAGACCGTCCAAAAGTGTTTTCAGCGGTCCGGATAAAAAACGAACTGTTTGAGAGAAAAACTTCCTGCGGATCAAAAAAAAAAAAAAAAGAGAAAAACTTCCTCTTTCCTAACTCTTCCTTGGCCTTGGAAGAGTTTGATTTCAATCTAGATTATTGATTTCTGAGATCGATGGTCCAGATCGGATGCGCCCTGCAGCAGGGCGCTCTACAAGGAGCTGCTTTGCAGCATCCCCGGGTCGAAAAAAAAAAAAAGAGATAAAAATCTTTTTTTGGGTCCGCGACAAAAAATGTAAAAAATCAGATGACAGAAATCAATTTCCATATAATTAATCTGGGGAGCTAGCCTGGTGTTGGAATTACCCCAAAAATGCTGCTGTTATGAAAGCTATGGCCGGTAGTAGATTACTCATGGCACTTGCCATTGACGTTGAGGCCAGGTATAAACCCTCAAAGTATATATTCTGGTTGATAGTTACTCTGCAAAATAAAATTCAAAAATCATAAATTATTAAAATTAATTAAACCACTAGAAACTTTAACTATTTTATTGAAAAACTTACCCAATAAGGGTAGTAAAAAATATCAAACAAAAGCTCTTCATTCCCAAACTCAATTTAGCTTTTCCTCTCCTGCATCCAAAAAAACAAAAAAAAATGGTCAACTACTTCAAAGGTTTGATTCTCACTCTCCTTTGGACCTTTGAAGTTGCTATTTACCGGCCTAGAACACAAGTACAATACAGCCAGTCACTGGATCATATGAAATACTACTATATCGAAATTTCGAGAGACGATTCAATGACTGCGAATCCAGTACTAGCCAGAGATGAAAAAGTGATACATTTGGGTATAGGTGATCAGGTTATGCCCAAACTTAGTCTCGGTAAGCACAAATGGTATAGCAAAAGTGCCGCGGATACAGATTTGTTCCGAATCATCTGATACACATGGGTCCTACACAATGCTTGTGTGGCCCGCGCGTATCGAACGGAAAGAAAAGAAACAAGAAGAAGAGAAATAAAACAAGAAACACCCACCTTGTGAAATAAGCTACAGGAGCAATGAGCAAAGCAGCAATGGCCTGTCTGTAGACGACAAAGACTCTGGGGCTCATCCCTTCCAGGAGAGCAGTTCTGGTTAGCAGGGCAAGCCCTGCATAAGTGAACTGCAATCCCAACATAGCCATTACTGGCTTGTAGTAATCTAAATTTCCCATACTGCTCTCAATTTTCTTGCTTGTTAGAGTGTGATCATGAGACCAATTTGACCATATGAAGCACTACTCACTTCTCACTACACCTACATTAATCTTTATATAGGAAAAAAATACAAACATCGATCAATGATTTGTGTATCAAGTCAAGGTGGAATATGGCCGACCCAAACATGGAAAATTATTCAATACCCCTCGCATAACACATGGGGCCCACACGGAGTTCGCATGCAGTTCCAAGGCCTCATCAGACTAATTAAGTGCATGGTTTGCTCCTATTCTTTGAAGCTATCATGTTCGAAACGTTCTGGTTCTACTGTTCAATCAATTTTTTTGGGGTCGGTTCAAATGGATCTTATCTTCGGCTTTGAATATGGGTAGTTTATATAGACGGTAGGATTAGTCACCTAAAAATTCATCGACGTGCGCGTAAGCTGACTCGAACACCCACACTTCTGAAGGATTAGGGCTGCGGACATGTCACTGAGCTGGAGTTCTATATATGATCATCTGGGTTAAAAATACTTGTTTTGAGTACATAATTAATTGCGCCCAAATCTTGTTTAGTTGGGAGTACCAATCACCACATCTTTGTTAATTGTACATTATTAGCAAGAAAACAAGAAGGATACAGCGTTAGTTTTGAGTAGAAGCATGTGGGGATGACGTGACGAGAAGATAATTTCCTAGTAGATGTTTTTGGCATATTCGAAAATGTTGTTTGCTTGACAGATAGAGAAGATATATCATCTCTTCTTTTTTTTCAATTGATTAATCTCATGTTTTGGAACATTTCTAGTGGGTTTTTTTACTTGGAAAATACACTACAATAGTCTCTGGAATGCAGCGAAATCAAGAGGAGCCGCGAATAACTACAAGAAAATCGTTCTATAGCAACGGTCGAAAGCGTTGCCATAGAACCCAAAAACCGTTGGTATAGACCCGTTCAGGCTATACCAACGGTTGGAGAACCGTTGCCCAAACCGTTGCAATATATCCGTTGCTGTAGAGGTATAGCAACGCTTTTGTCGAGCGTTGGTACATATTTTTTTTTAGTAACGGTTGGTTTAGCAACGCCTATAACCGTTGGTATAGGGTAATTTCTGATTTTATTTTTTTTTCCGAAATTACCTATACAACCGTTGCTATATGTGAGAAGAACCGTTGCCATAGCCCTCTCTTTTTTTCTTTTTTTTTTCCGAAATTACCTATATAACCGTTGCTATATGTGAGGAGAACCGTTGCCATAGCCCTCTCTTTTTCTTTTTTTTTCCGAAATTACCTAATGAACCGTTGCTATATGTTAGACACAACCATTGCCACAAATTTTTTTTTTTTTTTCACAAAGCACCACTTCATACCAAATTTCTATATACACATCTATGAGACCCTGCTCCAAGCTAACATAACACTAATTTTGAAGGCAAGATTCTTTCCATTAAAAACCACACTATCATATATATCATAATTCAAACTCCATTACATAAACTTGTTCAAACAAAAATCCATCAACATTGTTGGTACTTTAGCAAATCTCCCATAACACATATCAAAACAATCCACAAAAATCATTGCCTAAACTTGTCCAACAAAAATCACATAGGTTGTCATCCTTACAAAACCTCCATGAAAATATATATCCAGCACGAAATGCTTCTAGATGGTCCTATCACCTGTGATAAAAATGACAATGGAACAGATTAAATTTAATTTTTAACCTTCAACAAATTGCAGACTTCAAGTGAATGTACACTAAAAGTCTCTCATAAGAATCATTAGTAAACAAACATGCCAAATAAGGAAACTTGAAATATCATAGGAGTTAGATCCAACAACGAGCATAAAATGGAAGAAATGGTACGTACAACCAAAGAGAAATAGATGAGCGCAGTCAATTTCAGGCAAGATTAAACAAAAAATTTGGATTATAAACAAGTTAATGGGTCTAGGATGTTGATGGAAATGAAGATGAGGTACTACTATTGCTGGGAGCAGCATCCAAAACTTTAAAAGAATCTAGCATTACAGGATACCTTGGAGGACTAGCATCCATCAGTCCATGATTGTAGGGTGTTTGTTGGAAGGAAAGTCAAGTCTCATGGTAGTGTGCCTAGCTCCCACCATGCTCAAAGTTACCTTAGTGGAGGGAAGGGGAAGGAGATCCTACTTTCCCAGTTTCCACTTCTTGGGCTCCTATTACTTCTAAGTATTTAGATAGTTATCTTACTCCTTGTTGGCTGACTTGGTAACTTCATAGCATGAGTGTCTTACTATCACATGAAGCACGGATACCAATAAACCGATACGAATACGACACGATATGGATACGGCGATACGGCAAAACCTAAAAATATAGGATACGGATACTTCGGGGATACAACTGTATATTTCATTTTAACCCCGCCGTATCCTAAATGTATCCTGTCATATCCCCAGAGTATCCCTCTCGTATCCGAAACATATGGCCTTATATGCTTGCTCGATCATGTCTGCTTGTGTTTTGAATTTTGCTGGTACTGCATTGGGTATTCATTAGAATTTGGATAGTCAGTGCAGCTGCTGTGGCTGGATTTGTGGCCTGGTTGTTTGTGGTGGACCTAGCTTAATGTAATTGTTTGATTAACATCCATTTGCCTATTCTTGGGGGGTGGTCCCTTGGAACGTTTAATGGTTTTCTAGGGGGCTTGTCCCTAGTCTCTCTTGGACAGTGTGCTTTGTGTTGATTGGGTTCTAGTGATGTCCAGGTTCCTTTGGTTGGGTACAGCATATAAGGCTTCAACATGCATGATTTGGCTAGTATAAGGGAGCATCCCATGTTGATCAGAGCACCCATCTTTCCAGTTCTACTGTGGTTTCTAAGGGGGTTAATGCCTACTTTTGTCGTCATCTAACACACTTGCTTGATCATCTCGCAGCGAGAAACTGCAGTAACAAAAGCAGCAGTAGAACAGCATCAAACTAGCAGCAAAACAGTAACAAAATAGCAGTAGCTGCAAAATAGCCACTACACACATGCAGCAGAACTTGGGCAGCCTTAAAACTGGGCAGAACCCAATTGTTTCAGCCCAATCTGAACGACTCCAACTGTAGTAGAAGGACCTGGGCAAGTTCAGAATATGCATTATCACAGACCGAGGTTCAGAACATGCAGTATCACAAACAGTAGCAGGTAATTGCTGCCAAACGGCAGCATCGGATCAGCAACAACATATCAGTAGCAAATGATCAATTCATGAGGAGCTAAGATCAAGCCCGTCGCAGGAAATATGTTCTATGAAGAAGGCCACTAAAGATGGTAAATGGTAAGCAAATATGTTCGCCAACAACTCGAAGTAGAAGTAGTACTACTGCTACTACTGTTCTATCGCAACAACTAGAAGTAGAAGTACTGCTACTACTTTTCTATCGACTATTTATAATTTATTAACAACATTTTTCATTATTTTACTCCCCAAGTTTTCTTGTAGATCTATTTTTGTTGGAAATTGTAATGAGAATGTATAATCTGAAATGTTTTTCATCGTCCTGAAAGTTCAGTTTCTAAATAAGAGGTTATTAATTGAGCCCAGCGATATTAATTCCCCTTCCGATGTGATCCAGTGCTGTTTGTCACAATGTAACAGCAATTTGAACGTCAAGTGTCAAACCTCACAGCTTTGCAGGGACATAAGACATTTTTTTCAAAATTAAGACCCTCAATTACAGCTTCAAATCTTGGAATATATCACTATATCAGAAGCTTTCGACTGGCCTAATAAAACTACCACTGAAACATGCCACGATTACAGGAGGCCAACATTAGCATTTGTCTAGAAACAGCTGAAACGAAGGATGCATAAACAAGCATGCTATATCGAAAACTTCACAATTCCAAACAAAAAGGAAAGCTCACAATTCCAAACTTCACAAAGCACTGGATCAGAAAGTACTGTTAAAGAAAGTTGATTTGGGATGCTATCTCACTTGCAGTCAATGTGATCCATTTGGAAAATGAAAAATGAATATATTTTTCAGCAAATAATATATTCAATTTTTTCTTTGGAATGACATATCAGTTCATATATCTTTGGCAAAGTTATGTTTCTCGTTTGGGGACTGTTTCTACTACTCTCTTTGCTTACTACTGTATCTCTGTCAACTCCTACATCTTGGAGGGCTATGAGCTAAAGCTATCGATATATGTTTCAGTTCACCTAAACTGTCTTATGAGCAAATATCCTAACATCATCTCCAAACATATCATTTTCGATCGTAAATAATTAAACCTTCAAGTACATGAAATCTATATGCAATTCCTATAACAGCTGAAATCTCTATGTAATCCATATATACTGAGAGAGAGAGAGAGAGAGAGAGAGAGGGGGGTTGTTACCTAAAGGAGCTTCTATTTCATGACTTGCAAAAGATGATCCTTGATTTGCTCGGGGAGAAACTTGATTTAAGATGCCATTAGCAATATCTTGAACCTAAGTCATTGAAGAAAGAATTGATATGAGAACATAAACAATGCAAGCACATATAAATTAAACTTATCTTTACATCACAAGTAGACATAAAGTTATAGTCATAACCTGAAAACCAGATTGCCTTGCCAAGAATTCAACAACTGATTTTACAGTGTTCAGTTCACTGACTGCGGAATTTAACTTATCTTCTAACACCACTATATAATTGTCTTTCTCTCTTATTCTTTCTTCGTTTGAAGCCACTCTCAACCTTGCATCACTATTGGAAGTTGAGCCGCAACTTTTAGAAGTGTGCCCAAATCCCAAACCGCGAAAACGACCACCATGCTCTTTCTCGTCCATCACTTGAGAGTAGATGTCATTCTTTGACCAATTTATTTTCCCCTTCGTGTTCTCTTCAGGGGTTACTTGGTTGTGACGCCATCAAATCCTTCATTTTTCTCTGCAATTCATATAAATATAACACCACTCATGCTTTTACAAGTACCATTTCGTCATAAATATATACTTCTCTACATAGTAATTCAGTTTGAATGCAAAAATTAAGCTATCATACCATATTTTCAGCTGCCTTATCACTCACAGGGGTCTTTCCGTCTTTCTTCGTGTGAGTTGGCTCATACAACATTGTTCTACTAACTCCAACTTCTTCTCTTTTCTCCTATATTACAACCATTTCATTGACCATATCATCCAAACAATTAAAGAAGTGCAAAAATATCGTATAAGCAATTAATACAAAGTACCAGTTCATAGGCATGTTGTGCATAAGTTTTCGATCCAGCTGTATGAGGATTGTTTTTCTCCTTCCTCCGACTCTTGTTAGCAATACTAAGGACCTTTTTTCAGACATTGTAAACAAAAAGCATCATCAGATAGAGAAAAATTAATGAAGGCCATTGAGTCACAATTAATGTATTTTACATACCTGTCCATCAGTTGAATACCAATAAGAAACAAGATCTGCATATTGCTTCTGATTAACAGTCGCAGGTGCTGTTGCAACAACTTGTGCAGCTGTCTTTGACTCATCATAATATTTTGCTTTCAAGCTACATCTCCAGGCTCGCAACTTTTCCCCAAGTGACTTCAATGTGTTGTGCTTAATTAGGTCTCTCTCATTATCCGGAATAAAAAACTTGGACTACAAGAAAAGAACATAGAACCATATATTTCAGCTACTTTCTTCTCTCTCTTTTTGCAGCATATTCCATCCCATTTGATAAATTAGTTGAGCACCAATTTATGCAGCAAGGAGCAGCCCAAATGATAAGAGACAGCAAACCAAAGTAGCAAAGAAACAGCAACAGCAGTAATCTGCAGTCTAAAAACTGCCACTCAACAGAAAGTAGCACTCCAAAATGCACCAGATAGCTAAACAAGGATTAGGTAGCGTCCAAGAATTGAATCCAGAACATCCTTTAGAACAACATCACATCCAATTAGCAAGAGACACCAAAACCAAAGCAGCAAAAAGAAGCAGCAGCAGAAGACAAAGACAACCACCAAACAACATTGTATGAGCCATAGGGTTATGTAGAAGGGTTAGAGAAACTATTTGCTCATACAACATTAGGTAGCATCCAAGCATTGATATGAGACAAAAGATAGCCCCCAAGCCCAGGCAGAAGACAAAGCCAACCACCCCAAACCAAAAAACAAGAGACAAAAAAAAAAAGAACAGGACACCAAACAAAGATCAATATATTTCAACTACTTTCTGATGAAACAAGACCAATATATTTCAGTTACTTTTTGATGAAACAAGACCAATACACTAAGATTGAAAACTTAATACCTCAATGATACTCCAACAATCTTCTTTGTAGTGATTTGGCACAAAATGCCAACTTTTGCAATTGATTGGGCATAAGTGTGGCTTCCGTGCAACAGTTCCTATAAAACGATTCTATAAACCGATTGAACACACCACCTTCTTCTCCAACAGGAAGACAAGTTGCATTAAAGTCAACTACCACTTTTTTTCCAGGAGGTAGATTCCAAATGTCTGACAACCGTGTGATTCCTCTTTTGGTTCGAATATTTGATTCATCTATTAAAAATCAGTTAGATGTTAACAAATCAATATAAAACATGATATCAAGTTTTGGGGAAAATAAGAGCAACTTACGACATACCTCTTATTCCAACTTCAACTTCATTGAATATCTCATCATCTATATTATCTCCTAACTCAAAGTTGTCCTGTTCTTGTGGCTGAATGGGCTGTGGCTGAGCGGGTTGTGGCTGAATGGGCTGTGGCTAAATGGGTTGTCGTTGAGCGGGCTGTGGCTGGATGAGTTGTCGTTGACCATGCTGTGGCTGAACGATCTGTAGTTGAACGGGTTGTGGCTGAGGTCGTGAAGGCTGGGAAGCACTAGGAAGAGGTGTAGGCAGTGAAGATACATGTGATACTAAAGGGTGTGAAGCATTATGTGAGTGCGTAGGCTGTGAAGCACTATGAGAGTGGGTAGGTGTAGACTGTGGCTGAGGTCGTGAAACATTTGCTGATTTATTAGGCTCAGAATCAGCCTCCACGTCCAAAATGCGGCATTTTTTTTCCTCATGTTTGCAAGAACAAATAATTAAGACAAACAGAATAATAGACATAGAATGATTATAATTATAATTATAATTAGAGGCTATAAAAATAACAAGGACTTCTCAAAAGAAAAAGGAGAGTAATCAGTTTAGTGGCCGTGCATATATAGTTGGAAACATATACATAGTTCATAGCTAAAAGAGCTTACAAACAAGCGCACTAGGACTTGACTCACTCTTCGATCGTTTTGGGAGAGAAAGATCAATATCACTGTCATAGGCATGGACATTCTCAACATCTGGAGGTCTATAGTCATCATCCAACTCATCCTTACTATGCTTTCCATTGTCATTTGCACGCTTGTGCTGAGCCGAACCCCACAACGAAGTTGCAATACTCTTCAACCCTAAAGAATTCAATACCTCATTGTTCCTCTTTACTCTCTCATTTCTTTCTCTCTCATAATCGGGTACGACTTGATTTGCTATAAAACCTGGTTGGAGCCACAGTTTTCTTCCTTTGGACATTTTGTCTACCTATGAACTATAGATAAAGACAACATTTGAAATTAAAAATATGAAGACCAAGAAGACTGTCAAAATTAAAAAACAACATAGGCATACTATTTAAATCAGCTTTTATTACAGTTCTAAAAGGCATTCAATATCGAGATTAAATAAAATTAGCAACACCAGCAGACTATGCAAAAAATAAAAAACCAAAGCCAGCACCTCAAACAAGGAAAATAATTAGCTTCCAACCTTCTACTCCAATAGGATATATGAACTAAAAGTATGTAATGGAAGGCTATGGAAAGTAATGAGGACACAATATAAAAGAAAGATAGCGCTCGCCACTCAGCTTAATGGCTATATATCAAGAGCAATAAAACCCACCACGTGGAGTTTGAGGATTCCGATGCTTCACATGCACCCACCGATGAAATGGAACGCGCACAACCATATTACTGAATGACAAAGCTAAGGATTAACAACTCATTGAATTTCAGAACATATAAACTATGTAGACTAAGCTATGGCATTCAGAAATGAAGATATACAGCAAATCAAATGATACATAACACATGCATCATGAATAGAATACAAAAAAGAAATGGGACATGAAAAATAGCTGCCCTCAATAACCAAAAAAATGGTCAAATGCAAATCTACAAAACAGAAACTATAAAGACTAAGCTATGGCACTCAAAAATCAAGATATATGAATATTACGTCCATATGCCTAACTATATTACTAATAGCTCCATATTACTATTTACTCCACATTCATCAATACTAATCTTACCCAAAAACACACATATATATAGATAATTGTACACACATAGAACATACATGGCACACGAAGACAAAATCCTTAGAATAACAAATCAAAAGCAAAAGAACAAATCCAGCAAATCAAAAATACAGGACACATGCATCATGAATAGAATATATACAAAAAACAAATGGAGCCGTGAATAGTTTGCTTACAGAGTCAATCGCGACCGTCCAAACTTTTGGACGGTCCGGATGTTAATGAAACTTTCTTCTCTAGAAAAGTATAATATTGCAACCTAAAAAATATGCTCACATAATATTTTCTAATATTATGTTAACATATCTCAATGAAGTTGGCACCTAACCTGGCGCCAATCACGTGCAAAGGAGCCCAAAAAAATTGATAAGTAATCATCCAGAGCAAATAAAAAAACAGAAAACCCCATCACCAAGGAAAATGTGTTTCTTATGATAAGAAAAAAATAGGACTATAATTGACGACAACAGATGCAGAAGCATGTTCATATATAGGGAAGGATCATGAATGCAAACAAAATGATGTAGAGTGGCTGGGTAGTCACATCTAACAGCTATCTAGCAAATGTATCTGGCAATGGTGGCCTTCATCACGTGGGTGGGGTGGAAGGGAGTACTAGATAGGGGAAACAAGAAAAAAAAACAGAGCACATGCCAGAAAGCTAACAAAATAGAAAACAATATAAGTAGATCGAGACCATTCCTAACTCAAACATTTCAAAACTTGATTCCTCTCCAAAGCACAATGGCAATTCGCTCAATTGAGGTTATGCTTTTTTTATGCTTGCAGACTACTACTCCGAGTGTAAGAAAAGAGACCAAATAATTGGGGCTGGGGAAAAAGGAACGGGCTATACCAACAGTCCATAGAAAGCCGTGGCAACAGTGTGGGGCTATACTAACGGTTCATTGAAAACCGTTACTGTGTACCCAGTTCTAGTAACACTTTAGAAACCGTTACTACACCCAATTTCTACTAACGGTTTTTTGAACCATTGCTAACAAAACCGTTGGTAGATCTCGATTTTCTTGTAGTAAGAGAACAAAAAAAAACACAATCGTATTGACACTATGAGAATACAAACTCACAGTCACGACCTTCGTTTCATAAACTAAGCATCCATGGAACTTTTGAATCAGTTTCAAATTTTCCGAATTGCATTGCGACCTCCTAATATGTCCTTAACGTGCACCCAACGTGTCATAGTGTATCCAACTAAAAAGTTCCAACGGAAAAGAACACATACTTGGGCATGTTTGACACGTGTCAAGCACAAATGGACAATAGACGTGTCTGTACTATTTATTAGATCGATCAACGCAAAGGAATTGATACAGAAACCAAATAATAAATTTAGCCTTTTCATTCACATGTGCCTTCATCTTTTCCTAACTCTCTTTAAATCTCCCCAGAAATCCTTCATCCAACACAAAGCTAATCAATGACCCACACTACCCATCTTCAAACTTTGTATCAGAAAGTTATGCTCCACGTAGAAGACTTAAAAGATACTCCCTCCGTCCCTTTATTACAGTCCAGTATTCCATTTTGGGCTGTCCCTTAATAAATGTCCATTTTGTAAAGTTAGTGGGTAAAAGTTGGTGAATTGTCTATTTTATCCCTAAAAGTAGATTCCATTTTGAAAAGTTAGTGAGTAAAAGTGTAATGATGATGGGTAAGTAGGGAAAGTGGAGGAAAAAGTTGATATGAAAGGTATAATGATGATGTTTTTTTAATAAGTTGGAGTTACGAAGCAGGACATTTAAAAAGGGACGGAGGGAGTAGGAATCATCAATTTTGCAGCCAGGTGCTTGACAGTGTGGGGTTCATTAAACAAAACCCCTAGAATTCCAGGTCGATGGATGTGTGGTGTGGTGTGGTGTGGTGAGCGTAGAATCATCAATTGTGGATTCAATTCTTTCCTTTTGCAGAGAGAAATGCATGTAATCAAATAAACGCCTTCCAACAATTTCTCAAAAAAATCGTATTTAGGGTTCAAAAATCGTATTTAGGGTTCAAAATCTGGAACAAAGAGAGAGAGAGAGAGAGAGAGAGAGAGATTACAACGCTAGGAAGGAGGGAGCTCGATTGTAACCCACCAGTCGTCTTCGTCTTCGTCTTCGATCGTCTTCGACAGGTGCGTGGTGTGGGGTTTGGTGAGAGAACGAGAGAACTGTGACAAGGGTCTGGAAGATCGGGTTTAGAGAGAGAGAGATTACAACGCTAGGAAGGAGGGAGCTCGTAACCCACCAATCGTCTTCATCTTCGATCGTCTGCGACAGGTCGTAGTGTGGTGTTTGGTGAGAACGAGAGAACTGTGAGAAGGGTTTGGAATGAAGTGATCGATGTTTACAATGTTTAGAGAGAGAGAGAGAACGACACCGTTTAGGACTTATTTAATTTTGGGGGAAATTTTGGAGCGCAATATTTCGCGCCGAAGCGAAAAAAATTTGGGGGAAAAAGGAATGGGCTGGGCTATTGTAACGGTCCATAAAACACGGTGACAATAGAGAGAGGCTATAGTAACGGTTCATTGAAAACCGTTGCTGCATACCCGGTTATAGTAACGCTTTAAAAACCGTTGCTAGACCCAATTTCTGCCAACGGTTTTTTGAACCGTTGCTAACAAAACCGTTGGGAGATCTCAATTTTCTTGTAGTTATTGACGGTTCCGTACAATCTCGGTCGTTTATTTTGGCAATCAATGGCTGAGATCTTATTTTCAATTTAATTTGACCTGTAACAATTAACTTTTATCGGTCAAAATTGGTTTTCAATCTAAACCATTCAAAACAAAATTGATTTTCAATCTGAACTGTTCAAAACACGCGCGATTGAGTGCCGTAAACTTTATTTACGGTTTGCTCCAGAAAGAAGTTTTTCTCTATGAGGAGGGGGTAAAGGGGTATAGTTTTAGCCGTTGTAAAAGGGAATTTATTTTTATACTCTCTTTTTTACATCTACACTCTTTTTTGTCTTTTAGTAAAAAAATTACATTCACTTTCAACACTAAAATCCAAAAAAAAAAGTGTAGAAATCAATTCTCTTTGAAAGTATGGTGTAATGTATGTTTCGGTTTTGGTCTTTGGTTTGTACTTTCAGTTATCTTTCGGTAGGGTGACTCACACTGACCTATATATTTTCAACACCATACAATCCTTTGTTCTTAATGTCCCGACTATGGGCACTGTTGTCCTGGACACAGGCCTAAGTTTAAGTACTTATTTTCTGTTTTACGAGACAGATAATTCTCTCATAATATATCACCTTTAATTTAAAAAATAAGTATAATTTCCCTTAGTGGAACGGGCGCTTAGAATCCTTTCATATAGATTGACTTCACATGTATAAGTTTTTCGGTGAGAATAGGCCTCCAAGCGGGCCCTAGAGGCGGCATCTCCATAATATATTGGGTTGGGTTACTTGGGTAGCCCATCGCATGCAACTTCGGCCCACCCAGGTTGGCCCGTTCCTCGGGTTCGGGCCCCGATCAAATACACGTAATTAACTTCTTGATTTTTTACCCCTTCGACACAAACTAAAACGAATCCTGTCCTGAGAGAGAAGATTTTTATTTTTCGTTTGTCAAAATGGTAGGAGTTGTATTATACCATAAACAGTCACGTACAACGAAGTTGAAAATCATTCCAAAGGGTTGTAATAACCAAATAAGAGGCCTAGCTATCCAAAATCACCCACTAGAGCCTCACAACCAGGCTTTGCCAGCGAATCGGCCTTGACCGACTTCCAAACAGAGAGAACAATAATCCCTCAACTGCAGCAAAGACAACCAAACAACTCAAGAAATCCCACACAGGGGAGAGAAAACTCCCATTAAAGGGAGAGAGCCAAACCAACCAAATCCAAAACAAACAAAACTAAAAAGATAGGAAAAATAAAAACCCGGTCGAGGATGCTGTCGCCGGAAGCCGCCATACCGGATCCGTCAGCTTATTCGCTGGAAGAGCAAAGCCAAACTATCCCTTCTTCAAATCTTCACCAAATCGGTCCCAGCAAGGCCAGACAAGCGGATGAAGGGTGGTGGGGGAGGGGTGGGGGCGGAGGCGACACGCAAGTATGGAAGACGGTGATGCCAGGAGGTGAAGAAAAGAGAGGCTGGAGGGAGGGGGGAGGTGAAGGTGAGAAGTGGCGGCCACCCCCACCCCACCGAAAAAAACCCTAGGAGGAGGAAAGTTTAGAAAACCCTTGAGCTAAATCATTTTTTTTTAAACGGCACTTGAGCCAAATCTTGCGCTTAGGTTTTCTATCCTGGCAATTGATAGCAATGCGTGGAGTTTTAGTTTTTTTCTTTTTTCTTTTTTTTGCTTTTCTTGAAAAATCTAGCCAAATAATAGCTTTGACAGTAAATTGGATTTTTCCATGGTACATTAGACTCTTCTTTCTAATTTTAATGTAGTCCAGTGGTTTGAGCCGGGCTGGAATTGTGAGCTTGTGGTTTTGGCCTAGAAAGAAGAAAGACATGTTGAAGTGTGTCTTTATCATACATGGAAGTGGGTTTCGAGTTGTACATCCATTCTCATGTTCATAGTAATTACGTATCCTAATTGATTTTAAGGTCAGATCCAGTGGTGATACTGCTGCGGAAACGTGATCCAGTGGCAATTCTCCACCTATCTCCACGAGCAGAGTGTTGGGTCTAACATCGGAGTTGAGCACCTTTTTCATTTGTTTTTTGTTCGTTCTTGGTGTTTGGTGTATTTTTTTTTTTTTTTTTGTACTTGTTCATGTTTTGTTTTACTCTTTTCATAAATACATCAGGAGATGTGTTTCATGGACATTCTTTTCTCCAACATCCACCTCTTTTTTTGACATTTTCGAACATTCAAGATCAAACACTTCATTCTTTTAGAATTTTTAGGTCGGCGATTACAGAAAATACAATGATGAAAAATTCTATAAGAATATTCAATTTCACTCGACGATAGAATATCAAGAAAAGAAATTACGGGTTGAATTTATTTTAGTTTACCCAGTTATGTTATCTACTTATATTCTCAAATTTGTGACTCAATGCCGACAATACTAAAAATTCTTTTCTTTTTTTTTTTGTGTCAATCGGTCGATAATTAAACTTCATTACTCATTGCATCAAAGGAACGTCCAACAGAACTTCTCGTTGAACCCGGTTTGGAAAATCTCCAGTCCCGGCCGGAATGTGTATAGGTGAGCAGTAGTTGAGAAGAAGAGTGAGACAAAAAGAGATCTGCGTAAAATTGTAACAGTGCATCAAAATGTGTCGTGGCCTTGAAAATCACCAATGCCTCCTGGATCACTGCCGCCGCGTGATGCTCAAAAACTCTCCTCTACTTACCTCCACGAGCGGAGCGTTGGATCCCGACATCGGAGCTGGGCGACTTTTTCCATTGTTTAATTCTTGTTTTACTTCTGTTTGTTCATGTTGTTATGGTGTATCTTGTTTTTGTTTTTGTTGTATTTGTTCATGTTTTAAACACACACACATATAAAAGTAGGATACATGAACCTCTCAGTGGGGTGATGTTGCACGGCACCAACTACCCATTCCCAACACCATCACTCCCCCTGCTTCTCAATCATGGAAAACGAGAAGATTAGGCGGCAGTTCAAGGGGATCGAACTAGGGGTGGCAATTGGCAAACAGGCGGATTTGGGTCAAATTGGATAAGTTGTAAGTGGGTTGGTGCTTGCGACCTTAATGTGTGTTGCAATAAGAAAACCCCAAGCGTAGGGTTAGGTCGGTTGAAAGCATAATAAAACCCGGAAGTCCGGGATCGATTCCACAGGGAGCGCGTCCATATAGTTAACTTCGGAGATTAGCGAATGTCGAAAGTTTTAGCGTTAGGGCCGCCAACCAGATTCGGCGTTGAGGCGGCCAACTGACTGATTTTGGGAAGAAGGCTACTTAACCTAACTACGGCTTTTTAAATGGAGATTAACTAAAGATTAGGTTAAAGGATAACTAACACCCATAACTCAAGAGCACCCTTGTTCCTCTCTTGCGAAATGACTGGTAAACAGATTAGGGGTTCGGGAACATTTTGACAAACGCTCGGAAAGACATAGCCCTAAGCATCACGTGTGGCAAGGAATCGAAACCCTTGCCTACAAATGATCAAAGGGGTTAACATCTCCAAGCTTTGCTACGTAAAAATGTCCTAAATCATGTTTACTCTTTGAAAATTGATTTTAGAGAGAGAAGAACAAGGAATACTCTTGGTTACGGGACGTTAATCATCCCATAACCTAATCTTGCTACACTACTCAACCATAATCAAAGGGGAAGTGAGATAAACAAGGGTAAGAGAGGGTAAAAACGAAATCATGCTCAAATTAGAAACAAACACTTGATTAAGGAAGAACTCAAGGTTACTTACAACTTTAATGAAGTTCAACCACCCCTAAACCCACCAATCAATGCTCCATTAATGAGGAATTGAGAGTTGGAGAAGAGAGGGAGGTAGAGAGAGAAAGAGCTAGCTTAAAATGATCCAAGATGCCCTAAAAAACGTGCAAGGGGGGTTTATATAGTACCCCTTTTTAGTTACAAAAGAAAAAGAAAAAGAAAATAAAAATCTGCAGAAACTGGGGAATGTCTACCGGTAGACATTGCCATCTACCGGGAGAACGGCTACGTGGCAAGAACTGGATCTGCTTTAACTGGATTTCTACCGGTAGACATTGAACTCTACCGGTAGACATTGGACGATGTCAAATTGGTGCAGGATAGTGGCTTCACTGATCTGGGATTGAACCGGTAGACATTGAATGTCTACCGGTAGACATTGTATTCTGCCAGCCTTCTATCAGCAGCTCATTGCAGGCTTGGTTCCGGGGTTCCACGGCAATCCCCACGCTCCGGAATCGCTCCGATTGGAGCCCTCGGATCAACGGACGTTGTTGGAGCGAAACTTGGCTTTAATCAAGCCTTATTGACGAGAAAAACCTGTAATCACCAAAAACGCACCTTTCGCGCAATATCAATCAAAAACAAGGAATTATGCGCGCGAGCGTGGCAAAAATGAGCGAGATAAGCCCGGTTATTTACACTATCACGGGCTTATCACACCCCCCTACTTAGATTTTGCTAGTCCCTAGCAAACGATGCACAGAAAGGCCAATTACTGAATCTTCCCTAAAACAAGAGGTACGAAACATATGCTCGGAGTTTCAAAAGAGCAAAGGTTACAATAAACTTCATCCAACGGTGCAACAACTCATCCCAATCAACATGCCATGAACTATATCTATCAGACTTATGCAAGTGAAACACGTGAGTAAGCTGAGCAAAGCGAGCTTCGATTCCAGTCCTCACAAGGGCAACACTCCAAAATAATTACAACCCTCAAGCAAAGCAAACGCATCCCATGCTTAGATACAAAAGGCTAAAGCGAAACAGGGCCCAAACAGTTACGCTAGCAGTCAAAGGAAGGCTCAAGAAGAAATAAGCAACGAAATGCAGAATAGACATAACTAACAGTAATAAAAAGATTCCGAAAAACATTGCAACGAGGCACCAGTGTACTTGACATCAACTAAGGACTTTTGGGGCTTGTAATGAGTTCGGTTCGTCACAGAAAAAGGATAAGCAACATGGTTACCGGTCTATGCTAGCTCGGTATACTACCCCATGACCGGAACCACAAAAATACGAATACCCCCAATTAAAACCTTCAGTATGACACAACAAAACTAAAGACAGAAAATTAAAACAGACTCGATAAGCAAAAACAAGACTCTACCACCGACTCGATAAATAAAAACAAGGGTTACTCCAAAAACCACCACTACCACATACTACCACCAACACCATCACTGAGCTCCAGGGCCAAAAGCATGCTCGAACATCCCCGGATCGTACTGCTGCTCCACCTCCCGAATTTCCTCCTCATTGAGCTCATCCTCCGAGTATTCAGGGCTACGGTGCTCACCAATAGCCCTGTCTGTTGCGAACTCCACAGGGGGCTCATACCTCCTCCCCGTCTGCTCAGCCATCTGCTCGTAAAAGAAGCTTGCCTTATGGTCAGCCCTCCTTTGGTCCTCCTGAACCTCCGCCGTTCTGCACAAAAGCTGACACAAAAGCCTTTTCAGCGTTGACCCTTTCTTCTTCGGGGCAGAGCTAGAAGGCACATTGGACGGGCCAGCCTGAGGGTCCTCTTGGGCTTGAGCTTGGGCTTGGGCACGGGCCTCCCTCATTTTCATTACATTTGTCCGGCTCTTATTTTCCGAAGTGGCATTGATGATGCCCGGAGAGCTAGGGTCAAGCCTTTGGTTGTCCAGGGTGAGGCCATTGGCTAAGCACAGCTGGGTGATCATGGCGGGAAAGGGGAAGTTCAGACCTTTTCTATATTCATGTTTGAATTGGACGAGCTGGTCGAAAATCCATTGGGCAAAGTCCATGGTCTCATTTGGATTCATGAACACGTAGAGCAACTCCAATTCATGCTCATACGGGGTTTTCTCCATACCGCGGGGGAACAGGTTGTAGTGCAGGACCTTATTCATGGTCCTGTATTCGTCCTTTAAATCACCCCTATCTCAGAACGCATCCCATCCTCAAAAACCACAGGGTAAATCACGCCCATATCCATCAACTCCCCACCAGGCCGAGGAAAGGTGATGGTTTCCCCCTCCGGCCTAGTATAGTCCAGGTATTCAGCAATAACATCGGGGGTCACTACTATGTCAATCCCACCCACAGTGGTCTCAATACTAGCATTAGCAATATCGTACTTCATACGAGAAAAGAAGTCAACGACCCAGTTTTTAACATACCCCTCTACTTTCTTGAAAAAGTGCTGCATACCTTTGTCCCGGATGATTTGAATGTAGGCATTCTCGGCCAAGCTGTGCTCGCAAACTTGCCGCTCGCACGTTACCTTTCGCCCCTTGAGTGTGTTCACCCAATCCATGTGTTTCTTCCTCTCACTCTCCTCCTTCCTCTTCTTCCTCCTCTCCTCATTCTGATCACTAGAGGAGCCCTCGCCCCTCTTCCTTGTGGACATGTTAATCACTTTCCTCCCCGCCTCAGCCTTTGACCGATCGTATGTACGCATTGCGCTTGACATGGTGCAGAGAATTTCGGACCTAGGGTTTGGAAATTTGAGTTTGGGGGTGATTTGGGTCTTTTCGGACAGTTCAGAACAGGGGTAGGGTTTCGATTTGAAATGGTGTAGAGAGGGGTAACGGATGAAATTTTCTGGTTCGATTGGCGGACAGAGGGGTAGGGTTTCGAAAAAGGGAGTAGACAGAGAGACAATAGTTACCTGAGGTTTGGGGATTTCGGCTTGTTCCTTGCAATTGAGGGTTGGAACTTGAAGGGTCTTGAAGGATTCGAAGATTTTAATGGAGGGTTTGGGTGATTACGGTTGAGAATTGGAAGAGATGAGAGAATGGGGGGTCGTGGGTTTTGTGGGAAGAGAGAGAGAGAAATGATTTTTATGAGGATGGGGAGATAAAATGAACCGACGGGCTCTTTATACTGTTCTCGGACTGGTGCGATCTACCGGTAGAGATTCAATGTCTACCGGTAGACATTGAAACTTGCTCAACTGATGGCTCCTCTGATCTCGAATTGAACCGGTAGACATTGAATGTCTACCGGTAGACATTCCAAAAAAACTGAAATCTGCAGATTTGCTCAGAACACTTCCCAACTTCCAAAACTCACACCAGAAAAGCTTCCAACCTAAAAACACAGCCCCGACCATCCTCCAACCCACCGGTATCCTAAGTTTACAAGGAATTGGGTTTGGACACAGCTCAAACAAGGATCGAGGGTGATAATATGTGGTTTAATCATAAAAGTAATGCCTTGTATCATTTTTTCAAACAAACCTTAGCCTCGTTTGCAATGCATGACCGGAATCAAAATTACCTAAGTATGTACAAGAGAAAAGAAGGCCTAAACTACAGGTACGAGAAACAAGGACACATGGGATACAACAAAATGAATCTCCACTCTGTATGCTCAACCGACTCAAATGCACTTTGGAGATATGATACACACGGTTCATGTAAATGCATCCGGGATGAGTTGCACAAATTTTCAATGGTGTTTTCACATCGAACCCTTGCTACTTACGAACACAGACTGAGCATATGCTAAGTAACTCCATACAAGGGAAGATATCGCAAAAATTTTAAAAATCTACGCAAAAACGAAAACATAAAGCATAAATGTAAACTCCCCCCCCAACTTGAAATGAGCAGCGCCCTCGATGCACAAGGACGAAAAATAGGGAGAGGGGACAAAAGAATGTACCGACGGGGTGGAATGTCAACCACCCGATACCTCGACCAAGTTGGAGGATTTTGCGCCATTGTCACCGTCCGTCCGTAGCAAAGCTTCCAAAGCTCATTCCTGCAATCAGGCTTAAGAACCAACGAATCGGGAGACAAAAGACATTAGTACCGCCGGCTCGTGATAGCCCGGCACAAAAATCATTATGTACAGGTTAATAAACCACCGAATCGTCACGTGATTAAACGGGTACTACTTTTCTCCCCATGTTTCGCTTAAGGTGTCCAAAGCAAAAGAGACAACACCCTAGGCGAAACACAGGTGGCTATACCGGACCACAAAAGATTTGCCCTTACGAACCGGAGCTGGGTACACGACTTATTTGAATAGCGGCGTGTGAAGCTATAAACCCAAGTCGATGATGGGTACCCCCGAAGAGGCCGGGCCTTCCAAACAATTAAGTTCAGAAGTACGCAAAAGCTCCCCGTGGAAACATTTTTAGAACAAATTAGACCAGCGGACTATCAACATAAACCGGATTCTCTAATTTTTCAACCGTATCCTCCACCGCAAAGTTTTCTAAAAATGGTTTTAGACGTTGACCATTGACCTTGGAAATAAAACCACTTGCGGGGTCCAAAATTTCAACCGCCCCGTGTGGAAATACTTTATGCACAACATGGGGGCCCTCCCAACGCGACCTTAATTTTCCCGGAAAAACATGGAGTCTAGAGTTATACAACAACACTTTTTGACCCTCCTCAAAATTTTTTCTTTGGATGGTCTTATCATGAAAAGCTTTGACTTTCGATTTATAAATGTCAGTGTTATCATACGCATCCCTCCTGATTTCCTCAAGCTCACTGAGTTGGAGTTTACGGTGAGCACCGGCATCGGGCAAACGGTAGTTCAAAGATTTAATAGCCCAGTATGCCTTGTGTTCCAACTCAACCGGGAGGTGACACGCTTTACCGTAGACAAGCCGATAGGGCGAAGCGCCCAAAACGGTCTTATACGCGGTCCGGTATGCCCACAAAGCATCGGTCAAACGTTGTGACCAATCTTTCCGGTTTGGATTAACGGTTTTTTCTAAGATATGCTTTACCTCACGGTTGGCGAGCTCGGCTTGGCCGTTGGTCTGCGGGTGATAGGCGGTGGAGACCTTGTGAGTAATGCTATACTTCCTCATGAGGGCTTCAAAAGAGCGGTTGCAAAAGTGGGTGCCTTGGTCGCTTATGATGGCTCGGGGCATCCCAAACCGCGACAAGATATGCTCCTTGAGAAAGTCGACCACCACTTTGGAATCATTGGTGCGAGTGGCAATGGCTTCGACCCACTTGGACACATAGTCCACCGCCAAAAGAATATAGAGAAAACCGCCGGAATTTGGAAATGGGCCCATGAAGTCAATTCCCCAACAATCGAACACTTCCACAACTAGGATATTGGTGAGGGGCATCATATTCCTCCGAGTCACCGCACCTAGTTTTTGGCATTGCTCACATGCGCGGCAAAATGCATAAGCATCCTTATGAAGGTTCGGCCAATAGAATCCGCATTGAAGAATTTTGGCAGTGGTCTTCTTATGGGAGAAATGACCACCACACGCTTCGGTATGGCAAAATGAGAGAATCCCTTGGTGATCTTCGTCGGGCACGCACCGCCTAATGAGTTGATCCGAGCAATATTTGAATAGATAAGGATCATCAAAGAAAAATCTTTTCACCTCACTAAGAAAGAGCCGTCGGTCTTGTGGGGTCCAATGGTTCGGAATTCGCCCGGTGACGAGATAATTTACGATGTCGGCATACCATGGGCAACTAGACACGGCGAAAAGTTGTTCATCCGGAAATGTATCAACAATCGGGAGCTTTGAAGAAGAATCCCCGAATTCAAGACGGGACAAATGATCCGCTACGACGTTCTCCACCCCCTTTTTATCCTTGATTGTGATATTGAACTCTTGGAGCAACAAAATCCATCGGATTAACCGTGCTTTCGCATCTTGCTTCGTGAAGAGGTATTTCAAAGCGGCATGATCAGTGTAGACAATAATGGGGGATCCCACCAAATACGACCGGAATTTGTCTAAGGCAAAGACGACGGCAAGCAACTCTTTTTCCGTGGTGGAATAGTTCATTTGAGCCTCATTCAGGGTTTTGCTCGCATAATAGATGACGTATGGATTTTTGTCTTTCCTTTGCCCGAGAACCGCCCCGACCGCGTAGTCACTAGCATCGCACATGAGCTCAAATGGCAAACTCCAATCCGGTGTTTGCACAATGGGAGGAGAGATGAGACTAGACTTCAACTTTTTGAACGCTTCTTCACAAGCCGGGGTCCACTCAAACGGGGCATCCTTAGAGAGAAGGTGGCACAACGGCCTTGAAATTGCACTGAAATCCTTGATGAAACGCCGATAAAACCCGGCATGCCCGAGGAAGGAGCGGATATCCTTAACACATTTAGGGGTTGGGAGGGTGGCGATAAGATCAATCTTGGCCTTGTCCACTTCAATTCCTTTTTCCGATACAATGTGGCCCAAAACGATACCGTTAGTCACCATGAAGTGACATTTCTCCCAATTGAGCACCAAGTTTTTCTCTTCACACCTCGCCAATACCCTCTCCAAGTTTTCCAAGCAAGCTTCAAATGAGTCGCCGAACACCGAGAAATCATCCATAAAGACCTCGACGATCTTCTCGATCATATCACTGAAAATGCCCATCATACACCGTGAGAAGGTTCCGGGCGCATTGCATAAGCCGAATGGCATGCGGCGATAAGCGAACGTTCCAAACGGGCAAGTGAACGTCGTTTTCTCTTGATCGGCTAAGGCGACCTCAATCTGGTTATACCCCGAATATCCATCCAAGAAGCAATAATACGCGTGCCCCGCAACCCGTTCCAATATTTGATCAATGAAAGGCAGAGGAAAGTGATCCTTCCGAGTGCTAGCATTAAGCTTCCTGTAATCGATACATACACGCCAGCCGGTTGTGACTCGGGTAGGAACTAACTCGTTGTTGGCGTTGGGCACCACGGTGATGCCGGATTTCTTGGGGACTACTTGGATAGGACTAACCCATTTGCTATCGGCGATCGGATAGATAATTCCCACATCTAAGAGTTTCAAAACCTCCGCTTTCACCACATCTTTCATTATGGGATTCAAACGGCGTTGTGGTTGGCGAGAAGGTTTGATGTCATCTTCGAGGGCAATGTGGTGGGAACATATTGTAGCGTCGATCCCTTTGATATCCGCGATAGTCCAACCAATAGCTTTAGTATGCCGCTTCAAAAGGTCAAGGAGTTGGGATTCTTGCAAACTGCCAAGAGAAGAAGAGATCACCACTGGGTAGGTATCATTTCCACCCAAGAAAGCATACTTCAATGTATCCGGAAGGACCTTCAACTCGAGTTTTGGTGGTTTGATACTCGAGGGAAGGGTCTTGCACTCAAGAGGAGGCAACTCTTCAAATTTAGGAGACCATAAGTCCGTCCCGCACACATCGGCCATATCAAGCAAAGAGCACAAATACTCCACCTCCGGTGAGTCTAGAAATGTTGCTTCTTCGGTGGTAAGACACACCTCCAACGGATCCTTGCATAACACATTGTCCACATGTTCTTGGACCAATGAATCGATAAGATTGACTTCATGGATGCACTCATCGTCCCCCATTTGACTTCCAATATTGAATACGTTCACCTCCATCTTCATATTGCCAAAGGTAAGGTTGAGCAAACCACTCCGACAATGGATAACGGCATCGGCCGTAGCTAGGAATGGACGCCCAAGAATGACCGGAGTTGATGTTACCGCTTGAGAGGAGGGGACCGGGCAAACATCCAACACGACGAAGTCCACGGGATAGATAAAATTATCAACTTGAACAAGCACATCCTCCACCACTCCACGAGGAACTCTAATGCTTCTATCGGCCAATTGCAACGTCACCGGTGTTGGCCGCATCTCTCCCAAGCCAAGTTGTTCATAAACCGAGTACGGAAGCAAGTTCACACTAGCCCCCAAATCTAGGAGAGCTTTCTCAATCTTCTTGTCACCAATGGTGAGTGAGATGGTTGGACAACCCGGGTCCTTATACTTCGGAACCGCATTGGTTTGGATAATAGAGCTCACTTGCTCCGTCAAGAAAACCCTCTTTTGAACATTCAACTTACGCTTTTGAGTGCATAAGTCTTTGAGAAATTTGGCATACGTAGGAATTTGCTTGACCGCATCCACCAACGGTATATTGATTCTCACTTGCTTGAACAACTCATAAATCTCGGCATTGGTGTTGGCATGGGCCGGCGCCTTCAACCTTTGGGGAAACGGGGCCGGTATTTGAGAAACGGGGGCCGTTGGTTCTTTGTCTTGAGATTTTTCCGGTTGCTCACCAACGGGAGAAGGCTCCGAGGTTGGTGAGTCAATAGGCTGATCCGGAACTTGCACAATGCTTGGTGTCACCCGTGGCTTGATAGGCTTGGGAGGAATAGTCTTGTCAACTTCCTTGCCACTCCGCAATGTTGTAATGGACTTGGCTTGCTCGGGACTAGGCACCAAAGAGCTTCCCACAAAATGTTGTCCTTGCGGATTTACTTGGGTTTGAGTCGGAAGTTTCCCCCTCTCTTGCTGAAGTAACCCCACCGTGTTGTTCAATTTGACCATTTGTTTGTTGATCTCCCCCAACGCTTGAGTGGTTTGGTCATTGAGCGTTGCTTGACTTTGGACAAAAGAAGACATGATATCCTCCCATGACCGCTTGGGCGGTTGAAATTGATTTGGCATTTGCCCATGAGAAGGTCCCGGCGGTGCAAACCCCGGTGGTTGTTGATTATGGGGAAACCTCGGCGCTCCTTGAGATTGAGGAGGCCGGAACGCTTGTTGTTGTGGTTGTTGATGTTGTGGGACTTGAGGAACTTGTTGAGGTCCGGGAGGTTGCGGGTCAGTCCATCGGAAGTTGGGATGAAACTTCCATGCCGCATTATATGTTGAAGAATAAGGGTCAAGCCGTTGATTAACGGCATTGACCTCCACTGGACATGGAGCCGTTCCTTGGAGAATATCTTTGACGGCAGGGAGCATTTGGCAATCTCCTGTGGCGTGCCCTGAAACATCACAGATAAAACAAAATTCTTCCACCTTGCCCACCGAAGCCACCCCCGCCACTTTATTAAGTTGTAAATTTTCGATTTGGCGGGAGAGCTGGGCGACTTTGTGTGCAAGGTCATGTTGTTCATTGAGTTGGAATTTTCCGGGATTGCTCGATCCCGAATTAAGCATGTTTCTCTCGGAGGGTTCCGAGCAATCCCAGGACTGCGTTTTCTCCGCCAACTCCTCGAAATAATCCCACGCTGCACTAGGAGTTTTGGCCATAACTCCACCCTCAACCATGCTATCCATTAGGAGTCTTGTGCTCGGAAAGCACCCCTTTAACAAAATTTCCACTTTTTGAAAGGGTTCGAAGCCATGGTGGGGGATGGAGTTAAGCAAATCCTTAAACCTTTCCCAATACTGATAAAACGATTCCCCCTCCTTCTGCTTAAAAGTTTGGATTTGACTTATAAGCTCTTTCGTGAGATGAGGGGGAAAGAATTTTTTGTAGAAAGCCTTTGATAAATCTGCCCAATTCGCCAAAGATTGGGGCCTCATATTATTCAACCAGAGTTTGGCCTTGTCCTTGACAGAAAACGGGAAAAGTTTAAGTTTTGCCGACTCCAACTGGGCAGGCGTAGAAACTATTGTCGACACCATTTCCTCAAATGCCCGCATATGCGTGTACGGGCATTCCTTATCTTTTCCGTAGAATGAAGGCATTGAGTTTAGGTGATGCATTTTCACCGTAAAATTATTCGCCTCAGTCGCGGCCGGAAGAACTATGGTAGGAGCCGGCGTAGTACGTGCCGGATTAAGATAATCACTCATAGTTCTTTCAGCCGCACTTGGGTTGCCTCCAGCACCATTGCCTGCCATTGTTTCTCTCGGAGGGGATCTTATTACAAAAGGAGTTCTAACGGGTGGTGGTGTCCTTGCCCTAACCCGACGAGGGGTTTTGGGACGAGGAGGAGAAAAGGACCGGTGAAGCCTTCTAGATTTAGGACTCCGAAAGGCTCCCCGGTGACCACCGCGCATACACTTAGAATCCTTCCCAGAGAAACAACAGTTGACAAAACAGAATTAAGCAGACAAGAGGGGCTATGCCGCCGCCTCCTAACAACAACAATCAATGAGGGGCTATGCCGCCGCCTCAAAAAGTATGCAAAGAAAGTAAAAAGGCAATTTATACTTACACTAGCTTCGTTAAACCTCAGGTTAGAGACACGCTCAGAGTTAGAGGTATCCACCAGTTTAAGCATAAACTACGCAAAGCAAAAGTTAAGCGAGATACTTACAGTGGTTTGGCGAACCTCCAATAAGCTATAATAATAGAAAGCGCTCCCCGGCAACGGCGCCAAAAATGCTTGCGACCTTAATGTGTGTTGCAATAAGAAAACCCCAAGCGTAGGGTTAGGTCGGTTGAAAGCATAATAAAACCCGGAAGTCCGGGATCGATTCCACAGGGAGCGCGTCCATATAGTTAACTTCGGAGATTAGCGAATGTCGAAAGTTTTAGCGTTAGGGCCGCCAACCAGATTCGGCGTTGAGGCGGCCAACTGACTGATTTTGGGAAGAAGGCTACTTAACCTAACTACGGCTTTTTAAATGGAGATTAACTAAAGATTAGGTTAAAGGATAACTAACACCCATAACTCAAGAGCACCCTTGTTCCTCTCTTGCGAAATGACTGGTAAACAGATTAGGGGTTCGGGAACATTTTGACAAACGCTCGGAAAGACATAGCCCTAAGCATCACGTGTGGCAAGGAATCGAAACCCTTGCCTACAAATGATCAAAGGGGTTAACATCTCCAAGCTTTGCTACGTAAAAATGTCCTAAATCATGTTTACTCTTTGAAAATTGATTTTAGAGAGAGAAGAACAAGGAATACTCTTGGTTACGGGACGTTAATCATCCCATAACCTAATCTTGCTACACTACTCAACCATAATCAAAGGGGAAGTGAGATAAACAAGGGTAAGAGAGGGTAAAAACGAAATCATGCTCAAATTAGAAACAAACACTTGATTAAGGAAGAACTCAAGGTTACTTACAACTTTAATGAAGTTCAACCACCCCTAAACCCACCAATCAATGCTCCATTAATGAGGAATTGAGAGTTGGAGAAGAGAGGGAGGTAGAGAGAGAAAGAGCTAGCTTAAAATGATCCAAGATGCCCTAAAAAACGTGCAAGGGGGGTTTATATAGTACCCCTTTTTAGTTACAAAAGAAAAAGAAAAAGAAAATAAAAATCTGCAGAAACTGGGGAATGTCTACCGGTAGACATTGCCATCTACCGGTAGAACGGCTACGTGGCAAGAACTGGATCTGCTTTAACTGGATTTCTACCGGTAGACATTGAACTCTACCGGTAGACATTGGACGATGTCAAATTGGTGCAGGATAGTGGCTTCACTGATCTGGGATTGAACCGGTAGACATTGAATGTCTACCGGTAGACATTGTATTCTGCCAGCCTTCTATCAGCAGCTCATTGCAGGCTTGGTTCCGGGGTTCCACGGCAATCCCCACGCTCCGGAATCGCTCCGATTGGAGCCCTCGGATCAACGGACGTTGTTGGAGCGAAACTTGGCTTTAATCAAGCCTTATTGACGAGAAAAACCTGTAATCACCAAAAACGCACCTTTCGCGCAATATCAATCAAAAACAAGGAATTATGCGCGCGAGCGTGGCAAAAATGAGCGAGATAAGCCCGGTTATTTACACTATCACGGGCTTATCAGTTGGGTTTTTAATTGACTTATTTAGAATCCATTAGTTAGGGAAAATGACGGCCCAGAATGTCCTTGGCGGGTATTAATTATCAAAACACGTCCTTAGCTGTCATTTTCCCCATTAGTCATGAGCTCAATTATCCATACCCGATCCATTTATTTAAAATCAAACCCGACCCGCTCACTAACTCATGAGAAAAGGCGATACTGTAACATTTGAACTGTTTCAAAAAGCTGTCTTTTGTACTTATTTGTTGTCTTTTTTAAAAAAAATTATGAGTTCCGATCCAAATTATATACTTTTTCAATTCCTCTCGCCGAGAAAAATCAATAAATCATAAAATTTTGACACAAAATTAACAAATGTAAAAAAAAAATTGAATAAAGATAAAAAAAAAAAATTACTCCTTACTTTTTAATCCAAACCTACCCTTACCCACTGAGTTGTGCCATTAGACAGATCTTTGAAGAGAAAATTTCAAAATAGCACCTAACCTTTCACACATATGACCTGACCTTTTAATATTATCAAAATAACACCTGACCTATTTAAAAACTCATCAATTTTCCACCCGCCGTTAATTTTCCATCCAAAAACAGACGAAAATGCTGAAATGGCCTACATCTAGCCATTTGGAGGGAAACCAATATACATTTTGGGGGAAAAACACATTACTCTACTGATTTCTCCCGCCAAAACCCACCTGAGGGGCCATGGAGTTCCAATGGTTTGTTATGGGAATAATGCTTATAAGACTTCATCTCGGTTATTGTAACTGTTTGTTTTTGTTGAACTGGTTATTGCATATTTTGAGGATCAAATTTATGTGCCATTTTTTTCGGCAGAGCTTGAGATGGTGTGAGGCAAATGAAAGAGAAGAAGGAAATGTTTGGGGATTTTGGGACATCCCCATTCCACTTAACTTTTTCTATAACTTTTAGATTTGTTCTTATTTAAATTTTTTTCGTGTTTCTTAATTTTGTGCCTCACTTTTTTTGTTTTCTGATTCGTCTGGTCAAGATGAATCAGAAAAGTAAAAAAAAATTATATATTTGCCCAAATATTTTTGGAAAATAGTCATTTTTTAACTTAAAAATGGTTATTTCCTAAAATATTTGGGTAAAAGTAAAAAATATATATATAGTTTTCCGATTCGTCTTGTCGAAACGAATCAATAAGTCACAAAAGGTTGGCGCAAAACTAATAAACGCGAAAAAAAAAGAAAAGAAGAGAAAAGAAAAACAAAACTAAAAGTTATAGAAAAAGTAAAAATAGTTGTTATTGGAACTCCATGGCCTCACAGGTGGATTTTGATGGGAGAAATCAATAGAGTAATGTGTTTTTCCCTCAAAATGCATATTGGCTTCCCTCCAAATGGCCAGATGTAGGCCATTTCAATATTTCCGTCTGTTTTTGGATGAAAAGTTAACGGCGGGGTCGAATATTGATGAGTTTTTAAATATGTCAGGTGTTTTTTTGATAATATTAAAAGGTCAGGTGCCTTTGCGTGATTTGTGTGAAAGGTCAGGTGCTATTTTGAAATTTTCCCGATCTTTGAATGAGGTGAACTTCGGAAATATAATTCCCTGTGAGTGCTCTTTCTCTTCAGCGACTTCTCTGAGAAAGGAAAAAATTTTCAGTGCCGAGCGGGTACCACGTGGTGCCTGCTTGTGCATCCGAGCCGTCCATTTCGTGTTTGGACGGCTCAGATTTTGAGAGAGAAAGTGTTAGGGTGAGAGGAGAGAGAGGGTTTTAATCCGAACCGTCTAAAAGTGAATCGGATGGCTGAGGTGCGCCGAGCGGGTGCCACGTCGGCAATACCCGCTCGGCACTGAAAAACTTCTCCTGAGAAAGACAAGGCAGAGACGTGGCAATGAATAATTTCGAGAAAGAGAGGAATGATGAGAGAGAGAGAGGAATGATGAGACCCAATTTACTCGGCGAGAGAGGTCAAGAGAGAGGGAGGAGAATAAAGAGGTCGGCTGAATTAAGTTCACTCAATAAGACCTGATTAATAAATGGATTAAATGGATTGGACCCATTTTAACCCAACTAATAAATTGGCTGGGTTGGATCTATTTTTTAATGCATGGATTTAGGTTGATTAATGAGTTTGAATCTAATTTACCACCCCTAGATCGAACTAACGGCTTCAGAGAATTTCATTGCTCGAGCAATATTAGAATCCCTATGAAGCCACTTGACGAGCAGCATTAGAAATTTTTGCAAAAAATTTGGAAGCCAAATATATATATATATAAATATATATATATATATAGTTTAGATTCGGATCGGATATCCGATTTTACGGATTTGGATTCGGATTACTACTATTAGATTTATAAAGTTCGGATTCGGATCGGATTCGAGCAATTTCGGATTCGGATCCAATCCGGTTCAGTGACAGGCCTATGCTGAATTAATTATTAATCAACGCTAATCCGAATTGAAAACGACTAGTTATCGAACTAAAAATTTCCAGCTGACCACCTTAATTTTGAGGTTAATTGGAAGTAACCAGGAGATGTCCGCTTCACTGGGTGTAGGTTGTGGTCAAAAAATTAACAAGTCATTACAAGTGGTGATAGAATTTTCGAACCTTAGGTTTAGTTATAATCACCTTGATTTGCATTTTAGTTTACAACGGCTAGCTAGACTCATTAATTTGAATTGAATTGCAAAGAGTAGGTTCGGAGATGCTCTTAAGTCTTAGGTAACCTTAATGCTAGGAAAATGAGGCATATAATGTCCGCACAATTACTACACCCCACCGTCCAGCAACACCAATAGCTATCTCCATCCCACAACAACAACCTTTTCAGGGTTTGAATAAGCGACACCCAAACGACGAGGTCAGGCCGGCCTGATAACGCCGATAAAACTCGCACGGTGAGGAAGATTGGAAAAGAGAGCACATAGGCAGACAGCACGCGGACGATTGGCACCATCGACGCGAAGGACCAAACTCAGGGAGAGATAGAACCCCAGCCGTAATCATGTCACCGGACAAACCGCCGCTCCGATTCTGGGAGCTTATTCGCCGGAGGATCTCACCAAGCGGCCCAACAACCCGTCATAGCAAAGAGTGGACGGCCGGAGATGGAGGAGTGGGGGGTGAGGCGGCAGCCCCAACCCTCCTACCAGGAAACAAAACTAAAAAATTAGAAAGATGAACTATAATATGGACTTTTGTCGACTTAAAAATTGAAATAAAATCTCTGTAATGAAAGTTGTAAACAAAAAACAAGTTTTTTCTCATATACCAGTTCATGAAAGGTGATTCTTTACTCGATTTATCTATAACAATAAAGATTTGAATCATGCTAGACGCACTTTCATTTAGCCAAAAACATCTCTGATATATGGCATTTGCATTAAACAGTACGTTTCCCGTAAGGACCACCTCATTTTAATAAAATGCGGACCTCCTATTTTCCTATCGAATTTCAATGATTCAAGCCGCTCAATTTGTTCAGAACGTGATTTTAAGGGTACCCGCGAGAAATCAGCAAAAAAAAGACCGGAAAGGGCTTCATCCGAGCAATTTTTGTTGATTTTTTATCGAACGGTTCAAATAAAAACTGCTCGGATGAAGCTCTTTCCGGTCTTTTTTTGGCTGATTTCTAGCGGATACCCTTAAAATCACGTTCTGAACACATTGAACGGCTCGAATCATCGAAATTCGATCAGAAAAATAAAGGAAATGAAGACCCCCTCATAAGAGACTGACTGCTGCATCAAAACTCCATTGTCTTGATGATGATCAAATCAGATCAGATCAGATCAGCCCCCGGCCGCGAGAACAACATCCATGTTCGAAGCCACATGCATGGATCCATGACTCAGATGCTTACCATACTCGTGTCATCAATGTTAGAATGGGAGATGGGATCCTACCATGTGATGATGCTGTGCCAGTTTTGTACAATTTTTTATTTTTTTTCCAATATTAGTATATATCGGTGAGGGGTTAGGGGGAAAGTTAGCGGATTAGTTTATAGGGGGTCCAGATGCTTTCCATACATAGTCCTAAAACCATAGACGATCAAAAAAAAAAATGATGATAATTTATATTTTTTCAATGTTTAAGTTGGGTTTTTTAAAATTGTAGGTGGGCGACAGCCCCTACTAGTCCCCTCTGGCTCCGTCCTTCCCTGTCGAGGTTCGAACCCTGATCGACTAGAAGATAATCGTTGGGCTACAAGCCCGTTGGTTTGTATAACGTACTGGTTTGGTGAGTAGAAAAATGTTACTAGTATTATTGTTACGGGCAAACAAACAAATTAAACCCACGATCAATTTCTGCAGTTTTTGTTGCGCCAGAAATGGTATGTCAATAAACGAAAATTATTCAATACTCCCGGAGTATTGAACAGTTTATTTCATCCTCTCATATGACATGTGGGTCCCACATGTGTCCCCCTTGTGGACATATATTCTGGGAGTATTGAATAATTACTCGTCAACAAAAGACATGAGAGTTGTTCTGGGGTAGTGTCCTTGACTTTTATCTTATTTTCTATTTTGATAAATGATTTACGCACTCGTTTCTTTTTTTATAATTGCACTCATTTGTTCGCCCATTAACAATATTGTCTTTTCATACATGACATACTAATGTATGCCCTAACGCAATATTGTCTCAACTTAAAATATATTAATTACCCGCTTTACACGAATACTATACCCGTCAAATGCAATCTATGCATAGAGACAGTTATCATTTTGAAACATTTTTCTGTTAGGAGAATATTCTGTTTATCATTTAAAAAAAGAATGAACTCATGGGTGCCATAACCAACAGAAATATGATCGAAGAGCCATGAATGTTATTTTTTTGTATGCCCACGTATTTTTCACTCTGTTTTATAATATAGATTCCACACATAATACGGTGATAATGTAATTTTATATTCAATATTGAAAGAAACTTTAGACTTATTGAAAAGGAGAATTTTTGAAAATTAATAACTTTTGATCATTCTAATTTTTTTTCCCCAAAATTGTATACTTTAGCAGGAGTAAGCAAGGTATTAGTAGGTTAGTCCACAAAGGGTTTCAAAAGCTATCCATAGCTCGCCCATGACGAGGCTCAAACCCTGGCCTCCCATATGGGGAGGACCAGGAGATGTCAAGCTCATTAGCACCTTTTGATCTTCGGGAAATTCCTGGCTTGTTCTATTTTTTGTTCGGGGTTCCATGCGGACCCTCTTTTATCGCGCTATCCCATGCAACCCCTTTTCTAGAGATACTTTTATTATTTTACCCTTTTGCAGAATTCTTGGGGTTGTGAATTATTGGGGGTGTGAATTCGGCCCCAGTACACCCCTTTGCAGAATTCACACCAAGGTTGCGGATGAGACGGGGGTATTTTCGGCAGTTTACTTAAAACGGGGCTTATGTGGGATGAGCTTGACACACTGTGGGTTTGGACGGGTAGACAGTGACAAAATAGGACCAGCTTGGAAGAACCCCTTTGATCTTCGATCTCGGTGCCTATAGTTTTTGCAATCATTCTACAACCACAAACACTTCAACCAACATTTACCCAAATCTACTCATATTCACATTGAAGTCCACACACAGTACACCTCCAGTGTGACCCACCAAAAGATATGAGTGTGTGTGTAAAATGTTTATGTGTGTATTTGTGGTTGTATAATAATTGTAGTTTAATTTTGTGGAAGATTTTAATCTATTATTACTGTGGCCCTACCGATCCTCTCAACTGAACACTTATTGTGGGCCTCCAGTGTAGAATTGTCTTCAGGAATGTTGGACCTGGCTCGTCTCATGTAAACCCAAGCCCACACACATGTGACGCAAATGATTTATTAGTAATACGGTCATTGTGGGCCTCCGCATCTAGAATTGTCTGTCTTTTCACAGTCGGAGATATGCCAGATATAATGTAAACCCAGGCCCACATTACGTACAGCACAAATCACGTTTTGTTTTTAGTAATGAAGCGTGTCTCGATGAACCGTATTAATCTCTGCAACCCCTCCCCAGCCCTTTTCCACGTCATTCCGTGAGGTGAAGTGGTTCTAAGGACAAACCGCTGTCGAGGAAAATCGATATGAGGGCGGTAAGTATGGAAACTTTATATCCATCTCAAAACCAATTGACAATGAAAAGACCCCAAATGTTATAAAGTAATCACCCGTTCCACTTTATTTTCTTAACATCCCCCTTCACGTGCAGCCGAGTTTGAGGTCTGTCACGTGTGGCTACTTTTTGGGTCCTATCATCGTGTAGTCTTTTTGCTAGTTTGTCATCGTGGGGTGTGGATTGTGATTTTTTTTTAAATGTGGGGTGAAATGGGTCCCGCTCTAATGCCATGTAGAAACTTTATGTTCATCTCAGAATCAATTGACAATGAATAGAGAGGTCCCAAATGTTATTAAGTCATCACTCATTACACTCTCAAATAATGTGGGACTCTATTTTCTTGACATTAAGTCCCGCTGAGACAAAATAAAGTATTTGGATGCGATTATCATAAGCCTCTTTATTTGCATTTTTACACCCAAGTACAGTAAATAAATAATAATAATAAAAATAATAATAATAAAAACTTGAGCATGAAAGAATATTGAAGTATTTGTATGCAATTGGATTGCCAATATTCTTGGAAGAAAATCATGAAATCTATGAGTTCTTTCAATGCCCAAAGGGAGTAGAAAACGTGTTGGGTTATTCGGTATTAATTAAAATGCGGTTAGGGAGGTGGAAAGCGAGAATAGAATAACGAGTACATGTACCTATCCTAATCTCAGGTTATTAATGGTATGGGGAAAGCAATTAATTAATTAAAGTTCCTAGTTGGCTGTTGGGACTCTAGGCTTCTTCGATCTTAATTCTTTTAGGTAAGGGAGGTGGAAAGTGAGAATAGAATAACGAGTACACACATTCGCTCATGAAAGTTTGTAGGAAAAACTTACGCGCACATTAACTACTTTTCTTCTAGGTCCGGTCCAAAGCAAGTTATCCACGCTAGGACTATGAAATTCACTAAAAAGTTACTTTTTTTCAGCTTGATCCCGGTAATCGAACCATGATCAACTATACGAGAGCAAACCCATAAACCAACCGGACTAATGTTTGGGGCGGGCGCTACACTTCTCACCTTGTGTTCATGAATCTCTCCCTCTCCCGACACACACACGCTTATAAAAAGTTTGTAGGATACAATTTTTCACCAGTTTCCAAATGTGGTAGTATCTGATCCTTGGTTTATTTATGTTGGATGTATCGTCTATTGCTTAGGTCTAGGTCTAATTTAGTGGATATCCCATTCATTTTATAATTTCAGTTAATTGCGAAAAATCAGTACTATTTTCCGGAATGAAGTACTTTCACGATTAAATTTTTAATTCTTCACATCAATTGAGAGAATTAATTCAGATCTTTGAAATTAATGCGATAAAATTAGGAAAGTTAGGAAATATACTGTTTTATATCTTTAATATGCTGTTTTATCTTTCGTGATGAATTTATGGAACTAATGGAGTCGTACAAACTGTCGGCTAAATTAATTAGGAAAAACTAGCTAGGACGTGTACAGGATTACAACCATTCTTTTGTGAAAGGCTCAAACTTTTTTTCTTTTTTATAAGTTTAGATGAGTAAAACATCTCCTAAAGTATTTATGTCTGCTATTTAATCTCCAGCTAAAATTCTAGTTGCAATCAATTTACAAGTCACCAATGGATTCTAGCTCAGTTGGCATCTCCATGGGGAGGGGAGGCCAGGGCCCCGATATAGTTGTTTGGGGTTTAGGGATATGGATAGCTTCTAAAACCCTCTGTAGACTAGCCTATTAACTCCTAACCCCCTCTGAGGTATATAATATTGGCCAAGAAAAAAATCAATTTACAAGTCTGAGGACTCTGTGGGTGTAGGAGTGCACTATAGGAATGTATTGCACGATGCAACCCGTTCGAAAGTGTTTTTAATGGTTTCGATTGGCGATTTGAGGAAAGTATTCTCCAACTAAGAATGGTTAATTATTCGGTCCACGTACAAATAAAATTAGAGTATAAAAAACTATGATAAAACAATTACGTTCAAAAAGTATATATTTCTTGCTCTTTCTTTAAAAAAATACGTTCAAGGAACAAACTATCTTGGAAAAGATAAATCGAATGCTAACTCACTACTGAGATAAGGAGAGTGAAGGAGAAAATGCTATTGGCAGGAGGAAGGAAGTGCTTTGGGAGGGAGGAAACTTTCCCAGAAAAATAAATTCTTACCTTTTTGCAGGATGCATTTTAGGGGAAAGTGAGTCTATGTGAGAAAAGTATTTTTGCGATTTTCACTATTTTTTTGATAACTGGACATGCCAAAATTTGTGGGAAATTTAGTTTTCCTGTCTTTACTCATGGTCGCAAAGAATTATTCATGGCCACAAATAATTACTTGTGGCCGTGAAGAATTACTCGAGGCCGCAAAGAATTATTCGAGGCGGCAAAGAATTACACTTGGCCGCAGAAAATTACTCTTGGTCGCAAAGAATTACACCTGACCGCGGAGAATTACTCATGGCCGCGTAGAATTGCATTTGGCCGCGAGTAATTCGCGGCCAAGAGTAATTCTAAGCGGCTCTGCAGCTAAGTGTAATTCTTCGCGGCCACGGAAAAAAAATCACGGCCAAGAGTAATTCTCCGCTGCCAAGTGTAATTCTTTGCGATCATGAGTAATTCTTCGCAGCCGCGAATTTTTTCCGTCCTTTACTGTCATCTGAACGGAATGGGAGACCCTGCCAAGCAGGGGTGCTTGGCAGGGGTGCCGAGCGCATCTCGGCCGTCCAAAAATATTTTGGACGACCCAGATGCAAAGGTACCGAACGAGATGAACGGCCGGATTGGCCGCTTGGCACCCGCTCGGCAGGGGTGCCGCTCGGCAGGGTCCCCGGGTCCCATCTGAACGGGGCGCCCTTTGTTTTTCCTTATTATCTAAAACGTCAACAACAATTAATGAACTCCAACCTACCTCAACATGGAGAGGTTTTCGGGTGTTCTTGGGACCATATATTTTTGAATTATAAAATGCCTTGTTCTATTTGCTATTCAAAAAACATTTTTCAAAAAATTCTCCCTAGATTCTCATTTCCCCCTACTTCTAACATTTCTCTTTTTATCTCTCTCCACTTATTACGCCTACTATTTTTGTTTGGTTCAAGAAAGTATAGATGATTGGTGCATATATAGCTAGCTAGTGGTGCGGCACAGTTAAATTAGGTGGTAGTTCAACCCAGTCGTAGGAGATGTGTTCTGCGCCCCTATCGTTTCACGTCGAAAAGGGGTAGCTCAAGTAGCAACAACGATGAACTTTTCATCGTGTAAATCAAGATACGTTTTGAGTTTGAAACCTGACAATCTCTCGTGAATCTCTTAGCCCTGGTGTGGATGATCTGCTTTCGTTCGGACTGAGTTGGAAAATAATCGAGGTGCATAAATTAGCCCGGACACCCTTAACCGGTGAATGAAAAGAAAGAAAGTAAATTATCCAATTATCTAATACTGCCAGAGTACCCTATGACACGTTTACATGACACTCCGAACAAATCATATAGCAACAAATTTTGTGGGCGAGACCTAAATAGTTACTCCCTCCGTCCCTAAATAAGTGTTCGGCGCGTAAACCTAGGCCTTTAAAAAAATGCATTTGCTTCGTTAAAAAAATCAATTTTTTTTCACAAATTAATAGATGGCAATGGGTTCTATTAGATTGGGGAAAAAAATTAGATTTTTTAACGAAAAACATGCATATTTTGTAAGGCCTAATTTTGCCCCCGAACACTTATTTAGGGACTGAGGGAGTATTTCTTTAAGGGAAATGATTTTGCCACTCCCTTTTTTGTTAACGGCACTCCCCTGCAAGTATATTTTTGCACCAAAAATTAGGGGTGCTCGCGGTCCGGTTCGGTTCAGTTTTTTAAGAATCCGAGGACCGAACCGCTAGTCACGGTTTTTTGAAAATGAAATCCGTGTCCGGACCAAAAATCCCACGGTTCGGTTCCAATCCAATCCGTAACTCACGGTTCGGTTACGGTTTTGTTCACGGATTTTGGTACATAAGCAAAAATAAACACTAGCATATATTATCTCACAAACTAAAGCATTACACCAAATGAAAGCAAACACCAAATGAAAACAATACATGCAGTTCTAGTCTAGTCTTCCAGACGTTCATTAAAACCAAACAACAAAGTGGAACAAAAAAAAACAGCAAAGATCTTTCATCAAAATGCAATGCACGGCACAGCAACCGGCAAGAGTCACTCTGGAATTAGATGAAGTAAAATATTTTGTAGAGCTACAAATAAATGAATGAAGCGAAATTAGATTATAGTAAAATGAAACTCTAGCATACAAATTAACTAAGTTATAAATAGAAATACAAAAAGCACAGTAAACTAAAACTTTACCCAATATTAAGTAAAATACGAAAATTGGTATAAAAATTTATTTATAGGTAAAAATTATTTATGTATAGACATATATACTAATATATATATATATTTATTTATAATAAATTCTCACGGTCCGGTTCGGTTAATCCACGGTTTCGTAATGAAAATCCATGGACCGAACAGCGAGTCACGGTTTTTTAATTTTTCAATCCGTGTTCGGACCATTAATCCACGGACAAAATCCAAAAGGTACGGATCGTTTCGGTCCGGTCCGATTTCACAGTTCACCAGATTTTTTGAGCAGTCCTACCAAAAATATACTTGCAGGGGAGTGCCGTTAACAAAAAAGGGAGTGGCAAAATCAGCAGCCTTATTAAATAATGGAAACTAGCATATGCTCCACCTGCCATTGAAATCTAATCGCTGAGAGTAGCACGTAAATAATAACACATGATACTCCGGAGATACCAAGTAGTAATTGCTGAGCTTATTGTGGTTCGTTTCATCGAGAGTAATGCACAAAAATAGGAGTATATTTATTCAGTTCAAAACAAAGTTGTTAATACCGTTCCGTACCGGCCGGTACGTACCGTTTTAGACAGAATCCGGTAACTTGAACCACTGATTTCGTTCCGGTCTCAATACAGGTGCTTACCGGAGAATACCGGCGATTTCGGAAAATACCGGACGAGATGGTGTTACCGGTGATTTCGGCCGGTATTGTGCAAAGCTGGACCAGTTGGAAAAAGAGAGGAAAAGAAGAAGATCGGAGCAGCGATTTTCAGTCACTAACTTCAAAAATCACCGCCGACGGTTTCTTCGAGGTCTCCGACAGTTTCTCCGGCGACACAACCAACTGAAATACAATCAATGGGAGAAGATTGATCGGAGAAAAAAGAGAAGCCGGAGAGAAGATGATCGGCAACTTGTCGTTCCTTTTTCCCTTTCATCTTCCCGGCCCTCTTCTTTATCAGGTACAGAGAGAGAGAGAGAGTGAGAGTGTGTGTTTTACATTTGACTGGAAAGAAACAGAGTAAAGTTGTACCTGGAAAGAAACAAAACCAGTGGTTTTGCACACTGTTTTGGATAATGTGCGTGGAGGTGATTCCAATATATTTATATTTTAAAAAGATTGAAAAAGAAGTGGAATAGTGTGTAGCAAAACGTTGTTGTTTCAGAATTTTAGCAAAACGTGAGCAAGGCTCAAATTCCGGATTTGCATCCCCCTTGCGCTCGTATAACTCATGACGTGCACCCAGTTAATTGGTTTCCGAATCAATTTTTCCAAATTGCCTTCGGCCACGGCCCATTTTTTCGAGCACGAGAGACCTCTCCTTGGGTTCTCCTTCACAAGCCCACTAGTGTCCAAAGCCATTTAAGATGGAAAAGAGTTTTGTAACTAGGCAATGTAGGATAAGAGGCAAACACATAGGTATTTTATGATGAATTACATGGTATGGGAGATTTTTTTGAATTATAATTATTATATATATTGTAGTTGCGGTAAATCCGAAACGGTACCCGGTACGGTATTCAGAACATTGGTTCAAAAACCGACCACAAAATCTATCAACCGCAGCACTCCCATCCTCAACCAGGCCATTAAATTTGTGAGAGAACTTGGGCCGGCCCAGCCACCAGTCTACAGCTGTGCCATTTTCCAGGGAATAAAATAAGGACGCGTTGTAATCCATCAGGGCAACAGAGTACTGATTGAGAACTTTAACCGTAATTGAAAGCGATAGTAAAGTAGCTAGAAGTATCATTTATAATGATCAGATTGTCTTGCCCGGCCGACTAGATAAATCTTTCAGTGGCTCAAAAGTTTGACCCCGTTGAATTCTGAACATTCAAACTCATGCAGGACAATCGCTAATTGCTAATTTTCTCATTCCCACTTAAAAGCTATGGGGTTATAGGAGAAGTATCTTAACCCAAAGGAAGAGTCAGGAATTTGATGGGAATCGGGTTCGCCTCCAGTCCAGTAGCCTCCTTCCAGTGTACTGTCCAGTTTGTGTTTTGTGGGTCAATTTTGGGCCCACGTCGATAATCGGAACCGTTCATCATGTAGATCTCGTCGAGACGAGCCACCACACCAGAAATCAAGTCCATTGGATATGTATTGATACCAATGATAGATACACATTTATTTGATAAAGGAGAAAATGTTCTTTCCGGATCAATTGGACAAGGAGGGCTGTCCGGACAGCTCCCGTGTGGGCCCCTTTCGTGCATTTTTTTGAAAAATCCGAATCGTGCATCTTGTAGGGCCCGCAAAATAATGTATCTACAATAAAAATCAGCTTGTCCGGACATCGATAGGTTTGTCAAAAGTTGAGTTTTTACACAGATAAATGGACGACCGTGATCTGTCAACTATTTTTAAAGTTAAACTGTTCACAGTCGTCCATTTTTTCGTGTAAAAACTCAACTTTTGACATAACTATCGATGTCCGGACAAGCTGGTTTTTAAACTGTTCACAATCGTCCATTTTTTCGTGTAAAAACTCAACTTTTGACATACCTATCGATGTCCGGACAAGCTGATTTTTTGCGTAGATACATTATTTTGTGGGTTCTACAAGATGCACGGTTCGGATTTTTCAAAAAAACATGTGAAGGGGGGCCGACAAGGGGCTGTCCGGACAACCCCCTTGTCCGGTTCATCCAGACAGAACTTTCACTCTTGATAAAATGGTGTTGGGCACACTGAATATAAACCCGTTGGTAGCAAGTTTATATGTTCCGATCAGGTAACAATACATATCCAATGGACTTCATTTTTGGTGTGGTGGCTCGTCTCGACGAGATCTACATGATGAACGGTTCCGATTATCGACGTGAGCCTGAAATGAGCCCACAAAATGCGAACTGGACAGTACACTGGAGGGAGGCTACTGGACTGGAGGTGAACCCATGGGAATCTACTTGCATTAGTTTTGTACGCAAGTTGGTTTGATAAACAATAAACCAAACCAAACAACTTTAAGTTTTAATCAATTGGAATTGATTACATAAATTTGTCATCTCAAATTCATGTCATAAAGATCTAATGTGATTTTTTACATGCTGTTGTCGGCTACTTAACATAGAACCCCCCCTCCTTTTTGTTGGATTTAGGACCGCTTGTGTGAAATATACTCCTATGACTCAGGCCTCGTTTCTACTAACAAAATCACTAAAAACTTTAACGCATTTTACTATTTCGTTTCCACTAACAAAAAAAATTTTCAGCATTTTACCATCTCGTTTCCACTAACAAAAAAGTTGTCAACAAATACTGTTTTTGCTACAGTAACTCTACTCGCAAACCATCAACAACTTATTCACCATGATATTTCTCAACAACTTATTCACTACCGAAAACACTTAACAACTTCTCGACCACAATTAAAAATTTACAATTGTAAATTTTTTACTACCGAAAATACCCTTCAATGCATGACTCACGCAACACGAAGTTGTCCGAGACACCTTGCATTTTAGTTTAGTGGAGTAAAAAAGAAGCGTAGGCAGGAGAGGGCGTCTCGTACGTTTTCCAGCTATATATAGTGCTCCAGGTGACTTGAGGAGTTACTTCAAGGGACTCTCTCTCTCTCTCCCTCCCTCCCTCCCTCTCTCTCTCCCTCCCTCCGACACTTGTTCTATCTGAATAACAACATATTGTATTCTATACCGAACTTGAATCTTTTGGCTAAACCAAGAGAGATTGTGTGAGTAAAATATGGTTGCACCTTTATCAGCATGGCCTTGGGAGAACTTGGGCCCCTTCAAGGTAAGCAAAAATCTATGACCTAACTACTCTCTCATTTCTGTTCAAAAAAAAAACTACTCTCTCATTTGATAATCATAAATTCGGAAAAAAAAAATCCCTATTCTGTCATGCCTTTCCTGTTGTAATTAGCGTACTGAAATTTTTAAACATCCGACTGTTATATTGACCAATAAATAACCAATCGAATCACTCGGATGAACAGTTCAGATTACCAATTGATTATTCGAGTTTCATTTTTGTATGTTGTTTTTCAGCGACATGGGTTTCTGATTTTTTATTTTTATTTTTTTGGGGGTACTGCAGTATTTGCTCTATGGGCCTTTCCTAGCAAAAGTGTTGTATTCAAGAATTCAGGAGGAGACCATAGAGGAGAGCTGGTGCCTTCATATTCTGATCATCTGTGCACTTAGGGCTTCAATTTATCAATACTGGACTTCTTGGAGCAACATGCTCTTCCTCACCCGAAATCGCCGGATTTTGCCGCAGGGAGTGGATTTCAAGCAGATTGACAAAGAATGGGACTGGTATTTGCTTGTTTCTGCCCTTGATTTCTACTCTCTTTTTTTTCCAATGGCAAAAATGGGTTTTTGTTTTATTTATACTGATATTGCTTTCGGATTTCGGTTTCTTGTTTTCGAATTGACGGGGATATTTTCTGATTTCTTGTTAACTTTTTGTTGTTTTTAACTAGGGGAGTGATTTTCGCGCTTTTTAAATTGTTAACCACAATTCCAAAAAGGGGGTCGAATAATGGAATTGATTTCGAGAGTTGGAAAATCAGTTTCTTTTAATTAATAAGTAAAATTAACAGGAATTAAGATTTTTTTATTTTTTTATTCAATTTTGCAATATTTTTTTTTTGAATAGCTCTTCAATTTTGAACCTTTACAGCTTGTTTGGATGCTTGATTTGGAGCCCTGGCCCCACATAAATCAAGTGTTTGGGAAGAAAAAAACACAGGTGGATTTGGCTCTCCCGGATTTACAATCCACCTGCGGCCCGGATTACCAACGATAGGGGTACCCCCGTCGTTGGCAAATCCACCCTGAGCTGGATATGTGAATGACGAGCTTGCCCTTGCTCTGTCTGTGATCACAGAGAGAGAGAGGAGGATATGTTAATGCCTAATCATATAATTATATTGCAATTATTGTAATATAAATATTAAATTTATATACAAGGGCAGTTAAGTCATTTGACATCTTATCCTATTATATCCACCATCCAAATCCCTCTTCTTAAAAAATCATCCAAACACTGGATTATAAATCCACCATTCTTAGGAGGTGGGTCCATCCTTCTTACATATCCACCCAAAATCAAATCCTTCATCCAAACGGACCGTTAGTTTCTTAATGAAATGGGTTTTATTAACCTAGGTGTTAGGCTTGTCCAGCCCTAAAACAGTACTAAAACTGAAGTTTTTATTGTTTTCTCTTTTAAGTTTTAGGTTCCAGCTGGTCGCCTATTCAGGGCTATCATTTCTTGTTCTAACGGCAGATTTGGTCCGCATGAATTAGTCGAGATGTCCGTTAAGTTAGATTGGACTCTTCGAATCATTAAGAAACTTTTCCTTTTCCCTCGTAAACGGGTTTTTATTTTTTTATTTTTTTTCTGAAATTTACTTTAATATTTATTGGTTCTTCTTCCATTTTATTCAACAATTACAGGGACAACTTCTTGATTCTCCAAGCCCTACTGGCATCCATGGCCTTGTACATTTTTCCATCACTTTCCAGTCTTCCTCTGTGGAATTCAGGAGGATTTATCGCAGTAATATTACTTCACGTGGGTGTCTCAGAGCCCTTGTACTACTGGATTCATAAATGTTTCCATGGAAATTATCTTCTCACCCATTACCATTCACTCCACCATTCCTCACCAGTCCCCCAGGCTTTTACAGGTAAAACTCTGAAAACTTTCTGTACGATGTATTTATAGGCTTTAGGTTGAGTTCCAAAAAGTTAGTTTTGTCCTCGTTCAAATTTTTTTTCTCGTTTGTTAATTTTGCATCTAAATTTTATAAATTATTGATTTGTCTCGATGAGACGAATCTAAAAACCCAAAAATTTTAACTTTTACCAAAATATTTCAAGAAATATCTACTTTTAAGTTAAAAAGTGCCACTTTTTGCACTTTTTTAACTTAAAAGTTGATATTTTCAAAAATACTTGAGTAAAAGTATTTTTTTTTAATAAATTTCCCGACTTCTCTTGTCGAGATGTTTCAATAATCCACGAAAGTTTGGCGCTAAACTAACGAAAGTGCTTTTTTTTTTTGAATAAGGTCAAATTTTTTAAAAAGTCCTAAAAGTTAATTAGGACTCAACCTTATACATGTATGAAAAATGCTAATAAGAGTCCAATAGACTGTCAATGTGGTAGTAAAAGAATCACAATTTGTAATGTGTTAAAGTGTCTCGAAAAGTGTTAAAAATGCTTCGAAAATTGTATTTATTTAGTAATATTGAAAATATATTGTCAATAGAATATCCGTATTCAAAATAAAAGTGTTGCTTCAAAATCATGTTGGCATAAACTGGGATTCGGATAAAAAAAAAAAAACTGGGATTCGGCTTTCTGGAAATTGAAGGTTGGCGTAAATATAGATACTTAGATTAGACGATCGGTATTATTGTTCTTTACTAATAATATATATTTTGTTTATTTGTTCGAATGTTTTTTTTAAATTAATCATTCTTGAGCACGAATGGGTACGCAAACAAATTAACTTTTGTGCTATTTTAGCCACACCATGAACATATTGTAGATATGCCAAACACAGCCTTATTATTAACTGAATCGGTGCACAGAAACCGAGTCTACTTATCAACCACCAAGGCATTATTGATTTATTAATTGGTGTGTTTATATATATCTAAGCATTGGTCCCAGATATAAATGCCTGAGATGGCAATGGCTTTATGAGTACAAATCATGGTAGAAATTAAAAAAAAGGGTGGGGTGCTGGCGCAGGTGGCCCAGCACTAAACCCCGAATGCATGAGGTCGGCGGTTCAAACCCCACCTCTTCCCCTTCCTCCAACACTAATCTCTAACAGCTACTAATATTCTCCTAAACTATGGCAAAAAAAAAAGTGAAAATTTGGATGGAGTCAGGAAGAAATATTATTTATTTATTTCGAGACAATGGCTTATTTTCTTTTTCAGTTTTGGTCAAAATATTTTCCTTCTGGAATTTCTATCGGTGAGAGAAATTTTGTTTCCTATTTGTCTTTCGACGAGAAGAGTACAAAAAATATGAACAAAAGCTAAAAGATACCCTTCTAATCAAACAAAAAACAAGACTAAGGCCTCATTCCGCTAAAATAAGTACTTATTTTTTGAAATAAAAGTGATGCATGTTGTAGAGCGAGAAATAAACACTTAAGAAATACTCCAAGAACCTTAGAGGAACGGGGCCTAAAAAAATCATGCCAAACCTTAATGGATCGATCAACGTATGAATACTAATCACTAGTCAATTTTTTTTGTTGTTTATGAACAATTAATTTGCAGCTGGCAATGCAACATTTTTGGAGCATCTAATTCTGAGTGCAGTGATTGGGCTACCAGTGATGGGGACTTGTCTGCTTGGATGTGGATCAATAGCCACTGTCTATGGCTATCTGTTGATCTTTGATTTTCTAAGGTGTTTGGGACACTGCAATGTGGAAGTTGTTCCCCATCACTGGTTTGAAAAGCTTCCTCTGCTCAAGTATCTGCTCTATACCCCAACGTAAGTAATCACTCGTCTTGAAAAAAAAGTTTATACAATCTTCTACCAATTATAATTAAAGAACCGCTTGCTGATTAATGCCGAAACTTATATTATATTGCTCTAAATTCTTAAGTTACATAAGTTAGGAATATAACCACATTTTAAATAAGGAAATTGATATTCGCGCTCCACTTTTTACTGATGGCGCTCCACTTTGTTCATGATTAAAATTGGAGCGCCATCAGTAAAAAGTAGAGCGCGAAAATCAGTTTCCTTTAAATAATCCACATATATATGTCTAGCCATAACCTTCAAATTCTCAGAATATCAAAGAACGTTGAGGAACTTTGATAGCCTGTAATAATTGGATGTTGGTTTTTTATTGCATTCTCAACTAATAATTTGGTGGGATGTTTTGACAGGTACCACAGCCTCCATCACACAGAGATGGGGACCAATTTTTGCCTTTTTATGCCCCTGTTTGATGCCTTGGGCAATACCATGAACACCAAGTCATGGGAGCTACATAAGAATATAAGTTCCAATTCAGGTATTTATCCCTGTAGTTGAACTAAAGTTTCTAATTTTTGAATTAAACACATATGTGACATATCAAATACATCATATACCCAAAAAAAAGTGGAGCAGGCGTGGCCCCAGCCAACCCAAACATAGGTCCGCGTATTAGTTATCTACTTAGTTTGAGAATGTGATTTCAGTTTGATATGTTATCAAAAATACCATTTCTATTCCGCCTCACTCCAAACCTAAGAATTATGGTAATACATGATCATATATTTCTATTTCCCTCAAGAGTATCTCATTTCGTGGCACAAAATTGTATAGATTGATCAGGGCTCTAAATTGCAGTATTGGAAAACGTAACAGTATCAGTGATACAGTCAGATATCAGCTGATATTAGGCCATATCGACAGTGATTAACAGTATCGGTCCAAAATCCCGTTACATGAGGGTTGAGCCCTTCTTAGAAACCCTGAAATTGAGCGCTGTGAATGCATGATGCAGGAACGAATAAGAGGGTCCCAGACTTTGTGTTCTTGGCCCACGTGGTGGACATAATGTCGGCCATGCACAGCCCGTTCGTGCTCCGATCGTTCGGGTCGACGCCGTTCACAACCAGGCTGTTCTTGCTCCCGATGTGGCCCTTTACTTTCGGAGTGATGCTAGTCATGTGGGCAAGGTCTAAGACCTTCTTGTTCTCTTTCTATAACCTTAGAGGCCGCTTGCACCAGACTTGGGTCGTCCCTCGCTTTGGTTTTCAGGTATCTTTTCCCTTTCCCTTTCTTTTGTTTCTTTTTTTTTTGGATTTGGATTTTCTCCGGTCCAGATAACTTGGAATGTCTCATCCTAATCTAGTCCAAATTAAGGACCGAAGAAGGGCTATTGAATCCAAATAATACGGTCTTATCCGACTTGAATAATGATCTCTGTGATTTAATTTCTTCATTTTTTTTATTTTTATGATTTGCAGTATTTCTTGCCATTTGCCACAGACGGCATCAACAAGCACATTGAGGAGGCTATTCTTAGAGCTGATAGATTGGGCGTCAAAGTCCTCAGCCTTGCTGCTTTAAACAAGGTCTCTCTCTCTCTCTCTCTTCATGGCCCACACTACATATTCATTGGGAATAGCCATCACCACTAGTAGAAAGATGGGTATTGCGTGGTCCTGTAACGCCACCAGTCTGGTTGTCTTGGTCTTGAGATTGTACGGAAGGTATTTGGACACTACGTGACGGTACCTCAAGACCACTGAATACTTACTTAATCACAAGGCTATTAGGTGCACCCCTTAGGCCAAAGGCCTCCCGGCAACAAAACATTTACCCTATTTGATGGTTAATTTACTACAGGATGTGCCATATACGTGTCCTATTGGAACAAAATTCAAAATGTTTAATTTACGATTTCTATACGTACCAAATTTTGTTTGATAAATGTTACGAGGGCGGTGAGGCAGTGGTTCTAAGAACCCCAAGTGAACAAATCGGTTTTTTTTTTTTTTTTTTTGAATTCTATGAAATAAGGTTGATGTTCAAAGTACACATTTCGATAATGTGGCGGTTGTAGGGGCATTAATTTTGAGCTAGAGTATGGCTCGTTAGTGGTACGTTCTGTTTGGCACATTTGCCATGTTCAATAAAAGTCCTTTAATTATTATTGTTGTGGACTGGTCACTAGTCAGTCTAGCTAGACGTACACCATTACATATATTGACTCATCAGTAATTTGGTTGGCCCCTTCATTTCTCAGCTGTCATAAAAGAATTAAACATGGTGAGAGACCAGTTTTATATTTCTTCTTTTTTTTTTTTTGGAATTTTAGAGCAAGTATCTATGTTTTTTTTTTAAAACTATTAAATGACAAAGAAAAAGGTGGAATTTCCACTTCATGTACTATTTGAGTACTGCTTAGGGAAGAAAACGGTAGCTCATAGACTAGAACAGACAGACCCTGCTACATTGTGTTATCTCTTCAACCGGATCAACAAAGGTGAGATGCTCGGTTTAGTGGTAGTATTGTTTTTGTCATTTCTTCTTGTTATGGAAAAATTAAAAAGAAATAGTCGCAAAGCCTGTATTCTTGGATTTGATAATTGACACCAGCGTGCTTTCATTTCATGTATTGATGTACTCGACTTTGCTCCGGCTTTATTTAGACCTCTCGGTAATAGACGGCAGAATTGATTTTCCAAATAAGTTTGTTCTTTGGGCTGAATACCAAATCATCGAAAAATTCAAAAGAAAAAGGTGATTGTTTTCGAAAGAAAAACTGTGAAAAAAACTCACCTTTCTATTTTCACGAGAAAATATACGAAATTTGGAAAATCAAAAACATCATTTCAGTGTCTCAGGAAAAAAGAAAGGGGGGTTTAGTTACTAAAAGGTCGTCAAAACAGTGGTCTCAATTAATAGAACATGGCGATGAGGCGCAATGTACTTGATTTGGAGGAAACAAATGTTTTAGACTGACGGTGTAAATAATTTAATCTCTTTGATATTACATGGAAAACCCACCAACCTTACCAATCATCACACAAATTTACACACTTTCTACACATATTAATTGCATTTCTTGAATAACTAATCATTTTAATTTTTCTAATAATGTAGAATGAAGCACTGAATGGAGGTGGAACTCTCTTTGTGAACAAGCATCCAAACCTGAAAGTTCGAGTCGTCCATGGGAACACATTGACTGCGGCAGTTATCCTTAACGAAATCCCTGTGGAAGTTAAGGAGGTTTTCTTAACAGGAGCAACCTCAAAGCTTGGAAGAGCAATTGCCCTTTACCTCTGCAGGAAAAGAGTTCGAGTCCTCGTAAGTGTTATTTTATGTATAACAATTCTAAGAACCTTGAACAATTACCTCGAACATGCCCCGAAAAGAGAAATCAATGGTTCAGGTCCAGATGAGTTCTCTTTCCTGGGCTTTTTTGGGGTAATATGTCAGGGTATGTAGCATCGCTCTATTATGTAACTCCCTCGATCATCTGCATACCTGTTTTAAAAATATTAGACTCGACCAAATAGAGAAATGCTAGAAACAATACTACTTTAAAAATACAACGCCAGACGTAACTGCATCCAGAGTCGTTCGATGCACGTGAGCCCTCATATATTTGACTACTCCGAACATAGTTATGTAAGTGGGAGTCCTAGTACATGTTATGTGACTCCCTAATATGCCTATCTACGTTGAATTTTTTTTTTGAACGGCGTATTTTGAAAATATTTTTACTCGGTCAAATATTGGTTTTTCGATAATTTTGAAAAATACTCATCCAATTTTAGCGTTTGGTGTTTGATTAAAATCCGAATCGGGTAAAAAAAAAAAAAGTTTACTTCGTGGATACCTGTTTCTAGATTATCCATTCATATAATCAGCTTGTATCGATACTTCTAGCCATGTAAGTGTCCCATACGCATTTTTTTCCCCCTCCACTTAAATATGGAAATTGTTGTGGTTCTAATGGGTGGAGGAACATTGCAGATGTTAACTCTTTCAACTGAGAGGTTTCAAAAGGTTCAGAAAGAAGCCCCAACAGAGTTTCAAAAGTACCTTGTCCAAGTGACCAAGTATCATGCAGCCCAAAACTGCAAGGTATATATATAGCTAGCTATTATTCACAAGATCCCTATGCAATATGATTGCACATGATAATATAGACTACTTCTATATAAACTTCATATTCGAAATGATATGACGATAAAATTTTACCGTTTTAAACGAAAATTGAGGCGTGTTTTGATTTATTTTTGGGTCCAAGTTTATGCGTAGGAATTTTGTTTTATGATATCACCGTGGTTCAAAATGTAATTGAGGTTGGGTAATTGGGTTGTTAACAAGGTTTTTTCTGTATCCAACCCAATGCACTGGTTGATTCCATCATTCATTAGCGAATGCTCAATTAACATCGGATCAAAACTCTGTATGAATTGACGGAACACTTGAATCAGACTCGTTTTATTGTTTTGGAAAATGTTATGTAGGCATGGATAGTTGGCAAGTGGATAACACCAAGAGAGCAAAGCTGGGCTCCAACTGGGACCCATTTCCACCAGTTTGTGGTCCCACCAATATTTTCCTTCAGAAGAGACTGCACATATGGTGATCTTGCAGCCATGAGGTTACCTGATGATGTGGAAGGGCTTGGATCTTGTGAGGTATATTTTTAGCCCATTTTACTTTTTAATACTACTTCCGTCTCAATTTGTTTGTTCATTGTAAATCCTCGTATCAATTTTAATACAACTTGTCTGGCTGACAGATTTAATATCGTATTTTGAAATTTTTTGATGAAAAGAACCCATTTTCCGAAATAACGGAACAGTTCTTTTCAAATTCTCGAAAATCATTCGGTCCGAAAAGTAAATGCCGTATGAAAATAATGATCAGTGTTATTGTTTGTTTTCTTAATTTTTCTACTGCATTTGTTGGAACAGTACACAATGGAGAGAGGGGTAGTCCATGCATGCCATGCAGGTGGTGTGGTTCATCGGCTAGAAGGTTGGACTCACCATGAAGTTGGCGCGATCGACGTCGACCGGATCGATTTAGTGTGGAAAGCTGCCCTAAAGCATGGTCTAAAGCCAGTGAAATTAAGCACCAAAAAAGAAAAGGAAAAGTAGAAGAAGAAGAAGAAGAAGAAGAAAAAGGAGGAGGAGGAGGAAGATAAAATACTGCGCAACCTTCTCTTTTGTTTTCTTCTTTTTTGTTTCGCTTTTTATTTATTTATTAATCTTTGAAGAAGAACATAATTGTTTTGCTATTTTTTGTTTTTACAATTTCTACAAAAAAAATGTTTTTGTTATTGATGACCGAATTAATTTGCTTCAGTTACTGCTCACATGAATTAGTGAGTTTCATATATTGGAAAGAAATGGAAGAAGATACCGTGCATATATCACGTTTTAAAGGTTTTATTTAGTACTTTCCCAACATTTGCTATGTCTAAACTGCAAGGGGGGGAAAAGAAAGAAGGAAAAAAAAAAAAAAACTTAATCCTATTTCGAGCAGAAGCTAATTAATATAAAATGCAGAAATTATCACAAATATAGTTTTATTGTTACCTCAACGGGTCAAAAAAAAACTAGCTATTTTGAAAAAAATTCTTGAATCACTCTAACTTTAAACTAGATCGAAACCTATTTTATAACGTTAAAGAGTGTACTCAAAGTCCTAAAAGAGGTTTTAAATTGATGTAGCTGCTTATTTTTCAGAATGTGATGATCGGCTCAGAGGAGGTAGTGGATTTAATCAAGTACAGGGTGGCCATGTGGATGAAAGTTAAATTTGATATTAAGGTGTATTCGATCGAGGAGTTCAAAAGGTTTTTAGATGGTATTCGATTGTTAAAACTGTAATTTTTGAGGTGTACTCATCCAATCTCCTGCTGGATGAGATTTGCTTCTGTTTTCTTTTGCTAAGTTGAGCTATTTTGCTCCCGAGCTTTTCATCTCGATGTACCCTTTCGAGTTCTAATAAAATTTCCTTCTGCGGAGCAAAAAAACAAAAGAGTTGATGTAGCTGCCCATTAATTCCTTTAATTAGGAATATTGACACAAGTACACCAAAATAGGCCCCAGGGGTAGTGCAGTTGGTTGATCGGCCAGGACGGAAGGGCTTACCACCCGAGGTTCCAGGTTCGACTCTCATACAATGCGAAAAGTCCTTTGGGCCATCCCATGCGTAAAAACCCTTTGGGTTAGCAAAGGCTGGTGGGGGGCTGGAGAGATTAGTTCTGTGGTGCGCGCAAGCTGACCCGGGAACCACTCTTCATTACAAAAAAGAAAGAAAGAAAAGAAAGTACAACAAAATGGATTTATATGGTTTTCTTTCCATTGGTGAATGAATGGTCTGATCAACAAAAATTCAACTACTGATTGAATTCTAGTACTGGGTTGATGCCTTATATATGTTTAATGCTTAATTAATTAATTGGTGTCAAATGTGGACGGCCTTCAATGCAAAGTTTTAGAGTTTAATTGCGTGATAGAGATATTCTTGTTTAGCCGAAATAGTGATTTGGACCATTCTTGGCTTTTCTCTTCTTTCGTCTTTCAAATGTGCTTTCACGCATTAAAATTTCGAAACAAAATCTATGAACGGGATCGGTGGTGATTTCAACACTGCAGCTGTTTCTTTTAGCTTTTCCTTCATTTTTTTTTTTGGAAATGATTTTGTCACTCTCTTTTTTGTTAATGTCACTCCCCTGCAAGTATATTTTTGCGCCAAAAATACACTTACAGGAGAGTGGCGTTAACAGAAAAAGGGAGTTACAAAATTAGCAGCCTTTTTTCATGGTATTATTTTTCTTATCTTTTCTTCGGATCTCTTTGGGTCCTTTAATCTATTCAGGCCTATGGGTCGTGTATCTTTTATCTGCCCATCTGGTTTTATCAATATGAGCCAGTGGTGGGACTAGCAATATTTTCTCATGGTGCGACTGCTCGAGCAAAGAGGTTTAGAGCAAGTTTATCAATAAAAAGGTAAAAAACCTTGTGAACAGTGCATATTTTTTATTTTACCTACTCATATTTCTTTTAACACTACACCAACACTATCTATTTAACCTATCCTCTATTAAAATATACTTTTTTCTTTCTCAAACAATACAACAATGTACAGTTTTTTTTTTTTTAAAAAAAAGAACCAGGAAGAGAGAGGGACGGAGAGAGGAGAGAGAAACAAATGTTTTTTATTGCAGCAGCGTGAACAGTAGCTTCGGTAAAGGTAGCGATCCACTGTTCATAAATGCATTTTACAGCCCCTTTTACCGATTCTGCTGCAGGCCCATTTTGGGTGCTTAAATAGGTAAAATAACTAAAAAAGGTAAAATAGATGTTCTGAGCGAGCTATATATATATATATATATATATATATATATATATAGAGAGAGAGAGAGAGAGAGAGAGAGAGAGAGAGAGAGAGAGAGAGAGAGAGAGAGAGAGAGAGAGAGAGACGATTTCTTTTTTTCATTTTTTTTTACAACTCAAGTGTACAGACCGGCCACCATTCGGGCACTTCAATTAATCTTGAGATACCAATCCCACTGCCCACTTACGGAGATCCTAATTTTCTCTGTGATGAATTCTTTTTCTTTCTATTTTATTTGTAAAAGTAGTTAGTGGCCCAACCAGCCTCAATGGTCAATACACCTCCGCCCGTGTTTTAGATTAGCGAGGTGGTTAAGTTCGTTGAATTGGGTTGCGTTTTTCTAAATTTATAAGTCTGAAATTTATTTCGGTATTCTTTATATTTTGTAACTTTTCGTTTAGTTTTTGTCGTAATTTTTAGGATTAATCGTCTTGTCTCGACGAGACAGACTAGAAAAGTATAAAAATATGGACCGATGTTGAAAAAATTCAAATAAGACGACACTTGAGCTTCGAAAGACAGCTGTTTGATACCTTTTTCATCTTTAGTGGACTTTTTTTTTTCTTTCGAGATCAATTTTATACTTTTTAAACTCCTCTCGTCGAGAAGGATGATTTATAAAAAAAATCACACGAATCCAACAAAAATTCAAAAAAGACGAACAAAACACACAAAATGGAAAAATTAATTAAGTGAAAGAGAACCAAGCCTAGCATGCTTGTTGAAGTGATTGAGTTTTTTTTTTTCCTTCTAATATTGCATACATTAGTGGGGGTTAGTAAGGTCTTAGAGTTAGCACAGAAAGTGTTCAGAGATTATCCATAGTCCTAACTCTCAAAGCCTGCCCCTCACGGAACTCGAACCGAGGCCTCTACTGAGAGGACGCGGAGTCCCTACAGTGAAGCTAACTCACTGCAACTTGCAGCCCCACCAAAACGCCACCGTTTTGTTCTCGGGTGATTAATAATGCAACTTTCCCCATTCTCCCTCTCTCAAGACCCCAGCCTCCTCATCTTTCTTTTCTGCTGCAACTTTACTTCCTCCACAAGAAGAAGTACATGACAGTAGTCATACTGTAGCAGGCCGAGTTAAATGGCTCAAGCCGTACCAAACGTAATGCCGAGCCACATGACCGACGGTCCGATTTGCTCCAAGGCGCCAACCTCACGCCTCGGCCAGCCGATGGTCGAATAAAAGTGTCTTTGTCACAATTTGTCGACATATCTCGTTCGGCTCACCGACTTTTGGATAGTCGGTTATCACGTTCGGCCTTGAACGAATGTGGGGGCCAAGATCCCAGCTTACCCACGTGGGAGTGCTACAGTGCCCATGATGACGATCGTGACGTCAGCCGAACGGTTATCAGGGTAATGATGGGAATGCGTGAAGGCGCCAGCTCACCCATTAAACGGTTACAAAACCCTAAAGTGACGTGAGGGTGACGTAAGCCGACGCGTGTCGAGCATTGGCACAACCTTGAAGGCCAAGCTAAGAGTTCCCTATAAATATGCGATTATACCTTCCTGAAAGAGCTGAGGTACATTAGACAGAACCCTAAATCCCTAGTTTCTGATCCTTCATTCTTCATAGCAAGTGTTTTGATTCTTGCACCGGAGGGCCATCACAGAGAGCCTTCGGTGTGGTATTTAGTCGTGCTCTTTTTTGTAGGACACTTGAGGGTCAGGAACGAGACGTGAATCCCAGACGAAGAGGAGCGATCCATCCTAAACGGAGCCCCACACATACCCAAATAGGGACTAGAACAATTTGAGTAGAGATTTATTCTGGATCCGATTAAATATACCAAAGAAGAATCTTCTGTTTTGTATTCAGGTTCCCGAACTTGTTAACAAGACGGAACCAGGATTTTACTCTAGTAGTGGCGAAATGTATACTAAAAAAATCTAGTTGTGGCGAGACTATATAAGTTGCGCATAATTTTTTTTTACATATAATAATTGCATTTTCTAAAATTCTTGTCGTGGCGGTCGCCGCCACTAGACCCCCCCGGTCCCATCCTTGCTTGTTAACCTAAATCAAATTGAGAGTACAAACTCCATGGAAATAGGGTTGGTTTCTTGGTTCTCTCTTCTTCCAGAATTTCTAGATTATTCCTTCTCTATTGAAGTTTTTACTTAGGAGCATTTTTCCATATGTAAGATCTGATTTCGAAATTAAAGTCTTCAAAGTAAAACTTTTTTTTTACTTCTTTCAATATCAGCCCAATTCAAAAATTAAGTCTTCAAGGTAAAATTCTTAGCTTGATTACCAAAATTGATTAGAGATCTTTGTATTTTATTTCTTGGAGAGAAGAAAACAAAGTGGGAGAGAGAGAGAAGAGTCGGGTATAGAGAGAATACAGACAAAGAGGGAGAGAAGGGGGTTCACGTGTGTTTTACCCAAAAACCCAAAACGGTGGGCCGGTGGCGTTTTGGTGGGGCTGCAACTCCACGTCATAGGGGAAAAGAGACAACCAACTGCACTAACAGATGGTTTTTCAAAGTGATTGAGGTGCCGTTCTGCTTTCTTTTTAAACCTTCTTTTCTAAAAAAAAGCTAATTTCAAGCACAAATATAATGAAAATGAAAAATATTTTTTACATTTTTTTTGCACCGTTTAAAATATCTCAATGAGATCTATTAAATAAGATCCATATTAGTAGAAAAATTATTTACGTAAACACATGATTTTTAACTTGAAATTACCTTCATTTTTTAAAAGTTTATTTTTCTAGAAACCGGAACACACCTTGAGTTCATGCATCTGCCTCCCTGAAATGGTACAGTTTTAGACCAAAAACAGCCGTATAATTGCATGCATGCATGTACGTACCTTTACATGACAAAATCAGATGATCATTAATGACATCTTTCAATTTAGTGGTTGAGAAGTACTAAAGATTTTTTTTTTGATAAACAAAAAAAAAGTACTAAAGATTTATGGCTAAATGGTACGTATATACTACCCTCTGTAGCTTAGTAGCTTGTACTATAATTCATGAAGAAGTTCATGCATCTATTGGAAGTTCACCGCCACAGGTTAAAGTCAGATCTCTTTATTATTAATAATGGAAAATACTTTCGGTGGTTGAGGAGTACACGTAAGACCCAATTGCTCATGGAAAATGGTACAGCTCTCAGGCGGATCAAAGATTTTATGACACCAAGGTCAAATATTTACAGCAAAAATAATTCTGTATTCGGTAAACTCAGTTGGTTCCTTGTCAACTTGTTTAGTTTGTTTGGGTCTTAGTGGCATATGATTGTCGGTAATCATAGATGCCAACTTAGTTAGTTAAAATTCATTGGAAGGCGTGTTTTTCGTTGTGATGCTGTCATGTCTTGATCCTCTTAATCTTTATAACTTCTATTCAAATTAAAAACTGATTAAAAAAAAAAAGATATATGCATTACTTGAGTTAAAAAGTAGATTGGAACAAAAATAAAAATAAAAAATATCAAGTGCTGGGTGAAACAAGTTGGGCAAGATTTTAATTTTCTAATACTACTTGTGGCAAGATATAGGGATGAGAATATAATGTCATGGGGCAAAATTACTAAAACATTAAAAAATATATGCATATCTCTGTGGAGAATGCCAATCGAGTGGGGTCAAGTGACCCCGCTTGCCTCTATGTAGATCCACCTATGCGGAGGAAAATATGTGAAAAGTGCAACGATATTGTACTAAAATATATTGATATTTGTAAAAAATTGTATTAAATTCCGTAAGATATGTATTGAAATCCGAATTTTCTTGACATTATTTGCATATTATCTCACGTCTAATAGGAGAATGTTGGCAAGATCCGTTCCTCCAATACGTTCTACTAGCTAGTACGAATGGGGTGCATAGTCAAAATGTAATGTACCTTGCATTTCTTGTCAGCTTGCCCGTACCTCAAATAATACTGGGGTCCTGAAATTAACTACAGAAAAACCTTCCAAAGACCCCAAAATTTAAAATGTTTGATATTCGTGAGATTCGAACATACGACCTCATTAAAAAACAAACACTTGTTGCTTTCTCATTCTTACTTTAGCCAAACCCGTTGGGGTTTGCATCTTCATAAACATCGTAGCATTAAATGGCTGGTTAAGATTTGAGGGTTTGTACGGCAAATGGTTTTTTTGTTTTTGTTTTTGTTTTTTATTACGAAAGGAAACATAAATATAGTACTCCCTCCGTCCCAATTTGTTTGTCCAATTGTCGAAATTCGTGTTTTTCAAAAATATACTTATATCTTACATTTTATAATGTTTTTTATGATTTTGAAGATTTTGTATAATAAAACTAATTGAGATCTATCAAACAAGATCCATATTGCATAATAAAAACATTACGAATTGAAAATTATAGATAATTCTTTGAGAGGTCAAACGCTCTCAAAAAGTCAAAAAGAGGACAAACAAACCAGGACGGAGGGAGTATCATTAAACATCACACGGTCACATTTAGAGATTTTAATTACAACTTGCCTTGGTACCTTGGCCACAACTTGGTTTTTTTAATTTGATAGAGACATCTAAATTTCCAATTTGAACAGTCACGAGTTTTTTTTTTTTTCTATTTTTTGCAAGTGCTCATTATTCTTTTTTGGGTTTAATGAGTTGATCAATTTAGTCTCCATAATACTTTTTTGTATAATTGGGTGTCTGGACCAGTTTATGCACATGTCTGCTCCTTTTTATATGCTTTTATTTAAGACTCCCAACATAAGGCACTGAAAAGCCAATAGGTGGTGGTGTTCAACATGTTAAGGCTGGGTTTTGCCTGTTGTCCAAATGGACTAAACAAGCTAAAACCCACAAAAATATGAATTTTCGAGACTTGTCATTCTTCTCACATACATCAATTAAAAGTACTGCATAGCGGAAACAACTTGTCTAAATTCCTAAAACTAATAGACAAACATTTTAGAGGAAAAATCTTACTCCATCCGTCTCTTTTTAAGTGTTCTGCTTCGTAACTCCAATTTATTAAGGAGACAATCATTACACATTTCATATCAACTTTTATCTCAACTTTCCCTACTTACTCTCTATAGAGACATCATCATTACACTTTTACTCACTAACATTTCAAAAAGGAATCTACTTTTAGGGGCAAAATAGAAAATGCACCAATTTTTACTCATTAACTTTACAAAAATGGACACTTATTAAGGGACAGCCCAAAATGAAATACTGGACTCTAAAAAAGGGACGGAGTGAGTAACTAAAATAAAGCCAGTTTTTGCAATGAGTTATGAGGCGCTTTGTAATTTGAAAACAACTTTCCATTTTGACTTCCTATTTTGATGGATCCAACTTTTCTCTATTCCCTCTAATGTCTTTGATGGGCCATGTCATGGCCCCTATCAAAGGGCTTTTCGATGATTCAAATAATCTATATATTGACTCTCAATGTCTTAACAGTTTATTCAAAAAAAATCAACTTAATCGGACGTTAATATGCCAATCTTATTTTTCTTTGCTGATGCCATCTTATTCAAAAAAAATTAAATTTAAAAGACAAAATAGTCTTCACCATCTATTTTTTACGAATAGAAATGTTATTCAAGCGAGCCCTTTATCGATGTACGAACACTTTAAATCTATCCCAGAATGATTTAACATACAGAAATCTTCAAAATGAACATCTTAAATTGTCAAATTAAAACTTGTACTAGGCCCATAAACAAAATCTTTTGGATAGTCTAGTCTACCCTTATAAAGCCTAAACAAGGCCTTGAAGTTCTGCCCAACTCAATTTAGTGGATATCCAGATTAGTTGGCCCATTGGCCATTGTGGGTAACAAACCTGGGCTGATAGAACTGGTCTTAATAAAACTGCGTCTCTAAACATTTGGGCTGTTCTGGCCCATTTTATTATTTTAATCATCATTTGGCCCATTTACTTTGTCCCCGGAATCTCAATGACAAGCAATACTACAGACATCGCATTTTATACTCCATAGTGACAAGTGTAATGGGCCCCATCCAAACTTTTGTGGAGACCGCCACATTTGTCGCTATGGAGTATAAAATGCGGTGTCACTAGAATTTTCATTCTCGACCGTTTCTTTATGGTTTTGGTGCACATTCTACGACCCCATTTTGCTAAGAATTTTTTCTTTTAGAACATTTTGTCGTTATTCAAAAAAAAAAATCGTGATTGCTCGTTTTACGCTAAACTTTTGTGAATTATTGATTCGTCTCGGATTTTTATCTAAATATTTTGGAAAATAACCACTTTTAAGTAAAAAAAAAGTTGACTTTTTGACTCTTTTTTTTTTACTTAAAAGTGGTTATTTTCCAAAATATTTGGGTGAAAATAAAAATGTCGTCTACATAGACTTATATCTCTTGGTGCATCATATCATGGAATAGGGTTGTCATGGAGACGAATCAAAGAGTCAAGAAAATTTAGGATAAAACTAAGATAAAAAAAGAAGTCCTAAAAGTTCTTTTAGTGCTTAGTGAAATGGGGTCTACAATGTGGGAAGAACTCAACTGTGGGTATCGATCGGAAATACTTTTTTTTTTTGATCCGCGATCGGAAATACTTGGTACACACCATATTTGCACTGATTCAAATATACCTTTCTCACATGGATGATGCTATGGTGTCTCCGGTCAGGGGACACCGTAATTTTTAACATAACTTCACCATTATGAGCATAACTAAAACCCATTACAAGTATAACAAAATCCAAATAAGGCATAACCAAGGAATATTCAAAAAATCAACCAAGGCATAACCAAACCCAATCAAGACATAACAAACATGTTATGCCTTGTTATGTCAAAAGTTACGGTGTCCCCAAAATGACCGGGGACACCGAAGTCATTCCCTTCTCACATATATACAAACCCCTAAAAAATATGACAAAGTGCTTTAGGTGCCAAAAAAAAATTACGCCAAAATTATTCCGAATTCAAAAATCAATAGTCTAGATTCACTTTCTAACTCATCGGATTCAAATTCGGAGTAAATTCGGGGTAAGTTTTCACCCCTGAACACGCCTCACAAATCACAAGACACACAACCGCTTGTCACCTGTTCCCACAAGCTTCGAAAATCCCAACCACGGAAAACTCTGCACGTTGTGTTCTTCTCCATCTTCCACCTGTGAACACTTGACACTATCCGTATTCGGGAAAAAAAACACAAACTTTACCAATTTCCCATATGAAACTGGGTAGCCTATTGTTTTGTGCTCAATATTGTGGGTTTCAATCAAAGGATCAATGGACAAGAGAGGGGCCTCGTCTCTAGGAGTTCACCAGAGAAAAATCAAGAAACATAGCAGGAAGAAGAAACTGTTCAAGAAAATATTTGATTATCTCAAATCAGATTCTTTCTTGTTTGCCCCCTTGGTTTCTTCTCAACCCTCTGTCCCACCAACAAAGACCCTTCCTACCGCTACTGCGGGTAACGATTTGTTTGTATTGTTGGTTTTTTCATGCATATTCACAAGTTTCTCTATTGGGTTTTTGATTTTTTCTCAAAGATTAATGCAACGCCGTATTAACTTCCCAACCGTCTCTGTCGGTGACCATATCTTGGATACCATGTGATGTGTTATCGTTCATTTACATGGCTCTGTATTTGGTTGGTTTTGTGTCCTTGACACACCTTGTTAATGGGATTGAAAATTGATTCAATTGAATGTTTTCTGTTGTTAGGAGTTGAGATAATGAAACCCCATGAGGATGAAAACAAGAAATTGGTTGACAAGGTTGGGGATTACCTGAAATCTGATTCTTACCTGTATGCCCCCTTGATTGGTCCTCAACCATCACATGGTGTTGATGCTAACATTGCTGGTCCCCATTCAGGTATTCAATGTTAGTCTAATTCAACGTTGCATATAAGTTTTTGGGTTTGTTTTTGGTTTGTGATGAACAGAAGTTTCTTCTTGCCATACGACACTTAGACATGGTCCGTTGCGTTTCGTTGTTCATTGGGCATCATTAGGATAATATCACTCTTCTTCATATAGTGAATCAGTGATTTAGAAGTGGCAAATGGTTTACTTACAGTGAACTTGGTCCTTATCCTTTTAGTTATCCTCATGGTTTTGTGTCACGTTATAGTCAGGGGCAGAGCGAGTATTATTATTGATTGGGCTCAAAATTGTCGTCAGGGTCCTACGCGGCATTCTTTTCTCATGTAATGGTTGACAAAATAATTTTTATCATCACAAACTTTTTGCAGATAATGAAAGGTATGGATCTCGAATATTCATTGCTAATATGTGTATTTAGGATGAGTTCACGCTATATTTTTGGTATTTTTGTTCGTCTTTTTTGAATTTTTGTAAAATTCACGTTTTATTCTTTGGATTAATCATATTCATCCGTCTCAATGTGAGGAGTTTAAAAAATAAACTATAGTGACCAAAGGCAAAAAAAAGTTCACTAAAGACGAAAAAATACCAACAGATGGTATTTTTTGTCTACAGTGTCATCTTATATGAACTTTTTTCAACTTCGGTTCACATTTTCATACTTTTCCGGTTCCTCTCGTTGAGACGAATGTTTAATCTCAAAAAATTACGATGAAAAGCTAAACAAAAATTACGAAAAGTTAGTTGTAGTAAAAAAAATACCATAGACAAAGTATATGGCTTGAACTCACCCTTAGTTTTCAAAAGACCCTGATGCTGTTGAAGTATAGCGAAGACAAATGTTTGCTAGTCCCTAATTCAAAATGTTAAGAAATAATAAGATGTCTTTTTTGATAAACACTAGCAGTTTATCTTTCAAGTATTGATCTCCGTTCAATTTAGAAGTCGGTTCCTCATAATTTACAATACAAAGAGTGAACAAATGTTTTCTTATCTTGGTGAAGTGGTTGGGGCAATTTTGTTACTTAATGGGGATTGCTTCGGGCAAAACCTACATGTTTTCCGCAAATTCGGAAAATAAACTCACCCTTAGTTTTCAAAAGACCCTGATGCTGTTGAAGTATAGTGAAGACAAATGTTTGCTAGTCCTCAAAATGTTAAGAAGATGTCTTTTTTGATAAACACTAGCAGTTTATCTTTCAAGTATTGATCTCCGTTCAATTTAGAAGTCGGTTCCTCATAATTTACAATACAAAGCGTGAACAAATGTTTTCTTATCTTGGTGAAGTGGTTGGGGCAATTTTGTTACTTAATGTGGATTGCTTCGGGCAAATACCTACATGTTTTCCGCAAATTCGGAAAATAAACTAATACCCTGTAACAACAGTGGTAATTTTGAAGTGTATCTTTTCCCCTCCGTCCTTGGTTACTGTGTGCCTAGCTTCTCGGGTTTTGGAGGGTTTTAGGCGTAGGTATCTTATATTTTCTTATGGCTTGCTCTACCATCACCTTGCTAAGCTGTTGGGGAAGTATTGAGCCTCATTTTGTGGTTAATATACTCTTAAATTAACCTTGGTCTCATTGTATTTCTTTATTTTGTGGTTAATATACTCAGATTAACCTTGGTCTCTGCAATGGTTTCCTTTCGTATTGTGTCGTACTTTACTAGTGACAAGTAGCCCTTCAAGAAATATTATTCAGTGACAAGTATCATGACCTATTGCCCCTTGCTCCCTTCAATCCTTGTCATTGGCTTTTCAGCAAGTTGGACACAGAGGTTTGTGCACCAATCTGAGAGCCACCCCAACCCATCTCCATTATGCATTCCAACCATGCTCCATTGTGAGTCCCCAAATATGGAGACTTGGATTTGAGTCTCCAACTTTGGAGAGCCATGGTGATTTGTCGAGACTCAATAGTCAATTGTCCAAAATGGAGATTTTAAAGATCCTGACGTAAACTGATATTCTAATACTAAGCATATCCTTTGTACTCTGCCGGCCTGGGGCTTCCAATCCATTGACAAGCAAAATACGAAGAGGGAACTTACTATACCTTACCTCTATGTTTTAATTTTTATCGCTTAGATTTGATGTTTATTGAATTCACACTGTTGATAATATCTCTGACATCTGAAGTTTTGAGACATAATGAATGACTTTTGACAACATAGGGATGGAAATGAGATGTGTAATTGGAGTGGGTTATGAAATAGTGAAACCTCTATAACCACTTTTCAGATGCACAATAGTATTTTGAGATGCTTTGAGGGGGTGAGAATTTAATGTTGATTTGGAGGTAAGTTTTAGAGATGAAAATGGAGAGTTTGGATTGGAATTTAGCATGAAGAGTAAATTTACTCCTCCAAACTCTTTTTTTTGATAAAGAACATTATCTTGAGTCTCCAAAACGGAGAATGGGTGGGAGTTGGGTTGGAGATTCTCTTAGTTCTCTTTGATGTGATGACACGGACACGGTGATGAGTTGAGTTTCACATATTTGGTGGTGGTGCTCTATGAGAAGCTTTGTTCCTGTTCGGAACCGGGAACACAGCCAAGCATTGGCTGCCAAGCACCCTGCCAAGCATTGAAACGGTAGCGTTTCGACCAATGAAGCAGCAGCCAAACCGAACAAGCATTGAAATGCATTGTTTTGAAAACTAGTATTGTATAAGTTCTTTGATTGGCAAACTTGTTATTTAATTTTTGATTTTTGTGGGGTCCATTACGGGTTCTACAAAGATGATTCAAAGGGTAAGTTATTCTTAAATTATTTTGTTTTAGTATTCGTAGAGCGCCCTATGAATTTTGAAACAACCTTACCAATATCGGATTGTGCTAATTTTTCCAGTATTCGTATGGAGCCTTACGAATTTTGAAACAGTCCTTACTGACATCGGATTGAGCTAATTTTTTTCAGAAAGACATAAAAAATATTTTAAGAATAACTTGCAGTTTGAATCATCTTTATAAAATCCGTAATAGGCCCACAAAAATAAAAGATATCATTAAAGAAAGGAAATAGCTACGTCGTTTTGGATCCACGCTAAGGAAATCGATTCTTTAAGGATTTTTTGGTTTTTTGGAGCCATTACTGATCCTACAAGGATGATTCAAACTGCAAGTTATTCTTAAAATACTTTTTTATGGATTTCTGGAAAAAAAATTGCACAATCCGATATTGGTAAGGGCCATTTCATTATTCATTGGGTGTTTCAGAATTCGTAAGGCGCTCTACGAATACTGAAACAAAATATTTTAAGGATAATTTGCAGCTTGAATTATCTTTGTAGGACCCGTAATGGGCGGCGGGCCCCCCAAAAATCAAAAAATAAATAACAAAAAATATTTTAAGGATAATTTGCGGCTTGAATTATACAATACTAGTTTTTTTTTTGATGATAATATACAATACAAGTTTTCAAAACGATGCATTTCAATGCTTGTTCGGTGTGGCTGCTGCTTTATTGGTCGAAACACTGCCGTTTCAATGCTTGGCAGGGTGCTTGGCAGCCAATGCTTGGCTGTGTCCCCGGTTCCTGTTCCAAACACTGGTACTTTTGGGACAGGTTTTTTTTTTTTGTAAGTTGAGTTATTAGCATGGAACATGTTGGAAAGTGTGGTTATGAATTATTTGATCCCTTATATATGTTCTCTATTCAGGATCAGTTCGGCTTCTGAAAAGGGTGACTGCGGAAGTTTCAACGAGGATAATAACTAAGAAAACCAACCTGCCTACAGAAGACACATTAAACGTAATAGGAGGAGATGAACCCTCTGAGAACACTCGTTTTAAAAACCGCCTTGCAGTTCAAAGATCTGTAGCTCATCGGGAAACACTGAAGCACGCGGTTCACCAACACTGTCGCTCATCTATTCCAGGTCAGTTGTCCTGCATTGGTTTGGTTCCCTCAATAACTAATCTGCAATTGGCCACTTGCGGCATTATAATCCTTTGTTGATAGTTTGAACATATGATTTCGTTCTGATTGAACTTTAATATAATATAACACATGCTTTCATTCCAGCTTTTGTTTGTTCACAATACATTTCCGTTAGTCTATAGTTCTTAGCTCACCCTAAGATGTTTATACCGAGAGAATAAGAGAATGCATGACGCCTGTTATTTAGTTTTCTGTGGCTTTAGTTTATTGACATGAATTTCGAGCAAATTTTTTACCTTTTGTTAAGTTGCTCAGAGATTTGGGACTCATAGGATTTCTTCCTATCAACAGGGAGTGGGATTCTTGCGACAGAGCCAAGGAAGCTTGTCGTGGAGTGAATCGCTGCTGCTTTTATAGTCACTGGTGCATCGAGGAAAATCGAGGGTGAGACTTCTGAGGTGTATATATACTGAGATGAGAGACGAAAGATATTGTCCGTGTGTTTCTAGTGTCGATTGGTGGGGGAAAAAGAAAAATATAGTTCTAACTTCAAATTGCAATTTTAACCCATATATTTAATTAATAACGTATTTACCCTGGTTATCAAAAAAAAATTTGCATTTACCCTCGCACGTATAAAAAACGTATCCGAGCGTATCCAATACGTTTCCGCGTGTATCCGAAACGTATCGGGATACCAAAAAACAATTCTAATCCGATACGGATACAATACGTGATACGGAGGCCAAAATAGAGTATCCGTGCTTCATAGGTTGTAACTGTAGTTTTTGTATGTTGTAAATGAAACTAGTTTTATACGAATCCGGATGGACTAGCTTCAAACTATTTTTATCCTTTGTCCTTTCTCTTGCTGTCACGTTTGGTGCGGGATTAACCTTCATATATGAAGTTGAGAGTAAATTGTTGTCAGCTCGTTGCTCCTGGTTTTGAGGCATTATGGTTATATAGGAATTTGAAGTTTAATAGATTGCAATTGCGACATGCAACACGATTTCAATTATAGGCCCTGTTTGATAGGAGGGATCGGATTAGATAGGATTGTGGTCAAGGGATTATTAGTGAGGGGGCTATTAGTGAATGGACTATTTGGGAGTATAGTCCCTCGTATTCCATATTTGTTTGTGCAAGGAATTAGATTGGATTGTGGTCAATTCTGTGTGTCCAATGTTTGTTTTGAATACCGCTTGATAAGGATTAATGACTCAATTATCCATATTGCCCCTAACGCAATTTATGCTAAGGGTTTTTTTTTAATTAACCAATAATTACAAAAAAAGAAATGAATGCTAAAGGGATATATATATATAAAGGAAAGATTTAGATTTGATCATGAGATAGCAAGCTCTACTTGGTTTTTTTTTTCCCCGCTCAAATCTGAAGCAAACTTCCATGATTTGTTACTCCACCATTTTGTGTTCATTGGTTGCAATCTAACTGCGGACTATTTTATTTACCAACCCACAAAAAAAATGAAGAAAAGAATTGCTATTTTTTTTATCAAATCGAAAACAAAGTAAGAAAAAAAAAAGAAGCAAAAGTTGATTAGCTAACTGCTACTCCGTATTTACCAAACCAAAAAAAAAAAAAAAGAAAGAAAAGAATTGCTATATAAAAAAAAAGAAAGAAAAAAATGCAAAAGTTGATTAGTTAATTATTATTTTATTTACCAAACCAAAAAATAAAAGAATAACTATTTTTTAATTATATCGAAAAGAAAGAACATATCGAAATTATTAGGCTTGTTTTCAAAATGTTTGCATTTTACAGAAGAAAAAAAGAGATTAATTTTGCCCTTATTCCCATTAACTTTAAGGGCAAACAAGGGGATATTTTGGTAACTTTGCCCTTAATCCCGACCTCCCTTAATCCTCCGGACTAATAGTCCCGTGTTTGTGTAGCCTTTAATCCCGAGACTAATAATCCCAACCGGATTATTAAATAGTCCAATCCTACCTCTAATCCCTCCTATCAAACAGGGCCAAAGTTCCATGCATTTTCATGTTTGAGTGCAAATTGATCTACCATTCAACCGAAATTAGTCGGAAGGTATCCTCCCCAATGGGTTTTACACTCATTTTTGGCGGCAGGAGGGGAGAGATTTCTCCCCCCGTGGGGTTTTTCTCTCTCAATCTTTTGATTTGGAGCTTTTTCTTGGGTGTTTTTGTGCACAGATTCTTCCTACCTCCTTTGTTCTGGTTATTCAAAGCTCGTTCTTTTCACTTTTTTCCCAGATCCGAAGTTCCTACTACGTGTGTGGTGGTGGATGGGTTCGGTGGTGGCTATGGTGGTGAGGCTGCGGCGGTCTTTGGTAGGGGCAGAGGCAGATGTTTTTGGATTCTCTGGTTCCGTTAGGAGCTCGATCTGGCGTTAACAGGGTGCAAGGCATGTTGATCCAGAGTCGGTTCAGCTCCTCTGGCGTTTCTCATATTTCGACGCTGGGGGCAGAGCGTCTGCAGACAGCGCCGATGTTGCTCGGCGTTTCTGTGGAGTGGTGTCTTGTTTTCTGTTAGGGTTGGGTTTGGGTTGATTTTTCTTTTTGGTCTTTTGGTTCTTTTCTTTGCTGTCTCCAGATTTCTCCCCGTTTGTCGGGTTTCTCTCATCCCTGCGTGGGTGGTTCTGTTACTTTCTGCTGTGCTCCGCCTGTTTGGAGTTGAGGGTTTAGTTGGAGTTGGGTGTAGTCTTTGGACGGAGTCCGCTCCTTTTGATTTCTTGATCCTTGATTAGGGATTGAGTTTTTTCCTGATGTTCTGTTCTCTTGATCTATAATATTACATGTTATCGTTGTGAAAAAAAAAAACGGAAGGTATCTAAAGGTTTTCTAGATGATTACAATGGGATCTCTTTGACCCAAAAGTTTTTCCCTCGACGCTTTTGTAATATTTCAAAATGGTAAAGTGGGTATGTTTTTTGCTTCAACTTGTTCACTTTGTTGTGAATAAAAAAGTGTGAGCATTATGCAATGGCATCTTGGATGGTGGTTTTGCAGCAATTAAAGGTAGTTTCCGGATTTGAGTACAAGTTGCATTTAATTAGCTCCCATAATTCACTACAAGAAAAATTACATTGGGTGATGAATGAAAATTGTCACAAATTGCATGTCTTTCGTCACAAATAATATAGGTGATGAAAAAAAATTTGTCGACTAAAGGTTGTCGAGAATTCCTACATGGTGACGAAATTTATTTTTCGTCATCTATATTGCCGAAATTTTTTTCCTCACCTATTGTGCTTTTTGACGATGAAATTTTTTGTCATCAATTATTTCTTTTCACGACGAAAAAAATTCGTCACCAATGGGTCCCATCGGTGTCGAAAATTTTCGTCACCAATATAAGAAATCGGTGACAAAATTTTTCGTTGCAAAAGACGTTTTCATATGAAAAAAAAATCCCTCTTTCTTGCTACTGCTGGGTTTCGAACCCGAGTCCCCTGAGTTTTTCGCATAAGCTTCGACTAACTGCACCACACACACTTTTCAATATATATTTTAAATATCTAATATATAACATATATGTTTAACATGAAAATATATTTTGAATGTAGTTTTGAACTTTTAAACATTAAAATTAGCAATTTTGATAAACATAAAAGTTGTAGGCATTTGAGTTATTGTTCAAACCCAATTTGAATTATCTCAATCTGAGTTCTTAGTAAAGAGTTTTGTCCGAAATACATTTAGTGACAAAGCGCAATTCATAAATTTCGTCACCAAAGGTACCCGTTTGACGACAAAATATATTTTTCGTCGTCAAAAGCGTTAAAATGGTGACGAGATTATTTTTCGTCTCCAAAGTTAAGCATTTGGTGACGAAAAAAATATTTCGCTACTAAATTGGTCCCATTTGGCGACGAAATATATTTTTTGTCGCCGAAAGTTTAGAAAATGTGACGAAATTATTTTTCGTCACCAAATGCTTAACTTTGGTGACGAAAAATAATTTTGTCACCTTTTCTAAGCTTTTGGCGACAAAAAATGTATTTCGTCGCCAAATGGGTACCTTTGGTGATGAAGATAATTTTTTCGTCGCTAAACATGTATAATTGGTGACAAAATTATTTCGTCGCGGAAGTTGTCAAAAACAGTGACGAATTTATTTTTTCGTCTCCAAATATACTCATTTAGTGACGAAATTAAATTTCGTCGCCACTTTTTCGTCACCAAATTTCATTTTTCTTGTAGTGATTGGAGTCCCATTATTGACATGAAAGGAGCTTGCTGCACATACACTGCATCTGATGCATTAGTGTAGCAATTTGACTACTTAGTGTGTTCGTTTTCAATTTTTTTTCTTCCTTCTCTGAAGTGACGTTCGGGTTTGTTCGGTTTAGGTTTTGAGAAAGATTTTTAGGTAATAGGTGGAGAAAGATAAATAGAGAAATAGGAGTAATAATTGGACAGAATACTTATTTGGGGCCATGCTGATCAGAGAGAGTGGTTTGGGTTTAATAAGAGTGCTGAGAGATAGGGTGGTTCTGAAAACCCTAACCAAATAAAGCAACATGTTGATGCATAGACCTTCTATCAGTCCTTGTATCTTCCAAATGTGTTCCTATTCTGCAGCATTCAGATTTATCCAAGGAATGTCCAAGTGCAATGTTTGACATGGTTGTTGAATAACGCATGCGTTATGCAGCATTCAGATTTATCCAAGGAATGTCCAAGTGCAATGAGTTAGTCATGGTTGTTGAATAATCGCATGCGTTATTCGTATCATGTAGGCATTCTTGTTCTTGTCAAATTGTTGTTCTGAAAATGACATTTTTTGTTGCCAAGAGGCGTTTGGCTCAATGGCATCATGGAATGCACTTAAGTGCTAGGAGGAAGAAGGTTAGGAGTTCAATTCTTATTCGAATGTGTTGATATAACTATTCTAATGATTTTTGCCAGTCAAAAAAGAAAATGAAAATGACCTTTTGTGTTTCTGTTTTCTTTTCTATCTTAGAAATTTGGCAATTGTAACTGCATTCTCATTCTCGTCATCTTTCATATGAAATGTTATAGTAGTAATTTCATTTGGTATTGATATTTGGAAGTTATAAATTCTAGATTTTGGTGTTATACGTACTTGTTTCAAGCCTTTCTCTGGATCCTGACATACAAATTCCACAATCTTGACTTACTTGAGTAATTTTGTACACTTTCGTTTGAAGAGTTGGGTGGTCAATATTCCCATTACAATTAAAGCTCTCCCTTTATTTGTGAGATTAATCATGGTGAGAGCCGGGCCTCCCACCGCGTACATGTTTGAACTAATTGCAAAGTGTATAGATCCCACACAAGTGTGTGGGGCAGGTGTGGGAAATTCGGCTCTAGTGCGCACAGGCTGGACGAGGGCAAGTCACGATCTTCCAAACATTTGTTTGCCATGTCGACTCTGAAGCCTCAATAGTTTTCTGTATAGACGATGGTCACGTTCGTCCACAAATTTGGATATTTTTTGGATATTTTTAAGATGGAGAAATTATCAAAATCACCACCAAGGTTTCTGCATATTAAAGAGTGTCCCCCCTTATGTTTGAGAAATTATTAAAACACCCCCTGTCTCATCACAAATTACACCCTTATAGTGATGTTGCCGCTGACATTTGAAAAAATCTATATGACATCATCAAATTCTTTTTACAGTGGACCACACTGTCTTTTTGTAACTTATGAAAGGCTGCAGAGGTGTGAAAATAGTCTTTCACAGACTAAAAATTTAAAAACAAGTTGGTGGGTCGTAATTAGGAATCGATAATGTCAGACACATTCCATCGAATTTCCTAACGAACGCATCACGACAAGAGAGTAATTTGTTATGAGACATGGGGTATCTTGTAATTTTCCAAATGTGAGGGCGATTTCTAATTTATAGAAACATCAGGGTGATTTTGGTAATTTACTCTTTAAAGATTTGTTTTGGAGTTTGTTGGTTTTGGACATGAGATGCAAGAAAATCAATTTGGGCAAATATGAGCTTTTTGGAAGATATTTTTGGCTATAAACTATAGCTCGACTTTTTCAATTAGAGATGGATTTCTAGTTAGATTCTTGGGGGAGCTCCCATTGGGGTTCTTTGAAGAAATTGAGGGTTCTTTGTTAGATTTTTGCTTATTAATTTATTGTTTGGTCCTCTTTGGTAGGCTTGTAGGCCTCCAACCTCTGCAAGAACTTGTGGTGTGCCCTCCGATCATTTGGAGGAACTTCGTCTTTGGTGATCTCATGAAAATCTTGTAGATTCATGGTTTGAACCCTAGTTTGGTGAGAATTGAAAAGAGAAAGTTTTGGTGAGAGGTTCCAATCGGACGTTGGTGGGAGAACTTGTATTTTGATATTTGTGAGTTTCATCTCTTTACGAGATTTTGCTTTTTCGCCATTGTAGCTTTTCGGAGCATTATTCCCTTCATATTAATCAAACTCTCTTTCGTTTGCTCGCACTGTGGAGTAGGGTTTACGTACACCTTAGTAAGCCGAACTAGATATGTTTTGGTGTCTCTTATTCGTTTTGTTTGTGATTCGGTTTATCCGTTGCCTCTTCTCATCATATGTTTTGTTCAAAAATGCTATGCGTAGATGTGTTTGGACGGTTTATATAGATTTTAAAAAAATTCTTCCAGGGAATAATTTAATTTTTCCGGAGAAAAATTTGAGCGAATTCTGACCATTTATTACAACAATTGACGGATAAAGATTAATTGTGTGTTGTGTTTTACACAACGGGTTGTTTGTTATTTTTCGTCGATTATTATGACCATCAACAATCATTGAGTTGCAATTGTGTCCACTTCAGGGCCCGCTAAACAACAGAGGAGGGAAGGTCCATGGAGCATTTCTCTGACGCTATAGCAGAGTATCAAATAATTTTTCGTTTTCATGTGATATTAAACTCGCAAGTGGGACAGAAGAGTTGGACAGAGAATCCGAGGGCCCCAAGAAGAGATGAGCCAATACACAACGCAATTCGAAAATGAGGAGGAATTTTTGGGTGTCGAGCAGCGCATCCGAGCAGTTCATTTTGGTTTTTAACGGCTCGAATTTAAAAAGAGAATGGTGGGGTGAAAAGAAAGAAATGGTTTCAATCTGGACCGCAACATACTTTTGGACTGCCCAGATGCGCTGTTCAGGCACCACATGACCACCCGACACCCAAAAATTTCTGAACAGATTACATTGAAGTTTCTGAACATTTATACTCATAGGTGATCCCAAAAAAATGCAAACTACACCACTAGACACTTGAACGCACGCTTAAACATTTTATTACTTAAAACACATACACTTGACATTTATTCTTGTATACACCTAACCACCTCGACAAGAGTGATCAGTGCTCTTGGAGTACCGTCACGTGGTGCTCAACGGGTTTCTTTCACTATGCATTTGTGTGGAAGCCGCGCGCTTGCTGAAACTCCACGCAAATGTGTGACAGAGAAGGCTTCAAGAGCAAGTAATAGTTAATAATACTCCAATCGACAAATACTCACTCTTGTCACTTCAGATCTTTTGAGTGATCAGCTGACGAATCTTCAGAATTACTACCCAGTACTCCATACAGGGAAGAAATAGTCCTGAGGGCACTCACTTGCCATTCAAGCAAGAAGATATAATTTGCAGTTTTCTGAAACAAAGTCTCAGCATTTTCCACCTGATTCCCCCCTGGGATTAGCCTTTTGAGCTGCTTGAGCTTCTTCTCCATGGCCTTTCTGCTTCTTATCATAGTAAGCCTCATCTTTCTCTTTCTTCCTCCCCTTGTTGGAGCAGAATTTGACCCCATTTTCAGACACACACACACACACAACACAGAGAGAGAGAGAGAGAGAGAGAGAGAGTTTATGAATGGATGAACATGAAGTAGCTAGGGGAGTTTATATAGCCCAATTGTGAGTCCCCACAGTTTACAACTTTCCACTCTGGTACAAAAACCACGTCAAAGCTAGTTGTTTGGTGCAAGAGATAAAATCAATCAATCGATCAAGTGGTCAATCAGTTGAAGTATCAATCAATGACTCATGCCCTAGACAAAGATGGAAGTACTCATCAGACGGGGTAAAAATGGAAGTGAAGGTACGATATATTCGAATTGAAGTACATACGTGTACATGGGAGCACTGTATTTTTCTAGTGTGAGTGCGTTTGTGTAATTGTGTGTGCAAGTGTTTGTGGTAGAAAACTCTCTTTCTCTCTCTAAAAATCTTCAAACCTTAGCCGCCAACAGCCATATTCTCCTCCTTCCCCTTCCCCCCTTCTTAGGCGGCGGGAGGGGAGGGATCCTTCTCCTCCGATCTCTCTCTGTTCTTTTCCCCCACCGTCGAACCGTCTTCTCTCTCAATCCCGCGATTGAAGTTTGAGCGTCCACTGGAAACTTTTCAACCAAATTGTTTTCCGGCGACGTTCCGGGGTTTTGGTTTCAATGGTTGCGGGTAAGATGTTGTCCACTACCGTTCTCAGCCTCCATCTTCTCAGATCTGTGACCTGACGCTGTCTACCGCGTTTGTTGGGCGACCATCTCTCAACAATGTGTTCTTATTTTGTGAAGTAGAGGTGGTGGTTACGAGTCTATCAAGATGGTTGCGAAAGAGTGGCGGTGAAAGTCTCGACGGTACTTCTTTTATTTTGTTATTTGTTTTAATAATGTCCCCTTTAGGAGGGTTTTGTCCTCCTCTGGGAAAGTTTGCCCTCCTTAGGGGGGGGGGCGGGGGGGAGGGGGGTGTTCTTGTTATTCTCTAGGGCGGTACATCTATGCGTTCATACGCTTTTTTCGTTGGAGTGTCCGATCTGTAAACTCTCAACCTGTCCTCATGGAGATCTTTTGATGAATACTACCTCTCAACTTTTGACCAAAAAAAAAGTGTTTGTGGTAATAGCATTGTTGTCGCAGTTAAATGGTAGTGGAAGTACTATCGAGCTAGATTAATTCTGTGGCCATTCAAGTAGTTAAATATGCCTTGTAATGATGTTTTTAGATTATCGTATTCTAGATTCTGCTCCCGTTTGTATTATTTCGCAATGCTAATGAGGTTTCGTACCCTAGGCTTTTGATTGACGCTTAATTATTAATGTACCTGTTTTACCAAAAAAAAATAGAATTACTATTTGTGACGGGAAAAAGACTTCAGAACAGGTGAATCGATCCTATAGGTCTAGTATGGGCCGTACCGATTGTGAATCACATGATCTAATAATCACAGGAATTATAGCATTTTTCATCATCACTGACTTCTGTGTTTTCAAGACATTAGTCGAGGTGCGTATAAATTAACCCGAACATCTTGAGATCAAAAAAATTGAAGAACCAAGAAACATAAACGTATAGGCCGAAACATTGAAATCATTTAGAAGTCGGATGTTGTTTCACGCCCATGAATTACCTCATAAACGTGGGACAGCCGAAGATGGCCCCAACTTCCCTTTTTTGATAACTCAGATCAGATGTCTCAGTTTACGTGCTCCTCGACCAAGGATTGATCAAAAGCTAGTTGCTTTGGCCAGTTCCTCAATTTGTAGGTCAATAGTCTAATCCAACTGAGATCGGCCAATATTGGACCATATCGGTCCATATAGACCTATATGTAAGTAAATAAGTGTGTTGGAGGTCTGCAATCCCGTAACGTGACGGCCGATACGATACGTAACCGCCTTGCTTTAAAACCCTGCTCTGGATTCAGTGAAGCAAAAACTTCCAAGCTTTCTTCAGTAATTACAACTACATTCAAGCACTTGTTCTTCACTTAGGCTATCTCGTAGTTTATTACTACTGTCTTCTAGTGCTGGCGAATCAATGTATATCGACAGTTAGGGTCTTTTTCAATGGCACACGGAGTACTTTGAAAGTGGCCAAGCCTAGCTAGCTAGCTCAGATAAATACAGATTCATGAAGTGTTATTATAGCATAATAATTCATTCATACAAAGTCGATCGAGAGAGAGAGAGAGTGACGTAGAATAATTCACAAGAGACTAGTTAGCGTACTAGTCCAAACGAGATAAATAACTCGTAGCCACGAGCAAACCTTGCGCACATGGAAAAGAGAGATAAACTTTGCAATATTATTGATGATAAATTGAGGCAATTAAAACGTTAGGTTTACAACCCTTTTATAGGATGGAACCCGAAACCCTAATAATAATAAGCTGAAAAAAAAAGTCTCAGAACTTGGGGTTTTTTCCTAAACTTGAAAACGGGAAAGAAAAACAATACTTTTCTAAGAAGAACAAACTAAAAAGGAATTACAATCTAAGAGTTATCAATGAAACAAAAGTTTTCTAAAACTGCAAAATAACGCAATTGAAGGCCTACACGGATGATTTAGGCCGAAGCGCGAAAATAAGTCAGCCCATTAAGTTTGGACCTATTCCGAGCTCGTCCAAATTTTATCAAATCGAATAATCTGAAATTAAGCATCGTTTAGACTTTTGAGGTTTGACACGGTCCAGCTGATCATAAAATTAAACCTTTACGTGTTCGACCAGGGGGGGGGGGGGTGGAGATATTAATGAGGCACACGTGCATCTGGTGGGGGGATTTGACAAGGTTTGCTTATGGTACTCCCATATTTCATGGGCAGGACTGTTTTTTAGGAGAATTGAAATGAAGTGTCTTTGTCTTTATTAGTTGGGAAACACGTGGCCAAGGCAAGTTCTCTCATTTACAAGGCCCAATTTCTTACTTAGATAGGGCCCCCCTTCTATCCTACATTATTGTACCAAAAGACATGGACCGGACTAATTATTTGCATTAGCATCACTGTGTAACATAACTGGCTTTTTGTTCGATGGAACAAGGCTTTGAATAACGGTGGCAGACTACGTAGCAGTAACGGCAGCGAGAGTGTCGAATGATACGTAGTGTGAATCGCATGTCGCGGGATCTGTCGATACCGGATGACCGAAAAATCGCTACGTAGCGGCTAGTACGTTACTTAGCGGCCGATATTCATACCCTTGTGATGGAATGATGGTTTCATTCCATCCTACAAAACATAGGATAAGGTTACTGTATTTGCGGATTTTTCTTTACGCCATCACCATAAGTTGAGTGCAATGAGACGAGAGAGAGAGAGAGAAGAGAAAAGAGGATTCTTGCACACACAAATAATGCAATTTCTGCCTTGTTATGTCAAAACATGTCTAATCTTCTTCTTGTCTTCTTTTTTCCTTTGAGAATTGAGATGACAGCAAGATTTTCAAGTTTTTGATAGTCTTATTATGTCAGTTCTTTCGATTCCATCTTTCCCACTCTAACACAGATTGAGAAAAGTTAGGTTTTTGAATTAATCCTGTTGCTACTTTTTTTTTTTTTTTAATCATCAAAAGAAATTTTATTAATCTTCGCGATAATACAAAGATTAAACGGACAAGGGCATCCGAAGTAAAAATTAATAACCTAAAAGGCTACCCGAGACTCGAACGTTGGCAAGATACCAACAAAAATGGGCCAAGCCCAAACCCCGAAAACACACTAAACTGCCACCCGCATCCAAAGCAGCTGCCAACAAAGAGGACGCTTCGCCGTCGCTACCGGAACCCGAAAAACTAGTTCCTGTTGCTGCCCCAAAGTTGCAAAGAAACCCCTCCATTGCTAGTCGACCCATTGTCACCGCCGTGCACCGTTGTACCACTGCTGCCTGCCAATTCGAGAGTCCGGCCGCCACGTGAGAAACCACCACCGACGCCTCTGTAACACTGCTGCAACCATGCTCCTACTTTTTTTTCTTTCATGTCAAGCGGGAGGGGGATTATATCCAAGGAGTAATAATAATAATGAAACAATAAAAGAATCTCTATCAAGATTGAGACATCACTTTGTTCCTTTACAAGTTTTGAGAAAAAAATTTACTCTCTACTCGATTTTCAATAAGTTTCTCCATCTATTTTCTATTTTTTCTTTTGGTACACGTACGATTGAGACATTATCAAATTTCAGGTCTAGAAATGCCGTACCTCTGTAAGGTCTATCCCTTAGGTTTCATAGAGTAAGCGTACTTACTTCCCAAGTACGTATGTCTTGTGCTTAGTAGCATGAAGCGGGAGCGGGTGCGGGAGAGCGGAGGCACCTGGAAGCTTCTAAGGTTGGGAGCGCCTAAGGAGCGTATATAGATTTCATATAAATACGTATATAAAGTATCTTTAAATACTTAACCATTGAAGGAAAAGTGATTACTTATGAGAATTTTCACGATCTTAAAGGGTACTTAAAGGAATGTTAGATATTTTCAATTTGTAAAACTTCTTGAGTGATAAGGTTTTCTTATTTGTATTTTTACAATGGCATAACTCCGTCAAGTGTATGAAAACAGTTGTCTTAACCGCCCAATAAGCTCCCATCTTAGTTGGGAGCCATCTCGAGGGGAGCGAGCTCCCGTCAAGCTCCCATCTTGGGAGCGCCGATTCGAGCTCCCGTCTTGGGAGCGCACCCAATTTAGAAGAATCCTGCTACTAAGGTCTTGTGCTAGGCACGAGCCCCGTGACGTCACTCGTACGCCCATGCTAGGGATGAGCCATTTGATGTCACTCGTAAACCGTCTTCGGCACGTGACGTCATACATGACGCTCGGTGTACACATGACGGAACACAAGTTTCAAAAACATAACACCGGAACGCCACGCGTAATCCTGGTGGACGCCGGTCATAAGTCCTTCGGTCTGGCCTTTGGACTCCCATGTTGGGCTCGCTAAATTGGCTCCAAGGAACGAGAAAGCCGAGCGCCCGGCTCATGTGCATTCGGTCCATGCGAGCACCAGTAGGACGACCCGCCTTTGACACCTGGCCCGCTGCTCGGTCGGATTCCGCCCACTACACTTCTAATTGGAGTTTGCATTTTGCAAGAGATAAGATTCCTAATTTCCTACAAATCTCCAATGATGATGTCCGAAGTTTTTATTATGTCAAAGTGCAACTTCTTTTGACATTATCTTAGCTTGAAAAATACAGAAAAAGGGCAACAGGAAAATAATAACAAACGAGATCCCTTATTTTGGGCTTCTTTTGAGAAGCCATGTCATGTGTGATTGTGCTCTGATATTTCTTTAAATAATGGAGGATGGATTAGTACTTTTCTTAAGAGTACATGGGAAGCCAAAAACCCTTGATTTAGGGGAATCATATCCTAATCAAATGGACCCTTAATCCACTTTGTCAAGCTGTAAAGTTGTAGCTATTCAAAACAAACAAAATTATCACTTCGACTATATATATAGCACTAATGGCTAATGAATACACACATGCGTTCTAGTCCTTTTCTTCCTTTATTGGAATTATCTGTTTAGGGTTTTCTCCTATTAACTTGGACTTAAATTCACTTTTTCTTTAATAACTCAGGACATTCAGACCAGTTCAATTCCTTACTCAAATCTTGACTCAGACTTAAATTTGAGTAAAAATCATCCAATACCCTCCTCCACTCATTACCCAAACCTATACTAAATTTGAGTTTTACTAAAATGTTTCACCAAATCTGATGTGAACCAAAGCTTTTATCCATATTATCAAGGGCTATATTTTGGTAGCGGGTGGTGGTTGCTTGTGGTGGTCGGTGTTGGTGGTGAGAACCGAGTTAGTGGTTGTCAGTGTTGCTAGTGGTGGTAAACCCAGATTTGGTTGAGAGAGAGAGAGAGAGGTGACGGGGATTTTGGTGGTGACAGCGGCGGTGATGGTGGTGAATAGATGAAATTTGAGTAAAACATGGGTTCATGAGTGGAAACCTTCATATCAAATCAAGCTTTTTTATCCAAATTTTTACTCAAATGTTGGGTAAAAATTTGAGTAAGGTGTGGAGATGCTCTTACCAGAATAAAAAGAATATAATTTGCACACTGATAATTGATAAACATTGAAAGAGTCTAAGAGAACACACTAGACTCTCCTAAACTCTCAAATTCTAAACCTACCTCAGCCACACAATTTTTATAAAACAGAAAAGAAACTAAAAGTGCAGATAGGAATAAAACTAACTACGCAACCTAATGCTTGAACCGCACCAACTTTAATGGTTAGGAGTAGGGCTGTAAACAAACCGAGCAGTTCGGGTTGGCTCGCCTCGTTTAGTAAACGAGCCAAGCTCGAGCTCAAATTTTTGGCTCGTTTACTAAACAAGCCGAGTGGAGCTCGGCTCGTTAATGGAGGCTCGACTCGATTAAAGAGACTTGTTTAGTAAATGACTAAGCTCTGCTTGTTAAGGGCTCGAGCTTGAATTTTTAGCTCGTTTAGTAAATGAGCCGAGCTCGAACTCGCCAAAACTCGGTTCGGCTCGGCTCCTTTTACACCCCTAGTTAGGAGGAAGTCCCTAAAACAGTCCCAAATCAGTCCCGCCGTATCGCTGCCACAAAGCAACCCCAAACAGGCTAAACAGCCGTGTTGATTACGAGCTCGTCTTGATGAAATCCGCATACGAGAGAGAACACCCGTGGTGATCAAAACCCAGATTTTGGGGAGGCCCCTCAAATCTTGTTACCTTCAAGATCCTAGAATTAGTCGAGGTGCGTGCAAGTTGGTTCGGACATCAAGTTATAAAAAAAGATAAGAAAAAAGGGAGCACTTATGAATGGCTAAATTACGCAGATTTTCCTTCGAAGTCCAAATTCAGTATTCATATAATATTAGAAAATATTATGTTACCATGTTTTATATACTTTTTATTACTTGTGTTTCTGGTTTTGTAAAGATTATTGTTCATGTTTCCTAGTTAGTCTTGATTTTCTTGTTATATATGAATGTTTCATGTTTCCTAATTAGATCTATTAGTTACCAAGCCTTGTAGCTAGTCTCTTCACATCAACCTTTTCTATCACAACCTTCTCTATATCTTCGCTTGTCATGCCTCTTAACCATCAGCGCTCATTGGCTCTTTTATCTCGACTTCTTCAACAACGATCGAGATCTCTCAAAGTCCTGGCTCACGCATTCAGATGTCGCCTCCAAAACTCAACAGCACCATGCGCTGATCTCATCTTTCTCTTCGTTTCTTAGATTTTGGCTTCTTCGTTTTTTTTACTTTTCTTGATTTCTCCTGGTTCTTCCTCCTTTTCTTGGTTTCTCTACTTTTTTTTTTATATTGTTCATGTTTCCTAGTCAGTCTTGGTTTCCTTGTTATGAATGTTTCTGTGGGGGGGGTGAATTCCACTTAAGTCATTTCCTTTTTCTGTTGAACGGTGTGGGTGCTTGCCAAATCTGAGGAGGTTTCCGCCTAACCTGGAGAGGTCCCTACCGAGCTTGGCTACCGAGCCCGGGGAGGCCACCGAGCTTGGCTACCGAGCCCGGAGAGGTCCCTACCGAGCTTGGCTACCGAGCCCGAGGAGTTTGCCTCCGAATCAGGTGTTTCCTGTAGCTTTAGATGCGAATGGATCCATAGAGTGACGTGTCCATAGCAAAAAGTGAATTGGTCCGTGACCCTCTTGAATGTTCAGAAATTATGGATATTTCGGCCCACTACAATAGCCCCTCAACTCCTTCTTCCAGCGGTTGGAGCTGAAGGAGGAGTTGAAATGTGTGGGCCGAACGATAGACAATCCTGTCGGACTCCCCTAAGCAGGCACGCCGAACGCTAGGGGTGAAAGTGCTTGAACCCTAGCGTCGCTTAAGCACGCCGAACGCTAGGGGTGAAAGTGCTTGAACCCTAACGTCGCTTAAGCACGCCGAACGCTAGGGGTGAAAGTGCCTGAACCCTAGCGTTGCTTAGGAACGCCGAACGCTAGGGGTGAAAGTGCCGGAACCCTAGCGTCGCTTAGGCAAGCCGAACGCTAGGGGTGAAAGTGCTTGAACCCTAGCGTCGCTTAGGAACGCCGAACGCTAGGGGTAAAAGTGCCTGAACCCTAGCGTCGCTTAGGCAAGCCGAACGCTAGGGGTGAAAGTGCCTGACAGTAACAGATGGCTTCGAGAATTTTGCCGATCGAATAGAGTGCCGAGGGCTACGAGGATTTCACCCGAACGAGTAGATTACCGAGGGCTACGAGGATTTCGCCCGAACACCGAATAGATTACCGAGGGCTATGAGGATTTCGCCCGAACGAATAGATTACCGTCAAATGTTAGGGAAATGGAAACGAGCGCACCTAACGTTAGGGAAAGATCGCCTAACATTAGGAAAACGAGCGCACCTAACGTTAGGGAAACGAGCGCACCTAACGTTAGGGAAAGATTGCCTAACATTAGGAAAACGAGCGCACCTAACGTTAGGGAAACGAGCGCACCTAACGTTAGGGAAAGACCACCTAATCGTTAGGGAAACGTTCGCCGAACGTTAAGCTCATGGAAGGACGAGCATCTTCGCTCGGTGAAATGAGCACAGTACCAGCCCCGGTGCCATTTGGTGTTGGTAGCTCCGTCAACATGCATCCTCCAAGCTTCCTTTCTTCGTCTTTAATCTTCAATACGTTGGCTTCGTGGGCGCTCGGAAGTCATGCATGGCGATTGCCTTCATCCCATGCAACCAAGCTCGACCGAGGAGGATATTGTAGGGGCTCGGGGAATTGCGTCCACTACAAGCGGCCATTACAGCCATCACTCGGGAGCCGGTGCGCACGGGGAAGGTAATCAAGCCAATCGGCCAAACAGAGGCACCCGTGAAGCTGATGGGTGGAATTGGTGCAGTCCATATGTTGGCTTCGAGGGCGCTTGAAAGTCTCACACCACGACTGCCTTCACGCTATGCAACCAAGCTCGACCGAGGAGGATATTGTAGGGGCTCGGGGAATTGTGTCCACTACAAGCGGCCACTACATCCATCACCCGGGAGCCGGTGCGTTTGGGGAAGGTAATCAAGCCGAGCGGTCAAACAGGTGCCCCCGTGAAGCTGATGAGTGAAGTTGGTGGAGTCCGGAGCTAGGAGAAATGTACCCCTTTTTTGCATGGTGTGGGGGGTGAATTCCACTTAAGTCATTTCCTTTTTCTGTTGAACGGTGTGGGTGCTTGCCAAATCTGAGGAGGTTTCCGCCTAACCTGGAGAGGTTCCTACCGAGCCCGGGGAGGTTCCCACCGAGCCTGGGGAGGTTGCCACCGAGCCTGAGGAGGTTGCCACCGAGCTTAGGGAGGTGGCTGCCGAGCTTGGGGAGGTGTCTGCCGAGCTTGGGGAGGTTGCTGCCGAGCTTGGGGAGGTTGCCACCGAGCTTGGGGAGGTGGCGACCGAGCTTCACCGAGCTTAGGGAGGTGGCTGCCGAGCTTGGAAAGGTGGCCACCGAGCTTCACCAAGCTTAGGGAAGTGGCCACCGAGCTTGGGGAGGAGCTTGCCGAGCTATGGAGTGGAGCTTGCCGAGCTATGGAGTGGTTGCCACCGAGCCCGAGGAGGTCTCCACCGAGCTTGGAGAGGTTGTCACCGAGCCCGGAGAGGTTGCCACCGAGCCCGAGGAAGTCTCCACCGAGCCTGGCCACTGAACCTGGTAATTGCAAACCGGAGGGGGGTGTACCTCCGGGGAGAAGCTCCGACGACCTAGTCAATAGGTGAAAGAGAGAGAAGAGAGTATGCTTTTTAGGGAGAAAAGTATGAAGAAGATGGATCCTCAACCTGTGAGGAGTAGTCCTCTATTTATAGGAAAACCTTGGAGTGCTGAACCGGTAGGCGGTACACCCACGTGTATCGTACTGTTCGGATGACGTCATATGTCAAGAGATCTGCTTTATCACACCTGTCCTCCACCTGTTCAATAGAACCTTCTAGAAGCTTCTAAACCGACTTTAGATATTTGTTAGATCTTTTAGGGAGCAGAATTCAGTTGAACGTTACAACATGTGTTGAACGTTAGGGAAATGTCAGCCGAGCAGTAGGAACGTTAGGCAGCCGAGCAGTACAGTAGGAACGTTAGGGAAAAGACATCCAAGCGCTAGGAAAATGTCCTCATAACGTTAGGGAAAGACCGCCTAACGTTAGGGAAAAGACATCCGAATGCTAGGGAAAAGTCCTCCTAACGTTAGGGAAAGACCGCCTAACGTTAGGGAAAAGACATCCGAGCCCGGGGAGGTCGCCACCAAGCTTGGCTACCGAGCCCAGGGATGCCACCGAGCTTGGCTACCGAGCCCGGAGAGGTCCCTACCGAGCTTGGCTACCGAGCCCGGGGAGGCCACCGAGCTTGGCTACCGAGCCCGGAGAGGTCCCTACCGAGCTTGGCTACCGAGCCCGGGGAGTTTGCCTCCGAATCAGGTGTTTCCTGTAGCTTTAGATGCGAATGGATCCATAGAGTGACGTGTCCATAGCAAAAAGTGAATTGGTCCGTGACCCTCTTGAATGTTCAGAAATTATGAATATTTCGGCCCACTACAGTTTCTTTAATTAAAATTTTGAATTATCAAATCTTATAACCTATATAAAAGCATGCTGAGATTATGATTTATACACACATCAATGAAAGTAAATTCTTTGTTAATTCCCTCTTTTTAGCACTCAGATCTCATAGAAGTCAAACTCATCCAAAACACTGAAAAAATAGAAGAGAAAATGAAAAGTTCAAATTTCCAGGAAAATACCGCACTGGGAGCACATGCTAATTAATGAACCAATCCCAAAGTTGGCCCTGAAGTTGTGGGTTTGACAACAAGAGGCTAGTTCTCAACTTTTTGGACCCTCTAGAGTCTATAAAAAGATAAGGAGGGGTGATCATAGCTATTGATATTCATAGGGGTACCCTAATGATTAAGAGCTGTAGGACTGTAGGCCTTTGTAAGGACAGCGCTGTGGCCCATCCATGTGTGCACATGCGGTGTGTTGCCCCCCCTTAGATTTCTCTCGGTCTCGTGCTTGCATGCGTGCGGTGGGTGCATCACCATAAATTTCTATCCCTACACATTTATGTAGTATATTTATGAGAGATGCTACAGGTACAGATATACTATTGCATATTCTGCGTACAAATCAGTTTTGAACTCATTTTGGATCCTAAAAAAATGATCTGAACCGCTCATTTTGTTTAAAGTATTTTGTTCGAGGTCCCTGCAAAAAATAAGCTAAATCGGATATCGGGAGAGGCGTTTATGATGCATCCAACTTTGTTTCAGAATTCAGGCTAGAATTCTGAAGCAAAGTTGGACTTATTGCAAACACCCGTAACAATATCCGGTTTAGCTGTTTTTTTGCATGGATCCTAAATAAAGTATTTTAAACAAAATGAGCGGATCGGATTATTTTTTTGGACCCAAAATAGGCCCAAAACTGATCTGTACACAATGGTATAGATTTTTTATATGTACCTCTATCATTTCTGTATAATTTTTTGCTTTATTTTTTTTTCATTTTTTATTTTGCTTTTCAACTTGTGGCTCTCCTTTTGGCCAAGATAATCTCCATGTTTTTGCTAGTTTTTTTTTTCTTTCTGAATTTGATGTTGGATTTTCGTTTACACTGAAGGGGAGGAAATTAAAACAGCTATCTTTATTATCTTTCCTGTTACTTTATCTGAACTTTTTTTCACCGTATTTTTATATTTTTTTGATTCATCTAGCTAGTCGAAACGAATGATTAATCACAATTTTTTTTGAAAAATCTCTAAACAAAAAACTACTAAAAGGAAAAAAAATCCAACTTTCTAAAAATTAATAATAATTAATGATATGCAATTTAACTATTTAGCAACAAGAATGTCAACTAGAGAAATTCTAAAGCCTGGGTTGGGTATATAAGCCTTTTCCAATCTTGGTGGTTTCTAAAATGAAAAGGGCAACCATCTTTTTGCTTTTTGTTTTTAAGCTTCCCAGATAAACCTGAAAAAAAATAGGAAAAATTTGCTAATAAGTTTGGAATTGCAAAAATCAAATGCATATCCCTTACAGAACTACTCAAAGAGCAGCTTCAAAGCTGAAACCAAAGGACGTTTAAGATTTGCCACACAAAAAAAAAAAGGAGGTTTAAGATTGTGAATTTAGAGGATTATGTTGAGACTTTGAAAAAGAAGAAGATTATATTGAGCAATGTTGCGCACACACATTTACAACACTACTTTTGACGTAATTGTATCTACAACCGTTCGATGCACATGCAAGGTTCCACATGCATCGAACGACTCCGAATACAGTCGGGTCCGGAGTTGTGATCTAAAGGTGTGTGCGTGGTATTTCCGGATTACTATAATTGTTTATATATAATTATATCAATATATACATATGCGGCGCCCATATTTGATGTAATAAATATATAGAAAGTGGACCCAAGATTCATGTGGTAAGCTTGAGTTTCATAGGTTCAACACTGGGGGGTAACATTGACATTTGAGTCTCGTTGTCAGTCCCAGTCCAAGTCCCAGCGTACGTAGGATGAGCGTAAATGACGGGCGTACGTATGGCCATTAGGCTTTGGTTAGGTGAACAAAGTTCTGGCAGAGAGAAGTTTAGTTTGAGGGCCGACTTAATAGATATATTTTTATCTTAAGCGTGTGTTTATATATCGTAGGGCTTTTACTTTCGATTATAATACCCTTGCACACCAAAATTATTCTTACATAATGTTGTAAAAGTATATGAATCATTTTGTTCTAGGATTATTTATGTAGCAGGCCGAGTCAACTGGCTCGGGCTGCACCGACCATAATCCCGAGCCGAGGGACCGACTGCCCACGTTCAACCTGGAAGCGATCTGGCATAGCTTCGGCAACCGACAAGTTCAATATTGATCCAGGAATGTTTTCACATCCTCGGCTGTGTCCCATTCCCTCGGCTTCCCCACGGATGAACATTTTCCTCCTGATGCATTCTTCGGCCAAAGCCTCTCGGCTAGCCGACCCCTTGACTGACGGCTCATATTCGGTCTTGAACAGATGTGGGGGCCATGTTCCATCCCCCTTCACGTGGGAATGCCACTCTGGCTGTGATGACGATAGTGACGTCAGCCGAGCGGTTATCAGGTTGATGGTACCACGTGAAAGGGGGCCCGCTCACTCACCAATCGGTTACGAAACCCTAGTTGGTGACGTAGGAGATACGTCGGCCGACACGTGGCGAGCATGTATACGATCTTGGTTCGAGCTGAGCGATCCCTATAAATACACAGTGATGCCTCCTGAAAGAGGTACGTTCGATACACAACCCTAAACACTTTTCTCCTTCCCCTTTGGCAAGAGAACTGATTCTCGCACCGGAGGATCACCCCGGAGAACCTCCGGCGTGGTCTTTAGTCGTGCTCTGTTTTGCAGGACTAAAGAGGATCAAGGACAAGACCTAAACCCCCTGAACAAAGACGATCAAGCCATCTCAAAAGGAGCCCCACAATTTGGTGAACCCGACGTGAACCTTCTTCTTTCTGATCCACGGCGGCTCCTCCTTAGCCAATCCTCAATTCCTTGACAAAACAAGCCACTCTCACCACATCTCCACCACTTTTCACTCAGAAAATGGGCGGACCACCACCTCCCTTCCAACCCCTCAATCCTTCTCAGATCCTTTCGGACACAGGCGTCCACACCGCTTCCCCTTCTCACCCACCTGGCTTTACCCCTTCGGGCGTTAGCACATCGGTTCAGCGTCCGGTGGGGCTAAGCGACGAAGCCTTGGCGTACGTCCAGATGCTGGAACAGCAGCAGGAACAAACCAACTCTGATGTAGCCATGCTCAAAATGGAGATGGCTAGAATCAGGGCTAACGAGCGTCCGGCGGGCTCCCATTCAGGCTCTCAGGGAAGGCGCCGGCGTGGTAACTTACCACCACCACCGCCTCACTTGGTGGGTGAAGGAGATCCTCATCGAGTCTCGGTATACGACCGCCTGGACCCACCACTAACGGACAATCGGGCTTGGAACAGCGCTCGCTTCGGGCAGCAACGTTCCCCGGTCCATAAGCGTCTCGGTAGTGGTGCGGGACACAGAGGTGGAAAGACAAGGAGGGAGGGTAGCCCTTACACCAACTACTCAAGCTCGTCGGCTGGTGACGAATACTCCCAATCCCAAAGTTATGACACGGTTGAAATTCAGGACAATGAGAACAATCTGGCCTTAATTCCACATGACGGACGGCGAAAGAGCCGAACGTCGAGGAGAGACGGCAAGGATCCTGAAATTTTCCCTCCAGAACAAGAAGATTTCCTTCGGGAAAATACACAAGCCGGACGCACGGTGAACTCAAGAAACCCACGATCTTTCCCTCGGGAAAAGAGTGTGAGTGTTGTCATTCGGCACGATGAACAGCCGAGTCGACGCAAGGTTTATCGCACGGAAAATCTCCCAGACCCGGATCGGCTAAAGGTCCCCATCGACAAGAAGGAAAGGGCATATCAGCGTCGGCAAGACGAATCTGCCGACAGGGATAGGGAGTACCAGGCCTACAAAAAATCTCGGAGAGACAGAGACGGACGCCCGCCCCGGCCAACACGAGTATCAGCTAAAGAAATTAACCGAGTCTCCTTTCTCGGCAAAAATTCAAGCAACTCTGCCGAAGCCCGGGCTCCACCTGCCAAAGTTCCAGAAGTTCGACCCAAGCACGTCCGAGGCTTACACCCACCTCATCAGCTACCGAAGCACCATTGCCTGCGTCACCGACGATGACGCCATCATGTGCAAGGCATTCCCCTCAAGTCTCGGACGCCTCGGTCTGTTATGGTTCAACCAGCTGGAGGCAGGATCAATCCATAGTTTCAAAGAGCTAAAGAGGGCCTTCAACTACAGGTTCATCACAAGCAACAAGCAAGCCAAGGAAGAAGATGCCTTGGCTCAGATGAAGAAGAGGCCTGGCGAAACGCTTCGGAAGTATGCCGAGCGCTACTGGCAGTTATTCAATGAGATACCTGGTGTTGATCAGTACTGGGCAGCCAGAAACTTCAAGAATGGATTAGAAACTGGAAGTAAAATCCTAGACGAATTGGCAATTCGGGCGCCCCATGGAATGAATGAACTAATGAGGACGGTTGAGCAGTTCTGCTCTTACGAAGAGTTCCTCACTGAGCGAGAACTTCAAGGAGGACAGAACTCAGCCATCCCGCACCAGCTCCACGTTCCTACCCCTCAGATCTCGGCACCAAAGCCAATAGCTGTCACACAACCGAAGAAGCAGGTCAACACGGTAAAAGTTGCAAATAAGAAGGCTCCCAAGGACCATGACTATGTAGCCGAGACGACGGTTTTCAAGGAACCAATCTACTTTCTCTTACGAACCTTGGAGCGCGAGCCGTTCTTCTTCTGGCCGAACCCACCCAAGCTCAACACCGAAGCGGGGAACGACAACACTCGGAAGAGATGTTCCTACCATAACGAGCTCGGACATTACACAACGGCTTGCACCCCATACAAGGCACTCTTGGAGAATCTGGCAGGTCAAGGACTCTTGGATGATTACATCGATTGGACCAAAACGCCGAGGCGCCAGCCGAACGCTGGGGGCCAGCATCAAATTCCACGTCCAGTCGGCGTCATCAATGTAATCCACGGGCCAGTAACCAAGGAAAGAGCACTGAAGCTTCGGTCTGATTTGGACAAGGCCAAAAAATCTGCAGAAATTTTTTCTGTCTCATCCACTCTCAAAAGACCTCGGCCAACTGGGAGACCGTGGTCTATTACCTTTACCGACAGAGATCTCGAGCGAGTGCAGACTCCTCACAACGACGCTTTGGTGGTGACAGTGCAAATCTCCACTCACTCGGTTAAACGGGTCCTTGTGGATCAGGGAAGTTCGGCAGAAATCATGTACTTGTCTCTCTTTACAGAACTCAAAATCCCAGAATCATCTTTGATCCCAAGCACCGTTCCTCTCGTCGGATTCAGCGGCACGCCAGTCTGGCCCCTCGGCAAACTGATTCTTCCCGTCGTCACTGGTTCGGTTGCTGTCAATATAGAGTTTATTGTTGTGGACGCTCCAAGTCCTTATAATGCCATCCTCGGCCGAAACTGGCTCCACTCCCTGAAGGCCATTGCTTCAACCTACCACCAACTGGTACGGTACATTGGGTCCACAGGCCGACAGGAGGACCTGCACGGCGACCAAGTTCAAGCGAAGCAGTGCTACGTCTCGGCCGTTGGAAAGACGCCGAGCCCTAACCGAGTTCATTGGGTAGAGGTTCCAGACAAGTCGGTCCTGGAAGATGTCGGCGCCCCAGCCGAGCAAAAATCAATTGAAGATCTCGTAAAAGTACCAATCAATGAAGACGGGTCACGCTTCTTCATGCTCGGATCCGGCTTGACGGATGCCGAGCGTGAAGAGTTGGTCCAATTTCTTAAAGACAACATCGAGGTCTTCGCCTGGACTCCTTACGAGATGCCAGGCATCGACCCACAGGTCATTCGGCACTGCCTCAACGTCTCCAAGTCCGCCAAGCCGGTGATACAGAAACCTAGACGTTCGGCCGCTATCCATGCCGAAGCGGTTAATGACGAGGTCGACAGACTCCTCGCAGCAGGAGCCATCAGGGAAGTTCAGTACCCCACCTGGCTCGCCAACCCAGTGGTGGTAAAGAAGAAGAATGGCAAGTGGAGGGTCTGCGTGGACTACACTAACTTAAACGACGCCTGTCCAAAAGATTGCCTCCCTCTCCCAAAAATTGATCAGCTGGTAGATTCAACAGCTGGGCACGCTCGGCTGAGCTTCATGGACGCATACCGAGGCTATCACCAAATCGCAATGGACCCGGATGATATGGAAAAGACTGCCTTCATTACTCCAAGGGGCCTCTTTTGCTATCTCGTAATGCCTTTCGGCTTAAAGAATGCTGGCTCGACTTTTCAACGAATGGTCTATCTGCTGTTCGGCCTTCTCATCGGTGAAATAATGGAGGCTTACATCGATGATATGGTCGTGAAGAGTCTTAAAGCTGAACACCACCTTGCACATCTGACCGAAGTATTTGCCATTCTGAAGAAATTCAAGCTACGTCTTAATGCGGAGAAGTGCGCTTTCGGCGTTGGCTCAGGAAAATTCCTTGGTTATTTAGTAACTCGCAGAGGAATCGAGGCCGATCCTAACCAAATCTCGGCAGTACAACAATTGAGGGCTCCCTCGACTCCTCGGGAAATACAGAAGCTCACGGGCATGGCCGCGGCACTTAACCGATTCATAAGTCGATCCTCGGACAAATGCCACGTCTTTTTCCAAACCCTAAAAAAGCAGAGCCGGCGAAGCTTCAAATGGACCGAGGATTGCGACAAAGCGCTTGCTGAACTAAAAGCGTATCTCAGTTCGGTCCCCCTCCTCGTCAAGCCCTCGCCCTTCGAAACTCTTTACTTGTACCTTGCTGTCTCCCCTCACGCCGTCAGCTCGGCGCTTGTCCGACGCGAAGGCGCCGAAGATCAGCCAATTTACTTTGCTAGCCGGACGCTGCTGCCAGCTCAGACTAGGTATCTACCTTTGGAGAAGCTCCTGCTCGCACTGGTGACATCGGCTCGGAAACTTCTTCCTTACTTCCAGGAGCACCCCATTATCGTCCTCACGGAGTTCCCGTTGAAAAACCTTCTTCGGAAGGCCGACCTTTCAAGCCGAGTCTCACAGTGGGCGGTCGAGTTGGCCAACTTCGATATCCATTTTGAGCCTCGGACAGCGATAAAAGCTCAGGTCTTGGCCGACTTTATAGCCGAATTCACTCCGGGAAGTCCAGACGAAGAGGCACTAATCCAACCAGAATATGGGATGCTGGAGCAGCATGAAGCTCGGAAGACTTGGAACTTATTTAGCGGCGATGTCTGGAAGCTGCACGTTGATGGGGCATCGAATAGCAACGGTTCGGGTGCCGGAGTTGTTCTTGTCACCCCATGCGGCGTAATACACGAAAGTGCCATTACAATCAACTTCCAGGCAACCAACAACGAGGCCGAGTATGAGGCTCTGTTAGCTGGTCTACGAGCGGCAGCAAAACTTCAAGTAGAAGACCTACACGTCTACTGTGATTCCCAGTTAATCGTTAATCAAGTGACAGGAGATTACGAGGCTCGGGATCCCAGGATGCTCAAATATCAAGCTACGGCGCTGGAGCTCATTCGGCAATTTAAGGGATTTCATATTGAGCAGATCAACAGAGAGTACAACGCCCATGCCGACGCTCTCGCAAGCTTGGCCTCGGCAGCCAAAGCCTCAGCTTACCGAAGCATCAGCCTCGGCGAGATTGATGCCCCAAGTTTTGAGGCTCCGGCAGAAATACTCAACATCTCCCTCGGACCCAGTTGGATGGATGAGATCGTAGCCTTCCTCACAAACGAAACTCTCCCTTCGGACAAGAAGGAAGCGCACAGGGTCAAAGGCAAGTCGGCTCATTATTGGATCTCCGAAAACGGCCAACTCTACAGACGAAGTTTCACTGGGCCGTACCTTCGCGTCGTCCATCCTACCGAAGTTCCTACGATCCTAACCGAGCTACATTCTGGGAGCTGCGGGTGCCACTCTGGTGGACGTTCTCTCTGTCAACGGGCCCTTAGTCAGGGATACTTTTGGAAGGGAATGAAAAAGGACTGCGAAGAAATTGTCAAGAAATGTAAGCCGTGCCAGTTATTCTCTCCTATCCCTCGGAAGCCAGCCCAGACTCTCAAACCCATTACCAGCCCATGGCCCTTCGCTCAGTGGGGCTTGGACATAGTTGGGAAACTCCCTACGGCCCCTGGAGGATTCAAATTTCTTATCACGGCGACTGATTACTTCTCTAAATGGGTTGAAGCCGAACCACTCGTCACAACCACCGAGGCCGACGTTCGGCGATTCGTTTGGAGAAACATCGTTACAAGATTTGGGGTGCCGTACGCAATTGTCTCGGACAATGGATCTCAGTTCGTCGGCAAAGAGCTGACAGGACTCTGTGAAGAATTTGGAATCCGATTCTTTAATTCAACTCCCTCGTACCCCCAGGGCAACGGTCAAGCCGAAGCCACCAACAAAACCGTGTGCGCCGGCATTAAAAGACGGCTGGACTCAAAGCGTGGGCTATGGGCCGAGGAACTGCCGAGAGTACTCTGGGCCTACCGTTCCACCCCGAGACGCTCCACAGGTCAAACCCCATTTGCAATGGCCTTCGGCATGGAGGCAGTCATCCCATTGGAATCAAAATTTCCAACACTCAGAACTGAGACTTTCGACCCTCAGACAAACGACGAGGCTGTCGCTACCGAGCTTATTTTGGCCGAGGAGAAGAGAGACGAAGCCCAACTCAAGCTGGCAAGCTACCAACAAGAGGTCGCTAGGGGCTACGATAGAAGCGTTCGGCTGAAAAAATTCAAACCAAATGACTGGGTTTGGAGGAAGGTCGTTAGGGCAAGCCAAAAGATAAAATTCAAACCCAACTGGGAGGGTCCATACCGAATCATTAAAGAAGTGGGCAACGGATCCTACAACTTGGAAGACAAAAATGGAAAAGAGATTCAAAATCCCTGGAACGCCCTCAACCTCAGAAAAGCTTACCTCTGAGGAAATTACTCGGCCAAAGCTCGCCTCGGCCTTTATCTGTCTTTTAATTCCAAAAACTTGTAACACGTGTTGATGAGAACAATTTTACTTGAAATTGAGTGGTTATTTTCCAAACGCTTTGATCTTATCTTTATTATTTTCTCCACCATGTTTTGTTCGACCTCGGTCACACAGTTCGGCTTCTGAGCCACCGGATTTAGTATCCAGAAACACTTACTTGCCTCGGGCGATTTGACGTTCGGCTAAGTACAGATCATTAAACCTTATGGTTTATTCATGCTCGGCTTCGTTCATTTTTGACTTGAACAATTAAAGCCACACTCAATCATTTACTTAAGTCTCTTAAACTTTTGGCATAAGGCTGGCATTTGAGCCGAGCCTTACACCAAAATAGGGGCTGATAAACAAGTAAATAAACAAGGGATTTGAAACCCTCGGCAACATCAACACAAAGAAAAATATTTCTAAGGCAAGAAGAAATATTCAAACACACAGACCATTGGAGAAAATTCTAAGGCATTAAAGAAAACTTGCAATGTCTTACAAAAGCTTAATCTGGAAGGCACGGCATAGTGCAACGTTCGGCGCCGTCCCTCCACAAAAACTATTACAAACTGAAGTTCAAAAGTACTTTAAAGAAACTAAAAGAAAAGCTAGGATAAAAGGTCAGGGGTGGCAACAGCTCCATTCCCGCCTTCGGCGAAAGCTACCTGATCTTGATTTTTCTCTCCCTCAGCTGGCTTCTCCTGCACCGAAGCCTCGGCCATCACTTCATCCTCGTCTTCCTCAGGTGGAAGAGGAGCACACTCCTCCTCGGTATATGGCAGCCGAAGGTCAGGAATCACTGGCGGAGGAACTTGCTTGCGGAATTGAGTATCAGTCTCAACAACCAAGACTGTAGCCATGGCTTCGGCTCCTGCAGCATATCCGAGCTCGAAGAATTCCGGAAGCCTCTCCTCCAGCGCGTCATTCACCATCTGGTGGGCCGTCTGAGTATACTCCAGAGCAGCCCTCTTAATTCCTGCTTCATAGCCTTTGGCGTCGGCTTCATCCAGCTTCTTCTTCTCCTCCACCTTCATTTTTTCCACCTCGGCCTCGGCGGTAGCTGCAGCAGTTTTTGCCTCGGCAAGCTCCTTCTTCAGCTTCTCCATTTCAGCATCGGTCTCTTGAAGCCGAGACTCCGTGGTCTTGAACTTCGCTTTGAAATTATCTCGGTCTGTCCTGTACCGCTCGCGCTCGGCAGAAACCTTGACGGCTTTGTCATAAGCCTGCAAAGCAGCCTGGCCAGCCTGAGAAGAAAACAAGTCAGAAACATAAGGTAGAAATTGCAACACAGAATCTTAACTTGAAGGATAAAAACATACCTGGACGAGGTGAGAGCACATGTCCCCGAGTCCTGGGATCAGCTCGACGGGAAGCTGATCACAGTCCCTTGGAAGTGCCAAACCCCTTAGCAGGGTAACTGCAAGGTTCGGTTCTTCTTTCACCGAATCCTTCAGCATTAGCACCCTCCCATCAGCCGTTGTGTAGGTCGGGCTGAAAGGGCGCAGGACCTCCGCCTCGGAAGGACCGCCATCCAAGTCGACGGGGCCCTCGGTCTGACGACCCTGATCCTTCTGGGGAGGGGGTCGGCGGGTCTCGGAGGGAGCGGTCTTGGAAGCACTCGGATGCGGGACCTCATCCGAGAGCTTTTGCTTCTTCTGCTGCTGCTGCTGCTGGTCCGTGCCTCGGCCCCGAGCAGGGTTCGCATTCTTCGTCGGAATGCTGGGCCTCGGAATATTTCTCCTCGACATCTCGGCTTCAGTCGGCTCGCGGATCTGGAGAGGGGCGTTCAAACCTGGTCCTGTCGGCTCGAAGATGAAATCTTGTCCGAGCGGAGAGAGCCACTCTTCGGCAGAGAATCCGATCTTCGGCAGGCGCACTCCCTTCTGGCGTTTTTCGCTTGGACCCTCGGTGTAGGAAGGTGCCCTTTTCTTCTTCGTTCTCTGACTCGGTTGAGTCGGCTTCTTGCCCTTCAATAAATCGCTCGGTTCGCCGTCCTTCTTCTTGTCCTTCTTCTTCAGCACGCCTTTGTACGACGGCTCGTAATCCAATAGCGTTGGAGCGTGTCGGCAGTCTTGAGCTAGAATCTCCTCGCAAGCTTTCTCCCGTGCCTGCGAGTTCTGAGTCTTGGATATTGGGCCGAGCTCTGCAAAAATAAAGAAGACAATCAACAAAGAGAAAATTATTAGCCTCGGTAGAGAAGGGAAAAGTTAAAGCAAGTTGAAAGACAAATAACAGATCTCCGAACCTCGGTTGTCGACAAACCTCGGAATGGGATTCCGACGGTTAGCCTCGCCGAACTCGAAGTTCCCTCGGACCTCGAGGAACAAGTTAGCCCACTTATCTGAATCAGAAAGACCCTCTATCAGAGAGTCTTTCCTCGGCCTAGTGGTGAGAAACCGGCGTTTGGATTTCCCATGCCGAGACATGGTGTAAGTATGAAAGAGGTCGGTCGGCTTGAAGTCGATACCATGAAGTTCGACCATGGCGGCTAAGGACATGATAATCCTGTAGCTGTTGACCGCCAACTGGTGCGGGCACAAGCCGAACTTATACAGAATTTCCCTGAGGAAGGGATGGAAAGGGAACCTCAGGCCAGCCTCGGTAATTGCCATGAGAGGCACGGTGATGTGCTCCGGCCTGTCTTCCCTCTTTGCCCTAATGGCATCGCTCCTCACTCGGTGGATGTAAACGTCGTTCGGAATATGATACTTCACGCAGAAAGCTTCATACTCTTCGGCCTCCCCCGAGTAGTAATGGGCATAAGGGCATAGGATCCCTTTGTCGAAGAAGTCGTCGTCACTCGCTGCTGCCGAGGTGGAAGCCTGTTCGCCAGACTCGAAGCGTAACCTGGCCTCCTCACCCATCCTGGGCTCGGCCTCAGACACGGTTCCAGGAGTGGAGACGATCTCTGGTACCGAGGCGCAGTCCTCGGCGGCGTATTCAAAGTCCATCTCGGCGTTTGAATCACCGGATGCTGGAGTAGTAGCAGACATCCTCGTAGGCGCGGATGGTGCTTCTCGGCCGAGGTTCCTACGGCGTTCTACCAGAGTATCGATGACTCGGCGTTCGGATTCGGTGAGAGAATCGTCCGAGCCTGAAGAGATGTTGATGACCTCGTGAGCCAGACCTAAGAAAGAAGGGAAAACAAAGAAAAATAAGAACGCCAAGCATCCTCGTCGGCAAAAAGAAAAGATGAAAAGGTTCGGATTACGCTACAGGCTCACGAGTCAATTTTTTAGGAGTCCTTGGTGTGATTCGGCGTCCTTCAAAGAGAAGGCCGCATTCGGCTACAAGCGTCGAGATATTCAACGTTCGGCCACCAAAAGTTACTGAGACAAAAGCCTCGGCGAGTCTTCAAGCATCCCCTTGGAGGCTCGGAAGAACAGGTTGAATTTGGGGATGAACACGCTGTTCATCCCCAGGGTTTTTACTATTCATTCAGAACTAAAACCCTTGAAACCACCCCAAAAAACCCAGAAAAAATGCATAAAAATGCTGAGAGAGACAGCGGGGAAAGAAAAATCGATTGCTTACCTGAAGATTTGCAAGAACTGGACTGGGATTGGAAGATCAAGATCTGGATCGAAGTCTGGAATGGGTCTGAGGAGTGAGAAGCTCTGGATTTGTAGAGAGAGAGAGTGTAAGAAGCCTTTCTCTCTCCTCCCCCTCCTCTATTTATAACGGAGGAGGCCGTTTCGAATTTCCCGCGCAATGATGATCACGCCGAACCATTGACCAGTGAAACCTCGCCACGTGGACATCGCCGTTTCTCGTGCGTACTGGAAGCGTCCCTTCGTCTGCCAAGGCGTCCTTTCAACTGACACCGCCCTTTGTCGTTTGACATCTGTCAAGCAGCCATTGGGGCTCGGGTTTCACCGTTGCAGGCACCAAAGGAAGACCCTCGGCTGGGGCTGGGGCTCGGCCTCATTAAAATCAATCCCTACCAACTGAGGAGCCTCGGCAGGAATTGAGGGGCTATTGTAGCAGGCCGAGTCAACTGGCTCGGGCTGCACCGACCATAATCCCGAGCCGAGGGACCGACTGCCCACGTTCAACCTGGAAGCGATCTAGCATAGCTTCGGCAACCGACAAGTTCAATATTGATCCAGGAATGTTTTCACATCCTCGGCTGTGTCCCATTCCCTCGGCTTCCCCACGGATGAACATTTTCCTCCTGATGCATTCTTCGGCCAAAGCCTCTCAGCTAGCCGACCCCTTGACTGACGGCTCATATTCGGTCTTGAACAGATGTGGGGGCCATGTTCCATCCCCCTTCACGTGGGAATGCCACTCTGGCTGTGATGACGATAGTGACGTCAGCCGAGCGGTTATCATGTTGATGGTACCACGTGAAAGGGGGCCCGCTCACTCACCAATCGGTTACGAAACCCTAGTTGGTGACGTAGGAGATACGTCGGCCAACACGTGGCGAGCATGTATACGATCTGGTTCGAGCTGAGCGATCCCTATAAATACACAGTGATGCCTCCTGAAAGAGGTACGTTCGATACACAACCCTAAACACTTTTCTCCTTCCCCTTTGGCAAGAGAACTGATTCTCGCACCGGAGGATCACCCCGGAGAACCTCCGGCGTGGTCTTTAGTCGTGCTCTGTTTTGCAGGACTAAAGAGGATCAAGGACAAGACCTAAACCCCCTGAACAAAGACGATCAAGCCATCTCAAAAGGAGCCCCACAATTTATTTAGGCTATTACAGCACTCCCATGTTTATTTGTTAACAAAATAAGTATCGGGAGTTTGAACGATGTATCGACCTGCCACTGCATGCTCAAATCCTATTTGAATGAGAGTAATGGTAGAAAGTCCATCACATTATTTTGACCCAATGTACATTGAAGGACTCATATCCACTTAAAGTGCCAAGTCTTGTAAGTAAAGAGCCACCCAATTACTATTAAGGTCCAACCCTTTTTTCATTTATTGAACATGGGACTTTACGTCCACACATGTTCTAACAAATCTCTCCCTCATATGTGAACCGTCCATTGGACCTTGATCTCTCTTTGCATACAAACTTCCCCTTGATTTTGATTTACCGTCATTTCTCTTGTTCCCACACCTTTTTAGCGTTCTGGGGGCCCTACTAATAATATTGTTCCTTCCTTCCACCTCTGAAGGGCTCTCTAACCTTATCTTCCGAACAAGGCTTATTCCGCGCCCACTATATCGATTCAGAGTCATCCATCACAACACTTCATCATTGAGCCACCTTACTTTATCGGGAGTCACCTTGGATTTTTTCTACATCACTAAGTGTTCTCTGTACAAGCCCATTCATGGCGCACAAAGAGTCTTCCCATAAATTGCCATCCATTGGCAACATCAACCCGTCACTACATGCTCAAGGCCCAATTTGAATGGGAGTAACGACAGAGAGTTCACCACATCATTTGGACCCAATACATATTGAATAACTCATATCCACTTAAAAGGTTAAGCCTTATAAGTGATTAGCTATCTAATTATATTAAGATCCAACCGTTTTTCTATTTATTCGATATGAGACTTAACGTTCACATATGGTATAACAATAAAGGCATTGTGAGTATCACATGCTTGAACTATGTCAAAACAGGACAACAACCAAAACCGATTGGGCTAATGAGACACTTTGTATTTTGAGTCGAAACCAATCACACCAAGAGTGTGGGGACTAAATTGATAGAAACGCCAAATCTAAAAATCTTGTAAATGGCAAGACGCATTTTTAAATGACAAGCCAATTTGGGATGGGATTAACAGGTGGGATTGGAGTGTTTATTTAGCGCTATTAGAGCACTGCCAGGCGGTGCTCAAGAGCATTTTTCTACTTCAGATATATTGGTGTGGGAGTCACGCATTTGGTGGTGGAGCTAAATTTTCCGTGGGTTAATTTGGGACATATATTTAGGTTGTAATTAATATAGATAAGTTAATGAAAGGTCCAACAGCCCACATGACACAAGTGCCCGGAATTTAGATGGAGTGATTAAAGAGAGATTAATCACAATTAGTATTAATGATGTGGGGCTCAAGGGGGTTGTTGGAATACGGGGGAAGAGAAACTGTGGCTGCATGTGGAGGGAATTGGACAAAAAATAAACTGGAGAGAGAGAGAGAGAGAGAGAGAGAGAGAGAGAGAGAGAGGATTGGGCTTTTAAGAGTCCACTCTACTTTTTTTTTCTTTCTTTCTTTTAGAAATTGAGTCCACATAAGTTCTTGATTTTCTTTCTTTTAAATAAAAATGTTGGGAGTTTTGTGCACTCTTCAAGTCAAAGCATTCAAAACTATGCCGTATAGGAGTATGTAGTAATTGCCATTTGCTGCTCAGAATCAGCTTTGCTAGATATATACTTCGTTTTTTTCTTATAATCGGATGTTCAGATCAGTTTGCGCGCTCCTTTAATTTCGGAAACCCATGAAATCAAACCTTCAGTAGTTCTAAAGTTTGGAATGTTTGGCCTTTATGAGATTCTCGATCATGAAATTTTTTGTAAACTTCGTAAATTAAGTTCAGAAAATTGTGGTTTCACTTGCTTTGGAAACAAATTTTCATTCGCTCCCATCCCCACCGCCCTCTACCACCCTCGCCTCATCCTCTATGGCACCTAGCTACCACCTCCTTCGGCTGCCATCCGCCCCATCCTGAACCTTTTGCGACACCCTTCCGCTACGACGGTCGAATTACCCCTCTTTGCCGATTGTCCCGGCTACCTCTCATCGATCACCATTTTGCCCATATGTGCACCGTGCACCAAACATATGAGTAATTTTTCCAAGGAGAGAATCAGAGACATGGATGTAGTTTGTTTTGGTCAAAAAAACTGAAAACTTTACCAAACAATTCTATTTTTGTCCATGTCTTTATGAATGGATTATTGAAAAAAGTTCTCCGCAAAACAGAGTCACACTGAAAATAAAATAATATTCGGAATTACTGAGTACGTGTTTTTTCTACTAATATTGGAAGTAAAGATTTTTTCTTTTTCTCCTTTTTTTTTTTCCGACCCTTTCTGCGATAAATGACTTAAAAATTAAGATTTCAAGGGTAGTCCAAATATCTTAGAGTCTCTTGCATCCAATTATGCATGTACCTTTGTTCCTCTGTAATTTTAACCGCAGGATTGCACAAAAGAGTCTTTTGCCAGCAAAATTCTGACACAGAAGGTTTTGAGGTTCCAAATAGGGTCTCTAGCCGGCCAGTACTATTCATTGCAGAAGAAGATCTGTACTTTGTGAGAGAGGAAGGGGCACTGGGGCATGCCAAACTTTTAAAACTTCCATGTGGAGACCATGTGGGGGATTTTTTAGGTTTTTTCTTTTTCTTTCTCTTTCTTGCCAAAGCCCAACCTGTGCCCTAGAATTTTTCCTACTGGTAGGACCCACCTGCATGTTTTCCGGATCCTGCCAATTCCCTCTTTTTCCCATTTTGTAAGGATCAATCGTCCACCACCGGCCACCACCTTAATTAAATGTTGGCCGGCAATATTTGTGCCACTCCCTAAAAACCCAAGAATTAACCTCTCCACTCTTCAAGCTCTCATGAGTGCATCAAATAAGTGTAGAATTATTACATCCAGAATGTGCACATACTTGCACAAATATTCACATGAATGTGTCGGGATCATATGCATTACGAATGTGCATCAATTTCGGGTGTGGTCCTATCATTATTGTTCAGCATACTTTTCTCTATTTTCTGAAACCGAAGATGGAAGCCCATTTAAAGCCGGTGCAAAACACCGTACGGACTGTTCTTGTTTGCATATACTTCGATCTATTCTTCCACTATTTGAAATAGAAAAAGAGAGAGAGAAAATGAACGAGTTATGAAGGTGCTTTTATTTTTATAGTACACGAACTAACTCCGATCGGGAAACCGCATCTATGGCATCATGCATGTTGTGAAATGTTCATCTTGCAAAGAAAATTGATTTTCACACTCTCTTTTTGTCTAAGTGCACTGCATTTTTTTTTCTTTATTTATGTAGAATTACAAAATTACTATTCATGCATTTTTCCCTTCACACATGAAAAGGGTAATCATGTAATTTCACATCACTACAAAACAAAACAAAAAGGAGTGCATTTGAATGAAAAGAGAGTGAAAATCAATTCCCTATTTTTTTTTGGGGAAATGATTTTGCCACTTCCTTTTTTTTGTTAACGGCAATCCCCGGCAAGTGTATTTTTGGTGCAAAAATACACGAGAAGTGCCGTTAACAAAAAAGAGAGTGTCAAAATCAGCAGCTTTTTTTTTTTTGCAAATATAAGGTTCAATTTTATAGTAACATATGAGAAATTAATTAATTAGGAATTGAAGGTCTACTGCTCCCGAAAACAAAAGCATGTGCCGCTATTACGGAATGACTCCATCTCATTATTGGACAGGAGCATGTGGCCATCAAGTGGTGTACCTAGGATAAAAAGTGTATGATGTAGATTTCTCTTTTTTCTCTTTTCTTTTTATAACCGGTTGTCCGGACTTGCAGCTTGAGCACAACTAATTCCGAGATCCTGATGTAGATTTCTCTTTTATAAACTCTCTAATGACCCCAAGGTTGGAATGTTTTGCCTTCGTGAAATTTGGCCGTACGACCTCACGAAGAATAATCACTTATATAATATTTATTTTTTTATGCCTATTTTTGTCAAACTTCTTAGGTTCATGTAGATTATTTCTGTGAACTAATCCGAAAACGAATTCCGTTCACATGTTTTGAAATCTTGATTATTTTCTAGATACTTTTTATTGGGTATATGTAACATTGTTTAGAAGTTAAAAATCACATTTTCTAGCTGATTAAAAAAAATCACATTTTTAAATGGTTTAGGAATTCCTTTTCTAACATTGCCACTAAATCTGGAGCCGCTTCCAACCATACATCAACATCGTGAACAAATCGAGTGTAGTTTAGCTAAGTGGTGAGCTATCCGATTGCCGTTTCTTCGCACATCACTAAAAATTCAATCTTCCTAGATTCCTGCCTAGCTAACATCTTTTAGCTTGTCACCTCATGTGAAGCCTACGATCTTGACTTGCAACCAACACCAAATGAATCACATTCTAAAACAATGTCACAATGAAGAAATTAAACTAACCGCAAGCCGGCCAGACTGCCTCCCTCGCTGCAAACACCCAAGATTTTTTAAAAAATATCTAAGCCATATTGAATTTTTGAGTTTTCTTCGTAGACAGGAAATTATGCGACGGCATATTTCAGCTACGTGAAGAAAAAAGTATAATTTTACATATATTTACCGTAATATTGGATCAAAATAATCTTATTGTATTAGGATGTGCTACACAACTACGTAAAAAAATGTACAATATGTTTTTCTTTTTGCAATTGAAAACCTATCATTTTTTTTAACAAGAATTAATTTCATTTCAAAAGTCCAAAGGCGCTACAAACATTTCATTACGGGACACGAGAACGCACCAAAACTACAAAATTCAACGCAATCACAGAGCACTAGAAGGCTCAATGACACATACTACGAAAATAACCCGTTCGATTTCTCCAAAACCAAAATCTTGACTCCACCAGTGTTTTCGCATTGCATTTATTTGGTTGACTCGTGTGTGTACTGTGTAGTCATGATAAGTCACAAATGTTAGGTTTGCATGAGATTAAGGGAACTTTTCAATGAGCTCTCAAATATTTCCCATATATATATATATATATATATTCTCTTTAGGGTTTATTGGGTGGTGGGCCCTTCTCCCCCATGTGCTTGCATGTGCTATGTCTTTCTCTCTTTGCCCCACACACACCCTTCCCTTTAAGCAAATATATGGGGCTTCCTGCACATTCTCCTCCTCCTCCTCATTCTCTCTCTCCTCTCTCAAATCTTGGCTTTGTTGGATCCCTATAAACTGCACATCTCTCTCTCTCTCTCTCCTCTCTCTTCCCTCAGATTTTGGCATGATTTTCTATCCCATCGAGTAAAAAAATTCAGCAATAAGGTACGTAAGATCTAACTCTATCCAAACTTCAAGAACGATTACTACATGATATTGAATTTGAAGCAGTATATATCTCTTGCATATTCTTACTATATACTTGTATTTGTCAGTATTTTAAGTAGATTCAAATCAATAAGAGCCTTTATCTCCACTTCAATCTTCTTCTCTTTTACAGCAAAAGAAAAATATTATTAATCTTCGAACATTATGTTTAGAAAAGACCAAAGGGAACACGATAAAACGGCATCACAATCGTAGACATAATGATGGGAAAATGTTGTGAACGATACCAGAATGATGTGGTAGTTGTAATGTTAGAATTTTAAGCTACAACAATGGGTATTTTTGCTCAAGAAATTTTATGCAAATTTTAACTTTTCTTTTCTTTTCCTTGTCCTGATTAATTCAACATTAATACCCAAATATAAAATACCCTCACAAATGATGCACACGTTCTGATATATATATTCTTGTTTTTTTTTTTTTTGAATTAAAGGTTATATGTTCTTGTTTTTTTGTTTTCCAGAATGCTGAGGCAAGAATTTCTCAAGAAATGGATAATGGGGCTCCAAATTTGCAGCGCCTCAAAGAAGGAAATGAGCATACTGGAGAGGAAAAATGCGATAAAGCTATCGGCGGATTTGGCCATGGCCTCAACCAGAAATGGCAGCACTAATTGGAGACGCGCCCTAATCGCCAATGCTTCAAAAGAAAATGACAACACCACCCTCGTTGATCAAATACTGGGTAAAGATTCCGAGAGCATCATCAAGAAAGCCTCGATTCCGTCGGCTTTTCACGACGAGAGAGGGACAACCTGCAGAGGCAAGAAGGTGTTGAGAAACAGATGTTGCGGGATTCGGAGAGCGAAGAAGATGGCTGCATCGGCTGGTTCGATCGCGAAGAAATTGGTGAAGAAAAGAACACAGGTGCTGAAGAGGCTAGTGCCAGGCGGGGAGTCCATGGATGAGTTCAGTTTGATGGAAGAAACCCTAGATTACATCCTCTCACTCAGGGCTCAAGTTGATGTAATGCGGCATTTTGCTAATGCCACTCCCCCTAATTAATTTGATTCATAAATAGGGATTGCCCAAATGGCCGGCCTAATTAGTTATTGTTTCTCCTTCTGCCTTTTACTACTTAATTTTGCAAGGAGAATCAAATTAATGAAGGTGGTATAGTTGAGGCATGTTTTTATTTAATTTAATATGTGAAAACATATTAATGGAAATTATAGCTTTTGATTCCAACTTCTACTTCTTCTTATAATTAAGTTGGCAAAACTAGAGTTCCTTTATTTTAGCCAAGTTATTGCATTCGAAGTTAATTTTGTACATCATTGGCCCATTGTGGAAGATTTGGTACCTCGATGTCGGCTCTTCGCCACCAAAGACTGTAGTATGTTCCCAAGGCCTGGGTTGTTCCGTTATCGGGTACGAGTGATTTTGTTACTGAATTAACGATCTTTTTAGAAAAAAAATTAATTACCAAACAAAAATATCTTTTAATGCCAAAAATATATTTTTCTTTCTCTCCCCCTCGATCTCTCGAATATTCAACCGACTATTTGGTGAAGATCATATTCACTCAGGTACTATAGTCTGTAGACTTGAAGGCGAAAGGGAAATCACTGGCTTTGTTGATTTTATTGCGTTATTGCAACAACAATAGAAATCTTTTCATTGCAAAAATTGATCTTCAAAAATTCACGATGGCATACCTAATATACTATTTGGTACTCCCAACACCGTTATACTACAACGCGCTAGCTACTGTTACGTGTCCTAATACCGCTACTCGAAATTAAGCCACGCGTTTAAGGTCCTTTTATTAAGAACGAAGGCTAAATTTCATATAGCATTGTCCTCATATCACTGGGTACAGCTAGAATTCAATGGAAAGAAAAATAAAGAAAGAATGCCTCTTTAAAGCAAATTGATGTAGATATCGCCCCCATGGAAATCAGTGTCTTTGAATGTCATCATACCTCCACTGTCTTCACCTCTTTGTCATGGAAAATTCTCCAAGGGCACTCAAATTTGTGTGTGTGTGTGTGAGAGAGAGAGAAAGACCTCGTGCATCCTTGAATGCAAATTCAATGTTGTAGCACATATTACGTGACTAAAACAGCTGTCACCTATTCTACTTTAGCTTAACTTAGGCTCCGTTCCCGAAATGAAAATAAAGTACTTACGGAGTACTCCCTTCGTCCCTTATTTACAGTCCAGTATTTTATTTTGGGCTGTCCCTTAATAAGTGTATCCATTTTATAAAGTTAGTGGGTAAAAGTTGGTGCATTGTCTATTTTGTCCCTAAAAGTAGATTTCATTTTGAAAAGCTAGTGAGTAAAAGTGTAATGATGATGGATAAATAGGAAAAGTGGAGGAAAAAGTTGATGTAAAAGGTAGGGGTGTTACGAACCCGATCGGACCGAAAAAACCCGAAAAAAACGACCGTACGGTTCGGTCTTCGGTCAAAAATTTTTGGGTTCGGGGTGGACCGAACCGACCGAACTTATTTCGGTTCGGTCTCGGTTTTGTTAAAATTTGGACCGACCGGACCGAACCGAACCGACAGGACCGAATCACCCCGACCGACCGAATCACCCCGAACCGAAATAAGACCGAACCGACCAATTAGTGTTTTTATATATTTTTATGTAATTCAGATTAATCTTGACCGTCCATTTAAATCTTGACCGTTCATTTAAAACCCTAAATCTACTCTTGTCTCTAACTCTCATCAGTCATCTCATTTCTCTCAAGACCACGCAGACACGCAGCCCTGCTCTAGAGCTCCACTCCTCCCTCTCTGGCTCCTCTTTCCCCTTATCTCCCAGACTCCCACAGTCACTCACGGCCTCTCTCTTCGCAGATCGCGATTCTCCCTCCTCCTCAGCTCCTCTCTTCGCCGCCGACGATATTCCCCAACTCGTTACAGCGCCGTCCTCGCCTCCACGATCTGCAGATTCCCCAACTCGTTACAACTCATCTCTCAGGCACGATCTCTCTCTGACTCTCCCCCATCGACGTCGTCTCTTTCCTCTCAAGCCGGCGATTCAACCAGCGACTGGACAACCGGTCTGACTGGCGACTGGACTGGCTTCCGCCCTTGTCTGCGACTGTGAGTTTGTGATTCGGTGATTTGTAATTTTGTATGCGTATTTATGGTTTATTCAAAAACCCCAGTTTTCGTTTCCAGATTTTTTTCCTGATTTTACACCGTTTCTTCTTTTCTTTTTTTCTTGATGAATGCAAATTATTTTTTGTTTTCTTTTTCCTGATTTTAGTATTATCTAAAGAACCATTTGTGATTCGTGATTCGGTGATTTGTATGCGTATTTATGGTTTATTCAAAAACCCCAGTTTTCGTTTCCAGATTTTTTTCCTGATTTTACACCGTTTCTTTTTCTTTTTTTTCTTGATGAATGCAAATTATTTTTTGTTTTTTTTTCTCCTGATTTTAGTATTATCTAAAGAACCATTTTTTCCTCAGCAGATTTTTTCCTCAGCTCGAATCACCTGATTTTTTCTTTTTCTGTCTGTAGCTATTTAGAGAGATTTTTCAAAGGTGTGGCTGAGCCCAAGCTTTAGGCTCACGTGGAATTTCAACCTCGACGACGCCGAGAAAATGTCTGACCATGAGCTTGACCATGAGCTTGAGGTATTCAATTTCAAAATCCTAATTTATTAGTATTTGCAAAATACTTTTCGCATGAGCATGAGGTGATGAACTGAAAATAAGATTAGTGCATGAACTTTGGAGTTTTGAGCATGAGAACACAGTTTATAAGTTCATATACAATTTCATCAGATTAGTGCCTGAAAATTAGAGTGTGATTATGTTCATTTTAATTTTCATTTGTTTTAGATGGATGATATTGATGATGATGATGATATTATGGATGATGCTGCTGAGTTTGATATTCCTCAAAATGCTGAATTAAACGATGATCAAGTGCCTGAAATTGAAAATAAGGTTGAGTCGAAAAAGATTGTTGGTAGTATTGCTAATAAGAGGGCTGCTTGTTGGAAACATTTTGACTTTATTACACCAGACGGTCATCTGAAACCTAGGGCTGCATGCAAATGGTATCGGAAGGATTATGCATGTCATTCGAAGCTCAATGGTACAAAATCACTTACTCATCATCTAAAGTTTCAGTGTTTCAATTATCCCATGAGCACGAAATTTACGGGTAGTAGGCAAAAACAACTTAGTTTTAAAAAAAAGGAACACAATGGCGAAACAAGTGCAAACCTTGTGCCTATAACCTTCAGTGCGGATGCATGTAAAAGAGCACTAGCGAAGATGATAATAATTGATGAATTGCCATTTTCATTTGTTGAGGGTGAAGGATTCAAACAGTTTATTGAAGTTGTTCAACCAATGTGGAAGCCTCCGGGTAGGCTTGTGATGGCCAAGAACTGCATGCTTATTTATGGGGAGGAGAAAATGGCATTGAAACAAATAGCTAAGCATCAAAGGTTATGTCTTACAACGGACACTTGGACTTCAGTCCAAAATCTGAATTATATGTGTCTTACGGGACATTTTATTGATGAGAATTGGAAATATCAAAAGAAAATTCTGAATTTTTGCGTCGTTCCTAATCACAAGGGTGATACTCTTGGTAGGATGGTTGAACAATGCTTGTTGGATTGGGGGATTGATAAGTTTTTAACTGTTACGGTTGATAATGCATCATCGAATAGTCTTTTGATTGGTTACTTGGAGAGAACGACCAAACATAGAAAGACCACCATTTTAAATCACGAGTTCTTGCATGTGAGATGTTCGGCACATATCTTAAATCTAATCGTACGTGAGGGATTGCAAGAGATTGATGTCCCAATTGGAAGGGTGCGAAATATTGTGAGATATGTGAGGTCTTCCCCTTCTATAATGGCGGAGTTTTGGTCATGTGTTGAAAAGGAAGGCATTACATGTAGGCTTAAACCTTGTTTGGATGTGTCTACTCGTTGGAACTATACATATTTTATGTTGGAGAGGGCTTTAACTTATCAAAAGGCTTTTGATCGATTATGTGATGACCCGTCTTTCAAATTAAATGTAAGAGAGGAGGAGATTGATGAGGCGTTTGATGATGTTGATGGTTTTGAGGGTATGGGTAGGATAATTGAAATTGAGAAAAGAAAGAAAAGGAGAGGGAGAGGGCGGAAGGACAATGTTGGGCCTCCAACTTCAAGTGATTGGGAAAAAATCAAGTTGTATGTTAAGTTTCTTCGAGTGTTTTACCTTGCAACTTTGAAATTTTCGGGTTCTTTGTATGTCACTTGCAATGTTTTTTTTGATGAAATGGTGTTGATTCAACAAGATATTGTGAAGTTGTGTGAAACCGATGATAGTGAATTGCATGATATGGCACTTGGTATGCGTGAGAAATTTGATAAGTATTGGGGAGATTTTGCTAAGATCAATCAAATGTTGATGTTTGCGGTTGTTCTTGACCCTCGATGCAAAATTGGGTTCTTTGAATATTGCTTTCGAAATACTTTGGGCTATGATAAGACGGTGGTTGGTGAGTTGACGGATAATATAACAAATGGAATTACTCGTTTATTTGAATGGCATGTGAAGAATAATGCAAACACGAATGTGCGTAGCCAACAAGTTGGGGGATCATCGGACAAAGGAGATTTGGATGGATTTGAAATGGAGATTGGTAGTCATAAATCTTTGAAATCCCAATTTAAGATGCACATGCAAAAGGAAACCAACATGGCATGCAAATCGGAATTGGAAAAGTATATTGCGGAAGCAAGTGAGGATGATAGTGACAAATTTGATGTATTGCGTTGGTGGAAGTTAAACTCCTCTAAGTACCCAATTGTTTCTCAAATGGCACGAGATGTGCTAGCTATCCCCGTGTCTACGGTTGCCTCCGAATCCGCTTTTAGCACGGGCGGACGTGTGATTGATCCCTATCGAAGTTCTCTCTCTCCGAAGACCGTGGAAGCTCTTATTTGCACGCAACAATGGATAAGGAAACCAACTAAAATCAATATAAAAGAACAACTTGATGAGTTGGAGCAATTAGATTCGGGTACTACTCTTTTTAGTTCTTGATTCTTTATGTTATGTGGTTCTTAAATATCTTTTATGTTGAGTGTCTTAGTTGTTTGTTTTTCTTTGTTTTTTTCTTCTTATATTTGTAGTTGTCTTGGAATCAACTGATAAGGATTAAGGAGTTGGTGGCATGGTGCAATTGTTTTTTCATGGTTAAGGTAAATCCTAATCACATACACATCTATTTATGTTTGTTGTTTACTGTTTTTTACTGTTTACTGTTTTTTCTTAGTGTTTACTGTTTACTGTTTTTAATGTTCAAAAGGAGGGCTAGATTGTTGGCAACTTGGCATAGTATTTTGAAATATGGTGGTGCAGTTTTCAAGCTGAAGATGGTTCTATATTCTGCATTCTGTTGATTTTTTGGTAGTATTTTGTTATGACAATGACTCGGATTCCATGGGGTTCTGTTGGCATTAGTGTTTTGAATTTGGTAGACTTTAACTTAAAAGTATGGTGGTGTTGTTTTATGATGGAGACTTTAACTGTTTTCTGCGAGATTGTTGGTAATTTTTGTTTTTGTGATGGCTACTTATGTTTTTTGAAATTTGGTTTCAAGAAAATGTGTATAAGTTAGGATTCTGGGTGTAATCTTGTATTTGTGATGCTAGTATGCTACTGCTATTATGTTGTGAGGGTTAAACAGTTGGTATGCTACTGCTGCTGCTACTGCTATTGTTTTCTTCTTCTTTTTTGATTCGCACTGCTATTGTTTCAAGAAGGTTTTTTTTTCTATTATGCTATTGCTAGTACTGCTACAGTGCTACTGATCTGTTCTTTTTGAGTATGCTACTGCTAATAGCAGTCTGCTATTGTTTCAAGAAGGTTTTATTTTTTTACAAATTTTGGGTGTGGTGAGTTCACTGAGTTGTGACTTGTGAGTCTTGTGACTATGAACAAAAAGCTTAGCTGATTTGAGTGCGGATCCAAAAAAAACAAAGGCCATTGAAACGAAGGCTTTTTTGTATTTGTGGATGACTTCTCAATTGATTGGGCCATGTGGGCCAAAAATCTTCTTTTGCCATTAAAAAAAGAGAGGTGAAATTGGCCCACTATCAAAGAAATACTTTTATCAAAAAAAAACAGGTGCAATGGGCCTATTTTTGGCCCACTATCAAATTCTTTTTTAATTGGCCCATTTTTAATTTTTTATCTTTGGCCCAACTAGGCCCAATTCGGGCAGACCGAATTCCCCGAATTCCCCGACCGGACCGAATCCACCCCGAACCGAATTGGACCGATTGTAATTTCGGTCGGGATCGGTCCTGGCATTTTTTTCCCCGAACCCGATCGGTCTACAATTCCGATGGACCGAACCGACCGACCCCGAACCGATAACACCCCTAGTAAAAGGTATAATGATGATATTTTTTTAATGTTGGAGTTACGAAGCACGACACTTAAAAATTGACGGAGGAAGTATTTTTTAAGAAAGTAATTTCAAACTCAAAAATCATGTGCTTACGCAAATAATTTTCCTATCAATATGGATCTTGGTTGATAGATCTCATTGAGATATTTTATACGGTGTAAAAAAAATTGAAAAATTATTTTTCATTTACATTATTTTTGAGTTTGAAAATATAAAATAAATACTTATTTTTTTAAGAAGGTATTCTGGAACGCGGTGCCTTAGATTACAAAAATGGAGATCATGGGGATGTTGTATTATTAGAGCATGGAGAGAACAAAAGGTTGGTATTGACATCAGCCAACAAATATATGCACCTCTCTCTCTCTCTCACTCTCTCTCTCTCCCTAGCTGGCTTCTTACTTTACATGACACTGATAGGATCCCTATGAGACTTTTAAGCATCAACATATTTATCCGGTGATACTGTTCGATATCAAACGACTCTTTGAGGGTATATTTTGCTTTTGTGTATTATACTGGCCTAGTCTCATGGCTTAACACCGGGCCGAACCGCAGAGAGGAGCATCGTGGCCTAGCACCAGGCCGAACCACAAAGAGGAGCATCATGACCTAGCACCAGATCGAATCGCAGAGTGGAGCCTCGTGGCCTAGCACCAAGCCAAACCTTAGAGAGGAGCATCGACCTTAGTATGAGTTGGTCGAACCACAATGTCCAAACCATAGCGGGAGCATCGTGACCTAGCACCGGGCCGAACCGTAGAGAGGAGCATCGTGGCCTAGCACCGGGCGGAACCGTAGAGAGGAGCATCGTAGCCTAGCACCGGGCCGAACCGCAGAGAGAAACCTCGTAGCCTAGCACCGTGGACTAGCACTGGGCTGAACCGTAGAGAGGAGCGTTGACCTCAGCATAGGTCGATCGTACGTTCCCACTTGTCTGAACGCCGTTTGTGCCGAACCAAACCCGACCCGAACTTTAGCAAACACGGTCAGTGCCTCGAGGAGTTTAACTTGGCTTTCCGCCGAATGTGGCAACTGTGGCCGAACCAGGATATTCGGCCCACTACAGGTATATTTTGCTTTTGTGTATTACTGAATTTTAGGACGAAGGACTTCCGTTCGCCTTTACAACTCCTTTAAATTTCGTAAATATGTACGTTGGAATTTCCTAGTCAAACAAAGAGATTGTCAACATGGCTGTTCCAATTAGGGTTCCTGTGCTGTGGAAAAGTTTAGATGTATAGCGGTTTATTTAACAAGCAGCTCGCACACGTTGAGGGTGGTTCATTGGTCACTACAAGAAAAATTACATTGGGTGATGCATGAAAATCGTCACAAATTGCATGTTTTTCGTCACAAATAATATAGGTGACGAAAAAAAAATTATCGACTAAAGGTTGTCGAGGATTCCTACCTGGTGACGAAATCTATTTTTCGTCACTTATAGTGCCTTTTGATGACAAAATATTTCGTCACCAAAAAGTGAATAATTGGTGATGAAATTTTTTTCCTCGCTTATTGTGCTTTTTTACGACGAAATTTTTTGTCATCAATTATTTCTTTTGGCGACGAAAAAATTTGTGAAAATTTTCATCACCAATATAAGAAATTGGTGACAAAATTTTTCTTGCTCCTGCTGGGTTTTGAACCCAAGTCCCCTGAGTTTTTCGTGCAAGTTTCGACCAATTGCAACTGCACCACACACACTTTTCCGTATATATTTGAAATATCTAATATATAACATATATGTTTAACATGAAAATATATTTGGAATGTAGTTTTGAACCCTTAAACATTAAAATTAGCAATTTTGATAATTTTTCAGTATATATTTGAAATATCTAATATATAACATATATGTTTAACATGAAAATATATTTCGAATGTAGTTTTGAACCCTAAACATTAAAATTAGCAATTTTGATAAACATGAAGGTTGTAGGCTTTGAGTTATTGTCCAAACCCAATTTGAATTATCTCAATCGAAGTTCTTAGTAAAGAGTTATGTCTGAAATACATTTAATGACAAAGCGCAATTCATAAATTTCGTCACCAAAGGTACCCATTTGACGACAAAATATATTTTTCGTTGCCGAAAGCATTAAAATGGTGACGAAATTATTTTTCGTCACCAAAGTTAAGCATTTGGTGACGAAAAAAATATTTTGTTACTAAATTGGTCCCATTTGGCGACGAAATATATTTTTTGTCACCTAATGATTATCTTTGGTGACGAAAAATAATTTCATCACCTTTTTTAAGCTTTCAATGACAAAAAATGTATTTCGTCGCCAAATGGGTACCTTTGGTGACGAAAATATTTTTTTCGTCACAAAACAGGTATAATTGGTGACAAAATTATTTCGTCACAGAAGTTGTCAAAACAATGACGAATTTATTTTTTGTCGCCAAATATACTCATTTAGTGACGAAATTAAATTTCTTCACCACTTTTTCGTCACCAAATTTCATTTTTCTTGTAGTGGGTTAGGAGCTTACTGTAATGTGATTTCCTGACTAGGATGACCTTAATTTGAGCCTTTTAAGCTCTTCTTATCGAGCTCCTCATTCAGTAGGGGCTCCTTAAGTGGTCATGCCCGAAGAAGGCGATAGGCCCACATGCCAGTCGTCTTTCAACCATCTTGTTTTTGTTTTGAATGATCTGAAAACTAAGGAAATGATTTTGCCACAAAAAAGGAGTGGCAAAATCAGCAACCGAAAACTATTATGGAATTAAGATTTCCAAGATTTAGCATAAATTAGAGATTTTATTCAACACAAAAAAGGGTAAATTATAATTAACCCCCTCTAACTATGCCTTGCAAACATTTTACCCCCTCTAACTATTTTTTTTAGCACTTAACCCCCTCTAAGTAATGAAAACCCTTATTCCGTTAAACTTCTGTTAGAAATTGGATGGAAAGTGGCATGTGCAAGTCACATGCCCTCATTATAGACCTTATTACCCCTTCTCTTTCCTCTATCCATACGTCTGTCTCTCTCTCCTCAGCAGCAACAGTCATTTCCTCCTACCAGAGCTTTCCCACCACTTCCACAACTCCCTCTTCTCTCTCTGTACCTCTCTCTCTCGCCCAACCCCGCACCACTCGATTTCCTCCGGGCAGCATGGAACAGACGGCAGTGGCCCCACCGTTTCAGCTTTCAGTTACCGGCGACAAGGGTGGAGACAGCTGGTCGCCGACATAAACGGGTAATCGAGCACGTTCTTGACGCCGTAGACGGTCGACGAGGGCAGTGGAGAGAGGGGTGAAGGTGTTGGCGCTGACGAAAGTGCCCGAGATCAAGCAGAACATCGTTGTTTCCCTAATCAGTTACCCATCGTAGAAAAAATACAGTAGAAGAAATTGAAGAAAAAATCAGTGGTACCCATCCTAAATTTTCTCTTATTTTCCTAAGTTTTCCCTTTCCGCTCTCTTTTTCGTTTCTTCTGTCCAGAAATTGTACTGCTGCGATTCCACAGAGATGAAGAGAAGCAGACAGAAATTCAAGAAATGAAGAAATTTCTGAGATGCATAAGGTAATCGATGACGTGGGCGGTGGTCGATTTTCCTTCTCTAGCTGTTGCGATTGCTGCTGATGTTGATTCGACTTCGAGTTAGGGTTTTGATTATTTTGAGTAGAATTAGGGTTAGGGGTAGGCTTCAGATTTGGGGTTTGTTGATGATGTTTTTGTTCGGGGTTAAGGGAGCAGTGCAGAAGGTCGAGAGGCTAGAGGTGGGCGTCGATGTTGGAAGGGAAACGAGAGACGGCTGTTGTTTCTGTTGTTGTTGTTGGAATTGTTGAAGGAGGAGTTGCTGCTTGTTGTGCTATTGACGTTGCTGCTGCTGTTGATGCTGTTGCTGCTGTTGTAGCATCACCTGGCTAGATCGAGTTTTAGGGTTGGAGAAAGAAATGGCTATTTGGCCTTTGCAGATTTGTGTTTTTGCGGAGGGCAAATTCGTAACTTTATGCATCTCCGTTACGGAAATCAGATGGATAAGGATTTCTGTTAGAGGGGGTTAAGTACTAAAAAAAATAGTTAGAGGGGGTAAAGTGTCACCGACCTATAGTTAGAGGGGGGAAATAGTAATTTATCCAAAAAAAAATTTCAAAAAGAATTTTAAAAAAGCACGTTTGCATCACATGCACAAGTACAATATATGCATATGTTTCGATGAGAGAGAAAAATAATACTCCCTCCGTCCATTTTTAGAGTTTGGTATTTCATTTTGGACTGTCCCTTAATAAATGTCCATTTTGTAAAATTAGTAGGTAAAAGTTGGTGAATTTTCCATTTTGCCCGTAAAAGTATATTTCATTTTAAAAAGTTAGTGAGTAAAAGTGTAATGATGGTGGGTAAGTAGGAAAAGTGGAGGAAAAAGTTAATGTGAAAGGTATAATGATGATGTCTTTTTAATAGTAAGTTAGAATTGTGAAGCAGGACACTTAAAAAGGAACGGAAAGAGTATATAGCAAACTAGCTTGAAGAGCAAACCAAAATCATGCTATATATATATAGTACTTGCCTAATTTTGTAATCTTCACCCAAAAAAGATTCTGTCACGGTCGCTGCAGGGAATTTCTGCGTTCATTTTCATTTATGTTTGGCCGAGAAAAAGCCAACACCATGTGACAATCACTTTAGTTAATTCCTTTTCCTATGGATGGATTCACAGAGTACTTATTTGGATGGTGCCCCAACACTTCGCAATACCACACATTTCAGTAACGTCCACGTACTTATATAGAGATGGGCCCTATAGAAATGTGCAATGTTGAGGGGTCTCGGGACACCACGTGATGGTTTCCAAAACCATGGAATAATTAATATTTCGAATTTCGGATCTGAATGAGACTTGTGGCCTTTTTATTAGGCTTTCTATGATTCTTTCGCAACCCATTCTGGTCTCAATAGTTTTATTATATATAGGCACCATAATTAACACCTACGTCGGGACGGAAGCTAAGAACTCAGCACGTGTGAATGGTGTATTTTTATTTTTGATCTGCACTAGTGGATAGTGTTAGAAGTATGTTTAGCCCTAATGAAGGGCAATGCATACTTAAACTTGGGCCCTGTGCAACTAATTGCAAGTTTTCAATCGGGAAAATGACGGCCAAAGACGTATTTTGATAATTAATACGCGCTAATGACATTTTCAGCATTAACAAATGTTCTCAGCAAGTCCTTGGCGGGTATTAATTATCAAAACACGTCATAGACCGTCATTTTCCCTTTTCAATCACTAAACCAACCCATGATTGCTTCTACTTTCTCCTTTTGTTTTCCCAAAAAAGTCCCCAAAAGACAGTGAGGGTCATACTAACAAGGGCTTCTTCCAAGCCGGCCCCGTTTTGTTTAGGCGTACCCGTCGAGCCCCACCCAATGTCAAACAATACTCGTATAAGTCCCGTTTTGAGTGAGATGCCCAAAGTACCCCAAAATCCACGCCTTCCTGCGAACACGATGAAAGCGTCCAAGATCTCGAGAACCTTCTTCGATTAGCCTTCTCCGCTTTCTAGTTGTCGACCTCCCAAATGGTTCAACAACCACCACCACCACAGTGGTCGTCGCCTCGCCAGCTCATCCCCGCCGCCTGGCTCCTCCACGTGAGCAGCCGGAGACCGGATCCGGTGCCATCATTGTAATAGGCTTGAAGATCCTCCTCTCTTCGCCGCCGCTGTCGTCGTTGTCTCTGGATTCGTCGCCGGGACCGAGGAGGATGATGACCGGATTGGACAGAAATCCTCTATGCGGCATCTTCACATCACTCGATCGAACTTCTCAACCGCAACCTCCCTCGATCGACGGAAATCTTCTCTCGTCACGATTACAGTCGACCTCTCATTGCGATTACAGTTGAAATCTCTCTCTTCACGATTACAGTCAAAATCTTCACAACTCACCAGATCGGAGCTTTGTTGTTTTGTTTGTTTGTTTGCTGAGAAAATGTGGAAAATCTTTGAATCTGGTTGAGCTAAAAGACCGAGCGGAAGGTGAGAATTCACATCCGTGCTTTGAACAAAAAAATGCCCTTCTCACATTATTTACATATCTGCAAATATATTTATATATATGTAGATGTATTTTGTACATATGTATAAAGTGGTTTTTTAGTAGTTTTAACTTTTTGTGTATGTATTTTGTATACGTATACTGTTGTTTCGCCTTTTTCCTCAGATAGTTTCAGAAGCCAACGGAACAACAAAGAAGGGTGTGAATTGTGTAATATGTCGACATAGCGTGAATGTGAATTCTGCAAAAATGGGTTGTGAATTCTGCAAAGAAATATGAAATTTTGGAGTGTGAATTGTGCAAAAAATGTGTGAAAAGGGACCTTTGCAGCCCCAAGAATTCACTCCATCTCAAGAGTGAAACGGGTGTGAATTTTGAAAATTAAGGTAGTGGAAAGGGGTGTGAAATTCTGAATTTTAAGAGTGTGAATTCTGAAAAGGCTCCCCTAGAATTCACACCCACAAGAATTTATAGCCCCCCAAGAATTCACTCATTCCCAAGAATGAAATGGGTGTGCATTTCGAGGGTGTGAATAGTGCAAAAAGGTGTGAATATGTGTAGATGAGTTGCGAATTCTGCATTTAGGGGTGAATTTTTGAAAGGGATGTGAATTTTGGGGTTATGAATAGTGCATATGGGGCATGAATTCTGCAAAAAAAAGATGTGAATTTTAGCGGTGTAAATTCCGCAAAAGTGTTAATTTTACAAAGAGGTGAATTCTCGGGGGTGTGAATTCTGGGAAGTGTGAATTCTTGGGGGTGTGAATTCTGAGAGGTGTGAATTCTTGGGGGTGTGAATTCTTCTGAGAGGTGTGAATTCTTGGAGGTGTGAATTCTGTGGGGGTGTGAATTCTTCAAAGGGGTGTGAATTTTGTAAGTGCTGAAAAGTGAAAAGGGCAAAATAGTAAAAGCATATTTAAAAAGGGCCTAGATGAGATAACACTTACAAAAGGGGGTTTACATAGAACCCACACAAAAAACTAGGACCGGCCAGGAATTTGCTGTACTAACAAATCAAAGCCCATGTAAGTACACAACCAAGGCCCATGTAAGTACGCAACCAGACTCCAACAAATCAAGACCCATGTAAGAACACAACCAGACTGGGCCTGGGCCAATTCTCCAAGAATCCAATAAATGGGCCTGGGCCTCTTCTGCTCGTTATCGGGTCTTGGGCCAATTCTCCAAGAATCCAATATTTGTTTTTAGCTAACTATGTCCAGTTTGGGTCTAGATACCCAACTCTCTCTCTCTCTCTCTCTCTCTCTCTCTCTCTGCACGGTTCTCAATAATTTTTCTAACAAATTATTACTCTTATTTCTCTCTTCTTCTTCTTTTCTTTTTTTTTTTGCATAACTTCGTAGGATTAAACTGTAAATTATTTTTAAGGAGGAGCACAAAGCTGTACACCCAAAAATTTTCACTGGTTAAATTACATGTCTAAATATTGTACTTTTTTATGATTATCGAATGATTCAAGCCCCGTTTACTCTATTAATTGTATGTTAGATTTGTAGAAGTTTCGTATTAAATTTAACTTCAAATTAAATAGGTTATAAATATATGTAGTGCAATTTTTAATAAGTTTTTTTTATTAGTAACTTTTAATAAGTTAGAACAAGAATTTCATTGTTTGATTAAATAAGTTATACAATTGCTTATTATCACATGAACGTGTGAGTTTTAGAATTAATCCTCTTCTATTTTTGTCAAAATATGAAGTTCAAAACAATTCCACTTTTGAGTCAATATAACTAGTAAATTCTATAACTAATAATCATTAATATTTTTCATAATTGACACCCTGCACCATTGATCAACTTTCTTTACAAATAAACTAGAGCCTAAATAAGTTAGCTTCTAAGTGCTAACAACCATGTTATATACTCACTCCGTCCCTTTTTTTGAGTCCAGTATTTTATTTTGGATTGTCCCTTAATAAGTGTTCATTTTGTAAAGTTAGTGGGTAAAAATTGATACATTTTTTATTTTGCCCAAAAAAATAGAGTCCATTTTGAAAAGTTAGTGAGTAAAAAGTGTAATAATGATGTCTCCATAGAGGGCAAGTAGGAAAAGATAAGGTAAAAATTGAAGTGAAAGATATAATGATAATGTCTCATTGGAGTTACGAAGCTGGACACTTAAAAAGTGACGGAGGGAGTAGTAATTGAGAAATTGGGTTTGATTTTTTTATCCAATACCCAATTTCTTGTTAGGTGTCCTCATGTTACTCTTGTGCTTTGCAAACCAATCTTTCTACTAACTTTATTTTATATCCCCCAACTAATGACTTGACAACAAAAATAAATTGAAAGAAAGTCACAGTCATGGCATCACATTGCCCTCTTCTTTGGGTGGTCCTCTTGATCACACCCACCATTAACCAAAAGCTAATAATCATTCAAAGCAAACAGATAATTCTCTTGTCACATGAGTCTAATGAACACACCTTGCACCAATTCACCAAAGTGCTCAATAAACCACCAATAAGAAAAAGCATAGTGACCCCAAGCTAATTTTGAAGATAAACAAGTACTCCACAAAGCTAATTTTGAGATTTCGAAATTATTTCTATTTAAAATTGGGCATGGCCGCATGGTGTGTACAGAAAATCTACAGTAGTATTTACCAATGAGAGCAAGGGAGAATACAATGGTCAATATAGAGATCAAGTCCTAAAGGAAATTATTTTCTTTTGGCGTAGTGATCGATTGGAAAATTTAACTTATATGAATTGCTATTGATTTGATACTAATAATAGCCGTCGGTACAATATGGTTAGAATATACATATGTGCCTTTCACCAAATCAAAAAAAATACTCGATAAACTAACAATAAGAAAAAGCATAGTGACCCCAAAAGGCTAATTTTGAAGATAAACAAGTACTCCACAAAAGCTACCCAACTAATTTATCTTACATTTTAATGCAAAAAAGCTAGAACCTAATGGAGTAGTTTTATCTTAATGATACCCCTCTACTTCTTTTTCTTCAATGTCGGCCCCCCAAAGCGCATGCTTGGTTATAAATAAACCACTGCACTAAGCATCTCTCAATAAAAATAATAAACTGAACGTGTATGATAAATTGTACAGTACTAATTGAGATTCTTGTTAGGTCCTCATATGTTTTTGTACTTTCAAATTACCTAGGCAATATTTTTTAGCCCTTCCAGAAACTTAAGCACTACATATATGTCCCAAAAGGATTGTCCGGTCCGCAAAACGAGAACTTTAAAACAATGCGGTACTTGTCCCAAAAAAAATTTCCACAAGTCAAAAAAATAAACTATTGTTCGGTTCTCGTTTTGCGGGACGGACGACATTTTTGGGATGGAGGGAGAATTTTACTTTAGTCCCTCCGAAATAACCATTTCACGGTTTTCTACCATAATCCCTCTCAAATCTCACCAAGCAACTATGGTTCAGAGTGCCCCCTGTCTTGATTAAGTCCGAAAACCTATCAAAGGGTGGACGCCAGTTTACGTTGTTTGTCAATCAGATGAAATGGAAAATTAGGAATAACCGCTACGAGGGATATGGATGAGTCTCGCTCAGTAAAGAGAACAGTACACTCGTAGAACATAACTGATGGTTCCCTTCTTACGAAATTCCTTGAGATTAATGAGCGCGAGTCTTCCTAATCGTCGCCTATGAGATTTAGAAACTGTTGGCCTAGTTACGAAACCATATTCTAGTAAACTAGTAACCGATAAATCACTGCCCTCGTGTGCTCCCTCGTGCTCTCTCTCTCTCTCTCTCTCTCTCTCTCTATGTTACAGTGGTGGCCCTGGACAGCTCTTGCTTGTCATCCTACCACCTGCATGTGAAAATGCTTCATCTTAAGCTTATATTCCTGGCTTGGATCTAAAGGTACAAAAAAGGAAGGGACCTCATGCTTCTCTTTATGATTTAATCCTACAAGGTTCGATGCTGCTATTGTGGCTACCATGTGTTGTTCCCTATCATTTTGAATCTCAGTGGCATTTCTCCAATTCAAATCTGCTCTTATCTTATGATGCCAAATGGGTCCCTTTTCTCCCATATCCATGCCACATGTAACATATAAAAACCCAAAGATGGCTATGATTATCCTTTCCAACTGTAATATCTCATCTGTCCTCCTCTTCCCTTTCATTTTGTGCAAGTGTTGGGTCAGGGTGAGAAGACAGAAAGAAGATGCATAAACTAGTCATTACATAAGGTGATTTCAGTCCACTCAATTGTGTCTGCAGTTAGGATGGAATGAATTGAGAACAGAAAACAAAGCAATCATGCAAAAATATGTTTGGTATTTAAGCAGCCGAATTAAAAGCCTATGTCCAAATTCGAAAGGAAACAGATATCTGCTGTTAGACCTGACAGAATTTCCGTTAACCAAACGAGTCGTGCGAGTCACAACTGGGTTTACAATCACACTCCGTGTTGAATTGGAGACGGTATCTAAGAGGGTGATGTATTAATTGGGTGATCAAACTGAGTCACTGATGGTAATGATGTAATGTTCTGTTTGTCCCCTTCTTCCTGTAGCAATTCAAGCATACACAGCTACATAATAACCACTTTCTACATGGGAATGGACCATGTGTTGGAACTCACAACATAGCTATGCATGGTACAAAAAATTCTACTCATAACTTAATTTCATGCAGCATACTGTTGCAGTGGCAATTCAACAATTTCGAAGCACATTCACCGGCATTTTTTCAATCTTCAATCAGTAAATGTAAATAGGCTGCATCATTGTGTATGAAGTTTTCTATTTCCCGGTAGTAAGTAAACCAGTCATGTATCCAGAATGCACATTATCAAGGAAATATTATACAAACAGAACTTTTGAAAAGAATGTCGAAATAGAATGATGCGGCTTATGATGGTCCCTTTCATTTCCAACTAAAACATTACATTATTATGCTCCTTATTCCAGAATAGCCACAACCATGTTATTCTATATGTACAATCTCTTTATAAAGTATATGGGATGCATGATGGTTATAAATTAAGCACGCCTATATAAAAATACACCTGCATGTGGGGGGATGTATATATATCTAAGTAGCCTTTTCTTTTTCTTTCCTAAAGTCATCCTAATAACTCTTACTGCTAGTTCCTAAGTACAATGGATTCCTCCAATATGGTAAAGGCAACAGTTTCTGAAGCACATCCTGACACAATGGATTTTCTTTCGCAAGCTTGGTGCAACTTAGCAATCCAGGCTTTCCAACCAGAGTTACAAGATCACTCGCTCGTTCTCCATGAAAACTCACTCGTTCTCCATGAAAACCCGCTCGTTCTCCAAGAAAACTCGCTCGTTCTCCAAGAAAATGTCTCATTCAACAAGTTTGAGTGTGATACCAAACCTCCCTTTCCGGTTAGTATAATTGGCTTTAACAATCTGATTGCAAATACTATGTGCGTGTCGGTGTGTGTATGTGTGTGCGCCCATGCCTGGCTTATATGCACAGATTTGTACCGTCCGACACACGTGGGCACCTTGTTTTGTCAAATCCATGTGCATCGGATGGTTCCAAATACATCTGTTTGAATCTGTACACATAAGTATGTGCACACAGACTTTCTCTTTGGGATATAAGGCTTAGTCTAATTTGGTTTTGTTTAGCAGTCGCCAAAGAGTGTGAAGATGGATAATGGAGATGGGTCTATTCCACCGTGGAAATCCAATGATGTGAAGGTACAATTAGGTAATCATTATATGAAGTTATGCAGACTTAAATGAAATAAACCCTGATTTTTCCTTGATTTTTCCTCCAGTCATGGATATGGATGCAACAAGCCATGCACCCAGAATTGAATTACAACAGCTGTTTCAGAAAGAAATGGGTATGTTAACCTAGCAGTATTCTACTTCTACGTTATCCTCAGTCAATATGCAAGTATCGAGTTCACTTCACCGTATAATATGTATCTATAGGAGAAAATTATACAGACCTAGAAATTTTCCAGAGAAGTGTTCAACATGTACTAGTAGTTTTGCATTCTTTTTGAATCAGGCCAACACTCCATCAATCATCAACGCGATGCTGCCATCATACTTTTTTTTTTTGGTTTTAGCATAGTTGACAGAAGATATGGGAAAAAGTTTTTCATCCACCATTTTCCGCGAGAAACTTTCACCAGAATTGTTTGTCCGGGCCATTTTTGTAACTCCTGTTTACAGTGATAGAGGCCCAGAACTCAGTCGGGAAAATTTAAATCCTATTCCATTTTTATCGCATTGGCTAAGGATATACTTCTACATTTCGGATGCAGTTTCCATGGAAGATAGCTCCACTGAAGCATGTCCCGATAAAGAAATGGTGGAAGGAGATTAAGCAGAAGAGGAAAGAAGACCAGAGGTTGCAAAGAGCAGAGGTTCATGCAGCAGTATCGGTAGCAGGCATTGCTGCAGCGCTAGCTGCCATAGCAGCTGAGAACTCGAAACAAGATGATGCATCGACCAGCGCCAAGGACGCAGCGGTGGCTTCTGCCGCTGCCCTCGTTGCCGCCCAGTGTGCACAAGTTGCGGAGGCAATGGGGGCCAAGAGGGAGCAGCTTAGCAATATAATGAGTTCAGCCATGACAGGGACTAGGGCTAGTGACATCTTGACACTCACAGCTGCAGCTGCAACATGTGATCACCTTTTTCCTCTCTGTGTTTCTTCTCATGCATGGTGGGCGTAAGAAATGTCCTAGGACAGATCCTTTGTCCTAAGAAATATCTTCCGTTCCCTATCTACCTCCAATATGATGTGCTGAAAATCTCAAAATCCATAATCGATACATGGTTGCACGACCAAGATTTTATTGAAACAGAGGGACTGGTATTTCACACCAATTATGTTTCCAACTCAGACTATCCGAGGACCGAAGCGGTCCAACATTTCAATCTTCATAAGGCTATATCAGCTTCAATTTGGCCATCTCCACTTGGGCCTTCAGTGTAATCTCATGGGGCTAAAGCTAAACTATCAACAAATGATTCCTAGATTTAATACCAAAACCATCTCTCTCCTACCAACCCACAAATTTAACTCACAGCAAGTTTTATGCTCCATTAAGCATAGCGACGGGAAAATGAAGAAACTCACAAATAGGCTGTGTTTTGATTAGGGAAATTATGCTAATTTTGTTAGTAAAGTGCTCACTAATTTACCTTGTGTTTATCTTGTTCTATAGCACTAAGGGGAGCAGCTACCCTTAAAGCAAGGTCAGGATGTAAGAACAAACTAAATGGGAGCGTGCCGGTGCTTCCAATTGAGGATCACAACAATGATTTTGAACTAGATTTTGAGAAATGCAGATCACTTCTCGCCAAGGGTGCAGAGCTCAAGATTGAGTTGCCAGACGGTACGTCGATTTATTTCAGATCGTTACCACTGTGAATTGAGAAGATTAATAAGACAGATTGTTTCTTCGTTAGTGGAGACATGGATGGTAATTAAATTTTGAGCAATTGCATTGAAGCTTTTTGTTCTTTTTCCCCTTTCCCACTTTCATTGATGTTTTCTTGTCTTCTTTATTTTCCCTTCTTCTTTTCTCATCATTTGGGAGCAGGGAGGTGCATGGTGAGATCAGTTTCTGTTACCCTAACCAATGAATCAAAGGTCAGAATCTTAAAACCGTATCTTATTTTTTCCCCTTTTCAATTCAGTTGTGTGTGCGCGCGCAACCATCGGTTACAACATACAAGAAAAGTACGGTTCCCAGAAAATACAAAGCAATATCGCACGATGTTCATAACCCAATCAACAAACAACAAAAGCTTTTTTCCCTACTACGGTTTCTACTCCAACATTTTATGTTTGGTCTGCAAATTCAAGGGCCAGCGATAGCTAATAAGGTGACACCAAAAGCTTTGTCAATCACAAATGAATTTCCAAAAAACTTCATGCAACGAGGAGATAAGAGATTACATCCGAAGTGCAGCAAAACTAATCTGAGCAAATTCGACTCTGGGGCCTTGTGTTCCCTTCTAACACCCAACCTCCAACTCTTACTTTTGATTTGCAGGTTATTCTTAAAATACGGAAGATCAAATTTTTTAATGCCTTTGCAAGCAAGAAGGAAAGTATGTATTTTTCTTTGATATTTCTTTTTCCTCATACCATAATTTGTAATGCTTCAAATGATTTAGATTTCAGTGGACACGGGCAATTTACTCTATGTATGAAATTTTTTGGGCTTGTTTTAGGTATTGTAATAGACGTTCATGCTGAATTGTACAAAGATTCAGAAGCCGATCAAGAACCTGATACATGTTATCTCATTGTCCTAACAACAAATGGAGGGATGGTTAAGCTAGACATGATGGATGATTACCAGCGATACAAGATGTGGGCCATGACCATCAATCATATGCTAATGCTCTCTACATCATTTACAAAATACGAGCTTCAATTTTATAAAACTTAAGAGTTAAACATTACATTAATGTGTTTTTGTACTTTCAATCATGTAATTACGAAGAATGTGTGTCGGATCCAAACCATTTAGGTCCACGGAAATTATATATGCATTTGTAGTGCATATTGTATTATTTGTTCCCAATAGTAATGATAATAACGTTGGATGAAAATCATGTCTGCATTGGTAAAGTTGATCAACGTAATATATGGGTAATGTTTGTTGATTGTGTATTGACCATGGATATCTACAAGTCACTACTTTCAATCATGTAATTACGAAGAATGTGTGTCGGATTCAAACCATTTAGGTCCACAGAAATTATATATGCATTTGTAGTGCATATTGTATTATTTGTTCCCAGTAGTAATGATAATAACGTTGGATGAAAATCATGTCTGCATTGGTAAAGTTGATCAACATAATATATGGGTAATGTTTGTTGATTGTGTATTGACCATGGATATCTACAAGTCACTTATCCCTCAGAGGAATTAAGCAAAATCAAGTCAATGTTTAAGGGTTTAACAAGAAGACATATCAAACAAAAATGAATCTGCATACTGATAAGTCAACTTTCAAACAAATAAAAGAGCATGTTCCACAAAACATAGTGCAATAGCAACAATGACAAAGCATCCAACAGAAAAGAAACACGTGTACCAAGTTATGAAGACCAGATATGCACTTGTTATGGACTAAGAGTTACTGGCCTTTTAAAAGAATATATAACCACGGATGCTTGAAGATCTCGGTCAACCTTGAAGTGAGCATGGAAAAACCTTCTTTCCTGCCAATCACAATCCAGATTTAATTGAAAAACAACAGAAAATGCAAGGATTCTGACACACAAAGCAAAAAGGGAAAATTTACCTCTTGAAAAGAATGAGATGTCAAAAAGTCCTTAAGTAGTTTTTCTTGTGAATCAAATAGAACAATATGACTAGGTAAAGACCAATTCTTTGCAAACTCTGCTGCAAAACCAACTGGATCCATCATGAATCTGTCTGACTCATCTAAAACTCCTTTCTCTTCGCTGTTAAATAGAACATCACAGCCAAAACTGAACATTATAACACAAGTCCCCAAGCAAAAGCACCAACAAGAAAAAACCTTCAATACATTCCAACTTCCACTACCTGGGCGAGCAGTCCAAAAATTGCATGGGAAGGTTGTGATGCAGAGTAGAGTAATAAGGTAAGGCATGGCAAGGTGTCAAGAAAACTATACTTTCAACTTTCCCATTAAGAGCCTCTTTAGATAGATAATTCATAACATCTTCAGCTCCTCTCTGTCCAGCACAGTTTGCAGGTATGCAGGTAAGAATCATCCAAAAGATAGCACGGAAAAAATTGTGTCCAACATAACCATGCAAAGTCTCAGGTTCTTTCTGTAAATTAGCATTTTATGTTTTCAATATTCCTCCATTACACGGAAAAAATTGAGGAGCATATTAATCTTCTTCCTTCATGAGAAAAATAAAAATAAAAAGAGGTTGACCATCGAAGCGATATCTTCCCTTTGTGCTCTTTAATTTAGTATCAAAAACAGAATTTAGCTAGTATCATGTGTTAATGAAGCAGATCAAGTACCTGATGAACCAAACTCATATAAAACGCCATTGGAAGATTGGTAGCTAGAAGAAACAGGACCGTTAAAAGCTTTTTTGAGGGGCACTTTGTTTTAATTCTTATAGAGTCTTTTGTTCTACCATATGATGAGTCCGGCTTTCCGATTGTTGCTAATGAGTACCCAGAGAACATAAGAGCTATTGGAAGCACAGGAAGGACAAACCTGTTAGAGTCCCATAAGATGATGAGTGTATAACATCCATGATCCAAACCATGGAGTAAAAACAGTGTAGTCCAGGAAAATGAAAAGAAAAAAAGGAGAAAAGAAAACTAATAAACTCAATAACAGGAGCATGAAATTAGAATTTAAAACGAGTTACCTGAATTCTTTGTGACCTAGGACACTATAAAGTCCTAGAACCCATGCAATAAGCCCAGAAAGCTTCCACTGTTTAGACGTAATTATGCCAGCTATGGAAAATGGTAGGAAAGTGAAGAGCATAACCGGAAATCCCTGAGAGAAGTACCAGTGCCATTTGTGAGTTCCGTAATAGTCTCCGCCAGATGAAAGAAAGTTGAACTTCAAAAAGTTAAGCGGCACTAGGACCCATGAGCCGTACATCAAACGATCCAACAAACATGTAAGTGTGATCACCAGAAACCTGATATGATGAATCAGAGAATAAAGGATCCAATAACATGGCCATCAAAACATCAAACTGAATTCAGTGGAGATTTCCTGGATTCTGAGAAATTTTGTTTAGTTTACATTTTCTGTCATACTTCATGCTAGCTGAAACTTTTACACGTTTAGAAATCATAAGAACAATTTACATGTTTTAGAAACTCAGATGGGATCTAGAGCAAATTATAAAGGCCTTAAAATCCTCATAATAAACAGCAGGTTTTAAATTCAATTCAAGTATCCCTTCCTTTCTCATTGTTCGATAAATGTCATACAAATAAAATTTCCAAATTACCCCCTTCTTTATAAGTGTATTGTTTTCCTACACTGAAAATGCAAATGCAGCTAATGGCATACAAATCTACAAATTAAGTTCTTCAAAAAAATTGGAACTTTCTGCAAATTGCTGTAGGTCATATTCATTCACAATCTTGATCAACAAAATTAATTACTCGGATTCCGTGGGATTAAGTTTGTGCAGAACCGAAAGCCCATAGCAAATGCAATTGGCCTTTTTCTTTGATTATTGATTAACGCATTGCTGAAAGTAAAAGGTGCTTGCTTGTGGCTCAGACTCTAGTTAAACTACTTGTATCCACAATGTTATAACTCAAAGTGTTAGTACTGAGATCATTAATCACATAACATGACTTGATTAAGCAACGCGTATAAGACGAAATACCTCTTGAGCAAAGTAAAAGAAAGGAAAAGATTACGAAAAAACAAGAACAACTTCTACCCACACTATTTGGTCCATAATGTGGTGTCTTTGCATCTGTTTTTTTGCTATATTTGGTCTCTGTACTGGATTTGTTTCCTTAGTAGTATCATGTTCAGGCTGAATTAGCCTTGGCTCAGGTGTGGGAGGTGGCTTATTTGGTTTTTCTGGCTTCCTTGGAGTTGGGTCTTTGCCATATGTTTCTCCACTCTCAAGGTTATACCTGTTAGTCCTTGTTTTTTGGTTCGTTTCTGAATGCCTTCACGTACCAAAAAAAAAAAACTCAGACCCAACATGCACGAGAACCAGTCATATGACTCATATTTGTAACTTGTTTTATCCCGAAGGAGTGTCATGTTTGACATGGTGTTGGACATAGAAATTGCTCCTCCTAACAAGATGTCGAGATCCTAGGCACGAATCTGTTTTTTTATTTCCTTTTTACACTGATAATTGGGGGAAAAAGTGAAGGATGATTACCTACCCAATAGGGGCCACCTCAAGAAAAATGAAGTTCAGTCTATCACGCGTCACAAGCAACTCTAAAATGCCAACATAAGCCCATGTAATAGCACTTGTTGGTCGAATTGCACATGCTAATGCTGCCAAGAGCAAACCCCACTTTCTTGAAACTGAGTGAACTTCACTTGAAGAAGCTCTTATACAGGGCCAGTGGTAAAGCCCCACAAGTGTAAGAACTGTCTCCAAACTGTTGGATAGAGTACGAGTGAAACAGTAAAACATAAACCAGTTTGTCAACTGCGAAAAGAGCTGCAATGGAATTAAGTACATCAACCATCACAAATGAGATAGATACCCAGACCTAAGCAATTAACAGCCCCTTTGGATGGTGAGAAAGGGTGAGATAAGAAAGGGGAGCCCTTTCTTACCCAATTTCACCATTTTTGGTGAGATTTGGTGAGAAAGGGGAAGAGCAAATCAACAAATCCCATTTTTGCACTTCTCTCTACATTTCTCATCAAAATACTCAATCCAAATGAGTGATTTGGCTAGAAACCATAATCCTTTATTTTTCTTTCCCTCAATCCAAAGGGACTGAAACAGCACAAAACACAAACTAGAAGGATACTGCCCATTGCGCGGCATGGCCACCAAAGAGTACATGAGAGAGCTTGTACAAGTAAAGATCACCAACTGCAGAGAACATAGACTGCAGCATCCTTGGAGCTTTAATCTATGAAAAACGGTGACAATTGTCACGACAGAAATTCTAGGATACTAAATTTGAAAGCTCATAGACCACATGTTGTGTACGCACCAAAATCATCCAAAGACGAAATGTAAGAGTTTGGTAAATTGGTAGCCAAAGTGCAACGAACCAGCAGTACAGAAACAGAAACTACAATTACTGTACCGAAACAGAAATTACAATTACTGTAAGGAATATATATAGCTTAAAATAGCTCTAGTTCCTGCAATATGGCTCTAAGTTCCAATTTTTAATTACCAGAAGCAGCAAACTTGCTAATTTTGGTTTCATGGAAGGGCGGAAAAGGGGGAATCCATTGGCACCAATAGGTATCTCCATCTATTGGTCTCCAAATAGTCCCAAGCACCCAACAACACACCAGACAGAACATATTCGTGTCCCAGCCAAAGCATGAAGCATTCAACTTTCAGTATTAGAACTACTTTTTCAGGAAGTCTAGAAATTCTTGGGATTACAATCTCCCATCTACATGAGAGGTCAGAATCTATTCTTTACTATCAATTGTGAGCTTCTTGTACTAAAAATTCATTAAAATTGGATGTGCCAACTCCATGTGTCTAATTTGGTTACGGCGTTAGACACTATCACATATCCATGGCCTTATCCAATGCAGTAGACACAGGTATTCAGAGGAATGGAAGAGTTCGTTTCACAATGCATAAAACCATTGCCCAAGACTGAGTAAACCCCAATATCTTATGGTTACAAGTACAATATACCCATTAATGTCTTGTGAACTGTACCAAAACATATGTCAAACATGTTATTGCAACTAGTCACAAAACATATACATACTAGAATACAGATTTCTCCATAGGCATATTCTTTGCAAAGATCTCGACAATGTTTTTACTAGCGAACTGGGAAAAAACTTACCATGAATAATGGGGTATCAAGATGAAATAAGGCAAGAACTTTGTAAAGACAAGAAAACATCATCGGATGCAAATAGCTACGAATCCCCTTTTCCCATTCCCATGTCAAATGTCCATATCTGTCATTTAATCAACCAAATAGACATCATTAGCAGCTTAGTAAGAGACAAACCTAGTCCACAAAACCAAAAGACGAAACAAATTTGGTTAGTAGTCTTTATACCCAAATGCAATCCGATGAGCGACTTCTAAGGCTTGCCAATGTTCATCCGGGTTAAAATATGTCTGCACCAATAAAGAATTTAACATACGCATAGCCATGCAAATAACAAAAACCCTCCTTGATGAAAACTTTGGATTAGAACTTGAGGTAGTCATTTTCTCTCGGTCAGACGCATTCGGACTTTCAATCTTATCTTTGTCATCCACATTTTTAGCACTCTTCCTGTGTCTCATGCTTTATCACAACCAGATGAACCGGATTGAGAATAAATTATCTGTCATGAGGTAAGCCAAGTATCAGCGTTCTTTGCATATCTGAATCCTTCGCACAATGTTGGTTCCTTTTGGGAGTTCCAACTTTTCAAGGAGACCATATATTTACTGCACCGAAATTCACATAAAAACTTATCGATTTGGAAAACTACAACTTTATTTCTAGCTTAAAAAGTAGTCATAACCATTTATAGGATATGTTTTTCAGGAAAACTACAATATGTACATGCATTTTGGACAACCCTAATTGGGAAAGATATAAAACCAGATCATTGCAGGAATACATTTCTGCTCTTTGTGTGTGAGCGGGCACAGCTAAAATGGGCTTGTTCAAGTTGAAATCTGTTTGTTCGTTAACTATAACACACGGGCCAATCGCATTCAACAGGTATGTTTTCTACTTAGCTTGCTAGCACCCAATGAGTACTCTCCCCCATTAATCACATCAATTCCACCTCAAAAGCAGGTACTTTTTACACTTCCAAGAAAAACCCAAAATCTGTTTTTGCTAGAACCAGTGGAAGACAAGAAATGAGAAGTAAAAGACTTCAGTTCTGGGTCTCAGAGGACTTCCATCAAACAACTGGAATGCATTTGGGTCCAACATTGAACACCAACTAACCAAACATAACCACTCGTGGTGTTATACGCTTCCAAGAAAAGATACAGAAACGTGAAATAGCGGGAAGAACAGAATAGAATCGACAGATCAATCAGAATCATCAGATAATGAGAAATTTGAATTGCGAGCTCAGCTTTACCAGATTTGAAGATGCAGAAGCGTTGTCGTAATCTTGATTTCTACTACTTGGGTAAATCTACGGAGGCCCATATATTCGTTGGGTTAGTCTTTGATTTCGGGCCGGGTATTTAGTCCATGTCGCAGAGATCCAGTAACTCGTTCTTACCCAAAAAGAAATGGGATTTTTTTACTTTTAATAGCACCCGAGATCATTAGAGATCAATGAGTTCTTTTAATTTGTAAAAAAAAAATTGATTTTTTTTGTTCATTATTTTGAAATTTCTGTCGCGAGCGAACAATCTTTCTAATGTGAGTTCATATTATTTTTCTTTGACTTTGGTATTTTTTGTCTACAACTTACTTTTTAGAATTTTTTTAGATTTTCGTCGTAATTTTTTAGATTAATTATTCCTCTTAACGAGAGGAATTAAAAAAAGTATAAAAATATAAAGAAAAAGAACTAGTTGTTTGATAATTTTTTGTCTTTAGTGATTTTTTTTTCTTTTGGTCGTAATTTTATAATTTTAAATTTCTTTCGTCGAGACGGATAATTAATCCAAAACTAAAACGTGAATTCAAACAAAAAAAAATTCAAAAAATACAACACAAATACTGAACCGAAAAATACCAAAAACATTAGGATGAACTCACCTAATTAAAACTCGTTGAAGATATCAATTTTATAAAAAATCATGTGTTCAACGACATGATTTTGAAAAGCAGTTTCTTGACCAAAGCAGATTAGCAAATTGAATTGAAACTCATTTATCTCAAGATAAACTAATACAATTATGCACAAATTAACCTGATCTCAGTATTTTTTACATGATTAATGTAATCGAGAAACGGATACCATTCTATCTTCTTACTTCAGAAAAAAGGGCAGGATTTAAGGATCAAACCTACTAGTTGACCCCGGATCAGTTGAGGTGCGCATAAATTGGCCCAAACACCCGAGTTATTAAAAAATGGACACTAGTAGACCTCACCCTCACAAACATTAAGTCTTGTAAGACATACGCTCTAAGAACCTCAAGACGATAAATTTCCATTCTTTTTGTTTTTCTCTTTTCATTTCGAATGTAAGAGAGTTACAACAAATACGCATGGATAACATGCCATCAGTGACTAACAGAATAACAAACATTGTGGTTTTCTGAGGTTGTGATATCACAAGTCAAGGTTGTTAGGGATCGCAATCCATAAAAGCATCCGTCGTGGCCGATCAAGAAACCTGGCTTTCCAAGCGGGTTCATCGCTTTCATATACAAAACCAGTTTTCATGTACAAGTTTTTTGCTGATTCATTGTCAATGGCAACGTGGGCATATAAATCCGATATCCCTGCAGGGAAGAATAAGAAGTACAAATACAGGGTTAGATTTACAACCAAGTTGCTCAAATCACTTTGACCTTGCTCGGTTAAGGGTTTTGGAATCCAAATCCAAAATCCCAAAACGAACGGGGTCTTTGATTGTATCATTGGATTTATGCAGCTAGTTATAGGAAAGCATAAGACCGGTTTATCAAGCAGTGGATATTAGGAAGAACATACTTAAGAGTCAGTGCTCATGCACACATGTTAAAGACTATCAATGCATTTAACCATTCTTCTGGTACAAATCAACAATTAAGTTTTTCCGCCCAAAACCTTCAGCATCCTATTTGGATCGAGGATTTGGGTAAGGAAAGTGAATGGAGAAGTTGAAGGATCTGGCCATTGCAAGCTGTTAGCTCCTTAGAACTTTTTAAAGTTCCATTTTTTTCCTGTACCCAAATCCTCCAAAAAAAAACGAGACAAGAACATACAAAAAACTTGTGACTCTACTCGAATCTGGACAAGCACATGTTATTTTAGCTACAAGACACGGATTGCATCATTAAAATAACAGCTTAATCTTATGCTATGTTTTCCAACTTTTCATCAAGTATCCGTGCTCTTTATTATGGTCTAGTGACAAGCATGGTTGGCTACAGCCTACAGGCAATATGCTTCCAATGATGCAAGTCTGCAGTACTTCTCAGAGGAATGACAATCTGAGTCTAATTTGTTAGTTGGTGCATATTGATAATACTCAGATGACATTGAACACGTGAGAATTGAGATGAAGATTTTTTCTAGCATAAGAACTATTAACATATGAACTTAGAAGAAAGAGAGATTTGTCTATTCAAAGGTCGAGAGATAGATTAGGTTAAAAGATGAACGTGTTAATACAAGCAATGATGCCATCATGGAGGTTGAGGCAAAAAAATTGAACTACAAATATAGTAGGAAAAGATTACCCCAATCTTCAGCAACCAACTTGGATTTTGCAATCAGCATATAACCCAATCCATTTCTATGAAGTTCTTTGGCGACGCATACATTGCTCAAATACGCTCTTGCGAAGTCACCACCAATCCCCTAGAAAGGAATGCCCAAATGACCATAACGAACCAGAATCAGTGCAGTATAGAATCCTACTACGATCAAGAATTAGGTCATAGTTGTCAATATCCTAAGGTTAGAGATAAACTACATTAAAAGGTGCAATCAATACCCACTTCCAATTACGGTAAGGAATATGGATTGTAAAATGGTGAAAGCTAAATAAGACATGTTCTACACTATAAACGTTATACGTTCTTTCTTATAATGATTTAAATTTGTATAAGTTCTTTCCATTATGAAATGAGGAAACATGGTTCTAAGTTGATAGGTTATGTAAGATAGCTTGATATACATTGTTGGGCCCGTTTTAAGCTTAAGCTTTTGGAACAATTGATAACAAATTACAAGAAATTCATAGTCAGATGTTAAGGCATAGTAAGAATAAGAAGGAATAATCGAATTCAAACATGGATTAACTGTGATTCTACAACAAAGCATCATGTAAGATTTCACCAAAAATGCCTTGAAATAAACAACCATGTCATTGCATCTTATCCTCTCCCATAATCAAGGCATAGTTTAATCTCTGCATAAGCAGCCTCCTCAAGCAATCAATCATAAGACTTGTTGGCCTGCCACACAAGAAAATTAACCACCAAAACCTTCCAATCAACCACGATCAGCAACAGGGCCGGAAAAGTCATCTCTAACTTCTGACATTTCTTTCCCACACTATAACATCTAGTGCACTCGCTTCCACCACCAACCCATAGCCACTTACTCTCTTTTTTCTTTTTTCTTTTTTGTGGTGCTTACCCATAGCCACTTACAATCACAACCATCAATGCCTAAAAATTTCTGCACAGCAGTAATTCTATTCAGAATCTTTGCAGTTGTCATAATGGCAGTGTGGGTATTCACCAGCAGCTTGTAATATATTACTACGTTTTTGCTTTGACCTTTTTCAAGTTTAGAATGAGGCAGCAACTAGCACTTCCCTACAACTTTAGTGTTCAGAAAGATATAAGCATAATATCCACATATCTACACGCAACTGTCGTATACTTTAATCTTTTTCTATCATGACAAGGTAAAATAATTGCAACTCAACTATCGCAGCCTACGCGAAGACAATAGTAGTATAGTTTCCATCAGAATATCCACGGGAAGCACTACCATTAACCCGTCTGGAATCACAGAAACAAACATGAAAGCCCATCTTTTCTATCCGAAATCTAATTAAATTTCTGTGTGGAAGGAGCTTGAAGACTTAAAAAGGCGAAAACAAATACAATACTTGAATCAAGGAGAATCAAACTTCAGAATCTAGTTGAATAAAATGTGAAAGATACACATCCCCAAAAAAACGAAAGGAAGAGGGAAAGAAAGAGAGGGAAAAAACGTACAAGTTCATATGAAATCTACATCTATCATGACCGAATCACATAAACCAGACATGCCCTGGTTAAACCAAGTAAGAAAATATGTATCACATGCATTAACTATTTGGAGATAATAATGAGATTCAACCTGTGGCTTCATCCCAGTTATTTCATCTGGAAGGTGTATACACTGATTAAGATCAAGGGTCCCGACCAATACCCGATCTTCTCCATTCTCTGAAAACTAAAGATGGAATTATAGAAACAGAAAATTAGACATTGCATCTCATATGCAGACACGTGAAATAAACAAAGAATACACGCATACACTTCCCTGTATATACCTACATATCTGCATATCATTGCTTATTCAGAGCAAAGTTTATTAATGTAAACTCTGCCAGCACGTCTGATTAAACAAAAACAAAAACTCTGCCAGCACAGAAACTGAGTAGATTGCACAAAATGTCAATAAATTCCAGAATTCTGCATCCGGTAGCATAACTGAACAAATTATGAAACGTTGACTATTTTAAGAGACTCCAAGATTATACAAGAAAAAGCTATGCGACCTGCTTTCTCGTGCGGTCTGACAAATATGTCTTTATCTCCAGTTTTGGGATTGAAAACTCAGAAAGTTTAACTAGAAAGAGTAAACACAGGAGAAAAGAGAATCCTAGTCGATTTCATCTAAATCTCATAATTTTGTCAGGCTAAATCATGAAAAAGAAGCTGATCTCCATACAGCGAATCATCTTCTGGAAATTCAAAACCTGTTGTACAGGCATTTGTTGCATACGTAAGCCCACATTATCCGATCTTAATCGAGTTCATTTATCTCCTCGAGGAATGTGTTCGGTTGGATGATTACAATTCAACCAAGACTCTAATAACAGCAGCAGTAATTTTTTTTAAACCAAAAGGCTTATCTAGGATCTACAAAGTCCATCATTAATGAAATAGTTACATATGCACAAAAGAATGGAAATAGTCATACCGTGCATGTGGTGCACAAATCATCTGAAATGCTTAACACATGTGACAATGGAAGGCTGGCGTTGATGCAGGTAACTCTTCCAAAACCTGTCCTCTTCCCAGCAATACGTTCCTTTAACGCTTCAAACTCACGCTCGGCCAAGTATTTCTTATAATCCTAACAGAACTTGACAAGAAGAGGGTAACATCAGTGATTCAGTATGCTATTTATGTAGAGCATTGTATTAGTTCCTTTTTCCTCACTGTACGAGAACTACATCATCTACAATTTGCTTCCGAATGCGGGACTTGTGGGTGCCCTTATGTTGCATGGACGATCCAAAATATATAAATTACCCACTCTCTTGAGTTAGGGGGTACGAGTTATGTATCCACCAAGAAAGAAGCTTAACATTAGCTAAAGAAACATTTGGATGGGAAATAGAAATTCCTCATCTCCACCATTTGATTTCAATTACACCTCTAAACAACTTACAAGTAGTCACAACATATAGATAATAATACTACTAGTGTTCTAAAAGTCGCTAGGCGTTAGTCGAGCGGAGGAGGGGAGCCTAGCATCTAGGCGCCAATTTATTGGTCGCCTAGCACCTAACAGCCGACTAGTGGGCCACCTAGGTCAATTTTAATCTAGGCGTTGGAACCCCACCTAGCACCTAGACCCCAACTGGTCGGCCACCTAGACAGACTTCTAGAACACTGTAACTGCACAAAATCCAATACAGATTAGTTTTCCCCATGTGCCCCCATATCCTTCAACTTTACTGATTATCCCAGTTTCCCAAGGTTTTTGGGAAGTCTAGCATTTTGACCCTTTGGTTGCAGGATCATTATGTTGGGCAGACGAATCCACCCCAAACTTCCTCCCGCACTCCCAAGTCAAAAACTCCTATGAATCTCGCTCCTATTGAGAAAGGAGCGTGCTATCAGTAAGAGCTGTTTTTATCCTCCGCCCTACTTCGTGCACCCAAGTTAGACCACCCACTCGCACCCCATAACTGTTTGGCCTCAAATATTCACTTTATGGTTTCGAATAACTCGCGTGTTTGGGTCGCGGAAACTGGCTAATCCAGGGCCTATCCCACCGTCCAGACTGTCCAGTAGCGGCCCGGGCATCAACTATTCACTATAGATTGAGCAATTATGAAAACTTAACTAACTATGCTGAATCGATCAAATCCAACACAAGGTCAACTCACTTCGACGCCGACGACGGACGGGCTGAAATCGTTGAACGTTCGAATGCGGAGACGGGCCGCGGCCCAGAGCTCGTCCTCGGAGACGGCTTCGGCCAGCTTGAGCGCCGACTTGTCGAGCTTGGTCGGGTTGCAGAGGTGCGAGGAGGACGCGACGGCGGTGATGGGGCGGCGGCGGGAGGTGGCGTGGAAGGAGAGGTGGAAGTACGGTGACGATGAGGAGGAAGTGGTAGTGGGATAGTAAGGGGGGGAGAGTAGTAGCGGAGGTGGAGATGTAAGAACTGCCATTGCTTTATCCTCTCTCTCTCTCTCTCTCTCTTCTCTCTCGGTCCACTTCCAGAGATTTTCGCACCGTGGTCTATACAAGCCTCTTTGGCTACGCTACTTGGGTGAGAAAGGAAAAGAAATGGGTGTACTTTCTTTTAACGAAGGAAAAAGAAAATAAATGAGTATGAATTCCCACCATCTCATTTAGATAGGCTTTCTTGCACTTTCTTTTCTTACCAAGTATTACCATTTTTTGTGAGAAACAAAAATGGTTGTACAAGAGGTTCTTGATTCTCACCATCTCTCACTTTTTCTCACATATTTATGCTGTGTTTGGATGTATTTTTAAGAATTTTTAAGTTTGATTTTTGGGATAATGAGTGGAGAGAGAAATTAAGATAATGATTGTAGATAGTAATAATGAGTGGAGAGATAAATAAGAGTAATAATTGAAAGTAGGGGTAATGAGTATTTTTTGAGTTGGAAAATTTCTTCCAAAAAACAAACCAAACAAGACATTAATCATCCAAACAAGAAAGAGTAATCGACCTTCAACCATCTACTTAAAGCAACACTAGCTTGACCTAATCGATCTTAAGCTAAACACATTTTTAAAATGAGCCGAGCTCCAATACTTAGTCTTTGATTGGAACTTAATTATGGAAAGGAAAATGAAGAGAAAATAATGGAAGGAAAATGAAGAGGAAATCGTATAGAAGATTGAACTTGTTTTCCAAACTTTCTCTTCTCTTTCTCTATAAGCCAAACAATGGAAAGAAAGTTTTTAAAAAATTTCCTTTCTTTTTACCTTTACATATCTTTCCACAAGTTCCAAACACACACTTGTTCGTTGTAGCCCAATTTAAGTACAAGACGGGCCGTAACTGTCAAAGATAGGTAACCTACTTGGAATCTGGGCTTAAAAAGGCTTTTGTTCGGCATCAAGGCCCACAAAAACATACGGGCGAAAATGACGGCCTAGGACGTGTTTTGATAAATACCCGTCAAAGACATTTTCAGCAGTAACAAATGTTCACAGCATGTCCTTGACGGGTATTAATTATCAAAACACGTCCTTGGCCGATATTTTCCCATAGTATTAAGCTCAAGGGTGGGCACAAAAACTCAAGCATTTTCGACTACTTGGGTTCAGCCCAAATGAAACTGTGCAACTCTTTGGAGGTTATGGTAGGAACCGTTGATTTAGTTTAAAACACTTTGTTTAGGGTCCATGTAAAAAATAATCTCAATCTTATATCGGCAAAGACGTTTACGATACATCCAATCTTACTTTAGAACAAAGTTGAATGTTTTAGTAAACGCCCTTACAGATATTCAATTAAGCTGGTTTTTAATAAGGACCTTAAACAAAATGAGCGGCTCTGATTTTTATTTTTTTTAGATTCGAAACGGTTCCAAAATAGGTCTGTGCACGCAGGTACAGACTTGAAATCTGTGTCGATAGCAGATCTCACAAAAAAAATCATAAGGTATGGGGTTTTCTTTCCAACACTCAAGGATGTTCTGGCTTGCTTACACACAATCTCCTCCCCGGTCCACGCAAAGGCAGACGATCTAAGACTAGAGAATTCACAAAAAAAATTACTTTCTTGCAACTTGATCCCAAGAATCGAACCTTAGTTAAATGTGTGGTGAGCAAACCTGCCGACCAACTAGACTAATCCTTGGAGTTTTTTTTTCTTGGTGTGTGGTTCTAGTATGGAGCTTACTGAATCATGTACTATTCGAAAAATCAAAGATAGTGAATGGAGTATTTTGATTTCATTAATAGAGCTACGTTTATTGCACCGTTAACTAATGTAACATTATATTTACACACCTTTTATTAACAAATAATATTCTCTTCTTTTTTTGCTCTGTTGTGTGAATTTATAAAGTTATCCTTTCATGGGTAAAAAAAAAAGTGCAAATTAAATATAAAAGGATAAATTTTGTGATTTCACATGCAAAGTGAAAAAATTAAATATGAATAGGGAAAGTCTAATAATCACTACTTTATTTATTTGGCACACTTTTTAGTTTTAATTACTTAGTCGAAACACTCTAAAAACGGAATTCAGAGATTCTACAGTGCAGCCCGCACTATAGGGGCTATAGAGCGAGCAATCCATTTAGCCTAATGATCCGAGTCATTCATTGCATTCACCGAAATGAACGGCCGAATCAACCGCCCTACAGCCTATCCTACGGGATCATGAGAGATCTACTATTTTTCCATACTTTCAGCTTCCATTTTGTAACAAGAAAATGTCACACAGAATTATGGGTTTCTTGTTTTTGTCTGTTTACTATCTCCTACTGTAGTAGTTGTGTACGAGCCACAAAAGTTGTTCAATGAAACTTTAAAGAGCCCAACAATCATCAGTACGTGGGATTTTCATTTTCAAGAATCTTGTTTGATGAAGAAAGTATATTGGACAGTGTATAAATGCAGTGATGCACATAGAGGACCAAATGGTGTTTATTTTTGCCCCATACTTTTTGTACTGGGAAACCCTTATCTGTCTTACATACGCTGCTCCAAGGAAGGAAGGAGATCAGAGAGAGAGAGAGAGAGAGAGAGAGAGAGCAGCCTGAGCACATGGATGGGAAGTGGGAAAACCATGTGTTGTCACATCTGAAAGGTAGTGATGATGATTATCAGGAATTTAAAGCTCTTTGTGCAGAGTAAAAAAGGAATCAAACTCCCTAAAGGGGGCCCACAATGAACCCACTCACTTCACTTCGACGCGGAGTGTCCGAGACAACTTACGCATATCTCGACTAATTTTTTTCTTGAATCTGATCGAAGGTAAATCATCCGCGAATGGTTGTAATGGAGCTTGACCTCAAGAATCGAATCTCATTCAATTGTGTGGAAACACAGATCTACCGACCAACCGAACTAACCCTCTTGGTCCATTCACTCTATAAAGCGGGCCCAACAATGAACCCATTCACTTTCCTTCGACGGAGTGTCCGAGACAACTTACGCATATCTCGACTAATTTTTTTTTTGAATCTGATTAAAGGTAAACATAGACCTATCGACCAACTGGACTATCCCTCTTGGTCCATTCACTCTATAAAGGGGGCCAACAATGAACCCTTTCCCTTTCCTTCGACGGAGTGTCCAAGACAACTTACGCATATCCCGACTAATTTTTTTTTTGAATCTGATCAAAGGTAAATCATCCACGAATGGTTGTAATGGAGCTTGACCTCAAGAATCGAATCTCATTCAACTGTGTGGAAAATAGACCTACCGACCAACCGGACTAACCCGGCCTCTTGGTCCGTGAACTCTATTCAGATGACTCATCTCACCGATACAAGTCTTAAATACAGTGTAGTCTGCCGTAGGGGAATAATTGCCCCCTCACTGACTGCTTCTCTTCATAGCTGAAGCTGATAACACTACAAGACCAAGCAATGCATACTGTGCTACAGAAACCCTAGCTACTTTAAGGGCTCGCTTGGATGAGGTATTAGGTTTAGAGGTATTATGTAAGAAATGAGGATTGGATAGTAGGGGTATTATGTAAGAAGGGTGGGTCTACATTGATATGACGGGGGATTAAATAATACTTAGTTTGGATGAGGTATAAAATGGGGGATAAGATTGTTTTGCAGTTGAATGGAAGAGAGAGGGGGTATTATAAGGGGGGATTCCACATAGCCACCTCAAATCATAGCCATGTGTAATCTCCCCTCAGGCTGTATTAGGAGGGGTTATGGAGCCGGGGGTATTGAGGAATCCCCCGGTTTTGAGCTTGCCAAACCCTGTATTAGACGAGGGAATATGTATTGTAAGGGGGTATAAAACAATACACCTTCCTTTAGTGGCATCCAAACAGACCCTTAATCCCAATTTATCCTACTCTCAAGCTAGAGAGAGATGTAGAACTCGGGGGTGTTTTAGGAATTCCGTTTTCAGATTATGCATTTTGCATTTTTTTTTATGGGTGTTTAAGGAGTTAATTTTCAAAACTTATTTCGTAATTATGATTATAATATTTAAAAAGTGACTCCCAAGGTACTCCGTATTAGGTACTATAGTGTCTTTTCTTATTGTACCTTTTTTTTAAAAATCTTTATGATGAATGAAATTGTTCTTTAATTTGTTGTTAAAAAAGTACTACGAGGCTGTTTGAGAGGCAAATTGTGGTTTCTCATTATGCATTTTGCGGGTTTTTTTTGTTTGGGAGCCGAATTCTGTATTATGTGGCAATGTATTCTCAAAACTACACTTTAAAGGCAAGAGAATTAGCCCTGTAGGAGCTTTTTCGTTCTTATTTTGAATTATTTTTCAAAATTCATTAGCTATTTTGAGCATTACCTTCCCAAACATTACTCTATTGCGAAATTTATTAAGTACACATCTCTCAAAAGAATCTACCAGATTCATAATCTATTCTAGCCACTATCCAAAATTAACAACTCACAATGCAAAATGCGAAAATAATGAGGCTCCCAACCAGGTGTGCTTTTTGCCTTGTGAATATGCTTTTCATAGCTCAGCCTTTTTAACTTGGAAAGCTGCTTACTTCTGAGTTTTCTTCTCCCACACTTAAAATGATCAAAAGATTTGTTTGCCAGTCTATATATGAGTAGTAAATTTCTCCTAAATCTATAGGAGTAAATTTTGGGCATTGTGTTCTGACTCATGCACCCTTTGGACTTGGATGTTCTAAAGATGATCTGACGATGGACATACATTGGGTACAAGACATGGGGTTCTTCATGAGTATGTATATGCATAGGAACGGGGCTAGGAATTTCACTATACGAGGCAATCATGTATACGAGACAAAAATAAATTTTATGTGATCAATATACAATGACCAGAAATGCGATTTGAACTCTCCAAGATGAGTGGTTATTCAGTGTTCTTGTAGTACCGTCAAATGATATACCAAGTCCCTTTCTCATCACATATTACTGTTGGTCTGGGTTTACGGTGATTTTTTTAGATAATGAGTCGAGAGATAAAGAGAATAAGAAAAATGGAGTGGTTTTGCCACTCCCCAAAAGTTAGCATGCAATTTGGCATACTCCCCTGCGAGTGCCGTTAGCAATTTGGGGAGTGGTCAAATCACTCATCGATCTAAGCGAAATGAGGATAATAACTGGAGAGAACAGTCACTGGGGACCGTACGCAGAGAGCAAAGGATGAGTGTCTAGACCCAAACCGAACAAAGTCCAAACGTTTTGTGGTGAAAATAGTCCACAATAATGTTTCGAGAAAGAAGAGTTATGGAGCACCATGTGGCGTCACCCGCTTCATGAGCACATAATATTTTTCCTTCCAATATGATGTAACTGTATAACTACCCTAATGAAAAACAAAACGATGGTACGTGCATATCCTTTTTTGGGAGATTGAAAGCTGTGGTTAATTGTAGACAGGAAGCTGCTAGGAAAATAGTCAAAGAACCTTTTAAGAGAGAGAGAGAGAGAGAGATGCATTTTACTACTACTATTGAGAGAGAGAGAGAGAGAGAGAGAGAGAGAGAGAGAGAGATGCATGTTACTACTACTACTACTGAAAGCTGTGGTTTAATTAATTGCAGCAGTCGGAAGCACTGATCAAAAACACAGTTGAAACTTTGCATGTTTTCATTTTCGTCAAAAGTTTGAAAATACGAGTTCCCATGCTTCTTATTCTTTCGTGTTTGGCGTAACTGAGGAGGTAAAAGATGTGAGAGAGCTCAGACAGATGCGCTCAAGTTAAAAGGGAATACCAGCTTTGATCTGTCACTCTTGCACTCCCCATTCCTGTACCTTCCCCATTTTTTTTTTTTTATAATTTGTCCGGATCAGTTTACACGCGCACCTCGACTAATTCTTGGAGGCCATAATTCCGCTTGAAGTCGGAGCAAATGCATCTGCATGGACTCACGCCAAAATGAGTTGATAGTACCTGAGAGGTTTAAGAAGAAGCAAACTCTTAAGTCTCGGGCCTTAACCGCGTACTTTTGTCTTTTCCCCTCCCACCTCTCACATACTGTAGTCCGAGCAATGTTGTGCAAAAATATGTTCAAACACAAATTCAGATATCGCGCGATTGATTTATTTGTTTGAAATCGTTTAATGCAAAGTTTCCGTTTGACAAAAAAAAAAAGAATAGAAAATGAAATCGTTTAATGCACCCATATTTTACATCATGCACGTAGGATTCGTATATATCGAATTGTTTTAGACACATTTGTAAATAAAATATTTTCCTTAGGAGCGAACAATAATAGTGACGAAGATATCCTGATATAAATCTAAACATTTAAGGCATCCGATACCACATAAAACCCACACTATATACGCATATAAAAACCCAATGTTAATACCAGAATGCTAATTGGTCTGTTAGTTTCTAATGTGACATGAATCAAATACAGATAAAGATATCTTTTTAATTAAGTCACGCCTAGAAAAAAAATTACTTCCGTAAAAAAAATCAATTCGATTATACATAATGGGTAGTCCGCTAGTCGCACAATCTAATAAAATAAGGAAAAATTTCAAAATAACACTTGACGTTTCACACAAATCACGCATAGGCACCTGACCTTTTAATATTATCAAAAAAACATCTGACCAATATAAAAACTCATCAATTTTCCACCCGCCGTTAACTTTCCATCCAAAAACAAACGGAAATGCTGAAATGGCCTACACCTGGCCATTTGGAGGGAAACCAATATACATTTTGGGGAAAAAACATATTACCCTATTGATTTCTCCCTCCAAAATTCACCTGTGGGGCCATGTAATTACAATAACAACTATTTTTACTTTTTCTATATCTTTTAGTTTAGTTTTTCTTTTCTTTTTTTCGCGTTTGTTAGTTTTGCGCTAATCTTTTGTGACTTATTGATTCGTCTCGACAAGACGAATCGGAAAAGTATATATATTTTTTTACTTTTACCCATATATTTTAGGAAATAACCACTTTTAAGTAAAAAAAATGTATATTTTCCAAAATATTTGGGTAAATATATAATTTTTTTTACTTTTTTGATTCGACTTGACAAGATGAATCAAAAAACAAAAAAAGTGAGGCGCAAAACTAAGAAACACGGAAAAAATTCAAATAAGAACAAAACTAAAAGTTATAGCTAGAAAAAGTTAAGTAGAATGGGGATGTCCCAAAATCCCCAAACATCTCATTCTTCTCCTTCATTTGCTTCACACCATCTCAAGCTCTATCGAAAAAAATGGCACACAAATTTAATCCCCAAAATGTGCAATAATCAGTTCAACAAAAACCAACAGTTACAATAACCAAGATGAAATCTTATAAGCATTACTCTCATAACAAACCATTGGAACTTCATGGCTCCACAGGTGGGTTTTGGCGGGAGAAATCAGTAGAGTAATATATTTTTCTCTCAAAATGTATATTGGTTTCCCTCCAAATGGCCAGGTGTAGGCCATTTCAGCATTTCCGTTTGTTTTTGGATGGAAAGTTAATGGCGGGTGAAAAATTGATGAGTTTTTAAATAGGTCAGGTGTTTTTTTGATAATATTAAAAGGTCAGGTGCCTATGCATGTCTTGTGTGAAAGGTCATGTGCTATTTTGAAATTTTCCCATAAAATAATGTCTAAAGATCAACAAATTTTTTAAAAATGGAAGTGATTTGGGGCATGTTTATTCCCTTTATGAAAATCCCAGTTCAGAAGTACAGAAATTTTCGACACAGAAGATCATGCCTTTGTGGGAGGCCACAGGTTAATATTGAAAGTTTGAAACTTCCAGTCTCCATTTATTGCCTATATAAACTCCACCCATCTCTTCAATAACCATCTCCTTTGCCCATTTCAATCACTTCACAGCACACTCAAACACAACCCAACACCAATATTCTCTCTCTCCTTCACTTCCTCCATGACTGCTGTCCTTTCTCTCTCTTCATGTTCCTCCCCTTTGGTGGTTGTTAATTACTACCATCCTTTATCCATGGAACCAAAAAAACCTGCATGTTTAGCACACAACCACTCCTCCACGAGAGAGAATTCTTACTTGGGGTTTACCCATCGCGACAAATGGAGAAGGAAGACATACACATGATACTCTTTTGGTGCTATCCTTACTGAGCTTGTGGTTTATGTTTTTTTTTTTTATAAATTTTTTTAGGTATCTATTTTTCTTGACCTTGCAAGACTTTTTATGTTTATCGTATTCTGTAAGATCACTCTCTTTGTTTGTTTTTGTTTTTATTTTTTTCTTTTATCCGGTTCAAACCTCTCACCTCCACTTTTCGTCGCTACTCCTTCTGAGCTTGAGCTTGAAGCATCAATTAGCATCCTTGTGTGTAAATTTAGAAGATGCAATTGAGCAATGTAACCTTTTACGCTGCTCGGACATGAAAAAGCAGATTTGCAAGGAAATATTACGTTGTAGTTTGCGAATGGCTAATCGTCCCATAGTTATTAACAACCAAATCAAATAAGGCGGTTGATTTTGCCACTCTTTTTTTTTTGTTAACGCCACTTCCTTACAAGTGTATTTTTGCACCAAAAATACACTTGCATGGGAGTTGCGTTAACAAAAAAGGGAGTGGCAAAATCATTTCCCACCAAGCAATTATACATTGAAAGTCGGTTGTTAACGAGTCGAGTCTCGAGTTGCTTAAGCTCGACTCGTTAGTAATCGAGTCAAGCTTGAATTTTAGGTTTGTTCAGGAAACATGTAGAGCCAAGTACGACTCGTTAGTAATCGAATCAAGCTTGAATTTAAGGTTTATTCAGGAAACATGTAGAGCCAAGTACTCTAAAGCTTAGCTCGGTTTGAAAACCCCCTCTCATACATTGTTTACCAGTAGTGCTATAGGGACCGACGGTCCCCATACTGAAATCGCACCGACGGTCGCGCCGGGCCATCTCCGATCACCGGACTATCGATCCGAGCAGTCCAAAAATTCTTTAAAAAAAAACGAAGGAGTCTACGCGGGAATCAATAGTATCCGTTGTGTGTAGGGTGTTTGATCAAAGCATGTGTATATCAAACACCCTATACACATCGGATGCCGTTGATTTCCACGCAGGCCCCCTCGTTTTTTTTTTACACAAAAAATAGGGTGCTTGGATCAAATACCCTACACATATCGGATGCCGTTGATTTCCGCGCGGGGCCCCTCGTTTTTTTTTTTATAGAATTTTTGGACGGATTGGATTGGCCGTCCGGTGGCCGGAGATAGCCCGGCGCGGCCGTCAGTGCGATTTCGGCATGAGGACCGTCGGTCCCTCTAGCTTCTCTAGCTTTATTGCATTGCATACTTTCCGAAATTATTTTGGGGATGGAGGGAGTACGTTTTTTTACATCCGAACTTAACAAGAGGTTGTCTGTTAAAAAAAACGGAAAAAAAAAAAAAAAAAACCCCTTCGAGAGGTCATGGAGCAAATTAAAGAGATCTTCCTTCTCATTTGCACCACCAACTCTGCCATTGAAAAAATAATCTTCCATCGTACATTAATTGCTTCATTGACCATTATGCAGTTAGAAATCCAGTCTATCAAGCAAACATTCTCATCTGAGAATCTTAACATATATGGACGTAAAATACTGAAAAATAAAAGGTTCAAATGCATTGATGGCAATTGCTCGCATTGAATGACTGCAGGTATTAAACAAAACAAATAGAGTAGTAACTTTCATTATGGGATCATTCAAATCTTAGACATGGACTGAAAAAAATTAATAATAATGATGAACCCCAGATTCCAAAGGATTCATCAGTCAAATAGCTTACCATTCAGTGTTTCCTATTTACAAAATCAATATCTTTCTTCAAGAGAACAAAAATGTTAGGATCTAGGAAATTTTTTCCCGAAACGTACGGGGAAAATGAAATTAATGAATCAAAGTGAATCTGAACCATTCATTTCTCTTTCCCGGACATTTTCGGGAAAACTTTTCCTAAACCCTAACATTGCTCTAAAGAAAACAATCCAATCTTATGATCATGGCCAGCAAAAATACAGAAAGGTAAAAAAAAAAAAAAAAAAGCGGGGGGGGGGGGGGGGGAGGAGTTTTCACACTCTTTTTGGGTTTTTATTTATGCGTGAAGGGAAATATATTTTCAGCATCCGCTGCCAGTTGCTACGTACTGATTAAGAGAGCAAAACCATGATCTTCTACTCTCACCGCCAGAAGTTGAACGTCTGAACCCGGGTCTCAAACACCTACTTCTACGAACCAAACAAGGGTTCGTGTCGGGAGCTCCCATACAAAGGCTCGGGCTGAGCTTCACCGAAGGAAAACTCTGGCAACTCAGGGACCGGAAAGAAGACCCGAGTGGCGAAATACGGGTGCAGTGGAAATCGGGTTTGCAAAATGGGGTTTCTATTGAATTCCTTTCCATACCCTCGGTTGAGCACGAGCAAAATGTTAGGGACAAACTTGTTCTTGCGCTATTCTCCTTGTATAGTGGGCCGGTGCCAGGGAGCTTGACGAATGATACAATTCCGTGGCGGCAGAGAGGGCATGGGATTGACCCCGGTGGACCGTGGGCCGAAGTTGAGGAGCTGTTAGTAGAACAGAGGTATAGGGCACAACTTGTACAGAACTCATGATCGCAACCTGAAAAAACAAGGCATCTTTCGTTGTTACATGTTGGTCAATGATGGAATATATATGGAAGGCATTTGAACATGGCTGGAAAATGAGCACGCCCAGTTAGTCAAACCCCATTAAAATGACATTTGACAGATGGAAGGAAATCTCCCTTCGCTTCCCTTGAAACAGCTGTGTAATTTTTCTGTTGCCTAGGAAACCAGAACAAAACATTACTGGAGTTCGAAATTGCAATGTGACCACCGAAAATCATCAGGGGCAATGCAACAGGCTGAATCATTAGAAAACGGCCAGCAACGATATTCATCTGACGTTTCTCTTTTGTATCCAAAAAGTTTCCAAAACGATTCTGAAACACTGGTGTTCTCATTGAGTGAAACAATATACCAAACAAAGGTTTATCCTTGATTGGGTATAGGCCTAATCTTTGACATTATTTGCATAGAGTGGTTAGCTCAATGAGTTCTGGAATGATACAGATGAGGCATGGATGTGCAAAGGACCAAGTAGAAACTAGTGTAGAAAGAGCTAATATGAATGTATACATCGATCGATACAACTTAGGATCAATAGTTCACGATAATCATCAAGTGTGGCCATAAGTTATTGTAGACATCTAGCTGCTAGTTGGTTGCTTAGCTTAGCTGTTTTCCCCTAAGTTCATATGTTAGACGTTTCTTACGTGTAAGGTTTGATTCGCTGGGGTTTCTAGTTGTATAACCAGTTTGTATTAGGAAGCAGACTCAACCAACTATATCCCCGCAACACCAACTACATCATTATTAACAGATTCAATACCATGTATATGTTTTACATGTGAAAGATATTACAATAGTTAACATATGTCCAAAGTAAACTTATTTTGGAAAAACAATAGAAATTGTCACGTCAACATTTAGATTGCATTTAACTGCTTTTCTTTGATAGATACATAACAAGGATCCGGACACCATTATCATATGTATGCTAGTTTGCAAGTGTAAGGGAAATGTACCTTCGACAGCTACCGTGCATTTTCTTTCCAAACAAACAACACAAGGGTCTAGGCATACAGGAGTGTTATTGCTGTCCCTCCATCCGCATTCTCTGAAAATGACAAAGGAGCAAATTGTCACGAAACCAGTTGTTTCCGATACCCAACTTTCAAAAACATTTTGTAAAAACGAGTAATTCTTGAAAATAACAAAACATATAAGCTATCGCATTCATTTTCTTTCTTGGACTACCTCAATAAGCATGAAAGACGTTCTAGAAGCTGTACATGTAGCTGTTCATGACTCTAAATTAAGAATAAGAAGATTTTAAAAAGATTGGGTTTTAACTGATGACAGGAAAACTAAAGTTAATATTTGAAAGAGTAACAGCAGGATAAGTTCACGTGCATGTTTGGTAGACGAATGCAGTCCAACATCCACTGAATTACCAACATAGGGCTTAACAGCGCCTCCTTAAAAGAAATTGTGAACCGCCTTGACCAGGGCATCTCCAAGAATCTTCCAAGAGCGAAGATTCAAAAAGACCTGGGAATCCATCCATCTCTCATCCGGGAGTTCGCTCCCAAGAACTGGCGTACCAATGAAAGGGTACGGGAGGCAGCCCTCTAAGCAGGTTCTATTTTAACCGGATCATGGATTTATTCTCATTATGGTGTGTCCACATGGGAGAGATTTTCAGCATCAATCAGTGATCATCGTTTTCAGCATCAGTGCTTATCTTGGGAATCCATCTAAGTAGATAAGGCTTCAGGAATAACTAATTTCTCCGGGCTAAGGGCTTTGTCTAACGTTTTCCGCTACTTGAATGACACAATTCAGAAGAGCTTTAAATTTTAGTAAGAATAAGTTCAAGGATCAAACCAGCAGCAAATACGCAATATTTAGACTTTAGTACCTACTTCCACAAAAGTAATCCATGTCTAAGACTAACTATACTCTACTGTGCATAATTGTCAGTCAGATGAGTAATTGATATACAGAGTATAAGTCTTTCAATATAGTCAGCATTCTTTTCAATCCCAGATACGGTCACCGAATGGATATCACAAATTTGCAAGCATATTGCATCTCTTCTCTACCATTATACTATTTCATTTTACACAACAAAACATACTAAAATATCTGACACAAATCCATTTGCTAAAATCCCGAAGACAACAGGATCCAGGGATTTAACAAAAATGCAACTAGCTGGGTCCATAAAGTGCTTATAACAATTCAAACAAAACTCACATAAATGAAACAATCCAACGTCTTCAATAGCACAGGATGAGATCTATTATTTGCAAGGAAATAACATCTTGAAGTCATGAAATTTATTGTGACTAGAATGATTTAACTCTGCTCACCTAGCAATTTTGACAATGCTCATAAGGGGAAGACATAAATACGGTGAAGGAAGAAGTTGAGACTGCTCTTCTAGCTCGGAGCTAAGAATTTCCTCAAGGCCATCTCTATTCCATGAGCGAGCAACCATCAAGGGAGTCCATCTTTAAGAAAACAAACAAAAATTGGAATGGGATACGTAAATAGCTACAAACCATTAATAAGGAACAAAAGCAAAGATGCATCAACATACTTATAAAACAAAAGGCAAAATGGTGATTTTAACCCTATAAACACCATGCTAAACAGGAGAAGTCAACAATAGAATTTTGAATTAGTAGAAAATTGTCCATTTATGTTACACGAGGACTCAGCAGTCATAGGAAGTGACAGACATAGCAGTTAAGCGATCTACTTGTGCATTTGTGGGTTGCAACTCACACAAATTGTACATAGCACATCTCCATGGCAATTCCCCACTCCTGGATATTGTGTGAACGCAAATTTAGGACAAACAACTATTTGTTCATTTTCTTCTACTCCTACTATCAGATGCAAACTCATCTGAGCAACATTTAATGTTTAATATACCCGAATTTATTGAACCCTGCAAGTCCATTATAGTGTGATGGAAATGATGGCTAACAAATTAGTTTGATACAACACCGTTCTAAACAAGTACCTTAATCAAAGAAAGACCTTAAAAAATCAAAGAGAAGAAAAATGCATCATAAATAAATAATCAGATTATATATGATGTTTTTGTTACAATTTATAGATAATATTAAAAAAGCAAGAAAGAAATATCAATAGAGATCACAAAAACATAGTAACAAGTCCAAGTAAATGTGCTCAGAGTACATGTCACGCATACCCATTTGCATTTTCCGTACTTAGACTGGAACCCTTGGTGACCAAAATCTGAAATGCAAAAAACATACTTCAGAAAATACTTGAAAAAGAGAGAAAGCTCAAAGCTGTAAAATGAAGCTTACTTGACAACATTGTGCATTTCCACCACATGCAGCATAATGAAGGGCCGTGCTCCCTGCACCTGCTAAGTGATAAAAACGTAATTTCATGTGATAATTAATATAAGAGAAAGCTCACCAAACTGTAAATCAGGAACCCAGGATCATAGGCAGGTTAGAATTTACTTCCATGAGTCTCCAGAATAGTCTTCTCTTATAGCGTTTTAACTCTCTAACCAGATAATTAAACCTCTCCCTCTCTTTCTCTATTATGTTCATGGGTACTCTCCATAACCCAAAAGGCAACCTGTACTTCTTCGTAATTACACCCCCAAAACCAAAGGTTTTCTACCACACATAAATATAGCCCAGCAAAAAAAAAAACTACGCATCTGTAGACTTTGCAGCCAAGATTACCATGCAGATTTCCAATGTGAGACTGGACACATGCCAGGCTGCCAGCCAACTACGTGATAAGATAATCACCAGTATGATTACTTCAACGTGATACAACTATGTTTCACAAATATTGTAGCAGATGAGAAATAAACTTCACACTTCTAGTGAATTGGTATCAGAGGAAGCCAGCACAGACAATACCGAAACAGTAGTAAATAATCCACAGAGATGATTAAATGTAGAGATCATGAGACATATATACATATTACACACAGAGTATTCATAGAAGTAGTTTATATCCGTATTTTCATTAACAGAGAAAGAAATGAAAAATGAAGTTTTTCATTGTAAAGACGACCACAGATAATTTGTTGTAAGCTAAATGACTTCAAGACGTTACCAAAAGTACTAAAACTAACAATACATTTGTTACGGGCCATAGCAGATTATATAACTAACCGTAAACGAATTAGTGAAGGTTATTTACCAATTAAATCAATCGTAGTTCCATCTTCCACCGTGACCTCAGAAACAGAAGCTCCTAGGTCAAGGAGTAATTGCACAGTTTCCACATGCCCATTCAATGCAGCCATATGAAGGGCAGTGATGCCTCCATCAGCTGGTCTATTTATTATCTCATGGAGTGCACTGTTGCAAACAAAGATTAGGAGAACAAAACCGATTAGAGCTATAGAACTGAAAACAAGACAAGAGAATGAATTACAAGCAGGCTTTAACATGACGTTACCTTTCATCAAATTCTGAAACGGAACTTTCATTTTCTGACATTTTACTCAAGATATTCCAAGCATTAGGAATGCTAGGAATATAATCTGTAAGGAGAAGCCGAATGCATCGGGAATGTCCATTCAAAGCAGCCAAGTGAAGTGCAGTACCTCCATTGATATAGTCCGCTCTGTGGATCTAATATTCAATATCCGATATTGTGATAGTCTCATAGGAAAATAGTTGAAACAGAGATTGTAAATCAAGTAGAAAAGAAACAGGCTTAGAATACTTCATACATTTGCTTTGAAGAGAATTAGAGTCTGAACAACCTCCCAGTGACCATATTGACAAGCTTGCATCAAAGCAGTCTGTTCATGGGAAAGAAAAGCACTGTGCTTAAATTTCTTCACAATTTATAGTTTTCTTACACTTGCAAACCCAAGCTAGTCCCAAACCATATTGTTAAATGGCATCATAATTGATCAGAAAGAACCACAATCTTAATTTCAGAAAGCAACATTTACTATACCTGCCCACGATAATTCCTGAGATTAATATCAACCCCTGATTCAAGCAACAACGAGACAATCTGGGGGGAAAAAAATGAGAAACCATTGTCATCAATCATCATTATTTCAACAAATTACGATTAGTTGAATGCATTTAAGCTCTGTTTGGATGAGTATGATGCATCATCCTCATTAAATGAAGCAAATTTGAGGTTGAACTGTACCAAAGGGAAGGAAGGTTAACCACTGGAGGTAGATTGATATTTCAGAAGTGGAGGATCGATAAGCAATGCCAAAGACATACTTTGTTGTATTCATGTACAAGTAGCAACATTTATAGGAGGACTCCAAATAACTGTAGTTGCAGGCTGTAACTACAATTATCTGGAATAAGTGCTGTAACTTACAAACACTTATTCCGAATCCTTCAATCTAAAGCTCACAAATCCATTCTTCAAAAGTCAACCTAATCTACAAAATCAAATTAAAAGCTATACTTCTTGAAGGAGTTATCCCAATCCATACCAATTGATATCCACAAATCCAAATGCAACCTTAATCTAAATACTTCCGAAGTTCAAAAAGTTTTGAGATACCTCATGGTGGCCTTGAGCTGCAGAGTAATGGAGGGGCGAATTTCGAACTCCGAAAGTTGAATACCTAGCTAGACGGGGATTGTACTCCAGTAGAGCTTTAGCTTCTTGAAAATCTCCATCTCTAGCCGCGGAAACCAGCCGCTCTCCGGACGCCGAACATCCAAAGGAATTGCCCACCAAACTCAGAAATCTCATGGTCCCAATTTATATTACAACCCACAAATTGAAAGAAGAAAGATATAGGGTTCTTTTTCCTAACTGCACAAAGATTCTTAAGCTTCACAGAGGAAGCAATGCCACGACCCACAAAGATTCTTCAAGTTCCAAACAACTTTTTTTCCCTGGGGTCTTTGGATCACACAACCACATTACAATAAAGACAAAAGAGATGATTCTGTTTGATCACAGATCTCTTATTTTCTACCAAACTGTTCAACAACCCACAACAAAACTTTGCTTTCACATCAGAAAACAATTTGTTGAAACCATCAGAATCCAACTGGACTCTAATAGGACCCCGAGAAAATAATCACCTGAAAACCTTAAATCCCTCTCAAATTTGTTAAAGATCTAGATAACTTCAAGAAGACCCAAGAAAACATACAACAAGCCAATCAATTCTTTGCCCGCAAACTTCTTGGTTCTCAATCACACTACAACAAATCACTTCTTGGAGATTGAAAAATCCCCAATACCCTCTTCATAATTTCCCCCAGAAATCAAATTCTCCTGGAAAATTTTCCCTTCAGAATCGAATTTCCTCCCCAAAAGCACAAATCCTCCAATACCTACCTCCCAAGAATACCCTAAACCAAAAGATTCAAATTTTCAGACCACAATCACCCAATTTTCCCGGAAAATCAAGAACACGCAATACCCACATCCAAAATCGCCAGAAACATCAAGACCCACAAGACCCTGTGACGAATTTCCTTAAAAGATAATGGAAGTCTGGGACACCCACCTCCAGATTTTGAGGGAGAAGACAGAATCCCCGGCCTCCGGATCACATCATTGAAAATCCAAAGCCCAAGTATTCCCTCAAATGGAATGATGGTGCAGATGGCCACTTGGCCATGAGCGGAGATGCTAATGCTGAAAAAAAGGACGAAAGTTGGATGGATGTGTGTTGGAGACAGCGAGTTTCACGGGAACCTCAAACCAATAACAAGGCCTGCGAAAAAGCGTTCCATGTTTATGATTGGTTGTTATTACTATCGAGTCCAAATGGGTAGTTGGGTTGTTCCTTTCGGGAAAGGCTCCCGTCGAGGCGTCGAGTTCCCTTCTAATGGTCCAGTTGGGATCATTTTCGGGCTCACAATAATCATCGAAAACGTTTAGTTTTTAAATTTTGCCGAGAATGTAGTAGGCGAAGTTGAAAATCACATTGACCAGATACTGTTTGACATATTTTTGAAATGTATTAGACTTGTAAATAAAGTATGCAGTATTGGATTGCAACCCATTTACACAATTATCTAGTGATTAATGCATTTCAAAATCATATCAAATGGTATTCAATTAATTTGATTTTCAACTTGATCGATGGTTTAGACGAGTTATAAGAAGTAAACGGTTCGATCATTGTTGTGAGCTCAATAATGGCTTACAAACGGCCCAAACTGGACCGGACTAAAAGGAGAGGAAGACTGGACAGGAGCCAGCCCCATTCCTTTCTCTATGGACCCTTTCTAATTCTCTCTCCCACGCTTTACTTACTATTAAGTAAAGCTACCAACGAGTCGAGCCAAGGTTTGACGTGTTCGAGCTCTGCTCATTCGAAGAGTTTAGTTTGAGTTTGGCTCAAGCTTGAGTTGAGTATAATCAAGTTGAAACTCAAGTCGAGTCCAATTAATCAAGCTTGAGCTCGACTAGTTTTAATATATATTTGAGGTGTTCGAGATTGGCTTGTTTACTACAAGCTTTTAGAATGAGTCAAGCCTCTATAAAAGAGTCGAACTCAACTTTCATAATCGAGACGAATTTCAACTAATTCGAGCTCATCTCAACTCATTTATTAACGAACCAAGCCTCGAATTGCTGGCTATTCTCGAGTAGTAAAAACAAGTCGAGACTAGGACGTAAACAGCATGCAGCTCAACACTACGAAGCTTGGTTCGACTCGGCTTTTGGCTCCCCTACTAGCCTAAACATTGGTATAAGTCCTAATCACTCATATCTATCTTGGAGTGAAATTTTCCAATATCCAAGTCTTATCCAAGTACTAGTTTTAATGCCCGTGCTTCGCACGTTTCGGCGTGCTCATTGAATAAATTGGTATCAGAAAGTGTTTTTGGTTTTCGTAGTGATGATAGTAGAAAAATAGCAAGAGGTTATTGAAGCACAAATTAATTTTTTTTTTTTGCATACCTTATGTGTTCTAAAACTATGGTACCCTGATGTAGCTGCAATGAATGTTACAAGTGTATTCTATTTCAGTGGCAATGCTGGTGGACGAAGGACAAATTATGTGGCCAATGGAGGACGATCGCTATATTGGAGCACAACACAGAAAATATCCTGGAAAATACGGACACTCCATTTGGTTGTTATTGGAGTGTCCAATGCATCATTCAACACACACTCGACAAGCACCTTTGGCATGTACTATAAAAACTATCCCAAAAGGAAAAAACAAGTTACAATGAACTTTTCTTGTTTATCTCGTCGAATGATTGAGACATCCGTCTTTTCAGCAGAAATCTAGCCCACAATTCCAAGTGTTCCCTCAACAATCTAATTGAAGCACCTGTATTTCAGGAGCTGAACATCTAGCATATGCTACTTAAGCAATATGAATGTAAGTACAACTTAAAAACCAAACTCCACCACAGTCATATCTTACAGGAGAACTGTATCCATTTCTACCCGAAACCTCCTACCACCCAAGTGTAACGAGCAAGTAAAACAAGAAAACACTTTGGAATTCCAAGAACAACCATTAGAGAGAGGACCCTTTTCTCTCCTCCTTCAATATCCTTTGCATTATTTGCTGAGTTTGATGAAGGCTTAAAACTCATTTCTTTGCCTGGCTGAGAACCATAAGCCACATCGATTCTCCCTCCTTCGTGTTTCTGTCGGGCCTGCTCAGCCATTAGCTCTGCCATTTTGATAGCGTATCATCCCCTCCAACAGTAGTTCGGGCAGCAACATTTGCAGTTGTGGCCTGCATCTTGTCATCCTCGTCTTTGTTTGCCCCGCATATGTAGTTAAAGTTGAAAAAAGAAAAAACCATTTCCCCCACTTTTAGTGGTGAATATTTTTCTATCAATCATGCTCTATGTTACATGGAGTGTGGATCGGGTATTTAATGCGAATCTGTGTCTTAAGTGCTCGTTTCTTCCAATTTTCATTTCAAGGACACAGGGACACACTATAAAATTCATATTCTTAAAATATTCCTTCAATTTCTAAGATAAATAGAGTATACAAGGCGCATTTAGGTGTATAAGTTTTTTGCAAAGTCCATGGCAAATTAGAATTACGAAATATGCTTGCTTGGTGTCCAAGACGGGTGCTTAAATCTACATTTAGAAGAGTTAAGAGTCCGTGTACCACATAAATCATGCTCGATACCTTGAGTGTTTTCACACAACCAACATCGATCTCTCTTTTTTATCACCATCAACTCCAGCATCACCATCTAGCTGCAATCATTCACAAAAATATAAATAACAATTAAAACACATATATCTAAGCAGGCAAATGCATATAATAAATTGAATTTGTAACAGCAACTCACTTCATTGAGCTTTTGGAGTTTTTCTGCTTCCAACTGCTTTTTCTCTCCTTCTTCCCTGGCTTTCTGGTTAATCACCAAGATTTGCTTCTGAACATCTGAAGTTACAATAGTTTGGTGCCTTGGCTTCTCAATATTGACCCTCTACAAGAGTTCATGTCAATATCAACTTTCATTTCTTTCTTTTTTTATTGTAAAGAAGAATTTTACTAATCTTAGAAACAGAGAGTTACAAAGATTAAAATGAAACGGGAAATCGGTATCACAACCAATAACCTACATCCCAACTATGTTGGCACCTAGGCTAAGGACAATTATTTGCCACCCGCTACCAAGGAAGGGGAAGAGTTGGCGAGAAGCCAACCGAAAAAGGCAGAATCCTAACAACTTAAAGGTACATCAGCAATCACAAAGAATAGATGGGATACATTTTGCCAATCGTCCAATTAATATGATTGCCATAAGGAAATCTCTACTTTAAAGGGGCATACATTTTTCCAGATTAACTTGCATAATTGGCCAATATGATTCCGAGGATTAAAGTCCTGCTCCCATTTTTCATAAAAGGACTATACAGAGAATAGATTGGACTTGCTCTCCCATTTCCACATTAGTGAATCCCCAACTATAGGCTGTATAATTAATTGAATTCAGTTTTACCAACATACCATTTAACTGTCTGCTTCACAATCAAATAACCGCCTTCTATGACTACGCATTTTCACAAAGAGGAAAGAAAAAAACAAGTGGGCAAAAAAAGACCGACCTGCTTTGACAGTCTGATCAGATTACTTATCAGCCCACGCATTCTTTCCTCTACACACTGGACTTTCAGTTACATAAGGAAGGTGCAAGATTAACAATGAAAAAAGTAGACTGGTCAAGAATCTCACCAGGGACAAGCATCACTCCACGTCATTGCTTCAACTTTTCACACTGCATTTTGACACTGCCACAATACACATTATTGTCGAGCAACGTGCTACAAAAAAATTGGTTCTCTCTAGAATATAATTAATTTGGATTTTTCCAAATTAATGTTCCTTGACAGAAAATCTAGCACAATTAGGAACCACAACAAACATATTTTACCTTCACTTGCATTTTGAGCTGGGTGTAATGCAATGTTTAGAGGGATTTACTTCATGATGATGAAACGACCAACTACAATAGAAAATTTGAAGGAAAGGTATCATTTCTAAGTTGGCAATAGCATGACTGCAAAATCGTTCAGTAACAGAAAGGTACTTACAATCAGAACTATAAATAAGAAAATTGCACTTTATGTACGAATTAAAATCTGCATGCCCTGGAAAGTTGGTACACAAAACAAATAATTCAACTAATTATTACTCAAAGTCAGTGAAGTTACTATTTTTGGTTCTTGATTGAAAAGCTATTAGCTGTTTTGTAATCCTAGCAGCTTTTCTTTTCTTTTCTTATGGGTGTAATATTTCTCCTGCCATCTCCTTGGTACTTTTCTTTTGTTTTCTCACAGTTTAAAATAGCACTATAGCTTGTGCAAACAGGGACTTGTATCATAAACTTTTGGAATTTTCCGAATTCTCCATACAAAATTCAAAATGTTCAAACTTTTCAATGGATGAAGCCAGCCTATTCGTTTATGTTCATTGTTCTTAGTTCATTCACAAATCTTCTACCAGTCTGTGATTCATTGCTGCACTATTGCTTTACTCTCAGCTTCTACTTGGATGTTTCTTGAATTATTGCTCTTAATTTCACAATCAACCTACGAGGTTCCAATTTGTTTTAATGCCAAAGAATTCATACTCCCAAGGATGTCTAAGGAACGAAAGTAACCATGAGAAGCAATACATAGATAACATATGGAAGTCAAAAAAAGATGTGCAATTCGAATCATCTCTAAAAAAAAATAGTAAGACATATGGCACCAAGGCTGAAGGAAAGAATTTGAAATCAAATTACAGAAAATGAAAAAAGCAAAAGATTCCATGCAACGAAAGAGAGAAGCATATATTACTTGTGGTGAAGCACCAAATGGGATATGCTGCTCGCCAATAGTAAACCATAACTCTTCCCCAAGCTGGACGACGAGAAAATTGAACAGGATCAGTCAACCAAATCAACTTTGGGGGTCGTGTGAAAGTCTTCAAAACAGGCAAAAATTTTACTGTTGTGTCAAAGAGCTATAGAAAAGGCATATATAGTAACATCATAGACGGCATGTGGGAAGCGTGTCCAAATTTGAGTAAATCTTGGTAAAAAAAAAGTTTGCCTCTAAAACTGTATCTTAAAGAATCAGTTCACAAAAACCCACTACCTTCAATCTACTAAACATGTATTTTAACGAACAATTTATACGCATATATACATATACTGATTTACATAATCAAAGACCCACATGACTTACCATATTCGCGAATGGAGGGTTTTTTGTTTTGGTGTTAACTTGGTTCTCAAATCAATTCACAGTTCACACTCCATCTGCAGATTCTACACTCGAAGAAACCAAGGAGATCAGATAAAGAAAATAAAGATGCATGTCCAAAAAAATTAATCGTCAGAAAGAGAGAGAAACCTTTAGAATCTCAACATCTAAGCGAAATCAAAAGCCGATCATGTAACTACTGGACTGAAAATTTAAGAAAGGGATTTAATGCGTAAATCACAAAATTTACCGACGTGTATTCTCTTTCGAAGTGGAAAGGTTTTCGAGTGTGTTCATTTTTTTCGGTTACATCTTCTTCAATTATACTTGCCATGGAAGAGAGGAGAGAGCTCTGATATTTGTTGAGAAGAGAATGAAGAGGAAACTCATGATATTGGGTAAATTAACTAATTAAGGAGATCGAACCGATCATATCTCTCTCTCTTAATCGCGATCGATCGGCGGATGCAGTACACAATCTCCGTGAAATTCGAGACACAGAGTACAATTTCAAAGCGTAAAATCTGGAGAACCAAGCGCCGATCTCCGTAAAATCTGAAATCAGTACAATTTCGTGGCGTAAATTGGGGAGAACCAAGCAATCGTTTCTTTCGTTCTCGATTGAGCGCCCAATAAAGGACAGTTCCTGCGTAAATGAAGGAAAAGCTAAAATACCTAAACTACCCACACTTCAATACATGCAAGAACAAATTCAAAGACAAATCTGACGAGGGCAAATTCGTATTTTCACACAATGCCATGGCTTACCAACCTAGGTTCTTTTATTACAAGTGTATTGATTAATTATGGCAAAGATATATAAGATCCAAACTATGTATTATATCCTTTCTTTGTATAGATCTTCTTAACAAACTATAAAAATTTCTTCTTAGAGGTCTTTAAGATGTTCTAAGATACTCCTACCTTTTAATTTTGTTAACAAATAGAAAGAAGGACATACATCATTATTGATCATCAAGAACAAAATATCACACACATTGTTCGGATAGATCCTATTCCATGCTTGTAAGGTAATTCAAATTGTTCCTTTTGTTCCGCTCATCAAGTTTGTCAGTCATGCCATAAATGAGCTTGATCGGTACCACACCACTTTCAACCAGATACATTTTTCTTAAAAAATCATTGATGGCTATAATTTTAAACATATACTTCGACTAAATATGTTGCATGTATGTTTGAATGCCGACACATCCGGTGAATCTATTTTTTTTGCGTAAATGCAAAAATCGACAAGCCAAACAATATGAGCGATCACCATTCTTTTTCGAAAGAGCACATGCAACAACCCAAATCAACAAGCACGATTCTTTCCTTTTTTGGGGTAAGTAACAAGCACCATTCTTTATTCTACTCCCTCCGTCCCTTTTTTTTAGTCTAGTATTCCATTTTGGGCTGTCCCTTAATAAGTGTCCATTTTGTAAAGTTAGTGGGTAAAAGTTGGTGCATTGTCTATTTTGTCCCTAAAAGTAGATTCCATTTTGAAAAGTTAGTGAGTAAAAGTGTAATGATGATGGGTAAGTAGGGAAAGTGGAGGAAAAAGTTGATGTGAAAGGTATAATGATGATGTCTTTTTAATAAGTTGGAATTACGAAGCAGGACACTTAAAAAGGGACGGAGGGAGTAGTATCTATCATCTTTTTAAGAGGATTAGGGGTTGGATGCCGCAAGGCGACGCCTAACACCGGTGCATGCTATGAATAATGACAGGGTTACTCGTGTTTCATCTCGTTGTCTCGATCCCCGTATATTTTAAAAATCAAGTTAACTACATCACTACTTAATTATATGATTGAGTCACAAATGTCTCGCAATAAAAAAAGATTCATTCTCGCAAATATGTTTCTAGCATTTCTTTAGCTTTCGTTCGGTTGTGGGTTTGGAAAAAAAATTTCAAACTCATTTCCACTCATTACCTATATTTTCAATCATTATTTTCATTTCTCTCTCCATTCATTACCTCTGTATCCAATCATTAATCTCTTTTTTTTTTCTATCTCTCTCCACTCATTATCTCTATCCCCAATTATTATCCTATTTTCTCTCTTCACTCATTACCTAAATATCAAACCCAAAATTTTTTCAAACCCACAACCGAACAAGGCCCATTCACAATGCAGATTTGACTATTCAAACACAACCTAGAAAAAGAAGAAAAAAGAACAAGATTTGGCATTTCCCCAACTTGCACCGGACAAAGGGCATTACAGATCATCAATATATATACAATGCACCCAACTGAAAATCACTGAGAATATATATCTGCATGTCAGCCCAGTTAGGTGTCTTTTGTCTATTCGGAGATATTCTTTTTTCGGTCAAGCGGAAAATTAGATATTCGATAAAATTGAAACGATACTTAAGTGTCTTGTCAAGCCTTTGTGGGACACTCGGAATCTTTCCAAATTATATATATATATATATATATACACACACACATATTGTTTTGATTGACAAGCTCTGCACTTGGATTGCACCACTGGACATTGTTTATAAAAAAAATTGACATTGCATTTTACGTATGAGGTGCGTTGAGCTAAAAAAAATTAACAATTCGACTTTCGTTTCGTTTTTTTGCTTTTGTATTTGACTGTTTGTTTGTGTTTTTTGTCAAACCAATATGATGTCGATTAAAGAAAACCACAAAAGAACATGCAGTTTGTCACAGGAAGACTTGAATTGAAGCTTGACGTATTGCAAGTAATCATTTTCGAAGTCGGCCAGAGGTATACGGGGGTGGTTGTGGCACATGACGCCCCCGGGGGGAAAAAATTGTTTAGAGAAGTCAATTATGTAATTATTGGTAACCAAATGACTTGATTTTTAATTTACACAAACAACGAAAAAAAAAAAATAGCAAGCAGAAAAATAAACCGTTCGGATCAGAAAAATTGTATTTCAATGACTTTTATTTAAAGACCACGTGATAGTTGAATAAAATCTTAATTATAGCCCATTTTTACAGTTAACATTTCTCTGTGTATTTTTTCCAACAACATGCAACAAATGCCAACGAACGCCCATCAAATAGTGCCAACATCTTAGCTAAATTTTGGCTCCGCCACTGTATCGAACTCTCAACCACTAACCCATGCAAACCCTCGGTCTACTAATTTACTTCGTCAAAGACAAGTTATTATTGTTAATTTTTTTGTATGCCAATATTGTATATATACACCAAAGGGGTTAGCAGGGTGATAGTATGTTAGTCCACAAGAAATTTATAAATTGTCCATAATCCTGAATTCCAACTCCGCCCCCGCGAGGCTCGAACTCCTGCCCCCACCAGAGGAGGAGGATGTTTAAGTTTCGTAGGAGAAGGGGTGGGAGGCGCTCGGCAAAAGTTGAGAGAAATTAGGGTATTGGCTCTTTTGGTCAGATCTAACACGTACATGGGAATTAAAAAAGAAATATGTACTAAAACTAAAACTGACCGAATTAAAGAAAAAAATTGTTCGGTTCGGTCAATCCGTTCGATTTTTCAAGTAAATTTTTTATCCAGGTATAAGAACAAGAGTGGGCCCCGATTTTGGTCTTAATTTGGGAGGACCAAAGGCGTTGTGGGCCTATTGAAGTACTCCAAAGTGGGCCTACGAGTCTACAGCTGAAAAATGGTGGACCTAGACATTGACTGCAGTCTAACCCAGAGATCAGCCATTGTCATATGAAACTTTTCAATAACTAAAAGTCTATGGGTACACCATTTGTTGTCTACCAAATATACACTGCGTTTCGAGAAATCCGCTTTGGAGTGCCACACAAATGATCGAAACCGTTCTATTTGTTTGAAACACTCTTTTAAGGAACGGTGTAAAAAAAAAATAGTTCAGTCGGATATTGGTAAAGACTTAATCAATTCTACGCCTAATCTGTTGACAGGAAATTGAGCAAAGAATTGATCAAGCTTTTACCAATATCTAGTTGAGTTGATTTTTTTTTACAGGGGATCCTTCAAAAATATTTTAAAAATAATTGAGCAGCTCTGATCATTTTTGTGGGATTCCAAAATGGGTTCCCACGACAAAACATGGTACATGGTGCACCCATAGCAGGGCTAACTTTTTTCGCCAGCATTACTAGATCCTCGGTTAAATTGAAATGAGAGTAAACAAGTTCAACTGTTCAAGTGAGCAATTCCTCCTTGGTTTGTGTTAAGAGCCAAACTTTTGACCCGATGAATAGGGATGGCAAAGAATCGGTTCGGTTTGGTTATAGGTAAAACCAAAACCAAAATCAAAATTGTAACTTAAATCGGCGATTTTTTTATTTTTTTAAAACCATAACCAAAACTGTCATTTATCGGATTGATTTGGCTTTCCACTGAAACGGGTGATCAACGTAATTAATGATCCAACTTTAATCAACCAGACGATAGTGGCAAAAACAAATAACCTTTAATCATTCATGGTGGTTATTTAACTTCAATACTTGAGAGATCAAATCTTTTTATGTTAAATGTATTGTAGGAAAATTTTACCGTTACATGATATTTCATTCTCTAACTTTGTTAGTTCTCAACTCACTAGTGATGAGCACCCAACATTGTAGATATTTGGTGCGACTAGTCCCATTTTAGGTTGTTTTATCTTACGTTTATTTAGCTTTTATAGTAATATTGCACGTAAGGTAGACTTTTGTGTATTTCAGGTAAAACGTGCAAATAAGGCGTAGTTTGACGCCATGAATGGCCCAAGTGCTTCCAAGTACCTGAAGACCCTGTCGGCCCCTTAAAATCTGTCTAAGTATGGAAAAATGACTTTCTGAAAAAGTATCGATTTTCGAGATAAAAAATTGCGGTAATTGATCCTTGAATTTTTCTAAGAGTAACTACAAAGTTGCAAGGTTTTATTTGAAGAGCAAGATCATGTTTCGAGCCTTTTTCTTTTGAGAAAATTGTGCAGTTTTCTGTTTTGTACTAAGAGTGAGGGGTTGACATTTTGATTTAATTGAAATCTTAAAATTCTGGTAATGCTATTGTTTCCAAATGGGAGGTACTTTCTTATTTTCATTAAATAAATTAAAGTAAAGAAAAGGTAAAAGAAAGGTTTAAAATGTCATCTTTACTTAACTTTAGAGAATGAAAATAAGATGCTGAGGAGCTGGAAGTTGCTGGGAGCTGCTTGCTGAAGCTGGCTTGAAGATATGGAGATAAGTTCCTGGTATCGATACAGCCTAAATCTGTATCGATACGCATTAGCTTCGTGGGAAGGCAGGTTGTTCCGTATCGATACGGTCTTTTCCCGTATCGATACGGAGACAATACGTGGGAAATGGCCATTTCAGGATAACAGCGTGGTATCGATACTTTGCTAAATCTGTATTGATACGGGAGGCTTCCGGCCAGATTTTTGTTGCTTTTTGGACTTTCCATTTATGGAATAGTTGCTACTTTTGGTATATTTTTAGGATATTTTGTAGAGAGGGATTTGTTTGTATAAATAGGTTGAAAGTCTTTCTCTCTTAAAAATAAGGCAGTAAGTAAGTAGTTAGTTTAGGCTTTAAGTTCCATTGTTGTCTTCTCCAAGCTTTCTTAGTTAATTTTCTCAAGAACTCTAGTAAGTCCTTCTCGTTTATTGTTTTCTCATTTATTAATGTTGTAGCTACGGTTTAGATCCTTATATAAATCAAGTTTATTTTCGTTTTTGTCGGTTAATCATGTTTACCTTTTCTAGCATGCTTTTTAGTCTTTTTAACATGTGTGAGTAATCGATTAGGCTTGGCCGTGGGGTGAATAACACCTTGTGATTTAGGTTCATTTTGCTCTTCTCAACTTAAGACTTGAGGTTTGGTTTGTAAATGTGCGTGGTTCGCCTTTTATGTAACAAAACTTGTCGATGTTAATCTCCGGTGATCATATGCTTGCACATATGGTTCCGTGAGCTATGTCTCGCCTCGTGTTTACCAAGAGTACCAAAGAACTTGCTCGCTTTCCAAATTACGCTTCTTGTTCATGAATTTTGATATTCAGTTTGAATACAAGTCTTGGCGTTGTTAACCTCCGGTAATTATGTGCTTGCTCACATGGTTCCGGGAGCGATGTCACGCCTTGTGTTTAGCTTGTTATTCAAAATCTATATCAAGTTTAACCATTTTCACCGCTAAATCTTCCGGTTGATAACCTATGCCGTGTGATTCAACCGAGTTTTCATTGGAAAAAGTTAATTGGCTTAAGTTACGGGTGTTAAGAACTTATATGCCTTGCCGTTTTTAATTCTTAGTTAAAACTCATTTTCTAGTCTTTTTCATAAGTGCTTATCACCTTTCAAAGGAAAACCAAAAGTTGGCTGTCTTAACGCCGGAAATCCTTACATCTACAAATCCTAACAAGCTATAGAGATTATCTCTGTGGGTACATCCCGGACTTTCCGGTATTTATGCTGACAACGACCTAGCCCTACGCTCGGGGTAATTCAACCTCATTCGAAGGCGAGGTTGGGTCGAAGCATATTTTGGCGCTGTTGCCGGGGATATTCTTATTATAGTTTATTGGGAGGTTCGACAAACCATTGTAAGTATCCCGCTTTATTTTGTTTTGTGCACCGTATACTCAACTTAGTGGATACCTCTAACTGAGCCACCAATTCGAATTGAGGTGTAACGAAGCTAGCTTGAGTATTCATTGCCTTTTTCTTTTCTTATATATATAACGTGGTGGTGGCATAACCCCACGAAACTGTTTTGAGAGAGGTGGCGGCATAGCCCCTCTAGCCTGTTTACTTTATGTCTTATCTATCTAGTAGAATGGAGGTGGCAAATGGGGAAATAGCCCCCATGCCTATGTGGGAATACTCTTATCCTGATCATGCGTATCCCAAGACTTTGCGGGAGTACCTTTGTGCCAATCAAATTTTCACACCCTCTTGCATAGCCACTCATGACGCCAATATTTTTAAAAGTCGTATGACCATTTTCAATTGGCTTGATCTCATAAACCAAATTCAAACTTTTGCTGAAAGAGTGAATGAGTCGTTTTATGCATGTTGGGGAAGATATAAGGACTTGCTCAATGCGGTCCCGAATCATGGCTATGATAATTTTCAAATTGCTAACTATTTTTATGACGGACTTTCTCAAAAGAGTCAACGATTCTTTAGACATGGTGTGCGATGGAAAACTTTTTCATAAAGAACCTGCTGAAGCCTTAGATTTCTTTGATCATTTGGCTCAAACTTTGCAATCTAGGATTTTTGTTAAACATTGTCAAGAGTCCAACTCAAATGTCATGGAAGGGGAAATTGAGCCACCTATCTTTGTTGAAGATGTTAGTTTAACTTATGAAAGTTCCGCAGAGTCTGACTGGAGTGATGAGCCTAATGATGAACCTGTTGTCCAGTGTTCTCCCCCTGTGGATCTCCTTCTGTGTGATGATGCTTCGTCCACAACCTCACCTTCGAAAGAGGTTGAATTCCCCGAGCGTAGGGCTAAGTCACTGTCAGCATAGATACCGGAAATCCGAAATCGTTCCCATAGAGAGAATCTCGATAGCTTGTTAGGATTTGTAGATGCAAGTGTTCCGGGAGTTCAGACGGCCAACTATCGGTTGCTTTGAAAAGTGATGAAAACTCTAGAAACTTGGTTTTAACTAAATTAGACAAGCGGCATGGCAATGGAACTACTATCGCCCGCAACTTAGGCCTTCGAACCATTCTCAACGAAAACTCGGTTGATTCGCACGGCTTAGGCTATCAACCGGAAGATTTAGCTTTGAAACCATTTAAAGACTAGAAATGAAGTATGGAAAACAAGTGAACTCTTTTTGTTCTTTTGGCAAACACAGGCCGAGACATCGCTCACGGAACCATATGAGCGAGCATATGATCACCGGAGATTAACATCGACTAGTTTTGTTACATAAAGGCGAACCCTTCTCATTTTCCATACCAAACTTCGAGCCGAGAGTTGAGAAAGCAAGAAAAACATAAGTCACGAGACGATAATCGCCCCACGGCCAAGCCTAAACGACTACTCACGCAACATGAAAAGACTAGAAAGCTTGGCAAGTTTGGAAAACATAATTAACCGATGGAATCGAAAATTAACTTGATTTATAGAAGGATTTAGTCAAGAGCTACAACATTAATACTTGACAAATTAAACAAAACCAAATACTTACTAGTGTTCTTGAAGAAATTGGAAAAGAGGAAAGCTTGGAGAAGATAACAATGGAGTTCTCAAAACTTAAAAGACTTAAAAGAAAATGTTGCTCACCTTTTATGAGAGAGAAGACCCTCTATTTATACAAAATGGGTTTCTCTCTCTCTCTCAAAATATCCTAAAAGGTAGAAATCCCACTAGCGGAAAGCCAAAAAGGTGATAAATATCTGGCCGACAAGCCTCCGTATCGATACTATTTAAGCAAAGTATCGATACCACAAAGCTATCCTCAAAATGTCATTTTTCCACGTAGCAATCCCGTATCGATACTTTCCAGAGTCGTATCGATACGGGATCCTCTGATCTCCCACGAGACAACATAGTATCGATACGCCGAATCTCCGTATCGATACGGGATGGCTTCCTTCAGCACTCCAGGCCAGCCTCCTTGACTTGGCACCCGACGGCCACTAAGTTCACTCGACGCCTCACGCCTTCACTCTTGAGTCACTTTGGCGCGGGTTCCATCGGGCACGATCGCTTGAACTCACTTGGGGGACGGCTTAACAATCAAAACACGCCTTTTAAGGGCGTTTCGCCTGAAACACCAAACAAAATACCTTACGAGCAACAAAACATCAAAAAGACGAAAATAGTAAAAGAACGCCACAAGCGAGAGATCTTTAGCACCACGATTTTACAACCTTAGGTGCTAATCAGATGATCCGGGAGAGAAACTTCTCACTACTGCAGAGATGGACGCAGAGATAGACTATTTGTACTCCTTGTTAGAAGAGCAAGACAAAGCGTACGAGACCAAGAGTGGGTCTCCTACCCTTGAGTATACAAATTTTGATGCGAGGGAAAAAGAGCACATAGAGCCATTGGTCATTAGGGAAGGCTATATGCCTTTTGAGGAGTCATTGCCAATAGTTGCACTGAATAATCAAACATTTTTGGCTCTCGACGATGCTACCCCTCCTACTGAGTCGCCACTTTCGCAAGAGTTTTTAAAAGTCGAATTGATTGATTTTCTTGGTGTTGATGAATTTGATTTAGTTTATCATCCTTACATTGTGGATTTTGTCTAACACTCTGAAAATTGATTTAGTTTGGAATATGCATTTGGTGGAACTCAAGTTTATAAAACGAATTCGGCAAATGCGCTACTCGAAATATCTTTTCTTGTGGAATGGTCGGATTCAATTTTTGATCAAGAGTTTCAATTTGAGTGGCATGTTTATTGTTTTAATTTTTGTTGGCATGATAAATGTTCGGAGCCTGCGTTTGGCTGAACGTACATAAACTCTTTCTTTCCCTCCCTCCCTCTCTCTTTTCTTTTTCTCTTTTGATGGTCTGGTATAGCCACCCGTTTCTCGCTTTGGAAATGGGGAGAAAAGTAGTACCCGTGTAGTCGCGTGAAGATTTGGTTGAATTTTACTTTCGGTTACTTTTGGCGCCCGGATAACACGAGCCGGGCAGTTCTAATGTCATTTGCCTGTTAGTAGGTTCTTTGTTCTTTTTCTGAGCTACAGGAGTGGATCCTTGGAAGCATGTCCAATGACAAAACGAGGCAATGCCACAAAGCCTCCAACTTGGTTGAGGTATACGGGGGTTGACATTCCCCCGGAGGTACAATCTTTTGCTCTTTTCTCTCAATACTGTTGTTCTTCATGCTATGAGGACATAGCATCGTTTAAGTTGGGGGGAGGGATATATATGCTATATATATGTTTTTGAGACTTGTCTCTTTTTGTTTTCGTTAAAATTTTAATTTTTTTTCGCTTTTTCTTGCAATCCTTCCTTATTAGTATGTTTTCGCATGCTAGATACTTTAGATATGCTCAATTGTGTCAATATAGCAAGAGTCATGTATCCCGTCGAATTCGGTTGTGTATTTGAATCCATGTCACGTGCATATACATGAATTTTGATGAACAAGTTGAGCTTAAAAGTTAAGTCAAGTAGTGTGCATCGTTAGAGTGGAGATTCATTTCTTAAGCATCCCATGCTTTTTGTTCTCATTTTTCGCACTTGCGTAAATAATATCTTGTGTTCATGCTTGAGTAGTATATATATCTTTCATGCATCTTTTTGGAGTTGTTGGCGTACTTAGTAAATGATTGAAGGCATTTTTGTTTGATTAAACCACATAAGAGTCACCTCGTCCTTATTTTGAACCATAGTCCGAGTCTCTTCTATTGTTCAAACGTAGGTAACCGGATGTTCGGAGGGTTGTGCGTCTATAGTTTTCAATGATTCAAGATGGTTTGGGGGTGGTGTGAATGTGATAGAAGTGGTTGGGATGCAAAAAGACGAAGATTTTGGTATGTGATTCCTTATGGCTCCTCTCCCACTACAAATGCTAAAGCCCCAAATGCTCAGTAAGTAGGAAGGTACTGCCGGTGACGTTGCAGATGGAGATGTCTGGTGCAAGGCATTGTGTTAGAGCATCTCCAATAGCCTCAATCCAATCCTAGGCAAAGAGACTATCCAAAAGGTCCAAATGTTAGTTTTAGCTAGCCCTTTCTAGTGTGAGCTTCCAATAGCCTAAGCAATTGGGCCCTTCAAAAAACTGAAAAAAAACTGGCACCTGCAATATCATCTCATGCCATTGCATTTGATCAAATTAAGTGGTGAGACAAAGAGAATTGACTCTGCTTTTCTGAAACTAAATCCACCTCTAAGTGTATCCTAGCATCACACAGCAATCACCAAGGTGTGTTTTTTTTTATCAAGAACTCCCAGTCTCAACTCCGTTAACATCACTCTTACGCAATTTAAGAGTTCACTTAAATTCTACACAAGCTTCCTTACAGTAATGCAAAATTTAGATCACCTTCGGAAATGACCAACTCAACATAGTACAATGAAAGCAGCACCTTGGTATAAAGAACAATAGAATTAGAATTTCAATTGTCGTGGATGACTACGAATACTCGTCACATTTTGGAGGTAAATTTCATTTTGCCATTGGCTATAAATCCTGAAGAAATATGAACTTCAAGAACCGAAATTTTGGTGAAGAGAGATTCTTTGGGGGGCGAAACATGTAGATATCCGAAGATGATTTTAGCGTTTGTTTATATCAAGGGTTGGTGCTGCTGCATGCCCATTCCTACTGATCGAGAGAGGGATCAACATGATCTGTGGTTCACTTGTCTCCACCATTACAACATGGGCCGTTGCAATTCCCGCAGATTAAAATCTTCCAAAACTAATAAGGTCAGAATGAAAACTTAGCAGGATAAAATCACAGCTCCAAAATCAGTGGTTCATCTGTGGTTAGCACTAGCTAGCCTAGTGGACTAGTGGTTGCTTGGTTGCTTTGGCCGCATTCGTAGATAACTACACAAAATCAGAAAGCCCTTCAAATTAAAAAAATTTAAGAAAACACATTATTTCTCTAAATCACATTGGGAATACTGCTGCACCTTCAAATCATTAGTAGTTCTTTGAATAAGGAAACTAAATGCTCAATGGGGCATTTTATCAAACAGCTAATATACAAACCAAGCAACTTGAAGGATTGTTCTGTTAGACTTTATACCATTGAGACCTAATCTTCTCCAATTTCATACCCAAATTGATATGGCTGAAAACGATACATAATCTGAACCAGAATCGCAAGTAGAACATGTAATTTCGAAAGAGGGAGAAGCATACCTTGTCTAGAGGATGAAAAATCTCAGCAAATCCACCAGCAATAATCTGCTTGCTGAAATAGAGATGAGAAAAGGAGGGAAACTGAGAGAAGTAGAGAACTGTTGGGCGGGAGAATGGAGATGAGTCATGAGAGAAAGCGAGGGAAACTGAGAGCGGGAGAAGAAATAGCCACAGACGAGAGCTACAGTGCCACGCCAGGCCAAACGAGCTACTGTAGCGCACAACCAAATCCCCGAGCTTGGAGCTAGTCTGCTGGGAAGGGGTTTTTGGGCTTTGGCTAGTCATTTTGCTGAAAATCCTCCTTTGCTTAGCCTATTGGAGATGCTCTTACAATCGTAACAACAACGCTTTGATTAGCCTTGCAGGGGCATGGCAGATCCGCGTTCGCAGAACCAGTGCAAACGATAGAGTAATTTGCGCCGCATGTTTGGGGCCCTTCCCATATGGCGTTGCCTGCCAAAAAGCTAGTTTTGAGGGGATGACAAACCATCTGAGGGAAAAAAAAAAAATGCATAAATACAAGACCATCGTTCATTCCAACTATTCATAATTTTTCAATTTTTGGAGCACAACTTCACTATTCATGAATTTCAAATCTACACATATACCATGCATAATTAGATAGTATTATTGAATCTAGCGAGCACTTACCACTAAAAGTGGCAGCACTGAAGGAAGCAGTCCCCGACGAATATGCATGTGTCATAGGGATAAGAAAGATTGAGATGATCACCATTATTAAAACTAGCTTTTTGGCATCCATTTCGGCTTTTTTTTTCTCTTTCTTTCCTACCAAACACCTCAAGAAAGGAATACAATTTTTTTTTCAATGCACAAAGTATAGAGAAGGCTAGGGATACCCTCTTTTATAGCTAAAGAACTAACTTTACAAAATTCACATGGAAGGCAATATTAATTTTGTTATTCAAAATCCAATGACAATGCATATATGTAAGCACGTGGGACATAGAGTTGTTAAATGGTACTCCCTCCGTTCCAAATTAATAGTCCGGTTCGGTCTCCAATGCATTTTTTAAATTGTTAATATCTTTCAATCTATAATGAATTTTATGTGCAATATGGATCTCATATGATAGATCTCAATTAGTTCTATTATACAAAATTTTTAAAATCTTTAAAGACATTATAGATTGAAAGATATTAACAATTTAAATGTTGCATTGGAGACCGAACCGGACTATTATTTTGGAACGGAGGGAGTATTTGTAAATGTTACTCTCTCTCTCTCTCTCAAAATCAATTAGCCAAGTGCTGGGGTTGACAAGAATCTATCTATATTACTATATAATACCAAAAAATGGCTTTTTTCATTGAAAGTAGTGACAGAGCCAAACTTTTGACCCGAGGGATAGGGATGACAATGAGTCGGTTTGGTTTAGATGTTGATAAAATCGAAACCAAAATCAAAACCGTAATCTAAATTGGCGATTTTTTTTTATATTATTTAAACCATATATAAAACAAGTGGCTCTTGATAGAGCTCAATGGAGGAAAATGATTCATGTAGCCGACCCCAAGTGATTGGGACATAAGGCTCGGTTTGATTTGGTTTGGTTTGATTTAAACCATATATAACCAAAACCGTCGTTTATCAGATTGGTTTGGCTTTCCACCGAAATGGGTGGTCAACATTTATTTTTAATGATCCAACTTTAATCAACCAAAAGCTATACACACACGTATTAGGATATTTTCATAATTATATTGTGGTTCGGTTTTATTAGGGTATTTTCATAATTATATTGCGGTTCGGTTTTGGTTTCAGTTACGTTTTGATTTTGATGCGGTTATCGTATAAAACTAAACCGGACAGCTCTTTCTTAATTATTAGAAACCCAAACCACATAATTGCGTTCTGTTATAAAATATTTACAAAACCATACCAATCGGTTTGATTTTGTTCGGTTAAGTCTTGATTCGAGTGAGATTGCCATCCAGGGCTAACTCTAGAGAAGTATATATCCATGAAATATTTACAAACTCGTGTTCATGCTCGTTATAAATTTGTTAACAATTAGGAATTTTTTTGATTCGAATTAAAAGTTGAGCTTAAACTTTTCTGTCAAGCTTGGAAAGCCCGTGCATTACTTGGTTTGGCTCATTTAGCATCTTACAATTACCCTTTAGATTATATTCTTCGTATTCTTTTTAATTTTAATAATTTAGGATGGTAGGGTCAGCTTATACGGACTTTGATTAATTCTTGAAAACTAATTCCACTGTTCACTAGCATGCAGGTACCTGATCAAAGCCGGGTCACAATCCTATGTACGCATAGTCTTCACATTCTTGATTTTATTTATGTTTCTAATTTCATGGGCTAATTAATGATCGAGTTAGCAAATTCTCTTCCACTACTTCTCCATGATCTCTTTTTTTTTTTGTTGAAAATCTCCATGATCTCTTTGTGTGTTAATTCCAAGAGATTTGGGTAGCGTATGAGAGTTTTAATGAATGAATCGTCTCTTTGTGTGAAAATTTGTAAAAAATTGGACGAATTTGATCAAAAGGGTAGTGTATGAGAGTTTTCATGAGTACATTTCAACACTTATCGAAGGGCGGACAGAGGCAAGGCGAACAAGAGTATGTGACCTTGTCAAGTTTCGATGTCCTGCGTACGAAGTATTCTACATAAATTTTGGTGAATATTTAGAAAATATATCGTACGTACTTTGACTCTTACAAGTTCTAACGATCGAAGTATATCATTGTTTCCCTAGTCAGTAAAATAATTTTATCTTAGCTATTCAAACCATCAATAATTGGTTTGAAAATTTAATTTCTTAGTTTGAATTTTGCGTTTGCCAGTACTATACCTGTCCCACAATTTCTCATAGACAATTGGTATACACGTTTGCTAGGGATGCATTAAAGAGTGATATATTGCAATCTAGAGGGGGAGAAGGAAAAAATATACTTCTTTTTGCCAATTCAAATGAGTTATTACTAAATCAATAACATGTAGCAGCAAAGAAATAGTTAATTGGAATGCTGAAATTTTTTATTTTAGTTCAGCTAGTTGCTTAATCCACTATTCAGAGTGTAGTTCCCTTGAACAAACACTAACAGAGAACACACATCGAGCCGAAAATCCAGAGTCAGGACAGTAATGGTGGATTGGGTTCTCTCCCTTAAGGGAGGTTTGTATGTGAAGTGTTATTTTCCCGTGAAAAGGGTGAAATACAAGTGGGGCTCAAAAACAGAGAGTTCAGCAAAATTCACCAGTGAACACACATCGAACCGAATGGTTTACAATTGAATGCCAGAAAGATCAGTACTGGCTTGTGTTGCGATAATCTACAACGTAAATCTCAACTAATGGTTTACAATTGAATGCCGTGGATCCTGGCCGGGCGGGATTAACAGAGAGCACACATCGAACCGAAAATCCCACAGTCAGGACAGTAATGGTGATGCAAGAAGGGTGTTTTTCCATGGGGTCTTCTGCATACGTAATGGATGAGAAGTCATTATTAGTGTTGGAAAGTGTGGCTCATCAGAGGTGTGGGTAGCGCTACATGGTTTTCTGTGTAGCGCTACCGGATTGGTTCGGGCTAGTTGTAGCGCTATAGGGGTTTCCATGTAGCGCTACCGATTTGGTTCGGGTTAGGGTTTGTATAGAGCGGGTATATAAGGCTCTCTGTTGTAAAACCCTAATGTAACAGAAACTGTGATAATAAGAACAGTAGCCGCTCCCGTGGACGTACCCGGTTTTGAGGAACCACGTATATATTGCTGTGTTGATTTCTTTACTGTTTATACTCGTAAATCGTGTGCGTGTGTGTTTCGATCCTAACAAGTGGTATCAGAGCTTCAGGCTGTTTTTAATCACGCGAAGAACGATGTCATCGAGTTCGTCTGTTACGAAGTTCGACGTTATGAAGTTCGATGGAACTTCAAATTTCGGATTGTGGCAACAGCGGGTAAAGGATCTGTTGGTGCAGCAGGGTTTATACAAGGGGCTGAAGGCGAAACCAGAGGCCATGTCAAACGACGATTGGGAAGAACTCCAGATGAAGGCGGTGAGTACGATTCGTTTGTGTCTTGCAGACGAAGTCATGTATCACGTGTTGGGTGATGAATCGTCGGCTGGGGTCTGGACTAAACTGGAAAGCAGGTATATGTCGAAGTCATTGACGAACAAACTGTTTCTGAAGCAGAAACTGTTTGGGTTGAAGATGGCCGAGGGTGCTGATCTGATTCAGCATATCAACACGTTCAATCAGGTTGTGAGCGACCTGCAACGGATTGACGTAAAATTTGAGGAGGAAGACCAAGCGCTGATGTTACTGTGTTCACTACCGATTTCTCTCGAAACTCTCGTTACGACCTTACTCTGGGGGAAAGAAACCCTAGAACTGGAGGAAGTCACTGCAGCCCTTCTGACGTATAATCAACGCAAGCAACAAACAGAGTCGCTGCAGGGTGAAGGTCTGGTGGTTAAGGGGTACGAGGATCGTAGCAGGAAGAAGGACAGGGGTAAATCAGTTTCGGGGCGTGGGAGGTCTCAGTCAAAGAACAGGTCCGAGGGCACATTTGAGTTCAAGCGTTACAGGTGTCATGAACCGGGGCACATGAAGAAAGACTGTCCGCAAAAAGGAAATGGAACTGACTGGAAGAAGAAAGGAAAGGCAGGAGAGAGGAAAGATGGGTCATCAAGTTCTGCGAATCTTGTAGAGCAGGAATCAGATGACGGTGACATGCTTTCGGTTTCAGCAACTTTGGATCACCTGGCAGACTCATGGATTCTGGATTCAGCATGCTCGTTTCATGTGACGCCTAACAGGGAGTGGTTTGACACCTACAGTGGGAAATTGTGGTAATGTTCGAATGGGTAATGATGTATCATGTGAAGTCATTGGAATAGGCACAATTAAGATCAGGATGTTTGATGGTGTTGTAAGAACCTTAAGTGAAGTTAGGCATGTTCCAGATTTGAGGAAAAATTTGATTTCATTGGGAACCTTAGACTCTAATGGCTGTGAGTATAAAACAGGAGGTGGAGTCATGAAGGTAACGAAGGGTGCTTTGGTGATTATGAAGGGTATTAAGATTGCTGTAATATCTATCGTTTGATAGGAACTACAGTTGTAGGTGGAGTTGCTGCTGCCACCACAACTGAGGATACTGATGATACCATGCTTTGGCATATGCGGTTGGGACATATGGGAGAGCGTGGGATGTTAGAGCTGCATAAGAGGAATCTGCTGAAAGGGGTTAAATCATGTAAACTGGATTTCTGCAAGTTTTGTGTTCTGGGGAAACAGTGTAAGGTGTAGTTTAGGAATGCAACTCACAGAACAAAGGGAATTCTTGACTACGTTCATTCAGATGTTTGGGGGCCAGTGAGGGTAGCTTCGAAAGGAGGATCTCTGTGTTTCTTGACCTTTATCGATGATTTTTCGAGGAAAGTTTGGGTGTACTTCATGAAGCACAAATCTGAAGTCTTTGCTAAGTTCAGAGTGTGGAAAGCTGAAGTGGAAAACCAGACATGGAAAAAGATTAAGTGCCTCAGGACAGATAATGGGAAGGAATTCAAGAATGGGCCTTTTCTGAAATTTTGTGAGGAACATGGGATTCAGCGGCACTTTACTGTTCGGAAGACACCACATCAGAATGGGGTGGCAGAAAGGATGAACAGAACTATAGCAGAAAGGGCACGGTGTTTGAGATTGAATGCGGGACTTTCGAAGGTTTTTTGGGCAGAAGCAGTGAGTTTGGCATGCTTTGTTATAAACAGGTCACCGAGTGCTTATTTGGAAGGGAAGGTAGCTGAGGAGATGTGGACAGAGAAAGAGGTTGACTACTCAGGGTTGAGAATCTTTGGGTGTCCGGCCTATGTTCATGTTCCCAGTGATGAGAGGTCAAAGCTTGATGCGAAGTCTAGACAGTGTATCTTTCTTGGTTATGAGAAAGGGGTCAAAGGGTACAAGCTTTGGGATCCAGTGACAAAGAAGGTGGTGATCAGTAGGGATGTGGTATTTGATGAGGACTCTATGATCAAGGCACATCAGAAGGTTCAAAATTCTGAGTCAGAGGAAGTGAGCAGCAGACAGCAGGGTGTAGAGATTGAGTTGGAAAGCATTGATAAGGGTGATACTCAACCGGATGAACAACTTGATCAACAACAGCAGCAGGAGCAGCAACAAAGCTTGGCCGCTGGGAGAACCAAGCGCACAGTCAAGCCACCAGTGAGGTATGGGTTTGAAGACTTGGTTTCTTATGCATTGACTACTACCAGTGGGGATCCATCTACTTTTCAGGATGCTATCACGAGTTCTGAAAGGGACAGATGGATGGAAGCCATGGTGGAGGAGATGGAGTCTTTGCATAAGAATAAGACTTGGGAGTTGAAAGAACTGCCCATGGGAAAGAAGCCAGTGGGTTGTAAGTGGGTATACAAGCGGAAAGAAGCAGCAACAGAAAAGGAGAGGGAAAAGTTCAAGGCTCGGTTAGTGGCAAAGGGGTATTCACAGAGGAAGGGGATTGATTTCGATGAGGTCTTTTCTCCAGTGGTGAGGCATACGTCAATCAGGATTATCTTGGCATTGGTGGCTGGTTATGATCTTGAGTTAGAGCAGATGGACGTGAAAACGGCATTCCTCCATGGTGAATTGGAGGAAGTCATTTACATGGAGCAGCCTGAGGGGTTCAAGCAGCCAGAGACTGAGCATCTTGTTTGTAAGTTGAAGAAGTCACTTTATGGCTGAAACAGTCTCCAAGACAATGGTACAAGAGGTTTGACTCTTTCATGATACGGATTGGGTACACACGCTGTGAGTATGATTGTTGCGTTTATGTAAAGAGTCTTGATGATGGTTCCTATATTTTCTTGCTTCTTTATGTGGATGATATGCTGATTGCTGCAAGGAGTATGGTTGAGGTTAACAGGTTGAAGTCTTTATTGGGTAAAGAGTTTGACATGAAGGATTTGGGAGCAGCTAGAAAGATACTTGGGATGGAGATTCGAAGAGATAGGTCAGCTGGTAAGTTGTGGTTATCTCAAAAGAATTATGTGGTGAAAGTGTTGGAGAGGTTTAGTATGGATAATGCCAAACCGGTCAGCACTCCATTGGCAAGTCATTTCAGATTATCTTCAGCTCAGTGTCCGGTGTCAGATGAAGAAATTGAGGATATGTCAAGTGTTCCTTATGCGAGTGCAGTGGGTTGCTTAATGTATGCAATGGTTTGTACGAGGCCCGATTTGGCACATGCAGTTAGCACAGTCAGTAAGTACATGGCCAAACCAGGCAGAGAGCATTAGAAGGCAGTCAAGTGGATGTTCAGATACTTGAGAGGTACTTCGGATCGTGGGATTATGTTTGGTAGGCAACGGGATCAAATTTCAGTTGTTGGGTATGTGGATGCGGATTATGCTAGGGGCTTGGATGACAGAAGGTCTACAACTAGTTATGTGTTTACACTTGTGGGTGGGCCTATTTGTTGGAGATCCATGGTACAACCTCTGGTGGCTTTATCTACTACTGAGTCTGAGTATATGGCGGTGACTGAGGCAGCTAAGGAAGCATTGTGGTTGAAAGGGTTTGTGAAGGAGCTTGGCATAGATCAAGGTGGAGTATAGTTGCATTGTGATAGTCAGAGTGCCATTTATCTGGCAAAGCATCAGGTGTATCATGCTCGAACCAAGCATATCGACGTGAGGTTTCACAAGGTGAGAGAGTTGATTGATGCAGGTGATTTGATACTGGAAAAGGTGCATACTTCTGAGAATGCAGCTGATATGTTGACAAAGACGGTTACTGTTGACAAGTTCGAGCATTGCTTGAACTTGGTTAATGTCTCCAGGTGCTAGGCAATCGGAGACGCCCCCCACGAGTTGACTGGATTGGAGTGGGGGGGTTATCTCCTGAAGGGGCGAGTGTGTATTCGCCAAGGTGGAGATTGTTGGAAAGTGTGGCTCATCAGAGGTGTGGGTAGCGCTACATGGTTTTCTGTGTAGCGCTACCGGATTGGTTCGGGCTAGTTGTAGCGCTATAGGGGTTTCCATGTAGCGCTACCGATTTGGTTCGGGTTAGGGTTTGTATAGAGCGGGTATATAAGGCTCTCTATTGTAAAACCCTAATGTAACAGAAACTATGATAATAAGAACAGTAGCCGCTCCCGTGGACGTACCCGGTTTTGGGGAACCACGTATATTGCTGTGTTGATTTCTTTACTGTTTATACTCGTAAATCGTGTGCGTGTGTGTTTCGATCCTAACAATTAGAATCTCAATGAAGAATCAAACAAGCATGAAGGCTTCTCTGCCACTAACACCTGGTCATGGGTCAGCTATGTCTGAATGTGGTTTTGATTCAACAAGAGAGAGTTCACTTCTTTTGAACCGTTCTATTGGTTTGAAACACTTTTTAAAGGTTCGGTGTAACAAAAACACCTCAGTCAGATATCGGTAAAGGGATGATATCAATTCTACGCCTAATTTGCTGGCAGAAAATTGAGCCAGAATTGATCAAGCCTTTACTGTTATTCGGCCGAGCTGATGTTTTTAAAGGGAACCCTTAAAAAATGTCTTAAAGTAAGATTTGAAATTAGGCATGTTGATCTTCTCGACAACTTCTAAATTGATTTGATCAACGAATTAGGCCTCCCATGGGATTGGGAAATCATGTAGGGCGCTCCGTCTTACAGGATCCCCGGGTCCCCTTTCATGGGTCCACAAATGTACCCAACAATACAGTCTAATCCCTTTTGGATAGAAAAGGAGTCGGAGAGGATCAAATTCGTTCAAATATATATCCTAACAAGTTTCATGAGAAGCCAGTTTTTTAGAGTATTGTATATAAAACGGATCCTTGAATTTATTCGACTTAATAATTACACAAACATCACATATAGATAGTACTACATACATGGAGATGGATGGGGGAAGGCGAAGAGGGAGTGGCGGCGGCGGTGGTGGTAGTGAAGGCAAGTGATTACATCACACTAAAACCGTGTTCTTTTTTTAATTTTTAATTTTTGCCAAAATGATAGGAATTCGATTGACAGGGTAATAATCTTACAAATAAGAAGAGACTATCATTCTCAACAAAAGAAACGAATAGCCAATCAGGTGAGTAGGCTTCCAAAGGAAACACCTACACCTCCAAAACCCTTACAAGTCACACAGTGCACCACACCATTAACTTAACGTTACATAGAAATAAACTCAAACCCAAGAAAACAGAAAAACCCACCAACATTTAGAAGCAAACAGAAACACACAACATCAGAAGAAAACAGAAAAAACTCAACATTCTAAATACAAACAAAAAGAAAACCAGTCAAAATAAGCCGCTGAGTCGCCCTGTTATGTAGCCTCTCCACCGAGTCACACCGAGTCGCCCAAATTTACGATGAGTTGTAAGAACCCCACATAACATATCCTTCTCATTTCTGATGTTGGAGGCTGCAACTCTTTCCGAAACTTTCTTAATTTAGTACAACCTGCAAATACAAGAAAAACAATTTGTTAGTAATACACAAGGTGTTCAATATGCAGAAATTAATACATGTGCAAATTAAACTATGTAATTATCAAAAAGAAAAAAAGTGCAAACTACGTAATAACAAAACACTCCTTTTGTGCAAGCACAAAATTGATGTCGTCATCTATTCTGTATATTCATTTTTATGGACAAATAAGTTTTTACTGGTATCTTCTCCTTATATTAGGTTATCATTTTCAACTACTAACATGCATTCTGTGTTTCCATTTTAGGAGTTGATAGCACCTGCATAAATTTTGTTCACTCACTTTAAAAATAGGTGAACATTACTCACCATGTTTCCCGTTCTATTTTGAAAATCATAACAGTTCATCTCTTACAACACGATATTTTAACTGACCCTCCAAAAAAATCAACGCAATAATAAATCAGTAACTGCTTGTTTAAATATTGAAAATTGGGTGATTTTATCAACCACTTAATGATATTCGATTGAGATGATTTTTTGCAGAGAGAAATAAAATATCATCTTCCAAGAGATGAGCCGTTCTAAACATCGAAATAATACCGAGAACATGGTGGGTAATATTCACCTATTTTTCAAGGTGGGTGAATGAAGAAAAGTTATTTTATTTGTTCACTCACTTTTCGAGAAAAGTTATTTTGCGTTTATGCAGAGTACAGATTGATGATAGATAGGTGATAAGTACATGCACACTACAAGAAAAATCACAATGGTTGACGAAAAAAATGGTAACGAAATTTAATTTTTACTATAGGTGACGAAACAACAAGATTTTCGTCACCAAAAGTTACTATAGGTGACGAAAAACAAGATTTTCGTCATCAAAAGTGACTTTCGGCGACAACCTTCGTCACCTATAGGTTGTCTCCGAAAGTCACCTTTTCGTCACCTATAACATGTTTTTGTCCACATTTTTTTTTTTGATAAGCAACAAAATTTTATTAAGAACTCGACAAAATATACATCGAGGAGAGACCAAATACAAACCACAGAGAATGGGGTACCTTACGGTCTACAAAAAGAAAGAAAGAAAAGAAGGAAAGAAAAATTACTATATATGTTTTTGTCGCATATAGTAACTTTTGGTGACAAATTTTTTTTTTTTTGTTTCGCCAGCTATTGTGATTTTTCTTGTAGTGACACAGATATCGAAATGCATACATACTGCCAATATATGTCAATGATCGTCACATGCACCAAATATAGTTTCGATCGTTTACCTCTCATATTCAATTGTGATATTCGGAACAGAGAGGCTACTAATTTTGATATAAGCAGCTTCAGAAAGTATGAAGGTAACGCTTCCGAGTATATCGTGGGCGACGTTGCAGTAGGTTTGTTGAGGGCAATGTTCCACAATAGTAACGTTAACGCTTTCACCCGTGCAGGGGTTACATGGCACTGATGGCAGAGCCACCTCGAACGCAGAACCAGTGCATTTTATAGAGTATTTTGTGCCGCATGTTTGGTTCCCTTTCCATACAGCGTCGCTAACTGCTGCGGCGAGATAGAGATCAGGGATGTCGCTGATCCTAAAAGCAGGGCAAGATGTATCTGAGGGGAAAAAAAAAAAACAAGGATTTCCAAGTTAGGGGGCATTTCCGGTAGTAAAGGTGGGTTTGGATTAAAAAGTTGAGTGACTTATTTTTTTTTATCCTTATTCAAAATTTTTTACTTTTTTGTTTCCTCTTGCCAAGACAAATCAATAAGTCACAAAAGTTTGACGCAAAACTAATAAATGCAAATTTTTTTTAATAAAGACAAAAAAAAGTTATTGTCCCACTTTTAAGGGAAAATTTCAAAATGACACCTGAACTTTGCACCAAATGTCACAGAGACACCTGAACTTAAGTTTATTTCAATTAAACACATATACTAACAAAATCCCCAAATTTAGATACCTGAACTTAAGTTTATTTCAATTAAACACCTGTACTAACGAATGTAAAGTACTTATACGTAGTGGGTGTATCGTCCCTTGTTGGAAATATGTGTAATAGGGCAACTTAAACGGGTTGGAGATGTCATGTTAGCAATTTTTGGGACAGAGAATAACGGCGGGAGTCTAAATTTGGGGATTTTGTTAGTACAGGTGTTTAATTGAAATAAACTTAAGTTCAGGTGTCTAAATTTGGGGATTTTGTTAGTATATGTGTTTAATTGAAATAAACTTAAGTTCAGGTGTCTCTGTGACATTTGGTGCAAAGTTCAGGTGTCATTTTGAAATTTTCCCCACTTTTAAAGCCAAATGCGGCCTAAATATATGCGTGGATGTATTATTAGGAGAGAAAATTTCAAAATGACACCTGAACTTTCACCAAAATGTCACAGAAATACTTGAACTTAAGTTTATTTTAATTAAACACCTTTACTTACAAAACCCCCTAATTAAGGCCCTTGCCGTTATCCTCCGTACAATTTGTGGTGGCGTGGCATTATTATTATTATTTTTTCCCTTTTTCCGTTAAGTGCTGCATTGGCACACAACACCAAACCCGAAATTGTAAACAATCATAAACACCTAAACTGTCTACATTTCGAAGTGAAGTGGAAATCTTGAATGTTATGAATGCTTAAAGTCTTTTCCCTGTCTCGATCCCATGGATCCATGAGCCAAAACTACCACTAGCTAGCTACTTGTGTCCCCAAAAGGATGACTACTTTAAGGATTATAAGGAGAGATTTAAGTTAATACTGTAATGTAATGGGATTTTGGTTATATACAAATACATGTATAATTAGACATTATAAAATCTAGCACTTACCAACAAAAGGGAGATGCTTGAATCTAGCAATCCCGGACGTACATTGTGCATATGATATCGGGAAAATGCATATTGATGTGAACACCATTATTGAAACTAGCGTGTTGGCATCCATTTTAGCTTCTTTCTCTTTCCTTTCTACCAAACACCTCTAGAAAGGAATACAAATTCTTTCCCAATGCATAAAGTTTAGAGGAGGGATATGCCCCTTTTATAGCTAAAGAACTAACTTAAAAAAATTCATATATATGGAAGAGAATATAATTTTGTTATTGAAAGTCCGGTGACAACGCATGTAACTTGGGATAGAGAGTACTTGTTAAATGGGATTTGTAAATGCTACTCTCTCTCTCTCTCTAAATCAATTAGCCAGATGCTAGGGCTCACAAGAATCTATCTATAACTAAAAAAATGACTTTTCATTTTTTTTTTTTCAATCGTCATACATCAGCGGGGGTTAGTGGGGGTGTTAGAGTTAGCACGGAATCCAGAAGCTATATGGGACCCAAGGGTATTGCCCAGCAGAGATCAAACCCAAAACCTCCCCGTAGGGGAGTGATGACTTACCAACTGCACTAGGTAGTCGAACCCAGGTCCTTCTCAAAAATGACTTTTCATGAGAAGGACATTTTCTGTTCAATTTAAGTTTTGCGTCCATGCCAATGACTCGGTTCGGTTTGGTTATAGGTAAAACCGAAACCAAAATCAAAACCGTAATCTAAATTGATGTGTTTTTATTTACTTATTTAAACCATAGCCAAAACTGTTGTTTATCGGATTGGTTTGGCTTTCCACCGACATAGGTGGTCAACATTTTTAATGATCCAACTTTAATCAACCAGATGACAGTGGCAAAATAAATTAAGAACAATGCAATTATGCAAATAATAAGTAAAATTACCACAAACACAAAGTGAATCCATCTCCCAAACACAAATACAAATTCACTACAGAGTTCACAACAAAATCATCAAAATCAACCCTTCACCTTAACTAAAAGCTACACACACACACATATGTATTAAGGTATTTTAATAGTTGTATTGCGGTTTCAGTTATGGTTTGATTTTGGTGCGGTTATCGTATAAAACCAAACCGAACGGCTTTTTTTTAATTAAAAACCCCAACCATAACCGCTGTTTTAAAATAATTACAAGCCTTACTGGTCGGTTCGGTTTTGTTCGGTTAGGTTTCGATTCGAGTGAGATTGCCATCCGGGGCTGACTCGAGAAGTATATATATGTCCATGAAATATTTAAAAACTCGTGTTCATGCTCGTTATAAATTTGTTAACAAATTAGGAATTTTTTTGATTCGAGTTAAAAGTTGAGCTTAAACTTTTCTAGCAAGCTTGGAAAACCCATGCATTACTTGGTTTGGCTCATTTAACATCTTACAATTACCCTTTAGATTATATTCTTTGTATTCTTTTTTGAATAACTCATGGTGGTCGGGTCAGCTTATAAGGACCACGATTAATTTTCAAAACTAATTCCAATGTTCACTAGCAAGGTACCCGATCAAAGCCGGGTCACAGTCCTATATATATAGTCTTCGCATTCTTGATTTATTTATGTTTCTGATCTCATGGGCTAATTAATGATCGAGTTACGTACCAAATTCTCTTCCACTACGTCTCCATGATCTCTTTTCGTATTCATTTCAGGAGATTTGGGCAACTAATTCTAGGTACTTTGTTTGAAGACCAATCACCATAAACAAAACCTTTAAAATCAAATGGGATCGATAATGTGACTCCCGCTGCAATTTAATTCCTTGTGTTCCTTAAGATAAAAGTAGGCTAGTGATTTTGCCACACCCTTTTTTGTTATTGCCACACCCTGCAAGTGTATTTTTTGGTGCAAAAATATACTTGCAGGGTGTGGCAATAACAAAAAAGGGTGTGGCAATATCATTTCCCTAAAAGTAAGTTATCTAAGTAATTGAAGCAAGTAATTTGAGGTCAAATCGTGTTCATGCTAAAAGAAAAGGAAAAAAGAGAAAAAAAATTACATTCAACATAATTGACCAAAAAAAAAATCGTGTTCATGCTCATTATAAATTTGTTAACAAATTAGGGAATTTAATTTTTTGTTCGAGTTAAAAGTTGAGCATAAACTTTTCTATCAAGCTTGGAAAACCCATGCATTATTTGGTTTGGTTCATTAATTTAACATCTTACAATTACTCTTTAGGTATATTCTTTGTATTCTTTTTTTAATAACTTATATAGGGTGGTCGGGTCAACTTATACGGACCTCGATTAATTCTTGAAAACTAATTCCAGCATTTCCTAGCAAGGGACCCAATCAAAGCTGGGTCAAAGTCATATATATATATATATATATATATATATATATCAGTCAGTCTCCCATGAGGGGGTCCTCATTTCTCTCATTTTCCGATCGAATTTCGATGATTAGAGCTGCTCAATGTGTTCAGATTTAAGGATACCTGCAAGAAATCAACAACAAAAAAAGACCAGGAAGAGCTTCATCCGATCAGTTTTTATTTGAACCGTTCGATAAGAAATAAACAAAAATTGCTCGGATGAAGTTCTTCCCGGTCTTTTTTTTTGCTGATTTCTCGCAAGTACCTTTAAAATCACGTTCGGAACACATTGAGTGGCTCGGATTATCGAAATTCGATCGGGGCGGTTCCGGCATCAAAATTTGATCGGAAACTATGAGATTAAGATTTGGAGGATTTTTTTAGAGGTTTTTTTAAGGGTCCCCGGAACTGCCCCGTATATATATATATATATATATATATATATATATATATATATATATTTATTAGTCTTCGCATTCTTGATTTATTTTGTATGCTTCTAGTTTCATGGGCTATGCTCGAGTTACCAAATTCTCTTCCACTAATTCTCCACGGTCTCTTTTTGTATTCATTTCAAGAGATTTGGGCAACTAATTCCAGTTACCAAATTCTCTACCACTAATTCGCCATGATCTCTTTTTGTATTCATTTCAGGAGATTTGGGCAGCTAATTCCAGTTGCTTTGTTTGAAGACAAGTCACAATAAATAAAACCTTTAAAATCAAGTGGGATCGATAAATGGAACGTAATTATTTTCTATACAAGATTTGGATACTTAGTTGCTATTGATTATTCAAAGCCCCTTGATAATGTAAGCACATGGGGCAAAGAGTTGTTAAATGGCAGGTGAATTGGATTTGGTGGGATTTGCCTGGGCTAACTACACGCTCTATCTCAATCAACTAACCAAATGCTGAAGTTGCCATGTGGAACTTTATATCCAACTCAGAATCAATTGACAATGAGTGGAGAGGTCCCAAATATTATTAAGTGATCACCCATTCCACTCCTAAGTAAGGTGGGACTCTATTTCCTTAACATCCCCCCTCACGTGCAACCGCGTTTGAGATCTGTCACGTGTGGCCACTTTTTTTTATCCCTATCATCATTTTTGCTGATTTGTCATCGCGGGGTGTGGATTGTAAATTTTTAACATGTGGGGTGAAATGGCCGGGCCCCGCTCTAACACTTTGTGGAACTTTATATCCAACCTATTGGCAATGAATGGGGAGGTTCCATGGTTATCCTATCCACCCCTCATTCACTCCGTTCTCAGCCACCAAGCCATCAATAGCCATATTCTCAATTGAGGGACTTGTCTCGCCAATCACCAGTTCAACGGTTCATCTCCAAAAAACTTGATTTCTATTCTCTATATCGTCCTCCACTTCCAACTCATCGTTATTAGCATCCAGAATTCATCCCCAGGCACTGGTTTGAACAAATCAGCTACCAAGTCATCATCACCAAAATCATCTACTTGATCCTCTTCTTCACAGTGAAAAAGTATCAGCTTTCCTAGGCGGCTAGGCTCCTTTGCTTTTGACTTTCCTTAACCTTGATTGTGTGACAATCCTGTTTTCCCAGGACATTTCAGAATTGGATCTTCAAGAAATTTTCACGAGATAAATCTCATTTCACGACCTCCTTAATGCATTTCCAAATGCTCAGTTACGATGAACAATTTTCCTTAAACGAAAGCTGAGCATTTCACAGTGGGTTCATCAAGTTCAATAACTTGATGGATATCGGAACCCCTTCATCTCCTCCAGATGACTTTCCAAAGTTTTTCCTGGAGAATGCAGCAAGACTTTGAATTTTGAAGTTTATAATGATTATTTCATTAGAAGTGTGAATAGCTCTAAAATGTTCTCCCCTCCTCTTGCATCGTATGAACCCGAAATACGAATGTAAGTCGCGTCAGCCACAAATTCATGCTGATTGAATATTTGTTGGAGCCAAGTAGCATCCATCTCCTTCGGTGAATTATCCGCATAGACCGTGACAACTCTCATTGTAAGCCGATCCATCCTCTGACTGATTTCTAAAGCCACCATTTTCTGAATCATTCCTTCTTGACACCAGAACCCAAACTTCATTCCCTTCGCCTCTACGGCTGGATAATGCCGCCGTCCTCATGAGCTTAATCACTGGATAATTCTCTTCTCCAATGACGTAAGAATTGAGCCTTAACATTCTTTCCATTCTAAAAAATTTGTACTTATAAAAAACAAAATAGTAACCTTGGAAATTTAAAGATAAATTAAATGATATTGGCACTCCAAAAATTGATACAGGCACTCCAAAATCAGTGTAATTCCAAAGCTACTTTCCTTTGTTTTTTAGAGTGTCTCCATCAATTTTTAGACTGCCAATATCATTTTCCAATTTAAATTACACATTACAGTGTGTTGACTTTGGTATATTGCTTGTGTGGCATATTATATCAGCTCAAAACCTATACTCGCTTAAAGCGAATGATATAATTTTTTTTTTTTAGACCTTTACCTATCAGTGTATAATCAGTTACCATCACTAAGTGGAGAATGAGGATAACCACGCCCTCAACAAACGGGTTAAACGTATCTAATCTTATTCAAGTTAAAAAGTAAAGTTTTGACTTAAAAATACAACATACGCATAATTATAATGATGCCATGAAATTTGAATAAGAACTCATAAATAAACATTAGAGTTGTTTGACTTCGATTTTCAGTCAATAACAATCACTGTGGATTTTAGTGCCAAAAAATGCTATGAACCTTTAGGAAACTTTAAGTGTAGAATTCAAGGAAAAAACGCAAGCAAAGCAAAACACAAAATTTCTTATGTTCGCCCACAAATTAAAGGTTTATAATCCAATTAAATCTAACATGTCAAATTGGTTACTCAATGAAGCTCTCAACTCAAACGGCAAACAAGACTTACATGGGCACACATATTCTTTGGTGGATTTGCAAAGTCAGGTAGATGACTTGGTGTCCACCGAAACAAATTAAGCGCCTATAACATCTACTGTTAGGTCCTCTTTCTCTTTGATTGGTTTCTCTTGGCAGTGTTATCTTGAATGTCGTCTGCGAAACTTGTTTGGATTATAATCAATGGCCATATAGAGAAGCAATTCATCAAACATCTTAAGTGCAATAACTATTTGGCATGACCAACAACATCCAAACCCAGCATTAGATTAACACGTTTTAGGAATGGGTACCATTTCAAATCGGTAAAACACTGGCTGGAAGTGATTGCAAGCACCGAAGGAGCCGTGTTGCGCTGTGTGCTGCCGCTGTGAGAGGGTCATCCGTAGAAGTCCCTCTGGAGAAGCCAGTGCATTTGATGTTGCATTTGGGGACTGGTGTTACAGTTGTGCAATGGGTTTGGAATTTGGAGGCGCGACTGCGCGAGAGATGGGATGGGAGTTGCTTCTTTGTCATTTTGGTGTCGTTTGGAAACATTGCAACAGTTGAAAGGGTATTCTAGGTACTTTGAAAGGATATTTTTGGAAGACAAAAAGTAGGAAATGCCCTTCGTACATTTAAAAGAGGAAAAAAAATAGTATAGATAAGGAGAAGTATCAAGAGAACCATTTCAATGATCCCCCATGAAAACGCCAAACATCAAGGCCACCACGGCCTAAACTTGGCCAACTATTTCATTTCAAAAATTCACATCTCAAGTTCATGTAGCAACAATTAAAAAACGGTGTCATTATGAAACACTTTTGATGCATCCAATCACATTTTCTTCCGCACATAAAAACGGTGTCATTTTGTTCATGATATAGTTTTGCCACAACGCCAATCCGACCCGTCTGAACAATCAATCTAGATTTTTAATTTATTTATTTCCGGTGAAAAGATTTTTATTCTTTTTATTTCTACCAAGTATATAAGAACAAAGAAGTGATAGTGGGACCCGATTTTGGTCTTAATTTGGGAGGACCAAAGGCGTTGTGGGCCTATATTCAAGACCGATTGTTGGGCGGGTATTGCAGTACTCCAAAGTGGGCCTACGAGTCTACAGCTGAAGAAAATGGGGCTTCTTCCCTGCCGGTCCTATGTGGGTGGACAATGTCCCAATAGATCCTATCCACTAATTACAAAAGAAGCTCATAGCAGACCAAGTCTTGTCCATTAATTTCTGGGAGACTTAAATAATCATCCTCGGAACCCACTCTTTGTAGGTTTTCATCCTGCTTAATTTTGGCACTTATGTTTTCATCCTCGCTCTCTTTTAATACCAAAAGTGCCCTTTTATTATTATTATTATATATATATATATATGTGTATGTATGTATATAGCCATGAATTTTGGACTGTCCAGATTAGTTTACTCACGGTCTTTGATTCCTCAATGATGAAAAAGGTCAAGAACTCCTCAAGAATGTTGGTATGTTTGAGCTTTGAGCGTTCTAAGTCTCATTCAAACCCTTTTCGAACCCCTTTCAAGCCTGTTGAGCCAGAACCAAATGGCCTCAGCAAAACCCTACTTACATACGCTAGTATTGTACTGGCGCGCGCTGGTAAACTGCCACGTGTCAGTCATCGACCGTTGACCCAGTTGCCACTGGCGCACACAGGTGGAGGGCTGGCGTACGCCAGTCAAAGTCAGTCAAATCACCTTTATTCAACCACGGGCACAGGACTTTTGGGCCCCCAGAATCCTATACATTCGTCTGGTTGGTGTACTCCTGCAGGGAATGTTCACCCCTCTCTCCTACAACTTATTTCAAGCAAGTCTCATGTATTTAATGCATGGAGACTTCTCTCTCAAGGCTAACCAGCCTTAAACCCAACTGGTTGCAGCCCCTCTCTCTCACTCTTTACCTTATAAATACCCCCCTTGCATTCATATGCAATGGGTTACACTCATAAAAGCTCCAAGTCTTTTTTCTCTCTCTTTTCTTTGGTTCTTTACTTCCTCTTCTTTCATACATTGAAAGAGTGAGCAAATAATCACTCCATACACCCTTCATACCCCCACATCACTCATCATCCATCCCTCAAAGAGAGAGAGAGAAAGAACTTGGGAGCTTTTATGTATTTAACCCCTTGCATATAAATGCAAGGGGGTATTTATAGAGGGTGTGAGGACTGAGAGAGGGCAGTAACCAGCTGGTTAGGGGCTGGTTTTGGTTGGCAAGGAAGTCTCCATACATTAAATGCATGGGACTTGGCTTGATGGAAGGTGTAGGAGAGAGGGGGGAGCAGCACTGCACGTTTGCAATCATCATGAGACTGTTCATGTACTGGGGTAGCCGCAAAAGTCTCGTGCACATGGTTGAATAAAGTTGATTTGACTGGATTTGACCGGCATACGCCTGTAATCTACCTGCGTGCGCCAGTTGAAGCTGAGTCAACGGTCGATGACTGACACGTGGCAGTTTGCCAGCGCACACCAGCATATTACCAACGTATGCAGGTAGGGTTTTGCTGTGGCCATTTGGTTCTGGCTTAAAGGATTTGAAAGGGAGTTCGGAAGGGTTTGGATGAGGTTTGGAATGCTCAAAGCTCAAACACACTAACAATCTCGGGATGTTCTTGACCTCAATCATCATTGGGGAATCAAAGACCGTAAGTAAATTAATCTGGACAGTCTAGAATAGGGTATCTACAGGCACCTCCTCCTCCCCCAGGCATCTCCTTTTATTTTTGGTGAACTGAAAATGCATTAAGAAACTAATTAATTAAGAGTTTACAATTCTAGGGTATACAATCCCGATCAAATCCGCATAAAACAAATCACTAATACAACTAGGAATATATAGCCAGGTAGATATAGAAATCTCCCACTGAAATCGGAGCATCCATTGCCAACGCATCTGACCATCAATTTGCCTCGCGATAAATATGCTTGATAGATATCTTTTCAAATTCATGTATCAGGGACCAACAATCAAGTCAAATATAACCAAGAGGGCCTTTGAATATTCTCATTTTTTGCTAAAATTACGCCATCTCGCAATGCCCAAATCAGGCCCCTCTCTCTCTCTCTCTCTCATTTAGAAATTCGGTCTGGGTAGACTCGTGGAAATCATGGCGAGTAAACTACTACTGGACCCAAGTTGATATGGTTGTGCACCTGCGTACAACCCTTCAACAGCCATCTACAATGTCCATATTGACCTTGCACCAACGGCCACGCGGGGCCAACTACGAGTCTCACACGAAAAATCCAAGCTGTTCAATAATTTTTTTTAAAAAAAATCGAGTGAATCAACTATAATCTGAATAAAAAATGAAAAGATTAGATCGATCACCTATAGATATAATATTAAACTGATTTTTCACAGGACCACTCAATTTCTTTATTAAAATTATTGAACGGCTCGGATTTTCTGTGTGAGACCCGTAATGGGCCCCTCGTGGCCGTCGTCGGTGGGCATAGCATTTTATAGACTACTATACATTTACAGGTGTATCGAAGCTAATCGTTGAGTTTGATTCATTTTTGCCAATTGGGGGAAGATGTAGGTATACCTCACCGTCATCACCAATTGAGTGTTACTCACGTTTCTGAGTTGGAGAATTTTCAGTGTCCGACAAATTTAAAACTCAGGCTCCGTTTGTTTGGACGTAAAATGTTTTTCGGTAAAATGTTTTACCTATTTTCCGGTGTTTGGTTGTGTAAAAAATGAGGAAAACATTTTACATGTAAAACATTTTCCATCAATTGGATGAAAATGACTTATCCTTAAATCTTCCGTAGGTTATTTTCCGAAATGAACCTACTACCTTCTACTGCAATTCTCACTGCTCAATTTTCTCGATCGTCAGTCCCGACCCACGTTCAATTCCAATAATCTCATTTCTCTCCACCGTTTAAGCTCCTCATCTCTCTACACTATTTTGTTGATTTTTGAAAATATTTCCAAGTATCAACCAAACACCGGAAAATAAAAAGTTTGAAGTTTGTTTTCTGAAAAAACATTTTACATGGAAAATATTTTACATTGTAAAACATTTTACATCGAAACAAACGGAGCCTGTATCATTTCCCTTTGACCTTACAACACCCCTCTATCGCAAAAGGAAATCATACAAGGAATTTTAAATTTTCCTTTTTTAAAATAGCACATGGACACGACACAAGGACAAAGACCAAAATAGCACATGCACATGACCCGTTTGGATTTTGATGGAGGTTTTTTAGAGTAATAAATGTTGAGAGATAGAGAAAATTTATTAGTTACCGTGCGCAGTAATTTTGAGACCCAGAACGAACAAGCTATTCTATCAAAAATAAAACTAGAATAACCTCCCCTTACAAACAAATTTTATGAAGACCATTTGAAGCTTGAAAGAGTTGTTTTTATTCAAACATCACATATAGTACATTGGCTCAACATCACCCATGTAAGTTGTAACCATACAAATATTGCAAGATATGCTTCTTATTTAGGATATTAATTAGAGGCTACTCCCCCTTCCAAAGCTCTCGCAATCGAGTAGACCCTTAGACCCTGCAAAATGCAAGAAAAGGAAAATTCATGTCATTAAATAATAACCCACAACCATGTAACTATATACCATATTAAATAATCCTTTTATTTTTTGAATGGCAAATTTTTTTTTATTAATCTTTGTCAACCTATGAGTTTTTATTTTTAAACATTTTCGTCCATTTGGCATTTTCATGTAATGTGCTCAATTTTGATTTAAAGTTCTGATGTGCATCGTTTGCGCATAAGAAAAGAAGATTTTATATATATCCACATATACATAAAAGTATATATAGCTTATGTATTTATGTCGGTGATCGTATGATGTGCAAAAATATAACGTAATGATGTGGGAGGTTTTTTACTGGTTATATTCAATGTTGATTTTGCCGGCATTGGGGTCCGCGATCACGGCGAAAGCTTCTTGTGAAAGATCAATGGTTGAAGCGCAGCCTGGCGGGCAGTAGTCCACAACCTTAACCACAACGCTTTGACCCGTGCAAGGCTGTGGCACACCCTGGTTCGTAGGACCCGTGCAACGAACGCTGTACATTCTCCCGCACGCTGCCCTATTGTCCCATATTGCGTCGCTCGCTGCGGCGATCATGACACCATCGTTTTGAAAGCCATTGCATGAAGAAGCTGAATTTCAAAGAAACAGAAGAAGAGAATTAGGCGCTTACATTGTCTTGCTAAATTGTGATGATATATAATATGAAAAAAGTGCAGAAACCTGAACACCCCTTTAAGGTCAAAGAAACTGTTACAATAGATATATGTATGTGTATATATGGATTATTAGACATGAATTTAGCTAGCTAGCACTTACGGACGTAAGGAGGTGTGTAAAACGTAGCAGTCCCTATAGCTGCATATGCAACAGGGGTAATTAGGCACAACGTTGCGATGCCAACAAGTATAAACGCTCGGATATCGGCGTCCATTCCTTTGTTGTTGCTTTTTTTTGAACTATCTCCCTTCCTTCCGAAGACCTAAAAAAATTTATAGACTCTGTTCTCTGCCCCAAGTTAACAGAATGGCTGTCCCTTTTATAGCCATAAAATGTGCTTTTATGGTCGGTAGCCATAGCCCACCAAATTCCTGGATTACTTTAGACTACGAAAAGTCGATGCAAGTCTTCCACGGGCAACTTAATTCCAAGTCAGATCACAGAGGTTACCAAATTCCTGGATTTCTTTGGACTACGCCGATGGCTATTGCGCATATGGTTTTCTCCTCACGACTCAGGAGTGGACTCATGCTTTGTTTTGGTATTTTTAACATATCAATATGTATACACATATGTGTACATATATATACAGTTTTCTTCTACAGTAATAATGACCTTAAATACGGGTCTTAGGTGCAGGCCTTATTGTTCGAAGCCCCACGCTAATAATCAGAGCTATTCAACTTGTTTAAAACATGTTTATTGCTTTATGAAAAACTGTTGGATCAAGCATAATTAATGTACATGAAAACAGAATTGGACACCTCTCCCTTCTCGATCTATCTAAAAACTAGATTTAGAATTTCGACTGGGGAAGGGCGGTGCCTCCCTTTCTCCTCTCTCTCCCTCCCCTGGCCTCTTCCTCTCTTCTTTCCACCCCCAACCATCTATTGTCTGGTTCTCTGGCCTGGTGGTTCAAGTGCTAGGTCGTCGGCGGGCTGGTTACCAACCATGGGTCGGTTGGTATGTCTTGGATGGCTCCTCCTTGCCCTCTCAGTTTCTAGAGGTTTCTTGAGCCCACGGTGGATGTGGACGATAATCGGTGAGGGCAAAGGTGAGGTTTTCCAGCATTGTTTTCTTGCTGGTTTTTTTCCCCGACTGGTTTTCCAGTGGGTTCTCCCTCCAGTCTAGGTCTTCCCTAGATCCGGCTGTGTACCGGTCTGGATCTCCCCCAGATCTGGTGGGTCTGTGATGTAGAATGGAAATAGCTTATTATTTAAGAAATAGATATCTAGTTTTATAATTTTGGTAATAAATTATTTTTGAATATTCCGATTTAAGTGCCATTTGTTTTGACAAGTTTTCTTTTATTCTCTAGTATTTAGATTTGAGAATATCTCAAATCTTTTGATTTTGATAATTATTGAGTCAATTAACGATTCACCGGGATTCAGCTTCCTGTTTTGATGATTCCTTTTTGGTATTAGTTTTCTAGTATAAAATAAGTTATAGGGTGACATTAAAATGGAGTTATTTATTGAATTAAGAAAAATTGAGAGCTTTCTCATATTATGTGTTCGAAAAGGGAAGACCTCTAATTCATACCTATTCGTGTTTATGTTTCAAAGAGAGATTATTTAACATAAGCAAGTTCTTGATCTCTTCTTGCAATAAATTTCATAAAATTAGGAGGCTGCGTTGCATCAGTTGGTATCAGAGCTCTCGTTCCAATACTGACTATGGCCGGAGGACGTGCTGGAGGTCAAGGTGGAAAAGGAGGTTGTACAGCTTATGGATATCAATAAACACTTGCTCCCGTTGTGTTTTGTTTTTGTGAAATGAACCTCTTAAGTAAAATTAGACCATTAATTCATTTCTATGTGATTTGGCGTCGACGTGTGTTGTCTTGGTAAACAAGTCCGAATCTTCGAGATGTATAGGCTCAAAGAGAGCGGGCATAACACATACTCAAATTGAACTCGTTTTTCGCAACTCGATAAAATTTTGGCAAAGACAAAAAAACACATCAAGAAGTATTGTTGTTAATTTCTTTGTGCATGCCTAACTAATGTATTTGTGTTTGTGAGTTTGCAATGGGTTCGTAACTGGAACGGATGTAGCTTTCTATTGACTTTTCATATGGGATTTTTTAGTACTAAATGCCATATCGTACGTCGACTTTCTTGTCCTTGACCATTGCGTTTGAAGTTCTAGGAAGGAATCATTGCTTTATGCTTAATGAAAAAACGAATAACATTCAACGGACGCATGCACCTTCCTGTTGCCTTCGGTAATTAAGAGGCTAGTTTTCAACTCATCAACGTTTAAGAGATTCCTACTATGGGTTTTCCACCACCATAATTTTGGGTCCCGCAGTGCGTTAATTGCCGATCTGAACCGTTCATTTTGTATGGCTCGCAGAGTAGTATTACATTTCAAAAAATTAGCTTCACCGGACATTGATATATAAGTGTATCAAAATTTAAATTTTGGTTTATAAAACGGATGGTCATGGACAGTTTAACTTGTCAAGATCAGACCGTCCATTTTATAAACTAGCATTCAACTTTTGATTGATCTATCGGCACCCAATCAAGCTGATTTTTTTGCGTGCGTGGATATACTACACTATGGACCCTACAAAATAAATAGTTCAGATTATAACAATAAACGCATGGCGGGGTCCACAATGGGCGGCAGTGGGAAACCTGCCGTTTCTTGGCGAAAAGAGTCAAAGAATTTAATCTCTTACTGTATGTGTTATGAATTGAAGTTGATTCTTTTGTCTACAGCGGTTAGTGCGGACAGAATACAAAATTATTTCTTATTTAAATGGGTGGAAATTCTCTTATTCAAAAAAAAATTCATAATATTTTTTTTTCTTGCAAGAGTTCAGATATTAAACAAGTTTTCTCGAGCAGAGAGACAACTGGTTCACTGAAGTGAGATAATAAATACATGAAGGAGGAATAAAAAAAAAAGGGAAACAAAATTTATGAATTTAGCATATGTAACGAAGAAATTAATCTGGTGCCAATATTATCAGATGAAGTATATATTGACTTGACTTTTTTTTTTTTTTCAACGGCAAAAAATTTATTAAAACGGGGATAGGGAAGGGGAATCCAATCAAAGGTTGAATAATAGTACATGACAAGGGACAAAGCCCTAACTCCTGAGGTCCAAGTAGTTACAATCAAATAAACAAATTGCAGGAGCCCAAACTACAACCCAGATATACAATAAGCCCAACTCCTACTCCGGCCCAAACCAAAGGCCGGCCCGTCCTAACCAAACCCTAACCCAAGAATCTCCAAAACCGCCGTCCCCGTACAAAACACCGAAGCCAAACCTCGCCGTTAAGCCACGCCGGGGACTCCCAGATGTAGCGGCAGGCGGAGGGCTCCGGCCTACGAAAACGAGGGCCCAACTTATTGACTTGACTTGTCATGAAGGCCCAACTTATTGGACGTTTTTGAGGGCGGCCGTTAGAATATATAGGATGGAGCTTCTTGATAGTTTTGTCTGAAATTGTACATTGTGCAGTTTTGTCTATTATTTTCCATCTCTATCTTTCTAAGTTCAACTCAACAATCGGTTATGTTCATATTGGAGATCGCTTTTTAATTTTTGTTTTGAAATCAACAGATTGTCTTCGCTGATCGTCACCCATATCCTCTTTTTGTCCTCGTAAGATTCGAAAAGATGTCTTGTCATCATAATCATCCCAACACGTCCAGTAAAATCTTTAAATGTCAACTCAACTCAACTCAAAATGATCAACTAGATTGTAATTTATTACGTTGTAGCGGTAAATTTTGAATTTAGGGTTGTGATCTAAAATCAACTAGATTTCAACTCGTATGGTTATTGGCTAATAATCATATGTTATTTATTGAATAGTACAAAATCACACTTACCCAATACACCCCTAAAAATCTAGTGTGATAACATCGTATCGGGAAAACCTATCATTAAGTGTGATCTAAATTCACACTTAGCCAACTTTAATTTAAGAAATCCTAGCCAAAACACCCCTCACATATTAATTGATATTCAATTCATATGATTTTAGATCAAACTAGCCAAAACACCCCTAAAAAAGCCAAGTGGCTTATTTAGATCACACTTCTCATATGCTTTCGACTCAAAATAATTAACTAGATTGTAATGATGAGTAGTTTAATACTTTATAAGAATCCAAAAGATCAACTTTATGATTATCTTTTGCTATCTATTATTACGAGTCTTTATTGTCACCAAAAGTTAATAACGACCGATCCATCTTATGTTGTAGTGTAGCATGTATACCCATGAAAATATCTTCTTTACGGAGGTTTCCGTAAAAATGGATTTACGGAGGTGAATCTCACACGTCCATAGTGTTTTGGACCGCTTTGGACTGTCCAGATTTTAATGAAACTTTTCCGGAACACTTTTGGATGGTCACAATTGATTGCTGCTATAAAGAGGTTGTTCACTGTCCCGCCGTGAATAAGTTTCTCTCGTATACCCATACCTATTCATTCTGCACTGATCAATATGAATTTCTTTCATTTATGACAAACTCGACGAGCTAAACACAATGGAGGTGGTAAGTTTTTTCTTCAAACTTTGACAATCGAACATTATTCGTCTTTTCCTCAGGGTGTCAATTTTAAAGGTGCGTTTGGAGGATATCTCACATGGGTTAATTGTCCACAGTGTGAAGGATCCTTGTGGGTTGTCTATTGGGTTCAGATTTGATTTTAGGGACAAAATTTCAGTGCCCGGTAGATATTACGTAGTGTTCGCTCGGCGCATCCGAGTCGTCCATTGCGTTTTTGGATGGCTCAGATTGGGAGAGAAAAAGTGTTGGGATGAAAGGAGCTAGAGAAAGGGTTTCAATCCGATCGAGCCATCCAAAAGTGTATTAGACGGTCCAAATGTGCCAAGTGGATACCGCGGGAGATATACCCACCCGGCACCGAAAAATTCCTCTGATTTTAGATGCTCCCTTTGCAAATTCTGTGGAGAACCATAGCGTTTGTAGGCTCATATATAAAAGGTAGAACCTTTTAAAAGGAGCTCTTTAATTTTGACATGGTTAACTTCTCAACGAACTCTTAAGAAAAAATAATTTAGACCTTCCAAGCGGGCCGAAAGGTTTTCATAAATGAATTCAACAAGACAGTTTAACCTGCAGATTAAATTCTTTTCTCCGGCGGTTGAAAATTCCATTTTATTCCACCACCACTTTTTTCGATCTTATTGTGTGTTTATTATTGATCTGAACCGTTCATCTTGTAAACTCCACATAGTAGTGTATACATTCAAAAAAAAAAACTTGATCGGACATCGATAGAAGTATCAAAAATTGAATTTTGCTTTGTAAAATGAATAGTTTATCTTTATTATTATTGGCAGAAATCAGATCGTCCATTTTATAAACCAAAATTCAAATTTTGATATATCTATCGACTTCCGATCAAACTGATTTTCTGCATGGCAATATTATATTGCGAGTCTTAAAACGTGAAAGGATCAGATCGCAACAATAGACACTCGGTTGGGCCTGTAATAGGCGGTGGTAAAAAGTGAGGTTTTACACTGGCAGTTGATCGAATTTATTCATCAAGACATGAGAGGATATATATGATTCTTTAAATAACGCTTCCCTTATAATTTTACCGGAGACCGATAGAGTTGAAGATTTTTGTGCATTAGAGATAGAAAGCTTTCAAAGGATTTCTTTTATTTCCACACAAACAAAAGCATGTCATACAACTGGTACGCTCGCGCTAGCTCAACATCGCTCATGCTAGCATACGACATTATCGTAACATGCTTGTTATTCAGGATATATATAGAGTCCGCTGCCCATGCATATACACATGCCGAAACTTTCTTAACTTAGTACATCTTCAGACCCTGCAAATGCAACAAAAAAAATGAATCGTCAATCAAATGAAATAACACAAAACGCAGAGTATATATGTTGGTGATCATCTCACGTGCAACAAATAAAGCTATATGTGATTTGAGGAATTTACGTACTGGTTATATTCAATCACGATTTTGCCAGCATTGGGGTCTGCAATTATGGCGAAAGACTCTTGAGAAAGATCGATAGTTCCTTGGCAACCCGGCGGTGGACAGTAATCCACGATCATTATCGTCACGCTCTGGCCCGTACAAGGCTGCAACACACCCTGGTTCGTGGCGCCGATGCAAGTAATACTGTACATGGTCCCGCACACGGCACCACCGTTCCAAAGAGTGTCACTTGCCGCGCCGATCATGTCACCCTCGTTTGTGTACCCATAGCAAGCAGAAGCTGAGAGAAAAAGAAAGGGATCAGCAACCCTTAGTTTCCTGTCTCAACTCTCAATTAAACACATCATTCATCATTGGCTTCAATGAGCTAAAATTGGAGTACTATTTTTACAAGAAATCCCAGTACATAAGACACGTAAAGATATCGATAATTAATTGAACAGAGAGCCCAGAAAAATGATGGGAAAGTTGGTTGCCGGTAAAGTAGAAATAATTGTGTGTAACTAATACAAGCAAAACGTAACCCTAAACGGTCTTAGGAGTTCGCTCATTCTTAAGATTTCAGGTTCGATTTTTCGTGCTATCAACTCATGAGGCCATCTCACCTGCATGTGTAAACATGTGAAACGGTTGTATGAGCCTATGAAGAGTTGTAAGGGATTTGTCTGAGTTGAGTACAAGCTGACCCGGGACACCTTGCTTCCTCTGCCTTCCAACTCTAGGTTGGAAGTTTTTATTCCGCGTGTGACAATTTTTGTTTATATGTGTGTTGTTAGCTCGATCTGGTGCTTGTATTTAATCTTTCCATTGATGTACCGATATCGATCCCTCTATGAAATTTTCTTTCACCGATACAAACAAACTCTATTTTAGAATTAAAACATTGATCTCTTTATTATAAATCAAGTTATAGAATATTTCAAATAAATCCCGAAATTCGAAACTCGATCCCTATTGTCCAATGAAAACCTTAATATTCGATGTCGGAACCATGTTATATAAAGAGACTTTCCCCTATTGATCGAGTCTGACTCATAATGATCATTTCCATACATCGTAGTAAAATAAATGAATAAATTTAAATTGTAAATCTAGCACTTACGAACATAAGGGGGTGTGTAGTATGTGCCATACCCCTGATCTGCATATGCCACCAGACTAAGGCATTTTGTGATGCACACAATAAATAAAAATAGCGTTCCGGCACCCATTCCACTGCACGAAGTTAACTGAGACCTGTCCCTTTTATAGAGAAAAGAACGTCTAAGAAACCATTCATGTAGATTATTATAATACAAATTGAAGTTACATATGTGTCATTAAGAATCACATCTCTATTTAGTTTGTGTCACGTTCTCATTTTAACTGAGCCTATTGGTAGGGCTTAGCTTCCTTCCACGCGTAAAATATTATCACCATACGATCATAATCGTCCATCTCATATGTCCTGCAAAAGGAAAATCTACGCAAATATTAGTTTAACTTTTGGCATCGATAAGTGAGTATTAAATTACTTTTCATTTTAAAGACGAGGCGACTTTGAGTTTAAAATCATGTTCGTCATACGTGTCATATAATATCTTTCACTCCAAACTCAAGCCAGAGATCAAAATCATGAAAGGTTCGCTGGGTGTATTATTCGTGCAAAAATATCATGATAGATTTGATAGTCAACCTTATATTATAAAACAAAATGAAAATATCTAAGGATACAAATGCTCACAACTCTGAAGTCGTTCGATCTCCTTTTCTGTTAAGATGTAACTGGTGTTTCATTTTTCTAAAAGATATCCTCTAATAGATCGATCGAGCATCTCCATTTGGCTCTTTTTAATCATTTTAAAGTCGGATTTTACGTAGTTAACGACAATTTTATCGATTGCTCCATTTGAACAATTCCGAGACTTCTTTAAATAAATACTAAAAAAACACCACCTCTATTTTAGTACCTTACTTATCTGCCACCGTATGGAGAGAGAGAGAGCGGGGGGCGGGGGGGGTGAGAGGGTCACATTTTGATTCCTTTTAGAACTTTAACTAAACACCTAAAAGTCGTATGTACCATTTTTCCATTCCCTACCAGAAAGCCTCTAGCACGCATTTTTGTATGTTCTATAAGCCGAGCTCCCTTTTGGTTAGGGGCACATGAACAACATAGAGTTAGATGTGTTTGTAGGCCAGGCCAAGCCGAGCATATTCTAAAATGGACCGGCATGGGCCGCACGGCATGACATGGCCAATGAATGAGTTGAGCTAGGCACGGCACGAAGCACGTTTGCACGGAACTAAATGGGCTAGGCAAGCATGACACAGCCCATTTGACAACTTTGTGGTCAAGTACCGATTATTGCCTAGTACCCATATACTAGTAGGAGAATTGTTGTTCTACTAAAAACAAACTGATGGATTTTCTGAACCCATGTGATTATTTTGAACACAAAATGCTTGAGCCGCGCACCATTGTCTTCTGCCATTCATTTAGTAATGGGCTCCATAGCAATGTCTGGTTGAGACACCACGTGATATCATCGAAAGGAATCTAAAAACTAAAATATTATGTTCAATCTATTTCTTGAATAGAAAATCCAAAACAGACTAATGTTTAAACCAATAATTTAAATACACACACAAACAAAAAGCTACAAAACTAGCAAATGCGAATTTTCTTTTAAAAAAGACAATACTCTGGAATTATTTAGCCCAAACAGGCCCAATTAACCTTGAGAATGGGCTTAAATAGACCATAAGGCTGCAGATTGATACCGAGCCGGCTTTGGGCTTTTAACCTAACTTTGTGGCCTTTTTGTCATCTAAATACTGATTTCCATGAGCTAAATTTTCACTCGGATTGCACATTGGGGATTTGAAAATTTTTTTTTTATGTGAACAAAATGGAAGTGCATGTATGAAACATCGTCATCTCCGCTAGGGAGTATCGTTTCGTTACACCACACCACAATTTATGGGAGACCCAATTACACTATGTCGAGACTGAAGTTAAAGTCCCATCACGTGTGGACGGAATAAAGAGTATGTTTAATCCCAAAAAGGGACTATGAAAGCTCTGGATGTTAATTGTTAAACTAAGACCAAATTTTCAACCGCTGAACCAGCTCTGTAATCAATAAATTGATTACTGGTTCTGATTGGAGGTACCTGCGTTGTGGCCATACGCCTCGCCAATACCCTCTTCTAGGTATGTGGATCCACCTCATGGTCCACTTTTCCACTGCAAAAAGTTAACTGAGGCCTGTCCCTTTTATAGAGAAAGAACGTCTAATTAAGAAACCATTCATTTAGATTACTAGTCGTGGGGCATCATGTGTTGCACGTGGTTTTTTTGCATACATATAATTTTATATCCATTTTGAGGGAGGGAAATAGGGTTTTTGAGTTATTGTTAGTGGGTTTTTTTTTTTTTTTTTTGCAAATGTGAGAAATTGTTACCCTCTTCTCAAACACAATGGCTTGGCCGTGGACAAAATCTTCAGACATTGATTCGAATGGATATTCCATAATCTCATAACATCAACAGGCTCACAAAAAATTAGTATAGTTGCAAATAGCCAGCGTAATGCATTGGGCATGTGGAAGTTTGCAGCCTCATGTAGACATTCTGAAATATAATCATCTGATTTGAGCAAACCTCTCTTTTGGGCTGCTTCTTTAAAAGATGAGTATTGAACACCATTATAGCTTAAAAGGTAAGCAAAAGAAGTAGGACCTAACATGGTTAAGAAGAAGCCTCAAATAATACCTCTCGCCTTCTGATGGGTTTGCTCCATCGATACGACTGATTACTTGTCCTGTTTTTCTTTTTGTCCAACACTTAGCTGTACTCTCCCATACGTAATGCTCTGGGAATTCTCCATAAAGATACTTTCTTGCTTCTATGATGTGGTAACATGTGTTGAAGAACTCGGTAAGCATTGTTCTTGATGCAGAATCTGAGTATATTAGGTTCTCCAAATTTTGGTTCTTCCAATAAGGGACAAACTGTTTATTGGGGAGGTGCACCTGCAAATTAATAACTGCGGGATGGATTTCATTCAAATCAAACTCAAAAATTCTCAATATAGCTTCTTGTGCTGATACCCATCAAGCGTCTTGAAAATGCCGAATTTCATCTACAGTAGTATTTTCATCACCTTGAGCAATATATATTGAAACTTTGTCATGTCCCTTATATATGTACTTGTACAAGTATTTCACGGCGGTAATACCAGAGCATATCTCGACATTGAGATGGCAATTATATCTTCTCAGTAGGTAAGGGTTATAAGGAACCACCCACCTATTGTCCAATGAGGCTTTTGTCACAAACACTTTACGGTTCGTTGTCATTTCTTCTTCTATAGATTGGATACAAATCTTTTCCTTGCATTGTGTTTGGGCATAATGCGCGAGGATAACGGCTTTTGCATTTTCCATCACGCATACATGGGTTGTTTTTCTTGAGCTCTCCATTAGGTCCGTGCATCAAATGCTTTACAACTTTTGCGTACAAATCTGGATCTGTAGCCTCATCAGGGATTTCAGCAGAAACAAACTTATCATACTGTTCAGCACTTATTATCGTATGCTCGGGCTACAATATGATTAACATATAGGCATGAGGCAAGCCTCTTTTTTAGAACTCAATAACATAAACATGTACAGTTACTCTTCCAAATATTTGTCTTTTAAACAATTGATCCTTCAGATCATATAGTTTGGCCCTGAAAATTCGTGCAGTCAAATCAAGTCTATCCTGTGGCGCTTGTCCCTCGCATAATTCATCTTGAATCTCTTTCCACTCGGGATTGCAAGTCATAGTTATAAAGAGGTCTGGCTTCCCGAAATGTTGTACAAGTGACATTGCATCCAGATATCTACGGCGCATATCTCTCGGGCCACCTACAAAAGATGCAGGTAAAACAATTCTTTTTCCGACCATGTTCCATCTTTTTTCACCACTTAATACACTGTCAACGATTCCCTTGTATAATTCAGCTCTTATTTCAGACTGCTTATGTCTATAAAAATCAAGTCTTGTTTCCAATTTAATGTACATGTAGACAACAAATTGTTGCAATAATTTTCCAGCCAGCAAGATAATTGAATGGTTGTTCTCTTGGATTTGTAACTTGTAGCAATAATATTGTCGACATGATACTTTTGTCATTTCACCTCTAGTAACAACTACAAAAATATAAACCAATAGATTAAGTCAATATTTTTCAAAGTCATTATTCCAAAAATGTCATACACAACCATTATCATATCATAAATCCATAAAGGAGTATGTACCAGCATTACCTCTTTGTTAATTTTTTAAAATATCATCCACACTCGCAAATTTGGGCATAGCTGAATCCTTCTATGAAGACCCATTTCTATGTTGAGGTGTTTTTTTTCATAATATTCTGATGCCAACCACTTTCACCCCTTGGAAATAATGCCAGGTATTGTAATGGATCATAGCAACCATAATAGTCTTGTACTCGATGTCTGCTACCAGAATGTTCATGAATAACAATTTCTCGTTCAAATGGCACATTGGCGTTGTTCCCTTCAATCCAAATGCCTACAACTTGATCAGCTGATGGGGAGTTGTACACTCTCTGATCCAATTTGACACTACTTTGGATATGAATCCTATAAGATTCCAGTGGCCTCTTTTCTAGTATGCGTAGAACTTGAGCATATGGATTCTCCGAAAGGACCTCCATAAGTTTTCTAACAACGGACTTGCTCAGATCAACGTCTTTTAAAATCTGTAGTCTATTTTGCACCTCATTGCATGTATCATAGAAGTACATTTGAAAGAAACATGGACCATCCGTTGAAGAAATAAGAGAAGGGAGGTTATGGTAGATTTGGCCTTGTGCACGGAATGTATAAACACCTTATTGTGAGGTTGCCAACTTCTTATCCAATCTCACCACAAATGAAGTAAACGAAAAGATACTATTATAGGCTCGGATGTTTTTGCAGAATTCTTTTCATTCCTCACATTATGACGTGTATAATTTGCGTAATACCTCTGGAATGCAAGGACTTGCAAGGACTACTTTACCTCCATACCAACAAAAATTTGGGGTTTCGTATTGGAATTTCTTGGCACCACAAAAAGAGCAAGGTCTACTCTGCCGTATTTCAAAGTTCAGAGTGACAGTGATCTGCAAACAAGAAAAAGGCCAACCCCAAAAACATGAGTGTTGATGAGTAATGCAAAATTTGTGGGAAGATACGCTTGGTAGCATGTTTTGTGTAATAACAACATTTACCTAACACTGTTAAAGTTGGAGTGTAACATTGTCCATTACTATCTTGGCACGCTGTTCTGTTTAGGCTGGTGGATTTCAATGCTCTTTTGTTAGTGATATTTTTTTATATATTTTCTTTTTTTTCAGCAGGCAATCGAGCATACCGGTCCCTTCCTTCCGAAGACCTAAAAAAATATTATAGACACCCATTCATTTGCTGTCCCTTTTATTATTATAGCTATAAAATGTGCTTTTATGGTCGGTAGCCATAGCCCACCAAATTCCTGGATTACTTTAGACTACGAAAAGTCGATGCAAGTCTTCCACGGGCAACTTAATTCCAAGTCAGATCACAGAGGTTACCAAATTCCTGGATTACTTTAGACTATTCCGATGGCTATTGCGCATGGTTTTCTCCTCACGACTCAAGAGTGGACTCATGCTTTGTTTTGGTATTTTGAACATATCAATATGTATACACATATGTGTACATATATATACAGTTGTCTTCTAATAATGACCTTAAATGCGGGCCTTAGGTGCAGGCCTCATTGTTCGGAGCCACATGCTAATAATCGGAGCTATTCAACTTGTTTAAAACATGTTTACTGTTTTATGAAAAACTGTTGGATCAAGCATAATGTATATTGTGGGCACACGCCCCGAAAAATCCCGCGGTTTAGTGCACGAAAATTCCGGGTGCGCCCTATCTCGCAGAAAGCGCGGCGAAACGTTTCGCAGATCAAAGAGTCGCCACTTGGGTTTTGCGGAGAGTACCCAAGAAACCGTGGTTTTGGATTTGTTTTGAATTGCATTTGCTCGAGTTCGAAAAAGGCTTGTAGACTGGTCCGTCGTCACCTTTGAAATCCGAGGTTCGGGAGCCAGGTTACGAGAGGGGAAGGGTTTTATGGCACCCCCTCTCGCCCAATCCGGAGATCGGTCTCTACTCAGGCATTTTATAAAACATTTGCATTTCTCTCCTTATTTGATCATTTTCTTAGCCAGTTAGGGCGGGGAAACAGTTAATGGGGATTAAAACTGTAACACGTTTGCAGTTATGTACAAATTGGGGGCAAAATGTTTATGGATGATGATGTTTGATCTAAGCAAGTATAATAGATTGAGAACAAGCTACTGTGAACGTTTTGAACAGACTAGAGCATGCTAACTGTGTGGTGGTGCACACAGAAGCAAGCCTGCATGCACTGGCCAAGCCACTGCATGCAGCCCTGACCTGCGTGCGCCACACCACAACTGGCGTGCGCCGGTAGCTTCTGTTATCAACCCTCTGGGCTCTGGAAGGGACCAGTGTACACCCAGGACAAACCACGCAGTTGATAAAGATTACTAAGCTATTACAGAGAGATTTAAAGGGCTAAGAAGCCACCAAATGAACAGAAAACCCCTTAAACAGTGAGGGGAGGATAATCAAAGGCATGGATGGAAGATCCATGCAAGGGCCAAGCCACTGGAAGCTGGTATACTACCGTACGCCAGTAGTGTATGGCCGTACGCCAATTATGCCTTTGCTCCAGTGCTTTGGCTTTGCACCATCTGGGCTCTGGAACATGACCAGAAGGCTCCCAGAGGCCAAACTACAGCAAGATGCAGGTGAAAAGAAAACAGTTCTAAAAGACAGTAAGCAGAAGGTTGATTTTAGCATGCATCAGGGTGATCAGAACATAAATAAAGCAATAAAACAATGATCCATGGTCCCCACGCCAGTTTTGCACATACTACCATTAATGGCGTACGGCTCACACTACTGGCGTGCGCCACTGGTCAATGCACACGGTTTTGAAACCTTGCCAGCATTAGGGCCAGGATTGATATAGATTACCAGCCTTGACCCTGCTAGCCCCCCTCAGGGGTCAGAACAGAAGACAGGAGCAAGAGGTATTATACCTTTGCTTGTGAGTTTTGTGGATGATTTGAACTTGAGCTTGAGGTTTGAGAGGTGAGTATGGGGTGTTATGGACTAGACACTCTTCTCCTTGTCTTGTCTTTCAATGGATGCAAGAGAAAATAAGGGAAAAGAGAAGGGAAAAGAGGATGGCCAAGGCTTTTGGCTTCCTTAATGTTGCTAACCCTTTGCAAATAAATGCAAGGGGGTATTTATAGGCTAGAAGACAACTGATCAAGGCTGGGATCAGTTGGCTTAAGGGGGTGTTTGGTTGGTTAAGGGAGGAGTAAGCCCTTCCATGCATTAAATGCATGGGACAAGGCTTGAGAGGTTGTGTAGGAGTGGAGGGAGCAGGAGGACGTCCTCAGCCACCAGAGGACTGCTGGCAGACGCCAGGTGGCGCCCAAAACTCCCGCGTGCACGGCTGGCATAAAGTTGATTTGACTAGCTATGACTAGCGTACGCAGCTTGTTAGTGGCGTGCGCCAGTAACTGGGGATGACTGACACGTGGCGGTGGTTCCAGCGCACGCTAGTCATCTACCAGCGTACTTCAGTAGGGTTTTGCTAAGGCCATTTGATTCTGGCTCGAGGGTTCGACAAGGGTTAAAAAAAAAGGTTTGGATGAGGCTCAGGACGCTCAAAGCTCAAATCCTTCAACAAATTCGGTATGTTCTCGACCTTAATCATCATTGGGGAATCAAAGACCGTAAGTAAACTAATTTGGACAGTCCAGAATAGGGTGTCTACATATATGAAAACAGAATTGGACACCTCTCCCTTCTGTATCTAAAAATTAGATCTAGGATTTCGACCGGGGAGGGGCGGTGCCTCCCTTTCTCCTCTCTCTCCCTCCCATCTTCCTCTCCTCCTTCCACCCCCAACTGTCTGTTGTTTGGTTCTCTGGCCTGGTGGTTCAAGTGCTAGATCGTCGGCGGGCGGGTTACCAACCATGGGTCGGTTGGTCTGTCTTGGATGGCTCTTCCTTGTCCTTTTAGTTTCTGGATTTCTTGGGCCGACGATGGATGTGGATGCAATAATCGGTGAGGGAAAAGGTGAGGTTTTCCAGCTTCGTTTTCTTGCTGGTTTTTTTTTCCCCGACTGGTTTTCCAGTGGGTTCTTCCTCCGGTCTAGGTCTTCCCTAGATCCGGCTGTGTACCGGTCTAGGTCTCCCCCAGATCTGGTGGGTGTGTGATGTAAAATGGAAACAGCTTATTAATTATTTAAGAAATAGATATCTGGTTTTATTATTTTGATAATACATTATTTTTGAATATTCCGCTTTAAGTGCTATTCGTTTTGACAAGTTTTCTTTTATTCTCTAGTATTTAGATTTGAGAATATCTCAAATCTTCTGATTTTGGTAATTATTGAGTCAATTAGCGATTCACCGGGATTCAGCTTCCTTTTGCTGATTTTTTTTCGGTCTTAGTTTTCTAGTATAAAATAAGTTGTAGGGTGACATTAAAATGGAGTTGTTTATTGAATTAAGAAAAATTGAGAGCTTTCTCATATTATGTGTTCGAAAGGGAGTACTTCTAGTTCATATCTATTTGTGTTTATGTTTCAAAGAGAGAATCTTTAACATAAGCAAGTTCTTGATTTCTTCTTGCAATAAATTTCGTAAAAGGAGGCTACGCTACATCAGTTGGTATCAGAGCTCTCGTTCCAATCCTGACTATGGCCGGAGGACGTGTTGGAGGTTGAGGTGGAAGAGGAGGTTGTACAACTTATGCTGATGAAGTCTATGAGCAAGATGATGCTGCTTGGGATGCTCGAGCGGAGGAAAGATTTCAACAGTTAAGAGCAGAACTTGAGACGGTTGTGCACTGTTGATCAGCATTTTTACATTTTCATTGGTGTACATGCTCTAAGAGGCTATACTGCCACACAGTCTCCTACTGCAAGGTATCTCATCTTCTCTCTTTGCTTTTTGTTTTCAATTGCTATTTCGGAAACCCTATAGTACATGGTGCATACAGGGCGTGTAGTGCAAATCACAGTTGTCCAAGAGTGTTTTACGAAAAAGTTTCATTTTAAATTCAGACCGTTGAAAGCACGTTTGGACGGCTGTGATCTACCCGGCTTCTCCTTTTTTACTTGGCTTCTCCTTTTTTACTTTCCTTTACACTGTATTTATCTTTCTGGCCACAAAACAAGAGGAATTAAACTCTACGTGAGGCGTGTTTATGTAATTAGTTGTTTTGTAGAAAACCCCCACAAATTGATGAAATGATATAAAAACTGGAAATTGAATTCTATAAATTGGGAACCATTCGGTGTAATGTTTGATCGAATTTTTATAAATTTTGTCGAAATTTGACTTGCACACGCATCGCCCCGGCCTTGAGCTATTCAGTTATTAAGACCCAACCACACCACCATTTTGACACATCATTAATATAAGAAATAAAAAACAGGGCAGGAAATTAAAATTTTGTAAATTCACCAAGCTAAGTCTCTCGTCTTGGATTTGCATGAAATATGTGTCTGTTTCTGTCTTTGATTATAGAATGAAGGTCCGTGGTTTTGTCTCTTCAAGCGAGGACTTAATAATACATACGGACCTTCACTGCAATCCAGCCCTTAGGTTGTAGCACTCTCGCCCTTACAGATTCGAAGTCAGAAAAGGGACGCCCAGTCCTTCGCATTGGACGCAACAAGTCCTGGCACGCCTGCTCAGTCCTTTGAGCCATTTCGGAACCGAACACATATGTAACAAAGAAATTAATCTGGTGCCAATATTATCAGATGAAGTATATATTGACTTGACTTGTCATGAAGGCCCAACTTATTGGATGTTTTTGAGGGCGGCCGTTAGACTAATAGTTTTGTATGAAATTGTACATTGTGCAGTTTGGTCTATTGTTTTCCATCTCTTTCTAAGTTCAACTCAACAATCGGAATCGGTTATGTTCATATTGGAGATCGATCGTCACCCATATCCTCTTTTTCTCCTCATAAGATTCGAAAACATGTCTTGTCATCATAATCATCCCAACGTGTCCAGTAAAATCTTTAATTAAATGTCAACTCAACTCAACTCAAAATGATCAACTAGATTGTAATTTAGTACGTTGTAGTGGTAAATTTTTAATTTAGGGTTGTGATATATAAAATCAACTAGATTTCAACTCGTATGGTTATTGGCTAAATAATCATATGTTATTGAATAGTACAAAAACACACTTACCCAATACACCCCTAAAAATATAGTGTGATAACATCGTTTCGGGAAAACCTATCATTAAGTGTGATCTAAATTCACACTTAGCCAACTTTAAGAAATCCTAGCCAATTAAAACACCCCTAACATATGAATTGATATTCAATTCATATGATTTTAGATCACACTAGCCAAATTAAAACATCCCTAAAAATGCCAAGTGGCTTATTTAGATCACACTTCTCATATGATTTCAACTCAAAATAATTAACTAGATTGTAATTAATGATGAGTAGTTTAATACGGAGTACTTTATAAGAAAATCCAAAAGATCAACTTTATGATTATCTTTGCTATCTATTATTACGAGTCTTTATTGCATGTCACCAAAAGTTAATAATTGTGGGGCTCCTTTCGAGATGGTTCGATTGTCTTTGCTCCGTGGTTTGGAATTCGTCCTCGATCCTCTTTAGTCCTGCAAAACAGAGCACGACTAAAGACCACGCCGGAGGTTCTCCGGGATGGCCCTCCGGTGCAAGAATCAGTTCTCTTGCAAAGAGGAAAGACCAAGTGTTTAGGGTTTTTAACTGTGTTTAGAACGTACCTCTTTCAATAGGCATCACTGCATATTTATAGGGATCGTTCAGCCCGATCCAAGATCATACGCATGCCCGCCACGTGTCGGCTGACGCACCCTCTACGTCACCCTTTAGGGTTTCGTAACCGATTGGCGAGTAAGCGGACCCCCCTTCACGTGGTACCATCAACCTAGTAACCGCTCGGCTGACGTCACTATCGTCATCATAGCCAGAGTGGCACTCCCACGTGAAGGGGGATGGAGCATGGCCCCCACATCCGTTCGAAGCCGAATGTGAGCCGACAGTCAAGGAGTCGGCTAGCTGAGAAGCTGTTGGCCGAAGAAGGTATTGGGAGGAAAACGTTCATCCCTGGGGAAGCCGAGGCGGTGAGATACATCCCTGGATCGAATTGGACCGTCGGTAGCCGAGGCTTCGTCGGAGTCTCTGAGGAAGGTTTAGGACCGTCGGTCCGCCGAGGCTACGTCAGGCTCGCTTCAGGGGTGAATATGGACAGTCGGTCCTTCGGCTTGGTATTACGCTTGGTGCAGCCCGAGCCATTTAACTCAGTCTGCTACAATAGCCCCTCAATTCCTGCCGAGGCTCTTCAGTCGGTAGGGATTGACTCCAGTCGTGCCGAGCCCCAGCCCCAGCCGAGGGTCTTCTTTGAACGCTTGCAACGGTAAGATCCGAGCCCCAATGGCTGCTTGACAGATGTCAAACGATGATCGGTCGTGTCAGTTGAAAGGACGCCCTGGCAGACGAAAGGACGTTCGCAGTATGCACGAGGAACGAAGATGTCCACGTGGCCAGCTCTCATTGGTCAGTGGTTCGGCGTGGTCATCATTGCGCGGAAAGTTCGAAACGGCAACCTCCGCTATAAATAGAGGAAGGGGAGGAGAGAGAAAGGCTTCTTGCACTTTCTCTCTCTACAACTTCAGAGCTTCTCACTCCTCAGTCCCGCTCCAGACTCCATTCTCGATCCAGATCTTCCAATCCCAGGCCTAGTTCGTTGCAAATCTTCAAGTAAGTAATCGACCTACCTTCCTTGTTGTCTTTCTCAACTTTTTTATGCATTTTTCTGGGTTTTTGGGGCGGTTTCCTGGGTTTTTGCTCTAAAGGAATAGTAGAAACCCTGGGGATGAACAGTGTGTTCATCCCCAAACTCAACCTGTTCTTCCAAGCCTCCAAGGGGATGCTGAAGACTCGCCGAGGCTTGTGTCTCAGTAGCTTAGGTGGCCGAACGTTGAACATCTCGACGTTTGTTGCCGAACGCTGCCCGCTCTTCGGAGGGTACCGAGCTAAACCAAGGACTTAGAAAGTGACTCGTGAGCCTGTAACGTAATCCGAACCTTTTATATCTTTTCTTTTTGCCGACGTGGATGCTTGGCGTTCTTATTTTCTTTGTTTCCTTTTCTCCTAGGTCTGGCTCACGAGGTCATCAACATCTCTTCAAGCTCGGACGATTCTCATACCGAATCCGAGCGCCGATTCATCGACACTCTGGTAGAACGTCGTAGGAACCTCGGTCGAGATGCACCACCTGTGCCTACGGAGATGTCTGCCATTTCTCCAGCGTCCGGCGACTCGAACGCCGAGGCAGATTTTGAATACGATGCTGATGGTTACGCCACCGATCCCGAGATTGTGCTTACAACCGAGACCGAATCTGAAGCCGAGCCTAGGCGGGGTAAAGAGTCCGAATACCGGTTCGAGTCTGGCAACCAGGCTTCAACCTCGGCGCCGAGCGACGACGATATCTTTGACAAAGGGGTCCTGTGCCCCTACGCCCATTACTTCTCAGGGGAGGCTGGAGAGTACGAAGCCTTCTGTGAGAAGTACCATATTCCGAACGACGTGTACATTCACCGAGTGAGGAGCGACGCCATTAGGGCAAAGCGGGAAGATAGGCAAGAGCACATCACCGTGCCTCTTATGGCCATAACCGAGGCTGGCCTGAGGTTCCCCTTCCATCCCTTCGTTAGGGAAATTTTGTACAAGTTCGACATATGCCCGCACCAATTAGCGATCAACAGCTACCGGATTATCATGTCCTTAGCTGCAATGGTCGAACTCCATGGTATAGACTTTAAGCTGACCGACCTCTTCTATACTTATACCATGTCTTGTCATGGGAAATCTAAGCGTCGATTTTTCTCACCACTCGCCCGAGGAAAGATTCTCTGATAGAGGGTCTTTCTGACTCAGATAAGTGGGCCAACCTGTTTTTGGAAGTCCGAGGGAATTTTGAGTTCGGCGAGGCTAACCGTCGGAATCCCATTCCGAGGTTTATCGATAACCGAGGTTCGGGGACCTTCGACTTATTCTTCATTTTACTTTAAATCTGTCCTTCTTTGCCGAGGCTAATAATTTTCTTCATGTTTGTTGCCTTCTCTTTTTGCAGAGCTTGGTCCGATATCCAAGACTCAAAATACGCAGGCGCGAGAGAAAGCTTGTGAGGAGATACTAGCTCAGGCCTGCCGACACGCCCCAACACTTTTGGATTACGAGCCGTTGTACAAAGGTGTGTTGAAAAAGAAGAAGGAGAAGAAGAAGGACGGTGAGTCGAGCGACTTGACGAAGAGCAAGAAGTCGGGCCAACCGAGTCAAGGGACGAAGAAGAAGGGGGCGCCGACCGACACCGAGGGTCCACGCCAAAAACATCAGAAAGGAGTGCGGCTGCCGAAGATTGGATTTTCCACCGAGGAGTGGCTCTCTCCGCTCGGTCAAGATTTCATCTTCGAACCAGCAGGACCAGGCTTGAACGCTCTTCTCCAGATTCGCGAGCCGACTGAAGAAGAGATGTCGAGGAGGAATATTCTGAGGCCCAGCATACCGACTAAAAGTGCGAACCCTGCCCGTGGCCGAGGCGCGGACCAGCAGCAGCAACAGCAGAAGAAGCAAAAACTCTCGGATGAAGTCCCTCCCCCGAGTGCTTCTAAAACCGTCCCCTCTGAATCTCGCCGACCCTCTCCTCAAAAAGACCTTCGTGGTCAGACCGAGAACCATATTGACTTGGATGGCGGTCCTGTCGAGGGCGAGGTCCCACGCCCTTTCAGCCCATCCTACACGATGGCCGATGGGAGGGTGCTGATGCTGAAGGATTCGGTGAAGGAAGAACCGAACCTGGCTGTTACCCTACTGAGGGGACTGGCCCTTCCGAGGGACTGTGACCAGCTTCCCACCGAGCTGATCCTAGGACTCGGCGATATGTGCTCTCACCTCGTCCAGGTATGTCTTTATCCCTTGAGTTAAGACTCTGTATTTCAATTCCTATTTTATGTTTCTGACTTGTTCCCTTTTCAGGCTGGCCAGGCTGCCTTGAAGGCTTATGACAGAGCCGTCAAGGTTACTGCCAAGCGTGAGAGGTACAGGACTGACCGAGACAACTTCCGGGCTAAGTTTAAGATCTCGGAGTCTCAGCTCTAGGAGACCGACGCTGAAGTTGAGAAGTTGAAGAAGGAGCTTGCCGAGGCTAAAACTGCTGCTGCCACCACCGAGGCTGAGATGGAGAAGATGAAGATGGAGGAAAAGAAGAAGGTGGGGGAGGCCGACGCCAAGGGCTACGAGGCTGGAATCAAAAGAGCTGCCCTGGAGTATACTCAGACGGCCCACCAGATGGTGAATGACGAACTGGAGACTCGGCTCCCAGACTTCTTCAAGCTCGGGTATGCTGCTGGTGCCGAAGCCATGGCTGGGGTTTTGGTTGTTGAGGCCGACTCCAAGTTCCTCCAACAGCTTCCAGAATGTAGCTCGATCAGAATCGTTGAAACCTCGGTTGGATGGATGACGCGAAGGTACGGCCCGGTGAAACTTTTTCTATAGAGTTGGCCGTTTTCAGAGATCCAGTAATGAGCCGACTTGCCTCTGACCCTGTGAGCTTCCTTTTTGTCCGAGGGGAGCGTGTCGTTCTTGGGGAAGGTTACGATCTCATCCATCCAGCTAGGACCGAGGGAGATGTTGAGGACTTCTGCCGGAGCCTCGAAACTCGGTGCGTCAATTTCGCCGAGGCTGATGCTTCGGTATTCGGAGGCCTTTGCAGCCGAGACCAAGCTTGCGAGAGCGTCGGCGTGAGCGTTGAACTCCCTGTTGATCTGCTCAATATGAAACCCCTTGAATTGCCGAATGAGCTCCAGCGCCGTAGCTTGGTATTTCAGCATCCGGGGATCCCGAGCCTCGTAGTCCCCTGTCACTTGATTAACGATCAACTGGGAGTCGCAATAGACATGTAGGTCCTCGACTTGAAGTTTGGCTGCCGCGCGGAGACCAGCTAACAGAGCCTCGTATTCGGCCTCGTTGTTGGTAGCCTGGAAGTTGATCGTAATGGCACTCTCATGTATCACGCCGCAGGGAGTGACAAGAATAACTCCGACGCCCGAGCCGTTGCTGTTTGATGGCCCATCAACGTGTAGCCTCCAGACATCGCCACTGAACAAGTTCCAAGTCTTCCGTGCTTCATGCTGCTCCAGCATTCCATATTCTGGTTGGATCAGAGCTTCCTCATTTGGACTACCCGAAGTGAATTCGGCTATAAAGTCGGCCAAGACCTGTGCCTTGATTGCTGTCCGAGGCTCAAAGTGAATGTCGAAGTTGGCCAATTCTACCGCCCACTGTGAGACTCGGCTGGAAAGGTCTGCCTTCCGAAGAAGGTTCTTCAGTGGGAACTCCGTGAGGACAATGATGGGGTGCTCCTGAAAGTAAGGGAGAAGCTTCCGAGCCGCTGTTACCAGGGCGAGCAGTAGCTTCTCCAAAGGTAGATATCTAGTCTGAGCTGGCAGCAGCGTCCGGCTGGCGAAGTAAATCGGCTGATCTTTGGCACCTTCGCGTCGGACTAGCGCCGAGCTGACGGCATGTGGGGAGACAGCAAGATACAGGTAAAGAGTCTCGAAAGGCGACGGTTTAACCAGGAGTGGAGCCGAGCCGAGATAAGTCTTAAGTTCGGCGAGTGCTGTGTCACAATCCTCCGTCCACTTGAAGCTCCTTCGGCTTTGCTTTTTTAGAGTTTGGAAAAAGACGTGGCACTTGTCGGATGACCGACTGATGAATCTGTTGAGTGCCGCGGCCATTCCTGTTAGCTTCTGTATCTCCCGAGGAGTTGATGGAGCCTTCAGTTGTTGTACTGCCGTTATTTGGTTTGGGTCGGCCTCGATTCCTCTTCGCGTCACCAGGTATCCGAGGAATTTTCCCGAGCCGACGCCGAAAGCGCATTTCTCGGCGTTGAGGCGTAACTTGAATTTCTTCAAGATTGTAAACACCTCGGCGAGGTGTGCCAAATGGTTTTCAGCCTTAAGACTTTTGACGACCATATCATCGATGTAAGCCTCCATGATTTCACCGATGAGTAGGCCGAACAGCAGATAGACCATTCGTTGAAACGTTGAACCAGCATTTTTTAAGCCGAAGGGCATCACAAGATAACAAAAGAGACCCTTGGCTGTGATGAAAGCCGTCTTTTCCATATCGTCCGGATCCATCGCTATTTGGTGATAGCCTCTGTAGGCATCCATGAAGCATAGCCGAGCGTGGCCTGTCGTTGAATCCACTAGTTGGTCTATTTTGGGGAGAGGGAGGCAATCTTTTGGACATGCATCGTTCAAATTGGTGTAGTCCACGCAGACCCTCCATTTTCCATTTTTCTTCTTCACCACTACTGGATTGGCAAGCCAAGTGGGGTACTGAACTTCTTTGATAGCCCCTGCTGCGAGTAGTCTATCTACCTCTTCGTTTACTGCTTCGGCGTGCATTGCTGCCGAACGCCTTGGTTTCTGGATTACTGGTTTTGCAGACTTGGAAACATTGAGACAATGCCGAATGACCTGTGGGTCAATGCCAGGCATCTCGTAAGGAGTCCAAGCAAAGACTTCGATGTTATCTTTAAGGAATTGGACCAGCTCCTCACGCTCGGCATCCGTCAAGCTAGAACCGAGCATGAAGAAGCGTGATCTGTCTTCGTTGATTGGTACTTTGACGAGATCTTCAATTGATTTTTGTTCGGCTGGAGCGCCGACGTCTTCGAGGACTGGCTTGTCCGGAACTTCTACCCAATGTACTCGGTTAGGGCTTGGCGCCTTTCCCACGGCCGAGACGTAGCATTGCTTTGCTTGGACTTGGTCGCCGTGCAGGTCTTCTTGTCGGCCTGTGGTCCCAATGTACCGTACCACTTAGTGGTAGGTTGAGGCAATGGCTTTGAGAGAGTGGAGCCAATTTCGGCCGTGGATTGGATTGTAAGGACTTGGAGCGTCCACAACAATAAACTCCATATTGACGGCTACCGAACCAGTGACGACGGGGAGAATCAATTTGCCGAGGGGCCAGACTGGTGTGCCGCTGAATCCGACGAGAGGAACGGTGCTTGGCACCAGTTATGAGTCTGGGATGTTGAGCTCTTTGAAGAGAGACAAGTACATGATCTCTGCCGAACTTCCCTGATCCACAAAGACCCTTTTAACTGAATGAGTGGAGATCTGTACTGTCACCACCAAGGCGTCGTTGTGGGGAGTCTGCACTTGCTCGAGATCTCTGTCGGTAAAGGTGATAGACCACGGTCGTTCGGATGTCCAAGGTCTTTTGAGAGTTGAAGAGACAGAAAAAATTTCTGCAGATTTTTTGGCCTTGTCCAGCTCAGACCGAAGCTTCTGTGCTCCTTCCTTGGTTACTGGCCCGTGGATTACGTTGATGACGCCGACTGGACGTGGGATTTGATGCTGGCCCCCAGCATTCGGCTGGCGCCTCGGGGTTTTGGTCCAGTCGATGTGATCATCCAAGAGTCCTTGAGCTGCCAGATTTTCCAAGAGTGTCTTGTATGGGGCGCAGGCCATTGTGTAGTGTCCGAGCTCGTTGTGATAGGAACATCTTTTCCGAGTGTTGTCGTTTCCTGCTTCGGTGTTGAGCTTGGGTGGGTTCGGCCAAACAAAGAACGGCTCGCGCTCTAAGGTCCGTAAAAGGAAGTAGATTGGCTCTTTGAAAACCGTCGTCTCGGCTACATAGTCGTGATCTTTTGGAGCCTTCTTGTTTGCAACTTTTACCGTGTTGACCTGCTTCTTTGGTTGTGTGACGGCTACTGGCTTTGGTGCAGAAATTTGAGGGGTAGGAACGTGGAGTTGATGAGGGATGGCTGAGTTCTGTCCTCCTTGAAGTTCTCGCTCGGCGAGGAACTCCTCGTAAGAGTAGAACTGCTCAACCGTCCTCATTAGTTCATTCATCCCGTGGGGGGCTCGAATTGCCAATTTGTCTAAGATTTTGCTTCCAGTCTCCAATCCATTCTTGAAGTTTCTTGCTGCCCAGTACTGATCAACACCGGGTATCTCATTGAATAACTGCCAGTAGCGCTCGGCATACTTCCGAAGCGTTTCGCCGGGCCTCTTCTTCATCTGAGCCAAGGCGTCTTCCTCTTTGACTTGTTTGTTGCTTGTGATGAACCTATAGTTGAAGGCTCTTTCAAGTTCCTTGAAGCTGTGGATTGACCCTGCCTCCAGTTGATTGAACCACAGCAGGCTGAGGCGCCCGAGGCTTGAGGGGAATGCTTTGCACATGATGGCGTCGTCTTCGGTGACGCAGGAGATTGTGCTTCAGTAGCTGATGAGATGGGTGTAAGCCTCGGCCAAACTAGGGTCGAATTTCTGGAATTTTGGCAGGTGGAGCCCAGGCTTCGGCATAGTGGCTTGAATTTTGACCGAGAAAGGAGATTCGGTCAATTTTTTCAGCTGATATTCGTGTGTTGGCCGAGGCGGGCGTCCGTCTCTGTCTCTCCGAGATTTTTTGTAGGCTTGGTACTCTCTATCTCTGTCGGCACATTCATCTTGCCGACGCTGGTATGCCCTTTCCTTCTTGTCGATGGGGATTTTCAGCCGATCCGGATCTGGGAGATTTTCTGTACGATAAACCTTGCGTCGACTCGGCTGTTCGTCGTGCCGAACGACAACACTCACACTCTTTTCCCGAGGGAAAGTTCGTGGGTTTCTTGAGTTTACCGTGCGTCCGGCCTGTGTATTTTCCCGAAGGAAATCTTCTTGTTCAGGAGGGAAAATTTCAGGATCCTTGCCGTCTCTTCTTGATGTTCGGCTCTTTCGCCATCCATCATGTGGAATTAGGGCCAGATTGTTCTCATTGTCATGAAATTCAACCGTATCATAACTTTGGGATTGAGAGTATTCATCACTAGCCGACGAGCTTGAGTAATTTGTGTAAGGGCTCCCTTCCCTTCTTGTTTTTCCACCTCTGTGTCCCGCACCACTACCAAGACGCTTATGGACCGGGGAACGTTGCTGCCCGAAGCGAGCGCTGTTCCCGGCCCGATTGTCCGTTAGTGGTGGGTCCAAGCGGTCGTATACCGAGACTCGATGAGGATCTCCTTCACCGACCAAGTGAGGTGGTGGTGGTGGTAAGTTCCCACGCCAGCGCCTTCCCTGAGAGCCTGAATGGGAGCCCGCCGGGCGTTCGTTCGCTCTGATTCTAGCCATCTCCATTTTGAGCATGGCCACATCAGAGTTGGTTTGTTCCTGCTGCTGTTCCAGCAACTGGACGTACGCCAAGGCCTCGTCGCTTAGTCCCACCGGACGCTGAACTGATGTGCTAACGCCCGGAGGGGTAAAGCCAGGAGGATGAGAAGGGGAGGCGGTGTGGACGCCTGTGTCCGAAAGGATCTGAGAAGGGTTGAGGGGTTGAGGGGTTGAAAGGGAGGTGGTGCTCCGCCCATTTTCTAAGTGGAAAAGTGGTGGAGATGTGGTAGGAGAGTTTTCTTTTGTCAAGGAATAAAGGGATGGGCAACGGAGGAGCCGCCGTGGATCAGAAAGAAGAAAAGGTTCACGTCAGGTTCACCAAATTGTGGGGCTCCTTTCGAGATGGTTCGATTGTCTTTGCTCCGTAGTTTGGAATTCGTCCTCGATCCTCTTTAGTCTTGCAAAACAGAGCCCGACTAAAGACCACGCCGGAGGTTCTCCGGGATGGCCCTCCGGTGCAAGAATCAGTTCTCTTGCAAAGAGGAAAGACCAAGTGTTTAGGGTTTTTAACTGTGTTTAGAACGTACCTCTTTCAATAGGCATCACTGCATATTTATAGGGATCGTTCAGCCCGATCCAAGATCATACGCATGCCCGCCACGTGTCGGTTGACGCACCCTCTACGTCACCCTTTAGGGTTTCGTAACCGATTGGCGAGTAAGCGGACCCCCCTTCACGTGGTACCATCAACCTAGTAACCGCTCGGCTGACGTCACTATCGTCATCATAGCCAGAGTGGCACTCCCACGTGAAGGGGGATGGAGCATGGCCCCCACATCCGTTCGAAGCCGAATGTGAGCCGACAGTCAAGGAGTCGGCTAGCTGAGAAGCTGTTGGCCGAAGAAGGTATTGGGAGGAAAACGTTCATCCCTGGGGAAGCCGAGGCGGTGAGATACATCCCTGGATCGAATTGGACCGTCGGTAGCCGAGGCTTCGTCGGAGTCTCCGAGGAAGGTTTAGGACCGTCGGTCCGCCGAGGCTACGTCAAGCTCGCTTCAGGGGTGAATATGGACAGTCGGTCCTTCGGCTCGGTATTACGCTTGGTGCAGCCCGAGCCATTTAACTCGGCCTGCTACAATAACGACTGATCGATCTTATGTTGTAGTGTAGCATGTATACCCATGAAAATATCTTCTTTATGGAGGTTTTCGTAAAAATGGATTTACGGAGATGAATCTCACCCGTCCAAAGTGTTTTGGACCGCTTTGAACAGTCCGGATTCTAATGAAACTTTTCCGGGCAAAAGTTTAACTTTTCCCGAAAAAAGTTTCATTAAAATCCGGACCGTCCAGAACACTTTTGGACGAATCGCGATTGATTGCTGTTGTAAATAGGTTGTTCACGGCCCCACCGTGAATAAGTTTCTCTCGTATACCCATACCTATTCATTCTGCATTGATCAGTATGAATTTCTTCATATATTTATGACAAACTCGACGAGCTAATCACAATAGTAGTAAGTTTTTACATCAAACTTTGACAATTGAACATTATTGGTCCTTTTCCTCGGGGTGTTAATTTTAAAGGTGCGTTTGGAGGATATCTCACATGGGTTAATTGTCCACATTGTGAAGGATCCTCGTGGGTTGTCTATTGGGTTCAGATTTGATTTTAGGGAAAAAATTTCAGTGCCGGGTGGGTACCACGTGGTGTCCGCTCGGCGCAACCTCGCTATCCATTGCGTTTTTATATGGCTCAGATTTGGAGAGAGAAAAAGTAGAGAGAGTGTGTTGAGATGAGATGAGAGAAAGGATTTCAATCCGATCGAGCCATCCAAAAGTATATTAGACAGCCCAAATGTGCCGAGCGAGTACCACGGGGATATACCCACCCAGCACTGAAAATTTCCTCTGATTTTAGATGCTACCTTTGCAAATTCTGTGGAGAACCATAGCGTTTGTAGGCTCATATATAAAAGGTAGAACCTCTCAAAGGAGGTCTTTAATTTTGACATGGTTAACTTCTCAACGAACTCTTCGTTCCGAGCGGGCCGAAAGGTTTTCATAAATGAATTCAACAAGACAGTTTAGCCTGGAGATTAAATTCTTTCCACCGGCGGTTGAAAACTCCATTTTTCCACCACCACCATTTTTTTCGATCCTATCATGTGTACTTATTGTTGATCTAAACCGTTCATCTTGTAAACCCCACATAGTAGTATATTCATGCAAAAAATAAATTTGATCGGATATCAATAAAAGTATCAAAATTTGAATTTTGCTTTGTAAAATAGATAGTTTATCTTTATTATTATTGGCAGAAATCAGATCATCCATTTTATAAACCAAAATTCAAATTTTGATATATTTATCAACTTCCGATCAAACTGATTTTTTGCATGGCAATATTATATTACGGATCTTAAAATATGAACGGTTCAGATCACAACAATAGACACTCGGTAGGGCCCGTAATAAGCGGTGGTAAAAAAGTGGGGGTCTTACACTGACGGTGGATTGAATTTATTCATCAAGACATGAGAGGATATGATTCTTTAAATAACGCTTCCCTTATAATTTTACCGGAGACCGATAGAGTTGAAGATTTTTGTGTATTAGGGAGATAGAAAGCTTTCAAAGGATTTCTTTTATTTCCACACTAACAAAAGCATGTCATACAACTAGTACGCTCGCGCTAGCTCAACATCGCTCATGCTAGCATACAACATTATCGTAACATGCTTGTTATTCAGGATATATATAGAATCCGCTGCCCATGCATATACACATGCCGAAACTTTCTTAACTTAGTACATCTTCAGACCCTGCAAATGCAACAAAAAAAATGAATCGTCAATCAAATGAAATAACACAAAGACGCGCACTATATATGTTGGTGATCATCTCACGTGCAACAAATAAAGCTATATGTGATTTGAGGAATTTACGTACTGGTTATATTCAATCACGATTTTGCCAGCACCGACGTCTGCAATTATGGCGAAAGACTCTTGAGAAAGATCGATAGTTCCCGCACACGGTGGTGGACAGTGATCCACAATCTTTATCGTCACGCTCTGGCCCGTACAAGGGAACCCACCCTGGTTCGTGGCGCCGATGCAAGTAATACTGTACATGGTCCCGCACACGGCACCACCGTTCCACAGAGTGTCGCTTGCCGCGCCGATCATGTCACCCGAGTCTGTGTACCCATAGCAAGCAGAAGCTGAGAGAAAAAGAAAGGGAGCAACCCTTAGTTTCCTGTCTCAACTCTTAATTAAACACATCATTGGCATCAATGAGCTAAAATTGCTAGTACTATTTTTACAAGAAATCCCAGTACATAAGACACGTAAAGATATCGATAATTAATTGATCAGAGAGCTAGCCCAGAAAAATGATGGGAAAGTTGATTGCCGGTAAAGTAGAAATAAGTGTGGGTAACTACTAATACAAGCAAAACGTAACCCTAAAGGGACTTAGGAGTTCACTCATTTTTAAGATTTCAAGTTTGATTTTTCGTGCCAGCAACTCTTGAGATCATCTCACCCGCACGTGTAAACATGTGAAACGGTTGTATGAGCCTATGAAGAGCTGTAAGGGATTTGTCTGAGTTGAGCGCAAGCAGACTCGGGACACCTTCCAACTCTTGGTTGGAAGTTTTTATTCCACATGCGCCAATTAATTTTTGTTGATATGTGTATTGTTAGCTCGATCTGGTGCTTGTTTTTAATCTTTCCTACCAATATCGATCCCTCTATGAAATTTTCTTTTGCCGATAAAAACAAACTCTATTTTAGAATTAAAACATTGATCTCTTTATTACAAATCAAGTCATAGAATATTTCAAATAAATTCCGAAATTCGAAACTCGATCCCTATTGTCCAATGAAAACCTTAATATTAGATGTCGAAATCATGTTATATAAAGAGTCTTTCCCTATTGAGTCAGACTCGTAATGATCATTTCCATACCTCGTAGTAAAATAAATGAATAAATTTAAATTGTAAATCTAGCACTTACGTTCATAAGGGGGTGTGTAAAATGTGCCATACCCCTGATCTGCATATGCCACCAGACTAAGGCATTTTGTGATGCACACCATAAATAAAAATAGCGTTCTGGCACCCATTCCTCCTCTTTTTTTTCTTTACCCCTTATCCCACTTTATAGAGAAAGAACGTCTAAGAAACCATTCATGTAGATTATTATAATACAAATTGAAGTTATACATGTGTCATTAAGAATCACATTTCTATTTAGTTCCTGTCACGTTCTCATTCAAACTGAGCGTATTGGTAGGGCTTAGCTTCCTTCCACGCGTAGAAAATTATCACCATACGATCATAATCGTCCATCTCATATGTCCCATAAAAGGAAAATCTACGCAAATATTAGTTTAACTTTCGGCATCGATAAGTGAGTATTAAATTACTTTTCATTTTAAAGACGAGGCGACTTTGAGTTTAAAATCATGTTCGTCATACGTGTCATGTAATATCTTTCACTCCAAACTCAAGCTAGAGATCAAAATAACTAATCATGAAAGGTTCGCTGGGTGCATTATTATTCGTGCAAAAATATCATGATAGATTTGATAGCCAACTTTATATTATAAAAAGGGAAAAATTCAAAAAAACCCTTGAACTTTGAACTCAATGTCAAATATATAGGCACCTGAACTTAAATAAACTTCAATTGAACACCTGAACTTTCACTCCGTTATCAATTTACCCCCTGCCGTCTCGGATCGTTAACGGCACAGTTAAAAAAAAAAAACTTACCACCAGTTTGCAATCCTATGAAGCAGAAACGTGATTATGAGAGCCTTAGAGACAAAATTTGATTATGTCTCTTTTAGAATAATATGATCAGAATAATAAAATCTTCACACCCGTTCAAACGGATTAAAAATTGGAGCACTTAATTTTTTAATATATAAACGGTCCCAAAAAATTAAGTGCTCAAATTTTCAAAAAGAATTTTAAAAAAAATTCCCCCTACTTCCAACATTTCTCTCTCTATCTCTCTCCACTTATTACCCGGACCCGGGGGCTCTGCTGCCCCAAAGGCACATCAGCCCCTACCCACACACCAAAATGGCAACGTTTTGGTTAAATAAAAAATTCATACCCAGTTAATTTTTTGGGACCGTTTATACCCAGTAAATTCATAAAAAATTTGAGCACTTAATTTTTTGGGACCGTTTATATATTAAAAAATATGGTTAAAAAATTAAGTGCTCCAATTTTTAATCCGTTTGAACGGGTGTGAAGATTTTATTATTCTGATCATATTATTCTAAAGAGACATAATCAAATTTTGTCTCTAAGGCTCTCATAATCACGTTTCTGCTTCATAGGATTGCAAACTGGTGGTAAGTTTTTTTTTTTTTAACTGTGCCGTTAACGATCCGAGACGGCAGGGGGTAAATTGATAACGGAGTGAAAGTTCAGGTGTTCAATTGAAGTTTATTTAAGTTCAGGTGCCTATTTGACATTGAGTTCAAAGTTCAGGGGTTTTTTTGAATTTTTCCCTTATAAAAAACAAAGTGAAAATATCTAAGCATACAAATGCTCACAATTCTGAAGTCGATTTCCTTTTTTGTTAAGATGTAACCGGTGTTTCATTTTTCTAAAAGATACAGAGTATCTATCTATTCTATAATAATAATAATAATAATAATAATAATCTATTTTAATATATAAAGGGAGAACACCTCTTTGGTGTCTCCCTTCTGTCATGTATTTTTTTTTTCCAAAAATACTCATCATTCTTGCTGTTACATACATAGACAATCTCTTTCTTTGAATAACTATTTTTGCTTCGTCTGCCACAGAAGGATTTAATTAACAAATTAAAATTGGCAAAACAAAAGACAAAAATCTAACCAGGGTGTGTTTTTTATTTTTTATTTTTTACTGCTTCTGCTTTATCTATTCTAATATATAATCAAAGAGTACCACTTTGGTGTTAATTTCCTTCTCCCCTTTTTTTTTCCACCTTCTCCCTTTTAAAAAAAAAATTTAAGTATTGGATTAGGCAGAATACTTGATACTCATACTTGATACTCTGGAGTGCAAATTTTGATTATTAGGTTGTTTGTCACAAATTTAAAAAGAAAAAGAGACCAAGATGACAGAGGTTTACATAGTTGTCGTGAAAATTGGGGACGAGGTGAGGCAAGATAAAATAGGCCGACTTGCACATGTTTATCATGTTTTTTACTATATGCATGTTAACTGACATAACATACTAGAGGCCGGACATACGCGATGCTTGTGCAAGTTGAATTTTGTCAAAATATGCACAATACCTTCCCGTTTATTGGTTGATCGAATTTTCACAAATTTTATCAAAATTCAACTTACACACGTATTACGTGTGCCCCGGCCTCTGGTATATAAAAAAAGAGAGCACCACTTTGGTGTCACCCTTTTTTGAAGTCTTGTCATCTATTTTCATTTTCCATAAATGCCCTCCAAAAGAAAGGATTTCACATACTGCTCTTTAACCACCAGAAGGATTAACTGTCAAATAATTGTGTAAAAACAGTCTCATCTAACTGTCATACCCACGTTCCCCTCAAATTTACAGTTAAGTCGGAATTTACTTTCATAGTGGAACTAGAGGGAAAATTTCAAAATACCCCCCAACCTTTACACCAAAATTTAATTAGACTCCCAACCTTTTAAAAACTTCAATTTTACTCCCAACGTTATCTTCCGTTAATCAAAATGCCCCCTTCCGTCCGAATGACTAACAGATTTCGTTAAAAGCTCCGTTAAATAGCGTTCCAATCGAATTTCGATGATTCGAGCCGTTCAATATGTTCAAAACGTGATTTTAAGGGTACTCGAGAGAAGTCAGCAAAAAAAAAAAGACCGAGAAGGGCTTCATCTGAACAGTTTTTTACTAAACTATTCAATAAAAAATTGTTCAGATGAAGCCATTTCCGATCATTTTTTTTGTTGATTTCTCGCGGGTACTCTTAAAATCAAGTTTTGAACACATTGAACAGCTCAGATCATCAAAATTCGATTGGAAAAGAGGAGGTGCAGATCGATCCAGATTTTGTTCAAGTCCGGACATCCGGATTTTGCTTCTGTCTGCACCTCCCCTTTTCGATCGAATTTCCATGATCCGAGCCGCTCAATGTGTTCAAAACGTGATTTTAAGGATACCCGCGAGAAATTAACAAAAAAAATGATCGGAAAGGTATTCATCTGAACAGTTTTTTATTGAATAGTTTAATAAAAAAACTATTCAGATGAAGCCCTTCCTGGTCATTTTTTTTGCTGATTTCTTGCGGATACCCTTAAAATCACGTTTTGAACACATTGAACGGCTCGGATCATCAAAATTCTATCGGAACGATATTTAACGGAGTCTTTAACGAAATCTGTTAGTCATTCGGACGGAATGGGGCATTTTGATTAACGGAAGATAACGTTGGGAGTAAAATTGAAATTTTTAAAAGGTTGGGAGTCTAATTAATTTTGGTGTAAAGGTTGGGGGGTATTTTGAATTTTTCCCGGAACTAGACACCTTTATTTTCTCTTTGTCTGAAAACCTAACTGGACGAATCTGTCTTCTATAAGGTTACCTTTTTTGCTCTTCTTTTATTTTCTTTTTTAGTCAGACTTTTTTAGTATTTTTTTAAATAGCGACAAATCAAAGAAAGTAAGAGGCTATACTACCACACAGTCTCCTACTGCAAGGTATCTCATCTTCTCTCTTTGCTTTTTGTTTTCAATTGCTATTTCGGAAACCCTATAGTACATGGTGCATACAGGGCGTGTAGTGCAAATCACAGTTGTCCAAGAGTGTTTTACGAAAAAGTTTCATTTTAAATTCAGACCATTGAAAGCACGTTTGGACGGCTGTGATCTGCCCTACAGGGATCCGCCCGGCTTCTCCTTTTTTACTTTCCTTTACACTGTATTTATCTTTCTGGCCACAAAACAAGAGGAATTAAACTCTACGTGAGGCGTGTTTATGTAATTAGTTGTTTTGTAGAAAACCCCCACAAATTGATGAAATGATATAAAAACTGGAAATTGAATTCTATAAATTGGGAACCATTCGGTGTAATGTTTGATCGAATTTTTATAAATTTTATCGAAATTTGACTTGCACACGCATCGCCCCGTCCTTGGGCTATTCAATTATTAAGACAACCACACCACCATTTTGACACGTCATTAATATAAGAAATAAAAAACAGGGCAGGAAATTAATATTTTGTAAATACACCAAGCTAAGTCTCTCATCTTGGATTTGCATGAAATATGTGTCTGTTTCTGTCTTTGATTATAGAATGAATCAAATAGTCATGCAATGGGACACCAAAAGGATGACCTCATAAGCCATGTTTTCAGTTTTGTTATACGATTAGAGGTCATTGCGTGTGCAAATCGAATCCCGTTTATTATTTGATTGATTGAACATTGACAAAAAATAATAAGAGAGATTTGACTTGCATACGCATCGTGTGTGCCTCGACCTCTAATATCCTCTGATAGATATACCCCATCTATCTCCTCTTACTTGCTAGATTGATCGAGCATCTCCATTTGGCTCTTTTTAATCATTTTAGAGTCGGATTTTACGTAGTTAACGACAATTTTATCGATTGCTCCATTTGAACAATTCCGAGACTTCTTTAAATAAATACTAAAAAAACACCACCTCTATTTTAGTACCTTACTTATCTGCCGCCGTATGGTGAGAGAGAGAGAGGTCACATTTTGATTCCTTTTAGAACTTTAACTAAACACCTAAAAAGTCGTATGTACCATTTTTCCATTCCCTACCAGAAAGCCTCTAGCACACAGTTTTGTATGTTCTATAAGCCGAGCTTCCTTTTGGTTGGGGGCAGAAGCACGGCACGGCATGGAGTTAGGTGTGATTGTAGGCCAGGCCAAGCAGGGCCGAGCATATTCTAAAATGGACCGGCATGGGCCGCACGGCGCAACATGACCAATGAATGAGTTGAGCTAGGCACGGCACGAAGCACGTTTGGCACGGAACTAAATGGGCTAGGCCAACACAACACAGCCCATTTGACACCTTTTGTGGTCAAGTACCGATTATTGCCTAGTACCCATACAGGAAATTCCTGGCCGGTCCTATTTTTTTGGGTGGGTTCCATGCAAACCCTCTTTTGTAAGTGTTATTCCATTCAGGCCCTTTTTAAATATGCTTTTACTATTTTGCCCTTTTCACTTTTCAGCACCCACAGAATTCACACCCCCACAGAATTCACACCTCCAAGAATTCACACCCCCAATAATTCACACCTTTCAAAAGAATTCACACCCTCAGAATTCACACATTTCAAAAGAATTCACACACCTTTGCAGAATTCACACATCTTTGCAAGAATTCACAACCCCCGAATTCACATCCCTCGAGAATTCACACCCCCGAAAATTCACAACCCACAGAATTCACACCTCTCAAGAATTCACACCTCCCAGAATTCACACCCTCTGAGAATTCACACTCAAGACCCTTTTTAAGGATGCTTTTACTATTTTGCCCCTATCATTTTTCATACCCCAAGAATTCACACCCTTGAGAATTCACACCCCCAAGAATTCACACCTTCCAGAATTCACACCCCCAAGAATTCACACATTCAAGAATTCACACCACCCAGAATTCACACCTCACAGAATTCACAGCCCACAGAATTCACACCTTTGCAGAATTCACATCTCATTTTTACTATTCATTCCCCTTTGCAGAATTCACACCCATTTGCAAGAATTCACACCCCTGAATTGAGCTTTCTAAGATCTCAATCCAAAATTTACGTTGTTGTTGTTGTTTTTTTTCCTGATCGGCCATCTGCGTGTGAAATGTTGGTGTGAATTTTGAGTGGATTCTTGCAGAATTTATACCTCTAGAATTTACACCAATTAATTTGTACTATTCACACTCCAAGAATTCACCTCTTTGAAAAAAGACACAATTCGCACTCAATTGAAGAATTACACATTCGAAAAAGACACAATTCATACCCAAATTAAGAATTCACACCTTCAAAAACGACATAATTCACATCCCATTCTTCTCTGCTTTCTGTGGCTAATACTAGAAGACAAACAAAGACAAACGCGGAAGAAAACAAAACAGTGTAATTACAGAATTCCGTTGATACATACGTTTAAACACATATATCTTGTGTATATATGTCGATTTTGACGATCGAATCGATTCGATTAAATTTTAGAATTAAGAAAAAAATTTACATGATTGATTGATTCAATTAAAAATCCTCTCTGGTTACACCACCAATTTGGTTACACCACCAATTCCATCTGTCTTCGTGGCTTGCTCTATGCTTTTTCTTTTTCTTTTCGCTCGGAGATCCGAATCAACTATTGCAGTGAATTCTTGATGTGAAGTATGGGTGAATTCTCTTGAGTGTGTGAATTCAGCCCCGGTATACCAAAAATTCTCATCTAAAAAATAAATTAACTCTCCAATTCTAAGCGAGAAGAAAAAAAAAGCCATTGCATTGAATTAATTAACTCTCCAATTTCATTGATCTGATGAAGGATGTTAGAGAGAGAAGATTCTTCTTTACAAGGAAAAGTAAGACGACCCATACCTTGACAAAACTCAAACTCCTCCTCAGCACTTTGTAATAGACATAGATGAACCGATGAAGCTTCTGGTCACAGGTCTGGATTTGTGCAGCCAAGGCGAAAGGTTTAGATCTTGATTTGTGCGATCAAGGGGTGTGGCCAAGGGGTGAACGGTTATGATTCCCCAAACCTTTCGTTGCCGCCGCCGCCGACTTCTTCATCCAACGTATAGCTCGTCGATTTCTCCGTCGTCGACTTCTTCGGTGTCATCAGCGATCTCCGCAGCGACGGCATCAACAATGATCTCTCTGCCGCCGGTGACGCCCTCTACGACTGAGAGATGTAAGTGAGTGGACTTAGTAATTGGTTTCTCGGAGCTCCGAGTCAGAGAGGGGGAGACCGAGCTGGGAAGCGAAGGGATTTGGGAGGAGTTCGTCGCCGGAGGATTGGGGGTGAAGAAGAACGGGGTATTTTAGGCAGATTACATAAAACAGGGTCTAGAGGGGTATGGTTAGACGCTTGCAGGGCCTGGACGGGTAGAGATTTACAAAATTGGGCCGGCCAGTAAGAAACCCGTACCCATATACTAGTAGGAGAATTGTTTTAAAAAAAAAAACGAGTATATTTGTTGTTCTACAAAAAACAAACTGATGGATTTTCTGAACCCATGTGATTATTTTGAACGCAAAATGCTTGAGCCGCCATTGTCCACCACTACATATTCCCATTCTGCCATTCATTTAGTAATGGGCTCCATAGCAATGTCTGGTCTTGAGGGATCGAGAGATCTTGCCAAGCAAGGGTGTTTGGCAGGGGTGCCGAGCGCATCTCGGCCGTCCAAAAGTGTTTTGGACGGTCCGGATGCAAAAGTACCGAATGGATTTTAAAAAAAAGAAAAGGAAAAGGAAAAAGATGTTTCGATACAGGCCGTCGATTCCGAGATGGACGGCCGGATTGGCCGCTCGGCAGGCACCCCGGGTCCCTGGTTGAGACACCACGTGGTATCGCCGAAAGGAATCTAAAAACTAAAGTATTATGTTCAAACTATTTCTTGAATAAAAAAAAATCCAAAACAGACTAATTTTTAAACCAATAATTTAAACACACACACACAAAAGCTACGGAGTACAAAACTAGCAAATGCAAATTTTTTTTTAATAAAGACAATACTCTGGAATTATTTGCCCAAACAGGCCCAATTAACCTTGAGAATGGGCTTAAATAGACCATGAGGCTGCAGATTGATACCGAGCCGGCTTTGGGCTTTTAACCTAACTTAATGGCCTTTTTGACATCTAATAAATACTGATTTCCATGAGCCAGATTTTCACTCGGATTGCACATTGGGGATTTGATGTATTTTTATTTTTTTTATGTGAACAAAATGGAAGTGCATGTATGAAACATCGTCATCTCCGCCGAGGAGTATCGTTCCGTCACACCACACCACAATTTATGGGAGACCCAATTGCACTATGTCGAGACTGAAGTTAAAGTCCCATCACATGTGGACGGAATAAAGAGTATGTTTAGTCCCAAAAAGGGACTATGAAAGCTCTGGACGTTGATAAACTAAGACCAAGTTTTCAACCACTGAACCAGACCCGTAATCAACAATTTGATTACTGGTTCTGATTGGAGGTAACTGCGTTGTGGGCCATACGCCTTGCCAATACCCTGTTCTAGGTCTGTGGATCCACACCTCATGGCCCACTTTTTACTTAAAAACGTCCGTTAGTAGACAAATAACAATGATTCAACTGGCGACTCATCACGCGTGCGTCATTTTTCTTTCTGAATTATTGGTTCGTCTTGTCTAAAAAAATGCTTGGCAATCATCAACATAAGGCTGAGTTCATTTTGATGAACAATAAGTTTGTCTTTCCCTTTAGAAAGAGGTGGTCGCTAGATCGAGCGAGCTCCCCTTATCTACTCATTCATGCACCTACCCTTTATTATAAAACGTAAAACATTTACTCCTTCCGTCCCAATTTAAATGTCCGTACGATTTTTCGTGCATTTTCAAACCCCAAAAAAATTATACTTCTACATTTTATTTTTTTATATTTTTTACACCAATTAAAGTGCTCATTGAGGACTTTAATTTGGTGTACGAAAATTAAAATAATAATATGTGGAAGAATATTTTTTTTTGAGGTTTGAAAATGCACGAAAAATTGTTGGTGACATTTAAATTGGGACGGAGGGAGTATATTAGTAAAAAATTTAAAAAAAAATTAAATAAGGACAAAATAATCCAAAAATCTGTTTGTTTTGCAATAGATTAAAAGGTAGAGATCCATAGACTGTAACGGTCATGACTTAACTACCTCATAGCCAGTGCCGGCTCTGGGCTAAGGCCCAAGAGGCTCGCCTTAAGCCCCCAAAAAATCTCAAAAAATAAGGCCTCATTTATTTTTAGAACCTAGTATATGTGTGTTATTTTAGGGCCCAATTTTAAACCCAAGAAGACGTTTTACACTTAAGACCCAATGGCCTAGAAAAATAGAACACGTAACGCAGGAAAAAGCAAAAGAAAAAAAACAAAAAGGAGGAAAAAAACGTTGCGGGATCACCAAAAACTCTCCGGGCCCTTCAAAATTATTCAGTGTGGTGGGTGCATGGATGCATCTTTTTCCCCCCTTAAATGCTACTACTCCAGTACTTCCCGTTACAAACAAATACTATATCCGAATCAAAATTACTCAGTGTGATCGACTTTTTATTTGATTTCCGTTTACAATTATTAAGGGCATCACTTTCAAAGATCGTCTTAGGCCTCCAAAATCTCAGAGCCGGCCATGCTCATAGAGCAACAAAAACTGCGACAATTCCATAGACCGTCACGGTCATGACTTAACTATCTCATAGTGCAACAAAAACTGTGACAATATCCGCTAGAGCGAAATGTCCAAAGAACATATTCCAGTATACTTCGCTTTATCTATCACCTGATGGTCACTCGAGCGGATTTGGTTGATTGAGAAAAATTTAACCGCTTCCAAACTTTCAACCTTGACTTCGTGCTTGTACATATCAAAGCAATTCCTTTCCACAAACCTATACGGACGTTCTATAAAGGAATTAAAAATTGGAATACACTTAAATGTGTGTTTTGGACATCGAATGGCCAACGAAATGGGAACTTGGCCTATGGAGCTTACATGATTAAATTGATCCCATCTCGAAAGCGAACTGAATTGTCCTAAACACATCTTTGGACTCAATACAATCTACACATGGTACTCGCAAAATCTTCTCGAATAAAGGCACAAGTAATATTTTTATCAATTTTGTTGACTTCTCGTAATAATCTAACTTATTAATATGCTGCTAACATATATAGTTAATTGTGTGACAAAACAAAAAGAAAGATACTCCTCGCATCTTATTATATTTGTCCACTTTTTATGTTGTCTAATGTCTCAAATTGTTTGTCTCTTTCGAAAAGTCCAAGAACAAGTCCTATGAAGATACCAAATACCAACTCTAATTTGTTGGGGGCCAAAGCGAAACGTAAAAATGAGGTCCTATAGATTTTTTTTTTGCAAAATATTAAAAGCTAAGGCTCTGTTTGTTTAGGCATAAAATATTTTACTTATGTTATGGTATTTGTTTTTTTAAAAAGAGAACAATATTTTACATGTAAAATATTTTTTATTAATTTGATGAAAATGACTTACTCGTAAATTTTTCGTAAGTTATTTTTCGAAATGAACCCGCTGCTTTCTACTGCAATTCTCACTGTTCAATTTTCTCGATCCTTAGTCCTGACCCACGTTCAATTCTTTTCTTCTCTCTCTCTCTCTCTCTCTCTCTCTCTCTCTCTCTCATTGAATTGAATTGAATTCCATTCCATTCCATTCCATTCCATCGTTTAAGTCTCCTCCTCTCCACACTATTTTATCGATTTCTAAAAATATTTTCCATGTGCCAACGAAAACACCGAAAAATAAAATTTTATATTTTGTTTTCTGAAAAAACATTTTACATTACAGAGCCTAATAAATCAACTTAAAAATGGAAACATTCCCGACTATATATATTTTCATTGTTCTTTTCTATTCCGGATTAGATGAGCTGCAGATTTCTCCTCTGAAAATCACGACACTGGATTTAACTACGTGCGCGTTCATATTATTCTAAAATGAAATTATGATAAATGAAAAAGGTTCTAGAAGTACATTATTAACCTAGTACTAGATAGATACTCCGTATCAATCATTTTTTCCTATCCTTATCTTAAAAGCACGATACCAACAAACCAACGGCCCACATTTCAGGCAATGATTTGGAATTGGGAAAAATTCAAAAAAACCCCTGAACTTTGAACTCAATGTCAAATAGGCACGTGAACTTAAATAAACTTCAATTGAACACCTGAACTTTCACTCCGTTATTAATTTACCCCCTGCCGTCTCAATCCCGTCTCAATCCGTGACTTGCCGTTAACGGCAAAGGCAAAACGGCAACGTTTTGGTTAAATAAAAAATACTTACCACCAGTTTGCAATCCTATGAAGCAGAAACGTGATTATGAGAGCCTTAGAGACAAAATTTGATTATGTCTCTTTAGAATAATATGATCAGAATAATAAAATCTTCACACCCGTTCAAACGGATTAAAAATTGGAGCACTTAATTTTTTAACCATATTTTTTAATATATAAACGGTCTCAAAAAAAAATTAAGTGCTCAAATTTTCAAAAAGAATTTTTAAAAAAATTCCCCCTACTTCCGACATTTCTCTCTTTATCTCTCTCCACTTATTACCCGGACCCGGGGGCTCTCCGTTATCAATTTACCCCCTACCGTCTCAAATCGTTAACGGCACAGTTAAAAAAAAAAAACTTACCACCAGTTTGCAATCCTATGAAGCAGAAACGTGATTATGAGAGCCTTAGAGACAAAATTTGATTATGTCTCTTTAGAATAATATGATCAGAATAATAAGATCTTCACACCCGTTCAAACGGATTAAAAATTGAAGCACATAATTTTTTAATCATATTTTTTAATATATAAACGGTCATAAAAAATTAAGTGCTCAAATTTTCACTCCGTTTTGAATCAGTACAAAGATATTTAAGTGCTCATAAAAAATTAAGTGCTCAAAAAATTAAGTGCTCATAATCACATTTCTGCTCCATAGGGTCCTAAATAAAAAACACATACTTAATATAAGAGCCTTAGAGATAAAAATGAATTACGACCCTTTAGAATAATATGATAAGAATAAAAAGATCTTTGCACTGATTCGAAATGAGAGAAAATTTGAGCACTTAATTTTTTTTTGAGACCGTTTATATATTAAAAAATATGGTTAAAAAATTAAGTGCTCCAATTTTTAATCCGTTTGAACGGGTGTGAAGATTTTATTATTCTGATCATATTATTCTAAAGAGACATAATCAAATTTTGTCTCTAAGGCTCTCATAATCACGTTTCTGCTTCATAGGATTGCAAACTGGTGGTAAGTATTTTTTATTTAACCAAAACGTTGCCGTTTTGCCTTTGCCGTTAATGGCAAGTCACGGATTGAGACGGGATTGAGACGGCAGGGGGTAAATTAATAACGGAGTGAAAGTTCAGGTGTTCAATTGAAGTTTATTTAAGTTCACGTGCCTATTTGACATTGAGTTCAAAGTTCAGGGGTTTTTTTGAATTTTTCCCTTTGGAATTTGAGTAAATAGTACCACACACTTGCGCTAGTACATATCAAAGCATTCCCTTCCACAAACCTATATACGAACGGTCTATAAAAGCATTAAAAATTGGAATACACATACGTAAATGTGTGTTTTGGACATAGAATGGCCAACGAAATGGTAGCTTGGCTGTAGCAGGCCGAGTCAGATGGCTCGGGCTGCACCGAGCGTAATACCGAGCCGCGAGACCGACGGTTAATGTTTACTTTGTGTGGGCACACGCCCCAAAAATCCCGTGTTTTAGTGCATGAAATTCTGGGTGCGCCCTTATCTTGCGGAAAGCGCGGCGAAGTACTTCGCAGATCAGAGAGTCGCCACTCGGGTTTTGCGGTTAGTACCCAAGAAACCGTCTTTTTGAAAACGTTTGGACCACGTTTGTTTGATTTTGAAAAAGGCTTGTAGACTGGACCGTCGTCACCTTCGATCTTGAGGTTCGGGAGCCAGATTACGAGAGGGGAAGGGTTTTATGGCACCCCCCTCGCCCAGTCCGGAGACCGGTCTCTACTCGGGCATTTTATGAAACATTTGCATTTCTCTCTTTATTTGATCATTCTTTTAACCAGTTAGGGCGGGGGAACAGTTAATAGGGATTAAAACTGTAAACAAGTTGCATTTATATACAAAAGATGTAACAAAATGTTTATGGATGATGATGTTTGATCTAAGCAAATATAATAGATTGAGAACAAGCTTTTGTGGACGTTTTAGACAAGCTAGTGCACGCTGTTTGTGCAGTAGTGCACACAGAAGCAAGCCTGCTTGCACTGGCTAAGCCACTGCATGTAGCCATGATGTGCGTGCGCCACCCCACAACTGGCGTGCGCCGGTGAGCCTAAGACCACAGCTTCTGTTCTCGACCCTCTGGGCTCTGGAAAGGACCAGTGCACACCCAGGACAAACCACGCAGTTAAATATGGATTACTAAGCTATTACAGACAATGTAAAGGGCTTAAAAGCCACCAAATAGGCAGAAAATCCCTTAAACAGTGAGGGGATGATCAGAGGCCGGAGCCTAGTTGCCATGCAAGGGCCAGCCAGCCAAGGCGGCGGCGCACGCAGTATATGGTACCGTACGCCGATTGACTCTGCTCAGTCAGTGCTTGGCTTTGCACCATCTGGGCTCTGGAACATGACCAGAAGACCCCCAGAGGCATTCCAAAGAAACAGAAAGGAAAAACTAAGTACAATGCTTAAACAGTTCTACAATACAGAAAGCTGTAAACTTGTTTTAGCATGCATCAGGGTGATCAGAATGTAAATAAGACAAAATAAGGATGATCGGTGATCCCCACACCAGTTTCACCATACAGCCATGACTGGCGTACGGTACAAGTAACTGGCGTGCGCCACCTGATCATACCAAACGGCTTTGAAGTCTTGCCAGCTTTAGGGCCAGGACTGGTATAGATTACCAGCCACCCTCAGGGGTCAGAACAGAAAACAGGAGCAAAAGATGTTATACCTTTGCTTGAGAGTTTGATGGATGGTTTGAACTTTGAGCTTGAAAGAAGATGGATGGAGGGTGGATGTAGTGAGGTTTGAGGACTGTGGAGAGTATGTTCCCTTGCTTGCTCTTTCTATGGAAGAGAAAGGAAGCAAAGGAGAATGATGAAGAAGAGGACAAAGGGGCTTGAACTCTTTAATGGTGCTAACCCTTTTGAACTTGGTAACCCTTTGCAAGAGTGAGAGAGGGGAGTATATATAGGCAAAAGGGGCTGAGATCAGTTTGGCCTTTAGGGGCTGTTTGGCTTGGCAAAATATTGGAGGAAGCTCCCATGCATTTAATGCATGGGACTTGGCTTGATGGAAGAGAAAGGAACAGTTCTGGCTGAAGTAATGATCAGGAGGGCTGCCAGCTGACGTCAGGCGGCTATAGACGCTCCCGCCCAGCTGGCTGAAAAGGTTGATTTGACTGGTGCTGAGTGGCGTGCGCCACTTGTTGAGTGGCGTGCGCCAGAGAGTGTAGTGACTGACACGTGGCAGTGGTTCCTGCGCACGCTAGTCCAATCACCAGCGTACTCCAGTAGGGTTTTGTTGAGGCCATTTGGTTCTGGCTTGAGGGTTCGACAAGGGTTTGGACGAGGTTCGGGACGCTCAAAGCTCAAACTCATCAAACAAACTCGGTATGTTCTCGACCTTAATCATCATTGGGGAATCAAAGACCGTAAATAAACTATTCGGAAAGTCCAAAATAGGGTGTCTACAGTAGCCCCCCTTTGACGGCACTTGGAGCACCATTGTTTTGGTACAAGTAACGTCAAAGGTTTCTAGACACCCTCTCAAGGCTATCCAGAAGAAATAGAAAAATGCGGACATGTATTTAAATGTACCATCCATTGAGAGATTGAAGACGGGCGGACCATCTGAAGATTGTTGGGAAAAGAGTTTGAACTCTGTTGGAAAATAGGGATGGGTGGACCATCATTGAATGGTGAGGTGGACTCTCCTGGGGAATAGTTAGTTGTGGATGGATCAATGCCACTAGGGATCAAACCTTCTTTGGCATAAGCCAACGGTTGAGTCGGACGGACAGACCGTCATTGATTTGAGGTTGGACGGACAGACCGTTGTTGATTTGTAGGTTGGACGGACAGGCCGTTGTTGATTTGAGGTTGGACGGACAGGCCGTCGTTGATTTAAGGTTGGACGGACAGACCGTCGTTGATTTGAGGTTGGACGGACAGACCGTCGTTGATTTGAAGGTTGGACGGACAGACCGTCGTTGATTTGGACAGGACGGGCTGTCACTGCTGGGGATCGAACTATCTTTGGCACAAAGAATCCCAACAATCACGGGTAGGTCGCGTCAGGTAGGTTAAATTCCATCTGTTGGGAATCAGAGCCAATCTCCTTATCATGGACCATCCGAGTCAGAGCTTTAAGTATGTTTGAAGATGTGTTACTTGTAGACCAATGTGGACTAGGATAGGCGAACGGTGTTGTAGACTGATTGGACGGGCAGACCGTCGTCGTGGATCGATCGGACGATATTCTGATCGCCGTTGAGAGGGTGAACGCGGGCAATATTCTGATCGCCGTTGATCGGGGTGAACGCGGGCAATATTCTGATCGCCGTTGGTCGGGGTGAACGCGGGCAATATTCTGATCGCCGTTGGTCGGGGTGAACGCGGGCAATATTCTGATCGCCGTTGGTCGGTGGTGAACGCGGGCAATATTCTCGATCGCCGTTGGTCGGGGTGAACGCGGGCAATATTCGATCGCCGTTGGTCGGGGTGAACGCGGGCAATATTCGATCGCCGTTGGTCGGGGTGAACGCGGGCAATATTACGATCGCCGTTGGTCGGTGGTGAACGCGGGCAATATTCGGATCGCGTTGGGTGGGGTGAACGCGGGCAATATTCGATCGCCGTTGGTCGGGTGAACGCGGGCAATATTACGATCGCCGTTGGTCGGGGTGAACGCGGGCAATATTCTGATCGCCGTTGGTCGGTGGTGAACGCGGGCAATATTATGATCGCCGTTGGTCGGGTGAACGCGGGCAATATTTCGATCGCCGTTGGTCGGGGTGAACGCGGGCAATATTCTGATCGCCGTTGGTTGGGGTGTTCGCGGGCATTATTCTTTTCGCCGTTGGTCGGTGGTGAACGCGGGCAATATTCTGATCGCCGTTGGTCGGGGGTGAACGCGGGCAATATTCTGATCGCCGTTGGTCGGGGGTGAACGCGGGCAATATTCTGATCGCCGTTGATCGGTGGTGAACGCGGGCAATATTCTGATCGCCGTTGGTCGGGGTGAACGCGGGCAATATTCTGATCGCCGTTGATCGGTGGTGAAGACATGAAATATTCCGATCGCCGTTGGTCGGGGTGAACGCGGGCAATATTATGATCGCCGTTGATCGGTGGTGATGACATGTGATCATCGTTGAGAGGACGACATGGTCGATCGTCGGTGATGACATGGCGATCATCGTTGAGAGGACGATATGGTGATCGTCGGTGATGACATGGCCGATCATCGTTGAGATGGACGATATGGTGATCGTCGGTGATGACATGGTGATCATCGTTGAGGTGGACGACATGGTCGATCGTCGGTGATGACATGGTGGTCATCGTTGAGATGGACGATATGGTCGATCGTCGGTGATGACATGGTGGTCATCGTTGAGATGGACGACATGGTGATCGTCGGTGATGACATGGTTGATCATCGTTGAGAGGTGGACGACATGGGTGATCGTCGGTGATGACATGGCCGATCATCGTTGAATTTGAACAGAACTGGCTGTTGTTGAGGATAAAGCTAACCATGGCACGGATAGTTCCAACAAATCACGGGTAGGTCGCGTCAGGTAGGTTAAATTCCATCCGTTGGGAATCAGAGCCAATCTCCTTATCATGGACCATCCATTGGGAATCAGAGCCAATCTCCTTATCATGGACCATCCGAGACAGAGCAATAAGACTGCTGGAAGATGCGTTACTTGTTGAATCGGCGGACAGACCGTCGTTGATTTGACTCCGGACGGATGGATCGTCGTTGATTTGAAAATGGGACGGATGGATCGTCGCTGATTTAGAATTGGGACGGATAGATCGTCGTTGATTTGAAATAGGACGGATGGATCGTCGTTGATTTGAAATTGGACGGATAGATCGTCGTTGATTGGAATTGGACGGATAGATCGTCGTTGATTGGAATTGGACGGATAGATCGTCGTTGATTGGAATTGGACGGATAGATCGTCGTTGATTTGGAATTGGACGGATAGATCGTCGTTGATTGGAATTGGACGGATAGATCGTCGTTGATTGGAATTGGACGGATAGATCGTCGTTGATTTGGAATTGGACGGATAGATCGTCGTTGATTTGGAATTGGACGGATAGATCGTCGTTGATTGAGAATAGGACGGATAGATCGTCGTTGATGTTCGGACAGGCTCTGCTTGGGGAAATAGCGAACCGGGATGGAAGCATGGATCAGGGCAACATGGGCTACCTGCCGGGAATGGGCCTCAATGCTGATTTGATTTGATTTGCCAATGCCACAACACTGATGATAGAAATGCCTCAACGCTGGTTTGATTTGACTTGCCAATGCCACAACATTGACTGTAGAAAATGCCTCACTGCTGGTTTGGCTTGATTTGATTTGAAGCGATCTCCTGCTTTTGACATTTGATATACAATATGCAACGATAATATATGCTAAACACATATGTACAAATTGAAAATGCAAGGGCAGACTAGGGCGGCTTCTAGAGAACGGGACGACACAAACGATGACCAGGGCAATTTTGACAATTGAGGGCTACCACTGAGCCACCCTTTTGCTTTATTGCTTTGATTTGAGTTGCGGGCCTGCAGGTCTAGGTAGGTAACTTTCGAGTGGGTTAGAGGTTTGCTGCTTTGATTTGAGGTGCGGGCCTGCAGGTCCGGTAGGTAACTTTCGAGTGGGTTAGAGGTTTGCTGCTTTGATTTGATTTTGCGTTGGGCCAATGTATCCCTCTGTTCTTGACGATTTGCCGCTTGCTTGGACCATGGACGCCGTAGTGGCGTTGTAAAAGTTGCATCATTCTTGGTTCATTGGAGGTAGAGTATAAACCAATTGCTAATATCCAACTTGCATTGACGAGCGAATCGAGTTGACACACGGACATACGCACGTATAGACTGCCTAGCTCGGAAGAATGGGGAAGAAGAGTCCTAGGATACAATGCGAACTCTTCGACACATGGGCAATAATGAAATTTTGGGCATTAACGGCCAAAATCCAAAATATCCCTAGATAGGTGAAATCGACACTCACACACAATCAAATATGTACAAAGGCCTGTGTGAATAACAAAACAGAGAAGAAAGCCCCGGAATGGGCAATAGACCGGAAAACTAGAAAAACGTCGCAAAGATGGACAAAGTACGCAAATGGAACGACTCATATAGGCCCGGACTGAAACCGACACCTCCGCACAGTCACATTAGGCACATATGACCTGCACGGCATAGAAAACTTGGCAAGAGCCCTTAAAACCAATTTCGAGGCACCGAAACCTTGGTTTTAACTTGAAATTCCCACCGGGGGTTCAAAATCGTTGTTAGGCGTGATGGCTGCCGACTGCTGTCTGCGGCAAGAATTGAAGAAGCGCGCGCAGGTTTGAGACCAACGCGTGTCACTTTGAGAAAACGTGCGTGAGTCTCAAACTAGCGCGCGTGACTAAAAGGCTGCGCAAACTAAACGTCACTGAACTTAGAATAAACTGTGAGCCCGTTGGGGCCTCTAGCATTTCGTTCTGTTTTTTATGCTTTTTTTTTTTTTTTTTTTTAAGGCTTTTGCTCAGCTTTGAAATTGAAATAGTAGTTTGAAATAAGATTGAAAGACAAAGGGTTCCCCCTTCTGTTTCTGATGAAGCTTGTTCTGTTCTTGACCCTTCTCGACCCTTGATGTGTACCAAAAGGTCAACCATGGATCCAATTGATAGAATATGACCGAGTCTTGAAGAGAGACTGCCTACGTATCCCACATTTGGGGAATCAGGTCAAAACGTAGTTCAGGCCAAGGTTCACTCGTGTGTTTTACCTCTCCTTTTATGCTCTAACTTTTGCCTAGCGCCGCCTTTTCAGGTTTTTGGCCTAGCGAGCTTTCGACTTTTTGCCTATTTATTTTTGCCTAGACCGCCTCCTTAGGTTTTCGGTCTAGCAGGCTGCTCTATCTTTTGCTTGGAACCGCCCACCCTTGTGGTTTTCGGCCCAACGAGCTTCTCTCTGGGAAAAGTGGCTCTTGGATTGATCCAAGTTGACTAGAGTGTTGAATTTGTTGTCGTCGAGATCGATGATCTTTGGCTGCAGCCCCAGATAAGATGGCTTTTGATAATGTAGGTCCTGACTGCTTCAGTTGAGAATGCCTCGCTCCAGGCCACTTTTGCGCCTTTTTAATGTGTGCTTGACGGAATGCTGCTAATGCTGTCTTGAACATGGTACGAGGCCTGGAGCCTTCTGAGCTTCCGCTTTCTATCTTGGCATCCGGTGGCAGGGGATTTGATGTTTCCTTATCTCATGATCAACGCCAGGTGCGTCTTTGTGAGATCATGCCAAAACGTCGATGGATTCTTTGACCCTGTCTGATCGGGCACGATGCTCCTTTGGGGGACAGCGTTGAGCCAATTTTGAACCATCCGGGGCACAATGCTCCTTTGGGGGACATCGTTAAGCCAATTTTGAACCATCCGGGAGTCTACCTTATCTTTCAAGTTTATTGAAACTACTTCTTCTTTTAGTAGGCCGAGCATGCCTTTCGTCTTCCCTTTCGGCGAGGGAACACATTTCCTTGGGGATGACCCCATCGAAATCTATTCCTTCGTCGTCATGGTCGACACAGTTTATTCAAAAGAAAGCAAAGTACTTAGAAGCAAGATAGTGCATATCATAAAGAAAGCCCCACGGGGTTGCCAAGTATAGCAAAAGACTCGAATTTGAGAATAGAAGCTACGACATGGAGGGCCAAGAGGCACGAACTCCGACTCGAGCTAGACTAAGACGACTTGACAGACACCGTGTCAGACTCAGACTCAAAAGTGTGCAATGCAAGCTAGACGCGATTTGAAAATGCAACTTTTATTGTTACCCTTTGCTTCCTCACAGAGAGGTAGGACTTGGAGGACATGGGGCCCAAGCAACAGCACTTCGGCTTCCTCAGCTTCTTTGACTAAACCCACTTGGGAGAACAGCAACTCCAAATGCCCTCAGACTGTCAGTCTGTTCCCTTGCTTGATCGATCCGGTCCTCGACCAGTGCTTTCCCGCTTTCAGCCCCGTCTTCTATTCCGCACCCTGCAGCCTCGGATTCAGAAGGGATAAACACAGTTGGTTTCGGTTGAGTTTCTGGGACAGTGCAGAGGGTTGGGTTGAGTATGGTGGAGTTTGGGTTGATTTGAGTGGAGGTGGGGTTGATTTGAGTGGAGATGGGGTTGATTTGAGTGGAGATGGGGTTGATTTGAGTGGTGGTGATAGATATCTGACCAACCAGAGGGCCAGACTCGAGTTGGAGCGAGGAGATGGAACTGTCGTCGGGTTTTGATGGGAGTGGGGGTGGAATAGTGCCATTATCGATGAGATTCTGAATGGCATGTCGGAGGCGGTAGCAAGCATCGGTGGGATGGCCAGGCGCTTGATGGAAAGCACAATAGGCATTTGGATTGTGAGACGCCGGGAGTGCTCGAGGTGGAGGAGTCGGACGGAGTGGCCTGAGGATGCCAGCTTCAAAGAGCTTCTCATAAACCGAGGACAAAGGTGCAGAGAAGCACGAGAAGACCCTTGGTGGGTTCCGGTGACTGGATTGAGGGTTGGCAGAACTTTTACTCACTCTGCCGCTGTATAGCATTGTGCTGTCAAGGGAATGCACTCTTTCGGCACTGGGGATGACTTCTTTGTTGCGCATATCCTCCTTTTCGGCACTGGCTTTGAACAAGGAGCCAGCGGTTCTCGGGCGAGTTCTAGCTTCATGACACTCAGCTAGGTCTTTGAACATGCCTTTTGAGCACGGCTTGATTCCGACCGCAGGAGTGTGACAGGCCTGAAGAGGTTTTTTGACTAGCCCCGGATCCGGCTTTGACATGATGGAGGTGAAAAGGTCAAACAGCCCCTGGACCATGACCATTTGTCTGTCCATTTTGAGACCCAGTTCCTCTACAGCTTTCTTCAACTCAGCTAGCTCTGTTTGTGCTGCCATTTTGGATTGATGATCGAGAAAGGTGATATGGCAGTGAAATACCCCCGGTAGATGCTCCCAAGCAGGTTTGGCTCTTCTTTTTGGTACTTTCTTTGACGGTGCAGCGCCCAAAGCTTGACAGTAAAGCAATCGAAGGCTCAGGAAGTGTTCCTGCAATAGTTTTATTTGAAAGGATGCAATGTACATGTTGTCGTTGGTGTCCTTCTTGACTCTAGAACTAGCAGGCAAAACCGTTTTATGACAGCCGGACGCTGCCAAGATCCTCGGATTTCTTTTCGACAGTGTACCTTGAAGGGATCGACTAATACTAAGAGATGTCGAAACAGCCTAAGCCTTTGACTATCCCGCTTTCGAAGTTTCAATGTTTGAAATGGAACAACTCGGTGTTGACGACATGATACTGTAACCAAGAGGGCGTAAGCAGCACTGTGCCGGAGCCTTGTGGTGTAAGTGTTTAGCACCTTTAACCTGGGTGGTATGAGCATCATGTCATGTCTCCCGTCGTTCCTAGTTTTCTGTTTGAAACCTCGATTGGGTCTAGGCAAGGATTTAGAAAGTCTCGATTTCCCAAAGTCTCGTTGGCCCAAGGAATTGGAAAGTTGATAACGTGCACCATCACGATGCACGACTCGTCATCGGTCAAGCCAACCCCCTAGCAGGCATAAAACGGGTTTGAAAGAGAGACAACCCTAAAAGCCGCCCTAGCATGCCCCTACGCAGAACGGTATGGATGTATGTACAGGCATGCGATATGGAAAGCAGTAACACATAGACAGTTTATGGGGGTTAGATGCAAGTAATCCTACCCTGTGGGTTCCTGTCTTAGTTTGAAAGGTTCTATTGCTTTGTACGCATGGCGAGGCTGGTTTTGGCTTAGAGGGGTTCCTCAGACTAGAGATGTTTTATACCTCCCATCGCAATGCGTGCAGCAGAGCAATGGTCAAACGGTAATACGTCTCATCATCGTCCAAGGTTGTTGGGCATTCGAGGACCCCGGGCTCCAGTAAACTGTGCCGGTTACCCAAAACACCTCAACGGGGCTGATAGAACACCGATGCAAATGAACGCGCGTCGAAAGAATGATCGAGAGAGGGAAACGCAATGCTTTTTTTTAAAAAATGCCTTTTGAAGCTTGGCTCACTTCATTAATCGACACTTGGAGGAAACTACATAAGCGAACAATAATAAAAGCCCCAGTGCGGAGTGGTCGGATGTAGAATCCTGTTACGTTACCATTCCGTTCTTCAGCAGCGCGGAGCGTACTGTTTTGACAGACTTTTGAAAATTGTTCATTCATGTATTAATCTCCAAATGTTGATTAATGTAATGTCCCCAGCAGAGTCGCCACTGTGGGCACACGCCCCAAAAATCCCGTGTTTTAGTGCATGAAATTCTGGGTGCGCCCTTATCTTGCGGAAAGCGCGGCGAAGTACTTCGCAGATCAGAGAGTCGCCACTCGGGTTTTGCGGTTAGTACCCAAGAAACCGTCTTTTTGAAAACGTTTGGACCACGTTTGTTTGATTTTGAAAAAGGCTTGTAGACTGGACCGTCGTCACCTTCGATCTTGAGGTTCGGGAGCCAGATTACGAGAGGGGAAGGGTTTTATGGCACCCCCCTCGCCCAGTCCGGAGACCGGTCTCTACTCGGGCATTTTATGAAACATTTGCATTTCTCTCTTTATTTGATCATTCTTTTAACCAGTTAGGGCGGGGGAACAGTTAATAGGGATTAAAACTGTAAACAAGTTGCATTTATATACAAAAGATGTAACAAAATGTTTATGGATGATGATGTTTGATCTAAGCAAATATAATAGATTGAGAACAAGCTTTTGTGGGACGTTTTAGACAAGCTAGTGCACGCTGTTTGTGCGGTAGTGCACACAGAAGCAAGCATGCATGCAAAGCCACTGCATGTAGCCATGATGTGCGTGCGCCACCCCACAACCGGCGTGCGCCGGTGAGCCTAAGACCACAGCTTCTGTCTCAACCCTCTAGGCTCTGGAAAGGACCAGTGCACACCTAGGACAAACCACGCAATTAAATATGGATTACTAAGCTATTACAGAGACAATGTAAAGGGCTTAAAAGCCACCAAATAGGCAGAAAACCCCTTAAACAGTGAGGGGAGGAGAAACAGAGGCCGGAGCCTAGTTGCCATGCAAGGGCCAGCCAGCCAAGGCGGCGACCGCGCACGCAGTATATGGTACCGTACGCCGATTGACTCTGCTCGTGCTTGGCTTTGCACCATCCGGCTCTGGAACATGACCAAGACCCCAGAGGCATTCCAAAGAAACACAGAAAGGAAAAACTAAGTACAATGCTTAAACAGTTCTACAATACAGAAAGCTCTGTAAACTTGTTTTAGCATGCATCAGGGTGATCGAATGTAAATAAGACAAAATAAGGATGATCGGTGATCCCCATATCAGTTTTGCCATGCAGCCATGACTGGCAAAGTAATGGCGGCGTGCGCCACTGATCATACCAAACGGCTTTGAAGCCTTGCGGCTTTAGGGCCGGTATAGATTACGGCCTTGACCTGCCCCTCGGGGTCGAAGAAACAGAGCAAAAGATGTTATACCTTTGCTTGAGAGTTTGATGGATGGTTTGAACTTTGAGCTTGAAAGAAGATGGATGGAGGGTGGATGTAGTGAGGTTTGAGGATTGTGGAGAGTATGTTCCCTTGCTTGCTCTTTCTATGGAAGAGAAAGGAAGCAAAGGAGAATGATGAAGAAGAGGACAAAGGGGCTTGAACTCTTTAATGGTGCTAACCCTTTTGAACTTGGTAACCCTTTGCAAGAGTGAGAGAGGGGAGTATATATAGGCAAAAGGGGCTGAGATCAGTTTGGCCTTTAGGGGCTGTTTGGCTTGGCAAAATATTGGAGGAAGCTCCCATGCATTTAATGCATGGGACTTGGCTTGATGGAAGAGAAAGGAACAGTTCTGGCTGAAGTAATGATCAGGAGGGCTGCCAGCTGACGTCAGGCGGCTATAGACGCTCCCGCCCAGCTGGCTGAAAAGGTTGATTTGACTGGTGCTGAGTGGCGTGCGCCACTTGTTGAGTGGCGTGCGCCAGAGAGTGTAGTGACTGACACGTGGCAGTGGTTCCTGCGCACGCTAGTCCAATCACCAGCGTACTCCAGTAGGGTTTTGTTGAGGCCATTTGGTTCTGGCTTGAGGGTTCGACAAGGGTTTGGACGAGGTTCGGGACGCTCAAAGCTCAAACTCATCAAACAAACTCGGTATGTTCTCGACCTTAATCATCATTGGGGAATCAAAGACCGTAAATAAACTATTCTGGAAAGTCCAAAATAGGGTGTCTACACTTTGAAACAAGACTAACAAAGCCTCGGCATACCGACGGTCCTAAACCATCCACGGAGACTCCGATGGAGCCTTGGCTTACCCACGGTCCAATTTGACCCAGGGAGATATTTCACCGCCTCGGTTTCCCGAGGGACGAACGCTTCCTCTTGATATCTCTCTCGGCTAGCCGACTCCTTGACCGTCGGCTCACATTCGGCTTTGAACGGATATGGGGGCCATGTTCCCTTCTCCTTCACGTGGGAGTGCCACCGTGGCTTTGATGACGATAGTGACGTCAGCTGAGCGGTTACCAGGTTGATGGTACCACGTGAAGGGGCCCACTCACTCGCCAGGCGGTTACGAAACCCTAAAAGGCGACGTAGAGGGTACGTCAGCCGACACGGGGCAGGCATGCGTACGATCTTGGGGATCAAACTGGAGATCCCTATAATACACTGTTATGCCTCCTGAAAGAGGTATGTTCTAAACACAGCTCAAAACCCTAAACACTTCATCTTTCCTCCCATCTTTGCAAGAGTTCTGATTCTTGCACCGGAGGGCCATCCTGGAGATCCTCCGGCGTGGTCTTTAGTGGTGCCTCGTTTCGCAGGATCGAGGAGGACTGAGAGCAAGATCTAAATCTCAGAGCAAAGGAAATCAATCCATCCAGAAAGGAGCCCCACATCGGCCTATGGAGCTTACATAATAAATTGGTCTCAAAGCAGGCAATTGCAGAGGAAAAATTGGCAGAATCTACCTTAAGATGAATTTCAATTCCCATCTCGAAAGTGAACCGGATCGTCCTAAAAGCATCTTTGGACTCAATACAATCTACACATGGTACTTGCGAAATCTTCTCGAATAAAGGCACAAGAAATATTTTTAGGGAAGCGCATTCAATACACATCATTTATTTGGATGAGTATCTGATGTAGAACACGTGGAGGCCCAATTCCATGATCAGCTGGACTGAGCCAAGCCCCGAAAATCCAAACGGTATTTAATTTCAAATTACCTAATTTGGCAAAATTCCGACGAGCTCGGAATAGGTCCAAACTTGGTGGGCTAACTTATTTTCGCGCTCCGGTCAAGGCTCACAACCTTAAGTTAGTGAGCCCTGGTGTTTTTCGGCCTAATTCCTTCGTTTAGGCCTTCAATTGCGTTATTTTGCCGTTTTAAGAAATATTTGTTTCGTTAATAACTCTTAAACCGTAATTCCTTTTACGTTGATTCTTTTTGAGAACGTCTTGTTTTTCTTTCCCGTTTTCAATTTTAGGAAAAAATCGCAAATTCTGAGAATTTTTATTTTTAAGGTTTCTAGGGTTTCGGCCTATATAAGGGTTTGTAACCTAGAATTTATGCAACTTTTATCAATAATATTCAGACTTTGTCTCTTTCTCTCATGGACTCGAGTTTATCATTCGTTCGATTAGTACGCAACTAATCTCTCTTTGTTATTTCCGCTGCGTCATTATCATATGCACCCTCATTGAAACATACCAAAATATTATGATTCCAAAAATGTTATGAATCTATTACTAAAAAATTAAGAATCATATTGATGAAAAATTACGAATTTTTAGTATAAAAGTTACGAAACAAAATAAAATGTTATGAATGACCGATCTTACAAAGAATTTTTTATGAGGTGACACAATATAAACTACACAATAGGTGTATATGATACACATCTTAAAGGGGTATATATCGAAGACTTTCTCTTTTATCAATTGAGTTGACTTCTCGAAGTAATCTAACTTATTAATTGCTGCTAACATATACTATAATTAATTGTGTGACAAAGCAAAAAGAAAGATACCCCTCGCATCGTATTTTATTCGTCCACTTTTTTGGTTTTCTACTATCTCAAATTGTTTACCTCTTTCGAAAAGTCCAAGAACAAATCCTACGAATATACCAAAGACCGACTCTAATTATTTATCCAAAAAGACCGACTCTAATTTGTTAGGGGTCAAAGCGAAACGGAAAGTCTATGAGTACATATGTTCATGTACATACATCACGTACATACGTATTTTGGGTTCCAAATAAATAATCGGAGTCGCTCATTTTGTTTAAAATACTTTATTAATGGTCCTTTCAAAAAATAAGTTCAATCTCATATCGATAAGAACGTAAACTAAACTCCCAACTTTGCTGTAGAATTCAAGCTTGAATTCTATGACAAAGTTGGACGTTTCATACATACCCTAATTGATACAGGATTAAGCTTATTTTTTGTAGGGTCCATAAAAAAAATATTTTAAATAAAATGAGCAGCTCCGATCATTTTTTGAGGACCCGAAACGGGCCTAAAAGGAGTATGTACTCACTGGTACAGATATGAAATCTGTTCCAGTAGCACCTCTCAAAGCGAAACGTAAAAATGAGGTCCTATAGATAATTTTTTTTGTTTTAACAAAATATTAGAAGCTAAATCAACTTTAAAAATGGAAACATCCCCAATTATATTTTCATTTTTCTTTATTATCATCGGTCTTTGCTATTGTCAGCCCACTTGACTGACGATAAGCACACTAGAAAATAAGAAAAACATGTATTCCTGTATACTTTTTATACCCTTTAATACACATTCACACATTCATTTTAAAATTTTTCGGAAATCATATTCCCGATTAGATGAGCTGCAGGTTTCTCCACTGAAAATCACTACACGGGGATAACTATGTGCGCGTGCATATTTCTCCATTTTAAAAATCTTATCAGTATATTGTGCGAAAATTTGATCAAGCTCTTATTGATATTGGATTGATCTAATTTTATATAGAGATCCTTAAAATTACATTTTAAATACATTGATCGACTCTGATCATTTATGTGAAATTTCAAAATTGGTCTCAAACAACACGGTGTACACTTGGTGTAGTGTCCACCAAATAATGTACCCATAATTATTTATTTATTTTTTAATGAAAAGGTTCTAGAAGTACATTAACCTAGTCGAGTCCTAGATACTCCGTATCAATCATTTTTCTATCCTTATCTTAATAGTACGATACTGACAAACCAACGGCCCACATTTTATTTACCCAAAAAGAAAGGGCCCACATTTCAGGCCTCCCCTATCCCAACCACTCAGCTCCCACGCAGGTAGTTCCATCCAATTCTTAGCCATTGCAATTTTATTAGGGATCTCGTAACAATGATTGAAATCGTACATATTAAAGCTCCTATTTTGCTCGTCGTCCATGCAAAAGATTCGTTCAATCGAACGCCAATAATTATGTAAACAAAGTACATTTGTAAACGAAATAATGAGCAGCACAAATAATTTGAAACTTTCACTCCTTCTGTACATAGCTATTGGTGATTGATCAAACGAATTGAAATACCCTTTTCACGAGAATGATCTTCTTAGCGAGAGCTATAATATGAACAGTTTCGATCACCATGTTAATCCCGAAAGAGCTTATAATGGCCAAAAACTTGACTTAACTGGACAAGTAAGAAGTTGTATGAGAGGTGAGTACCTCTCCCAAAATCGGACAAAACTATGTGCGGCGTGCGCCTACATCTTCTTCAGCTCCCATTGTTTTAGATAGCAACGATTGAAATCCTATCAAAAGTTGCGGCTGGTCCACATTTGAGAACTCTCCCAGACTCCCACGTATCCTTTTCTCTCCCAAGCACCACTGTGTTCGCTTCGGGTCTCTGAACTCAACCATTCTCTATGCGCGCGATTTTTAATAAGTTTTCTCTTTAATTATTATACTCATTTCTTTATCTATCTTTTTCCGTTCATAACTCCAAAAATGTTCCTCGAAAGCCAAACAGAACAGAGCCTGGACTAGCATCTTGGATACTTTATCGCTGTTTTCTCTTAATTTTTTTGTAGATTCAAGCCAAATTTCTATATCACATCGTGCTTCTCGATAAGAATAATCAGGAAAAAATAAAAAATAATTTTCACACTCCGCTTTTTACATTTCACACTCTTTTTTATTTTTATTCAAATGAATTTACAATATTGTCATTGGATGTGTGAAAAAAAGTGTATTGAAAAAGGGCAAGATAGTAAATCCAAGTGGATAAAAACAAAAAAAAAGTATGAATTATAAAAAAAGGAGTGTGAAAATCACTGACAAAAATTAATATACAATGACGAAAAAAAAGACAGTCTTTTTGGTCCTCTAATATGATTTTTTTTCACTTTTATCTTTTTCTAAAGTTTTTTTTTAAAATTTCTGCACACTTTGTGATATTAAAAATTTGGCTGAAATCTAATAAAAATTAGAAAAACGTCAAAAAGACTGTAATAGTCAAAACAACATATCGTTGTAACTCAAAGGGACTGGACCGATAGTAACTTCAGGTTTGCTCCCTCTTATTGATTTTTAAGTTCGAAACCTAATGTCCCCATCAACTCCTTTGGATTCCTTATAGGTTTATATGGTCATTAACTTCAAAACCTCAAAAGTAGTTAAGGTGCGTGCAAACTCACTTGAACAACTGTTATAAAAAAAAGAAGTATTGAAAGTTTTTTTTTTTTTTTTTGTCAATCGATAGGAGGAGATAGGGGAAAGAGTGCTACGATTCGCAATGATAAGACTCGAACCCAAACATTTTACGATTAGCAATGGAGTATTTGGTAAGAGAGTGACACAACAACTAAAAAAGCCAATCCCTTGGTCTTGTTGAAAGTGTAATTACTCCATTTTGTAAGATTAATTGACGTGCACATACCAAATATTTTAGAGGTGGATAGTTACCATCTCCCTAGAGGAATGAGGGCCGTAGTGAACCCGTCGTACTATATCGTGTAGTGCGATCGATCATGCCGTCTATCTCGGCATGGATAATTTAGATTTAATCTGAACTCCTACAAATTCTAGCTGTTCATTGTTCGGATGAAAATCCGAATTGTCCATTACTGAAATGGACAGCCGAATTAACCGCACAACACGTGTAGTGCGGAGTGCACTACAGCACCCCGGGTCAGGTCACATGAGCACATATCCTATAAAGTACTTTTGTCCCTTTCCTATCCCTCTCTATTAAAAACTTCCCCACAATTCCATTTCAGTCCCCACGCATCAAGAAAAAAATCTCTCCAAATTCAGCCCCAAATGCCATCCACCACCGCCGCCGCATACCACCACCGCCGCCGCCACCAAAACCATGATACCTTCAACCCCAACCCCAATTCCGAGCCCAACACCTCCGACCCACCAGAACCCAACCCCAGACTCCTCTCTCTCCTCCTCAAATCCATCATCATGATCCTCATCACCTCCCTCTTCTTCATCTTCCTCAGCATCGCCTCCCTCGTCGTCCTCCACTTCTTCCTCGCCGGAGGCCACGCCCTCCGCCGCCGTCACCGCCGCCGCTCCGCCACCTTGTCGGACCTCCAGAGATCTCTCCCGACCGTCCGATACGACGCCGGTGCCGACGGAGGCAAAGAAGACTGCGCCGTGTGCTTGGACTTTTTCAAGGGGGGCGAGCGGTGTCGGGTCTTGCCCGATTGCGGCCATGTTTTTCACGTGGGTTGCGTGGACACGTGGCTGGTTAGGAGGGATAATTGCCCCGTGTGCAGGGCACATGTGAGGCTTGATTTGGGGCCCACTGGGTCGGCCATGGGAGATGATGACTGTAAGGTTTTCTGGGCTGTTGGTGTTTGATGCGAGGGCTAGGGCTTGTGGGCAGAGTTTTGTAAGTATTGGGTGTTTTTTGTTAAAAGCTTCTGTAAATTTAAATGTACAGTTTTGAACTTTAAGTCACGTAATCCTTTTGTTCTTGGTTTTAATCATTGCTCTGCGCTCGGGCTCTCTGTCTTGGTGGTATCGCAAATTTTAGTTGTTTGGAATTTTGAAATACACGCGCACGTAGGTTTTGAATGCTCATTTGTTGCTTTTTCTGTTGATATATATGTAGTAGTTACCATCAAGAGAGAGAGAGAGAGAGAGAGAGAGAGAGAGAGAGAGAGAGAGATGATTGGTAAAGATTAGGGGATTGAGTCTGAACACTTGAGCTAAACATTAAAATCTGATGAAGTATAGATCTCTGGTATTCAATTAGAGCAAGTCCACTCTTTTGCTAAATTCCATGCTAAAGACGAAATGGGCATCAAGAATGGCATTACTCTCTCCACTCTTGTGCCGAAAATTTGACAATGTCATTCTTGGTGCCAAATTTGGATGAATTTAGCAATTCCCAAATTTGCTGCATCATCCAAGCCATTTGATTTGAATTGAAAAGTGAGATGGGTCTCATCCAACCGTCTTGATATGAGATTGTTATAAAATGACAAAAAATCCATGAAGCACTAGTGCTATTTTTTGGTTTTTTGATGCTATAGCAAGCTAAAAAATGACTTTTGGCAATGCCATTTTGTATGGGGGCTTGGGTTCGGAGTCTGGGTGGATTTGAAAGTATTTGGTTTTTTTCCAATCCTTTTGTTTTTATACCTGTGTAATTAGGCTCTTTTGTTCTTTCAAGTAGTGTAGTCTTGAATGTTCATTTGGTGCTTTTTGTGGAGAGAATTTATCTTTGCCTGCTTTGTTGATGTATTTGATAGTTATTATCAAGCATCAAGAGAGAAAGTTGATCAAGAAATATTAGTAACTGTGTAAACTCAGGACAGAACTATATTCTAGTGACGTATAGACCTATGCTTTTCACAAGTTCACAGAATTTGGTTCCCAAGGATATTAGTATGGGGGGCTTATTTTCAGAGTTCCTTGTTGATTTGTAAGTTGCCAAACTATTTTGATCTTTTCCCCTTGTGCGATTATACCATGTTGTGCTTAATGATTTGTGTAGTTTTCAATGAACATTTGTTGCATTTTGATTTGAATTCTCTTTGCCTGCTCCATTTGTATGGTTGATTCTTGATATGTTGTAGTTGGTATTATAACGAGAGATTTGATAAAGTATTGGGATGTGTGTTATGTGAAAACTTGGGAAAAAATAGTCTTTTGTTGAACTCCTTTACACGATGGGGTTTTCTGAAAATAACAGTATGCCTATGATTGTGTCGTCAAGAAGTACTTCCCCTGCTATCGTTAGAGCTCCCTTGAGCTTCCCCACAGGAGGAAATTACAGAGATTGTTATGAACTGGTTGGGGCTGTGAAAAATGCAGATAGGAGATGTAGTTTCACCTTGTTATGCTCCATCAAAAGTGATGAAAGGTAAAGCTAAGTTACTGCTATTACGAATAGGGCAAATGAAATTGTGTGTTGGGTGTTGGATCAAAGAAAAGAGTTATGAAAAATTAGGAAGGCTGTCTAGATTTAAGTTTCTAGCCTTTCTCACTGGCCCTTAATTCATTGTGCCTTTATTGGCTTTGAAGACATAATAGCTGCCGTTGTTTTTTTTTGAGAGGCCTGTCTTTTCTGTAGTTAACGGAATGAAAGATTGCAATTTTCGTGGGAAATCCATATGTGTCTCTCTGGGTCTCCACCATTGGAGTATGAAGGCTGTTGAGAACTTCGATTTGTTTGAGGATCTTAATCTTCTTTATCATCTTTCTAGTTATTAGTCTGATTCTGATTGTCGTTATCCTGACTACATTTTGTATTTGCATTCGGCGTATTAAGAAGTTGTGATGAGAAGGCTGTCCCTTAAGCAAGATTCTTGTAATTTATGGTAGCGATGAATTATGCGTTTCTTTTGGTTTTCGGTTCCACAGCCGTGGATTCTTTTTCGATCATGAACTTGCTTATATCTGTAGCTGAAATAAAGCTACTCCTACTTTTGAACCAATAGTTGTTCAATCGTCAACATAATTATTTGTTGGAATAGATTATGAACTCCTGAGCAGTCTTTGTTGAGAAACGATTTTGATTTGCGAAGGAGTATTTGTCGAAGTAACTGGAAAATGTGAATGGTCAGTAGTTTGTTGTTATAAAGCAGGATTAAAGATTTTTCCAGCATGAAACAATTTTATGCTTGGGGTTTATTGTGGCTTATTGAAATCAGGGATTGGAACAGGAGGAATCCAGGAAGCCATTCCTAGAGAGCTCAAACAGGCCTTGGAGGACCATATACGAGGACTTCGAGATCAGATAGAGAGTATGTTTCTTTCCGTTCCTCGCGAGCCACTGATTTTCCTCTGTCCCGAAACGGAGGGAGTATGTAGTTTATTTCTGCATCTACTCGCTACGATTAGCGTAAATAAAAAAGGGAAAGAGAGACGTCAAAGTGACTATAGATGATCTGCTTATGGAAAGTCTTCACTGAGGAGTGGTGTGGTGGATTATTTTGCAGTATGCCAAGCCCCCTTCCAGTTCAACATAATCACCATGCATCATCTTCTTCCTCTTGAAACATCCCAAAATGTAGCTCGAGTGTTGAAGCAATGCCGTCCCGCAACTACAAACAGTCAGAAGAAACCCTACGATCATCTCGCCTGGTAATCTCGATTCATTACGTCCGATCAAGAAATGAACAAAAATCACACGCGACAGTGCCACGGAAAAATTCATAGCAAACCAGTTTATCCGCCCCGTTCCCTCCACAATGCTTTGAGCTTTCCGCAACGCCGACACGGTAACTTTGGAACCACTGCTTTCATCCCAAAAACTATCCAGGGCCAAATCCCAAACAACGTATACGTAGACCGACAAACACCCTAATACTAAAACACAAAACGAAATGGCACTTTGGATTATTACAACGAAACCCGGGAAAGGAGGATCAGCACCGTTTATTACTAGATCAATTGCAGTGGTCGAAAAATTAGCCAGCAAAAGGTAGACAAAAGCCAAGCGCATAAAAGTTAACCGCAGAGGCAGAGCGGACGTGAAAGTCTTCCCGTGGTTTGCTGCAGTCGGTTCTAAAACCATTGCTAGTAGCAAGATAGCAAAAGAAGCGAGCGAGAGTGAAGATTTGGTTCGTAGACGGGCTAGAGATCTCTCACTGAGATGTTTGAGCGAATACAAACTAACGTCTTCTTTGCCAAGTAAAAGTTGGAACATGGGTTTAGCAGAGGAGATGGTGCTAATCAAGAGAAGACAGTGGAAGAGGATGGACAAAGTTGTAACAATGGTGACAATTATAAGCTTCCGATTTTCGAATAGGAGTTTGATAGATTCCATCAAAATATCAAGAAAATTCGAACGCTTGTTCGAAACTAGTATTGCTTTACTTTTCACCATAATGACTTGTCTCAAAACGGGCAACCAAACAAGGTGTTCGTTTAGAACTGGCTAAAGCTTTTTGTCCTTATAGAAGAGGAAGCACTCTCTATATGTAGATACTAGATGGTAATGGAGGTGTCATTTTGGATTTAATTTGTCAGTAAGACATTGAAGTTAAGAAAAACGCAGGTGGTTAAAGAGGGAGGGAGAGGAGTTTCAAAGTTGACTGTAATTAATTAAGGCGATTAAAATTTTCGTGTGACTGCCTTTATTTCCCTTTTTTTACTCTTTAATTCTCGAGCACTTCAATAATGTCAATTAATCTCTCTTAAGGGTCTAATCTCGTCATCCAGTACCAGGAGTATAATTAAAGTCGAGACATAGTCTCGTATGAACTAAGTAACTAGTCTCGTATGAACTAAGTAACTAACCACATGGATAGTAGCTACAAGACTTCCAACGTAAGATCTAGGAGGAACCAAACCACCAAGTCTCAAGCGTTGGCTGCCAAACCAACCCCTTAGGTTTCCTACAATCCGACAGCAAGAACGAAGAAAATTGAAGGCCAACAAAATGCCCCAAATACAGAGGAGTTCCTTTGCCTCTGAATTCTGAAATGTTAAATGCCTTCATAACAAGCCAAGTAGAAAACAGCATAGCTCCCCTGAATCAGGTAACACTCCATTTCAAACCCCTCGCAGAACCTGATGCAGACCTCAACACTCCCACATGCAATCTGTAACCAAAACACCCCTTTTGTGTATAGCGCACCTCTGGGAAACTTTCTACAGGAAATGACTCTAGCCCTCACATTGGTTTCAATACTGTTGAACACGCTATGATCATCCACCATTCTTCTGCCAAAAATAGGGGGGGATTCGGTCTCTTTCCTTCGGTTAGTTACTGTTGTTTTCTTATAATCGAAGCTACAATTGAAAACCTAGTGCATGTTCCGCGAACTGAAAGAAGGAAGTCCTAGCTCCATTCGATTAACTCAAAGCCGTAAGTCCTTTCTTCACTTTCAGATAATTAAGGTCGATAGCTTCATATTCAATTTTACGTTCAATCCATACTTGATGCACAGCTACTGCAACAGAAATATTGACTAAGTGGATTTTGAAGGATTTACCATGGCAGAACCTAGTAGCCCAGTCCAACTCTGTATCCCAGACCCCTGGCCTTCTCTATATCAGTGATGTGTTGTTAGGAGAAACTGCAAAATTAAAGAACAAATATTGCATGTTTTTCCTCTTTCTGAGAGCACAAAACATAGGAAGCATAAAAAATCCATCCCCATCTTCAAATGTAACATAAATTTAATACATTTACATTCTATAGCTGTCCCTGACTACAGGTGACCATTTGACTTTATTTAATAAACATTTTTGGTTTTAGGGAATTTTTCAGTATACCAGAAAAGTAAAAAATAATTTGCAAATTTTCAAAATAAAAAATCACTAGAGAAAAGAAAAAAAAACGGATGATGAAGCAGTAATTTTTTTCTTTTTCGCTAAGCAAAAGTGATCATTACTGTTAGTTTGTTAGTAAGACTTGAATCTCAGCCAAATGCATAGAAGTATACGGTGCCTTTCACAGCTGGTACGTTGAAGATAAGTTCTTAGAGTTGACAAACGAACAAAGCCACTCCTCCAGCTCATTGCTTTGATTATTACGGAGTACTTTTTAAATCGGTAATGAATCTTTGATGTTGAAGCATATGTATTTTTGTATCAATTCGTGCCGTAAGGTTTTAGCAACGGAATTCTGTAATTTGACCAGGCTTTGTCGTTGGTGAATTATTTTAGTTGCTACTTTAGATTCATGGTGTTGACGAAGAAGAAGCGAATTTTCAACTAGAAAGCAGTACTAGACTGTAGACCAAGCCTTGTGGAGATGGTAAGTGGAATTACTCTCTTACCCTTAATTCTGTGTTAAAAAAAGACTATTGACCAAGCCTCCCCGCATTCTTGATTTCGCTTTCAAGAATGCAAGGTTATACACATTTATGATGTCATGCGGAAGAAGGATTACATTTATGATGTCGTGCGGTAGAAGGATTACTTTTGAATAATTATAGCATGGGATATTGTCGCAGGTACCGAGGGAGTGGGCTTTCCCATACAAAATATAAAAAAAGTTACTTTCGTTTTGGGTCTCAAAACTCAACGGCTCTCTCTACGCACAGTCTTCAACAATTTTTCTCTCCAATTGTAACTTTTATTGGCCAGTTGGGTCACTAAGTTGCAGGGGCAGAGAGTCCTCTCAGATTGTATCAAATCCTTTGGGCACTATCCATATAGAGTTTTGCTCTACCTTTAATTGGGATTCCTGCAAACGGACGGTGAGATTGGTCTCCTAGATGACAGGAGAATTAGGCAAGGTGCGTGTAGGCTGACTCGAACACGTGAGATATAAACAAAAAGAGGTTGGGTAGTTGACCTACAGTGTGGATGATACGTTGTTTCCTGACAAGTTACCAAGTAGATAAATATATATGGCGTAATTGGATGCAGACTTGTTGAGGAGATTCGCTAATTTCTAAACTATCCAAAGGTCTGGGCCGGCCTATACAGAAATTGCAAGTAAATTATCATTCTGTACTATTCAACTTGGTCTAATCTGGATAACGTCAATAATGTATATACTAAGATCCGATCAACTTTGTGTTCTCCCTAAAAGAAATTACCCGACAAGTCAAACAAAATGAACAGTTGTGATCCAACCGATGAGCTCGGGATCCATGCCATGTAAGATGTCTCACAATAGTCCTGTTGTGCCTTGGTCAAAAGAGGATTTGGGCGAACTTTCTATGATTGGATATTGTGCATATAATTCTCATACTCATAGAAGAGCTTTCATGATAACGTCACACTCGATACATATATTGTGCATGTTAAATATTTTTCCTCAATATAATGGTGGCATTTCTCTTAGGACAAAGCAACACAAGAGCTAAAATAACTCACAACTTCTCTGGATAGTTTTTGAGAAGTGCAATGAAAGGTTATGAGATTCTTGGTTTCTTAGGAATTCTAAGGGAGTGCATAAAGGTTATATCCAAAAATGGGAAGCTCATAGCCACCATAACCACAATCTCCATCCTCCTAAACTCCCTCCTCTTGTTCACCAAGTCCTCCTCCACTAGGCCCGCGATCAGCGACTTACTCACCAAAGAAACCCTTCTCTCTCTTTCGAACTCCAATATCACAAATATCTTTGATTCGTTCGAACATATCAAGAAAGATGTTCAAATCATCGTTGGATTTGAATTCCTATATTTGCTTCCTTCCTTGGCTATCTCCCTTTTTTCCATGGTCACAATGATTCTGGCATCCGTCATAGCTTACAGCGATAGGAACTTGTCTTGTGCGGATTTTCTTTCGAGAATCCCAAAGCTGTGTTTTAGAACTTTAGTCACTTCGTTCCACCTTACACTTCTCGCGACAGGTTACCTGGGCCTTTTCTTTATTTTGTTGATTTCTCTAGTGATTCTAATCAATCACCCTCTTGTCCTAATACCCATCATCATCACACTTGGCTTTCTCGCCTTTATCTTCTACATGTACTTAGCTGTCGTCTGGGACATGGCCTCGGTGATTTCAGTGATCGAAAAGAGCTGTTATGGAATTCAGGCAATTGCAAAAGCTGAAGGGCTTGTTAAGGGGAAGAGGCTACATGGGTTTACACTAACTCTTCTCTGTACAATAGTAATGGCGATTATTAGTCAGAGTTTTAAGGTTAGACCAAATAAACAATCCATATCGACGCAGATCATTTGTGGATTTTTCGCAACGGCTTTTAATAGCCTGGTGACAATGGTTTATCTCTTGAGCTACACAGTTTTGTATTTCCAGTGCAAGGAATTACATGTTGAAGAGGTTGAATTGGAAGAAAGCTTAGAGTATGGTAAAATCCCCGAGAAAGATATTGGGAAATCGGAGCCTCGCGCTCGACTCACAACGAACAAAAAACACACAGGATCTTGGGATACTATCGTCACAGAAAACAAACCAGAGAAAAGGAAGAGAAAAACAGAACACACAGATATACGAGGTTCGGCAACTTGCCTACGTCCCCGGGAGCCACACCAGTCCACTATGAACGAAAGAAAACGAAAGATTACATGTCTTTACCTTCCTCTCTGAGAAAAGTTTTCTCTTGCACTCTCTCTCTCACTAGGAACTCTCTCTAGAAATTTTCTCTCTCTGTACAGCCTCTCACTGCTCAAGAAATAATGAATACAACAACTTATATTTATAGGCAAAACCTAAGTGACAGCTGGACCCGTCCAACCGACTTGGGCCTCGGCCCACGGCCCATCCTGGCCGCGAGCTTGCCTGCTGCGCGCCACCTACCGCGAGCCTGACCGCGCTTACCTGCCGCGGAACTCTCCGCGCTGGTCGCGGACCTCTGTTGCTGAAAGTTGTCTGCATCCCCAACAATCTCCCACTTGAAGATAACTTAAGCAAACCAATATCAACAACCCCAATCAATAGCGGACGTAGTGAACTTCACCCCTCCTGGTGTGACTCCAGCCCTCCAACTCCTCACGCGCGAAGTTCAACTGAAGGTGAGCATAACTTCAATTTTTGTGACTGCCTTTATTTCCCTTTTTTAACTCTTTAATTCTCGAGCACTTCAATAATGTCAATTAATCTCTCTTAAGGGTCTAATCTCGTCGTCTAGTACCAGGAGTTTAATTAAAGTCGAGACATAGTCTCGTATGAACTAACCACATGGATAGTAGCTACAAGACTTCCAACGTAAGATCTATAGGAGGAACCAAACCACCAAGTCTCAAGCGTTGGCCACCAAACCAACCCCTTAGGTTTCCTACAATCCGACAGTAAGAATGAAGAAAATCGAAGGCCAACAAATGCCCCCAATTAACAGAGGAGTTCCTTTGCCTCTGAATTCTGAAATGTTATATTCCTTCATAACAAGCCAAGTAGAAAACAGCATAGCTCCCCTGAATCAGGTAACACTCCATTTCAAACCCCTCGCAGAACCTGATGCAGACCTCAACACTCCCACATGCAATCTGTAACCAAAACACCCCTTTTGTGTATAGCGCACCTCTGGGAAACTTTCTACAGGAAATGACTTTAGCCCTCACATTGGTTTCAATACTGTTGAACACGCTATGATCATCCACCATTCTTCTGCCAAAAACAGGGGGGATTCGGTCTCTTTCCTTCGGTTAGTTACTGTTGTTTTCTTATAATCGAAGCTACAATTGAAAACCTAGTGCATGTTCTGCGAACTGAAAGAAGGAAGTCCTAGCTCCATTGGATTTTGAAGGATTTACCATGGCAGAACCTAGTAGCCCAGCCCAACTCTGTATCCCAGACCCCTGGCCTTCTCTATATCAGTGATATGTTGTTAGGAGAAACTGCAAAATCAAAGAACAAATATTGCATGTTTTTCCTCTTTCTGAGAGCACAAAACATAGGAAGCATCAAAAATCCATCCCCATCTTCAAATGTAACATAAATTTAATACATTTACATTCTATAGCTGTCCCTGACTACAGGTGACCATTTGACTTTATTTAATAAACATTTTTGGTATTAGGGAATTTTTCAATATACCAGAAAAGTAAAAAATAATTTGCAAATTTTCAAAATCAAAAATCACTAGAGAAAAAAAAAACCCGGATGATGAAGCAGTAATTTTTTTTTCTTTTTCGCTCAGCAAAAGTGATCATTACTGTTAGTTGTTAATAAGATTTGAATCTCCGCCAAATGCATAGAAGTATACGGTGCCTTCCACAACTGGTATGTTGAAGATAAGTTCTTAGAGTTGACAAAAGAACAAACTACAAAGCCACTCCTCTAGCTCCTTGCTTTGATTATTACTACTTTTTAAATCGGTAATGAATCTTTGATGTTGAAGCATATGTATTTTTGTATCGATTCGTGCCGTAAGGTTTTAGCAACGGAATTCTTTAATTTGACCAGGCTTTGTCATTGGTGAATTATTTTAGTTGCTACTTTAGATGTTAATGGTGTTGACGAAGAAGAAGCGAATTTTCAACTAGAAAGCAGTACTAGACTGTAGACCGAGCCTAGTGGAGAATGTAATTGAAATTACTCTCTTACCCTTAATTCCGTGTTAAAAAAAAACTGTAGACCAAGCCTCCCCTGCATTCTTGATTTCGCTTTCAAGAATGCAAGGTTATACACATTTATGATGTCATGTGTTAGACGGATTACATTTATGATGTCATGCGGTAGAAGGATTACATTTGAATAATTATAGCACAGGGCAAAGAGGCGGAGGTACCGAGGGACTGGGCTTTCCCATACAAAATATAAAAAATTTACTTTCGTTTGGGTCTCAAAACTCAACGCCTCTCTCTACGCACAGTCTTCAACAATTTTTCTCTCCAATTGTTACTTTTATTGGCCAGTTCATCTCTATTTCAACAAGAAGGAAGACAAGCGAGCATTAATAATACAAAAAAGAAGAGAGGAAAGCAGGACAGTTTGTGTTACTAAATTGCAGGGGCATAGTCCTCTCAGGTTGTATCAAGTCCTTTGGGCACTATCCATATAGAGTTTTGCTCTAGTTTTAATTGGGATTCCTGCAAACGGACGGTGAGATTGATCTCCTAGATGATAGAATTAGGCGAGGTGCGTGTAGGCTGATCCGAACATGTGAGGTATAAACAAAAAAAGGTTGGGTAGTTGACCTACAGGTGTGGATGATACGTTGTTTCCTTACAAGTTACCAAGTACTGTAGATAAATATATATGGCGTAATTGGATGCAGACTTGTTGAGGAGATTGGCTAATTTCTAAACTATTCAAAGGCCTGGGCCGGCCTATTCAGAAATTGCAAGTAAATTATCAATCTGTACTATTCAACTTGGTCTAATCTGGATAACGTCAATAATATATGTACTAAGATCCGATCAACTTTGTGTTCTCCCTAAAAGAAATTACCCGACGTGCCAAACAAAATGAACAGTTGTGATCAAACCGATGAGCTTGGGATACATGCCATGTAAGATACCTCGCAACAGTCCTGTTGTGCCTTGGTCAAATAGGATTTGGGCGAACTTTTTATAATTGGATATTGTGCATATAATTCTCATAGAAGAGCTTTCATGATAATGTCACACTGGATCCATATATTGCGCATGTTAAATGTTTTTCCTCTATATAATGGTGGCATTTCTCTTAAGACAAATTAAAGCAACACAAGAGCTAAAATAACTCAACTTCTCTGGATAGTTTTTGAGAAGTGCAATGAAAGGTTACGAGATTCTTGGTTTCTTAGGAATTCTAAGGGAGTGCATAAAGGTTATATCCAAAAATGGGAAGCTCATAGCCACCATAACCACTATCTCCATCCTCCTAAACTCCCTCCTCTTGTTAGCCAAGTCCTCCTCCACCAGGCCGGCGATCAGCTACTTATTCACCCAAGAAACCCTTCGCTGTCTTTCGAACCCCAATACGACAAATTTCACATTCAAACGTATCACGGAAGATGTTCAAATCATCATTGGATTTGAATTCCTATATTTGCTTCCTTCCTTGGCTATCTCCCTCTTTTCCTTTGCCACAGTGGTTCTGGCATCGGTCGTAGCTTACAGCGATAGGAACTTGTCTTTTGCGGATTTTCTTTGGAGAATCCCAAAGTTGTGTTTTAGAACTTTAGTCACTTCGTTCCACCTTACACTTCTCGGGACAGGTTCCTTTGGCCTTTTCTTAATTTTGTTGATTTCTCTAGTGATTCTATGTATCGATCACCCTCTTGTCCTAATGCCCATGATCATCATCGCACTTGGCTTTTTCACCTTTATCTTCTACATGTACTTAGCTGTCGTCTGGGACATGGCCTCGGTGATTTCAGTGATCGAGAAGAGCTGTTATGGACTTGAGGCATTTGGAAAAGCTGAAGGGCTTGTTAAGGGAAAGAGGCTACATGGGTTTACACTAAGTCTTCTCCGTACAATAGTAATGGTGACTTTTCATACGAGTTTTAAGGTTAGACCGAATCAACAATCCGTATCGACGCAGATCATTTGTGTATTTTTCATAACAGCTTTTGGTCGCCTGGTGGAAATGGTTTATCTCTTGAGCTACACAGTTTTGTATTTCCAGTGCAAGGAATTACATGGTGAAGAGGTTGAATTGGAAGAAAGTTTAGAGTATTGTAAAATCCCCGATAAAGAAGCTGCACAGGGGTAGAAACTTATTCACGGCTCAGCCGTGAACAGATTGTTTACAGCAGCAACTAATCGTGACCGTCCAAATGTGATTTGGACAGTCCGGGTTTTAATAAAAATTTTCTTGGGAAAAGTTTAAATTTTCCACGGAAAACTTTCATTAATATTTGGAGCGTTCAGAACATTTTTGGACGGCCGTGATTAGCGCCGTAAACAACTATTCACGGTATAGCCTTAAATTTTTTTTCTCCTTATACCCTTTTTTCCTTCAATGTAAGTATCTTTTGTGCGTGCCCTAGCACATGTATCTATGTATCGAATAATGTTATTGAATATGAATAATAGAAAGTTTCCATAGGATGAAGCCTATTAGCTTTTAAATGAATTCTCCACTAATTAATTAACATGACCTTCCACTACCAAACAGAGTTTTTTGCTTTCCATTGAACCAGGGTTGGAGCTATCGAACGTACCCAAAGAGCATGTTAATTTGATGGATAAGCGAAGGAATAAATAATCTCACCGAAAAATATCGTCCAAATTGATAATACGACCCAAAGCCTCAGACATAGATGTGTTTTATACCATATACTACGTGTGTTCCACACAATATATGCAAGTACTGGAATCATAGCCACTAACAATTGAACACATCTTTATCTGAATTTGTGTCTAAACTTGTGAGGCGAAAGCATTTTCCAGTTTTTTAAGTTATTTAGAGAAGATTAGGATTAATGAATGACAAAAAAAAAAAGAAGTTATTTAGGTGCGCTTTTATAGTGTATTTTTTTTGGTGTCCTAATTCTCAACTTCGGCATTTTCTTTTTCTTTTTTGTTTAAGTGGGTGTTTGTGAAAAGCAATTTTGATAGATTTTTAGATTCTAGCTAAAAATCAGTTTAGAATGTTTTTCCAAAGTTCTACAAAACTGACTTTTAGAATCTACAGATTCTGAGAATCTGAAAATGGAAAGAAATTCTCAAAATTCCAAAGCTGGGTATGGGTAACTTTTGAGATTCTGCAATACGAAAGAAATGAAATTCTCATAATCTCACAGCTGCAACAAACATGCTTCTCAGCCAAATGCATGGGTATTTTTAATTTTGAAGGAAAAAAGTTATAGAGGTAGTTGCGTAATTTTTTCTTCTTTAGTCAAATTTTTAACAAACAAAAAATTATTTCTAAATACATCTAGATTAGGCACACCCAGGAACTCAACAAAAAAATTAAAAGTTTTACTAAAAACGAAAAAAATTGCCTACCATTGACTTTACTTAATGACCATTTGACTTTATTGAATAAACTTTTTCTAAGAGGTTTTTAATTTTAATTTTACCTTTTTCGATAGTGGTGCGGTCAATATACCCGAAAACTAAAACATAATTTGTTAAGTTTCAAAATCAAAATCACTAGAGGGGAAGAAAAACCGAATTACGAAGCATTAATTTTTTTTTGGTTCTCTCAGCGAAAGTCATTACTGTTAGTTGTACGTTGAGGATAAGTTTTATGGAGATGACATGCAAAAGAACCAAGCCACTCCTTGCTCTGATTATTATTTTTTAAATCGGAATAAATCTTTGATGTCGAAGCATATGTAACTTTTTTTTTATCGATGCATGCCGTAAGGTTTTAGCAACGGAATTCTGTATTGATTTTGACCAGACTTGTCATTGGTGAATTTATTTTAGTTCTACTTTAGATGTTAATGGCGTTGACGAAGAAGAAGTGAACACAGGGCACAGAGGCGGAGCTACCGAGTGACTGGGCTCCCCCATGCAAAATAAAATTTTCGTTAGACGTTATATCATTGGGTCAAAATAACTACTCTTTCGATCCTAAGATCTTAAGTTCGAAATTGGTAAGGTGCTATCAATTTTTTTGAAGTAGTTCGTACAGAATTCTGCTCTAAGTTTAATTGGGACTGGACAAGTTAGCACGTAGATAAATAGCCTAAATAGGGCGTAATTGGACGTAGACTTGTTGAGGAGATTGGCTAATTTGTAAACGAGTAGTATTAAACAGCCTGGGGCCTATACAGAAATGGCAAGGAAATTGTCAATCTGTACTATTCAACTTGGTGTGATCTGGCCAACGTCAATAATCTTAGACTTTTCCAATCCCCTCACCATACGTACGTAGGACCAGATTTGGGGCTTTTTTTTTGACTAAATTTGTGTAGCCATATAAGGAAGATTTAGTGATAGGTCCACTATAGATATTTCATAAGCTCATAAGTTCTCCTAATAATTTTATAAAGCCATAAGTCTATACAACCAAAACCCTATGGTACCCTATGAAAGTGTCTAAAACCCTAAACCCCATGATAGTGCTTAAACCACTAAAACCCTATAATAGGAAAAATGCATCATAAAACTCTATAAAAGTGCTTAAATCCTAGGGTACTCTACGCTAGGGTAATTTACCCTACCCTAGGGTACCATATCCTATAATAAAAAAGTGCACCCTAAAATCTTATGAAATTACCTAAACCCTAGGGTACCCTATCCTACTCTAGGGTACCATAAAATGAACTTGAGACCTTAAAAATTAATATGTGGACTTGTGGGCTTATGAAGTTCACATAATGGACCTAAGACTAATTTTCTAAATTAACTAAACGAACAATTGAGATCAAACCAATGAGCTCGAGCTACATGCCGGCCATTTAAGATAGCTCACAATAGTCCTGTTGTGCCTTGTGCACAATAAAAAGTGGGTAACCTTTTATTATAATTAGAATATTTTGCATTAAATTTTTATAGAACAACTTTCATAGTAACGTCATACTGGATTCTGTTGGAAACATGTGTGAAAGATTGAGTCTCACATCGGATAAATAGAAAAAGAGTTGGATCTTAATATACAATTGAACGGCTCACCACTTACAAGGCTTAGCCTTTTAAGTGGATATGGGTTATTCAATGTATATTGGGTTCAGGCGATGTGGTGTGGACTCTGCGGACACTCACGGATTGGGCATACGCGCACACGGGAAGACCTCAGGCAGATCAGACTCCCATGTATTGTTTTTCCTCCATATGATGGTGGCATTTCTCTTAGGACAAAGCAACACAAGAACTAAAATAACTCACAACTTCTCTGGATAGTTTTGGAGAAGCGCAATGAAAGGTTATGAGATTCTTGGTTTCTTAGGAATTCTAAGGGAGTGCATAAAGGTTATATCCAAAAATGGGAAGCTCGTAGCCTCCATAACCACAATCACCATCCTCCTAAACTCCCTCCTCTTTTTCACCAAGTCCTACTCCAGCAAGCCCAGGATCAGCGACTTACTCACCGAAAAAAACCTTCTCTGTCTTTTGAAGTCCAATATCAGAAAAATCGTTGATTCTTTCGAACATATCAAGAAAGATGTTCAAATTGCCATTGGATTTGAATTCTTATATTTGCTTCTTTGCGAGGCTGTCTCCCTCTTTTCTTTGGTCATAGTGATTCGGGGATCCGCTGTAGCTTACAGCAATAGGAACATGTCTTTTGGGGACTTTCTTTCGAGAATACCAAAGTTGTGTTTATGAACTTTTGTCACTTCGTTCCACTTTAAACTTTACACAGCAGGTTACATCGGCCTTCTCTGGGTTTTGTGGCTTTCTATAACGATTCTACCTATCGATCACCCTCTTGTCCTAATAGCCATCATAATACTTATCATTTTCGCCTGTATTTTCTACATGTACGTAGCCGTCATTTGGGACATGGCCTTGGTGATTTCAGTGATCGAGAAGAGCTGTTATGGACTTCAGGCATTTGGAAAAGCTGAAGGGCTTGTTAAGGGGAAGAGGCTACATGGGTTTACACTAAGACTTCTCCGTATAATAGTATTGGAGATTTTTAATATGAGTTTTAAGGTTAGACCTAATCAACAATCCGTATCGACGCAGATCATTCGTGGATTTTTTGCAACGGCTTTTATTTGCCTCGTGGCAATGGTTTATGTCTTGAGCTACACAGTTTTGTATTTCCAGTGCAAGGAAACACATGGTGAAGAGGTTGAATTGGAAGAAAGCTTAGAGTATAGTAAAATCCCTGAGAAAGAAGCTGGACGAGGGCAAGTTCGTGTGTGATATTGGTTGGCTTGATGTCTTACTTTTATTCTTTTTCCCTTCAAATGTACTATCTTTTTTTTTTTTTTTTTTTGTGTGCCCTAGTTTCTCCCTTCTTTAACTTCAATACCCAAAGTAGATCCTACATCCAACATCTTGCGAGTTGAACATAGATTTTTGTTTTAATGCGTCGCCGTAAAGTTTTAGTAACGGAATTCTGTATTTTGGTTGCTAGATGTTATGTTAATGGTAAGTTGACGAAGAAGAAGTGAATTCTCAGCTGGGAACTCGTAGACCAAGCCTCAATAACTTCTACTTACAAAACCCTTTTGAGCGGCTCACTATTCGGTAGAGAAAAACTGAAGAGGTCCTAAGCGTACGCCTTCCGCCACTGCCTTCGGCCTTACACAATCGAAGTCTGACTGTTGGAGGCGATCTGGCCACTATGTCAATTATGTGAGGGTTACGACACCTAAAAAAATAAGTCCTAGACTAAGGGGCTGTTTGATAAAACTGAAAACTGAAACTGAAAGCTGAAAAATTAAGTACGAAAATTTTTAAGCTAAAAAGTTGTTTGATAAATATATTAAGTACTGAATTAAAAAAATGAAGAATTAATTTTAGTTCTGATTCTCTCTTAATTTACTAATTGTCACAATATACTTAGGGTAATGGTGGAGTGGTAATTGTGGTGGTGGTGGTGATGGAGCGAGGGTGGTGGTGGTGGTGGAGTGGTGAGGGTGAGGGTGGAGTTGAGTGAGAGTGGTGGTGGTGGTGGTGGTGTTGGAGTGGTGACAGTGGCGGTGTAATGGTGGGGTGGTGATGGAGTGATGGCGGTGTAATGGTGGCAGTGAGTGGTGGCGGTGGAGTGGTGGTTGTGCAATGGTGGCGTTGTGGTGGTGGTGGTGGTGAGTGGTGGCAGTGGAGTGGTGGTTGTGCAATGGTGGCAACATCGGTGGCGTGGTGGTGGTGGTGGTGGAGTGGTGGTTGTGCAATGGTGGCGATGGTGAGTGGTGGCGGTGGAGTGGTGGTTGTGCAATGGTGGCGTTGGGGTGGTGGCGGTGGGCTGGAGTGGTGGTGGTGGTGAATGGTGGCGGTGGAGTGGTGGTTGTGTAATGGTGGCGTTGTGGTGGTGGTGGCGATGTGGTAGTGGGTTGGAGTGGTGGTGGTGGTGTAGTGGTGGTGGTGGATTGATGGTGAGGGTGGTGGTGGTGGTGGAGTTGTTGTAAGAGTCGTGGTAGTGGTGGGAGTTGTACGTGGTGGTGGTATAGTAGTTAAATGCAAGCACAATACAATTCAGCTAGAATTAATTAGTAGCTCAAAACTACTTATTTTTTTCAATTTTTTTGTCTACATTTTAAGTAACACTTAATTTGTTAAGCAATGTAAAATATGGTTATCAGACCTATTGAATCACTTATTACTTAATTGATTCAATTTTAAGTGCTGAATTTAGGTTATTAAGAACGAAATTCTCTTAGATGGTGTAGAAGGATGATAATGGCTAGAGAGAGCATACTTCATTCGATTAGTCAGTTCATTTCTGTTTCAAGAAGAGAGGAAACCAGGACAGATGGGCCACTAAGCGCAGGTTTCCACAAGCTACTCAATGAACTAAAACCCAAATATTTATAGAGTTTTAACGGTCATTTTCCTCACATACAATAAATAAATAAAAACTCCCTCCGTTATTCAATAAATGTTCGGTGGGCAATCTTAGATTTTTAAAAATACACATTTTTTGTTAAAAAATTTCATTTTTTTTTCTCAACTTCAAAGAACTACTTGATATCTATTGCGAAAAAAATTTGATCATGTTTACACAAAAAATTGCATCTTTTTAAAGGTGTAGATTTTTGCGCCAGATATTTATTTTGGGACGGAGTGAGTACCATTTAGAAGAAACAATTTGACTATTAACATTAGCATGCAACAAAAAAAATATAATGGAAACTAGAAACTACCCCTAATTAGGCCCCATTTCCACTAACAAAAAACACAAAAAACTTAACGCATTTTATCATCGGCTTTTTGACTTTTTTGGTCCCCAAAGTATTTCCGCCGTGCCATTTTGGTCCCCAATATTCCAATTGCTAACATTGCATCCCCAAAGTATCAATTTTGTCTCTAAATGGTCCCTGCGGCTCACGCCGTTCCTTCCCTCCGTCAAAACCAAGGGCAAACTTGGTATTTCACATCAAAACGGTGTCGTTTGGTTGGAAATATTGATTTTTCAGCTTTTTGACTTTTTTGGTCCCCAAAGTATTTCCACCGTGCCATTTTGGTCCCCAATATTTCAATTGCTAACATTGCATCCCCAAAGTATCAATCTTGTCTTTAAATGGTCCCTGTGGCTCACGCCATTCCTTCCCTCCGTCAAAACCAAGGGCAAGCTTGGTATTTCACCTCAAAACGGTGTCGTTTGGTTGGAAATTGAAACACTTGATTTTTTTAGGCTGTTTATATATTAAAAAATATGGTGAAAAAATTAAATGTTCAAATTTTCAATTTGTTTGAACCTGTGCGAAGATCTTAATTTTTTGATCATTTTATTCTAAATGGTCATAATTATTATTTTGATATATAAACAGCCTAAAAATATATAAGATTGATATTTCTCTTCCATGGTTTTCTTAGGGTTCTCATTAAAAGCCTTAAAGTCAAAAAATTAATTATAACCCTTTAGGATAAAATGATCAGAAAATTAAGATCTTCGCACCGGTTCAAACGGGTTGAAAATTGAAACACTTGATTTTTTTAGGCTATTTATATATTTAAAAATATGGTGAAAAAAATTAATTGTTCAAATTTTCAATCTGTTTGAACCTGTGCAAATATCTTAATTTTTTGATCATTTTGTCCTAAAGAGTTATAATTATTTTTTGACTTTGAGGCTTTTAATGAGAACCCTAAGAGAACCATGGAGAGAAAAATCAATATTTCCAACCAAACGACACCGTTTTGAGGTGAAATACCAAGCTTGCCCTTGATTTTGACAAAGGGAAGGAACGGCGTGAGCCGCAGGGACCATTTAAAGACAAAATTGATACTTTGGGGATGCAATGTTAGCAATTGGAATATTGGGGACCAAAATGGCACGACGGAAATACTTTGGGGACCAAAAAAGTTAAAAAGCCGAAAAATCAATATTTCCAACCAAACGACACCGTTTTGATGTGAAATACCAAACTTGCCCTTAGTTTTGACGGAGAGAAGGAACGGCGTGAGCCGCAGGGACCATTTAGAGACAAAATTGATACTTTGGGGATGCAATGTTAGCAATTGGAATATTGGGGACCAAAATGGCACGACGGAAATACTTTGGGGACCAAAAAAGTCAAAAAGCCTTTTATCATCTCATTTTCATTAATAAAAAAGTTTCAGCATTTTACCATTTCATTTCTGCTAACAAAAAAATTGTCAATAAAAATTGTTTTTGCTACAGTAACTTTACTCACAAAGCTATCAATAACATAAACAATTTGACATTTCTCAACAACATGTTCACTATCGGAAACACCTAACGTCTTAATCACAAATAAAAATCTACAAATTTTTCATTACCGAAAACATCCTTGCAGGGGGGAGTCAGACTTTGACGTGGTTGGGTTGAAACTTAAAACAAAAACAGGTTTGGCCAAATTTGATGTTTTATCGTCGTAACAAAATAACAAATATTGGGTGCAAAATGCATTATAACATTGCCATTTTAAAAATGTGACGTTTGGGGTTACTGCTCTCTCATAAGGTTTTAGCTTCAAATCCTTTATCAAATTCTATGGGCACTATATATCTATACAGAGCTTACCTTTTACTTTAATTGAAATCCCTGCAAATGGGCGGTGAGATTGGTCCCGCACAATGACAGGATTAGGTGAGGTGCGCGTAAGTTGACCCGAACACGTGAGTTACAAGCAAAAAGGTTGGGTAGTTGACCTACAGTGTGGATGATACATTGTTTCCTGACCAGTTACCAGGTAGATAAACAGGGCGTAATAGAATGCAGACTTGTTGAGGAGATTGGCTAATTTGTAAACTATTAAACAGCCAGCTGGGGCCTATACAGAAATGGCAAGGAAATTATCAATCTATACTATGTTGGAATTTTCTCAAAAAACCATTGCGGAAAATATATAGTTTCAAAAAAAAATTGTTTCGGATCTACTTCTTACGTGTGCGTAAAGTTTCATGAGGAAGGGTTAGGGTTCTACCTTTTCAGAGTTCAGAAACAAAACCCTACTTCTGGTTATGAAAAAAGGTTGATTCCTTCTTGCTCCTTGCGCCCCAAAAATCTTCAACCCTATGACCCAAGAGAATAATAGCCAATAGGGTTTGTGGGAACCCTAGAATATTTCTCCCTTCTTTTATCTCTCAATATCTTGTAGGAGGAAAAATAACCGTGTACTACATGAGAGAATTAGAGATATATTTATAGGGATAAATTTACTTGGCCAATAAGTCAATCTCTTGTTGGGCTAGGGTTGGGACCTATGGGCTTCTTGAGGCTTAGCTAAAATTGGACTCACTCTCTCTCATCTCCATGAGTGGTGGCCCAATAAAACCAAAATTAATTCCACTATATAATTATGGCTGAACTCTAGGCCTCAAGAATATTAATATGTTGTTCCCGATAAATGCCAATACCGTAATGTCAAACCCCTTCACCTTGTAATGTCCATAAGTAGCAATTGGTCATAATAAATATCTGTCACACCAAAGCATACTTATATTTTAATTCCGTTGAATATTAGTTGACTCACTTTTAGTCTGGAAAAACATTTTAATGAACGCTTCATTAAAAATGACTAGTACTAGGTTTCAAAGACTAATCCAGTGAACTAACTCAAGGGGACATTATACTCTATAATTAAATAGAGAGTGAATTCCATCTTGAAAATAATGTTCTCACAGTCCTAACATAAATCACCCAACCCACCGAGGTGTTGATCGAGTTAGACCTCACTCATTGGTGACTCAAAGTGACATAGGCTAGAAACTTGAGTTCATTAACTTTCTCAGGATTAAGAGTGAATTACAATTAGCATTATAAGATTCACACTTAAGTGGACAGTGGTTAAAATAGTGTGAGTCTTACGATGGTCCTTCAGTGTATACCAAATACACCAACATATTAACTTGAAGTCTTTCACTTCAATGATTGAGATGGATCATTCTATCTAATAGAAGTTAATCATGTTGCAATTGACCTGATAGATAGTCCATTCTTATCAGCAACTGTGAATAGTTCAAATTACAAACACTGGTGATTTATATCTCCCGTAAGTAAATCACATTTACATGCATAAATCATATTCAATGTAATTTGGGACTTTAATATTCATCTCATGAATTATATCCAATGTATGAAACAAAGTATTTCAGAATAATAAAATAAAGCTCTTATTGATAATGTAAATAAACAAATATTGGTTCTGAGGGCATAAAGCCAACATACTATTCAATTGGTGTAATCTGGCCAATGTCAATAATCTTAGACTTTTCCAAATACGTACGTAAGAACAGACTAAGTCAAGACGGACGGGAGGCTCTAGCTGTGCGGCCTGTGCCTAGTATAGGCTGTTGTGAGCCTTCAATGGTACTGCATCCCGAGCCCAATAGTTTGATCCACATAATTCCCTTTGTTTCGTTCGTTTCTTTTGTTGATCACTCCGAAAGATGAAGCTGATCGGAAATCGGTTCACGCATGAAAGAGACATGTTTTTCTTGACAACTTTTTATGAATAGATCAAGATTTTTATAAAACAGGAAAAAATGTATGTACTAGCATCCGGTCAGCTTCATATGTTTGATAGCTAAACTAATTGAACAGTTGAGATCAAACCAATGAGCTCGATCGAGATACATGCCATATAAGATAGCTCACAACAGTCCTAACTGTGCCTTCGATACAATAGAAAGTGGGTAAGCTTTTATTATAATTAGAATATTGTGCATTTAATTCTCATGGAACAGCTTTCATAGTAACGTAATACTGAGTCCATATAATTTTTTTTCCTCTATATAATGGTGGCATTTCTCTTAGGACAAAGCAACACAATAACTAAATAACTAAAATAACTCAGAACTTCTCTGGATAGCTTTTGAGAAGTGCAATAGAAGGTCATGAGATTCTTGGTCTCTTAGGAATTCTAAGGGAGTGCATAAAGGTTATATCCAAAAATGGGAAGCTCATAGCCACCATTATAACCACAATCTCCATCCTCCTAAACTCCCTCCTCTTGTTCTCCAGGTCCTACTCCACCAAGCCCGCGATCAGCGACCTATTCACCCAAGAAACCCTTCTCTCTCTTTCAAACCCCAATATCACACGTATCGTTGATTCCTTCGAACATATAAAGAAAGATGCTCAAGTCATCATTGGATATGAATTCCTATATTTGCTTCCTTCCGTGGCTACCTCCCTCTTTTCCTTGGTCACAATGATTTTGGCATCTGTCGTAGCATACAGCGATAGGAACTTGTCCTCTGGGGAATTTCTTTCGAGAATACCATAGTTGTGTTTAAGAACTTTCGTCACTTCGTTCCACCTTAAACTTTTGACAGCAGGTTACATCGGCCTTTTCTCGATTTTGTGGATTTCTCTAAAGATTCTATCTATCGATCGATCACCCTCTTGTCCTAATACCGCACATCACACTTGACTTTTTCGGCTGGATTTTCTACATGTACTTAGCTGTCGTTTGGGAGATGGCCTTGGTGATTTCAGTGATCGAGAAGAGCTGTTATGGACTTCAGGCATTTGGAAAAGCTGAAGGGCTTGTTAAGGGGAAGAGGCTACATGGGTTTACACTAAGTCTTCTCCGTATGATAGTAATCGTGATTATTAGTATAAGTTTTAAGGTTAGACCAAATCAACAATCCGTATCGACACAGATCATTTGTAGATTTTTCGCTACGAGTTTTTATTGGCTGTTGGAAATGGTTTATCTCTTGAGCTACACAGTCTTGTATTTCCAGTGCAAGAAAACACATGGTGAAGAGATTGAATTTGGAAGAAAGCTTGGAGTATAGTAAAATCCCCGATAAAGAAGCTGCACAAGGGCAAGTTCGGGTGTGATATTTGTTGGCTTGATGTCTTACTTTTACTCTTTTTCCTTCAAATGTAGTCTCTTTTTTGTGTGCCCTAGCATTGTAGCACATGTATGTATGCATCGAATAATGTTATTGAATATGTATATTAGAAAGTTTATATAGGATGATGCCTCTTAGCTTTTTAATGTAATTAACACGACCTTCATGAACTACCAAATTTTTTTGCTTTCATGGACGATTTCACATAGAACCAGGGTTGGAGATATTGTATCCAAAGAGCCTGTTTATTTGATGGGACTACTAGCGAAAGAATAAATAATCTCATCGAAAAATATCAACCAATTTGATAATACGACCCGACTCATGCCACAGACATAGATGATAGATTTTGAGTCAGAGATGTGTTTGATACCACATACGTGAGTTCCACACAATATATACAAAAACTGGAACCACAATCATTAGACGACTGAACACATCTATATATGAATTTGTGTCTAAACTTATGAGGCCAAAGCATTTTCCAGGCTTTTAAGTTATTTTGGCCCCGTTTGGTTGTCGGGAATGTTGTGTGTGGCAAGTTGGTTCTCATGAAAAGTGAAGTGAGGTGAATTAAAGAAAAATAAAATTTATTTTTATATGTGTGTTCTCTTGACAAGAAATTTTGTAGGGAAACAAGATTCCTTTCTTTTGGCAAAACCTGTTTTTATGGAAAGTATTCCCAGTAGGAGAGTTGAAGATGTGACTTCTACAACTTTGATGTTGAATATAGATTTTTGTTTCCACGCGTTGCCGTAAGGTTTTGGTGAATTGTTTTAGTTGCTAGATGTTAAGTTTAATGGTGAGTTGACGAAGAAGAAGTGAAGAGGTCCTAAGTGTACGCCTTCCGCCACTACCTTTGGCCTTACACAACTGAAGTCTGATTGTTCGAGTCTGGCCACTACGTCAATTATGTGAGGGTTACGATAGCTAAAAAAATTTAAGTCCTTGACTTAAGAACAAATCTTATTAAAGAGAACTAATTATCAATTCCTGACTCCTGAAAAATTGCATTTCTGAAATGGACTAAAACCCAAATATTTACAGATTTTTAACAGTTCATTCTTCTCACGTACATTAACAAAAATACTATTTAGCGGAAACAACTTGACTGTTAACATTAACATGCAGCAAAACAAAATATAGCGGAAAGTGAAACTACCCCTCATTAAGTTGGAGGGGCAAAGTCAGGCTTTTTAGGTTGTGGGGTTAAAACTTAAAACAAAACAGGTTTGGCCCAATTAGATGTTTTATCGACGGATCAAAATAAAAAATATTGGGTGCAAAATGCTTTACGACATTAAAATTTTAAAGATGAGAGGTTAGGGGTTAACTGCTTTCTCATAAGTTCTCAGATTCAAATCATGTCAATTGTTATCAAATCTTTTAGGGCACTATCAATACAAAACTTTGCTCTTGCTTTAATTCGGATCTCTGCAAACGGGCGGTGAGATTGGTCAGCCAGGATAGGATTAGACAAGGTGCGTGTAACCTGACCTAAACACATGAGTTATAAACAAAGAGGTTGGGTGCTTGACCTGCAGAGTGGACGATTGTTGTTTCCTGACAAGTTAGTACCACGTAGATAAATTGCGCATAATTTATTTATTTTTTATACGCAAATTGCGCATAAATATTGGATGCAGACTTGTTGAGGAGATTGGCTAATTTCCAAACTATTCAGAGGCCTGGCTGGGGCCAATACAGAAATGGCAAGGAAATTACTATCAATCTGTACTACTCCCTCTGTTCCTTTTTAAATGTCCTGTTTCGTAACTCCAACTTATTATAAAGACATCATCATTATACCTTTCACATCAATTTTTTCCTCCACTTTCCCTACTTACCCATCATCATTGTACTTTTACTCACTAACTTTTCAAAATGGAATCTACTTTTCGGGACAAAATAGACAATTTACCAATTTTTACCTACTAACTTTACAAAATGGACACTTATTAAGGGACAGCCCAAAATGGAATACTGGACTGTAATAAAGGGACGGAGGGAGTATTCAACTTGGTCTAATCTGGTTAACCTCAGACTTTTCCAATCCCCCCGGCCCCCACCATACGGAGGAACAGACAAATTCAAGACTGACTGGAGGTTCTGCTGTGCCTAGTATGCTGTTGTGAGCCTTCAATAGTATTGCGTCCAGAGCCCAGGAGTTTATCCAAATCATTCACTTTGTTTGGGTCGTATCTTTCGTTCGTCACCCCCAAAAAATGGAGTTGATCGGAAATCGGTACGTATATGAACAGGACATGTTTTTCTTGACAAATTTTCTTGGATATCATGATTTTCTAGGGGGAAAAAATGTATGTACTAAGATCCGATCAACTTCATGTTTTCTGTAAAAGAAATTATCCGACGAGCCAAACAAAATGAACAGTTGTGATCAAACCAATGAGCTCGGAATCCATGCCATGTAAGATGTCCCACAATAGTCCTATTGTGCCTTGGTCAAAATAGGATTTTGACAAACTTTCTATGATATTGGAATATTGTGCATGTTAATTCTCATTGAAGAGCTTTCATGATAAAGTCATAGTGGGTCCATATATTGTGCATGTTAAATGTTTTTCCTCCATATAATGGGGGCATTTCTCTTAGGACAAAGCAACACAAGAGCTCAAATAACTAAGAACTTCTCTGCATATATAGTTTTAGAGAAGAGCAATGAAAGGTTATAATGAGATTCTTGGTTTCTTAGGAATTCTAAGGGAGTGCATAAAGGTTATATCCAAAAATGGGAAGCTCATAGCCACCATAACCACTATCTCCATCCTCCTAAACTCCCTCCTCTTGTTAGCCAAGTCCTCCTCCACCAAGCCTGCGATCAGCGACATATTCACGGAAGAAACCATGCTCTCTTTTTCGAACCCCAATAATACAATTTCCTTTATCGAAAAACACATGAAGGACATTCAAATCATCATTGGATTTGAGTTCCTATATTTGCTTACTTCCTTGGTATCTCCCTCTTTTCCTTGGTCACAATGATTCTAGCATCCGCTGCAGTTTACAGCGAGAGGAACTTGTCTTTTGGGGATTTTCTTTTGAGAATACCAAAGTTGTGTTTAAGAACTTTAGTCACTTCGCTCCACCTTATACTTTTCGCCGCATGTTACTTTGGCATTTTCTTAATTTTGTTGATTTCTATAACGCTTCTATGTAACTATGACCCTCTTGTCCCCATGGGCTTTTTAGCCTCGATTTTCTACATGTACTTGGCTGTCGTTTGGGTGATCGCCTTGGTGATTTCAGTGATCGAGAAGAGCTGTTATGGAATTCAGGCATTTGGAAAAGCTGAAGGGCTTGTTAAGGGGAAGAGGTGCTTCGTTCTTCTCGATGTATATCCAAGAGGTCACCCCAAGCGTAGGGCATCAGCGTCTGATTGAAGCATAGTAAATCCGGTAGTCCGGGATCGTACCCAAGGGATAAATAATACGGCTTTTCTGGATTGTAGATGCGAGAATGGTTTCCGGCTTTTAGTCAGCCAACTTGGTGTTACGTTTGCGGTGGAAATAAAAAAAGGCTAAATTAAAGAGGGAATAAACTAGAGAAAAAGCGGATTAGGTCTAGGAACAATCAACACCCACGACTCGAGCTAAACTACATTTTTCCACCCAAAATACACGGTTTTACCCGGAAGATAAGATGGTTCGAAAATCAAGCTAGCTATAGAATCTATTTAGCAAACACCTCGAGCGTCAGAGCTCCAAGCATCATGTGTGGTAAGTAGGCGAAGCTCTCACCTACACATGATCAAGGAGGTTAACACCTCGGTAATTTGACAAACAAATCCAAGCCCCACATCAATTTCCGACCCAAAGTTGCAAACTTTATTGGTGAAAAATGCAATCTTTACTCAAGTCATGGGATGCTAATCATCCCATGACCTAACCCTTGAAACTACTCACACATATCTATGAAGATAAGAGCAAGTAAAAATCTACTAAACATATTTGAAACACAACACTAAAAGAAAGCTAGCTAGAAAGATAGATCGGGAGAAAATAAACAACTTTAATAAAGGAGAAAAGAGTCAAAATTAACTTACTAAGGTAGAAAATGCAGAAATAAAGGCTGGAAAAATAAGAACACTTCAAGAACACCAAGAACAATTTGAAATCTAGCTCTAGATCTAAAAATGTAAGCAAATCTAATTCTCTAATTGTTTGTACAAAATGACATCACAAGGTATTTATACTCCAAGGTACGCGCATGGGATATTCTAAGAAGATGCTCTGAAGATCCCTTCGTAAGGCCTCGGTACCGATGGCAATGGGCTTAAAATGTATTTAAGCTCTCGGTACCGATGTCCCAAATCCCAGCCATCGATGGCGAAGCCTTAAGTGCTGTCCCAGAGTTAGCTGCTCGGTACCGATGTCCAGGATCCTTGCCATCGATGCCGAGGCCTTATCTTCGGGCGTTGACTGCTGCTTTGGCGTTGACTTGTTGACGCCTTGGCCATTGCTCGGGCCACCTTGCCTTGCTTTCCTTGGCCATCGGGCCACTTTGCTGCTCTGGCCTCCCTTGGCCAGTTTGCTCGAGCCATCGGGCTGCTTCTGCCTTGACTGCTTGCAACGGGCCATGCTTGGCTGCTTTGCTCGCTCTTGCTCGGGCCATTTGGTTGTGCCTTCCTTGACCGCTGCTTTGGCCCGGGCAGCCATGCCTTGCTTGGGATGCCTTTGATTTGAGTCCCTGTTTTGAGATGGTTTTCTACAAAACGCCACCAAACTACTTTACGAGCAAAAGTAACTTAAAAACAACTAATTAAATAACAAAAGTAACTAAGACTAGACACTAGCGCACCCTTTATTACATTGTCGGGTGCTTATCAAGAGGCTACATGGCTTTGCACTAAATCTTCTCTGTACAATAGTAATCGTGACTATTAGTACGACTTATAAGGTTAGACCAAATCAACAATCCGTATCGACGCAGATCATTTGTGGATTTCTCGCAACGGTTTTGAACTGCTCGTTTTTTTTTTTTTTTTGATAGGCAACAAAATTTTATTAAGAACTTGACACAGGGTACATCAAGTTGGGGGAGAGGGGAAGGGGAATCCAACAATAAATTGGATGAAAACACCTGTTGGGACGAAGCCCAAAACACCCAATGGGCCTCAATATGCCCAGATGTACAATAAAGTTCAAACACCTAAAGGCCTAAAGCCCAGATATATAAATCAGCCCAAAAACACCCCAAGAAAACCCAAAACCTAACCCTAGCCCAAAGTGCAAAACATCCACCACCGCCCCTGCCAAAAGCTCCTGGCAGCCACCACCACCGTTCGCCGCCACCACCACAAGACCACCACACCACCGAAGGCAAACCCAAGTGGAAGCGGAGCCGACGAACACAAAAACCAGACTGCCCCGGAAGCACCCTGAGCCGTTAGGCAAAACCACGGCACCCAACAGCAACCGTAGCGGGAGACCACGGCGGTAACCTCCACCACCGACACAACACCTTGCCGTTAAGCCGAAGCTGGACACAACACCTTGGCAATGGTTTATCTCTTGAGCTACACAGTTTTGTATTTCCAGTGCAAGAAAACACATGGTGAATAGGTTGAATTGCAAGAAAGCTTAGAGTTTAGTAAAATCCCGGAGAAAGAAGCTGCACAAGGGCAAGTTTGTGTGTGATATTTGATGGCTTGATGTCTTACTTTTACTCTTTTTTTTCCTTCAAATGTCGTCTCTTTTTGCCCTAGCACATGTATGTATGCATTCGAATAATGTTATTGAATATGTATATTAGAAAGTTTATATAGGATGATGCCTATTAGCATTTAAATGGATTCTCCACTGAAAATAACATGACCTTCAACTGCCAACAGAATTTTTTTGCTTCGATGGAAGATTTCATATAGAACCTGAGTTGGAGATATTTACCAAAAGGAAAAAAGGAAATTGGCAAGAAGCCAACCAAAACCAGCGAAACTAACGGAACGATCCGAAGGCCACAAAAAGACCCCAAAAACTAACAGGGAAGCATAACTGAAAAACTAACTGCAGCACTGCTGGAAACTGGTGAAACTGGAAAATAGTTGACATCAGGACTTCAAAACAGCAGCCAAAACCTCAGCAAAGGAAACATCATGGCAGGTAGTGGCACACATCATGGACTTAAACATCGGCAAAAACACATATTTATATGAATTTGTGTCTAAACTTATGTGGCCAAAGCATTTTCCAAGCTTTTAAGTTATTTTGGCCAAATTTTGTTGTCGGTAATATTGTGTACCAAACTGGTTCTCAGGAAAAGTGAATGAGGTGAAGTATAGGAAAATAAATTTTATTTTCCTATTTGGGTTCTCTATAGAAGAAATCTTGTCGGAAAACAAGAATTCTTTTCTTTTAATTTGGCAAGTCCTATTTTGCAGGAAAATAGTTCCCAGTGAGAGAGTTGAAGATGTGAATTTTATAACTTTTCTGGTAACTGAACATGCAAAAAGTTACCGGAAAATTAATTTTTCCATCATATCTCATCATTTCCGTGCAACTGAACAGGGCCTTAGGTGCACGTTTATAGTGGATTTTTTGGTATCCTAATTCTCAACTTTGGCGTAGGGCTACATGGTCCTTCTACTGGTATGTTGAAAGATAAGTTTTTGGAGATGAGAAAAGAACAAATTAAGCCACTTCTCGAGCACCATTGTTGGCCACTGAATTCAAACGAATCTTTGATGTGACATAGATTTTTGTTTCGACGCGTTGCCGTGAGGTTTAAGTAACGGAATTCTGTATTTTGACCGGACATATCATTGGTGAATTATTTTAGTTTCTATATGTTAAGTTGATGAAGAAGACCTTGACCTTCGGCCTTACACAACTGAAGTCTGACTCTTCGAGTCTGGCCACTATGTCAATTGTGTGAGGGTTACGATATCTAAAAAAATTAAGTCCTTGACTAAGAACAAATCTTATTAAAGAGAACTATTTATCAATTCTTGACTCCCGAAAAATTGTGTTCCTTAAATGGACTAAAACCCAAATATTTACAGATTTCTAATAGGCCATTCTTCTCACATACATCAATAAAAATATTATTTAACGGAAACAACTTGACTGTTAACATTAACATGCAGCAAAAAAAATATAGTGGAAAATGAAACTACCCCTAATTAAGTTGGAGGGGCAAAGTCAAGCTTTTTAGGTTGTGGGGTTAAAACTTAAAACATAAACATGTTTTGCCTAATTAGATGTTTTATTGACGGATCAAAATAAAAAAATATCGGGTGCAAAATGCTTTATGACATTACAATTTTAAAGGATGAGAGGTTAGGGGTTAACAGCTCTCTCATAAGTTCTCAGATTCAAATCTTATCAATTGTTATCAAATCTTTTAGGGCACTATCAATACAAAATTTTGCTCTTGCTTTAATTGGGATCTCTGCAAACGGGCGGTGAGATTGGTCAACCAAGATAGGATTAGACGAGGTGCGCGTAACCTGACCTGAATACGTGATTTATAAACAAAGAGGTTGGGTGGTTGACCTGCAGTGTGGATGAAGAAATTTTTTTCAGTGCCGAGCGGGTACCACGTGGTGCCCGCTCGTGCATCCGAGCCGTCCATTTCGTGTTTGAACGGCTCAGATTTAGAGAGAGAAAAAGGAGAGAGAAGGTGTTGGGAGGAGAGGAGAGAGAGGGTTTCAATCCGAGCCGTCCAAAAGTGAATCGGACGGCTTAGATGTGCCGAGCGGGTGCCACGTAGGCAATACCCGCTCGGCACTGAAAAACTCCTCGTGGATGATTGTTGTTTCCTGACAAGTTACCGCGTAGATAAATTGTGCGTAATTGGATGCAGACTTGTTGAGGAGATTGGCTAATTTCCAAACTAATCAAAGGCCTGGCTGGGGCCTATACAGAAATGGCAAGGAAATTACTATCAATCTGTACTATTCAACTTGGTCTAATCTGGCTAACCTCAGACTTTTCCAATCCCCCCACCATACGTAGGAACAGACTAATTCAAGACGGACCGGAGGTTCTGCTGTGCCTAGTATGCTGTTGTGAGCCTTCAATAGTATTGCGTCCGGAGCCCAGTAGTTTGATCCAAATCATTCACTTTGTTTGGGTCGTATCTTTTGTTGGTCACCCCCCAAAAAATGAAGTTGATCGGAAATCGGTACGTATATAAACAGGACATGTTTTTCTTGACAAATTTTCTTGGATATCATGATTTTCTATGGAAAAAAAATGTATGTACTAAGATCTGATCAACTTCATGTTTTCCGTAAAAGAAATTATCCGACGAGCCAAACAAAATGAACAGTTGTGATCAAACCAATGAGCTCGAGATACATGTCATGTAAGATGCATCACAACAGTCCTGTTGTGCCTTGGGCGCAATAGGATTTGGGCGAACTTTCTATAATTTGAATATTGTGCATATTATTCTCATAGAAGAACTTTCATGATAACGTCATACTGGGTCCATATATTGTGCAGGTTAAATGTTTTTCCTCTATATAATGGTGGGCATTTCTCCCAAGACAAAGCAACACAAGAGCTAAAATAACTCAGAATTTCTCTTGATAGTTTTTGACAAGTGCAATGAAAGGTTATGAGATTCTTGGTTTCTTAGGAATTCTAAGGGAGTGCACAAAGGTTATATCCAAAAATGGGAAGCTCATAGCCACCATAACCACAATCTCCATCCTCCTAAACTCCCTCCTCTTGTTCACCAAGTCCTCCTCCACCAGGCCCGCGATCAGTGACTTACTCACCCAAGAAACTCTTCTCTCTCTTTCGAACTCCAATATCACAAATATCATTGATTCGTTCGAACATATCCAGAAAGATGTTCAAATCATCATTGGATTTGAATTCTTATATTTGCTTCCTTCCTTGGTTGTCTCCCTTTTTTGCATGGTCACAATGATTCTGGCATCCGTCATAGCTTACACCGATAGGAACATGTCTTTTCAGGATTTTGTTTCGAGAATCCCAAAGTTGTGTTTTAGAACTTTAGTCACTTTGTTCCACCTTAAACTTCTCGCGATAGGTTACTTCGGCCTTTTCTTAATTTTGTTGATTTCTCTAATGGTTCTATGCATCAGTCACCCTCTTGTCCTAATACCCATCATCTTCACACTTGGCTTTTTCGCCTCGATTTTGTACTTATACTTGGCTGTCGTTTGGGAGATGGCCTTGGTCATTTCAGTGATCGAGAAGAGCTGTTATGGACTTCAGGCATTTGGAAAAGCTGAAGGGCTTGTTAAGGGGAAGAGGCTACATGCGTTTACACTAAGTCTTCTCTGTGCAGTAGTATCGGTGATTATTAATATGAGTTTAATTAAGGTTAGGCCAAATCAACAATCCGTATCGACGCAGATCATTTGTGGATTTTTCGCAACGGCTTTTAATAGCCTGGTGGCAATGGTTTATCTCTTGAGCTACACAGTTTTGTATTTCCAGTGCAAGGAATTACATGGTGAAGAGGTTGAATTGGAAGAAAGCTTAGAGTATAGTAAAATCCCAGAGAAAGAAGCTGCACAAGGGCAAGATCGTGTGTGATATTTGTTGTCTTACTTTTACTCTTTTGCCCTTCAAATGTATTTTCCTTTTTGTGTGCCCTAGCATTGTAGCACATGTATGTATGCATCGAATAATGTTATTGAATATGTATAATAGTAGAAAGTTTATATAGGATGATGCCTATTAGCTTTTAAATGGATTCTCCAAACAGAATTTGTTGCTTTGATGGACGATTTCACATAGAACCGGTTGGAGATATTTGTACTCGCTGTGTCTGTTTATTAAATGGGACTACTAGCGAAGGAATAAATAATCTCATCGACAAAAACAACAATATTATTATTATTCGAACTCAGATGATCTTGGCGTTAATAGCATCAACGTCAATGTTCCATCGCTGGTCTCTGGCGTTCCCCCTTTGAGGCTTGGGCTTTGTTCTCGCTCATCTGCTGTTATTTTATCTGGTTTTTGAAAAAGAAAATTTGAAGAGATGGGCAAAAAGAAACAAGGTCTTTGAGTAAATACTTGTAAATGGTTAGGGGCATTTTTATCTTTTTGTGTTAGGAAAAAAATGTAAAATGAGAATTCAAAAGCTCCTTATAGAAGGATGATTATCAGATTGTGGCTCTATTGTGTAATTTTGAGAATGCTTTTGATAATTTGGCTGCCAAACGCTCGAAATGCAAAACTACACAATGCAAAATGCAATAATCAAGCTCCCAAACACCCCCCAATTCATTAACGTCCAACGCACTAAAAAAAAATTAATAAAATTGTAGTTTTTTTTTTTGGGTAAGGTAATAAAATTGTAGTTGACCTACTGTAGATGATGGTTGTTTCCTAATATTTAAATTTAGCATATAGAAAAATAAAAATAAACTAAATATTACGCCGTAAAGTGATGTCAACTTGTTGAGGAGTCAGGAGATTAATTGGATAATTTGTAGGGAAAATGACGGCCCAGAACGTGTTTTGATAATTAATACCCGCCAAGGACAAGCTAAGAACATTTGTTAATGCTGAAAATGTCCTTGGCAGGTATTAATTATCAAAGCACGTCCTTGGCCGTCATTTTCCCTAATTTGTACCTTGGGTTTGGCCCAATGATTGGTCCAGCGCTCTTTTGGGACGTGAGGTTTAAGATTCGACTTACATGTGCTGGAGGTTGACTCTCTTAGTATTATTACTTATACCAACAACTAACATCTGATCGCCAAAAAAATAACTAAAAATTCAAAAGCCCGGGGCCATAGAAAACCTCGGGGGAGTTGTTGTGTGGCATGGCGCTGTGCCCATCTAGACCTTTGATCTCGGCAATCAACTGTTCTGATTACCAAACAGTTGGACGGTTGAGACTATGCACAGCACCGTGCAATCCGGACCGTTGGTTGCCAAGATCAACGATCCAAATGACACACAGTGCCGTACAACACCTCCCCGTCCATAGAACTTGCAAGGAAATTATCAATCTGTACTAATTTAACTTGGTCTAACCTGGCTAACGTCAATAACCTTAGACTTTTCCAATCGGCCAGTTTGCAGCATACGTTGGAATGCACTGCAAGTCAAAATGTACAGGAGGTTCTGTTGTGCCCAAAAGACGGTAGTGAGGCTTCAATGGTTCACATCCCCAACCCAATATATAGCTTGATCGGAATCATTCATTTTGTTTAGTTTGAATGTTATGGACCACAATTAAAATAAAGCTGATCTACATGCATGAACGAGAGACATATTTGTCGTGAAATTTTTTCGATGGATTCATTCATAATACACTTAGAAAAATTGTGCTTTGTTCAAGTTTGAACCGATATCCAATCAACTTCATGCTTAATGTGGACTAGAAACCCAATGAGCCAAACAAAATGAACAATTTAGATCAATGAAATGGAGTATTACTTTCTTAGCTGATCGAAAGAAAAGAAACGGTCGAGATCGAACAAATGAACTCGAGATGTATGCCATATAAGAAGGCTCACAACTTGTGCCTTGGGCACAATAGAATGTAGGCAAACTTTTTATAATAAAAGTATTTTGCCGATCAAATAATATAATAATAATAATAATAATAATAATAATTGAATGGCTCAGATCATCCGTCCAAGGCTCGGAGTGGTCCCCGCGTGGCCATCGGTGTAGCTGGTTGGGTGTGTGTGGTCGGTTTCTGCAGCAAGACTCATAATGGTGTGGCACTTCTCTTTAATAGACAAAGGGAAAAAAATAAAAATCAAAAATCAAACTTTTAGGCAAAAAGAGAACTTAAGTTAACTAGGGCGAAAATACACCCACCCACCATGGGTTGACTGTAGCCCAGGTCTATTTCAGAAAATCAAAAAATATATATTAAAAAAAATTATATGTAAAATATATTTTAGTCCAAGTAATTTATTTGTTTATCCCAACCCACCAAGTCACCAACCTATTTTTTAGCATTTTTTAGCCCAGCCTTTGACATTTACTCTGTTCTCTCCCCGTGTTTAGCGACAAGGCATCTCTCCTACGGTCTTTGCATGGGTTGGTGTGCTCACTGTTCAGGTCACAGCTCTCTCTCTCTCTCTCTCTCTCTCTCTCTCTCCTAAAATAATTGGCATCCTCTCTCAGCTGATTAAAAAATGTACAATCTCTGGTTGCACCTATACCCTTCACCGTCAACTGATATTAAAATTCTCCAACCATATATATAGTGAAGTAAGTATGTGATCATTCTCAACTGAGGTAGGTTTACTCAGACTACATTTTGATGGGACTACTAGCGAAGGAGGAATAAATAATCTCACCGAAAAATACTGACCAAATTCATAACACGACCCAACCCAACCCATGTCACAAACATAAATTTTGAGTTAGAGATGTGTTTGATACCATATGCGTGAGTTTCACACAATATATGCAAGTAGTGGAACCACTGCAGTCATTAGACGACAGGACACATCTTTATCTGAACTTGTGTCTAAACTTGTGAGGCATAAAAGCATTTTCCAGGCACGTTATAGTGGATTTTTTGGTGTCATAAATCTCAACTTCGGCATTTTCTTTTTCTTTTTTGTTTAAGTGGGTGTTTGTGAAAAACTATTTGGAGAGATTTTTATATTCTTGCTTCTAAAAATTAGTTTAAAATGTTTGTCAAAATTTTTATACAGACTCTACTGGTTTGTCGGTATCTGGAAATTGCCAATAGCGCACTAACACCTACAATCATCTCGTCTGGTAATCTCGATTCATTTTGTCGTTCGATCATTTGGAATTGCCAATAAACTAAAATATGTTCAATAGATTCAAGCTGGCAAAAAACATAGCGGGCACGTAGGATTACGAGCACACTAGGAATAGTCTGTGTGGGGCTCCGATCAGGATGGTTCGCTCCTCTTCGTCTGGGATTCAAGTCTCGTTCCTGACCCTTAGGTGTCCTGCAAAAGAGAGCACGAAAAAAGACTACACCGGAGGCTCTCCGGGATGGCCCTCCGGTGCAAGAATCAGAACACTTGCTATGAAGAATGAAGGATCAGAAACTAGGGATTTAGGGCTCTCTAGGACGTACCTCTTTCAGGAAGGTATAATAGTATATTTATAGGGAAATCCTAGCTTGGCCTTCAAGGTTGTGCCAATGCTCGACACGCGTCGGCTTACGCTACCCTTACGTCACTTTAGGGTTTTGTAACCATTTAAAGGGTGAGCTGGCGCCTTCACGTGTTCTCATCATTACCCTGATAACCGTTCGGCTGACGTCATGATTGTCATCACGGCCACGGTAGCACTCCCACGTGGATGAGCTGGAATCTTGACCCCCACATCCGTTCAGAGCCGAATGTGATGACCGACTGTCCAAGAGTCGGTGAGCCGAACGAGATATGTTGACGAGTGGTGACGGAGACAGCGGTGTTCGACCGTCGGCTAGCCGAGGCGTAATAGATAACGCCTCAGAGCAGATTGGACCGTTGGTCCCACGGCTCGGTACTACGCTCGGTGCGGCTCGAGCTATCTAACTCGACCTGCTACAGTCTGCACAAGTAACAAGCTTAAGCATTTTCCATGATCAAAAAAACATGAGCAATTTCAAGGGAACAAGGAAAAAAGAGGAAAGGATTATTAAATACAACACCACATTTGATGCAGTAGTGTTCCTTATACACATTTTGGTCCATGGTGGAACAGAATCAAAACAAATCAAAGCTAACAAAATTGTCGGAGAGAGATTGATTATAAACTAGGGCTAGATAATCTGTTGGTCAGCTCCGTCGGGTATTCCAAATGTTCGATAAGAACGGGGACGGGCGAATGGCGAAGAAGGAAGGAAAATGAGTCGTTGGAAAACTTGGGGATTTTTTATCCCAGACCCAGAATTGAGTCAAATGATTAAGAAAATCAATATAAATGGACTAAAACCCAAATATTTATAGATTCTTAACAGGTCATTCTCCTCATATACATTAATCCAAATAAAATTTAGCGAAAGCAACATGACTATTGACATTAACATGCAACAAAAAAAAATATAGTAGAAACTGAAAACTACCCCTAATTACGTTACAGGGGCAAAGTCAGGTTTTTTAGGTTGTGGGGTTAAAACTTACAAAAACAAAAACTGGTTTGGCCAAATTAGACGTTTTATCGTTGGATTAAAAATAAAATATTGGCTGCAAAATGCTTTATAGCAAATTATTTCGGGCACTATCCATACAAAGCTTCACACTTGCTTTGATGGGGTCACTACAACTGGGTGGTGAGATTGGTCCCCTAGGATGACAGAATTAGGTAAGGTGCGCGTAAACTAACCCGAACACGTAAGTTATAAACAAAAAGGTTGGGGATGATTGTTGTTTCCTGACAAGTTACCAATTTGGATGCAGACTTGTTGAGGAGCTAGATTGGCTAATTTCCAAACCATTCAGAAGCCTGGAGCCTATACAGAAATGAGATATTACTATCAATCTGTACTAATCAACTTGGTCTAATCTGGCTAACCTCAGACTTTTCCAATCCCCTAGATACGAACAGGCTAGATCAAGACGGACCGGAGGTTCTGCTGTGCCTAGTAGGCTGTTGTGACACTTGTGAGCCTTCAATGGTATTGCATCCGAAGTCCAGTAGTTTGATCCAAATCATTCACTTAATTTGTTTGGATCGTTTCTTTTGTTGATCACTCCGAAAAAATGAAGTTGATTGGAAATCGGTATGTTCATGAAGGGGACATGTTTTTCTTGACAATTTTTTTTTTGATATCATGATTTTCTAGAAAAAAAAATGTACTATGTACTAAGACCCGATCAACTTCATGTTTTCCCTAAAAGAAACTATCCAACAAGCCAAACAAAATGAACTGGTTTGATCAAACAAATGAGCTTGAGATAGATGGCGTGTACCCCTAGCAAGTTTCTTAATAATTTTTTTCCAATTAAAAAAAAAGATGTCTCACAACAGTACTCCTGTTATGCCTTTGGCAAAATAGGATTTGGTCAAACTTTCTATGATTGGAATATTGTGCATGTTAATTCTCATAGAAGAGCTTTCATGATAACGTGAACGTCATACTGGGTCCATATTATATTGTGCATAGTAAATGTTTTTCCTCTATATAATGGGGACATTTCTCTTAGGACAAAGCAACACAAGAGCTCAAATAACTCAGAACTTCTTTGCATATATAGTTTTTGAGAAGAGCAATGAAAGGTTATGAGATTCTTGGTTTCTTAGAAATTCTAAGGGAGTGCATAAAGGTTATATCCAAAAATGGGAAGCTCATTGCCACCATAACCACTATCTCCATCCTCCTAAACTCCCTCCTCTTGTTAGCCAAGTCCTCCTCCCCCAAGCCCGGGATCAGCGACTTATTCACCGAAGAAACCCTTCTCTCTTTTTCGAACCCCAATACTACAACGTCCTTTATCGAAAAACACATGAAGGACGTTCAAATCATCATTGGATTTTGGTTCCTATATTTGCTTACTTCCTTGGCTATCTCCCTCTTTTCCTTGGTCACAATGATTCTAGCATCCGCTGCAGCTTACAACGAGAGGAACTTGTCTTTTGGGGAATTTCTTTTGAGAATACCAAAGTTGTGTTTAAGAACTTTAGTCACTTCGCTCCACCTTATATTTTTCGCCGCATGTTACTTCGTCCTTGGTGATATTTTGTTGATTTCTATAATACTTCTATGTAACTATAACCCTCTTGTCCCCATGGGCTTTTTCGCCTCGATTTTCTACATGTACTTAGCTGTCGTTTGGGTGACCGCCTTGGTGATTTCAGTGATCGAGAAGAGCTGTTATGGAATTCAGGCATTTGGAAAAGCTCAAGGGCTTGTTAAGGGGAAGAGGCTACATGGCTTTACACTAAATCTTCTCTGTACAATAGTAATCGTGATTATTCGAACGAGTTATAAGGTTAGACCAAATCAACAATCCGTATCGACGCAGATCATTAGTAGATTTCTCGCAACGGTTTTGAACTGCTCGTTGGCAATGGTTTATCTCTTGAGCTACACGGTTTTGTATTTCCAGTGCAAGAAAACACATGGTGAATAGGTTGAATTGCAAGAAAGCTTAGAGTATAGTATGGAATAAAGTTATTGAATATGTATAATAGTAGAAAGTTTATATAGGATGATGCCTATTAGCTTTTAAATGGATTCTCCAAACAGAATTTGTAGCTTTGATGGACGATTTCACATAGAACAAGGGTTGGAGATATTTGTACCCACAGAGCCTGTTTATTAAATGGGACTACTAGCGAAAGGAATAAATAATCTCATCGAAAAAACAACAATATTATTATTATTATCATTTTGCTCAGCAACAACAATATTAATTATTCGAAACTCAGATGATCTTGGCGTTAATAGCATCAACGTCAATGTTATTATTGACGTTGCTCCAATAACGTCAATGTTGTTTGGAAACTGGTGTTGGAAACACTAGGTGGACAATAAACTGGCAGGTGTATTCAACGGAAGTCTGTAATTGTTGATATTCAAGATACATATTTTAAATTGATTGTTTGTGACTTACTATAAATGGGTTGGTTTAGCTAACAAATGCTAAGACATCTTGCTCTCTTTGGAAATACACGTTTTGAGGAATCAGGGTTCTTAAGTTTAAAAGGGTTACCAGTTGCAAGATGTGTAATCCTTAAAATAGGGAGCCCTGGTGGACTTCTCCAGGCTGTAGCTATGGGATCTATGCTCATCTTCATATTGTGTTCCGGCAGGTATGGATGGAAGACTTGTTGGATGGATGTCTGGTTTCTTTATGACATGAGATCCTCTATGCTCAAAAGAGATTGTTTGAAACTTTTTTTTTGGATCAGCAAGATTGTTTGAAACTTTAGTAACGCTATATTAAACATTGCACATTATTCATGCACTCTAATTTATGTACCTTTCTCATGTCAACATAGAAAGGTTTGCACAGGGCATTATATGATTGAAGTTATTACAATTTTTTTCCATCGTTGGATGGGGAATCAAGAACCTCTCACATGACGATCCCTTAGACGATTCCTAATGTGATATGTAAAATAATACTCACCACGAAATATTTTCTCATTTTATATCACATGAATGTTCGTCGTATGAAAAGTCTTAATTCTACTTATTATATCTCATTTTAATGGAAATGTCTATCTTACAATGAAGGAAGAAAGATGATCATGACCATTATTAGATTTTCACCAAGTCTGACTGAAGACAATTTCCATTCTCGAGAGTTTACATGTTTTATTGACTATCACTATGACAAACCTAGACATTGCTTTCACGTGCACCGCACATGCATTTTTACTAGTCTATATAAAAGTCTGTGATCACCATCAAACATATGTGAAAATCATTTATATAGATTCAAAAATACTTACTATGACAAGGTTACTTACTTACACAGCTAACCACAAGATCATACAGTACTGATATTTCTCAATAGCGCTTGTCAGCCACTCAATGTGACAAGCAAACAAACAGATAGATAGCCTTTCAAAATCACTTTGGGAAACTCGGCTAAGGGTCACCCTCTGTAGTCTTCGTCTTCATCAAAGTCATCGATTTTTAACTGTTTCTTCTTCAATTCCTAATTTCCATCTCGATCTCTCTCATATTCATTGCTAATACATTCTTCTTTTTTTATTCATTTTGTTTACTTTTCAAACACAGGTTTTTGTAAATAGGCTGAGATTATGGCGGGCTAGCATTTTCCACCATAATTTGGTGTTGTGCGCTAAGGATCAAAACTAAACACACACAAGACAAATATTTACGTTGTCACGCCCTCGATTTTTGCTTCGCTCTTCTCGATGTATCAAAAGAGAGATCACCCCAAGCGTAGGGTATAAGCGTCCAATTGAAGCATAATAAATCCGGAAGTCCGGGATCGTACCCACAGAGATAACTAATACGGCTTTGATGGATTTGTAGATGTAAGTATGGTTTCCGGCTTTTAGTCAGCCAACTTGGTTTTTCGTTTGCGGTGGAAATAAAAAAGGCTAAATTAATCGAGAATAAACTAGATAAAAAGAAGGTTAGGTCTAGGAATCACGAGCGCCCACGACTCAAGCAAAACCACACTTTTCACCCCAATACACTGTCTAACCCGGAAGATAAGATGGTTCGAAAATCAAGCTAGCTATAGAATTCATTTAGCAAACACCTCGAGCGACAGAGCTCCAAGCATCATGTGTGGTAAGTAGGCGAAGCTCTTACCTACACATGATCAAGGAGGTTATCACCTCGGTAATTTGACAAACAAATCCAAGCCCCACATCAATTTCCAAAACAAAGTTGCAAACTTTTTGGTGAAAAATGCAATTTTTACTCAAGCCATGGGGTGCTAGTCACCCCATGACCCAACCTTATGAAACTACTCACACATATCTAAAAAGATAAGAGCAAGCAAAAATCTACTTAGCATAAGTGTAAACACAAGACTAGAAATAAACTAGCTAGAAAGATAGATCGGGAGAAACTAAACAACTTTAATTAAGGAGAGAGTAGCAAAAATTAACTTACAAGGATAGGAAATGTAGAAATAAGAAGCTGGAAATTAAGAACATTTCAAGAACACCAAGAACAATTTGAAATCTAGATCTAGATCTAAAAATGGGTACATTTCTGTCCAAATCGTGTAATGGTGATATCACGGGGTATTTATAGGCTCCAAGGACGCGCACGGAATATTCCCCAAAGATGCTCTGAAGATCCCCTCGTAAGCTCTCGGTACCGATGGCAATGGGCTTAAAATATTGATAAGCTCTCGGTACCGATGTCCCATAAATCAGCCATCGATGGCGAAGCCTTAACTGCTGTCCCAGAGTTAGCTGCTCGGTACCGATGTCCAGGATCCCAGCCATCGGTGCCGAGGCCTTATCTCCAGGCGTTGACCGCATCCTTGGCGTTGACTGCTGCTTCTTGGCCTTCGTCTCGTCGGGTCACCTTCGGGTCCGAATAATAATTGGCACGCCTTGGGCTTTAAAATATCTGTTTTGGAATGATTTTCTACAAAACACAACCAAACTACCTTACGAGCAAAAGTAACTAAAAACAATTAATAAAGCGAGGAAAGTAATTAAGACTAGACACTAGCGCACCCTTTATTACATTCTCGGGTGCTTATCACACCCCCCAACTTGAGGTTTGCTAGTCCCTAGCAAATAAAACGCAAAACATTTAAAAACTAGTAACTTGCAATTCATCTGCTATCACAACTTAGAACATGCTCAATATTGTAAACTAACAAGAGTTTAATCAATCCGGCTTTTTATTTCATTTCTACAATTCACACTTTTAGTTTCCAACTAAACAAGCTAAGTATCAAGCAAGTCTAAGAGCAAGCGAAAAAGATTCGTGTCCTCGAACAAATGGAGGATACGGGACACGACACCTTGTGAGTTCAGTCTAAACCATATCCACCAAAGAAGTGCTCGACAGGCAACAGCGAACAAGAGATGCTACGCCTCAAAAAACTAAAGCACTTATTCAACAGAATTGAAAAGTAACAGATGATTATTGGATAACAAAAGGAAAGCAAGCTATTCAACTAATCATGCAAATATCAGATAGTCAATCATTAAGGAATCTAAGCGCGCAAAAGATCAACTAAGGACTTTTTAAGCTTGTAACGACCTTGGTTTCCAAGAAAAAGTTAGCACAAAAATGGGCGACGGTTTATTTTCTAGCTTGGTCATCTACCCAAATGACCGCCGCCAACAAATGGAATCAACCAAGTCAAGGGCCATCCCGGCCAAACCAATATCAACCAACTACTAATAATGTAAAGAAAACTACTACCACCAACTCCTTCACAACTAGTCACCATCCTCATTCGGCTTCCCACGGTATAGAGTCTTGAGTTCCCCCTTTTTATCGAACTTTTCTCATCCAGAATGAATGCTAGCCCATAAGTCAATCCAATTCTCTTATCAAAGTATACAACCCTCTTTCAAATTCACTTTTTCTCTTTCATAGTATTTCTTTGATACTCTTTTTTTTCTTCTTTTTCTTTGAGGAATAGGATCATTTGAGATTAGATTTGAAGTGAGAGAGATATTAGAGCCAATTTTGGGGATATTTGGAAAGGAACATGAAAATTTGGGATTTTTGCTTTTGTAGTGGGAGAGGAGAGATAGAGAATCACATAACAATTTTTTGCCTCTTTGCATTCCAACCACTTCTATCACATTCACACCACCTCCAAATCTCCTTGAATAATGAAAACTCATCCCAACATCCCTCCGAACAACCGGTTTCCTAGGTTAAGCAAAGAATGGGAGAAATAACAGGTTGCAAAATAGGATTAGGTGACACGTATGTGGTATGATCATGCAAAGAATGCCTTGTATCTTCTCCTAAGTGCGCTTTGGATTCCAAAATGATTGAAAATCGACATTAAAACACAACTAGAGATAGACATGCGATTATTCACCTAACTACAAGCATTTTATTGGATTGAAAAGGTGGGGATATGGCCAAAGCTTTGCTCAAAAACTTAACTTAAAACCTAACCGTTCAATTTTCAACTAAGCATGCAAATAGAGAAGCACCGAAATCTCTTAGGGTTGCTACGAACTCTTGCCACCTTTCAATTATTGAGCATGCAACAAGTTACGAAAAAGAGCTAAAAACATGATAAAAGGAAGAATTTGCAAGTAAAAAACCTTTATTTATTTTTGAAATTTTCAATTTTCTCATTTTTTTGAATTTTTCGATTTCTATTGTTTTTGAATTTTCAAAATTTTCTAGCAACTAGCAAACAAAAAGCACAAGGGCGAACCCCTCCCCCCAACTTAAAGCGATGCTATGCCCTCATAGCATTAAGAACAAGAGCGAAGGAAGGAAAGAGTGCGCGAATGTACCGTCCAAGGGGAATGTCAACCCCTAAATACCTCGACCAAGTAGGAGGATTTCATGTCAATTGCTTGCTCCAGTCTGTATAGATGCTTCCAGGGTTTACTCTTTCGGTTTTGCCCACTCGAAACCAAAGCTAGTCACACTGGGCCATATCCAAAGCTTTATCGGACTAATAACCGCGGCGCATAGCCGCACCCATGCTTAGGGCTCCTGAATGCCTCACTCACCCCGGCTTTAGACCCAAACTACCAAGGCTGGTGTGGTAGCAAATAAACCCTGCAGAAGACTTAAGAGAAAGACTTTCCACAAACAAATGACATTAGTACCACCGGCCCGTGTTATCCGGCTTCAAACCAAACCAAAATAAAAAGAGAAAACAAAGAAAAACACAAAAGATCATGCAAAAATGATTTGAGAAATGCAACACAGAATGCAATGCACCACCCGATCATCACGCGATCAAACGAGTCATACTTTTCTTCCCATTCCTTACCGGTGGGGAAGCAATGGGTGGCTATACTAGACCGTTGAAAATTTGTTATGCTAGCGCCCGTAATAAAATTTATCGCTCGACCTTGCCAAACAATGAAGTTCAGCGTCCCCTACGATCAAAACAAAGCAAGATAAGATACAACCTAGCGTGCACTCCAGGCAATATCACACCTCACCCATAGACCTAAGTTGCCACCGATAGGGGCCTATTCGGAGAGCATGGATCATTAACGACAAACTATTACCAAGAAGAACTAATGAAAGCCCTTTACACTAACACTTGGTGAAATCTTTTCATGTGAAACATCTCCAAGACTTTATTCAAAAATAAGTAAACATGACAAACCTAAACATGCATACTAAACGAAAACACGACAACGCACAAAAGAAAAACACATATGTACATTTAGCACGCCATTAATAACTATTAGAAGAAATAGAGCACTCCAAGCTACACTCTTTACCAAGAATTGAACTCGACCATACCACAAGAAAAAGTACTTTGAGTAAAGCAATTGTCGAATTCGTTTTAAAAATTTAAGTTCCACCAAGTGCATAGCCCAAACAAAATCAATTTTCAAGTTGTTGACAAAATCTACAATATAAGGATGATAAACCACAAGAAAATCATCAACACCAAGAAAATCAATTATTTCTATGATTGGAAACTTCTCAAAAATAGGCTCACATGCATCTTGTTTTTCTAACAAAGAGTGTAAGGAATCTACCTCAGCATCCATTTCTTTAGCGGTGAGAGGATCAAGGCACGGAGAACTCGAAGGGACAATTGTAGTTTCCATGGGCTCCAACTCTTTAAAGATTGATCCATAAGCATTTTGTTTAGCCAACAACGCATACAAGTAATCCACTTCGGCATCCATTTCCTTAGCGGTGAGAGGTTTTGCCAACGGATCATCATAGTAGATGCCCGACATTTCAAACATGTTTATCTCATGAGCAAGGAGTAATTCCTCTGGGGAAGGATCAAAGTACGGGAGATCGGAAGAGACAACTTTAGCAGTTAGGCATTTTCCCCCCGGATCATCATATAGAGGGGGATCCACAAGAGAGGGAAGAACCTTCTTCTCTATTGGCGGTAACTCTTCAAATTCTTCAAACTTTGGGGTCCGAGAATTCACAGCACAAGCTCCATCCTCATTCAACAATGTATACAAACAACTGACTTCGGAAGATTCGAGAAATTCAGCCTCTTCGGCTGTGAGAGCAACTTTCAAATTCAAATTCGGTTTCGCCAAGGCCTTCAAGCGATGTAGATACGGTACCGGTGTTGGAACAACTTTAGGATCCTCTATGCTCTCCTTCTCTTTACCCTTTTCCTTCTCATTGTCTTCTGAAACTTCCTTGCTTGCCTCCTTGGGAGATTCCCCAAGAGTTGATGTCGGAATTGAACGTTCGATAGGAGGAGGCAACAAGGTAGGTGTAAGCGGCGGAGCAACGATAGCATTTTCCACGGTCTTCCCATTTCTCAATGTGATGATAGACTCTGCTTGCTCGGGAAAAAACACCGAAGAGCTAACAAAGTGTTGGCCTTGGGGGTTCGCTTGAGATTGGGTAGGGAACTTCCCCTTTTCTTGTTGTAGGATCCCCACCGACGTGGTCAACTTTTCCATTTGGTTCTTGATCTCTCCCATAATTTGGGATTGTTGCTCATTAATAGCAGTTTGACCTTGCAAGAGAGCACTGAATTGATCTTCCCAAGAACGCTTCGGGGGTTGTTGTTGAAACTGAGACGGTTGTTGAAATTGACTAGGTTGTTGAAATTGGTTTGCATGAGGGAAATTGATCTCTCCCATCATTTGGGATTGTTGGTCATTAAATGTCATTTGCTCTTGCATGATAGCATTCAACTGATCCTCCAAAGAACACCTCGGGGGTTGTTGTTGAAACTGAGTTGAACTTGGGAATGGATTGGATGGAACGAAACCCGGCGGACCTTGCGCTTGAGGGAAACAGAAAGCATTTGGAGGTTGCTCCCATGGTAATTGCGGAGCGGGAGGTGAAATTTGGGAAGAGCCCACATCATTCGATTGATTCCATTGGAAAGTCGTATGTTGTTGTGTCCCCGGATTGTATGATTGAAAGAAGGGGTCAAACCATTGATTTACCACATTCACTTCCTCCGGAGCAATTCTGTTTATGACATTCTTCAAAGCGGGAATATTTGGGCATGCCTTGGTAGAATGTCCCCACATTTCACATATAACGCACATCTCTTCCACTTGACGTACCACCTTAACTTTATGAGATTGAACACCTTTCAATTCCAACTTATCAAGCTTTCGAGCGATTTCTTCCAAACGAGTCTCAAAAGAACTATGCTCAGCAATAGAAAATTTCCCTGAACTGGTAGGACCTTGATTGAACATTGCTCTTTCTCCAAGATCCTCCAACTCTCGCCCCCAAAATTCTGGAATAACCCGAAGATACTCAGACTTGAATTCAAATGTAGTCCCAACAGTCGGAGTAGGTATAACGATAGGCGATACAGAAGGAGCCCTTTCTGGATTCAACAAATCACGGAGAGTGCGAACTGGAACTTCGTCGGCCATTGGGCCTTTTCTATTGCGATTTCGATTTACTTTGCGCGGTGGAGAGTGGGCAGGATACGCCCTGACAATGTTACGGATTCTCGGAGGCGAAGAAGAACGGTGAAGCCGATTGGAATTTGGGCTCCGATACACAACAGGCATAAACAAGCAAAACTACCAACTAACTACCAGCAACTAACAGACTGGAGGGGCTAGGCCGCCGCCTCAACAAGACAAAACAGAAACAGAAAGTGCGAGGGGTTATGCCACCGCCTCGGCTCAACAATGCAGATTAAATGAAACTAACTAACTAACTCAATATCTACTCCGGCTTCGTTACACCTCAAGTTTGGCATGAAACCAGGTTAGAGGTATCCACCGAATTAGATACGAGCAACTAACAAATGAACTACTAACTAAAAGAAAGAAGCGGGATACTCACAATGGTTTGTCGAGACTCCATAAAGCCATAATAAGAAATCCCCGGCAACGGCGCCAAAAATGCTTCGCTCTTCTCGATGTATCAAAAGAGAGATCACCCCAAGCGTAGGGTATAAGCGTCCAATTGAAGCATAATAAATCCGGAAGTCCGGGATCGTACCCACAGATATAACTAATACGGCTTTGATGGATTTGTAGATGTAAGTATGGTTTCCGGCTTTTAGTCAGCCAACTTGGTTTTTCGTTTGCGGTGGAAATAAAAAAAGGCTAAATTAAACGAGAATAAACTAGATAAAAAGAAGGTTAGGTCTAGGAATCACGAGCGCCCACGACTCAAGCAAAACCACACTTTTCACCCCAATACACGGTCTAACCCGAAAGATAAGATGGTTCGAAAATCAAACTAGCTATAGAATTCATTTAGCAAACACCTCGAGCGACAGAGCTCCAAGCATCATGTGTGGTAAGTAGGCGAAGCTCTTACCTACACATGATCAAGGAGGTTATCACCTCGGTAATTTGACAAACAAATCCAAGCCCCACATCAATTTCCAAAACAAAGTTGCAAACTTTTTGGTGAAAAATGCAATTTTTACTCAAGCCATGGGGTGCTAGTCACCCCATGACCCAACCTTATGAAACTACTCACACATATCTAAAAAGATAAGAGCAAGCAAAAATCTACTTAGCATAAGTGTAAACACAAGACTAGAAATAAACTAGCTAGAAAGATAGATCGGGAGAAACTAAACAACTTTAATTAAGGAGAGAGTAGCAAAAATTAACTTACAAGGATAGGAAATGTAGAAATAAGAAGCTGGAAATTAAGAACATTTCAAGAACACCAAGAACAATTTGAAATCTAGATCTAGATCTAAAAATGGGTACATTTCTGTCCAAATCGTGTAATGGTGATATCACGGGGTATTTATAGGCTCCAAGGACGCGCACGGAATATTCCCCAAAGATGCTCTGAAGATCCCCTCGTAAGCTCTCGGTACCGATGGCAATGGGCTTAAAATATTGATAAGCTCTCGGTACCGATGTCCCATAAATCAGCCATCGATGGCGAAGCCTTAACTGCTGTCCCAGAGTTAGCTGCTCGGTACCGATGTCCAGGATCCCAGCCATCGGTGCCGAGGCCTTATCTCCAGGCGTTGACCGCATCCTTGGCGTTGACTGCTGCTTCTTGGCCTTCGTCTCGTCGGGTCACCTTCGGGTCCGAATAATAATTGGCACGCCTTGGGCTTTAAAATATCTGTTTTGGAATGATTTTCTACAAAACACAACCAAACTACCTTACGAGCAAAAGTAACTAAAAACAATTAATAAAGCGAGGAAAGTAATTAAGACTAGACACTAGCGCACCCTTTATTACATTCTCGGGTGCTTATCAATTTTCAACATAAATAATAATCATTTTCAATAAATAAAACTATCACAGAAGTACCGATAATACCCAAATGACATATTTTCCCTTTAAACAGAGTTAAATTTAAAAGTTACAATCCCGGCTCGAAGCCCCAAGTTATACAAAATACCGAATTAATATTACAATTTACATTATTCATCCTTTCAAATACAACTTTCAAACAAATGCAGAAGATCTCCAATTTTATACCTTAGCAAAACATGATCAACAATCATGCCATGCACGCCATGCCAACTTCCTTGCTCTGTACCTGAAAATGATAGGTTGAGCTACACTAGCCCAGTAGGAAACTCTATACTCAAGTTATATGAAAATGCGATGAAACATGCAATAAGAGTTAATGATTTCCAATCAACTAATCAAGAGGTACAAGAGGACACCACAACGAATCGACAAACTACGACTACGGGATTCTATACGTCTTATGGTTATCCTTAACCATTCGTACACCAAACTCGGAGTAGCATTAAACACACATCAATAAATATAACCTACGACAGTTTCTCAAACCATTTCAAGATTTCTTAAATGCATGCCACTATTGACTTCCTCATTTCATACCATTCACCATAGAGTCTTAGTTCATGAAACCTTTCCTTTTTGATTCCCAAAACAATTTAGAGAAAACTCAAGACCATTACGGGTCAAGCTCCGTTGATTCGAGCTTGAATGCCGGAGTCCGTTGATTTGTGCCCAAATACCGGATCCGTTGATTTGCTCAAGAATACCGGAGGATTTTTATCAAAATCCTCTTTTCAAAAATCAAATTTCATTCTTTAATAAAACCTTGATAGAACCAACCTTTCATTCTCATTTTCGACAACTACAATCTCATGCAACCCACAGTACAAATATCAACACAAACTTCTTAGTCAATCACAATTCTTTTCATCATATGAGACATTCAACTGTGTTACCACCCCTTGCGTCACATTGAATTCTCTTCACCATGCGAGACATTCAACTGTGTTACCACCACCCCTTGCGTCACATTGAATTCTATTCACCTGGGTTTCCGCATTACCACACCTCGTGTAACGGGCCCTCTAAAGTCCTCGCATTTCCACCCCTTGCGTTGCGGGACCCTCTATTCAAGTTCTCAACTTAGGCATACACACACACATCAACAATCGATATACAAGCAAGCAGACAGTTCTCCGTAGTTCACATTCTTTCATTTATCCCCACATAGGGCAATACAAACAAATAAACATGTCACAATGTTCATCAACAACTACTCAAATTTAAGTTATTCCTCTATGTCTGCCATGATATACTTTGTCATGCACCGGACCCAACATTGGCTCTATGACCCACCACTCGCGAGGTTCTATCCCTAGAATCTCTTAGAACGAACACCCAAGGAATTTAGGAGGTTCCACTTCCGTCCGGACCTCTAGGCAAGTCCCTCTCGACGAACTAAGCATTCTACGTTATACCTTATAATCTACGATACTCGATAACCCCTCTACTATACGTTCTCCAATTCACCGATCACCAATTCATGTCACGGCGCCTAAAGTGTCAATATCGTTGACCACGTCATGCCACAATCATTCCCAAGTACAGTCAAATTCATTAGAAGCATCCCGACCAAGCATTAACCAACTACGACACTACTCTTTCTTTACTAACGGGAGACCAACGAGATGAGGGTAACTTAGATTAACCCAAGGTATTCAATTAAACATGCTTGGAATAGGTTTGGAGGTGTCCTAAAGGGTCTAGAACTGTTCAGGAATCAAAACGGTCGAATCGGAGCAACATGGCAAAACTGCCCAGAAAGTCAAGGAGTATTGATACAGAAATCGGAGTATTGATACGGCAGAGTCTGGAGTATCGATACAAAAATCGGAGTATCGATACGTCTGAGTCTGGAGTATCGATACGGAGATGGAGTATCGATACGGCTACGCTACGACAGATTTCTGATGCTACTGGAATGCAGATCCTCTCAGCGTATCGATACGCAAACAATTGTATCGATACGGGGACATTACGAGCGGCGATTTCGTGCAGAAAACTCAAGGACAACACAACACAATAATCAACACTCTATGGCACGATTACCACATGAAATCAACTCAGAAACACATAACAAGAGCAAGAATCCCTATCTCAATGATCAAAGATCGAAGATCCAACCCAAATAAGCGAGCCCTAGCTTTCCAAGCTCCAAAACCTCCAAGAATGAGTTCTAGCACGAACCCACACGATCCAAGGTTCGAATCACGCGTAGGAGACGAATTGAAGGTCGAGGTATGAAGGTATTGTGGTCGATTGGTGAGTTTTCAAGCTCAAAGGAGCAAGAGAGAGAGAGAGAGCCGAAGAGAAAGGGAGAGAGCCGAGAGAGAGGCGTGAGGAGAGAGAGAGATATTGGGATTTTTTATTCCCTACACACACACACTACTCTATATATACTCATACACCTAACAAATTACGCTAGCACTCCCTCCAATTTCAATTCCATCATTTAAGACCCAAATCAAATCAACTACACAAATTTCACATTAACCCCAATTTCACATAAACTTAACAAAAATTGTATTTTCCTCAATTTCCAATATTATACAAACCCTTAAATATTTTTCAGAAATTACGGGTCGTTACATACGTGGTTTCCCAAACTCGGGTATTCCACGTAGAACAATCGAATCAACTGATTTGAACTCGAGAAAAAAGCTTCACAAGTGAGTTCTCTCCTAACTCACTTCACTATGGTTATCTCACATTGCTAGCCTCACATATCTCACTCACACTGACATACAAGACCTCCTATTCACAAGACCTACTATTCACAAGTCATGCCAGACGTGACAGTTACGAATTTTCTCTTTGACCAAAAAAAAAAAGACATGGCAATTTCTCCGGGGGTTGGGAGAAGCTGATTGGGTCAGAAGAGTACAAAACCCATTGAAGAGGATGGGAGCCACAATTAAAGGGCCCTCCCAAAGTCAACATTCGGTTCATCTACAACAATGCATGGCTGATACTATTAGAACATTTTGGTACACAAAGTAACAAGCATTACTGGCCATGAGATCCGCCACCATTTTGGACTGGAAAGAAGAAACGTTCATCCATTAGGACTTTTCAAAGTGCGAGTGGTAGTGGTGAAGGCCCTTCCATTTTTGCAATAAATGTAGTAATGGTTCAGAGAGTGAAAGGCTCCAAATTTGACTTTCAGATTTGCAAATGGGTTCTAATTGGAGCAGTGTAGATAGATGAAAAAGTTGGTGTGGGCACACGACCCAAAAAAATCCCCGCATTTTTTGTGTGAGAAAATTCCGGGTGAGCCCTATCTCGCGGAAAGCGCGGCGAAGTGCTTCGCAGATCAGAGAGTCGCCACTCGGGTTTTGCGGTTAGTACCCAAGAAACCGTTCTTTCGAAAACGTTCGGACCACGTTTGCTTGATTTTGAAAAAGGCTTGTAGACTGGACCGTCGTCACCTTCGATCTTGAGGTTCGGGAGCCAGGTTACGAGAGAGGAAGGGTTTTATGGCACCCCCTCTCGCCCAATCCGGAGATCGGTCTCTACTCAGGCATTTTATAAAATATTTGCATTTCTCTCTTTATTTGATCATTCTTTTAACCAGTTAGGGCGGGGGAACAGTTAATAGGGATTAAAACTGTAAACAGGTTGCATTTATGTACAAAAATGTGACAAAATGTTTATGGATGTTTGATGTTTGATCTATACAAGTATAAAAGATTGGGAACAAGCTTTTGTGGACATTTTAAGCAGACTAGAACACACTGACTGTGAGGTGGTGCACACAGGAACAAGCCTGCATGCACTGGCCGAGTCACTGCATGCAGTCATGACCTGCGTGCGCCACACCACAACTGGCGTGCGCCGGTAAGCCTAAGACCACAGCTTCTGTTGTCAACCCTCTGGGCTCTGGAAAGGACCAGTGCACACCCAGGACAAGCCACGCAGTTTGATATAAGTTACTAAGCTATTACAGACAGATTAATGGGCTAAAAGCCACCAAATGGACAGAAAAACCCCTTAAACAATGAGGGGAGGATGATCAAAGGCCTGGATGTAAGATCCATACAAGGGCCAAGCCACTGGAATGTAGACCACTACCGTACGCCACTTAGAAAGAGCCGTACGCCAGTAGTCTCTTGGTCCCAATGCTTTGGCTTTGCACATTCTGGGCTCTGGAACAGAACCAGAGGAACCCAGAAGGCCAAGCTAAGCAGTAAATACAGATGGAAGAGAAAGCAGTTCTAAATACAGAAAACAATAAACTGGTTTTAGCATGCAGCAAGGTGATCACAGCTTAAATAATGCAAGAAAACAACGATCCATGATCCCCACGCCAGTTTTGCACGTACTACCATAACTGGCGTACGGCACATAACTACTGGCGTGCGCCACTGATCATTGTGCACGGTTTTGAAACCTTGCTAGCATTAGGGCCAGGACTGGTATAGATTACCAGCCTTGACCCTGCCAGCCCCCCTCAGGGGTCAGAACAGAAAGCAGGAGCAAAAGGTATTATACCTTTGCTTGTGAGTTTTGATGGATGGTTTGAACTTGAGCTTGAAAGTTGAGGGTTGGAGGATGAGTGTAAGGATGATTATGGGCTATGGTGAATATGTTCCCTTGCTTGCTCTTTCTATGGAAGAGAAAGGAAGCAAAGGAGAATGATGAAGAAGAAGACAAAGGGGCTTGAACTCTTCAATGGTGCTAACCCCTTGCAAATGAATGCAAGGGGGTATTTATGGAGGAGGGAGACTGAGATCAGCCTGCCCTTAAGGGCTGTTTGGGGTGGCAAGGTTTTGGAGGAGCCTCCCATGCATTTAATGCATGGGACTTGCCTTGAGAGGTAATGTAGGAGGGAAGGGGACAGTTCTGGCCGAGATAATCATCAAGGAACTGCGGACGACGTCAGGGTGGCCACAAAAGTCCCGCGCTTCTGGCCGAATAAAGTTGGTTTGACCGGAATTGACTGGCGTGCGCCACTGGTTGAGTGGCGTGCGCCAGAAAGCGGCGATGACTGACACGTGGCAGTGGTTCCTGTGCACGCTAGTCCACCACCAGCGTACTCCAGTAGGGTTTTGCTGAGGCCATTTGGTTCTAGCTTGAGGGTTCGACAAGGAGTTCGGAAAGGTTTTGGGATGAGGCTCGGGATGCTCAAAGCTCAAACACACTTAACAAACTCAGGATGTTCTTGACCTTAATCATCATCGGGGAATCAAAGACCGTAAATAAACTATTCTGGAAAGTCCAAAATAGGGTGTCTACAGTTGGCACTCTGGTTTTCAACATTTGAAAGGGTTTCTTCAATTTAGAGTTGGGAAAACTGGGGAAGACTTTGTTGGAAGTTTCTGCACCAAAGATTCTCCTCATTTATATAATTTGCAAAGATTTTCCACCATTGGTTTTGTTTCTGCCACATTGAGATTTGCAAGAAACTATGAGAAAAATAAATTAAAAAAAAAAGGTTTGCAAGGAACTCATTCAATCATTTCCAAATTAAACGACACGGCACACCATCTCTTTTCAATCATATTTCTCAAAACTAGGCCTCAAATTATTACATATTTCGCTATTGCCACGACATTTGTTTGGCTCCTAAAACTTGGATTGGGCCTATCTTATGTAATGTAGATGGGCAGCCTTAAACTAAAAAGTAATGAAGCATTAACATATACAGCATATTAGTCTAAAGTCCAAATGAAACAACCCCGGCCCATAGGAATTTTAGTTCAGCCTAAATTTCTGTGATGTGTAGAACCCATTAATAAAAATATTTTAGAGTTTAAAGTCCGTGAAAAGACAAAATTGTCTTTAATAGGACAAGGGCTTTGTTTGGCTAACACAAAAAATGTCTTTTTTCATTTAAATTGTCTTAAATGAGACAAGGGTCTTGTTTGACTAACACAAAATATGTTTTTTTTTTCTTCTTGTTTTTCAATCTTGTTGCACTTTCATAGGGTACCCTAGGGTTTTAGGCACTTTCATAGGGTTTTAAGGTGCACTTTCTTATTATAGGGTTTTAGCAGTTTAGACACTTTCATAGGGTACCCTAGGGTTTTAAGCACTTTCATATATAGGGTACACTAGGGTTTTATGATATTTGAAAATTCTTAGGAGAAATCACTAGAGCCCGCGAACCATGATGGTATCCGGTACATCCGAATAAGAAATCCTTTGATTGAAATAAATCTAGGTTACAAAGTGACAGGTGGATTCAAAAATATCGATCAAGCCGCTTTTAGTTAGGACAAATTGAGTAGAAGGACATACTATAAAGGTTTTTACAATAATTCAGACATAAAATATTTTGGCTTTTTGACTTTTTTGGTCCCCAAAGTATTTCTGCCGTGCCATTTTGGTCCCCAATATTTCAATTGCCAACATTGCATCCCCAAAGTATCAATTTTGTCTTTAAATGGTCCCCGCGGCTCACGTCGTTCCTTCCCTCGCCTCCGTCAAAACCAAGGGCAAACTTGGTATTTCACCTCTCCCACCACGCAAAACCCCCTCTCCCTCAAAACGGTGTCGTTTGGTTGGAAATATTGATTTTTCTCTACCACGGTTCTCTTAGGGTTCTCATTGAAAGCCTTAAAGCCAAAAAAATTATTATGACTCGTTGATATTTTAGGGATGCTTGGATTTTTGCACGTGTTATTTCTCATGTTGTACAAGAAACCATGAAAGACAAAGGTATGTGTTTTTTTCATTTTTTGAGACCGTTTTGGCCCTAGGTATCCATTGAATCTATGCTTCTCATTTAGTAGAGTGTCAAGAACATAAGTGTTAGAACAACCTTGTGAGAAGTGTATATCCTAGCTCCAAGCCAGTAGTAAAAAACACATTGATCACCAAGGACACCAAGAAGCTATGGATCAAGATTCAACTGATATGTACTTTCATGTCATGGGCTATATATCTACCTCGATTGTACCAAAGAATTACACAAAAATCATTGTGATGCATTATGAAATATGGCTTCTAGAAGGAGAATCTGGTGTAAAAGAAAGTAATAATATTATGGCCAAATATAAGTTCTTGGCCATTGGCTTTTGTGTCGGCAAACATCTAGGCAACTGATAATACATAGTGGAGATGAAAATTGGGGGAAAAAAAAAACAGTTCTTATCCATGACACAAGAGCTCTGAATTTGTAGAAGTCGAACACAGATACCTAAAGCACAAGCACTTAATATAAAAATTGATGGACAAATCAAGCATTCCTGCTATAGCCTATTTTAGGAATGGGACTACCCTCTAGCATCCCTCATGCTAATGCGTCTGTCTGGCAAATCAACAATGTAAGCAAGACCAACACCAAGTACTGCAATTGAGCAATCACTCTGTGACTCTGAAGTAATGGACTGAACATCACTATAGTTGATTGGCACCAGACCAGGATCCAACACTTGATCAACGTTGGTCGCAAAGGCCATTTGCATCCATTTCTTCAAGCTTTAAATCTGCTGTGGAACTCTCATGTTTAGAGCTCTTTCCAGTTTTCAAGTAAAAAGCTCCAACAACGTGATCCCGTAACTGTACACATCTCCAGCCATCGATGGTTTCTCTCCCATACCATATTCTGCATCGAATTTCATCAAATGCAAAAAAGTAATCCAGGAATCTTCTTAATGAGTACTTTGCATGCGAGGATGTATATATTTGGTAGCTCTATGGACAAAGAAACAATGTAGAGATAAGAAGAAAACATTCATGTGGATCACCCCAAAATCTTTCTCGAGGAAGAAACTAACCTGGAGGTATGTAGCCAATGGAGCCCTTCAAGCCATTTGTGGAGTTAATATAAATTTGATCAACCCAAAAGGTGTGTATAATTGAACCTTTTTTAATTAACTGGAGGTTAAGAGTTAAGACAAATTTGACAAAAGCTAATTGGACCTCTTTTAATTAACTGGAGGTTAACACAGATTTAATCTAGTCGTTTGACAAAAGCCAAACTAATACTATCTTGTCATTTCCCTCTAGTGCATAGCTTCAAGAGAGGGGGACAAGAGATGATGTTCTCCCTTTATTTATACCCCTTACTAATAACAGTCATAGACTCTCCCAAAGCTGCACTGGGAAACAAATATGATTAAGTTCCTTGTTCTATTAGAACAACAGAGCCTACAAAATACCAATAAATAAACTCATTTTCACTCTGTTTCTCATGTAGGTATGTGAACAATTGTAGATGACATTCTAATTTTGACTTTCATTGCAGTGGAAATTATTGTAGAAACTCAAATTTTTCTCTCAAGTTCTTCCCTTCCCATTGGTTGTAAGTTACTTTTCTTCGCAATTAGTGTGGTACTAATACAAGCAGTGGCATGACCAAGGTTTTGTTTCAAAGGTGTCATTTGAAATTTCATTGTCTCGTATTCTAGTTATACGCATCTATTCAATCCAACTTTCACATGAAATGGGGAAATGACTCATATTTCAAGCTATGTTAATTATTGTAATGTAACATCATTACAAAAAAAGTGTAACACAACTGATCAAGTTACTGCACTGCACATGTACTGAGTCTTAAAGATTGACCCAACTATTTAGAATTTTTCGAAATCTTCACAGGTGTCACTTAATAGAAGCTGCCCCAAATTTCTTACAAAAGCCACATGTATCTCCAAAAACAAAGAATCCAGTATGCCCTTACACGTGTTAATAAGAGAAGCAATATGGGGTTACGAGGACTTACAACCGTATTGCCTTCTTCATCCATGGGAACAACAGAACGTACAACTACTTCTCTTATGTCATGCAGATAAAGCCTTTGCCCATTTTAAAGCAGTGGATAGTAATCACTCTCTCCGTATTCCAACTAATCCTGCACAGTCCATCCTTCACCAGCCAACATGTCATCTAAGATGTCCACTGGCAGAAATGAAACAACCAGGAAATAGTAAGGTATCAAGCTTTGGCCTACAAGTCAGAATTATTCCTAAACACTAACTTCCAACAAACTCATACACGTGCACACACACCAAAACAGATAACCATGAAGTGCCAAATAGAATTTGTGAACCATAAACTCCACCTACAAGTGTACTTGTCACTATCCACCACAAGACGCGGTCGGGAAAATGTTCCTTTCCACAATATGTGAAGGCTTTCTAAAAAGAACCAAGACCTCGAAATGGTTGCTTGTTTACAATTCAGGAATAAGTGTTGGGTCTTATTTGTTTCCCTAGATAAAAAGATAGTCCTTCCTTAGTTCCATACTCCAAATGGACATGTCAACATTCGCAACATACATCTCTACTTTCTGGTGGACGTAAACATCTACTTCAGACAGGTATCCCTAAAAAAAATTCACAATTGACAATGTTCATCATTCCGCCCAAATTCACTACAAGTACGCATGTGTTCATTGTTGTACTCAATTCTCATGTGTGCGTATCGTATATTATCTACTTTAAGCACTTCTTGAGAAGCAAAAGTGAATGTTTCAAAAAAAAAATTAATAATCACTTCTCACTATCGATTTTATCTAATTAAGAGATACTGACTTTATGACCGGAGGATAACATTTGATATTATATTCCCCTCAATGTATATTTTATCTGGACCGTAGCAAGGTAATTACGGATTGAGTCAAGTTAAACATTTGAAAATGGAGGTTATGTTTGTGGGCGTGAGTTGTGACATTGATTAAACAGTTGGTGTACACCATTAAAGTGAAAGAAGAAGAAGATTTGGATAGCAACATGCTTTACCCAACATTGCTACTCACTTTTCAAGAATAAAAATCCACTCCTAAGAAAGGAATGGTGGACAAAAAAACAAGGTAGGAACAATCAAATACAAGTTAAAACCAGCATTAATACATGGGTACATGTTACAAAGTTGGAGCAACAGAATCGGGCTAAGCTTGCTCAACATGAACTCAAAACCCGAAAAACGTATTGGACCTAGAACTGTCTAGATTGTGGTAACTCCGGCCCAAGGGAAAAGAAAGCCCTTAATCCAACACCCAAAAATGTTGAGTAATTCCATCGAACAATTGGTGTGCATAACTTCATCAATTCAGAAATTCTATCGAACAATTGGTGTGCGTAACATCAACGATTTTCAGAAACCCTATCGAACAATTGGTATGCATAACATCAACAATTCATTTTTTTTAAAGGGATACAATCTATGGTGATGGGGGAAAGGAGGATGGAAAAGATTGAACTTACTATGCAATTAAATATTGTAAGCAACAGAAACCGGGTTCTTCTTTGACGATTGTCGCTAGGACGGGGTCTGAGTAGCAGTCCGGAATCCAATTGAAGGTCGGGGACGAAGATGGAGAAAAAGTCAGAGGAAGACGGGGTGGTGGTTGCGTTTGGCGACCGTTGAAGCGCATGAGAGACGGAGGGAGGTGCTTGGAGGTGTTTCTAGTGTTAATCTGTAGGTTTTTTTTTTTGGGATGTAGTGTTGGTAGTGAGGAATCTGAAGATATACGTGAGGGGGAATTCAATTTTCCCAAGGCGAACCATTGTAAAGAAGGATTGAAGGGGTGCTTATTGGGAGCTGTTGGAAAATGGTGCGTCGTTCAGCTTGTATCTTTTTGGTGGGAGCCGTTGTATTGCATCGTTGGGAAGAGGCGTAGGACAGGACTGGTATTAGTTGCAAATGCTAGGGGCATTTGTGGAAAGTAAAAAGGAGGAAACATAAGAAGTAGTATAGACAGATTTTAACTCATTGACGTCCAACGCACTACAAAAAATATTAATAAAATTGTAGTTGACCTAGTGTAGATGATGGTTGTTTCCTAACATTTAATTTTAGCATATAGATAAATAGACTAAAATATTACGCCATAAAATGATGTCAACTTGTTGAGGAGTCAGGAGATTAATTGGATAATTTGTGCCTTGGGTTCGGCCCAAAGATTGGTCCACCGCTCTTTTGGGACGTAACGTTTAAGGTTCGACTTATATGGGCAGGAGGTTG